>CM042908.1:9275000-10660833 GCA_023653625.1 Triadica sebifera | reverse complement strand
TTTTATGTCAACAAATTGTTATACCAATAATACCAAAACACCAAGAATCAACATGGCATGCATTAAGTGGTCAATTAACATAAGTATCTAGATACTTTTGGGCTTAGATGTCCCCATCCTTAATTAAAGTTGTTATTTTCTTCTTAATTACTCATTCATTCTTCCTTATCTCTTTATATCTAGAATTTTTTATTATTAAGTTGTCTTCCACGTTTCTCTTGAAGCACCATATACCAAAATATGTTAGATTACAGTAAGGGATTAAAATACAAAATTTGAAAAGTTTAGGCGTCAAATTACAATTTACCAAAAATTGGAAGATTAATTGGAATAATCACCGATTAAATACATGAATTGGGACATTATATGCATGTGGAGGCCGGCTACACTAAGTGATATGCATTAAGTGGTCAATTAACATAAGTATCTAAATATGTTTGGGTTTAGGTGTCCCCATCCTTAATTAAAGTTGTCATTTTCTTCTTAATTGCTCCTTTATTCTTCCTTATCTCTTTATATCTATAATTTTCTATTATAAAGTTGTCTTCCATGTTCCTCTTGAAGCATTATATACCAAGTGAGATTAAAACATTAATTAGCCGAAAAAAATTAAGATATTTAAGATAAAAATGGGACCTCACATTAATTAACTTTGGCCTTTCTTCTTAATTGCTTCCTCTTCCATCCTTATCTCTATCATCTAGAATTTTCTATTCTCTAAACCAGTCCACGTTCCCCACCATTTCCTCCATGTCCAAAGCTTGAGTCTAGGAAGAGAAAGTGAGAAAAATAGGGAGAAAGACATGGAAGAGTAGATTTCATGCATAGTTGATCAAAAGGAAGCTAGAGAAAGTAAAAAGAAATAAAAAAACTATGAAATAAAAGAAAAATAAAACCTTAAGGTTTGGCTATGGAAGCAAAGAAGTGAAGGTAAGGTGATTTTTCTTCTTTCCATGTTCTCTTTAAAGAAAGGTAGAGATTAGAGCATGGTTTAAAGAGAGAAAGAGATGGAGGTTAGGGTTATGGAGTTTTAAAGAAGTGAAGTTTTAATGATCTCTTTTATGTATTTTAGAAACTCAAATTGACAAGGAGCTAGCTCAAGGGAGTAAAGAAAACGAGAAAGAAAAGTAAAATAAGGGATTTGTGCATAACTTAAGGCAATAGCCTATGTTTTGTCTTTAAGTCGTATGATTTGAGCATTTGACATGTTTATGATTGTAAACTAATAATATTTTGTGATAAAATATTGGGGATGCATGTTTGCTAGACTTACGATTAATTTTGGTAAAAATTGAATGTGATTAATATGTATGTTCTTTGCCAAAAATTTAGGAGTAGTGAGTACTTAAACTGTTATAACTTAAGTTATGGAATTCAGTTTTGTGTGTTGTTTGTTGGGTCTGAAATCTAAGATATAGGGCTATAACTTTTATTTATACCATAAAATATGAATATGTCTGTATATTTCCATAAAAATATATATTTCGGACATAAAATCTGTCCAGAAAATTCTAGACAAAATTGCTAGTACCAAGTAAGTATTCTTTTGATAATATCTTTTGATACAGAACTCCAAATTAAGTGATTCAACTTTTATATTAAATTTAAGATCCAAATCTAAAATTATTTAGAAGACCTTGTAATTAAATTCGGTTTGTAACAGGACCAAAACGAATGACCCAAACAGAGCATAGAATATGTTAGTGATAAGGCAGCATATTAGTTAAGGAATTGAATGGGTAAAATAATGTGAACCTTGTTATATTATATAAATACTATTTTTTTGAGTGATTGTGTGATTAATTAAGTATTTAAATGCATGAAAAGTGTGAATTTTATACTATGAATTTTAATGACATTAACTAAGCCTAAAACACCTAACTTGAAACTAGACTCAGGATAATTTGGCATGCCAAGCAAGAGAAGAGTATGACGAAATTCATTAATGGTATGATTAATGAAACTGGTAATGGCATTATTATTGAAGCCGGTAATGACATTATTATTGAAGCCGGTAATGACACTTGTATGCCCACATCATATTGCCTGGGTGATACTCCTAAATGCCTGGATGGCAACTCCGTTATCCTAGTCAGTAGTTCATAGGTGTTGTGGGCATAAAGAAGTTATGAAAAATAAATTGAATCATAACTTGTGATATGATTAATTATGATGGATTATATAATGATGTTTTAATTAAGTAAAATAGGTATGAGATAAAAGAATATAATTTGATGTTTATGTATGCTAAAATATTATGAGATGTATATTTGCATGAAGATGATTGGGCATAAATTAATATATGACAATGCATGTTGCATAAAATAATTTATTGTCTTATTTATATATATCACTAAGCCTAAGACTTAGTGTGGGAGTTTCTCTCGCGCATATATAATGAAGAACAAATAGAATATAGTAGATAAAGATAGCGGTGACCTGATCCAGTAAAATAGCATGTTTCACACACTGTGGATCACACAAATTTTGTATATTTTGGTTTGAACTTTATTTTATAGTGGTTGTATAATAACAACACATTTTGTAAATAATACTTTACTATATAAAATGTATTTGTTTCCTTATTATAATTTCTTTTACACCATAAAGGAAATAAATAATAAATAATAATAAATAAAAATATATATATACAAGTGTCTCATATTTATATATTTATATGAAATGATATTTTAACCGATAAATTTAGCATAACACTCCCTTATCTAGGCACGTGTTGCTGGGGTGATGGGGTGTTACATTGTTTCTCCATCTTTTGTATCATTTATTGTATTGATTTGAGAGAGGAATAATATAAGTGTTTAGCCATGAAATACTTGGGAAAAAGTTTAGAGTGAGTCTGGGATAAAATTCTAAGGAAGATTTGAGAGTTAACCTAAATAAAACTCTTATTGTAAGGAGTTAGAATATGAGTCCTTAAAAAATACTTGAGGTTTAAAGTTATCTCCTATGAACACTCTAGATAAGTTAGATGTAAGCCTTGGAAACACTTAGTTGGAAGTGAGCTAGTGAAAACTCTACATTTGTACTACTTATGAGAAATAGTGAAAAATTCCAATTAAGATTGGAAAGTGGATGTAGTGATTGTTGCTTGAACCACTATAAATCTTATGTATCACCTTTCTCTCTATCTCATACTTTTCACTTATCATATTATCTTCTCCAATTATCCATTGCAAAGTAAATTCTGCTGCCAAATAAATTATCATTTGTCCTGTAGCACCCTTTCGCTTAACCAAAATTAACCTGACTAAATGAACAGGTGCTACGAAAACTGGTGTGTAAAAAACCTATAAAAGTTTTTAAATCTTTTCTTATTTTTGGAAAACCCTTTTTCATAAATACTTCCTTTGCATATAAAACCATATTACAACATCTCTTATATATAAAAGTTATCCAATGAGAAATTCTTTTATCCAAGAGAAAGCATCATCATATATATATATATAAGAAATAACATGTTTAAGGCTCTGAAGGCTCGATATTTATAAAAATACATGCCTTTACAAAAGTTACAAATATATGTGTAAATACAAGACATGTATGTAGGTAAACAACCCAAATCCCTATGCCATGAACAAAATACAAAAATACGACATGATATCACCTACTCGTGTCAGGTCTACACTATTGTCTTTGATATTGGGCTAACTTGTCTTATTCCCTTTCAATTCTATCTACAAGGCTCTGACCAGCGTGGGGAAATATCGGCACACTAAACTATTAAAAGCTTAGTAGTATATATTGACATAAAAATTCACATGCAATCATACATTAAAACAATTCATGGCAACATATAAAATATCATGGCATGACAATTAATTTATACTATCATGTAGATATTTTACCTTATAGGATGAACTAACTCATTAAGCATTAAATTATATGAAAGAGAACATATAATTCCTTTTTAATAACATATAATATATTAACTATGTATTTTGTATACTTGTATTTTCGATCCTCTTTTTTATTTTCATTATGTTCTTAAATCACTTTGATATGATATGATTGATTGATTGTCCAACAACTATCAACACGGACTATTAACATATAGGTTGTGAATAGGAGCGCTCTCCGAGCTTAAGCCACTTTGCCACTGTCTATAATCATGTGTCAGCCGAGCCATCTCAAGTCAATGACAGTCCCAGAGCTTAAGCCATATAAACGAGCATATAATCATTGTATCATAATCACTATAGTACTGAACTCCTTTAATGACATGTCACTTATCCTACTTTTAGTCCTAGTATCGAGCCTAGGCTTTACTTGTTCATATTATCTTATTATACCTTATTATAGCATTTATATCTTATAGCATATATACTTTGATCACATGTAACTCATCATGTAACATTCATGTTCTGATCTTTATAGAAACATACTTTAAACATTTCATATAGAAAACATGTAAAAATTCATTGCATTATAACCATTAAACATATATCATATATTATTTAAAGCAGACTTCACAGGCGTGAACTATGTGTTCACGACTGTGAAGGTTTATTCACAGGTAACTCTACCATGAACTAAATTGTGAACTTGGTCGTGAAAACTTCTATCCGTTTTATGCACATTCTTTACGAGCATGAAGAAATAGATATGAGCATGATCTTATTCATAGGATGAGATTCACGGTCATGAACACTTAGTCACGGGTATAAATATGAGTTTTTCAGCAATTAAAAATATTTAAAGACAAACATTCATTATAAGCCACATGCAAGGCTCTAAAAATTATCTCATGACAATTTTTTTTCATCAACATTCTCATCACATCATGCATTGAAACATATTAAAACATCATTTAAACTTGAAAGAACACATAATCATTCAATTCCCCCTTTTCATACTCATTATGCATATTAACAATCATTTATGATCTCATATGTCTTAATACATCATTTATTGCTTCTCTCAATCACTTAAGCCATTATCAATCAATATACTCATAAGTGCACATTTAGCGCATTTATTACACTCCACAACATGATATCATTAATAACTCTTATCAAGTATACTTAACATTTAAATCTTGTAACATCATGACATTAATTACTTCCTTTAAATTCATTATAAACAATAAATAGAATTTAAGACATTCAAGGAGTTTAACACATACAACATGCCTAAATTAAAATTTAAATGCATATATATACATACCTCTAATGAAATCTTAAAAACCAAGCTTCTCTCTAGCTTTTTTTATCCTTTTGGTGGATTTCACCACCTCCTCTTTCAACTCCTATCACATATAACATGTATCCATCAACTTCTATAAATCAAAAACTTAGCCTTTAAAAGCTATAAACCTCAAACTCTAACCTTAACCCTTTTATATAACTTTAATCTCATAAAACCTCTTACTAAAGCATATTATGTCATTAATGAAGCTTAGAAAGGATTCTATAAATATAAAAACTCATGTTCAACCGAAACCCTAACCCATATGGAAATGGATCTCCAACAAAATGGGTTCCACATAGGAAAAGACTATGAAAGCTTATGAAGAAAAGGGAGAAATGTGATTCCTTACCAAGATTGAAGGAACCAAGTTTGGGAGGACTGATTCGATTCCCTTCTTTTTCCTATGGGTCAGCCTCTTCAAGAACACATTTTCTTTATGCTCCTCTCTTACAAAAACTTATTTAAAATTTGATCTTTGGTGTTGGTTTGATGTTTAAGGTCTAGAAATTAAAGAAAACACTAGACTTGGTCTCTGATAGGAAGAACATTCGAGTTCTAATGTTTAATTTTCAGTTTAGTTCATGAGAGAAAGAAATAACAACTATGAAGATTTTATATATAATGATGTTCACAGATGTTACAACCATTGTTACGACTGTGAATCAGCTTAAATCCAAAATTTCATTTTGCGATGATTCATGATCGTGAAAACATTATCACATGCATGAACAATGTGACATTTTATTTTCTTATTTTTTTTAACTCTCTCTATATACCCTAACTCTTAAACACATATTTAACTTTTCTTAATCCCTCTTATTTACTTGGCCCTAGTTACGGGCGTTACATGTTCATTAGCCTTAAAGTTCAAAATGGACCACCAATTCATCTCCCTTTCTTGGTGCACATCTTCCTTACAATTAGTAATTTAAAGTTCAATTAATTAAATTGGGCTCAAATCCAATTTAGTAAATTAAATTCCAATTTAATCAAATTAAGTTCAACTAATCAATTGAATATACCCCAATTTAATCAATTGAATTCTTATTTAATCTAATTAAGTTCAATTAATCAATTTCGATTTAAATCAGTTTGAACATTTGAACTTCAATTTAAATTTAATTTAATCATTTAAACCTCAGTTTAATCAATTGACTCCCAAATTAATCCAATTAAATTCAATTAACCAGTTTTTATTTAATTAATTAATCAGTTAAATTTCAATTTAATTAATTGAAGTTCAATTTAAACTCAATTTAAATTCAAATGTTTAATTAATCAATTGAACTTGAATCACAACTTAATCCAATTAAGTTTAATTAATCATTTTTGTTTTAATCAATTGAATTAAATTTAATGTCAATTAATCAATTCAGATTCAATTAAACCTTAAACCCTAAGCTTGAACTAGAACCCACCTGATCCAATTGTATGGTCAATATTCTGAAATTGATCTAAAAATGTCGAACTTAAAATCTAATTGTCATGTCTAGATCCGACCCAACCCAAAATTTATCTGTGAACAACCCGAAAAATATTATCTTAACCTAAAATGTTTGACATGAAGATGACCCAAATCCACCGACCTGACCAAATTGTCAAAGTCTAGTTATTGAATAAACAAATTAGCTATAGGTAAGTAGCCTTGTAATTGAGTTTTCAACTCGTAGTAAAATAAGTTAAAGTTTCAATCCTTGTTACCTCCAATATTTTTTTTTAAAAAAAAAAAAAGCAAGAAAAGAAATGAAAACAAACAAATTTAAACATTTGATCCACGTTCAACTATGTATATTGTTTTGATTTAGAATTATACATGTAGCTGTTTCAACAAAAACCAATTACGATAAGGTTTGACTCAATTGAGACCACAATTTCCCAACTTCTTAAATTACTCTTTTTTTTTTTAAAAAAAAAAAAAAGCATTTGTTATCTATAAGTTTTTTAAAAATTATTATATTCAACTTTTAGATTTCTAACTTTTATTCTATTAAATATTTTATTTTTTATTTTTACTCTATTAAGTATTTATTGAAAAAATAAATTAATTTTTTGAGCAAATTGAATACATTAAATCAAAAATAAAAAAAATAAAATTATATATGTTTTAGTCTCTAAACCTTTTGAGTTTAGTTTCATTAAGCTTATTAATCTCAATTTTTTTTTGTTGAGCCTTGAATTTTAATTTTTGTTTTCCTAAGCCCTTGAAAATATGATGTTCTTAAGATTCACACAAATACTCATGCGCATAAAGTACATGTTAATGTTTTATGTAAAATAAGTTTTCAATAGAATAAAGTTACAAGTCCAGGAACTTAATATAACGAAATTAGACGTTTCCAAAATTAGAAGTTCTCTTTGGTCAATTAAAAAATTAAAAATATAGAACTCAATGAAATAAAAATTTAATTAAAAGTCTCAATATAAAAATTTTGACAAATTTAAGGGGCCAAGAAAGTGAATTTCCCAATCAGCAGCATCAAATATATTTAAGATTTTATTTAATTTCAATTATGGCTGTTTAATATACTATCAATTATCAACTACTAACAACCAATTATTATGAATAATTTAATATACTATCAATTATCAACTACACAATTATGATGAATAGACAATTTACGTCAATTAAAAGAAGGATGATGCATCAATTTGCCTCTCTAATTTTTTTTTTAATGATGATCAATTTGGCTCAATCAATTTTTAAATCAAATTAACAAGTGCCTTTGAAATTGCCTTATTTTACTCCAAAAATATATTTTTTTTTTAAAAAAGAGAAAAATAAATAAAACTACATCAGAATAGACCGAGTAAAGGCCACACCAGCAAATCTCCCAAAAGCATCAACTCGAACTTGGCCATCTAATCTGCAATCGAATTAGGTTGCCGATAAATATAGAAATATGAACTTCGTGATCAAGATCAAACAACAAGTGAATGCAAGAGATTCATGTCTCCATCATGCATTAAAGCAAATCCGATAGCACTTTTTATTTTTTAATTTTGCTCAAAATCAATTTTTGAATCAAATTAACAATCACCTTTCAATTTAGGACTTTATATGTTGCCTTATTTTACTCCAAAATCACCTTTTTTTTTCATAAATATTTTTCGATCATGAAATTTCATTGTAAGTTTATAGCAAATGATGCAAAATGAATTAAAAAATGAATATAGTAATTTTTTTTTAAATAATACGAAGCAAATTTATTGATTATGAATTATAATTATATTCTAATTTTGTAAAAAAAAAATTAATTTTATGATAAATTGGTTATAATTATAAGTAAGCTTAAAGAATATTTTGAACCTTCAATAAATAATCAAAAGGTATTTGATATAACTTAACGATTAAAGCTGCAGTTAAATAAAAAAATAACTATTAAAAATATTTATATTTTTAATTTAAATTTAGCTAATAATTAATTTAAATATTATTGATCGTAAATTATGTATATAAATTTAAATAGTTTGACGACAAATGGCAGTTGAATCAACAATATAATTATTAGAGTCATTTTTCTAAAAAATAAAAATAAAAGCAAACAAAAACACTTCTATTAAACTACCAGCCACACAGCCTAGCCAGAAACAAAAGAATCAGTCTTAATTTGTCACCATCCCGCTCTATTATTGTTCATATCAAGTAATTAAAGTTTACTAATGATAATTATGCAAGAACAAAAACTTAAATAATTGTAGATGTCAAATAAAGAAGTTGATTGCATAAGACATTATTCTTTGTCCCTTCTTCTTATTTTAAATATTGAAAATGACATGCAACATAACAAACCACAATATATTTTTTTTTCTTTTTTAGAAGGAAAAACGAAACAAATTAGAGGGCAACATTACTGGAAAACAGTGCTCCAACATCTCCTAATTAATGAGATAAATATTAGACCATTGCATCCATATCATCCCAAATGAATTGATCATTTTGGCAAAAGGCCAAATAAGCTCATAAAAGCTCCAAAATTTTGCTTCTTTGAAATTTGCATTATCATGACAAATCAATCTTGATTCAACAAGTCTTTAATATACAAATTATTGATGCGGATTCAATTTTGGGTATTGATTTTATAATTTGAAATATTTGCAGTATGATCTGATCGGATATTTTTCAAGATCTATGTTGGAAGCAAAAGGCACGAGCTGATAGGCACTCTGCACCCCTACATATGAACCAATATAAATACTATGACTATATTTAGATTGAATGATTTTAAATGAGAAAATTAGAACAATTTATGAATTTATGTCAAATTTATCTTTTAATTACTTAAAAAAAGTCAAAATTTATAGATTTTGAAAAATCACTCACCCACCAGAATTCCGTATTTTTGAATTATTTGATTTTTCATCTTTTAGGTAGGAAAATCCAAAATTCATTATTTTTTATCTATGAGAGATTGTTGTCAGATTTTTTTATTTCAAAATTGTATCTACTAAATTAATAATATTCCAAATAAATTCTTAAGCCTAGAAATATAACAAAAACAAAAATCATTTGTCATTTTTTTGTTTTGTTTTCACTTATTTTATTTGTATTGGTTTGAATATGAATTAAAGAAATATTAATGAGTTCATTTAAAAAATAAAAAAAATATTAATGAGTTAATTTGTTCATAAATATAGTATATATAATAAGTTTATATAGAATTTTGAGTAAAAAAATTGTAACATATTTCAAATTTGACAATAATGATAATTTTTATTAATTGTATTTTTTAGAAAATTTACTCTAAATTATTTCATTTCACAATTCAATATAAACGTGATAAAAATAACTAGAAAATACTTAATTAATGATAAATTATCAATATTTAGTAAAATATAAAATTGAAAATTAATTGTTAAATTCATATATTATAATAATTGAACCAAATATAAATGCAAAAGAAAACTAGTTGCATCATCAAACCATTGATTTTATATTCAAACCAAACAATATGATTTTTATAATTCATGAATTTCATAATTTATAGATTTAAAATCCATAGATTTTATGAAATTCATGGATTTTAAAATCACCCAATCCAAAGGAGTCATATATTCTTACTTCGGGTATTGTGAGATTTGGAAAATACAAGTGATTAGGGTTTTTGTGATTGTACTTTTTTTTTTGTAGCGAAATTTTTTCTCGCTATCTTACCTGTAGATGCAGGTTACAAAAACAAGCCATATACTCATCTTTAATTTCTCTTATGTGTGATATATTGTGGGTTTCTATTATAACAAAAGTAATGTACATATAAGTAATATCTTGTTTCATCCACCTTGTGCTAATAAAAAGGCTAAAGAAAATTTGTATAAAAGGCCACACTTCATGCATATTGATAATCAATTTATACAGGAGGAGGAGCAATTCGCTCATGGTACAATGGAAAAGATTAAATACAAAAGAAAACCTAAATACGAGATTAGGAATGTGTAGAAAATATAAGATAGCAATCAAGCTAATAAAGGATATCAACTAGAAGAAATGACTAAGAAAATGTTGAATATTTTCCTTCAATGTTCCTCCGCAAGATAGGCATGCATGGATTTGATAAAGCTAACTTTAGTATGATATTCACGATAGAGTGTTGCTGGAACTATTCTAGGTAAAGGAGTCAACAAATTGATTGCAAAATGCACATGTCAAATAACGTCTTATTAGGAATTTGCTCACAAATAAAATGATAGCGATTACAACATATTTCAATCATTTGTGAAATACCCATGTTTGAATTGAGAAAGTGACACCAAGATTATCACAACACACTTAAGATCTGTACAAACTTTTGCTCATATCGATTACAATAGATCATGCACTCTCGCCATGAAAGGTAGATTCTAGATCAAACACCATGGAAGAAGACAAAATACTTTGCTTTTTTCATATTCTTATTGAGATTCATATTCGTTTAGTAATAGTTTTGCGATCGAATAAAACAACATGTTAGAAGAATAAAGGATAGTAGGAAGAAACATATAGATTTCAAGTACGAAATGAATATGAAATAAATTGAAGAATGGGGAGATGAAGAATTCTGCTCGTTGTTTATTATAATTGGCAGTTGGGTTGTTGGTAAAATCTTAATTTAAATTTGGAATCAACATCCCGGGATTGCCAAAATCATCTCTTTTTTTTGGGAGGTGGGGGTGTCTTTTAGGCATTTATTTGACCATTTTGCAATAGCAGGGAACTTTTCAGATATATGGTGCTATATAATGACATTCTGAATTCTAATAATTGAAAACTGAGCTAAAGCCTAAAATACATGACTTGCATTCGATTTAAATGTGTTTGGCATATAATGAATAAGGAGCCTATAAAGGGAGAGAAGAGAATGAGTACTGCAAAGCAACTATTTGCACTATATTCTCTATGGCTTAATTAAGTGTGTGGCAGAACAATTATATGGGCTTAACCCAAGAAAACGATATAGCGTACATAAGCACCAAGCAATTATTTTCTATTTTCCTTTCAGAATATATATATATATATATATTTGAATTAATTACTCATAAATCCCTAAAATAATAGAATTTAGTATTAATAATATTTCAATTTGATTTTTTGTTTTTTGTTTTGCATAAAATAGATTCATATATTTAGTCATATAGATCAAGTGAATAACATACTTGTTAGAAACTAATTCTTGTTTTATAAATATAAAATTGATTTCAAAAATTATTTCTTTTTTGACATGATAAATAAATTATTATATCAATGAATATACATGAATGGATCTAAGTAATATTTTTCTTTGAATTTTGATTGTTTAGAAATTATTAAATAAAATCCCTTTAGTATTATGGACGAAATATGCAATTTTTTCAAGGCTAAAATGTTTTATAATATAATAAACCACAAATTATATTATGATTAAATATAAGTATTTGAAGGACTATAATCCATACTGTTGAGATTATTATAGTATGGTGGAAATTTTTGGTTTTTTATAATCAAGTATTAGACTTAGACATTAGATAAATAACAAAGTTTAGGGTTAAATTTGAAGATTTTGAAATAATAAATAGAAATATTTTTAAAATCAAATTTCATGAGGCTTTCCCAATTAACTCTTTTCTCGAATCACTATTGAAAGATTAGCTCCAAGATTAAGTATATATTTGGTTCAGCTTTTGAAATTTATATTACCCTTAGTATTGATGATGATGGTTCAAACAATAAAGGGTGTCCACCCACCAAAGTAAAAGGCAAGAAAATTTATACTTATGTTGTTTTTTTAGCCAAAAAGGCACACTTTTGAATTCTTGGGTTTGATTAATTTTTGTAGTGTTAATAATTATTATAGGATAATAATCAACAAACTTTTTCTTTCCAAGGTAACATGAGCAAGAAAAGGAGACAAATATGCTAATTTCTCGTGCCCTTACAACCTTTTTATAGTAATTCACATGTTATTCACTTTTCTTGGTCAACTTTTTGTTCCTATATTTACATATTACGAGTAAGAACTTTATGAGCAGGAGATAAAGAAGTTGGTTGTCCTGCATCACATGATAGAAAAAGAAAAAAGGAGAACCCTAAATTGGCTTTGTTTCTTAGCAGTACATTTCCTTGTGCTAAATGATTTGTTGTTCCAATTCCTCGTATAATATTGCCTACTACCCCATTAGAGTTATTCATATAATTATAAATTTTGTGAGTCAATAATGAGTTTTAATAGTTCTAATAACAAGCTCTTATGAGAAAAAGCCTACATATAATGAGGGGTGGAAGAGAATGATAACCCGAAAACAAATTGGGCTAGCCGAAAAGAGAAAAGAGAAAAGAGAAGTCATTTACACACAAATACCACAATTACTACCAAATTTACCATTTTTATACCAAAAATGAAAATTTGCCAAAACTATGATTTCCACAATTTCATATTCCATTTTTACACTTCTTAAAAACTGTCATCACCAAAATCTTTGCAACATGTTCTCTCTCTGCTTAGACTCCATTTCTGCGCCAAAATCTCTCCGAAATTGTTGATTCCATTTATATGATGGTATTAAAATCGTCATCTTCTCAAAGCCATTTTCAGCGTCATCGTCTCTCCTCCATCTCTGGAACTGACATCCTCAACATCTTCAACGCCATTTACAGCGACATCATCTCTCCTTCATCTCTGCAGATACTCCATTTTGCCATCAAAATTTTTTTCTCTTTTGGGGAGATCAACCAATGAACAAATTAAAGAGAAGTGAATTTTTTTTATTATATTGACTTGATTGAGAACAAGTCTTCAAGATGAGACAGTTAACAATAACTAGTTGCTAATCAAATTCTTGCGGAGCATGTTCAAGAACTGAAGTAATTCTGGCTGAAGGATGAAGATTTTCACGTCGTTAGATGCAAGTTGCTTCAGTGCCTCATTGGTTGGGATATTGGCTTTGTTATCCAGATGCCCTTTAATCTCTTTCGTTCCAGCCTTGTGCCATCAGGGTTTTTAACGGTTTGAATGGAGGAGTTCTACTTGTCGAATGTGGACATACATGTACCATAAAAATTAGTTATTGTGTAGGACTTGTGTAATAATAAAAAAATTTGCTAATGACTATTCCTGTTAACCTTTTATTATACTGAAAATTGTCCTCTGTAAATGTACTTGCTTTTTTGGAGTTTCATTTTCAAAGGCACTGTGAGATTCTTGATTAACACTGTGGATGGTGGATAATAACATCATCTACGTGTGTTATGACCTGTTGATCTTTTTCATAACACAAATTGGTGTTGCCGTATTGGGGTCTTGATAGTTAGAGTCTGCTAATGATTTCTAATATATATATACATACATTCAAACAGTGAATAGTATATGTGCATTATATTTGAGGTATAGGAACTGTTTTGATAAAGATATGGTATATGTTAAGACTCAGACCATTCTAATGATGAAAGCATATAACCATTCTCTTTTAATATATTATATTGAAACATGGAATAGTATATGTTTATAATTCGTGAGGTATACGAAAAATTATTAATAGGGGTGTTTAAAATTGATATTAGATATTTAAAATGTGTGTTTAGAATTTTTTTTATTTAATTGATTGATTTTTTTTACTTTTTTATAAACTGTTTTTCTTAAATTTAATTCTAAAAAAAATATTTTTTACATATTTTTTTTCAAAAATAGTTTTCAAAACTCAAAAAAATAAAAAATAAAAACATTTTCTATGGGCTATATAAGTTCAGTGTATGTCTAGCGTCTAAATCTGACATTTGAATATTTCTGGATTTCATAGGTATGAAAGAAGCTTCATAATCATGAAGGGGTCTTTATTGACGTGAAGGAGAGGCCAAGTCTAAAGCAAGTTAGTGAAACATTTTGAAACTTTCAATCTTTGGGGCTTGAATCTTCACGATTGTGAAGGACTCTTCATGGGCATGAAGCTTTCCTTCGTGGGTGTGAAGGACATTTGACTTTCCAATGGTTCCAAAACATTCCATGTTGCTTCCTGAATCTTTCATAGGCGTGAATGCAACTTGCTACCTGCAATAAGTCAAAAGGATAAACGTATGAGATTCGTGCAAGACGTAGCCAGATTAAAAACGCCAATGTGCGATAGGCCATAGGGTTGAGAACGACAATGATGTTGAGATGGTGAAGTAAAAATGGGGAGAAAGAAATCTGAAAATGGTAAAATGCGCAATTGTTGGGTTTATAATGTCGAATCGGTAATTAACAAGAAAACCTGGGATATAGAAGATAACGGAAATCAGAAAATGGGAAGGAAAGAACATTTAGGGTTTATCATGTAGAGTTAGAGTCAAAATCAAAATGTTAGCGGAAATACAGAAACAGAAAAAGAAAGAAAGAAAAGAGTATGACGTTAAAATGTAAATATTTAAAACAAAAAGATTAAAAATGTCCATTAAAAAAAAAAAGCCGTCAAAATGTCTTTTATGTAAAAAAGAGTGTATCGAGTGTAATTTCCACTAAAAGATTTGGTATAAAAATTAATATATTTATTTACTTATTTGAATCAATACTTTTTAGAAGGAAGAAGAATATTGAAAAAATTCATTAGAAATTTTAAGAAAGAAACGTTTCATGCAAGTGTCAATTAATTAATTGTCAAGAAATTTATTATGAAAGAGAAAAAGAGCAATTAATTATTTTTTAAAAAATTTCTTTTAGACGAATAATTGGGTTGACCTATTTTTAAAGAAATAATTTAAATGATTTTTATATTATAATTAATTTCGGGGTGACTCATTCAAATTTCAATAAAATTCGAAATAAATTTCATATTAGATTAAAATTTGTCTAACTATCATGGCTCATTCAAAATTTCATGCAAATTAGTGATGTAGGCTTTCCTTAATCAATTAATACCCTAAAATTTGAAATTATGCTATCAATTTTTAGTAAGCCAATGATGTAGACAAACTATTTTATATTACTCATTAAAATTATAATATTTTATTGTTTTTGGCAGCAAAATTTTTATTATTTTGGTAATCTGGTCGCGAAAATTAGAAGTTAAAAGATGCTAATCTGCGTTTTACATGAATATATTTAATTTTTTGTTTCAAATTATTTTTATTTTATTGCAAAAAATTAAAAAAAAAATTCCCAAGTCATCCTTTATGTCTCTTAAAATAACAAATATTAATAGTTAAACTTATTAATTAAAAATACAGCTTTAAAAATGTTAAAATATGAATAAATAAATACAACAACGTATTTCATAATTTGTTAATTCTTAATACACTTTGAGTTTTAACCACAGAATAAGTCTTTTTTTTTTGTCACTATTAATTTAGTCATACCTTATGATAATATTTAAAAGAAATGATAAAATAAATAATAATTAGGCCTAGTAATTTTTGACCCGAATCTCTCCAAAAAAGACTTTATTCAAACCCGATTCAAAATATGATGAAATATGAACGAATCTAGCTTGATGCTTTTAAATTTAACCTGACTCAAAACTCGAAACTGATAATTCAAAAATAACCTAAACTCAAATAAATCAATCCAAATTCATCTGACCCGACCAAATTGCCAAATCTATTTATAATGTGTACAGTAGCTCACTGCAAATATATATTGGATGTAATCATTTCTTTCTTTCTCCATTTTTTTCTTTTTTGGAAAACAAATTGAACGTACTACGTATGATAAATCCAATAATATGTTAGTATTAATTTAAACGCTACTACATGCATAAATAGAGTATAAAAAGTACAAGACCTGGCTATATTTCATGAAAAAAAAAAACTTAAATAAGGATATTTTTTATTTCGAAATAATCCAGCAATAGTTCAAAAATATGATTTAAATTTGTTTCAAAAGGCTTAAGTTTATTGTTTTTTATTTCAAATGAATTAATTAAAAATTAATTTGATTCTGAATAGATTGGGTAAGGATCAACTCATTTACCTGATTTTTTAAACATATATATTTTTTTATTTTCTTAAATAAAATTATGATTTAATTAAGAATTACAGAATTAGTAATTAGTCAACAGATTAATAAAAAGTTATTTTAATATTTCAAAAAACTTAGTAGAGATGAATTTTCTTTTTAAGTGGATTTATTTAAGAATTAGTAATTAGTACAAAATTAATAAAATTTATGTTAATGTTTAAAAAATATTCGGTGGAGATGAGTCAACTTGATTTTCAAGAAGAGTGAAGAAATCACTTACCATCTATCCACTTTAATATTTTTGTTTATGATATGATAAATAAATTATATAAATTATACTTGTAATGCGAAATATATCAATTTTTTTTATCAAATACATACTAAGAATGGTGAAATTTAAATATAAGTTGCTTGAAAGAATTTCAATTGAATCACTGATGATTTTCTAGTAATTATATCTTTAAACTATGGTCTATATGCAATAAATTCTTAAATATTTTAATACTTTAGTATGAAAAATTATATATATATATATATATATATATATATATATATATATATATATGACTAAAATAGTTATTTTATAATTATAATAATAATATCATAATATTAACGTATTATAATTTAAAGATAACTTGAAAAAAATACTTTATTTAGTTGTTTTTGTTTTTTGAAAACTTATTTAGTTGATTTTTTATCAGACACCAATTGTATTTTTTTAATTGAATACCTAATATTTAAAAAAAAACTAGTAGATAATATTTATTTAAATTTTTTTTTAATTAGACACTTTTCGTGTAATTTTTCTATAAATCCCTAATAAATTGCAAATGTGTCGTAGTTAATGGGCCCACTTCTTTCCTTCGCTTCTTTCTCTCTCCTTCATCTGCCCCTTTTTTTTAATAAATAATTTTATTTTATTAATAATTATTGAAGAAAAACTTACAGGCTTTACTCAAAAATACCCTAAAAAACCTAAAACATCTCAAGTGTAAGTGAAAAAAATCTAACAATACCTCAATCATAGAAAGATTACCTCAAATACAACGACAGAAAGAAAGAAAAATAATATTCTACTTAATACAATAAAAACAAAAAAAAAACACTAGTTATTAGAGTGTTAACCAAAGTTGACAACACAAATTAGTGCAAAAGACCGAACCATCATTATATACTGCACCTCTATTTCTAATAGAATTGGTTTGTCCCACCATTTTGGTCGCAATTTACTGCTCCAATAATAGAATCCCTGCAAATAAACAAGAACAATCGTATACCATTTACACAAAATACCAATTCATCTGCCCCTTCTTCTTTCTAATCTTTCTCTCCTCTGCCTTCTTTCTTACTCCCTCTCTTTCGTTCTCTTTTTAAAATCCCTAATCCAAGTTTAGAAATTAGCAAACAACTAGTGTTTTAGGAAGAGACTCCAACGATTTCTTTCTTTCTCTCTCTCCTCTAGTTTTCTATCATATGGTAGGAAAATCCCTAATCTCGTTGTAGTTACATTAATGACATATCAACGCAACGCCCTGATTTAACTTTTAAATTGCAGTTTCAAGTGAAAAAGGAAAAGATGGCTAATGCATCGAAAATGAAGGGAACTGAAGAATCGATAGGTTTCATAAAGAAATTGGTATCTGTTGGTCCTGAAATGACTCGAGAAAGGAGGAGTTGAATTGAGTCTTCATAATTTTTTATTTTTAAAAATTCACTCACGTTTTGAGTATGCTGACAATAATCAAATTTTGAAAGATGATATTTCTTTTTCTTAAAATATAAAATTATGATTAAACAATGGTCTTCTTTAAATATTGTTTTTGTTAATTAAATCGTCACTTTTACATCAAACAAAGACTGCCTTTTAAATTCAAACTTGATATATTTCAAACCACTAAAAGACTGAAATCTGAAGATGAGAAGGAGAAGAGAGATAGACACTTGATTTTATCGTGGTTCAGCACTTATCACGTACTTCCACTTCTAAAGATACAATCTTGAGATTTTCTCTCCATCAAGGATTCTTTTCATGGGCAAGAATCAAATCAATTACAGCCCTAGACAGATATGTCCTAAGCTCACTCTTTCAAACTCAAGTTTTTACAAAGTAAAACTTAAGAAATATTTGAATAAATTTTAACCTAGGTGCTAAACTACCCACAATAAATATTAAAGTTTAACTTACAAAAGAAGTGCAATAAGAAATTCTTCAAGCTCAAATGATTAGAACTATAGAGAGTAATAGAGCCAAGAAAATGATTATGTGAATAGTGAAGCTCAAATGGAATGAAAACTTTTCTAAAAATTGAAAAGTGGTTTTCTTTTGATGATTCTTTGTTTTCTAATATATAAAATATTCTTTAAACAAGTATTTATAGTTTTGAAGTGAAAACCTAGCCAGTAGAAACAAATTCACATTTTACAAAAACTAGCCATTATTTTGTGTTTTAGTGAAAAACTGTCAGTTGTAAATTTAGAAAACTCAATTAGAATACTTAATTAAAATACTCTATTAGAAAACTATGTTTCTGACTAGTGAAAAATACTTTATCTAAAAAAAATTCTACTTTAAGCTTCACTTTTAATATAACCTATATTGATTTTACAAATTATATCATAAGGTTCCTCTTTAATGCACATGTACTTTATATCTTGGATCTTGTCACATATTTACCACTTTAAAACTTTAAATTAGAAATATGAGAAATAAAGATACAAATACAAATTTAAAATAGAAATCATAGTTTTATAATCATCAAAATATTTGGGATACTATTTATGTAGTCTTTAACCCAACATTCTCCCTTTTTTTAATGGTGACAAAACCTTGATTTATGATACTAAGAATTTGTTCTATGTTAGCATATAAAAATCTCCCCATTCATTCCAAGCACATATATATATATATATATATATATATATATATATATATATATATATATATATATATTAGAATCTAAATGCTATCAAAATACTACTTTCAAATCAAAAAGCATTTTGTTAGAATTTACTTCTACTTCTAATAGATATGTATTGTTCAATCAAGATATAAGCATTAGATATGAATCCTTAATCTATTAAGTACTGTTTTGATTCCTATGTTTCAACAAATTAATCAATCATTATCTCAGATATTTGCTTGCAGACCTACCACATCTATCAAGCATAATCTTGACAACAAATCTTTTCAATATTTCAATAATCTAATCACAAACAGGTTATCAAACAGATTCAACAAATTATATCAAATGGATTAATCACAAACGAGTTATTAACCAAATTCTATCAAATAGATCATAGTCATTTCAAGAAATCACAATTTTGTCCCTCTTTTTATCAGCAACCACAAAAGGGTAAAGATAAATAACTTGATATTGATCATAGATTAAAGTGCAAAAGTTTTCAATAGGGAGTAACAAAAAAAAGTTATGCAGTTCTAAGTCAAAGAACTACAGAGATAGAAAAACTACCGAAAGTCACATAGATATAAAACTAGATAAAGCTACATGTAGAACATTTAACTGTCAACTGATTCTTTAGAATAGGGCTTAAAGACTTTGGGCACTTGTTGTAACCTAGTGGATCTGCGAATAAGGGTAGAAGTACTAGCTTATACCTTGGCTTTGGGAAGCTGCTATGGTGCATAATAAGGAACTGGCTGTGAAGGCTATAAGGAAGGAGCTGACTGAAAGATGTAGGCCTGCAGCAGAGATTTAGAAGCTAAAGATGGCTGCATATCTTAGACAACTCAGTTGCAAGAATGGACACCATTAGTGCTTCACCACTGTCATACCATCTATCAATTGATCAATGACATCTTTCTCTATAAGCTTCTTTTGAGCTGCTTTTATTGTGAAAGCAGCAACTTTCTGGGCATGGCATACATTGTGAGTTCTAATGTCATCTGTTTCATCCACCTTCCCTTCAGGTTTCATTATATCTTTCTTATCATTTGTACCAATATCAGAATTGGTATCTTCACTATTAGTGTTCTAAATTACAGGCTTCTCAAGATGTTTTTCTTTAATTGCTGGTCCACCATGAAAATGATGAGTGGTATCCATATGCTGAAGGACTTTAGCTACAATTCGATTTGAATCAGACTCACTATCAGTGCCTGATGCAGATGCTACTATCGATTGCTTCCCTTTTTTCTTGGCAAGTCTTACTTTAGTCACTTGGGTCTGTTTTTCTTCCATTGTTGATTTATCCTGCATAAGAGCTAGTTGTTTTTGTAACAATTGGATTTGTTCTGTCAGGTTCTTTTGAATAATAACTTGGTCATTAGCTCTCAATTGTTTTTGTTCTCCAACACTTATTTGCTCAATAGCCTTTCTCTTTCTAAATTTCTCAAGCTTTCCTTGAGATATAACAAAGAAATGTTTTCCAATATAGGAGTTCTTATCCTCAGGAACATACTCAATGGTGTCATCAATTACGTTCCAATATTTAAAGAGAGGAGTAAACAACATACCATAAGGAAAATTTTTGTGACCATCAGATATATATCGAAGCAACAAATGACATAAGTTCACCGATTTCCTTTTCTTCAAGCACCACATTAAGGCTAATTCTAATTCACTGATATAATGCATGCTTCCTGACTTAGGTAATAAAAAATGAGTGATCAATTTATGTAAACCTCTATTGTCAGGGCTCATCATTGTAGAGGTCAAGTTTGATCTCTCAAGTACCTCATTCTTATCACTAAGCGTGCTCATAATAAAGCTATGTTTATTAAAGCCTTCTAATACAATGCTAACTCTTTTAGAAAATTTCAAACCAAGATTTGGAATCTCAAACACCACAGATAAAAGTTTCCAAAGATAGTTCAAACATCTTCTATTTTATCTCAACATTGATTTTTAAATCAGACACAACTTCTCTTGTTCTAAAAGAATTCTCTAAGAAGATCAGGATACACCTTCATATTCAATTTCAAAAAAAATTCCAACCCTACTTTTCAAGAAACTTACAAGCTTACCAACAATTTTTTCAGTGACTAACCCCACACTTTTTGTACCAATTTCTTGAAAATCTATCTCTATAAACTTTCGATTTTGTTGATTATCATTGGTCGGCCTAATAGTGTGACTTGAATCTTGACTATATGTATAGAAATTATTGTTTGAACGATGAGATGCTTGTAAATTTGATTTCTTATCATTGTTGGTAGATTTTCCATCACTGGTTGATGATGATTTTGCAGGTGCCAGCTTCTTAAACATAGATGAAATGGTGGGTTTCTTTGCTTGCAATTTTGTTCGAGCCATGGCATTTGGGTTCAAAATTATAAATGATCAGATTTTGAGAGAGAGCAAAAAGGAAAGTTATTTCACGAGAAGGAGATGATGAATAGTAGTTATGGTGAAAAGAGTTGGATTTCGATTGAGGGAAATGATGAGAGCTTTTTGGGGAAATGAGTGGTGTGACTGGTTTTTAAAGTATTTTTTTAACCGAGATAAATAGAAGACTTTAATACCTAGAAAGGCTAAAAAGACAGCCGACATGATGGAATTCATCAAAATCTAGATATGAATAAATGTTGAGTCCAATCTCCTAAAACTTTTATTTGAATTTTGAATATCTAAGCTAGAGACTACCTCCATTTTAGAGATATAGATATCAGAATTATTCAAAAGTTAGGACTTTTACCATCTGATTTGGATTTTAGAGAAAATGAACTACAATTCGATTTGCAAATGAGAGAGAAATAATAAAAGTACTTTACATAGTTAAAGGACCATTTTAACCTTAATTTTAAATTCTATCTCTTTCTTCCATTTTATATGTAAGGATAAACATGTAAAACCACATATTGTATTTTATTTTAAATGAGCACAATGCTGAATTAAGTAAACCCGATCAATTAGAATTCCAACCAAGCATGTATTCTAATACACCAGTATTCTAACTTTATAAGTTGTAATCTAATATTTATGTAAGCACCATCATGCAATTTTCACTTATTTAAGTTGAATATGACTTTCAAAGATGTTTTAGAAGATGATAATTACTTTGAATCATTATCCATGCCAAGCTTTCTTCTAATTTTGTAAAACCTCTTCTCATTAAATGGTTGTGTAAAGATATCAGCTAGTTGGTCTTCTATTGACATGAATTTCAGACTTATATTCCCTTTTTGTGCATGATCACAAATAAAATGATGTCTTATTTCAATATATTTTATTCTTGAATATTGCACTAGATTTTTGGTGATATTAATGGCATTTGTGTTGTCATAAAATATTGGAACAACATCATATTTGATATCATAATCTTCCATCTGTTGTTTAATCCATAGAATTTTTGCAACACAACTACTGACTGTTATATACTCTACTTCAGCAGTAAAAAGAGCAACTGATGATTGCTTTATACTAAACCAAGTTACTAAAGATTGACCTAGAAAATGACATGCACTTGAAGTGCTTTTTTGATCAATCCTACAACCACCAAAGTCTAAATCAGTATATCCCAATAGCTCCATTTCTGTTTTGGATACCAAATGCCCAAATCTTGTATTCCAACTAGGTATCTCAATATTCTTTTGACTGCAATTAGATGAGATTCCTTAGGGTCGATTGAAATCTTGCACAAAGACAAACAACAAACTGAATGTCTAGTCTACTGGTTATTAAATATAGTAATGATCCAATCATTCCTCTATATAACCTTTTTCAACTTATTTTCCTTTCTCATCAACTTCTAACTTTAAGCTTGTGCTCATGGGAGTCCTTGCTGATTTTGAATTTTCCATTTTGAATTTCTTTAGCAGCTCTCTTGTATACTTGACTTGATTAATAAAAATGACATTTTTGTATTGTTTAATTTGCAGCCCTAAAAAGAATGTTAATTCACTCATTAAGCTCATCTCGAATTCGTATCTCATGCAATCAGCAAATTCTTTACAAAATGAGGAGTTAGTTGATCCAAAGACAATGTCATCAATATATATTTGTTCAATGATCATATCATTTAATTTATGTTTTATAAATAGAGTTGTATCAACTTTGCCTTTAGTGAATCCTTGCTCAATTAAAATTTGCTCAATCTTTTATACCAAGCTTTAGAAGCTTGTTTTAAGCCGCAAAGGGCCTTAGAAAGTTTGTAAACATAGTTTAGAAAATTATGATCTTTAAAACCTGGAGGTTGAACAACATAAACTTCTTCATTTAAAAATCCATTCAAAAATACACTTTTGACATTCATTTGATAAAGCATGAAATCTTTAAAACATGCAAATGCACATAATATTCTAATAGTTTCTAATCTAGCCACAAGTGCAAATATTTCATAAAAATCATTTCCTTCTTCTTGATTGTAGCCTTAAGCCATAAGCCTAGCTTTATTTCTAATAACATATCCATGTTTGTCTAATTTATTTCTAAACACCCATTTTGTACCAATTATGAAATAATCTTTAGGTCTAGTTACAAGCTTCCAAACTTTATTTCTTTCAAACTGATATAATTGGATTCTTGCATAGCAAGAATTCAATTATCACCAGTTTGAGCTTCAACAAAGTTTTTGGGCTCAATTTGAGAAACAAATGCATAATTACCAATGTTGTGTCTGCTGACTTTTTGATTGCAGGATTGTTGTGGACTGTGTATTTTGTTGATATTCTAAATCTACTTGTATATCTTTAGAATGTTGTTCTTCTTCAATTTTGACTTCAGTATCATTGGTATCTCCTGTTTCATATTTATTTCCTACATCATCATCAGAAAAATCCCTTACTCTAGTGTAGATATCAGTTTAATCAAAAATAACATTAATGGACTCTTCAACACAATTTTCTTTTGTTGAAAACTCTATAGACTTTACTATGCATTTAATAGCCAAGAAATATGTCGTCATCAACTTTTGAATCGAATTTACATGATTTACCTTTGTCATTTAAGATGTAGCATGTACATCCAAAAACATGAAAATAACTTACATTTAGTTTCCTTCCTTTCCAAAGCTTATATGGTGTTTTACTGAGTTTTGGCCTTATCAATGCCCAATTTAATATATGACATGCCGTGTTTATAGCCTTTACCCTTAAATATTTTAGCAATTCATTTTCTTGCAACATGGTTCGTTCCATCTCTTGCAATATCCTATTTTTCCTCTCTACTACTATATTTTGTTGTGGAGTTCTTGGAGCTGAGAAATTGTGTGTAATATCATAGTTGCTACAAAATTCCTCAAAATATTTATTGTCAAACTCACCACCATGATCACTTCTTATATTAGTAATCAAGTATCATTTCTCATTTTGAAGTATTTTACATAACCTTTTAAAATATTCAAAAGCTTCATTTTTATGATTCAAAAATAGCATCTAGAAATATCTTGAATAATCATCAACTATAACAAATGTGTAAGTTTTTCCACCTAAGCTCAAAGGTGTTTTAGCACCAAAAAGATCAAAATGAATTAGTCTATAGGTCTTTTGTGGATATTTTCTTTTTCGACTTAAAAAACTTTTTGTTTGCTTTCGATGTTGATGTGCCTAGCATATGTACTCTTTTTCATATTTCAGCTTTGGTAAACCAATTAATAAATTCTTTTTGGACAACTTCTTAATTTGATGCATGCTGGCCTGTCCTAATTTTTTATGCCAAAGTTTGCTTTCATCATCCTTTGAAAGTAGACAAGTTGTTTCATCACTCTTTACTTTCTTGAGATCAACCAAATAAACATTTTCTTCTCTTTTTCCTACCATAATCACTTGACCAGTTACTACATCTTCCACTTTACACATATTAGCTTCAAATATTACTTTTCTTCCCTTGTCACAGAGTTGACTTATGATCAACAAATTATACTTTAGTCTTTCAACTAAACATACATCTTTTATAAAAGGATTACCACCAATTGTACCTTTTCCAACTATTTTTCCTTTACTTTTGTCACCAAGGACTATATATCCACATTCCTCCATATTTAACTTGCTAAATCTTTTGTTTCATGTCATATGCCAAGAGTAACCACTGTCTAAGTACCATTTGTTCAAGTTTGAGTTGGTCTTCAAATATACTTGCAGAAAAATCAAATTGATTTAGGTACCCACTTAACTATGGGTCTTTGATGATTAGTAGAGGAAAATGTATTTTCCATCTTTTTGTGATTGATTTGTAAAGGATATGTTCCTTTTACAATCCATACATTTTTCACATTGACATCTTTTTTTAAATAACAGTATCTAGATGTGTGACCCTTTTTGTTGCAATAGAAACATGTGATATGAGGAAAAAGATGTGAAACAATTTTATCAAAATAAACATCATCTTTAACATACTTTATATAACCATCAACAACAACTTTTTTATCTTTTCCAAATATGTTCGGAGTTCCATGATATCTAATCTCTTCATTTAAAACACACTTTTCATATAAAAGTTTTTCAATCTCTTTGTTCTTTTAGTTCAATCTCATCAATTAGCAAATTATTTTTTCTTGCAATGTCATTGTAAAGATTAATAGCTTTTAATTCATTTTCAATTGATTTTTCTGCTTCTTTCACAAAGTCATCATGTATGTTTTTCTAATTTATATATGAACTTTCCATAACAACATACTTTTCTTCAACTTTCCATACTTATAATATAACTCTTCAAAGCAACTTAAAAGATCATCATCATTACAAGAGTCATAATTACTTACCTCAGAGTTATGATGAAAACTGAGATTTAATGTCCCTGTTCTTTCTTCTTTACATCTCCATCAACAGTTTGACTTTTAATCAACATTTCATATTAAAGCAAAGAGCCAATTATCTCATCATATGACAAATTTCGGATATTCTTATCCAGCAAAATAGCCACTTGAGATTCCCATCTTGATGTTAAGGATCTCAGGAACTTCTTGATTTGATAAACTTCACTAATGGATTCACCGAGAGCTTTGAAAGTATTTGTGAGGTTCACAAATCTATCATTCGCTTTTGAGATATTTTCTTCAAGCTTCAACCAAAAGGTTTCATACTCATTCATCACCACATGGAGCCTTGAATCTCTCACTTCTTTAGTTCTTTCATAAGTAGTCTCCAGTTTATTCCATATTTGCTTTGTTGTGCCACATCTAGAGACTCGATTGAATTCATTTGTATCTAATCCATAGAATAGATAGCTCATAGCCTTGGAGTTGGCTTTAGTTGCTAGTTTTTCTTCATTTTTCATTGTTATGATCTTCTTCCTTGTTCCATCTTTCATTTGTTGGAGGTGTATAGCCTTCCAAGACTGATTCCCAACATTCCAAATCGATAAATTATAAGAAAATAGATATTCTAGCTTTTCGATAAGGATAGTTACTTCTAGAGAGTAGAGGATGATGTGTGATTGACTATCTTTCTTGAAATGAAGTTGCAATAGGAGGATGAACTGCATTGTTTAATGTAGAAGTCATGCTTTAAGGATCTCTCCAAGGTTGTTAAGCTTTAGGTGAATGAGATTGGCTTTGATACCAAATGTTGGTCTTGAAATGACTTAAGAAGGGGGATTTAATTGAGTCTTCATAATTTTTGACTTTTACAAACTCATTCACGTTTTGAGTATGCTGACAATAATCTAATCTTGAAAGATGATGTTTCTTTTTCTCAAAACATAAAATTATAATAAAAAATAGTTTTCTTTCAATATTGTTTTTGTTAATTAAATCACCACTTTTACATCGAACAAAGACTACCTTTTAAAATCAAACTTGATATATTTCAAACCACTAAGAGACTAAAATATGAAGATGAGAAGGAGAAGGGAGATAAACACTTGGTTTTATCGTGGTTCGGCCCCTATCACCTACTTCCACTTCTCAATACACAATCTTGAGATTTTCTCTCCACTAGAGATTTTTTCAAGGGCAAGAATCAATTCATTATAGCTCTAGACAGATATGTCCTAAGCTCACACTCTTAAACTTAAGTTTTTACAAAGTAAAACTTGAAGAAACACTTGAATAGATTTTGACCATGTGTTAAACTATATGCAATAAATATTAAAGTTTAATTTACAAAAAAGTGCAATCAGAAATCCTTCAAGCTCAAATGATTAGAATAACGGAAAGTAATAAAGCCAAGAAAAGGATTATGTGAATAGTAAAACTCAAATGGAATGAAAACTTTTCTAAAAATTGAAGAGTGATTTTCTTTTGATGATTCTTTGTTTTTCAACATATAAAATATTCTTCAAATAAGTATTTGTAGTTTTGAAGTGAAAAACTAGTCGGTAGAAACAAATTCACATTTTACAAAAACTAGCTATTATTTTATTTTTTGGTAAAAAACTGTCAGTTATAAATTTAGAATACTCAATTAGAATATTTAATTAGAAAACTATATTTCTTATCAGTGAAAAAACACTTTATCTAAAAACACTTTATCTAAAAACCTTTCTACTTTAAGTTTCACTTTTAACATAACCTATATTGACTTTACATATTATATCCTAAGGCTCCTCTTTAATACACTTGCACTTTATATCTTGAATGTTGTCACATATTTACCACTTTGAAACTTTAAATCTGAAATATGAGAAATAAATATATAAATACAAATTATAAAATAGAAATCATGGTTTTATAATCATCAAAATATTTGGGATAATATTTATATAGTCTTTGAGCCAACAGTATCTACTTGGTACTAAGTTGCATCAATATACATGGATGAATGATAACTGATGATATATTCAATATGATTGAAAAACCGTGGATTGATCTAAGTTGATTTGGCTTATGGTTGAGAAAGAGTTGACAACTACAAAATTAAAAAATTACTATTTATGCTTTCCATTTATAGCTTTTAATGAAAATGCAAAGGGATGCATTGTTTAAGGAAAAGCCTATTAAAATGGAGATTGTTTATATATGAGGAGGAAAAGTAAAAATGCATGGCGAACTTGGTGGAGGAGCATAATATTTTATTAAGTCTTGGTGAATGAGTAATGTAGTGAAAAATGATGGTGAGAAAGAGGGGGAAGGAGCAGACTAGTTTTTTAAGCTCATTTTTCTATGTTGTGGGATTCCTATGTTATGAGATTTCTAAAGATTTTTTTTCTTTTGCTAAGAATACTAAAAGTAAATTGGTTTTTTGTTGAAATGACTTTTTACTTAAATAAGCAAAAAAAAAAAAAATCTATATGTGCATAATAGAAAAATATTTTCTCACATATTTTTTCTTTAACAGGTGGCTTCGTGAGTATTTTCAATAATAAATGGTTGCCGATATAACTATCGGTATATGGTGAACAATATGAACGACACTATAAATTTCTTTCATAATTTGTTTTTTAATTTTTTTAAGTGATAGTGTCGACCGAATTTAAAAATTAATTTTTTTTTTGTTTCTTTTAAATAACAATGCTCTAGACCAATAACTTGGTTTTTTAGTATTTGTTAAAAAAATGAACAATAATTATTTTTTCATAATTAATTAATTTTAATTTTTTTTAATTATCTTGGTTTTTTGAATTAAATTTTTTCAAAACAATTTTGTCATTTTAAATAAAAATTTTTATATATAGCAATAAATTTAACATCTAAGTATTTAATTTACATAATAAAAAAGTTAATAGCACAAAAAGTTAACATTAAAGCAAAAAAAAAGTATCAGTATCATCCGACTTGTGGAACAAGAGTTATTGGTCCATGATTAAAAAATTCATTCCAAACTAGTCATTATAGACAAATGAGATTCACTCTGCTAATTTATGATCTAGAGATAAAAATTGATTTAATCAACATTCTAGATAGATTGCCTCGTCAGCAAAAAAAAAATTACCTAATCAGTTTTTTTTTGAAAGTTTCAATTTATGATAGAATTGGTTTAGTTATGGGAACCCCTAACCAATTTCTATTTGATTGACGATATAAAATAAATTTAAAAAAAAAAAACAAAAACTAATGTAAATTCTAGTACTAATAATTAAGCAAGCAATATAATTTCTGAAGTGCAAATAGCATAATTCTCTTTTCTATAAATCAATAATAAAAATTTAAATAACGAAATTATGGTAAAAAATACATCAAATTTAATATTGAATATATATCATTTTCTATGTATAATCATATAATTGCTAGTAATTATATGATTTTTGTTATTTTTTCATATAATTGTTAACAATTATATATTATTTTTCTATATATAACCATATAACAATTATATATTATTTTTCTACATATAACCATATAATTACTAGCCATTATATAACTTTTATTGTGTTCTTTCATATAATTGAATATAGTTATATGTCTTTTTTTATGTATAATTATATAATTACTAACAATTATAAATAACATTATAATTACCAACAATTATATGAAATAATATAATAAAAATCATATAATTGCTAGATTATATTATTTTTATTATATAATTTTTGTTACATTTTTTTATATAATTGCTAACAACTATATGTCAATTTTTTTATATGTATAATCATATATTCTTTTATATAAATGTCAACAACTATATGTTATTTTTATTATATTTTTTTATATAATTGTTAATAATTATATGACATTTTTTATATTTAACCGTATAATTGATTAAACATATATATAAATGACAACAATTATATGATTTTTGTTGTATTCTTTTATATAATTACTGACAGTTATATGTATAAAATTTATTTTACCAATATTACTTAGAAAAAATTTTATTGCCAACTAAATATTGAAAAATATTTTTCAATTGTTTTCTAGTATTGCAATGAAATATCAGAAAATATTATATTTTTCTATAAAATATTTTAAGAGGCAGATTATTTTTTGTAAACAAATGGAGCCTTAGATGTTAAATTTATTGCTATATATGATTTTTTATTAAAAAATATAATAAAATTGTGTTGAAAAAAGTTAATTAAAAAGCTAAGGTAATTAAAAAATTAATTAGCGTTCATAGTTTAAAAAAATGCTAAGAAACAACATAGCATTGTTTTTAAAAAAAATAAAAAAAATTGTCTAACTTTGTTGCTTAAAATAAAATATAAAAAACTAATTGGGCGGTAGTTTAAGTGTCGTCTAGCTGTCACCTGCACGTCCAATCAGTATATTATCCTGCATTTGGTCTGTAGATTAAGTGTCGAACGTACGGTAATATTTTGGTAGCTGGTTTCAGTGTTGTCTATTTACACTCTGACCCTTCTTCCCATCCACGCGGTAAAAAATAATATATATAGAAAAATATTTTTCATTTCCGCCTATACTAATAAATATTTATTTATTTAAGTAAAAAGTCCAATAAAAAATTGGCTTTGAATTAAATGTTTATGATATGTTCGCCAAAATGTCTCAAAAGAATGAGGAAGATTGAAAAAGAGGGAAAGCAGGTGAGGAAGAGAGTGCTGACATGGAAGGACTTAATGTGCCACGTTAGCTTAGACGGGATCCAATTAAGAGTGCGACATTAGCAACATTAATATAATTGTACTTATATACGCTTTATAATTATATTTTAGTTGTACTTTTTAGTATTTTAATATTGTATTATATTTTATAATTATAAACTTAAATTTAGCTTTTTTAATTTATAAGGTGTTACATTGTTATCAAATTGATCTCAATTTTATTTTTTTGATAATATTTTTCCTTATTGTTATAATATGTGAAAATTTTGTTAATATATATATATATATACACGAAATAGTAAATTGTAGGTTATTCATTGCCTATACTATTTCGCTGTTCTCAACATTAATACTTTAAAAAATTAAATTATTTAAAAACTTAAAAAAATATATTAATACTTGAAAGTTAAAAATATTCAATAAATAACTTAAAAACAGTTCGATTTTAATATTTGAAAATGATCTGACTCAAATATTAAAAAAACAATCCCACCTAATTTAATTTAAAAAAAAAACTGATCACATCTTTTTGAAAAGGCCTTTTAAAAAATAAAGCTGAAAATGATGACTTGAATCCAAAACGATCCAACCCAAACCCACTAATTCAACCGATTAGTGGGTCTTTATTGTACAACTTTGCATGGCAATATTCATGTTTATAACTTATTAATATTCTCATAGCATTTCTTGTGATTTTCAAAATAAAAGAGGTACCTATTTTTTTATTAAAAAAATTATTCCAAAATGTCTTGAATCTCAGATCATTCATTAATTATTAAAGAAAGAGGGACACGCCTTGCATTCAAAACATAATGGGAACAACAATCATGAAAAAATTACTAATAGTTCAACCAACATTTGGTGTGTATTTCACAATCAAAATTTGTTCTGATGATAGTCTCTCCTTTAAAAATTGTGAAAAATCTCGATTTTGCGACTCGCAACATGTATATATTTATATATTTGATTTGATTCTATTTATTTGATTTTGGATATGTATATGGTTTGGTTAGTTTGATATTTTAATTTTTCAATATTAGTAATTGAATTGAAATAAGCAGTAAAGTTTTTTAAAATTTCAGGTCAGACCAAATAAATTGCATTAACTTAGTTGGGATTGTTTGATTAAGTGCATGAAAATATAAGGTAGGAAGGATGTGCTCATCAATTGGCTTCAATCTTTGAGTCTTTGAAAAGAGAAATTATGGTGAAATGCCATTATCTCAAAGATGGCTGCCAACCATCTAATTATTTCGTTCGTTCATTGTTGTGTTTTACCCAATTCAATTATGATGATAAATTTTTCTTATTTAAACTATATCCATAAATTTATTTATACATCAAATTTATAATAAACTATTATATATGGAAAATAAAACTATTTTATATTTATGTCTATATGTATTAATTTGTTCCATAAATAATTTCACAATTATATATGTATATAATTTTTAAGGGATGAAATAAGATATAATATCGGTTTTATCTCCTTTAATCGGAAATTTCAAATTCAAATTACGATTATAAAATACCTTTAAAACGACTGCTAAATTCCTAATGAATCTGTCCAAAGCAAAACAAAAAGGAAATCAAAACTACTATAAATGAAAAAAATGACATTCTTTTCCAAACATTACAAATTTACAATTAATGTGATATTTCTTTCTCATTTTTACCATAATTGGATTGAATAAGGTAATTTAAAATGAATTCAAGCTAAAATTACTGGATGTGAATGATTGAATAAAAAGAACAAAAATAATTGATGGATATAAGTAAAAACATTACCTGAATAATCAATTTTCAAATGTTTTTCTACCATTAGATTACAATGATTTCTTTTTTTTTTTCTTTAAATTTTGAATTAATAGCTTATTGTTTTTTTGTTAAAGCTATCTAATACTAAAATCGAATTGGATAGATTGATTAACCAACTTTAGCAGTTATATTTAAAATTTTGTCAATGAAAAACCCTCATGGACGAATTAAAAGTTCTACCAACACTACTGGTTCAAGCAATGAAAATTTACTTTTATTAAAACTTTGGTATTATTTTCATAAGAAAATATTCAACTTTTTTGAAACTTTAAAATTGAAATTGAATTAATGACTTGTTTGATTTTATATCCTTATCACTAATCATAATAAATTATACAAATTACATAATAAAAAGGTACAAATATATAAAAATAATTATATATAAGAAAATGATAAATTGATATATATATATATATATATATATATATATATATATATATAATTATTTTAAGTATTAAATTCTTAAAGGCTAGTTTATGATTATTAAAAATTAAAAATTTTAACTTTTTAAACAAAAAAAACCGTTAAATATAAGTTTTAAAAACTAATATTTTCAACTGTGAAGACTTTTATATTAGCCTTATACAACACTTCTTGTAACATATATTAATTGAGTGTTTGAAATTGCTATTAGGTGTTCAAAAAATATGTTTAGAATTTTTTTATTTAATTGACTGATATTTTAAATTTTTTTATAAATTATTTTTTTCAAACATATTTTTGGAAAAAACATCTATTTACTTGTTTATTTCCAAAAACAGTTTTCCAAACTCAAAATATTAAAAATAAAAAAAAATTTAAAAAATATTTTTTTCAAACTCAACACTAAACGAGCAATAAGTGTTCAACCATTAAACGTTAAGATTCAAAAGTAGAATAATGAATTTTATTTGATTTAGTAGTGTTGGTTAAATGCAACAATTAATAGTGATCAATGATGATAGTCAATTTTCAATGACTAGTGTTAGTAATTAACTATTAGTGACTAGTTGTAATAGTCAACGGTTTATAAAGGTTTTAAAGTATTAATATTCGGATGGTAAAAATTAATTATAATTTATAAAATAATTAATAATAATTATATTGTGTTATTAATGTAAAATATATATTATTTATTCATAAAATATATTTATATATAATATAAAAATAATTAATTAAACATAAAATTATAAAAAATATATAATTTTTTAGTCAATAAAAAATTATTATGAATTGATATAAATATAATTATAAATAAAAAAATTATATTAATTAAATATATAATTGAATTTTTAATTTATTAGCCCACGGACAACCCAAAAATAAAAGTTAAACCAAATGAAAATTTGACTCTGATAACAACATTCAAAGAAAAGAGAAAAAAAACAAAAGAAAAAAGAAAAAGGTGGAATATCATAGAAACAATGTAGAGTACTTTAGTGGCTAAAAAATAACGAGCAATACTAACAACATTCAATTTTTTTTACCTCCTCTAATATTTATTTAGTAAATTGATGAGCGGAAAACATAAATTTTTGAAAATAATTTTTTTTAGATTTTTTTTTTCAAAGCATAGAAATAATAAAAAATAGAGATTGCTTTTAGCATCTAAAAAAATAAAATTCAAAGAAAATACGCAGTAATGGAGTTGTCCCAATTTTTCCGCCATTACAGAGAAACAAACAGTAGCGGCGAGAGAGAAAGCAAGAAAGAAAGAAGTAGACGATTGAGTCACACTTCTCGTGATTTTCTTTTCTACCTTTTTTCTCTTTCCTCATTCACTCTCCATCTTCTCTATCTCGTGCCCTAAACCTAATAACAGTAACACCTACCTCTCTCTCTTTCTCAACCTTTATCTTTTTTCTATCTTCAACTCCGCGACTTCTTTCTCTGCTGTAACTGCTCATCCTTGCCCTTTCGCTTTGATTCACAGCTTCATCTTGGTTGGTTCAGGTAAAACAGAATTTTTGGCTCTGTTTTAGATCATTTCTCTCGACTCTCTATAAATTTATGGCCTTCGCACGTTAAAGTTTTATGCCTTTTTGTTATCTCTTTCATATATCTTTGAGATTTTTATCGGTATAAATAATTTTCAGTTTTCTTTTATTTTTTTAAATGTTTATATGCGTTGTTTTCGAATTGCTTGACTGATTTCTGTTTTTTTTGTCATTGCTGAAATGATGGCTCGCTCTATTGAAATATGAAGTGAGAAGTTTTCTTTTATTTATTTTCAAAAAATAAATAAATTAATGCAAATCAGCTCAGGCAATAAGAGATACTATTTTAGTAGACAAGGTTGTTTGATTTAACGTTATAACATGCTGAACTTTGAAATAACGGCCCTTTTTTGTAATCTTGTTGCTTGTTTTTCCTTTTAATATCATTTCATAACCTCAAAGATCTGGGAAAATTGTTCCTGTTCTTGAGTTAATCATTCAGTCTGCTTTATCATGGCCAATTAAAAGAGAGGGAATTACTGTATTGGGTATTTTATTGTTTATTATTATCCAGATTACTAAAATTACTAAGGGGATTTATCCTTTTGGATTAGCTGATTGATTGAAAGAGAAGATTGAACTTTTGTAGTTGTCTAAATGTCCAAATGTTAGATGTGGTGATTGTGCGTTTGGTATGAGGTTTGCAAAGGATACGAAGTAGTCATGAGAGTTCTAATGAGACCAGGGGGTGCATAGCATTTTTAAAAATGAAATTCACTGTTTTGTCAAAACCATTGAAATTTGTAATTGTAGGGAAAAAAACAAACACATTGATAATTTCAGTTAAGCCCTTAACGAGGTTTCAATTTCTTACAAATCCTTCATGAAATTTTATGAAGATTGCAAGTGTTATATGTTTTGCCTTTATTGTGTTATTGATGAATAGTTCTCATTAGGTCACTTTGCTTGTATTTATCTGAAGCATGTTGATTGTGGCAGGATCTGAATCAGTGATTTTTGAGTCAATAAAGTGGATCTTATAGGTCATTCAAACAACAAATCAGTATGATTGAAGAGATTTTTAAAGGATATGTGGTGTTTTTTTCTGATTTCTGTACTACTTTACCTTAGAAATGCTTCTTCGGAAATTGGATAAATGTGATCTTCCAGAGAGATATCAGTTCCTTCCAGCATTTGAGTGAGTAGAGATGGATTCCTTGCCCAGTACTTCTGAAATTGTTGAGTCGACTGAAGACTTTGATTCAAAAATGGATGAGAAAGCTAGAAAGCTTTCAGTTCTACAATCCGGAAATAGGTATTCTATCGAGGATGACATTAATCGTCTTTTTGAAGCAATTGACATTAGGACTTCATCTAAGGCTTTTGGTCTATCCTATGAAAGCAGTAAAGACAGCTTACGGAAGAAAGCGATGAAAAGACCAATCAGAGTTGGTTCACCACAAATGTCAGGAATTGGAATTTCTGAGCCTGTGAGTTTGAAGCAGGCATTAAGGGGATTATGCATCTCGCAGGCATCAGAGAAGGTGGCTGCTATGAAGCGATTATCAAGACCATCAAGTTCATCTGGGTCTTCAGAAGCAGGAACTATTAAAAGGTTGTACAGGGCAGTTGTAGTTGAGGAAAATGGATCTGGCCTCCCCTTGAATGCAGGTAATGGTAATTTGGTAGAAATATCCCTTGTGCCGGAAAGAGTTACATCAAATTCCATGGAGTCGATGTGTGAATCCTTGCAAATGGAAAAGACAGAGTTATCGTATCAAAGTGCTCATGCTTTACAAGGTCGAGTTGTTCCTTTGCATACAGGGTCTGGTGGTGGAATATTGAAGACAGATTCTTCATCTACCTTTCATGCTAGTGAGAAACTATCAGAGCTTGAAGAAAAAAATTCAGCCTCAATTAAAGTTTTGGGCAAACCTCCAGTGCCAGAGGAGCAAAAAAACCGCTTACATACAACATCTCTGCCTTCTAGCTACAGTACGGGTGGTGTGATTAACAATCTTGCATGTAATAGTCCAGGATTTATCAAGCCAATCTTCAGGAGCAAGAGCTTCGTTAAGAAGAAAGTAAAGCAGGTTTCAGCTCCCATCTCCTGCAGTTCCATTCCTTGTAGTAGTAAGGTCAATAATGATCTGGATCCTAGCACAAGAAATTCAGACAATTGTGAGCATGCTCCAGAGATTGGAAGGGAAGAAACCATGAAAGCCTGTCCGGCATCCAGTGTAAGGAATGAACGTATTGAGTGCAATTCAGGTAATGAAGACACAAGTTCAAGCAAACTGGGCTCAGTTAATCCGGATAACAGAACTAAATCTATACCAATAAAAGTTGATGAAAGATCAAGATCAAGAGAAAAGGGGGATTTCTCCCAAAGTTCAAAAAGTAGCATTGGTGATTATAGTAGTTGCACAAGCATTAGTGAAGATAGCAATCTAAGTGGGTCTAGTCGATGTGGCAATAGGCCTCATATGTCTAGGGACTTGAGGTGGGAAGCCATTCGACATGTTCAGGGACAGCATGGAGGTCTGGGTTTGAAGCACTTCAAGCTAATCAAGAAGCTTGGTTGTGGGGATATTGGGTCTGTTTATCTTGCTGAACTAACAAGTACAAATTGTCTATTTGCTTTGAAAGTGTTGGACAATGAATTTTTGGCAAGCAGAAAAAAGATGTCTAGGGCTGAAACTGAAAGAGAGATTCTGCAGATGCTGGATCACCCTTTTCTCCCCACATTATATGCACATTTTGTATCTGAGAGGTTTTCTTGCTTGGTTATGGAGTATTGTCCAGGTGGAGATCTACACGTGCTGCGGCAGAAGCAACCTGGCAGGAGTTTCTCTGAGCAAGCAGCAAGGTACTTATTATCTTTTGAAGTGGTTTTGTTTGACAGGATTAGACATTGTGATAATAAATCTTACTAGTAAATGGATTTTTATGAAATGCTGCTAATTTCTCTTGCTCTAGAATTGCCCTTTTGTTTTTCTAGCTGCTATCTGTTTTAATGTGATTGTGTGCAATCTGCAATGGATGTTTGTAGCTCTTCTATTCAAGTATGTGCTATCTGTTTGAGTGCGAGTGCTATTTATTTTAACGTAGTGAATACTAATAGTGATAGTTACGGCCTTTTTCTTGGGGAAAAGGAGGATGGATAGATATTGTTGGTCTAACTGGTCCTAATAAAGGAGTGAACCCTTCAATAAATTACTCTGATTAGAATAAGTTTAATATATTACAAGATGCTTGCTTTGTCATTGATAATTCACAATTTTCATAAGATTTTTGTTATTTTAAGTTGATTGGTGCCATCATGTATGCAGGTTTTATGTTGCTGAAGTTCTTCTTGCGCTAGAGTACTTGCACATGCTTGGAGTTGTTTATCGTGATTTGAAACCCGAAAATGTCCTGGTCCGAGAAGATGGGCACATCATGCTCTCAGATTTTGACTTGTCACTTAGGTGTGCTGTTAATCCAATTCTGGTTCAATCATCTTTGCCAGTTGCAGAACCTGCAAAGAAGATGTCAAGTCCATGCTCTGAAGCTAGCTGCATTGACCCTTTCTGCCTCCACCCGGCCTGGCAAGTTTCATGTTTCACTCCTCGACTTCTATCTGTAGCTGCCAAATCTCGGAAGCTAAAATCTGACCTGGCTGCTCAAGTCAGCCCACTGCCACAGCTTGTAGTCGAGCCAACTAATGCTCGATCTAACTCCTTTGTTGGGACTCATGAATACCTCGCTCCAGAGATCATCAAAGGTGATGGTCACGGTAGTGCTGTTGATTGGTGGACATTTGGAATCTTCTTGTTTGAACTGTTATATGGCAGGACGCCCTTCAAGGGTGTCGGAAATGAGGAAACATTGTCTAATGTGGTTTCACGTAGCCTCAAGTTTCCAAGTACCCCTATAGTGGGTTTTCATGCACGTGATCTGATTAGAGGTTTATTGATAAAGGAACCTGAAAATCGATTAGGATCTGTGAAGGGGGCTGCAGAGATCAAACAACATGCTTTCTTTGAAGGCCTTAATTGGGCGCTGATACGGTGTGCAATACCACCGGAGATGCCAAAGTTTTGTGACACCGGAACTGGCATGCCTTTCATGTTCTCTCAGAGAAAGGAAACTACAAAATGTAAGGAATCTAAAGGTACAGCAACAGAAGAGGATACAGAGTTTGAGATGTTTTAGAGTGGGAAATGATGATGTTTGATTTTCCTTTTCTTCAGAAGTGAGATTTCTCATCCTTGTTGCAACTGATATGTATTTATAGAAAATAGTGTAAATCTAATTCTGAAAATTGGCCGGCGACTTATGGGTTACGAGATATATTTTATACGTTAACACTAGCTTAGATTTTGAAATCAGGAATTGGGGAAGTAGCATTCACTCCCACTTGATTGGATTCAGCATTGAAGCTTCTGCCAGTCACTTGTGCAGTTTTCTGGTTCTTTATCCATTCTGCCAGACATTCGTGTTTAATTTGCTAAAACCATGAAAATTGTATTCTTTTAAACAATGTTCGGGACATAAAAAAGGCACAATAATTTACATAAATTACATTTTGACTTGTTATTATACCTAAAAAATAGGTCAAAGTTAATTTATTACTTAAATTGCTTTTATTTAAAAATATGTGACTATTAATTAATTGAAGTTTTAGATTTTAATCTTTAAATGATATAATTTTCATTTAAATAACCAACTTAAAATTTTGGGCTTACAAATTAATTTATCATATAAATTTATTTTTAAGCTCAATAAATCTATAATAAGCAATAACTTTGGTTTAGATTTAAGCAACCATCTCTATTACTTGGACACAAGCATTTGGTAGTTCCCAAAAAGGGGCTACTATGCAATTTATATTGTAGAGATTGATAAAATTTTAGCACATATAAATGATATATATAAATAAGGGTCACTCTGTTTTTCGTCAAAATATGATTTGCCATTTTAAAATGGTTAAGCGCTAAAGTTCAAAATCAACACTAATTCATTAATTCTAAAACTCCTCCCATTACTCATTAATTTATACTATCATTCAAATTATGTCAATTACATTATAAGTACACATCTCTAATACACACTAGATAAAATAAAACTATAATTTAATTTACAAAAGTTTTGATAAAATATACTAAAAATAAGTTCAAAACTTTTAGCTGTTTTCGTCGGAGTACCATTCTTCTTTTGACAACTATATTATCTATAACTACCCTTTAACTATTTTATTGGTATTTATTGGTGTTTCAAGGATAAAAATTATATATATATATATATATATATATATATATATATATATATATATATATATATATATTTTCTTACATGTCATTATTCATTCACAAATAAAACATAAAATAAAAGAATTATATAAAATCAAATAAATGTCATCAATCATTTAATATTTAACTATTTTTATTTATCACAATATTATAAAATGACATACTTTTATATTATTGTTATTTTTCATTTTTCTTGTGTTCATAACACCTATAACTAAACTAACTAATATGAATAACGAGATTGACATTACTGACTTCCATAATATTACGCCAATCGCTTTTATAATAATGTCATTACCGGCTTTTATAATATTGTCATTACCGGCTTTTATAATATTGTTATAACCGGCTTAATAATTTTGCATCGAACGCATTTATATATTTATCATCATGCCAAACTATTATCTATTCTAGTTATAGATTAGGTGTCTTAGGGCTTAACTATTTTTATATTTATTCACAATATTTTCAAAAATGATAATTGTACTAAATTTTCACATATATGTTTATTTATTTTTGTTCTTTGTTTTCATTATTATTGCATTAGAATCTCACACATAAATAATTTATTAAACATTTATAATTATAATTAAAGTCAAAATTCACATGAATTACTACATATACTCATCATACTATATAAAAAAGCCTAATATTTCAAGTTTTTATCTATGACAGATTTCGGCCCTGATTTTGAACCTCATTTTTAGTCCATTTATAATTCGAATTTGAATTTATGATATTCTAATATTTTGTACCTTATTGTCTCAGCTTTCAGATTCATTAAAAATCACTCAAATCTAAGTTTTCTATCAAAAGTTATGACCTTTTTACATAAATGACATTCCATAAATTTTATCAAGTATTTTCTGGGTATCTACAAGTCCGGGATTTTGTGTCCAATTTTTAGCCTGTTTGCAATTAGATTTTGTACTTAAGTTCTGAATGAAAGTTTTAGCATTATAAGTCCACTTTCATTTCAACTGATTTCACCTCAATATCATTACCAGAGCATTAGTTATGATCAAAATAGTTAAGACTGCTCCAAAATTTCTACAGCAGGATCATTAATTGACACCAGTCTATATACTACTTACATTTATCATACACATTCATTTTTATGTCAAAGTTTTCAGATCACAATTAAATTTACATATCTTAATGATTTCATACCATTTGGTCTCATTACCATATAAAACATTAAAAGCAACAACTAATCACATTTCATGTCAAATCACATTCATATCAAATACTAAAACATAATTTCACACAATTAAACAACATGTAAGATTTTTATCAATGAAGCAAATGCCTAATCAGTCTTGGAGTTTTCCTTTATCCCTCTTTTCCTCCCCTTACTAGTTTGCTTTCTCCTTGCCTTTGTCACCCTTTTGAGAGCTTCTCACTTGTTCATTAAAAAGCATGTAAGATTTTTATTAATGAAACACATATCTAATCAGCCTTGGAGCTTCCCTTTAGCCTTCTTTTCCTCCCCTTACTAGTTTGTTTTCTCCTTGCCTTTGTCACCCTCTTAAGGGTCTCTCACTTGTTCACTTGGTTTTCTTATACAACCATACCATATCTCAATTCTATTATCCATTTTCAAAGTTTTTCATGCCTACATAAAATTCTAATGCTCCTAATATGTTTTATACTTTAATTTAACCAAAATTTACTAAGGTTAAACTTCCTTCTTGATATATTATGGCTGCCCAAAAATCTTATCATAGGTCCCAATTTAATTTCTTCAAATCAACACTCTAATCACACTTCATTTAACAACAATTGTATTGCTCCTAGGTTAATTTCAATTTTTTCCAAATTAACTTAACCAAGGAAGCCCCTCATTTATCCATTAGAGTTACCTTTCTCTAGTTTTTAAGTTATAAAATAATTAACTAACATCAATTATCATTAATTAAAAGTTTAACTACACTTTTCTTCAACTAGTTACAACTTCCCATTTCTAGTTCCAATCTTGCCACGTAACCCCAATCTACTTTTCCTAATAATATCTATCATCCTTATGGGTCTCAAATGGAAGGAAAAAGGTTGAATTTAAGAAGAATGAACTCACCTTAATGGTTCTCCAAGGTGGATCAAATCTATCCCAAAGTTCCTCTATTTCCTTTTCTTATTTCTTTTTTCCTTCTTGCTCCTTTGCTCATTTTATGGCAAGAACTCTTTAATTCTGAATTTTTCCCTCCAAAAGACACCATATCATTCAATGACTTTGCAAGTCAACATTGAGATTTTCACCATAATCTGATATATCACATCTATTAAAACTTAAACTTTACATCCAAAAGATTACGAGTTGCACTCATTTATACATTTTAAAACCAATCTTGAGTAACTATACTGTACATTCATATAAGTCCAAAATGTGGATGTCATGAACTGAGGTTTGTGTGGAATGCAAGGACATAGAGTGATGAGGCTCGGCCAGTGTCCTGTGTTCCATGTCTTCTATCACTCAAAATAGGCTATCACTTTCCTTCACCTGAAAAATGATGCAAATTGATGAGTTGCGGCTTAGTGAGAATAATTATCAAATGAGCTCTAAAATACCAAACAACTTATAATAAAAAATCACCACCCATTGCATATTATGTACTCCATTCCATTCACCATTATCATATAGATATCTGTAAAATTGAAGCATATAATCATTACTCTTTACATATGCAAATGCTTTGCTTATTTCATTTTGTTGTGATCAAGTTAAACAGACATTGCCTTGGGTTTCCATGTGAACATTTGCATTTGCTAGCTAGCATGATCATTTGTTTCATTTGCACATTTATTGTCTCTTCTTTTGCTTTACAATATCGATTAACTAGTTACAACGCCTTTTTAATGCATATGCATATGCATGTGCATTTGCAACTAAGCATTCATCAACCATTTCATCTTTATCACATATACCATACATATATCACATATATACCACATATGCCATGCATATACTTCACATATACTATACATAAACTATGTATATATCACTATGTCAAACATATATCTCAAATATACCACTCATAGACCAATTATATGTACCACATATGTCACAAATTGTCCATCATCTCATTATCAATATCAAATCGTGACAATCATATGAATCACATAACCATAAATCATCTCATATATCACATAGTAAGCAATATTTATATGCACTAAATAAATCGTTTGATAACTATACTCATAGAGAGAGAATTGGAAAAAGTTCAAAACGTGAAACTTTTAGATCTCTGTCTCATATATTCATATATCATGTGGATTTTGAGTTATGATGAGGAGAACCATGACTGATCCATAGTTGCTAGTGCCCTGTATAGGTTTAGAAACTTGTTTAATTATTTTGAGATCTTTATAGATAGAATCTGTAATTTATCAAAACATAAAAGTTATAGAATTATGTATTAGATAAATTTGGGTAAAAATTTCACCTTAGTATGATTTGTATATAGTGATATATAACCTTCACAAGTCATACTAGTCCGAAAGCCAACTCTTTTCTAGACCAGTAAAATATTTCTTATAATTTGAGGACTTTAGAGACATAACTGACAAATGTTGTAAACATGAAAAATATTCCATATTTACCTATCTAAGTTTTTATAAATTTTTACTGTAATATTATCTACGTATTGTAAGATATGAATTATCAAAATTGGTATCCTAAAACTGCCTAAGGGAAAAACAGGTCAGAAAACATAACACAATTAGAAATTCTATCATAAATTGTACAATGCTCCAATTGCTTTAAAATTTTAATATGTTATGTAATTATATGTTAAATGTAATTAGAATTAAGAATCAGATTAATTGGTCAAGTATAGAAAGAGTTATATGCTAAATATTCCCATAAGGTCACACTGTCTTATAAGAAAAAAAAATACTAACTAATGATATGAACTAGGAACTAGGCATGTTAATTTATTTAAGGAACATTAAGTTTATTTAGCCATGAGTTAATCAATTATATTTTCAATTAGGCTCATAACAAATTTGGTCACACTGTCTTATAAGAAAAAAAAAATACTAACTAATGATATGAACTAGGAACTAGGCATGTTAATTTATTTAAGGAACATTAAGTTTATCTAGCCATGAGTTAATCAATTATATTTTCAATTAGGCTCACAAAAAATTTGAGTCCTACAAAGAGGGGTTAAACAATAAGTTAAGGGTCAGAATCAAAAGAAAAAGTTGAGTTTAATTATCAAGTGATTTTTTTAGTACACATAAACATTACTTGCTATGTGATATGTGAAGTGATTTATGATTATGTGATTCATATGATTGCCCTGATTTGATCTTGATGATGAAATTATGAATATTTGTGACATACATGGTATATATAAGTGGTATATGTATGGTATATTTGAAGTATATGTTTGGCATATACAATATATACATGGTATATGTATAATATATGTGAGGTCTATGCACAACATATGTGGTATATATGAGGTATATGTAATAAGGACAATGGATGATGAATGTTTAGTTACAAATCCATATGCATAATCACTTAAAGGCATTGTGACTAGTTAATCGACATTGCAAGGCAAGAGAAGAGGCCTATGGCCTGAAAAATGAGCAAATAAAACAAATGATCAAGCTAGCTAGTAAATACAAATGTTCATATAAAAAATGTTCACATGGAAACCCAGGGCAATGTTTATTTAACCTAGTCACAACAAAATAAAATGAATAAGCATACGCATAAGTAAAGAGCAATTATTGAATATTTGATTTTATTTACATTTATTTGTTATTGACGGATGAAATGGAATATAAAGCGTATATTAAGTATTCTTGTTATTTGCTAGTATGGAATGCTTGATACTTTAGAGCTCATTTGATAGTTATTCTCACTGAATCGCAACTCACTAAATTGCATCATTTTTCAGGTATAGAAGAGTAGTAGTTGACATTGAGGTGCATATAAAAGTCATGGATCAAAGGTCACTAGTCGAACCTCCTCACTCTCTCTCCTTGCATTCCACACAAGCGTAAGAGCATATCATTTATATTTGGAGGTTGAATACTTGCTTATGTATAATTACAATGAATATGTATTAGGATATATAAATGGAATCAACTTGTAAATTTACTAACTTTTAAACATAATGTTTAAGTTATTAATATATGTGATGTTATAGGTTATGATTAAAACATCTGTATTGATTGTGGAATTGTTGATGATAATATGAGACGAGTTAAAATTGTTTTTTTACTCTCGCTATAAACATGAATTTTATTTTATTCCTGTTCCATATGTGATAACTTAATATATAAATATAAATGTGGTATATAGAATTATAAGGTGTTAGGTGTTACATAACGACTTTTGTATCTATTTAGGGTTTCATATCTTAGTTTGCTTGGAGATTTATGTGTTTCTCACATTGTTCAAAGTTTAGATTTTGGTCATATTGAGCGAGGGTATATATGTTGTTCTAGGGTTATGATCTACTAAATTTATGTGTTTACATCCCGTTTGTCATGTAGTCCTTCAAAGGTAACCCAAAATCTCGTTAGGTCCTTGTATATTTTTTATGCATTCAATTTAGTCCCTCCTATTACCAAAATTCTCAAATGAATACCATGAGAGTCTCAATAACGTATCACTTTCATACCTTTTTCTTCCTATTCAATTTCCTTATGCTTAACCCTTAACACCACTTAAAATATTATTTTGATTCTTGTTTGTTTTGGTTAAAGTGCATTTTAGTCCTAGAATTTAATTTCTTTCCAATTTAATATTTTTTTCATCTATCAGCCAAAACTATTACACACCCAACTTAATTATTTTTTTTTAATTTTAAAAAAATTGGCTAAGTTCTTATTTGAATCCTTAGTTTATGCTTATTGTAACTTGTCCGAAATATCTAAAATTCCCTCATGAGCCTCCATGGTGCTTACAGGTTTGTACCTTCATATTCCTAAGGGGTATAATTGTTAACAAATGTCTTCATAATCTATTTAGATGTCCTAGCCTTATTTATAATTTAAGGTCCAAATAAAATTTATTTTCCTTTTTATGAAAGACTTATCACAACCACCTATAATCTTGGTTAGAATCAACTTAAATACACTAAAATGGTTATATCAAAGTCTCAGTCTAACACACACACAACCCCTTTCCTCATGATTCTTGCTTTAACCTCAACAACCCACACCATCCTCTCCATTGCGTGTTTCTAGTGACCACCCCAACCAACTTCAAAGTTCTAGCTTCATTAATACAAAAAAAAAAGCAAGAAGGTTTAGATATAATTTCTCACTTAAAACATAAAAAGAAGAATTTGATGAAGGAAGAAAAGCCATGGTTATAAGAGAATAAAATGGTACCTTGAAAGATTTAGTTTCCTCTTTCAGTTGCTTCAAAATTAGCATGCAAGTTCCAATTCATCTTCTATATGCCTTGATTTTGACGTACAAGGCCCATTTATTCATTTCCCAAATAAGGCTGAGGCAATCTAACCCAAACTCCTCTTTACATGTCTCTATTAAGTTGAGTAAAAGGAATTCTTGCCACTTCCTTCAAATACCATCTCATGACAAGTTTATTTAGTGTTTGGTTTATAAGAAAAACAAAAGGAAAATAAGATGAAGATGAGAAAAAGGGAGCTTGAGTTGGGGAGTTAATGGTGGACGACAATTGTAATGAAAGGAAGAAGAAATTGTATTATGAAGAAAGAAAATAAATTGTGCCTTACCTTTTTGACTTATATAGGAAGATTAAAATATAAGATTAAGTGCATGAGTTCCATTTGATGCACATGTATGCATAATTGGGTTAATAATACTATTTAGCTCTAATATAATCACACTTAATTTTAATCTTGCCAAAAATTCCATTTAGTCCTTCATCCTTCTAATTTTCCAACATAATTGCACTCTGAATTTTATTTTTGCGATTTAGTGCCCTAAACCTTGGAATTTTGTCAATTAAATGCATTAACAATCACGTCTCAATGTGTATTATGTTTCAGTGTCCTCGGTTTTGTGGTATGCATTTGGAGTAAATATCACAAAATTACAATTTAGCCCTTGTTATCAGTTTTGCATAAAAATATAACATCACAATCCCACACGCAACTTTTCTACTCATGTGCAACTACTCACACCAACATTGTTTCAATTGCGAAAGCACTCGATATTTAGTTGGTTTGATGTATTTGGTAGCAAAACACATGTGTCTACTGAGCCTAAACCGGTGGATGTGATATATATATAATAGAAAATAATAATAGTAAAATAAGTAGTGATAAAATAAAATAAAACAAGCATTAAGAAAGTAATAGGATTAAGAACATCATTGGAACCATGAGGCAGAGTAACAATAGAAATAGGACACGATGTATAACCTTTATGTAAACCAACGAATCGCCTTATTAGTTTCATAGAACAATTAAGTTATTAGTCGATAAATTTATGTTGACTAATTATCAAATGATTTATATTAGACACGTCGATACTGCATGAACTCGATTTTGCTGGGCAAAGACCATATCGATGGGAGGAGAGCCTAATCAGGTTTGTGCATGTTTTATGGAAATAGCCATAAAGGCAAAAATAGTAATTATAATAATAACTTTCTTACTAATAATATCTTATATTATAAATTGATACATTGTGAAAGCTATATTATGAATGTTGATGCTTAATAGTCAATATATGATATATGATGCTTGAGTTGCGAATTTAATAAGGTATGCATGTGACATGTGTATATAATATTGAAATGTTATGACATATTGTATAAGTGAATATCTGACTTTATGAAATGACATAAAAAAAAATTTATGATATGCAAATCTGGGTATTCAAATGATATGGCTTGATGATAAGCATGAAAATACTATATATGGTGTTCTGATATTGGTTATACCTAAAACAACTTTGCATGGAAAGACGTGACCTAAGCCTATACTTAATGCCTATATTAGAATAGGATAGATAGGTTGACATGTATGAGGCTTTATAATAGGTTAGTTAGGCTTGTTGGCCCTATTATTGATTAGGACATATAACATTCAATTATACATATATTTATTACTTAAAGCTAAAAAGGGTTAATTTATTGCAATCATGAGGTCATGCAGACTATAAGATCATAATCCCTAGAGTCTGGTCTTGGAAAAATAATGTTGGGCAACTAAGTAAGGAAAAATGAATGAATAACTGATATATATATATATATATTGTTTCTACTATTTGAAATCAATAAATATAAAATGAGTCATTGAAATAATTGTTGACTTATATTTATCAAAAGTTTTATTTATGATAACAAAAATAGTATTATTGTTATTAATTAATACCTAAAAACATGCATCACTAAACGAAAGCTTAACGCATGAATTTTCTTTTATCTCGCACAAGTTTAGTTTGTGTAGTGGAAGCAAGGTACAATTAGACATGAGTTGCAGATATAATGATTCCACTATAAGAGTACAATAATAGTTAGAAAGAGTTATTCATGTCATACTCTTAAAAAGATTTTTACATGAACTATATATTTTAAAACAAATACATGTTTGTAAATAAATCATGTATCAATCTATAGTTCGTAAAAATTTATTTCATGTATGTACATTAAATGATTATTTTTTCATTATAATTAATGAATTGATTTACATATGTTATATATCTTTAAGTCCTGTGCATATAGATGAGGAAATCAGTTATAGGTACTACTTTACCTAACTGAGGTACAAAAGGGTAAAGGGTGTTACATGACCTTAGTTCCAAGCAAAGAAAATTTTGATATTATAGTTTTGTAGAGATATAATTTGGTAACTACAGCACACAACCATTTTGGTTGGATCTGTGCATCAAGAAATGGCCAAGGCACTTCTAGTGCACCTCATCTTCTTGCAATGCCTCAGCATCCCCAACACACTATTATGGCAACATTTTCAAAAACAATTGGCTGACATTTGGTCCTCTAGTGCTTAGATGTAATAAATGTCAGCAACAAAGCTATTTTAGACAAGTTAAAGACAATGGAGTGAACAACAAGTCTAGAATGTCCACAAGTTATGGCCTAAAGATAACATGTAACAAGTGCATATAGGTGAAATATACATGGTTATGGGTTTTGGAATATGAAAATAGTTAAAAAGACATGAAAAGTGAAGTTTTCCAATGTTTATACCTGTGAATGTATCATCATGACCATGAATGTTAGGAAATAAGAATTCTAAAGGTAAGCAACTTTATGGTCATGACACATATGGTCACGCTCATGAAAACCTGGAGTTTAAATTCAGCAATTTCATGTTTTGTCAAACTTTTTCATTTTTCCACCCCAAACCCTAGCCACTATATTCTTTCAATACGATAATCGACCTTTCCTGAATTCCATTCACTCTTGGTCAATACAATACGAAATCCCCACCAAAAACAAGATTAAAATTGATTAGCAATAAGAGTTTTCAGCATATCATTGTGGGCAAAAGTGGGGAGAATGAGAGTTCATTTTTGAACCTTAAAACCAATTTGAATCGTTAAAATAGAGGTAAGGAATCTTTTTTCCTCTATTCTTCCATTAGTTTAATTAGATTCTAGATAGGGTTTTGAGATTAAAGACCTAGAATGAGGATTTAAGTTAAGGTTTTGCTTAAATTTGGTATATATATGGTATATAATTACATGGATAGTGATTTTGGATTCTAAGATTAAGTTAGAAACTGAAAAAAAGAAGGTAGAGAAAACCACTAGTGAGATTAGGCATGCGAGAGAGGTTGGATTTTAAGGCTCCAATTCAAGTTTGTACATATACACATCTAAATTCAATTAATAAATTGTTTGTGTGCTAAATTGTGCAGATGACATGTGTGTTTGGTATATAATGGTATATGGGAATTGTTGGAAATTAGAATATGTGATATGTTAACTTGGTATATACAACGAATAAGGGTAATTGAGGCCTAATGATGTTATGGTAGATAATTGAGACAATATATCTAGTTTTAATGGTTGAATGATGTGACATACATGTTTATAGTTTGTTAATTGATGGTTACATGATGAGAATATTGATAGGAGTGACTAACATTGGTAAACTATAGAGCATTGTGTGTGGTATGCTTGAATTGGTTGATTTTGTGCTAAAATTGCTAAGAAACCCAAATTCACAGCCGTGAATCAAGGCTCATGCCCATGAATGACTCCATAGAAAAAGATCACGGTTTGATTCATAGATGGACAACCCTTGAATAAATCATTCATGGCCCTGAATGACCATTCATGCCCGTGAATTCCTATAACTATAATTATATATTTTGATTTTTATGATAAAATTTCATGGGATCAGTATGCACACACACCTTGAATGATGTAATGAGATGGTATACAGAATGATAACCTAAACATGAATATGAATATGCTTATTATGCTTTAAATCACAAGGTGTTAAGTGGGAAATCATGAAATGGATTATGAAATATGATGAATAACTAGATTTTAAATATGAATGCCCATTCTCTATACGAGCACTAGCATATTATGGATGATATGTCATTGCAGAGGTTACGATATTATAGTATATCTAACACATGAATTTATATTTTAGAGACAAAGTAGTTTAAGCAAGGGTGAGAGCTCGATTGATCCCATATGCACATAGTTATTATATTTTACTTAGTCAAGGTAGCTTAAGCTTGGGTTAAAGCTCACTTGATCCAATATGTATGTAGTTATTATATTTTACTCAGTCAAGGTGGCTTAAGCTTGGATGAATTTTGTAATAAATGGCTTATGTATGCCCAAACCAATTAAGTTCGGTAATAAGGATATGAAATTTATACAAACACAATATTTCGATTATACTATAATTATGAATTTGAATGTTGATTCAGACACAAGATAATGTTTTATTCAATATATAATATATGGTTGTTCTAAAAATATATGTTATACAAATATAGTGATTAAGATAGGAAAAATGTTTTCAATTGGAATAGGTTTTTATATGCATACAATTGCGTGGTATTTACTTGTATAGTGAGATTATATCTACTATATAGGTGGCTGTTATAAAGTCCTTCCATGAGAAAGTCATTGACTTGTACCTCAAGATTGATGTAATTGATCATCATATGGAACTCATGGAGAAAGAATAAGCTTACCAAACTTTTAATTTCACGTGCTTCATTGAGTAATCGAGTTTGAAAATTCCATCACCATCATCATCACCATGAGTCATTTCTTGACGCTAGGGGAGTTTTTTTCTCCTACCTTTATTTCCTTTTTATTTTGATTATGCTTGAATGACATTGAGAACAATGTTAGGAAAAAAGTGTGTAAGAGGGGGCTTTTGATTTTGGGGTATGTTTTGAATCCTTTTTGGTTGATTTTGTTATGTGTTATATGTTTCATCTCTTTTGCTTTGTGCCTTTTATGTGTTTAGGACTTGTAAGTGTTTATGCTCGGGGTTTGCTTTGTTTTTTTCTTTAAAAGTTCAATAAAAAAAATTCTATAGCATGCCTATTTTAGGATGACATGTAATTTAAGATTATTTTAATGTTTAGTTAGATGCTTACAATTGAGAAAATTTCAATGTGATTGTATAATGCTTTAGGAATATTAGTTTCTAGTGGTTTAGTTGGGTTATTAATGAATGAATGCCATTTACTATATATCAGGTACTAAATGAGATGGAGCATAAAATGCACTCACTATAATGCCCTCTCAATTAATTTAGACTGATCCCAACTAAATGAGTGGATGCTACAAGATCTTGTTAATAAAAAAAATTGTGAAATTCTAGGACTTTTCTTTCTTTCTTAAACTTTATCTCATATTTTGGTATTACTATATTAAACCTTTGCACTAAACCATAAAATATGCATAAACTTTGATCCAAAAAGATTAACATTATATATAACCATACTTGGGCTAAACAAGCCTGATGTTTTCAAAAATACATCATTAAAAGCAATTACCTGTTCTTTGAAAAGAGAATGATATGAACACAAAATTAAACCGAAAAACCCATGTCATCATCTACAAAAAGAAACAAAAATGATTACATGAACAACATCATTGACCTAAAACATATTTACTCTGAGATCTCTATATGGGCATTTCACTTCCGATTAACCTTTACTATTGATGAGGCTCCAAACATGCATATAAGAAATCCCCACGTTAAGCTATTGAAAGCTTAGTGGTACATATAGGCATAAAAATTCATATATACATTCATAAAAGTTATGGCATAATATACATATCCATGCCATTCTATCATGTTCATAAACAATTATCCTAATGAATCACAATACAAACATTTATCTTTTATACATATATCATATCATGAAATTATTCCTATCTATGTCATGAAACATATAATCATATTCCATTTAATCACAAACAACAAGTCATATATGTATATCAAATATTTTCATATAACCAACTGATTATATCCTTTTTACTATACTAGGCCTTGCCTAAAACTCTAAGTCGGACTATCCGGATGCGAGTTGTGGAACAATAGCACACTCTGAGCTTCATCCATCCTGTTTACTAACTGCGACTGAGCTCATCCAAACTCTTCAAGTCAAAGGAACTCTTTGAGCTTCATCCACCTTTATTGAGTAAGGTAATATATTGCATAAAACTGATAACCAAGAGCACTTTCCAAGTTTTAACAACCTTGTCCTCATATAAAATACTACGGTACCATAAACTCCCTCAATGATATATCATCTATCCTATGTCAAGTCCTAGATTAGAGACAATGGGATTTCTAGATTTTTATAACTTAATCTCTTTTATATTTTTGTTATCTTATACAAAATCATATGCATCATCATATATCCAATAGGCTCATATACATTACTCACATATGATATTTCATGTTTTCATATATTTTATGGCATATGCTTAGTCAAATACTTCATATAACATTCTGATCAAAAACTGCATATCACATATTCACTATGCTTCATGGGCATGAATACTCATTCATAGTTGTAAAGGTGTCATTCATAGGTGTCCTACCCGTGAACCAAGTCGTGAAAGCTACTACAAACAAAATACATATTATTCATGACCGTGAAATATCATTCACAGACATGAAATCATGTTTCACGACTTATTGATCATGAAACAAATCGTGAAATTCCGAGTTTGAACTATGAAAGTCTAGATATTGATGGTCGTGACTACTTGTTCACGGGTGTGAACTTATGCATTCATGGCTTCCTTAGCCCTGAAGCAAAGCATGAAAGCTTCTTCCCATTCTAGGCATTTTTTTGGGTTGATGTTTCATGGGAGTGACTCTTTTATCATAAGTATAAAAACATGTCTATGTTCAATATTCACAGGCGTGAAATTTTGGGTTTCCATAATAGAAACCCTAGGCAAAATATCTTACTTTAAAATCATGCAAAGGGCTTAAGATATACCAATGTCAATCATTCCTATCAACATTCAATCACATTTTCATACTCTTATCATGCCATGACATAAAAGAAAGGATTTGAACAATAAATCATACCCAAAAGTCTCTTGATTATCAATAACTTCCTAACTCATTTTCATGACATTTTAACATATATTTCATATAACCATAATGCCTTTTCACAACCAAAAGCACAATCATGTTCTTAATCGTGTTTCAGATCTTTTGATGGCATAGAACATGATAAACATACAAGAAAAAGGGATTTAATATGCATATATGTATTAACTTCTAAAATAGAGCCTTAAACACTTTAAGTTTTTCAAGCTTGCCTATCCTTTAGGTGATTTTTATTGCTACCTCTAGCATCTCCTAACACATGAAAAATGTCATGTGAGATATTTGAAAGAGAAAATGACATATAACACTCTAAAACTTAGCTTAAATCCAACCTCAAGAACACTTTTCCTTTCCCTTTGTTCAAGCTTAAACTCACATTTTGATCTATGGAAACCTTGGGGGAGAAGAGAGAAAAGAAAAAGAAGAAGAAGAAGAAGTTGGAGATGAGAAGTCTAGCATGCAAGAAAGGGTTTTAAGGGCATGGGGAGCAATTGTGTGGCAAGTACAGAGCATGGAAAAGAGAGCAAAATACGACTCTAGCTCATCAACTCTGCTGACTATAGTTCACAGACATGAACATATTGTTCACAGCCTAACTAACCATTCATGGGAGTGAACCTAAACCTCAACATTCAAGGTCGTGACATACTTTTTACGGGTGTGAAAGAACCATTTTTCACTATGTTTAACCTTTTAAACCCTTAATCTACCCACATTCTCTCTTATCCAACACATCTAACTTATAAACTCTAAAAATTAGACGTTACACTCACTTAGAAAAAAAATGAAAAAAATATAAAAAATCATAAGATGGAGCATAAAATATACCTACTGAAAAATAGTGAGATGAAGCTTAAAACGTACTCACTATATCTACTCCGATGTTTTTGGTTGCTTAAGTGACCAATAATAAAAATATGCAAAGCATTCTAAATGTGCAATGTGCTAAGTAAAGAATGCCTATGTAAAAAAAATGCATTACAATTTAGGAAAGAATAAAATCCAAAAAAAGTAAATGGGAAAATTTAAAGAAAAAAAGAAAAAAGGCTTGATGGCCTAGTTAAATTGTTAAAAGTTATGTTCTTGAAGTGTTTATATAGTTATATTGGTTTATTCTTCAATTTTTTAATGTTGAATAGTTCACGGGTATGTGAGTTGGTTTTGTGATGTTAGTGGTTGTGATTTTGTTTTCAGTTTAATTTTTAGTCCTAGTGTTACTTGGGAACAAGTAATGTCTAAGTGTGGAGGAGTTTAATGTGTTGATTTTTGTTATGTTTTAATGAGATATTTTTGGTATATAATTAAGGTTAATTGTTGATTTTTGTGTGATTTAGGTACTTGGTTATTTTGTGTTTTCAGGTAGTGGATGGAGTTAGAGATAAATTTTAGTGCTTTTTGCAGCAAAATTGGAGTTTGAAGTGACTTAGAGGTCTTAGAGGAGAGGGAAAATTGTTCAAGCGTGGAATTAGGGCAAGTGAGTGGTTGTCATGCAAGCAATAAAGTAACGCGCGCATGTGGAGTTCCAGCAACCCAATTCTATCTCGTGGGCAAGGGAGTGGCGAGCGGCAAACAAGTGATGCCTATTATTGCCCATACAACATTTGGTCGTGCGTGCAACAAAAGCCTCCCTAAACCATGGTTACACGTGCATGGTCAATATCCCTTCTGTTTTATGCACAACACCATATCACGTGCATAAAATTGCTCTTCCAACATGCAACGTGCAAACGACTCCCAGATTCCAGTAGAGTTCGATTTGTATTAGGAAATAATGTTATTTTTGGGAATTTTTACCTTATTTTAATTGGAAAATATCGTAAATAAGAGTCATAGACTTGTTAGGATTTGAGCTTAATATAAATTCAGTCTTTAATTTGGAATTAGGTTAACAAATACACACTCTTCAATTTTCTCATCCTCTACACACACAAGAGAACTCTTAGTGTGCCTTTCATTCCTTTATAGTAGAATTGTGATTTATAATTGGATAAATTGTTTGATTTCCTAAAGATTTATCTTATTTTGTGCTTTGGAGATTGGTGATAACCATTTGAAGAAGATTCAAGATTCATCAATTTTCGGGGAGCCAATTTAGTTTTTATTTCTTCTTTTATGTTGTAAACATGTTTAGTTTTGATATTGTTATTGACTTGATCATAGTGATAACAATGTTAGGCTAAATATTTTTTAGGTGTTTATTTAGTAACCCAATTTATGTTTGAAACTTTTCAATTTAATGATGAATTTAATAATTCATTCCATTTCAATCGTGCTTTATTAATTTCAAATTTGAATGATTGATTGGCCTCAAATTATTGAATTTGGAAAGAAAATATTAGGGTTTTATTATTAGACACGTCATCTTTAATTTAACCTAAAAATTGAATTGGATCATAATTAATTCATTGACTTATTTAATTGGGAATTTGGGTGATCGCCTTTGGAATCATCATTCTTATGCTTAATTGATTAAGGGAAGGTGAAATACAAAATTGGGGAAGAAAAACTAAATACCTATCTCATCTCATTGATTACATTTAATTAATCTTAGGTTGCAATTTATTATTTTTTAAATTTTAGATTAATTTAGTTAAATAGGTTATTGTGAGAACAATCTCGAAGGTATCTTGTAGGGTACTATATTTAATTCATGCACTTGTGAATTTAAATTTATAATATAATGCCTACTAAGTAGGGGATAATTAATAAGATAAATTAGAGAAGATATATGTGTTTAGAGGATATGGTATGTGAAAAAGTTAAAAAGAGATGAAAAAGTGAAGTGTCATGCATTCATGCCCATGAATTTAGTGTAATGACTGTGAATGACATTTTGGGGTGTTTTATGCTTGTGATAGAAATGTCATGCCCATGAACGTCGTTAAGTATAAAAAGTTATCAGTTTAAAGTTTAAGTTAAAATTTTAAAAAGGAAAGCTTTCACGCCTGTATATATTTGTTCTCACCTATGAAAGGTCATGTTATGGTTCAAACAGTAAAGTTTTGGAAATGGCAAAAGTATTTGAGAAGAGAGAACTTTCACACCCATGAAGTAAGGGTCACACCTATGAAATACAAGTTGGGTGGCCATGACCAACCGCACTTTTCTCTTTCCTGTGCACCAAATTTTGCTCTAAAACAGGTTCCACCACCCCTTATCATCCTCTAACACACACCAAGACTTGTTAGTCATCTTCTCCACCCTCTAAGAACCCTAAACACCATTGTTGAAGCTTGGAAGCTTAAGAAATATTTGTTAGAGTTTTGTCAAAGTTGAGGTATAATTCAGTTATTAGGGTTTGTTTTAGGTTGTTTATAGTTATAAAGTTCTAATAAGAACATGTTTGTGATGTTAAGTTTGACTAGAAAGCAAGAGAACACATCACAAAGAGGAAATCAAGCTTGAAAGGATAGTTAAGGCTCTATTTTGTTGAAAGGTATGTACATATAGGCAAATTAATTCGATTTTTATACATATTAATGTATGTTGTGGCGCCCGTAACCTCCTCACCCGAACCGTATGTGCCCGGATAAGGAAGCCTGCCGCCTATCTTTCTCATAGTTCTTCTAATCGCTATATTTGGTTTTTCAATACTCAAGTATATATGGATATAAACAAAAATCAGAGTGCAATTTATTTACATAAAATAGTAATTTTTAACATAAGAGTAATTCTTAACAAACTTTAAAAGTTTCAAGATTTGGTCGCTTTACTTGAATGGGATCACCGCTTGCTTTATCTAGCATCTTCAGCTACCTTTCTATATCTGCATGGAAGTTAAACTCCACGCTAAGCTCTAAGCTTAGTGGTGCATATAAATAAGACAATATACTATATCATGCAACAAGCATTAACAAATATCATTTTGTGCATTAAAATGTTTGCATGCGTGACTATCAACATATTCATATTTCATACAAGTATAAATGTCATGCTCATATAGACAATGTTATTTCCATTTATCTTTAATGGCAAAGTATTCTGTAAATCTCTTTATCATTACATTTCAATCTCATAACATCATCATTTTCTTATTCTTTCCTTTTCTTATTTTTCTGACATATCCTTATTATCTTGCCCACATCACTCTAAATTTTTGGGCTGACTGGATACGGGTTATGGATCAGGAGCGCTCACACAAGCTTATGCCACCCTGTCCACTATCTGGCTCATAAGAGCTTCTCAAATCAATGGCGTTCACACAAGCTTATGCCACATTGATTGAGTATAATTTCATCATAGATGAATAACCGGATCAAGGCCGCTCACACAAGCTTATGACACCTTGTCCTCATTTATATGTGCTCATTGGAGCTTTCTCAAGTCAGTAGCGCTCACACAAGCTTTAGCCACACTGACTGAGCATCCCAGACCAATGGCGCTCTCCGAGCTTAAGCCACATTGGTTGAGGTATAGTACGGTACCGTTCGCCTCCTTAATGACATGTCATCTATCCTGATTCTAGTCCGCAAGTAGAGTAATGGGCTTATTTATATTTTCACATCAATCATTATTCTCAAATTTCAACACATCCATATTCTCATATTTATCAACATTTCAATTTTCTTGTTTTGCAACATATAGTCATACTCATACATCTTTTCATTCATTTACTAGATTCATCAATATTCTCATGTTTATCATCTGCATCAGATTTCATATATCATCCATGACAATTCATTTTTCTACATCAATTCATTTTTCCATATCACAACATATCACATTCTCACATCAATATATATATATACCTATATCTATATCCATATCATTCTTATTTCACTGGATAGACAATGACTTTCATTTACTTACCTAAATTCTTTATTTGATAACCACATTCATAATTTCAAATACAGAGCATTCACGGTCGTGATTACTAATTTCACGCCCGTAATCCCAAGCCGTGAACGCTACTGGAATGAATCGCCCAAAAGCATTCACGGTCGTGATTACTCATTCAAGCTCGTGAATAAGTTCACTTCCGTGATTCCAACCCGTGAATGCTTTTGGAATGAATAGTACCATTTCCACCCAGAAATTCACAACCGTGACACAATCAATCACAACCGTGAACCCTCAAGTTCACGCCCGTGACTCAATAGTCACACCCGTGACTTTCAGCAGGAAATCTGCATATTCACCTTTCATTCATTCTAACATCATCCAAAACATACCAAATTATATTTCATGCATTTCTAAGGTTCTTTACTCCACTTATTACTTTTTAATACATGTAAATGCCTTGATCATACAAGATTTTCTAACATGCATCATTAATTCAAAGTCACACAAGAATCTCATTCATACATGTTTAATCCTATGGTTTCATGCCATAATCATCATCATTCTTGAACTGTATTTATCTAAAATCATGTTCAACATACATTATTTCAAACATCATAAATCATTATCATCATCATCTGATTTCCTTCACTCTTTTAGGTAGCTTTCTCTTTTCTTTTGCTCCTTAGAGCTTGTTCCTTGTCATTTGGAACTCCTACAACATCATAAATCAATATCATCATCATCTGATTTCCTCAAGACCCTAAGCTCTCTTTTTCTCTCTCAAAACCCTAGTTTCTCTCTCTTTCCATATAAGTCTTGGATGAGCTCAAAATTCGAACTTCCTTTAGAAAAGATGATGAAGAAGAAGAAGAAGAAATACTTCTTACCTTACACTTTTCTTCACTTGATCACCACTTTGGAGATTTTCTCTCTCTACCAAACTTGATTTTTCTTCCTCTTTCTTGTTCTTCCCAGCTTCTTTAAGAGTTATGGAACATGAAGATCACCTTGTCTTGCTCTTTCCCTTCTCTTCTCTTCCTTTCTCTTTCTAGAATTCAAGATTGGCTATGGAGGAATGGGTGAAGCTGGCATGACTGGTAAAGAAAACAGAGAGAATGAGGCAGAAAATGAAGAGAAGAAGAAGAAAAGAAAGCCTTAAATAGGGTACCCAAAAAGTCTTCATGTGGGATCCACCATTTGACCATTTTCTCCCAATTTTACACTTAATCAATATTAATTCACTTCCTTTAGTATCATGGCCGGCCAACACTATCAAAATGTGCCCAAAATTAATATGTTGATTAGCAATTAATCTCATTAATCCTCCAATTTTTGGTAATTTACAATTTGACCCCAAAACTTATCAAATTTTGCAATTTAGTCTTTTTCCATAAATAAACTTCTTTAAACTCTATAATCACTTATTTAGGCATTTATCATTTAATTTAGCCATTACTTGATCAATTTTTGTAAAAATCTGAATTTAGACTCCGATCGGTCAAACGTGTCAACGTCGCAACATGTGCGACTCGAGGCCTAAATTAGCGGATATTACATATGTTGTGTTTCTGGAAAAGTGAATGAATGGAAAAAAGACATTTTATGGTTAACAAATAACATAGATGTGTGGATTATGTGTTAAAATGGAAAATGTGTTATGTTATGACTTGATATGACCTCATAATGGATTTGATGAGTTAAATATGGTTTACACGTACTGTACATGGTATGAATATGTAAGTGTTGATAGGAATGATTAACACCGGTTAATCTTAGATATTTTGCTTGAAATACATGATGTGCTCTATTTTGAGTTTGCTAAAAATGTATAATTCGTGCCCATGACCAATCATGTCATGGCTGTAAATGTTGAGCTAGTATGAACTGCATGAATCTAGAATTTCATGGGTTAGTGTCACAGTTGAGAAGTTGTGATAAGATGGTGTCACAGTCGTGAATAACCAATCAATGCCCATGATGATTATGTGGTAATTCACGTGTTGGTTCACAGGTAAGGTAACCGTGAGAGGTTCCTTCATGGCCATGAATAAATAGTGCATGTCCATGAAGCTATTTGAGTGAAAAATGTGTACAATTTATATTATGATCTATGGTGATAGGTTTTCTTAATTCATGTTAAAAATGTATGTATACATAGTAAATAATGTGTGAATGACATGATATAATATTTTTGTATTGGATATGATAATGCATAAATGGAAAAGTAAATGCTAGTAATGGCATGTGATAAAGTGAATGTTGGTAATAGCATGTGTTTTACAATGCATTAAAAGATAAATGGTTATGAGATAAAAAGCACAGTTCTCTAGGCTTAGAGTTGATATAGGATAGATGGTATACCTTTGAGGGAGGTAAACGGTACCGTATGAGATATTTTTATATGAGGACAAGTTGACTTAGATTTATGAGCACTTGATCCTAGATATGCTAGTGTGAATGACATGATATAATATTTATGTATTGGATATGATAATGCATAAATGGAAAAGTAAATGCTAGTAATGGCATGTGATAAAGTGAATGTTGGTAATAGCATGTGTTTTAAAATGCATTAAAAGATAAATGGTTATGAGATAAAAAGCACAGTTCTCTAGGCTTAGAGTTGATATAGGATAGATGGTATACCTTTGAGGGAGGTAAACGGTACCGTATGAGATATTTTTATATGAGGACAAGTTGATGTAGATTTATGAGCACTTGATCCTAGATATGCTAGCGAGTATTATTATACTCAATCAATGTGGCTTAAGCTTGGATTGTAGAGCACCATTGACTTGAGGAGCTCAGTGTGAACTGTTACAGGTTGTAAGTTGGGTGGCTTAACCTCAGCTATGAGCACCCTTGACTTGTGTGCCACATCCGAATAGTTAAGAATAGAGAGTCTAGGGCTGAATGAAATAAAATATATTGGTTGAAAGTTTAGATGGAAAATTTTATGGATATGTATTTGTTAATAATGATATCAGATATATGATGCCTTAAATATGTATATGTGTGTAATATACATGGAAATGTCATATGATGTCTATGGTATTAATAGGCATGTAAACTTGCATTGAGGCATGAAACAACTAGAATTTATGATTCTTGGAATGATCATGAGGTGAATTGCTTGACATGGTATGACACGAGTTAAATGTAGAATTTTTATGCTCATATGTACCACTAATCATTAGTTTGGTTAACATGTAGGATTCCTGCATGTAGGTTCCAAGTAGAGAGATAGAAGTTGACTGAAAAAACAACAAGCCACCATAGTTCAGTCAAAAAGCACCAAGTTGGGGTGTGTACATTCATGGCATATTTATATTTTGTTTATGTCATGGGATATTTTGGGATAACGTTTTACATGTCTTTTGGTTTTAAGAACATGTAATATTATCTTATAATGTATTTTTGTAATATGAGGCTAGTGAAGTCGGAAGTATATTTTATGTTATGATATCGATCGCTAGATCGAGGTTTTATTTATATTGATTTTATGCATTAATTGCATTATGATATTTAAATAGATTTTAAATATGAAAGTTTTAATTTATTGAGTTTTTCCACAAAACAACACCGTGGCATTCTTCAATACAATTGGTGAGGATTTTCTGACTGTATTAGTGGGGGCTACATTTATTGGTTTCAGAGCTCAAGTTTAGGCATTTTTTAACCTAAGTGGGGTAATAGGGTTTGCTTTTATTATGCATTCATTATATCTCATCTGACTCTAACGTGGGTTGCTACTTTGTCAACTTATAGGATTAAGTGAAAGGTTATGGAGTTTAAGGAGGTGGATCCGTATAATGTTGTGAAAGCAACAGTCCTACCAATGCTCAAGCTCAGGAACAACCTAGTGCTACTAGTGTACATGGTCTGGGTACTGCGCCACTACCTTCACAGCACACCACAAGACATGTCGAGCAAGGCCAAATGCAATTTATGCAACAGATAACAGGCTTACTGCAACAATTGGTACATAATATGCCACAGGCAGTGTAGGATTTTGAAGAATGAATCATATTCATAAATGCAGCGAAAAATAAAATTTTTCAAAACCCAAAACAAAAGATCATACTTGTACTATTAAAACTAATTTATATAAATGTAAATGTTAAAAATTATACCTTGTAATTTTTATTTGTTCTTCAAATCTTCACTTTGTTGGGTTGTAGCAAACCACAACAATCCACACTAGGATGTCTCTAATAATAATCCATGCAAAGAATGAAGAAGAAACTATTAAGAGAAATGGTTTGAACAAATTCAAAGTGCTAGCTTTGAAAGTGTTCTTGAGAGAATTTTTGTTGTGTCTTAAAAATATTTTTTTCACAAAAAAAATATTTTCAAGTCTATTTTCTGCCATTTGATGTCTTTTCTATTTGAATCAAATTCAAAAATAAGATGAAAAGTCAAAAATGGAGAAAATGGAAACAAATGAATAGTGATTGGCCATAATTGGCCTAATTAAGGCCAAAAACTGCCGCTGGCCAACGGATGGGAGGCAGCAGTGCTGCGGGCTGCTGCTGGGTAGCCCAGCTGGCCCACCTAGCCTGCCTACCCCAAGCGGGACCGCGCGGGCCCGTGACAGTCCCGAATAATTTTTCCGTGCGATCTCATCGAGATCCATCCTGAAATAATTCTCTCATATTTTGGATCCTATCCAAGACCATTTTACTCATTCTCCATATCTTTAATGTGTGTGACCCATTAGGTTCCCGATTATACTGGCCACTTAAATTAACAATTAATTTAAGCAGGTCATGAGCGGTATCTAGCAACACATCATGACCCCTAATTGACCGGAAAGTCAGTGGTTGGACTACGAACCTTTCCATAGACAATTTCTATGCAATTATTCCTTTCACCATTCTAGACCCCACTTGATTCAGAATATGGACATGTGTCAACTGCCACTAGACTGACTACGTCACGTCTTGTCAAAGTAATGTTAGTTCTTGTCCTTGAGGCTCATTACTCTATTAGATATGTCATTGAAGACTATCTTTATGACATTTCCACTCTGGCCAAAGATTCCTGAGTAATGACCACGCACAAGAGGCCATGGATATACACTTCTTCTATCAAGAGTGGTGAATCCTTTGTTGGTTACCCAATTACCTTTGAATACCTCAAGTTGTATCCAATCACCACCCTATAAGCTACCTCTCTGAGGCAACAAGGAATAGTGTCAAAATATAGAATCAATATTCAAGATATCCTTGAGTACCTCAAGTCTAAGGATACTTGCACCATTGCTATGATGAGACTATCATTGACATTTGAATAGATTATCCATATGATTGTCTCATAGTTGGTCATCCAATGTACTTAGCTACACTTAGCAAGCATCCACATGTTAAATCTAAACATCTCATGTTTATAGATTATGAGATCTATTACTCGATCCAATCAAGGAGTGTAACATGTGCTAGTCTATCTGGATTATTAATGTCCCATCTCATTAATCCTATAACTAGGGATAATTTTGATACTAGTATAATTACACATGATAAGAATCTCAATATCATGATCTCATCATGATTTCCTTCATGCTATGTTATGTATTAAGGACTTCATTAATTGATTTAAGATCACTTATCAATTCATATATCAAATGAACATCAAATTAATGAAAAAACCTTTTATTAATCAAATAAATTTGTACAATAAGTGCTAAAGGTGATTGCTTTTAGAGCACTCCTCTAACAGGCAGCACCACAACCAGTACCACCACTGAGACCACGAATATAGATAGATAAGATCAAAAAGTATAGAGCTACTAATTTTATCGGTAAAAGTGAGGATGATCTTGCAGCTGCTGAGTTTTAATTAGAGAAGACTGAGAGAGTCTTTGAAGAGATAGAGTGTGCCGAGGAGCATAAGGTGAGGTATGCAGCTTCTTTGCTTTAAGATCATGCATACAATTGGTGGAAAGCAGTTCTGTTGAAGCCACCCACATGGGTTTTCTTTGTGGTAGAATTTAGGAAGAAATATGTGCCACGAGTATATGTGAATGAAAAGAAGAAGGAATTTAAAGATTTGCAGCAGGGAAATCTAACTGTTACAGAGTATGAGCGAGAATTCGTCAGGTTGAATAAGTATGCAGCTGGAAGTCTTAGGGATGAAACAGATTAGTGCCGCCGATTTAAGGATGGTTTATGTGAGAATATTAGCTATCAGGTTATAACTATTCAAATTGCAAACTTTGCGAGGTTGGTATTCGCAACCATCAGTGTTAAGAAGAAAAAGAGGAAGAAGATAAATGAGCCTTTTAGGAAGCCATCCGCTAGCATGGCACAACCTTTAGGCAAGAAGGGTCATTTTTTCTTTGGACAATCATAGTACAAAGGAAACAACTAAAGCTTTCCATAGCCTAATTCTTATGAGAGGGGGCCACCTTTGAAAGCTATTTATGCCACCGCTAGTTCACAATCGCAAAACACGAAAGGATTTGTACTAGTATGTGCAACTTGCAATAAGAGTCCCAATGGTGAGTGTTGGTTAAATACCATTGCTTGTTACAGATATGGGTCCTGAGATCATTTGAAGAGAGATTGTCAATTGTTGGGCAGTACAATGCCTACACAGATAGTTGGATCAGTGACAGTTGATAGACCAGGACCGAACAAGACTCCAACAAGAGCATATGCTATAAGAACACGAGAGGATCATGAGGCCATTGATGTTATCATGGGTACATTTTCTTTCCATGGATTGTGTTTATGTTCTTTAATAGATCTTGGATCTACACACTCATATGTTTGCATAAGAAAACCTAGCCAGTACAATATGATAGTTAAGAACTTAGAATATGAGATTGAAGTCACGACCCCTTTAGGTCACAATGTGATTGTGAATTAGGTGTATAAGGGTTATGTGTATGATTTCTGCCTATCTGTAGTTGCCTTAAGTCTTTTGCAAATGACTCTCACTTTTTCTTCTGTCTCTTGAACTAGGTCTGGTCCCACAAGCTTCCTCTCACTGAGCTCTATCCAACGTATAAGTATTAGACACTTTTTGCCATAAAGTGCCTTATATGGAGCCATCTGGATACTAGACTAATAACTGTTATTATAGGCGAATTACATTAAATGAAGATATTTATCCAAGCTACCTTCAAATTCGATGATACAACTTCTCATCATATCTTCTAGAATCTGAATGACTCTTTATGATTGTCCATCAGTCTACGGATGAAAAGCTGTACTGAAATTGAGCTTAGTACTTAGAACTCGCTGTAGACTACCCTAAAATTGAGATGTGAAGTGGGGATCTCTATTAGACACAATAGAAATAGGCACTCCATGAATTTGTACTATTTCATTCATATAAATTTCTACTAATTTATTCAATAGGTAGTGTAACATTCAGTAATTTAGGCCCCGATTACGCGTGACCATAGTGAGGCACGCAGGTTCAATCGGAGTCTAAATTTAAACCCATAAAAAAATGACTAATAATAAGGGAAAATAATTAAGAGCATTATTATTTGGGAATTAAAAGGATTAGGGCCAGAATTAGTGCAGCAGACAGAGGAGAAGGTGAAATTAATCCAAGATCGGTTAAAAGTTGCAACTGATCGACAAAACTCCTATGCCGATTTGAAGAGGAAAGACATTGAATATGTTGTCAGAGATAGGGTATTTTTGAAAGTTTCACCTTGGAAGAAAGTACTTCATTTTGGTAAAAAGGGAAAACTGAGTCCTAGATTTATTGGACCATACGAAACACTTGAACGTGTGGGTCAAATGGCTTACATGTTGGCCTTACCACCAGAATTGGATAAGATCGACAATGTATTTCATGTCTCAATGTTAAGGAGATATAGATTGGATCCGACACATGTAATACCTGTGGAATCAATGAGGTACAATCAAACTTGACATATGTAGAAGAGCCAGTGAAAATCATAGATTGAGAAGTCAAGGAACTACAGAACAAGAAAGTACCACTAGTAAAGGTCCTATGGTGCAATCATGCAGTAGAAGAAGCCACCTAGGAGAGTGAAAAAATGATGAGAACTCAGTATCCTTAGCTATTCGGCTCCATCTAATCAGGTAAATTTCGAGGACAAATTTTTCTTAACGGGGAGAGAATTGTAACATTCAATAATTTAGGCCCCGATTGCGCATGATCGTAGTGAGGCGCGCAGGTTCAATCAGAGTCTAAATTTGAACCCATAAAAAAATGACTAATAATAAGAGAAAATAATTAAGGGTATTATTATTTGGGAATTAAAAAGACTAGGGGTAGAATTAGAAGAAAATAAACTTTTCTATGGACAAAATCGGTATTATGAAAATTATTTGGGGAAAAAGTGTGAATATGGAGGAAGATGTGGCAAATATGGAATTTCTCAAAGTTTAAATGTTAATCAAGATTAATTATCTTAATTAACCAATAAGAATTAGGATTAATTTTAATTAGTGGGACCCACACCTTAATCAAAGTATAAAAGTCAAAAATGGGAGGAATTCTCCATTCTTCCACCAAAATATCTAACTCTTCTTCATCTTCTTTTCTCCTCTCTTTGCTGTCCACTCTAGCCTTCCATAAGCCACCATTTTCCTTGAAATAAAGCTTGAAAAAGTGAGGAAATAAAGTAGTTTTAAGAGAGTAAAATTCGAAATTAAGTTGTTCTTGCCATAAAAGGAGCAAAGGAGCAAGAAAGAAGGAAGAAGGAAGACAAGAAAAGGGAGACTGGTTAGGAGCAATTTCGGCCCACCTTGGAGAACACTTAAGGTTAGTTTATTTTTCTTAAATTCAGCCTTTTTCCTTCCGTTTGAGATCTATATTGATGATAGATGTGATTAGGGTTGATAGATATAGGTTATGTTGCAAGATTGAACATAGAAATTTAAGTTTGTGATTAGTTGATGAAAGTGTAATTAAATTTTGAATTAATGATAATTGAAGTTAGTTAATTATTTTATGGCTTAAAAACTAAATAAAATATGATGTTAATGGATGAATGAGGGGCTGCCATAGTTAAATAAATTTGGGAAAAATTGAAATTAGCATAGAAGCACAACAATTGGTGATAAGTGAAGCATGATTTGAGTGTTGAATTGAAGAAAATAAATTGGGAACTAGGATATAGTTTTTGGGCAGCTATGACATAGTAAGAGGAAAGTTTAAACTGAGTACATTGTAGCTCAATTAAGGTGTAAAACATATTAGGAACATTAGAATACTATGTAGACATGAAAAGCATTGAAAATGGATATTGGAATTGAGATGTGGTATGGTTGTGTAGGAAAAATAAGTGAACAAGTGAGAGGCCCTCAAGAGGGTGACAAAGGCAAGGAGAAAGTTAGCCAATAAGGGAAGAAAAAGAAGGATTAAGGGAAGAGACAAGGCTGATTAGGTATGTACTTCATTAATAAAAATCTTGCATGTTGTTAATATGTATGGAATTATATATTAAGGTTGGTTATGTTTGTGTTTTTGAGATGTTATGTGACTTGTTATGGCTTTTGATATTTTATATGGCAATGAAATCAAATGGTGTGAAATAGTTGATAAATATGAATTTAGTTGTAATTCTGAAAATTTTAGTATCAAAATGAATGCGAATGATGAATGTGGTTGAAATATGGATTGATGCCAATTGATGCCTCGGGTACAGAATTCCAGGAACAGTCCTTATTATTTTGACGATAACTTGAGTTATGGAACTCCTTTTTGTATGTTCTTTATTGGGAATGAAAGTTAAGACATAGGGCTTTAATTCGTATTCAGACCATAACATCTAATTATGTCTAGATTGTTCCAGAAAAATGCATGAATTTCAAACCTAGAATCTGTCCACAAAATTCTGGGCAGAAATATCTGTGATGATTTAGTATTAAATTAACCATACCTGTTGATAGAAAAATGGGATTTAAATGATTTTTAATGTATATGAAATCTAAGACAATAAGCTAAAAATTGTTAGAAGGACATAACTCTAAATTCGAATTATAAATAGGCTAAAAATAAAGCCCAAAAATAGGTTCGAAATCTGCCATAGGTAAAAACATGAAATCTTGGGTTTGTGCATGTGTTATGATAATTTTATGTAATAATTAATGTGAATATTCACTTTAATGATAATTATAAATGTTAACAAATTATTGATATGTGAGATTTTAGTGCAATAATAATGGGAATAAAGAACAAAAATAAATAAGCATAATTATGATAATTGAATAATATTGGCATTTTTGAAATATTGGGATTTTTGAAATATTGGGAATTAAAACAAAAATAGTAAAGCCAAAAGACACCTAGGCTAGAACTAGAATAGAGAATAGTTTGGCATGCCAATCAGGGGATTTAGGCACTCAGTGTCAAATATAAAAGCCGGTAATGACAATTTATAAAAACGCTCGGCGCAAGATTATTAAGCCGGTAATAACAATATTACAAAAGCTAGTAATGACATTATTATAAAGCGCTCGACACAATATTATGAAAGCCAGAAATGACAACCCCATTATTCCTATTAGTTAGTTCGGTTATAGGTGTTATGGGTATAAGAAAAATGAAAGATAAACATCATGTTAAAGTATGTCATTATGATAATGTTATATGAATTAAATTGTTAAATATTACATGCTTGATGAAATTATTTGATTTTATATAATTCTTTATTTTATGTCTTTTCTATTAAATTTATAAATGACATGTAATCAAATATGCGTATGTAAATTTTTATCATTGAAGTACCATTAAGTTATTAGCTTAGTGTGGGTGGTTTTCTCTCGCGTAGGTTCAGAAGGGTAGCCGTAGAAAATAGATTTTCAGAAGAAAAGGGTACCCGGAAGGAAGCAACAAAAAGTTTTGGGTTTTCTTTTGGTATATTATATAAAAAAATTCTGTAAATTAAATTATGATTTTATTTCCTATAGTATGTATTATAGACATGAATTATAATGTAAATTAATGTACTTTATAAATAAATAAAATTTTGAATATTTGGGCTTGTATGAAATTTTATTTCAGTTTCAGCAATATTTTTGGAAAAAAAATATTTACTTCACTTCATTAATTTTATAAAACAATAAGACGGGTAATGCTCACTTACCTTGCTGAACTACAGTGGGGTAAGGGGGGGTGTTATAGGTAGTCCTTCCTGATAGGTAAGAAATGTGTTGACTTTGTAAATCTGTCCACTATGACCCATACAGTATCATGTTTCTTTGGAGTAAAAGGCAACCCAGTCACAAAATTCATAGTGGTCCATTCCCACTTATATTCTGGAATAGAAATTGGATGTAGCAACCCCGAAGGTACTTGATGTTCAGCCTTGGCCTGCTAACAAGTCAAACATTTTGAAGTGTATTCTATGATGTCCTTTTTCATACCTACCCACCAGTATCTGCTCTTCAACTCTTGATACATCTTGTTACTCTTCTGGTGCATAACATATTTTCTTTCATGGGCCTCTATAAGAATCCTTTGTCTAAGATCCTCTACATCGGGCAGACAAAATCTGCCTTGATAGAATAATCCACCATCTAATTCCATAGTGAATCTAGGTCTCTCCCCTTTAGAGACAAACTCAGCTAATTCAATTAGCTTTCTATCATATCTTTGTGCATCCTTGATTTCCTGAGTAAAAGTGGATTGAATGTACAACTCTGCCACAATCTTTCTGCTTAAAACATCTACTACTACATTAGCTTTGCCTAGATGGTAGTCAATCATACAATTATAATCCTTTATTAGCTATAGTCATCTTCTCTGCCTCAAATTTAATTCCTTCTGTGAGGGAAAATATTTTAAACTCTTGTGATCTGCGTAAATAAAACACTTCTCCCCATATAAATAATGGCACCAAATCTTCAATGTGAAAACTATAGCTGCCAACTCTAGATCATGGGTAGGATAATTCTTCTGATGTAGATTTAACTGCTTAAAAGCATAAGCAACCACATTTCTATCTTGCATCAATACAAAACCCAATCCATTATGAGAAGCATCACTATAAATGATATACTCCTTATTAGGGATCGCTTGTGTCAAAACAGGGGCCTTAGTGAGCATACTCTTAAGCTTATCAAAACTAGGTTGACACTTATCTATCCACTCAAATATAATATCCTTTCTCAATAGTCTTGTTAAAGGAGAAGCAATCATTGAAAAACCCTTGACAAATCTCCGATAATATCCGGCTAAACCCAAGAAACTTCTGACCTCGGTCACATTCTGTGGGGGCTTCCAACTTACAATTGCCTCAACCTTGCTAGAATCCAATTTAATGCCTTCTGCAGAGATAATGTGTCCCAGAAATGTCACCTCCTTCAACCAAAACTCACATTTTGAGAGTTTGGCGTAGAGCTTATACTCTTTGAGAGTCTCCAACTCTATTCTCAAATGTTTTTCATGTTCTTTTGAATCTTTAAAATATACCAAAATATCATCAATAAAAGCGACCAAAAATTGATCAAGATGTGGCCTGAAGATCTGATTCATCAAATCCATAAATGCTGCTGGAGCATTGGTCAACCCAAATGGCATAACCAAAAACTCATAATAACCATATCTGGTTCTGAATGCAATTTCAGTTATATCCTCCGTCTTCACCCTTAATTGATGATAACCAGATCTTAAGTCTATCTTGTAAAATACTCTTGCACTTTTTAAGTTGGTCAAAGAGATCATCGATCCATGGCAATGGGTACTTGTTCTTGATGGTCACCTTATTCAACTGTCGATAATCAATACATACCTCAAAGATCCATCCTTCTTTTTCACAAGCAATACCGGTGCACCCTACGAGGACGTACTTGGTCAAATGAAACCTTATCAAGGAGTTCTTGCAATTGTGTCTCAAGTTCTTTCATTTCTAATGGGGTCATTTTGTATGGTGTCTTTGATATAGGCATAGTTCCTGGAACAAGATCAATAGCAAACTCTACCTCTCTCTCCGGAGGCAACCTAGGTAAGTCATCAGGAAACACATCTGGGAACTCATTTACCACCGGAATATCTTGAAGATTTGAACCTGCCTTTCTGGTGTCAATCACATGGGCCAAATAAGCTTCAGACCATTTTATCATCAATCTCTGAGCTTTCATTATGGATATGACTTGAGGATGTTGTGATAATAATTCACCTTTCATAATAATTTCCTCCTGATTTTCTATCTTAAGTTCCACAAATTTAGACTTGCAATCCACCACTGCTTCGTGATGTGAGAGCCAATCCATGCCTAATATGACATCATCCTTATGGAAAGGCAACTCAATAAAGTCTGCAGAAAACTCCTTCCCATGCACAACTAAAGGGCAATTTCTGACTATTTTATTCACTATTACACTATGACCCAAGGGATTCGTAACTTCAATTCCATATCCAAGGTTCTCTTTAATCATGTTATGTTGGATAGGTGTACTAGTGCAAAATAGGAATGTGTGGAACCCGGATCTATGAGTGCACAAATGTCAAAATCATATAATGAAAACATACCAATAATAACATCCATTGTTGTCTGATCTTCTTTAGCTTTTATGGCATAGGCTCTGGCTAAAGCTCTACTAGATCCAAGTCTATTCACAGTCTCTGAAATAGCCCACCTTGGTCAGCTTGGTTCTCCTTTGAACTAAACTCTAGGTTGAGTCGAAGCTGATCTAGCTATATGAGTAGGAGTACTACCTGTCAAGAGTGGGCAATCCTTCTGTATGTGTTCTTTGGATCCATATCTAAAGTAAGCACCTGTGACACACCAACATTCCCTTCGATGGCTTCTATTACAAATGCTACATATCGATATAGCTTCCTTGCCAACTTGAGGTTGTGAACTTGTTGTAGCATAAGGTGGCTTAGAGGGTAGTCCCCTCCTAATAGACCCTGTTTGTGAATAGCTAAGACCATTTCCCTGTCCTCTATTTTGTGAACAGCTAGTAAAGAAATCACTCTTCTTCCCGGTGAACTAAGTCTCAAGAGTAGCTAACTTTTTAAAAGATTTTTCTATTTTATCTTTTTCCTTTTTTCAAAGCTGAGTGCTGTAGAAAGTAACTGAGAAAAATTGGTACACTGGAGAACAGTCACAATATCTCCAACCTCTTCATTAAGGCCATCTTGAAATCTTCTGTATTTATCTCTTTCCTTTATAACTAATTTAGAGGAATAATTGCTCCCACTGATACTCAGTTACTGACACTTTACCTTGCTTGAGATTCATGAACTCTTTCTTTTTTTAGTCAATATAGATCAATGAGATATATTGCTTTTTGAATTTAGAGAGAAAGGAATCCCATGAGATCGTTTCCACCACTTCTGTCTTAGTAGGAACTAATTTCCACCAATCATATGCCTCCTCTTGGAGTAGAGAAGTAGCAAATCTAGCTTTGTCATCTGCTTCCACTTGCAACTCTTTAAAAATTCTTTCAGTCTTTTCCAACCAATACTCAGCTGTAACTGGATCCTCATCTTTCTTACTGTAGAAATCTGAAGCCCCATACTTATGAAGCTTATCAATTGTTACTTTTGATTTAAGTGGTGGCACTAGGGTAGACTGAGGAATGACTCATACCATCTATTGGAATAATCTAGTCATATGTTGAAAAAATGGATTTTGACCAGGATAAATTTGTTCTGCTGCCTGTTATGGGAAATTTGGAACAGCATTTTGCCCATGCACGTTTTTTGCATTAGGCTGATGAGGATTCCTAGTATCAGGAGAGCCAGTACTCTTAGCCATTTCTCGTTCTTCTGAAGACATCTTCCTATAATCCTACAAGTTGCCAAAAATCAAGCCCATATCAAAATTATATGAGACATGTATATTTATGCCTAATATCCATTTTCTGCCTAGGCTTACAAATGACTAAACTGGGCTCTGATACCACTAAATGTGATGCCCTACTTATATATGGGGAATAATCTCCTATATATAATATAAATAGGATGCCACAAGATTTACTAAATAAATTTGTTCAAATTAAAACTTTTTTATTTTAAATAACTTAATCCATTTATTTATATTGGTTTAGGCAAGTCGTTCTAATTAATAATATATATTTATCATCATGTTGTATACACATATGGCACCCGATTATATTACATAATTATTTACATATACAATATTAACATATGAGAAATGTCTACCACAATCCATATGCATGGTCAAACTCAAAAAAAATATGATCAGTAACCAACCCTCTAACTACATCTTTTGTGTCTCTGTTTTTATGAGCTTGGATTTCTTCTTGACCAACTTCACTATCTACTTTCTACAACTCCAATTCCTGGATGAGAAGAACCCACCCTAAGCTATCTCTAGCTTAGTGGTACATATAAGCATTAAAGTCTTCCCTAAGTAGTCACACAAATGCATATCTCAAATAAAATCATGGCACATTAAATTTTAATACATATTTGTCATATAAAATAAATAAAAATATAATATAAAAGAATAAACATAATAACCTTATTCAATAATTAAATTCACACCACCTCATATAAGCATTTCATACTTTATTACTTACATCAATTAATAAATTTTCATATTTCATTCTATCGTTTATTAGCCCAAAATCTCATTCCCAGACTGTCTAGATACGAGGTGTGAAATAAGGGCGCTTGCGAAGTTTAAGCCACCCTACTCACTATAATATCAAGTCAAGGGCGCTCGTGGAGCTTTAACCAACTTGACCTAGTATTAATCATGTTATCTATGTGAAATTAGGATCAGGGGCGCTCTCAGAGCATAGCCACCCTGTCCTTGAATCATATCAATATCGGTACCATAATTCCCCCTTAATGGTGCACTATCTATACTATATTAGTCCTCAGGTAGAGAAATGAGCAATTAAAACTATTAATTAATTCTTTTTTATCATGTCATTACTTTCCATAATCAACTCTCATTTCATATCAACACAATTACAAGTTCACAATTTATTTCAAACCCATATAATAACATGATATTCCATCAAATATTACTATAGCATTAAATTCCTAATTAATAACATTTTCATAATTTAAAAAAATGTAGTAATATATTATTTTATCATGATGACACATAATATATGTCATGCACACACAAACATGCATCGGGGCAAACCATAATACATATATGTACAAACCTTAATAGCTTTTTCTTTTCCAAATCTAAACTTAGAGCTTGTTCACTTTTGTTGTTCTTCCTCTTATTGAGATTGTAATTCGAAAATATAAATAATTAATACATTGATAAAATATTTATTCTTAATATAGTTTAAATAAATAACTACAATTGTTTTTAAGTTGGAACATGACCTCTTAGGACTATTGGATCTGTAACTTTTTCTACACTTATCCAATCTATATGATTCTTATTTCTAATTAAATTTAACATGTAATACTATAACATATTAAAATTTTAGAAATTTAGAACCATTACACAATCTTTAGTATAATTTTAAATGTTGCTTTATTTTCTGCCCTTAGGTAGTTTTGGGGTACTATATTTAAAAATTTATATCTTTCACCGTGTATATTCAATTATTATGAAAATTTTTATACAATTATATAAGTTAATTTGAAACATTGTTCATGTTTACCTTGCTTTCATATTCAGCCTTTAAGATTTTCAAATACTAGACGATCTATAACTGGTTCAGAATAGAATGACAACCTGACTAGTTCATTTTTTAAGGTCATAACTCACAAAATAAATAACATTTTAAGGTAAGACTTTCAGAGGAACTTAGATAAAATATAGAAATAAAACTTTTATGTTTTGAACTTTGGCTAATTCGATATAAACATAGATCAAATATGAGGACAAAATTACTAGAACTATACAGGTATGTGAAACCAGCTCAATCAAGGAATAGCCACAGTTCATTTCACTATAACTCAACCTACACAAGAGATATATATACAAAATTTGGTAGAGACCTAGACCATAAATAGGGATACAACTTTTATATTTTAAGTCAACTTAGATTCAACCCTTAAGATAATCAAATTAAGCAAAAATCGTGGAGTATCCTTTTGATACTCTTCCAGGGACCAGTCTCACTCAAATAACTATTTCTCTTCATATACTCAAACTAATTCAATAAAATTTGGGAAACAGATACAAAAGACATAAATGAACAACTTTTATGTTGGACACTTCTCCAAATTCGATTCATAAGGCAATAAAAAACAAAGTGAAATATACTGTAGTAACATAACCCAAAAACTTCTAATAACACAATAACAATGGGAAAAAGATTACTTACCAAAAGTACAATTTAATTATGTGTCTAATTTAATCCAATTTATCATGTCAATCAATTTAATTTAATTTATTTCTAATTTAATCAACTATTTCATCTATTTTAATCTCTATTATCTATCATATTTTTCCTATTTATACCACATACTTATTCTAATTAAACTTTAATTAGTGGATCACTTCACGGATGAGGTAGGTCCTTCTTACTCATATATTTCAATGATAATAATAGTGATAATAACAATGATAGTGAAGATGATGATGATGATGAGCAAAGTTTAATAGAAGTATTGAACCTAGAATTAGAAAAATATAGAAGTAAACTTAAAACTTATAAAAATAATATTTTAGATTTGAAAAATAAAATGGAAGTTTTACAAAAAGAGAATTCTGATTTTAAAACTTCTAAAGAAACTCTTCAAAAATATTTAGATGAGTATTCCTCTAGACCCTCAACTAAATCTTTGCTTAAAGAAAACAATATTTTGAAAATTGAAGTTGAGGAACTTAGAAACTCAATTTCAAAGTTTCATAAAGGGAAAGAAAGTCTAGATACTCTCATAGTCTCTCAAAGTCCACTTTTAATAAGACATGGTCTAGGCATTAATGAAACATCATCTTCATCTCACAAGACTATATTTGTTAAGTCTAGTGCACCACAAACCTCCATAATTGAGGTAATAGTCCCAAAGGCTAAGAGCATAGCACACACAAAACCCTATATTCAAAAGAAGAATAGTCTAGAGTCACTTGGCTTAAGACGAAAAGCTCAAAAAACCAATCGTGCTTTTATGTATAAAAGGCATACACTTAGGAAATCACCTATTCATCATGCATGTGTATGTCATTGCACACAAACTCATTCTAAAAGGATGTTAAGACCTAAAAGTATGTCAAAACCGAAAAACATATATAGAGCTAAACAATACAATTATTGCATGAAATTTGGTCATATCAATAAGCATTATTGGATAACACAGGCTCATTGGGAACCTTCAAGTGCTAACCCCTAAGGATCCAAGTTCGTTTGGGTACCTAAAAACCAAAATTTGAATTGTGGTTTTATAGGTATGCCTCAAGTCCACTAGAAAGGAAAATGTTTGGCTTATGGATAGTGGATGCTCTAGGCATATAACCGGGAACAAGGAACTCTTCAATCACATCAAAAGAATTGATGGTGGTAAGGTAACCTTTAGGAACAATGCTAAGGGTAAGGTAATTGACATTGACTGTATTGGTATTAATAATACAACTTTTATTAAAGATGCTTTGCTTGTTGATGGTTTGAAACATAATCTGTTAAGTGTAAGTCAATTATGTGATAAGGGAAACCAAGTTATCTTTATCTCAAATGAATGTCTTATAACCTCTTTAAGTGGCCGAGAGATATTCAAAGGAGATAGAGATGTCAATACTTACAAAATAGACTTACACAAAATATCTAACCTTTCCTCTAAGAGTCTTATGTCTATTAATGACGAATCTTGGCTATGGCATATAAGGCTTGGTCAAGCAATGATGGAATTAATTCAAAGCCTTAGCAAAGAAGAGCTAGTGAGTGGACTTCCAAAAGTCAAATTTGAAAAAGATAAGACATGTAAACCTTGCCAAAGAGGAAAACAACAAAAGTCATCCTTCAAATCCAAAAATGTAGTAAGTACCTTTAAACCTCTACAAATTTTGCACTTAGATCTTTTTGGACCTTTTAGAGTTGCTAGTTTAGGAGGTAAACACTATGCTTTTGTCATTGTTGATGATTACTCTAGATTCACTTGGGCAATTTTCTTAGCTCAAAAGAGTGATGGTTTTGAATCTTTCAAAAATTTTGCTAAAAAAGTTCAAAATGAAAAAGGCTATTTTATTTCCAAAATAAAAAGCGATGATGGCAAAGAATTTGAAAATTACAATTTTGAAAACTTTTGTTTAGAATATAGTATTTCACATGATTTTTCAACTCCTAGGACACCTCAACAAAATGGAGTAGTAGAAAGGAAAAATCGAACTTTAATTGAAATGGCTCGAACAATGCTCACTGAGTATGGTTTACCAACCTACTTTTGGGCCGAAGCCACTAATAATGTGTGTTATATTTCAAACCAAGTTTTCAAAAGACCACTTTTAAACAAAAATTTTTTTGAGCTATGGAATGGAATAAAACCCATGATATCTTATTTTAGAGTATTTGGATGCAAATGTTTTATATTAAACACTAAGGACAACCTTGGAAAATTCACCTCTAAATTTGATAAAGGTACTTCTTAGGATACTCGACAACTAGCAAAGCTTATAAAGTCTTTAATAAAAGGTCTTTAGTTGTTGAAGAGTTTATGCATGTTGTCTTTGATGAATCTAGTAAGTTTGATCTTGTGAAAGGTAGTGTTCTTAATGATATTATAGGAACAATAGAAAAGTTTGATCTTGATCATGAGAAAGATGATGATAATCAAGAGAAACAACAACAAGATGTTTCTTTACCTCAAACTCAAGAGCAAGACAACGAAGAGCTTCCAAAGTAATGGAAAATGATAAAGAATCACCCAAATGAACAAATCATTGGTGATCCTACTAAGGGTGTAAGTACTAGATCTCATCTTAAATTCTTAAGTTCTAACCTTGCTTTTGTCTCTCAAATTGAGCCTAAGAGTATTGATGAGGCTCTTAATGATGAAAGTTAGGTGATTGTTATGCAAAAGGAACTCAACCAATTTGAGAGAAGTAAGGTATGGACCTTAGTTCCTAGACCCAAAGACCATCAAATCATTGGTAGTAAATGGGTGTTTAGAAATAAGTTAGATGAGCATGGTTCAATAACTAGGAATAAAGTTAGGTTAGTTGCCAAAGGTTATAATCAAGAAGAAAGTATAGACTATGATGAAACCTATGCTCCGGTAGCTAGATTAGAAACCATAAGAATACTTTTAGCATTTGTATGCCATATGAATTTTAAACTTTTTCAAATGGATGTCAAAAGTGCATTCTTAAATAGTTTTATAAAAAAGGAAATATATGTAGAACAACCTCTGGGTTTTGAAAGCCATATCTTGCCTAATCATGTTTTTAAACTTTCAAAAGCCTTATATGGATTAAAACAAGCTCCAAAAGCTTGGTATGAAAGACGAAGTTCTTTTCTTTTAGAAAATAATTTTTCAAATTGACATGTTGATACAACCTTGTTTATTAAAAAGCATAAGCATGACATTCTAATTGTTCAAATTTATGTTGATGATAGATTTGGGTCTACTAATGAATTGCTTTGCAAAGAATTTACTAAGTGTATGACTAGGGAATTTGAAATGAGCATGATGGGCGAACTTAAGTTCTTCCTTGGTCTACAAATCAAGCAAAGCAATGAGGGCATATTCATAAACCAATCCAAGTACACCAAAGAGTTAATCAAGAAATTTGGAATGGAATGATGCAAAAATGCTAAGATTCCCATGAGCATATTAACAAAATTGGACAAAGATGACAAGGGAAAGAGCATAAATGAAAAGCTCTATAGAGGTATGATTGGATCACTTTTATACCTTACTGCCTCTAGGCCCGATATAATGTATAGTGTATGCTTATGTGCTAGATTTCAATCTTGTCCTAAAGAATCACATTTGAATGCTGTAAAATGGATTTTAAAATACTTAAATGGCACATTGCATATAGGCTTATGGTGTCCTAGAAATTCATCTTCCCATATCATAGGATATTCAGATGCAGATTATGTCAGTAGTCTTTTGGATAGAAAGAGTACCTCAGGCACCTGTCACTTTGTTGATGAATGCCTAGTTTATTGCTTTGGCAAGACACAAATTTCAGTTGTCTTATCTACCGCTGAAGCAGAATATGTGGCGGCAGGATATTGTTGCACTCAAATCCTATGGATGAGACAACAACTTAAGGATTATGGTCATAGTTTGGACCATATACCCATCAAATATGACAATACTAGTGTCATTAACCTATCTAAGAATCTCATTCAAGCATATTGACATTATACATCATTTTCTAGGGGATCATGTTCAATATGGAGATGTTGTATTAGAATTTATTGATACAAATAATCTATTGACAAATATTTTTACTGAACCTCTTAATGAAGAAAGTTTTTTTTTTTATAAGAAGATAGTTTAGTATGCTTGATGGATCAACATTATCTTAATTAATTTTTTTTCCAATTGTATGTTGTGTGAACCTTGAATGTTAATTCCTTCATATAATACATATTACATGTGTTGCCCAGATATTGAACCAAGAAGAGGAGTTGAATTGGATATTAAAAAATTTAACTTTGAAGTGTGAAAATAAAATTTAAGTTTAGTAAGGATAGAAAAATGAGACACAAGAATTTTTATAGAGGTTCGGGTGTTAACAAACTCTACTCCTCTCCCCAATCTCAATTGGGAGTTTCACTAACACTCTAAGTGTTACAATGGAGTTTTACAAGCTCACTCCCAACTATGGTGTTTCTAACAATGGATCACACATAACCCAAAAATCCCTTGTGTTTTAATGGCTCACACAAATAACCAATTCCTTATATTTTAAAGGCTCACACAAATAACCCTTACAAGTGTTCTACTCTTAACCCCAAGATACCCAAACTCACTTGAGTGGATGATCACAGAGAGAAACACTTACAAATCTTTAATGCTCAGAAAATAATGAGCAAAAAGATTTTCACAGAGAATAAATGTTTGTTTTGAAAGTATTAAATGAACAAATGGCTTACAACAAGATTTTGATTCGAAGTATTAGCTATTCTCTTGTTCTGGATTCATAAATGACTTGCATTTATACTTCCATGGTGAATTATAACTGTTTGATTGCATTTAATACGGAAATAGCCATTGCACCAACCCTTATAATCGCGCCTGACATGTTTCTCTTTCATCTTTCACGGTCGTGACTCTGTGTGTCACGGTCGTGACTGTTCTTCCAAGTCATGACTTGAGTGGTGACCTTGGTCGTGAAGCATTCTGGAAGGTTTTGAAATGTTTATTCACGGGCGTGACAACCTTCCAAACCGTGGTCCATGTGGTGACTTTGCTCGTAATGCTCTCTGGAAGAATTTGTCATGTCTTTTCACGGGCGTGACTGAAATGTTCATTCACGATTGCTATCTTCCTTCATGGCCGTGAACTTTAAATGTTGGTTTGTTGGTGCTAGGCATCATCACGGGCATGACACATAGGGTCACGGGCGTGAATATGCTGCTTCTTCAATTTTATCTTTTTAAGATTAATCTTTCATTCTCCATTCTTGCTAACATATTTCATACCATGTTCAATAGACTTAGAAAATAAGTATGTTAAATACAATATTACTATTTTATTTGTTAGCATCAAAATGACAGAAAATACCCCTCAAGGTTCAACAATCTCCCCCTTTTTGATGGTGACAAATAATCTAGCAATATGTTCTTTTGAGAAGTCTCCCCCTCAAAAGATGCTTAGGATAAAAAATGCTGAAGTGCAAGAATTGTAAAGAATGATGAAGTGTAGCATCAAAATATACTTTCTAGTTTTAAATATATGCAAGTTATATGCAAAGTATATCCAATGTATACCAAAATTTTCTTTAAGGCATTAAGTATATGTAAGGTATATTTAGAGTATATCAAGTGCATATTCATTTATGTAACTTGCATCAAGGTATATGTAAAGTATACTTAAGATATATTTAAGGTGTATAACGCCCATTTGCATACTTGCATATTTATTTTGATTCAAAATTAAGTATTGCACTTTGCTTTGCACTTAATTCAATATATTGCTAGTTTCTCTCCCTTTTGTCATCAACAAAAAGAATATCAAAAAGGTAAAACATAATGGAAAACAAAAGCAAATATATTAATTAAGGAAGAAAAGTACAAACACAGAAGTAATTAAAATTCAAAAAGGAAATTAAAATTTCCTACAAACAAACAAGCAAGCATATTAAGGCTAACATCTAGCCTAACATCTAACCGGACATCCTATCTCTCAGATGAGCAACTTCTGCCTCGAGGCTATCCATCCAAGACTCCATGAAGTCCTTGAGATTCTTCAACCTCTCATCCATCGAAGCTTGCAGCTGCTCAAATTGTGGTGCCAAGAGGTCAACCACTTGCTGAGCCAAGTTTAGTGTGGAAGCCGAGGATTGTCCGATGTCCTGCTCAAGCTCTTGAGGTGCCACCTCAACTCAAGCCCTCTTCTTCTACTGGATTCCTTAGAGGCCAGCTTTGAAGTCCTCCGAGTCATTATCTTCCCAAATGATCTCGCTAGTAGTGTCGATGACTTTCCAAATGATCTCGCCAGTGGTAGTAGATGTTGTTCTAAAATACAATTCGAACAGCCGCTCCTATCTTGATGAAAGACTCGATATCTAGTCGGTCTTGAGGATGCCCTGGGATGAGGTTGTAGTGATGTGCATCCAGCTTCAGGTATCCGAGCTTCAAGGCAATGTGGGTCACATACTCGCCAATAAGAATGTCTCCAGAGGGCTTGGTGGCAATTGACAAGAGATGGTTCGCAAACCATCGAGATAGAGCCACTGTGAGGCCTCTTCAGGCCATTTCAATGAGAAAAAGCTTAGACTTTCGAATTGTGCCATTGCTGTCTCTTCGGGCAAAGATGCTATAGGTCAGAAACCTATCCAAATACTTATGCACTAGGGATCGAAGGTGAGTGCTCTTCGTCTTTTTAACATCCCAGCTACAATCCAAAAAAAAGTGAGTCCATGCCTGAGTAGCATAGAACTCCACTTCACTATCATTCAGGATGCCATCTGAGGGAAGGTTGAACAAATCTCTGAATTCAATGAAAGAGAGGGTGTTCGGATGCTTGCACAATTGGAACTTAACCGTTATAGTGGGAGACACTTGCAAAGTGCTCAGAAACTCCAAGGTTGGCTCCTTCAGAGTAGGTTGATGAATGTCAAAAAATTCCTTCAAATGACAGGCCTAGAGTTACTCTGTCATGGTTGTCTCAAGGCCTAGAGTACAAACTGTTTGCCACTCAAATGATCTTGAGGAAATGAGAGGCCTTTTCTTAAGCACAGAGTACCTAGGATGGCAATGCTCTGGAATGATATTCATAAGATAATCTGTGTACCTTTTAGGAGCATGAGACTTCTTCCTAGTACCCTTTGATGAACCGGTTTCCATCTGGATTGAAGAAATAAACTTTTGAAAGGTGGAAAAGTTTGACAGAAATTTTGAGGAAAACTCTAAAGAAATATGATTTCTGACGATGGAAGGGGTTTTTGAAGGTATTTATAGATAAAATTTGTGACTAGGGGGTCAGAATCTTTAAAATGACATTCAATGTTGATAAATGAGAGCAGTTGAGAGAAGTTGTAGAGTTGAAATGTGAAAAATAACGGCAGAATCATTATATAGCTGACATCTTCACGGGCGTGAAATACTTAGTTACGGGCGTGAAGTGTCGTGTTCACAGTTTGCTAAAAAGATGCTCTACCTGTGACTAAAGGCTTGAAATTTATAACGGTCGTGACATTTCAAGGTCACGGGCATGAATGATGAACTATCACGGTGGTGAAAAATGAGTCACAGACGTGAAGTGTTAAACTTTACTACTAATGATCGTGAACCAAAGCGTGACACAAAGCGTGAATGCTTCTTTAAGTTTTTGGTGGAAATATTTCACGGTCGTGAAACTTCATCACGGGCATGAACAAAGGGTTTCATGGGGGTGAATGAAAAAGGTTGTAGTCGTGAAACATAGTCTTCACTACTTTAAGTCATGAAACAAGTCGTGAAAGCTACTAGTTCTTTTGGTGATTTAGTTCACGGTCGTGAACATATGTCACGGGCGTGAATTGCCTAAAATTCTCATTAAATAAAATTAAGTCCAAAACAAGACTAAGGCATTCCTAGGGAGATTCTATCCCTTATAACATATTTTTTCATCAAATTAGCTGCCTTATTTCTAGTAAGATGAGACAAAAAACAAAATTATCATTCAAGGTTTGACAATTTGGCAATCACAAAGGTAATCCATCAATCATACCAAGCTCTCTTCTTATGAAACTAAATCTTTCTTCATTTAAACACTTAGTGAAGATATCTGTCAATTGATTTTTTGTGCTTATAAATTCCAATACAACATCTCCATATTGAACATGATCTCTAATGAAATGGTGTCTAATGTCAATATGCTTACTTCTAGAATGTCGAATGAGATTCTTAGAGAGATTTATTGCACTTGTATTGTCACATCTAATAGGTATATGGTTCATACTATGACCATAATCCTTAAGTTGTTATTTCATCCAAAGGATTTGTGTACAACAACATCCTGCTACTACATATTCCGCTTCAGCGATAAAAAGAGCAATTGAAACTTGTTTCTTGCTAAACCAAGAAACTAAGCACTCTCCAATAAAGTGACAAGTACCTGAAGTACTTTTTCTATCTAAAAGACTACCAGCATAATCAACATCTGAATATCCTACAATGTAAAAGGATGAATTTCTAAGATACCACAAACCTAGATGCAATGAGCCATGTAAATATTTTAGAATTCTTTTTACTGTATTTAAATGAGACTCTTTTGGACATGATTGAAATCGTGCACATAAGCATACACTATACATTATGTCGGGTCTAGAAGCAGTAAGATATAAAAGTGATCCGATCATACCTCTATAGAGTTTTTCATCAATGCTCTTACCCTTTTCATCCTTGTCCAATTTTGTTGATGTGCTCATTGGAGTCTTGGCATTCTTGCATCCTTCCATTCCAAATTTCTTAAGTAAGTCTTTGGCATATTTGGATTGGTTGATGAATATGCCTTCATTGCCTTGTTTTATTTGTAGACCAAGGAAATATTTAAGCTCGCCCATCATGCTCATTTCGAATTCCCTAGTCATACACTTAGCAAATTCTTGACAAAGCAATTCATTAGTAGTCCCAAATATGATATCATCAACATAAATTTGAACAATTAGAATATCATGCTTATGCTTTTTAATGAATAATGTAGTGTCAACATTCTCCTTTGTAAAGTTATTTTCTAAGAGAAAAGAACTTAGTCTTTCATACCAAACTCTTGGGGCTTGTTTCAATCCATATAAGGCTTTTGAAAGTTTAAAAACATGATTAGGCAAATCATAGCTTTCAAAACCTGGTGATTGTTCTACATAAACTTTTTCTTCTATATAACCATTTAAAAAAGCACTTTTCACATCCATTTGAAAGAGTTTGAAATTCATGTGGCATGCATATGCTAAAAGTATTCTTATGACTTCTAATCTAGCTACAGGAGCATAGGTTTTATCATAATCTATTCCTTCTTCCTGATTATATCCTTTTGCAACTAATCTAGCCTTATTCCTAGTTATTAAACCTTGTTCATCTAGCTTATTTCTAAACACCCATTTGCTATTGTTGCCCAGATATTAAGCCAATAAGGGGGGTTGAATTGGAGTTTTAAAAAATTAAAATTTAAAGTGCGGAAATAAATAATTAATTTTAGGAGGGATAGAGAAAATTTGATACAAGGATTTTTATAGAGGTTCGGGTTTTAACAAACCCTACTCCTCTCCCCAATCTCAATTGGGAGTTTCACTAACACACTAAGTGTTATAATGGAGTTTTACAAGCTCACTCCCAACTATGGTGTTTCTCACAATGGCTCACACCTAACCCAGAAATCCCTTGTGTTTTAATGGCTCACACAATAACCAATTCCTTGTGTTTTACAGGTTCACACAAACAACCTTCACTTTGTGTTTTTACAGGCTCACACAAATAACCTTTTAAATTTGTGTTTTAGAGGCTCACACAACTAACCCTTACAAGTGTTCTACTCTTAACCCAGAAATACCCAAAGCTCACTTGAGTAATGATTACAGAGAGAAACACTCACAAATCTTAATTGCTCAATAAATGAAGAGCAAAAAGATTTTTACAGAGAATAGATTTTAGTTCTCAAAGTATTGAATGTACAAATAGCTTGTAATAAGATTTGATTCAAAGTAATTGCTATCCGCTTCTACTGAATGCATAAATGACTTCCATTTATACTCTCATGGCTGATTTTAGCCGTTGGGGTGCATTAAATATGAAACTAGCCATTGTACCAACCAAATAATCGCGCCTGACATTTTTCTCTTTCATCATTCACGGGCGTGACTATGTTTGTCATGGGCGTGATATTTCTTCCCAAGCCGTGATTGAAGTGGTGACCTTGATCGTGAAGCTCTCTGGAATGTTTTGACACATTGGGTCACGGGCGTGACATACTTATTCACGGGCGTGACAAACTTCCCAGCCGTGATCCAAGTGGTGACTTTGGTCATGAAGCTCTCTGGATGAAAATGACATGAACATTCATGGGCATGACTAAAATATCCACTTCACGGTTTGTTCTTCTTTCATGGCCGTGAACTTCAAATGTTGGTTTTGATAATGGTTAGCTCTTTCACGCATGAAACATAGAGTCACGGGCGTGAACATGCTACTTCCTTAATTTTGTCTTTTAAGGATTATTCTTCCAATCTCCATTCTTGCTATTTTATTCCATGTCCTATTTAATAGACTTAGAAAACAAGTATGTTAAATAAAATATTGCTATTTTATTTGTTAACATCAAAATGATAGAAATACCCCTCAAGGTTTAACAGCTACCTATAATTTGATTATCCTTGGGTCTAGGTACTAAGGTCCATACCTTACTTCTCTCAAATTGGTTGAGTTCCTCTTGCATTCCAATCACCCAACTTTCATCATTAAGAACCTCATCAATATTTTTAGGCTCAATTTGAGAAACAAAAGCAAGGTCTGAAGCTAAATGTTTGAGATGAGATCTAGTACTTACTCCCCTTAAAGGATCACCAATGATTTGCTTTTTGGGGTGATCTTTTGTCAATCTCCATTCATTTGGGAGCTCTTACCTGTTTTCCTCTTGAGCTTGAGGTGGAGAATCATCTTGATGTGAATCTTCTTGATCATTTTCTTCTCTTTCATTTCCGAGATCAAGTTTTTCCATGGTACCTACAACATCATCAAGAACACTACCTTTCACAAGATCAAGTCTACTAGATTCATTAAAAATAACATGCATAGATTCTTCAACAGTTAATGACCTCTTATTAAATACTCTATATACTTTGCTAGTTGTAAAGTATCCTAAAAAGTTACCTTCATCAGATTTAGAAGCAAATTTTTCAAGGTTATCCTTGGTATTCAATATGAAGCACTTGCATCCAAATACTCTAAAATATGATATCAAGGGCTTTCTTCCATTCCATAGCTCAAATGAAGTTTTGTTTAGGAGAGGTCTTTTGAAAATTTGATTTGAAATATAACAAGCAGTATTTGTGGCTTCTGCCCAAAAGTAAGTTGGTAAACTATACTCATTGAGCATTGTTCTAGCCATTTTAATGAAAGTTCGATTTTTCCTTTCAACTATCCCATTTTGTTGAGGTGTCCTAGGAGATGAAAAGTTCTGTGAAATGCCATGTTCAAGACAAAAACTTTCAAATTTTTCATTTTCAAATTCTTTGCCATGATCACTTCTTATTTTTGAAATGCAATATCCTTTTTCATTTTGAACTCTTTTAGCAAAATTTTTGAAATTTTCAAAAGCATCACTCTTTTGAACTAAGAAAATTACCCAAGTGAATCTAAAATAATAATCTACGATGACAAAGGCATAATGTTTACCTCCTAAGCTTACAATTCTAGTAGGTCCAAATAAGTCTAGATGCAGGAGTTGTAGAGGTTTTAAGGTACTTACTATGTTTTTGGCTTTGAAAGATGACTTGTGTTGTTTCCCTCTTTGGCAAGGTTTATATGTCTTGTCTTTTTCAAATTTAACTTTTGGCAGTCCCTTTACCAGTTCTCCTGTGCTGAGGCTTTGAATTAAGTCCATGTTCGCATGACCAAACCTTCTATGCCACAGCCAAGATTCATCACTAGTAGTCACAAGACACTTAGAGGAATGGTTAGATATTTCGTGTAATTTTATTATGTAGGTGTTAATATCTTTATTTCCTTTAAATATCTCTTAACCATCAATAGAGGTTACAAGACATTCATTGGAAGTAAAGGTTACTTTGTTTCCTTTATCATATAATTGACTTACACTCAACAAGTTATGTTTCAATCCATCAACAAGTAAGACATCTTTAATAAAAGTAGTACCATTAATACCAATAGAGCCAATGCCAATTACCTTACTCTTAGCATTGTTTCCAAAGGTAACTTTACCTCCATCAATACTTTTGATTTCATTGAAGAGTTCTATGTCTCCTGTCATATGCCTTGAGCATCCACTGTCTACTAGCCAAGCATTTTTGTTTATTATGGACTTGAGGCATACCTATAGAATCACAATTTAAGTATGGTGTTTAGGTACCCAAATGAGCTTGGGTCCTTAGGGGTTAGCACATGAAGATTCCCAATGAGCCTTCCTTATCCAGCAATATTTATTTATGCGACCAAATTTCATACAATAATTACACTATTTAGGTCTAAAAATGCTTTTTGGTCTTACAATGCTCTTGAACGTCATATTTCTATTAGACTGAGTTTGAGAACAATGGCATGCATAATCATGATTAATTGGTGTTTTTTTAGATGCATTCTTCTTATACATAAAGGAATGATTAGCCTTTTGAGGTTTCTTTCTTAGGCTTACCAATCCTTGATTATTCCTTTTATGTATAGAAGGTTTAGTGTATTTATTCCTTGGTACTATTCCAGCAAGTGTGGGGATATGAGGTTCACTTGACTTAGCAAAAATAGTTCTGTAAGAAGATGATGATGTGCCCTTAAATCCTAGACCATGTCTAATTAAAGGAGGTCTTTGAGACATAATGAGAGTATCTAAGCTCTCCTTTCCTTTTGGAATTTTGAAATGGAGTTTCTAACTTCCTCAACTTCATTTTTTAAAGTGTTATTCTCCTTAAGCAAGGATTTAGTTGAGGGTCTTGAAGAGTATTCATCTAATGACTTTTGAAGAGATTCATTAGATGACTTAAGCTTAAAATTCTCCTTTTCTAAAGCATCTATTTTGATTTTCAAATCAGAAATGTTATTCTTATAAGTATTGAATTTACTTCTATATTTTTCTAGTTCTAGATTCAATACTTCTATAAGGCTTTGCTCATCATCATCATCATCATCATCATCACTATTACTCTCATTATCACTACTGTCATTATTGAAAGAGTATGAGTGAAGTGATCTTACCTTATCCGAGAAGTGATCCTCTATAGCCATGAAGCATAGGTTGACCTCTTTGCTTTCATTGTCATCTTTTTCACATGAAGATATTTTGTCATCCCATGTGGCTTTGTGACCTTTCTCCCCATTGTCTCTTTGGTATTTGCTCTTATGCTTCTTGAGCCTTGGACATTCTGGTTTAATATGCCCTTTCTTTCCACATTCATAACACTTTACCTCTTATTTACTTCTTTATGTATCATTACAGGTCTGTTTGAGTTTTCTTTGCCTGAATTTTCTAGAGTTGCTCATTCTTTTCTCAATGATTCTTTTTAGCTTTCTTGAGAGCATAACAATGTCCTCATTCGCATCATCACTCTTTTTTCATCATCTTCAACTTCCTCTTGAGATTTTGAAGTAGAGGCTTTTAGTGCTAGAGGCTTTCTTTTTTCTGGCTCTGCTTCAAGCTCTCTATCTCTTTTCACTACCATTTCATGAGTGAGAAGTTTGCCAATAAGCACATAAGTATTCATGGTGCTCATGTCTTCATTTGCCTCTTCTATACCGTCAACTCTTGAACTGTAATCTTTGAGTGGAAGACTTCTCAGGATTTTGTTGTTTACATCTTCCAAACTCAGGTGTTTCCCAAGTTTTATCATTCCATTTATAATGGCTAGAAAACGGTTGGTCATGTCAGTAATTGACTCATTGGATTTCATCTTGAAGAGCTCATATTCTGAAGTAAGAAGTTGAATCTTCTTGGATTTAACTTGCTTAGTTCCTTTATAATATTTTTCCAATGTTTTCCACATACTGTAAGCTGTTGGGCAGTATTGTATTCTACCACATTCTTTAATGGATAATGAGCTTGAGAGAATTGTCATTGCCTTCTTGTTTTTTAAGTTTGCTCTTCTTTGAGGCTTTGTCTAATGATCTCTTGATAAGATTTCTTCTTCACCATCAACTCCTTTTCTAGTTGGTGGTGTCCATTCTTTTCGAACACTATCCCAAACTTCAATTCCTTCACTATCCAGATATGTCTCTATCCAAAACTTCCAATGAGCATAATTTGCTCTATCAAAGTAAGGCTTGAGACTTTGGAAACCTTCATTAGCCATATCTTGATCTTTACTAACACTATTTTAGGCTTCGATGCTAGACTTAGCTCTGATACCAATTGTTGCCTAGATATTGAACCAATAAGGGGGGTTGAATTGGATATTAAAAATTTTAACTTTGAAGTGCGGAAATAAAATTTAAGTTTAGTAGGAATAGAAAAATGAGACACAAGAATTTTTATAGAGGTTCGGGTGTTAACAAACCCTACTCCTCTCCCCAATCTCAATTAGGAGTTTCACTAACACTCTAAGTGTTACAATGAAGTTTTACAAGCTCACTCCCAACTATGGTGTTTCTAACAATGGATCAAACTTAACCCAAAAATCCCTTGTATTTTAATGGCTCACACAAATAACCAATTCCTTGTGTTTTAAAGGCTCACACTAATAACCCTTACAAGTGTTCTACTCTTAACCCCAAGATATCCAAACTCACTTGAGTGGATGATTACAGAGAGAAAAACTTACAAATCTTTAATGCTGAGAAAATAATGAGCAAAAAGATTTTCACACAGAATAAATGTTTGTTGTGAAAGTATTAAATGCACAAATGGCTTACAATAAGATTTTGATTCGAAGTATTAGTTATTCTCTAATTATGGATTCATAAATGACTTATATTTATACTTCCATGGTGAATTATAGTCGTTTGATTGCATTTAATGTGGAAATAGCCATTGCACCAACCCTTATAATCGTGTCTGACATGTTTCTTTTTCATCTTTCACAGTCGTGACTCTGTGTGTCACGGTCGTGACTATTCTTCTAAGTTGTGACTTGAGTGGTGACCTTGGCCGTGAAACATTCTGGAAGGTTTTGAAATGTTTGTTCATGGACGTGACATTTTATCTTCACGGGCGTGACAACCTTCCAAGCCATGGTCCAAGTGGTGACTTTGGTCGTGACGCTCTCTGGAAGAATTTGTCATGTCTTTTCACTGGCGTGACATTTCTTCACGGGCATGACTGAAACATTCATTCATGGTTGTTATCTTCTTTCATGGCCGTGAACTTTAAATGTTGGTTTGCTGGCGCTAGGCTTCATCATGGGCGTGAAACATAGGGTCACGGGCGTGAACATGCTACATCTTCAATTTTATCTTTTTAAGATTAATCTTTCATTCTCCATTCTTGCTAACATATTTCATACCCTGTTCAATAGACTTAGAAAATAAGTATGTTTACAATATTACTATTTTATTTGTTAGCATCAAAATGACAAAAATACCCCTCAAGGTTCAACAACATGATTGATTTTATAGTATGAAGTGGTTAACATGATAGAAATATGTGTTTTAAGGCATAGAAATATTTTAGAAATCTTCTAGTCTTTTTTTAGACTTAGTTTTATTTTTTGAAAATTTGAGATGGTTCGCACCGATGACATATATTCACGGCCGTGAACACTGATAGAAAAATGTTCCAAAAGCTTTCACACTTTGCTTCATGACTTGCCTCATGGGAAAAGGTAGTGAAGACTAAGCTTCACGCCCATTACTATATTTGTCATACCCGTGAAAAGCCTTCTTCACACCCGTGACTATTTAATGTCACTACCGTGAGTCGTTTCACTTTCCTTTTCATAGCTAGAGCACCCCTTCAATAGAGGTAGCACGCCATAGGGATGATTTATCAGGCTTTAAACCTACTTAGAGTCCTAGTTATCTTGTAGTAGCTTTACCTTTGTTGTTATAGGACTTTACCTTTGTTGTTATAGGACTTTATCTTTATGCATTTTAATTTTCATGTAATCTTTGTCACCTTTAAATTTTTAATACAACTATATTATTGACATTTCAATCTTTTTATTGGTGAAAAAAGGGGAGAAACAAGTATATATGTATTCAATAATTGTCAATTAGAGAAACAAGCATATATGTGTGGCATGAATATGCATTATGCAATGTGTGGTTAATGAAATATGCAAATTTTATTTCAATTGATGATATGCATAAGCTATACCTCACATCAACCTCACATATACGTTGCAACTTGAACTTATTTGAACTCATATTATTTAATGCATAAGATACACTTAACATATATCTCACATATACTTTGAATACATTTGATTATACATCTTTTATTTGATAAGATATACTTAAAATATACCTTATTAGTTTGCAAATACCTTTAATATATTTCTTTCAAATCTTGCACTTTATTATTTTATCTTAAACACCTTTTGAGGGGGAGACTTCTCAAAAGCATATATTGCAAAATCATTTGTCACCATCAAAAAGGGAGAGATTATTGAACCTTTATGGGTATTTTCCGTCATTTTGATGATAATATAACAATGTTTATGTTCTAAGTGTGTTAAACAAGATATACTTTGATTAAAACATGAAACAAGATTGAAAGACAACTTTTGAAGATAAAAATCTAAAAAATAGCAAAGTGTCAAGCCCATGACTACTAATGTCACGCCTGTGACTACTAATGTCACACTCGTGAATATAGTTTAGCGTCAATTTTCCACCATTCAAAGTTCATAGCCATGAATGATCAAACTAACTGTGAATGATCAAACAAGTCATGCCTATGAAGGTTTAATCACGCCCATGACCAAACATTTCCAATTCTTCTAGAGAGTGTCACGGCCAGAGTCACCACTTGGACGACGACTTGGAAGAACATTTACATTCGTGACACATATAGTCATGCCTATGACCAAACATTTCCAATTCTTTCAGAGAGTGTCACGGTCAGAGTCACCACTTGGATCATAGTTTGGAAAAACATTTGCACCCATGACACATATAATCACGCCCATGAACTAGGACAGAGAAACATGTCAGACACAATTTAAAAGTTAGTTCAATGGCTACTTTTGCATTAAATGCACCCAAACAACCATAATACACAAAAGGAGTATAAATGCAGGTCATTTATGAATCTTAAAAGAAGAATAAGAAAGAACAAGAAAAAGAACAATTATTTTTCATCTTTAATCTTATTGTAGCCTTGTGCATTAATTGTTTTTCAACAATACTCTACTTTTTGTGAAAACCTAATTGTTTATGACTTTTGAGCATTGTAGGTTGGTGAGTGTTTTTCATTGTAATCAATTACTCAAAAGTGAGCTTGGATATATTGGGTTAAGAGTGAAATACTTTTAAGGGTTTATTGTGTAAGCTATAAAACACAAGGAATTGATTTTTGTGTGAGCCATTGAAAAATACAAGAGAATTTCTAGGTTAGGTGTTAGCCATTGAGAGAAACACCATAGTTGGGAGTGAGCTTGAAAAACTCAATTGTAATACTTAGTGTGTTAGTAAAACACCCAATTAAGATTCGGGAGAGGAGTAGGGTTTGTTAATACTCGAACCTCTATAAATCTTGTGTGTGATATCTCTCGTTCCTTCCTCTATTTTATTTATTTCACACTTTCAATTAAACAAATTTTTATTTGCTAATCAATTCAACCCCTTCTTGGTTCATTGTCTGGGCAATAGAAACTTAGGATCAATGACACTCGTACCTGAGTTTCAGCTATATTGTCCTAATATAAAAAATCATATAGTATTGTAAACCCCTTTGATGGCTTGCCATATATCCTATGTCAAGTTCTAGATTAGATTTCCAGATCTTATAACTTATGCGCCTTTTATATTTCCATTATCATATATATTATCATACACATCATCATGTATACTTCATGTAACTATGTCATTCATACTTGTAGATTATCATAGAGTAAATATGTGAATAACCATCGCATTGCATCATTGAAAAAAAAACAACATATGTCATATTAATAGGCTTCACGAGTGTGAACTACATGCTCATGAACGTGAAGGTGCTATTCACAGGTACCTCCACCCATGAACCAAATCTTGAATGTACTCGTGAATGTTGCTGCATAAAAAATACACACTATTCACGACAATGAAATATTCTTCACGAGCATGAAACCATATTTCACAACTTCCTAATCAAAAAACAAACCATGAAATTCTGAGTTTGAACTATGAAAGTCTAGATATCAATGTTTATGGTCGTGACTACTTGTTCACATATGTAAAATTTTGAGTTATGAAGCAAGACGTCAAAGCTTCTGTCCATTCTGGTTTCTAGATTGATGTTTCATGGGCATGATTCATTTGACATGGACATGAAACATGTTTGTGTACAATATTCATGGTCGTGACTACTATGTCACGGGTGTAAAAATCTGAGTTTCTAGAACAAAAACCTGAGCTAAAACAAAGTATATTTTAAAAAATCATGTAAATGTTTATTGGATTGATCAATGTTAATAACTTCTATCAACATTCCATCATATTTTCATGCTCTTATCATGTCATAATATAAAAGAAAGCATTTAAGTACAAATCATACCCACAAAGTCTCTTTAATCTACTTGAACATCATAACCCATTTTCATGGCATTTTTATGATATATCTCATACAATCACAATGTATTTTCATAGTAGAAACATATTCATATCATTGTTCACGTATTAGATCTTTTCATAATGTAGAACATAACAAATATACAAGAAAAATAAATTAATAAGCATATATATACTAATATTTAATAATGGAGCCTTAAATACTTCAAGCCTTAAATATATATAAGAGAATCAAAACAATTTACCTGAATTTTTATACGATAATGTAACTTTTCTCGTATTAGAGTCCATCATAAATCATTATTCACTTCGGTATGCCATAAGGCCGAGTAAACAATTAAAGGTGACCAGATAGGGAAAGTAGAAAAATTGAGTTGCGGGTAGCGAACTAGCGATGGCAGCCGCGACGACAAGCGTGGTTCCGGCTGGGCGGAGTTCGAGGAGAGCCGGCGTGGAGGATGACAAATTGGTTTTTGAGACCACAGAGGGTATTGAACCCATTACTAGCTTCGACGAGATGGGCATTAACGACGATCTTCTTCGCGGAATTTACGCCTACGGATTTGAGAAACCCTCCGCTATCCAACAGAGGGCTGTTATGCCCATAATCAAAGGGCGAGATGTGATTGCCCAGGCACAATCCGGTACCGGAAAGACCTCCATGATTGCGCTCACCGTTTGCCAACTCATTGATACCTCTAGCAGAGAGTAAGTTTTTTCATTTTTCTTAAAACCCTAATCCCCAAATGTCGTCTGACTTTTATTTCCTCTTTGTTTGAAATTATTAAAGCTTGATTCTGAACGGCTAAAATTCTCATGCGTGGTTAACATTTGTGGTTTGTTGTTACGTTGGTTCTTGTTAATTGTTATCTGCACGATTTTCTTCGGAAACATTTCCTCTGACGAAACTTCAGCTGCGCCGTCTACATTATAGTTGTTTGTTATTTGATCCTCGTATTTGACAGAAACCCTAATTTGAAATACATGTATGCCGTTTTCTTTTTTACCACAGGATTATGCCTTCATTTGAGGTTAAAAATGCAAGTCTACTATGTTTAGTTGTTCGTGAATTGAGCTTATTTTTGGAACATGCAATACAGTTGCAATTGGCAATCTGGGTAGTTTTTTACAGTTTGTTTGTTCTTGCTGGGTATTAGTCATATATGACATGGTCTTACCGCCCAAAGGAAAAGCCATACTTCATTTTCTTACTTTTCGAACAGAAGGGAATTTTGTTATATGTAAATGCTTTCTGCTCTAGGTTTATATCTATTCTTTCTATCAGTGTTTGCATTATTATCTTTTACAGCTGAAAGAGGAAATATGTATATCTGGGTTCAGCTATAATCTTACTGTTTCAATTTTATAGGGTCCAGGCATTGATATTGTCACCTACAAGGGAACTTGCAGCTCAGACAGAGAAAGTAATATTGGCAATTGGTGATTATATTAATATACAAGCACATGCTTGCATTGGAGGAAAAAGTGTGGGTGAGGATATCAGAAAGCTAGAGTATGGAGTTCATGTTGTCTCTGGAACTCCTGGCAGAGTTTGTGACATGATAAAGAGGAGGACATTGCGTACTAGAGCAATTAGATTATTAGTTCTTGTGAGTTGATGATTTTTTCTCCTGCTTTTATGTGCAATTGCTTTTGTTAACTATTTTAATTTGTTATTTAGAGTATATCTTTTTGAACTTTTACTGTTTTCTTTTTCTTATGTCTTGTAGGATGAATCTGATGAGATGCTGAGCAGAGGGTTCAAAGATCAAATTTATGATGTGTACAGATATCTTCCTCCAGAGCTTCAGGTTCCCTTCCTCTCTTTCTTAGACAGACACATACCCACACTCACATGCACACATGAATACTGCTGTCTGTTTTGTCGTTCAACCTTCCCTACATATGAGTTTGTTTATATCCTACTTTAAATTATCATATGTGTAAATTATTATGCTTTTCTTATTTCAAAAACTTTCATGCAAGTTATGGAACAACAGTGCAGAATATGTTCTTCCAGTGCATAAAAATGTATTCTTCATTAACCTTTTGTGTGCACTATGTTCTTGATTCAATTTTATCATGGAATATGATGAGATTTGCTTTCCTTATTTCTGAAGGCAATGTTTGCATTGTTGGTGTCAGAGCATGATAGTTCATTTATTTGGCTTGATATTGGATTTTGTTTAGCCATGGGTCTTGGGGAGCTCAGGTTTAATGGGTAACATGACATGTCCTTTGTAAACTCATATGCATTACAGGTTGTCTTGATTTCTGCGACCCTTCCAAATGAAATATTGGAGATGACAGGCAAGTTCATGACAGATCCAGTAAAGATTCTTGTGAAACGTGATGAATTGACTCTGGAGGTATGTATTTGCTTGAGCTGTCGTTGAATTTTTAATAAATGTAAAGCTGGAATTTGACTGGAGTTTCTCCTTGCTTGTCTCCATAATGGCAGGGCATCAAGCAATTTTTTGTAGCAGTTGAAAGGGAAGATTGGAAGTTTGATACTCTATGTGACCTTTATGATACCCTTACCATTACCCAAGCCGTTATTTTCTGCAATACAAAGCGGAAGGTAAAATTGTTATTTATTTAATTTTTATTTTCTGTAGTCTGAGAGTAGGATTGTTAATGCGAAGTGAACATTCTCAGTTTCATATCTTATATTTGGAAGAAAATTGAAATTGTGGCTTTAGTAGATTTTCATTGATTTAATTTTGATGTCTGTGAAATATGTAAATCTCTATCAGCATTAAGCAAATGTTCATCTATTTATCAAAAATTTAGGAAGGTAATATCTGGTGTTCTTGTTCACTTATTTGCTTTATTATATAAATAAACTTAACAAATGGGTTGGTTACACTGGGCTGGGGATGTATATGTTGTAGCTGTGCTCTACGTGCACATAATCAGGCCTTTTATATGCTCTTTCATAGGCAGGATAAAAGCAGCTGTTCTTCAGGGGTTCAAAACCCTGTTTTCTTCTTGAAGTATGGAAATCAGAACTTGATGCATGGCACCATCTTTATTACAAATTAATTAAGAGTCTTAAAACATTGGATTCCTTTTGGTCACATTTGCTGTTATAATCTATATTGTTTGGACTCAGGTACAGGTATTCAACACGGAGACATATCAAGAAGTCTGACTTGTTTTTTAAAATTTACAATATGTGTGTACGACTAAAAAGTACTCAAAATCAGAATATGGGTACAGAGATACGTCTATATATATATATATATATATATAAATGTAAATATTTTAATTTTTATGTATAATAATTTAAGTTAAAAGATAGATCAAATTGTAACATTTAAATTGTTAAATAAAATAAAATTGCAATATTTCATTTCACTTAAAAAAAAATATTTCAAACTATAAATTTAAAAGTCCAAAATCCAAACCACAAAGACAAACAACAAAATGATATCATATAACTTAAAAAATTAAATAAATTAGTATGAAACAAAATAGTAATGATTCATTTTTAAAGTTCAAGCAACATGCTTTTATACCGGGAAGTACCCACTCGTAAATTGAAGGATTCGGTAAGGATCTCATATCCATACCCATGTTGTGTCGGGTACTTCTTCATTTTTGAAGTGTCTGGGTAACATAGGTTATAATTACCTCCAAAAACAATTATGTATAATATTTGTTAAAGGGTTTTTGAATATGATAATTAGGCCAGATAAGCTTATAATTGAAGTGTATTTTGTTTTTATTCTAATAGATTTCAAATGCATACTGGTAGGTGGATTGGCTAACTGAGAAGATGCGGAGCAATAACTTTACGGTTTCATCAATGCATGGTGACATGCCCCAGAAGGAAAGAGATGCAATTATGTCAGAGTTCCGTTTTGGTACAACCAGAGTCCTGATCACTACTGATGTTTGGGCCCGGGGGCTTGATGTTCAACAGGCAAGTGCTTTATAGTTGTTTTCATCGTAATATCTTCAATCAGTTCAGTTATTTCTTGTCAATGGAGAAAGTGAAGAGTGGAAGTAGTTATTTTCTAAGGTAGTATAAAGTGTAATTTTTCTGTTTTTACCTGGCATTTCCACCCATAGTCGAGCTTTTGACAAAAGGGTTGTGATTTTCAAAGTATGGTTACTTTTTTCTTCCAATCAAAGAGTATCACATAATTCTTCTCTTTAACATATTGATTTGCCTAAGTTTAAATTTTTGGTCTGGCCTTCCCTTGGATATGTGTTGGCTATTGAACGTTAAAATCATTTCCACAAATGTGACAATAATAAAAAAGGTTTCTTCATTCTTATATTGACTTAGCTCTTTTGTTCTTTGGAATAATAAAAGCTCTCTCTGATCAAAATGTCAAAAGATTGAAGAAGTTCCATTGTTGTATTTTCTTTTAAAATTTTTTGTGCTAATGCTTTCACTAAATCTTATTGGAAAATATGTTGATATTTTTGACTCCTTCCAAAAAAGGAGTAGAAACATGAGCTTTTTGGGGGATGTTTTCCAGAGTCAAGCACAATGATGATATCTTTAATTTGGCATGCATGAACACTAGAATAATTTTCTTTATTTGAATGTTTTTGTAATCTTGATGTATGCTTATTATTATAAATATTTTGGGTAACTTGTAAATGCTTGCATCAGTGATCCTCCATGTTTAAAGCACATGTTTTTCTGTGGTTTACTTTTCTTCTATTCTGTGTGTGTGTGTGTTAGGTTGTTGCCTTGTTATGTGGAGAAAAATATGTTTTTTCATTGCTTCATTGTACTTTTATATAAAAGGCATTGTCTGGTGTTTCGTCTTTCTTATTGTCTCAGCCTCTTCTCTCAGGTTTCTTTGGTGATTAATTATGACTTGCCAAACAATCGAGAGCTTTACATTCATAGGATTGGTCGGTCAGGCCGTTTTGGACGCAAGGTATGATTCCCCCCCCCCCCCTAATGCTTGCGATTCCTGCTCCTAGGATCTAAAACAAAACTTGAATTTGTTCCAAAAATTATTTAGTTGTGATCATGGTTTCCAAAGTCAACTCTAAGATTCAGTATTTGCAGAAGATACTCGTTCTGTTATTTTATACCATTCTGCTCTGCTGGTTTATTGATCTAACTGCTTGTTCTGGTTACTGAAACAAATGGCTTGTGGATTTTTTCAGGGTGTTGCTATAAATTTCGTGAAAAGTGATGACATCAAGATTTTTAAGAGATATAGAGCAATATTATAGTACCCAGATTGATGAAATGCCGATGAATGTTGCTGATCTGATATAAAGAAATGCTATGTTGATTGTATCACAAGCTGGGGGCGGGGGGGGGGGGGGTGGTGGGTCTTTGAATTTGAGTGATTTGACTATTAACATGTATCGCCGTACTCTTCATTTATGGGTTTGTACAATAGTGCGGTGGTGGATGGACATATTTGTGGGGAATGATTATGCTTGAATTGAAAAATGATAGAATAGCGTTAACTATAACTTTATGTAAGTTTCCTTTTCTCTGTCTTCTTTGGTTATGCACAAGATGGAATTCCATGAAGGTTGAATTGAATTTCACCTTGTTTTTTTGCGGCACGTTTTGAAGCAGCAGTACTTTGTATTAATTGTGTTTATGCTTATTTCTTTTGTCCCAAAGTTGAAAGAATGGTCAAATTATTTCAAGGGGATTCTATATTGAATCCTGAGATTTAATTACAGGAAGATTTGTTATGTTCAATAATGTTATTTATTTTAAAGAGTTTCTTTTAGTAGAATAAAGAAAATTTATTTTACAAGTCTAATAGATTTTTTTTATATTTTTATTTTTTATTTTATTTTATCGGATACAAATTAATATTTGATAAAAGAAAAAAGTAAATAACTTTTATTATAAAAATATAAATATATTTTTAGAGAAATATATTAATAAAAATGTAAAATATATATAAAAAGTTGAAATATATTAATTATAATTATAATAAAGAGTGAAATTTGGTTATATAAATATCGAAAATTAAATTTATTTTATATTCTAAATTTTAAAGATAAAGAGTTAATTGGAAACTATTTTTATGGAATGACATTTTAAAATAAAGAATATAATTTAAATAAAAAAAACTTGTTGGTGATGCATTAGTGAACCGTAACTATGGTTAGATGAGCAGCAGATTATAAATCGATTCAACTGGTCCAACCGGTGATTGGTGACGAGATTTTAAATTTTAACTGGTTCCAGTTCTCTTATATAATCTATAATAATATTAGAAGCGTCATTAATTGTTGGGTTCCTGACAAGCCAAAAGAACTTTACTATTCTTTACTGTAAAAATCCCTTCAATGAATTGCCCGTCACAGAACCTGGTCATAGAACGGAGCAATATTAACTCCATCAAGAAACCTAATCTGTCCGTTGATCTACAAGGTCATTTTCTTGATTTCACTCTACTTGCTGTTCTTTGATTTTCTTAATTGTTCTGGAGTTGCTTGTGAATAGGGATCGGTAATTACTTGAAACGTCTTTTTTTTTTTCTGCTAAGGTTTTTCTATTCTTTTGATTGATTCGGTACATTTTGACCCTTGTTTTCGTTTATGTTTTTACTATTTAACACCTTAACACTATGCATTTTATCCCATTAAGTTTGGCAAGTGAGTTTATTCTCTTCTTTTTCTTAGCCAACCAAATGTAAAAGAATCTAGTCAATTTTCAATATTTTAATATAATTGGGTTGAATTATTTTTCACGTGTGGATTTAGTTACTAAATCAAGTAATTATAGGGTCCTTATTTTTTTACTCGCATTCAAGGAATCAATTATTATTGTTATTTTTAATAATAATGCTAGTATAAGTCTACAAGAATTTGTAAAAAAGGAAAATGACCTCTTGAGAGGACCTGATTTCAATGAATTTGAAAGTATATATTTGGGTCTCGATTGATAGACTGAAGTTCAGATATGAATCGATAGACTGAAAGTATATATTTGGGTCAAAAATACACCTGTGTATAAAAAATATTTTATTTGATTATTGAAAAATATATGTTATAACTAGTCCGAGAAAAAAAAAATTGGAGTGAAAATAAAGTAAAATAAGCCATTAAAAATCAAAATTAAAAAAAAAACTCTATTTAATTAAATAGTTGGTTGATCATATTTTGACTGGACTATGAAAACTAGCAAACTACATCTAAAAATTTATTTTAAGACATGGATAGACTCTAAATAATATTTAGGATTATTTGACAGTGAAAAAAAAAAATTTTACGGTAACACCAAAAATTGAATTATCAGTTTGATTTAAGTGAGCTAGACAGAAAATAAACTCCGATTGAGTTGAATTTTTTTATGTAGACATTTAAAAATATTTTATGAATTATGAAATTTAATTTGGATGAAATTGAGCTTAGAAAAATGAAAAAAAATAATTTATAGCACATAATTATGCCTAAATGAGTTGACATTTGTTTGGCACAAGCCCACCCAAATTAACTCACTCTATAAGACCCAAATAATCAGAATTCTCTAGAGAGAATTCTGTAACTCATTCTTCCTTTTCCCCTCCCTCTTGGCCGAGACTTGCTCCCCACTTTTCTTTTCCAATATTCTTCATTTTTCTTCAATTCTCACACCAAAATCAACTACCCAAAAATAATTTCAGTCTCTCTAATTGCTAATATAGGTTTTTAATCTTCATTTGGAAGGCTAAAGTGGAAGGAAATCAAAGAAAAAAGTTTAGGATATTAATTTGAGGTAAGCAAAATTTATGGTTTTAAATTAATTTAATGATTCAAATAGGTAGTTTAAGATATGTAGATAATAAATATGAAGTTTATTTGAGCTAAGGAAGTAAATTAATGGTGAATTAATGAATGAAAAATTTTGGTCATGTTAGGTTCAAAAGAAGGTGAAGGTGATTCCAAGGAAAAAACAAAGGAAAATGAAGCTTAGGAAGATAAAATAAGCAATTAAGGTTAGTGATTCCATAATCTAATTATTTCCGTTAATTAAGTATGATTTAGGGTTATGGAAATTTAGAAAATTGTATATTTTGCATGTAATTATTAATTAATGCTTAAAACATGATTAATGGATTATGAAAAGTGAATTAGAATGATTAATTTCAATTAAAACAATTAATTAGTGAAAATTGTAAAATGTGACCTTATTATATGAAAAATGAATATTAAGGAATAAAGACATTTTAGTGTAATATTATGTTATATATGAAATAATGAATGTATTAATTAGTGAAATGAATAATTAGAAAGTGAAAGAAAATATGATTTTAAGTGAGTAGAAATTTATTAAAATTTTTTAAATTAAATATTGAATATTTTTCTATTTATTGATGATATTATTTATGAAATGAAAAATAATGAATAAAATTTATTTAGTGAGTTTATAACTTAATTGATACATTAGAATGAAAAATGTAAAAAAATTTGGTAGTGATAAAATTGTTATAAAAGAATAAATTATTAAGTGATTAATAATATAAAAGTAATGAAATTTATGATTTTAATAGAAATCGAATTGAAGAAATAAAATAATATCCTTAGTTATTTTTCTGATGGTTAAATCTAGCCAAGGATATAATTGGCTAGCCATAGGGACACCATTACCGCGGTGCGGGTCATGACGATTTACTTTTGTAGGCCAATGATAGTCTACTTCAGTGACTGTGACTCAATAATTCAGTGTATAATATAGTGCTCGGGTTATCCTTCGAGATTACTCTTCAGTGTAGTGAACTTTTGAGTCCACATGCCATGTATCTAGTCTGAATATTTTTGATCGGATTGAATCTAGGGGCAAATAAAAAGAAATGAAATGAGAAATGTGAATGAAATAATAAAAGTGACATCTGTGAATGAAAAATGAGAAAAATTATTAAAAATGAAAAATATGATAAAAATGAAATACGTGAAAAATATGAGAAAAATATGATTAGAAATGAAAAAATATGATAAAAATGACATAAGTGATAAATTTGGTAAATATGATAAAAGTGATAATTGTAACAAAAGAAAAAAATGTAAAATTGAAAAATAAAAAATAAGTGAAGATAAATATTAAATTGTGTAGTAAAATGAAAAAAATAAAAAATGAAAAATAAAAATATTAGTGGCAAAAGTAAAATTAATATATAGTTAGTGACATAATTGTAAATAAATAGAAATTTAAGAATTAAAGTGAAATTAAAGCTAATTAAATAAATAATTGAAATAAATAAATAAATAAGAAAAATAGATAATTAAAGTAAAAACGGACTAAATTGATAGAAATTGAAAGTTCAGAAAAAAATAAGAAATAAAGATATTAAATAGCGAATTAAGAGTAATTAAAAATAATGTGTTGATAAAAAGAATTATATATTAAAGAGAAAAATTGAATAGTATATTAAAAATATTATTGCATGTATAGTTGCATGAAAATATAGTTAGTGAAAATTTTTAGATTAGTAATCACCACTGAACATATTAATACTCAACATATAATTATTTGACTGCGTGCAGATAGTAACAGGAAAGACAGAAGCACACACACAAAATTTGGAAGCTGATGGAATATTAAAATAATTGTAGGTTATTATATAAAATGACATGTATATATAGGTTTAGATATGGTGTTGTATGAATAAAATTATGTATATATTCTGAGAAAAAAATATTTGAAAATTATTATATGTATAAAGAATTGTGGTTGAATGGAAAATATATTGAATTATATATGGATTGTTGTGCCAAAAAATGGGTTGTGAATTGTTTGCTTTGCAGATGAGTTAGTTAGTTTATAACCATTATGCTGTCGAAATTTTTGGAAAAATAAAAAAAATTAATTAAGTGTTGATAATATTATGGTCATTAAATTAAGATAAATTTTTTTTTTGGGTATATATCGGCTATAATCGTATTTACCCACGTAACGTATGTATATAATAAGTGTTATAAGGGTGTTACAGTTTTAGTGGTATCAGAGTATGGTTTAGACGGTTCTAAGATCGGAGTTGAAATTAAGTGAATAGATTATATGTATATACATGTCGATGGATGGATGAAATGTGTAATAAGTCTAATATATGCTTGCTCCTTTCCTGTTTTATAGTGAATGGTAGCATCCCAACAAAGTTAAGGTGATGCGGACGGTGGGAGTGAAGTGTCGGTTAGTGCTAGGCAAGCTGAAACCTTGCAACAGAATGTCATTCCACCAGTTGCACCTCCTTCATTGCCACAGTTGGATTTTCTCCATCTCATGGCTGATTATATTCAATATAGAATGCAAGCTGAATAACCACAGCCAGTGGCCCAGGTACAGCCTCAAAAAGAAGTCAATTTTGGAGCAGTTGAAGAGATTGGGCGCTGAAGATTTCTATGGGCGTGATCCATTAACCCTTGTACAAGTTGAGAAATGGTTGTTCAAGATAAAGAGATTATTTGAAATTACTCACAGCCCGCCTGAAGAGAAATTTGAAGGTACTGTGGCATTACTTCAGGGTCCTGCATTCATCTGGTGGGATTCAATATGCAAGCATACCCCAGGTGAACAGTTAAATTGAGATTTCTTTTTGGCTCAGTTTGAAAAGAAATACATAGGATCAGAGTATAAAGCAGAGATGCAAGATGCTTTCTGAAGACTCAAACAGGGAAACAAGACAGTAGCATAGTATGAGCACGAGTTTAAGCGCCTTAGTGCCTACCTTGATGATTACCAGCTGACAAAAGAGAAGTTATATCAGAGATTTGAGAGGAGTCTCCATAACAAGATCAAACAGATAGTGGGTGCACAACAACATCCAAATTTGCATGCCTTAGTAGAAGCTGCAATTAAAGTGGAAAGTATTCAGTCAGATGAGGCTAATAGACAAACTTGATTTCAACAGAAGAGGAAGTCGGGACAGTTCAATAGTTTGGGTTCTTAGAGTAAGGAGCCTAGGGGACCAGTTCCATCACAGAGTGGTACATCAGTTACACCAGGGTGTGGGTAACGAAATACAGTCCGTGGCAATGCCTCAGTCACTTCTGTGGGTAGTACACCTAGAGGCAGAGGGGCAGGTACAGTTCAGACTTATAGCCATTGTGGTAGAGCTCACCCAGGAGAGTGCAAATATTTGACTGACACCTGTTTCAAGTGCAGTTCAAAAGGTCAGCAGGTCAGGGATTGTCCAGTGGCTTAAGCTTCTACGACTATGTCACTAGCACCCGGTATTAGATCTTTACCATCCAGAGGCCGAGGTAGGGGAGCAGCCCTTAACCCATCAACATCTAAACCTTCTGCACAGCAATATCAGGGTCAGGGACGAGCTACAGGCTGTACTTATGCAGTGAGAGCCAGAGAAGAGGAAGATGCTCCTGATGTGATAGTAGGTAAATTTATGCTTATGACTGCTTCTGTTTATGCACTTATTGATCCCAGTTCCATACATTCCTACATAAATATTGATGTTGCACTGGGGAAAGGGTTAAAAGATTCACAATTAGACCAGGACATCTTGCTGAGCAATCCTTTAGGGAATAGTGTTATGGTGAACAGGGTATATAGGAATTGTCCCATTAGTGTACAAGGTTATGAATTCCTAGCTAACCTAATTAAACTCTCATTCTGCGAGTTTGATGTGATATTGGGGATGGATTGGTTATCCACCTATCAAGCGACAGTAGATTGAAAAAAGAAAGAGAGTGACACTTAAACTCTCTGATGATCGGAAAATCACTATCGTGGGTGAAAGAACAGACTTCTTATCATATGTGATTTCAGCTACAATTGTTAAGAGACTTAGAAGAAAATGGTGCATTGCTTATTTGTGTTTTGAAATGGAAGCTAAAAAGGAAGATCTTAAGGTTTCAGATGTGCCTACAATGAGAGATTATCCAGATGTCTTTCTCGATAAATTACTAGGCTTGTCACCTGATAGGGAAGTCGAATTCACTATTGATGTAGCTCCAGGTACAACACCTATTTCGATTGAACCCTAGAGGATGGCGCCTACAAAACTCAAGGAGTTGAAGATTCAGCTGCAGGAATTGCATGATAAAGGCTTTATCAGACCCAGCATTTCACCATGGGGGACACCGATACTCTTTGTAAAGAAGAAAATGGGTCTTTTAGATTATGCATTGACTACAGACAGCTGAATAAAGTGACGATTAAGAATAAGTATCCCCTTCCACATATTGAAGACTTATTTGATCAATTGAAAGGAGTAAGTGTATTTTCAAAGATTGACCTACGATTGGGCTACCATCAGTTGAAAGTAAAAGAAGCAAATGTGCCCAAGACTTCCTTTCACACAAGATATGGCCACTATGAGTTTTTAGTCATGCCATTTGGACTTACGAATGCCATAGTAGCTTTCATGGATATAATGAATAGGGGTCTTTCATCCTTATCTAGATTAGTTTGTGGTGGTATTTATTGATGATATTATAGTGTATTTGAAGATGCTAGAAGAACATGACAAGCACCTATAAACTATCTTGCTGATATTAAGAGAGAAATAGTTGTATGCAAAATTCAGTAAGTGTGACTTCTGTTTGAATGAAGTATCATTCTTGGGTCATGTAATTTCAGTTGAAGGGATAAAGGTGGATCCAAAGAAGATTGAAGCAATCTTACAGTGGAGAATACCTAAGATTGTTACAAAAGTAAGAAGTTTATTAAGTTTGGTTGGGTATTATAGGAGATTTGTAAAAGGTTTTTTCACCATAGCAACGCTGCTCACTCGACTATTACAGAAGCATGTTAAGTTTAAGTGGACAAATAAATGTCAATAAGGCTTTGAGAAACTTAAGAACATGTTGACAGAAGCCCCAGTGTTAACTCAACTAGAGTCTGATAAGGATTTTGTGATTTACAATGATGCCTTTAAGAATGGATTAGGTTGTGTATTGATACAAGAAGGTAAAGTGATTGCATATGCTTCCCGATAACTCAAGACTCATGAGAAGAACTATCCTACACACGATCTTGAGCTTGTAGCAATTGTACTCACTTTGAAGATTTGGAGACATTATCTTTATGGTGAGAAATGTTACATTTACACAGATCACAAAAGTCTGAAATATTTGCTCACACAAAAGGAACTTAATTTGAGGCAGAGGCGATGGCTTGAATTGATAAAAGATTATGATTGCCTAGTCGACTATCATCCAAGCAAGACAAATATAATAGCTGATGCACTTAGTAGAAAATTTATGGCAGCCCTTCGAGTGATGAATGTCAGATTGGATATGGCACAAGATGGAGCAATAATAGCATAAATGCAAGTAAAACCAAATTTTCTTCAGCAAGTGAAAGCAGCACAAAAGCTAGACGATTGCTTGATTTCTATAGTGAATAGAGTAAAAAAGGGCAATGAAGGTGGTTATTCTTTGGGTGAAGATGGAAGTCTTTATTTCAACCGGAGGTTATGTGTACCAGATCAAGATGAATTGAGAAAGAACATTCTCACAAAAGCTCATTATAGCAGCTACGCAATGCATCCTGGTGGTAACAAGATGTATCAGGATTTGAAAGTACACTATTGGTGGCCAGGAATGAAACATGATGTGACAGAATTCATGAGTAAATGTTTGATATGCCAACAGGTGAAAGATGAACATTAAGTTCCATCGGGTTTACTTCAGCCTATTGCGATACTAGAGTGGAAATGGGATCGAGTGACCATGGATTTTGTAACGGGATTGCCTTTGACGGGAAAAAAATATGATGCTATCTGGATAGTCATTGATTGACTCACGAAATCAGCCCATTTCATACCAGTACGAAGGGACTATCCACTGACCAAGTTGACAGAAGTCTACATCAATGAGATAATGAGACTCCATGGAGTACCATCTTCCATTATTTCAGTCAGGGATTCCAGATTTACTTTCCAGTTCTGGAAAAAGCTACAGAAAGCATTGGGGATAAGACTTCATTTCAGTACAACTTTTCATCCTCAGACTCATGGGCAGTCAGAGCGTGTGATTCAAATACTATAATAGTTATCATTCCAATTGGAAAAAGTATTTGCCATTAGCAAAGTTTCCTTACAATAATAGTTATCATTCCAACATCAAAATGACGTCATATGAACCACTGTATGGGAGAAAATGTAGAACTCCTTTATGTTAGACAGAATTGAGTGAAAAGAAGCTAATGGGGACCGATTTAGTTTGAGAAACTAAAGAAAATGTACGAGTGATCAAGGATAGGTTGAAAGAAGCCATTGACCGATAGAAGTATATGCAGATTTAAGAAGAAAAGATATAGAGTTCTAGGACGAAGATCAAGTGTTTCTGAAAATATCACCATATAAGAGAGTTATGAGATTTGGCAAGAAGGGCAAACTAAGTCTGAGATTTTTAGGCCCTTATGAGATTATATAGTGAGTGGGACTCGTAGCCTATCGATTGAAACTGCCTCAAGAGTTAGAAAATATTCATGATGGATTCCACATGTCAATGCTACAGAGGTATAGATCAGACCTAAGTCATGTGATCAAGCTAGAAGAAATTCGAATATAGGCTGATCTGACTTATGAAAAGAAACAAATAAAGATCATAGCCAAAGAGGTTAAACAGTTTAAGAACAAGCAAATCTCACTAATGAAGGTGTTATGGAGTCACCACAATGTGGAAGTAGCTACAATGAGGCAACAGTATCCGCAGTTGTTTAATACAGGTAAAATTTTTATTAGTAGAGGAGAATTGTAATGGGTCAAATAATGGGTTAGTCAAAAACTGTAGTTTCTAAAATTGATCAGTATACAAAATAATTTATTTAATCATCAGAAAAATATATGTTATGACTAGTTTGAGGGAAAAATTTGGAGTGAAAATGAAGTCAAATAAGCCATCAAAAGTCAAAATTAAGAAAAAAAATGGATTTAGTTTAATTAAAATGGTTGGTTGACCATACTTTGACCGGGTCATGAAAAATAACAAACAACATCTAAAAATTTATTTTAAAACATAGATAGACTCTAAATAATATTTAGGATTATTTGACAGTGAAAGATGAATTTTACGGTAACACCGAAAATTGAATTATCAGTCCGATTTAAGTAAACTGGACAAAACGAACTCCGATTGAGTTGAAATTTTTTTTAGACATATAAAAATATTTTATGAATTATGAAATTTAATTTAGGTGAAATTGAGCTTAGAAAGTGAGAAAAATAATTTATAATACATAATTGGACCTAAATGGGTTAACCTTTGTTTGACCCAAGCCCACCCAAATTAACCCACTCTATAAGACCCAAATAATCAAAATTCCCTAGAGAGAATTATGTCACTCATTCTTCCTTTTCCCCTCCCTCTTGGGCGAGACTGGCTTCCCACTTTTCTTTTCCAATTTTCTTCATTTTTCTTCACTTATCACACCAAAATCAACCAACCCAAAAATAATTTCAGCCTCTCTAATAGTTAATAGAAGTTTTTATTCTTCATTTGGAAGGCTAAAGTGGAAGAAAATCAAAGAAGAAAGTTTAGGATATTAATTTGTGGAAAGCAAAATTTATGGTTTTAAATTAATTTAATAGTTGAAATAGGTAGTTTAAGATATGTAGATAGTAAATATGAAGTTTATTTGAGCTAAGGAAGTAAATTAATGGTTGATTAATGAAGGAAAAAATTTGGTCATGGTAGGTTCAAGAGAAGGTGAAGGTGCTTCCAAGAAAAAAGCAAAGGAAAACGAAACTTAGGAAGACCAAAATAAACAATTAAGGTTAGTGATTCCATAATCTAATTGTTTCCATTAATTAAGTATGATTTAGGGTTATGGAAATTTAGAAAATTGTGTATTTTGTATGTAATTGTTAATTAATGCTTAAAACATGATTAATGGATTATGAAAAGTGAATTATAATGATTAGTTTCAATTAAAAAAAATTAATTAGTGGAAATTATAAAATGTGACCTTATTATATAAAAAATGAATATTAAGGAATAAATACATTTTATTGTAATATTATGATATATATGGAATAATAAATATATTAATTAGTGAAATGAGTAATTAGAAAATGAAAGAAAATATGATTTTAAATGGGTAGAAATTTATTGAAAATTTTTAAATTAAATATTGAATATTTTTCTATTTATTGATGATATTATGTATGACATGAAAAATAATGAATAAAATGTATTTAGTGAGTTTATAACTTAATTGATATATTAGAATGAATAATGTGAAAAATTTTGGCAGTGATAAAATTGTTATGAAAAAATAAATTATTAAGTGATTAATAATGTAAAAGTTATAGAATTTATTATTTTAATAGAAATTGAATTGAAGAAATAAAATAATGTCGTTTGTCATTTTTCTGATGGTTAAATCTAGCCCAGAATATAATTGGCTAGCCATAGGAACACCATTACCGCAGTGCAGGTCATGGCGACTCGCTTATGTAGGCAACGAATGTGACTCAGTGATTCAGTGTATAATATAGTGCTCAGGTGATCCTTCGGGATTACTCTTCAATGTAGTGGACTTTTGGGTCCACGTCCCATGTATCTAGTCTGAAAATTTTCGATCGGATTGAATCGAGGGACAAATTAAAAAATGAAATGATAAATGTGAATCAAATGATAAAAGTGACATTTGTGACTGAAAAATGAGAAAAATGATTAAAAATGAAAAATATAATAAAAATGAAATACGTGAAAAATATGAGAAAAATATGATTAGAAATGAAAAATATGATAAAAATAACATAAGTGATAAATTTGGTAAATATGATAAAAGTGATAATTGTAACAAAAGAAAAAAAATGAAAAATTGGAAAATGAAAAATAAGTGAAGATAAATATTAAATTGTGTAGTAAAAAGAAAAAAATAAAAAAAATAAAAAATAAAAATATTAGTGGCAAAAGTGAAAATAATATATAGTTAGTGACATAATTGTAAATAAATGGAAATTTAAGAATTAAAGTGAAATTGAAGCTAATTAAATAAATAATTGAAATAAATAAATAAATAAATAAGAAAAAAATAGATAATTAAAGTAAAAACGGACTAAATTAAAAGAAATTGAAAGTTCAGAAAAAAATAATAAGAAATAAAGATATTAAATAGTAAATTAAGAGTAATTAAAAATAATGTATTGATAAAAAGAATTATATATTAAAGAGAAAAATTGAATAATATATTAAAAATATTATTGTATGTATAGTTGCATGAAAATATAGTTAGTGGAAATTTTTAGATTAATAATTACCACTGAGCATATTAATGCTCAGCACGTAGTTATTTAACTGCATGCAGTTATTTGACTACATACAGATAGTAGCAGGAAAGATCGGAGTAGACACATAAATTTTGGAAGCTGACGGAATATTGAAATAATTGTAGGTTATTATATAAAATGACATGTATATATAGGTTTAGATATGATGTTGTATGGATAAAATTATGTATATATTTTGAGAAAAGAATATTCGCGAATTATTATATGTGTAAAGAATTGTGATTGAATGAAAAATATATTGCATTATATGTAGATTGTTGTGCCCAAAAATAGGTTGTGGATTGTTTGCTTTGCAGGTAGATTAGTTAGTTTATATTCATTATGCTGTCAAAACTTTTGGAAAAATAAAAAAGATTAATTAGGTGTTGATAATATTCTGGTCATTAAATTAAGATAAAAAAATTGGCATACATCGGCTATAATCATATTTATCCACGTTACGTACGTATAGAATAAGTGTTATAAATATGTTTTATGTATTGTTTTCCATTGTTCATTCACTGAGATTTCTATTTGCCGCCATTATTCTTCCTTAATAGAGTATTATCAAAACTCTTTTAGAAAGAGATTCACATATGTGTTACTGTAAGTTTAGTTCATCTTTATATTATGATGCATTTTACATTTTAACAAAAATGATATTGCTATTCAATGAACTTTAATTTTTTTTAGATTCGTAATGTAACATCCTCGATCTTCCCCACATGCATATCCACAGGTATTTCATTTGAACATATGTATCTTCCATATAATCCAATTGAACACGTTCATTTCATACATATTTTCTTAGAAACAAGTTCATGACATGCACTAGCTACGTGTCCTAGTATTTGACAATTGTATTGAGTCGCACGTGTGTACTTTTAACTTAAATGAGGATAACAAAGTATTAGAAATAAATTGAATAAGGTGACTAAATTAAAGTAAGCAAAATGATTAGATTAAGATTAGTAAACATTTATAATGTTAATTTAGTTAAATTGGATCAAATGATTAAGTTGTATTATTGTGTGGATTAGTGGAATTATATAATAATAATAATAATAATAATAATAATAATAATAATAATAATAATAATAATATTAGTATAGATAAAATAAAATGAAAATGAAACAAAAGAAAAATAAGAGAAAAGAAAAGAGAAAAAAGAAGAGAAAAACAAAAAAAGTTTGCTTTATCTTTCTCCCCCATTTCTGCCTCATCACTCCATCCCGTTTTCTTCTTCATCCTCCTCCATTCCAGACCTCAATTCTTCCTTGTTTCACTTAGTTTTTGAGCCAAATTGATCCCTTGCAAGTTTGTTCTTAGTAAGTAAACAATTCTTATTGCTATAAGGTTTATTTGAGTTGCTAAGATTCATTAATAGGCACTGACTTGCATCCCGATTTTGATATCAATAGAAATTGATTCTGGAAGAGTTTAAAACACCAAAGTTGTTTCTTTATGTCTTAGATTTATGGATATGTAAACGTTGTTATAAGATGTTGTGTATAGGAAGAGATATATTCTCTCCACTGAAACTGGTCAGGGTATGAACCCTAGCCAAGATAGCTACTGTGTTCTTTGGTTTTGAATATGTTAAAGCCATTATTTGAAGTATATCAAAACCTAAAAGTTGTCGATATATGTGTTATGTATCTGTATACCAAATATCAGGTTCATATGTTTTTTATATTTTGAGTTACGGTGACTGGAACCATGACTATTCCATGGTTTGAACTGCCTGCTTAGTGCCCTGGGCAGATCCAGCAATTTGTTTGGCTAATTTTAGCTCCTTAGAGATAGATTCTATAAATTATCAAATCATACAAGTTATAGGTATATATCCTATCTAAATGATGGTACTAATTTCATCTTAATAGGGTATGTATAGACAAAGTTATGGCCTTTGTAAATCATACTGGTCCGGAAGCCAATTCTATTCTGGACTAGTGAAATGTTTCTTATAATTTGAAGCCCTTAGAGACATAATTGGTACAAGTTTTAAACATTAAAATTTCCGTTTGAACACATATTAGTTTTTGTAAAGTTTCATTGAAATATGACTTATATATCATAAGTTATGATGAACCAAAGTTGGTACTCTAAAACTGGCAGAAAATAGGGCAGAAATCGGAACACAATTAGAAATTCCACCAAAACTTGTACAATGATCCAATTGGTTTGAAATTTTAATATGTTACATAATTATATGTTAATATTAATTAGGAACAAGAATCAGATTAATTTGGCAAGTATAAAAAAAGTTATAGGCTAATCAGTCCCATAAGGTCACACTGCCTCATAGAAAAAATAATCTTAGCTATTGATATGAACAATGCATGTAATTTGTTTAAGCCACATTAAGTCTCCCTAATAATGAGTTAATCGATTATATTTTTCATATTAGGCTCAAAATATATTGGAGACCCACAAAGAGCGGATAGACAATAAGTTAGGGGTTGAAATCAAAGGAGAAAGGTGAGTCTAATTATCAATTGAATTCCTTAGTGCAAATGAATGTTGCTTGCTATGTGATTCATAAAATTGTCATGATTGGTCCATGATAATATGATGATGGATAAGTTGTGATATTTGTGGTACTCATAAGTGGTATACTTGTGATATATTTGAGGTATATGTTTGACATATATACATGGTATATGTATAGTATATGCGAGGTATATGCGTGACATATGAGGCATATATGCGGTATATGTATGTTACATGTGATAAGATGCAATGGTTGATGAATGCTTAAGTACAAGTGCATATGCATATGGACGTAAAAGGCGTTGTGACTAGTTAATCGATATTGTAAAGCAAAAGAAGAGGCCTATGACCCAACAAATGTGCAAATGAAACAAATGATCAAGCTAGCTAGCAAATGCAAATTTTCACATGGAAACCTAGGGCAATGTTTGTTTAACTTGGTCACTTGTAACATCCTTGACCTTCCCCACATGCATTTCATTGAACATAAGCATCTTGCATACAATTCAATTGAATACGTGCATTTCATACGTATTTTTGTAAGAACAAGTTCATGGAATGTACTAGCTACGTGTCCTAGTATTTGGCAATTATATCGAGTCACACATGTATCCTTATAACCTAAATGAGGATAACTAAGTATTAGAAATGAATTGAATAAGGTGTATAAATTAAAGTAAGCAAAGTGATTAGATTCAGATTAGTAAACAATTACATTGTTAATTTAGTTAAATCGGGTCAAATGATTAAGTTGTATTATTATGTTAATTAATGGAATTATAAATATATATAAATAATAATAATAATATAGACAAAATAAAATGAAAATGACACAAAAGAGAAATAGAAGAGAAGAGAAATGAGAAATGAGAAGAGAAAAGAGAAGAGAAGAAGAGAAAATGACAAAATGACAAAATGACAAAAAACAAGTTGGCTTTATCTTCATCTTTCTTCCCCATTTCTGCCTTCTTCTCCAGCCCGACTTCTTCTTCAATTTCCTCCATTTCAGACTTCAATTCTTTCTTGTTTTACCTAGTTTTTGAAGCTAATTGATCCCTTTCAAGATTGTTCTTGGTAAGTAATCAATTCTTATTGTTATAAGGTTGATTTGAGTTGCTTAGGTTCAATATTAGGCACTGCATTGCACCCCGATTTTGATGTTAATAGAAATTGATTATGGAAATGTGTAAAACACAAAGGTTGTTCCTTTATATCTTGTATTTATGGATATGTAAACATATTTTCAAGATCTTATGTATAGGGAGAGATATGCTCTTTGTACTGAAACTGATCAGGGTATAAACCCTAACCAAGTTAGCTACTGTCTGGTTTGATTTTGAATATGTTAATGCCCTTATTTGAAGTCTCTCAAAACATAAAAGTTGTAGATATATGTGCATTGTATCGGTCTAAAATATTTCAGGTTCATAGGTCTTGTAAATGTTGAGTTATGGTGAATGGAACCATGACTGTTCCATGGTTTGAACTGCTTATTAAGTGCCCTGGGCAGATACAAAAACTTGTTTGGCTAATTTGAGCTTGTTAGAGCTAGATTCTGTACATGATCAAAAAATTAAAGTTATAGATATATTTCTTATCTAAATTTTGGTACTACTTTCAGCTTCACGGGTTATGTATAGACTAATTTATGGCATTTGGAAGTCATACTGGTCCGGAAGTCAATTCTATTCTGGACCAGTAAAATGTTTGGTATAATTAGAAGACCTTAGAGACATAATTGGTAAAAGTTGTAAACATGAAACATGTTCCATATGAACCCTTATAAGTTTCTGTAAATTTTCATTAAAATAGGACATATAGATTATAAGTTATGATGAATCCAAATGAGTACCCTGAAACTGCCTAAAGGCAGAAAACAAGGCAGAAAACAGAACACTCTTAGAAATTCCACCAAATATTGTACAATGATCCAATTGGTCTGAAATTTTAATATGTTCTATAATTATATGTTATTTGTACTTATGAATAAGAATCCAATTAATTGGTCAATTATAGAAAAAGTTATAGGCTAAACAGTCCCATAAGGTCACACTGCCTCATAGGAAAAATCTTAACTATTGACATGAACAATGCATATTAATTTGTTTAAGCCACATTAAGTCTCTCTAATCATGAGTTAATCGATTATGTTTTCATATTAGGCTCGCAACATATTGGAGACCCACAAAGAGCAGATAGACAATAAGTTAGAGGTCAGAATCAAAGGAGAACGGTGAGTCTAATTATCGATTGAATTCTTTAGTGCAAATGAATGTTGTTTGCTATGTGATTCATATGATTGTCATGATTGGTACTTGATAATGTAATGATGGATAATTTGTGACATTGTGGTACACATAAGTGGTATACTTGTGGTATATTTGAAGTATATGTTTGACATATGTGATATATATACATTGTATATGTATAGTATAAGCAAGGTATATGTGTGGCATATGAGGTATATATGTGGTATATGTATATTATATGTGATAAGATACAATGGTTGAAGAATGCTTAAATACAAGTGCATATGCATATGGATTAAAAAGGCGTTGTGACTAGTTAATCGATATTGTAAAGCAAAAGAAGAGGCCTATGACCCAACAAATGTGCAAATGAAACAAATGATTAAGCTAGCTAGCAAATGCAAATGCAAATGTTCACATGGCAAATGCTCACATGGAAATCCGGGGCAATGTCTATTTAACTTGGTCACAACATAATGAAATAAGCAAAGCATTTGCATACATAAAGAGTAATGATTATATGTTTCAACTTTATTGATACTTATATGATACTGATGAATGGAATGGAATACATGGTATATATTGGAATTGTGATTTATTACTATGAGTTATTTGGTACTTTAGAGCTCATTGGATGGTTATTCTCACTGAGCCGCAACTCATCAATTTGCATCATTTTTCAGGTAAAGAAAAGTTATAGCTCATTTTGAGTAGCGTATAACATGTCACTGGTCGAGCCTCATCACTCTCTCTCCTTGCATTCCACACAAGCATGAAAATATGTCATCTGTATTTTGGACTTATATGCTTGAATATGTATTATCACTCTAGATTAGTTTTGAAATGTATAAATGGAAACAACCCGTAATCCTTCGAATGGGAATTTTATGTTTTAATATATGTGCTTGAAAAGTCATTGAGTGATATTACAGGATATGAGACTTGCAAAGTCATTGAATAGAATTACAGGATATAAGACTTGTAAAGGCATTAGTTGATTTTACAGGATATGATATGAAAAAAAAATTTACTACCATAGTTATCAGGGTATTCTCTCTTTCCAACATGCAGTATGTGATTATTTTATACAGGGATAGGTTGAACACAAATGTATAAGATGTGGTGTTACATTTTTGGTATCAGAGCAGGGATAGGTTCCATGGGAACAAGCATATGCATAAGAGCATGATAACATATGCATCCTATGTGTTGAACATTATGTAGTGACATGCTTTCAATTATTTTAGGGACATCATAAGACATGATACACCAAGGAGGGAGAGGCCGGCCAAATTGCATTCTCATGAGGCATCACCTCATTTACATAGAGAGCAACCAGTAATAGGAGCTAGAGCTCCAACACATGCATCACAGTCATCTCATGCAGAGGCACCCTATGAACACCCAGATCAGGAAGTATATGGTCTTGAACTGTACAAGGAAAGACGTTATGACAAGCTGAGGAAACATGGTGCAATTGATTTCAATGGCACAACAGACCCAGCAGAAGCTGAGACATGGCTGAAAAGGACACAGAGGGTACTGAATATGATGAGATGTTCCCCGGATGAGAAATTCGATTATGCAGTATCCTTACTGCAAGAAAATGCTTATGAATAGTGGGAGACAGTCCCTGACAGTGATGCACAACCACCGGTGTTGACATGGAATGATTTTCTCCTGGAATTTCAAAACAATTACATGCCTGAAGCATATAAAGATGAGAAGAGTAAGGAATTCCTGAATCTAAAATGGGGGAATATGTCTATTGCAGGGTATGAAGTATAATTTATCAAATTTTCCCATTATGCCACCTTCATGGTCTCTACTGAAAGAGACAAATGTAGAAAGTTTGAGGAGGGCCTCAAATATGAGATCAGAAACATAATTACAACTACTGATCTTAATAGTTATGCCAGGCTCATAGCTGCTGCAATCAGAGCTGAATGGTTAATGAAAGAAGCTAGGGAACAACAAATAAAAAGGCCATCATGTGAGTTCTTTGGTGAATCTAGCAGAAGGTTGGGGAAAAGAGGTAGATATATGCCTGCACAATCTGGTAACAAAAGTGGGTACTCCAGTTCTAGAGGTCGAGGAATGACTTTCTCTTACCCTGGCAGAGGGCAGAGCCAATATGTTGAATAGAGGCCCATATGTAGTCATTGTGGCAGACAGCATACGGGCGAATGTAGAAAAGCTCACAGGAGCATGTTATTTCTGTGGATCAATGGAGCATATGTATAGAGACTGTCCAAATAGAGCCAAACTAGCAGATACCAGCAGAGGCAGAGGAGTATCTGAGACTACTGTTGAGGCACCGAGGGTCTACCCTACTAGTGGGACACAAGGCAGAGGAAGAGGCAGGGGCAGGACTGGTACACTGGGCAGAGGAGTGACCAGATCTGAAGGTCAGAGTTCTAGACCTCCTACTCAGGCCAAGATATTTGCTATGACTAGACAAGAGGCAGTGGATGCTCCCGAAGTAGTCACTGGTAATATTTATATTTCTGAAATATTAGCATATGCATTGATTGACCTAGGCTCCACTCATTCATTTATATCATTGCATATGGCATCTGAATTGCATCAAATGCATGAGCCTTTGGGGATTGACATAAATATGAGTACGCCATTGGGAACCGTGGTAGTTGTGAATAATGTCTGCCGTGATTGCCAGATATGCATTGACAGAGCTGAGTTAATAGCTGATATGATTTTATTGCCAATATATGAATTTGATGTGATACTGGAAATGGACTGGTTAACTAGACATCATGCAATAGTGAATTGCTTTACTAAGGAAGTAATTTTGGAATCACCAAACTAGCCAAGGGTAGTATTTCTAGGTGAAAGAAAACTTGTGCCTACATGTCTAGTTTCAGTTGTAGAGGCATTTCGAATGATCAAAGGGGGATGTGAAGCATATTTGGCATATGTGACTGATACTAGAACCACTGATAGCTTGCTTGAAAATATACCAGTGGTAAGGGAATTTGCTGATGTATTCCCAGATGATCTACCTGGTTTACCACCAGATAGAGAGATAGAATTTACTATTGAACTAGTACCAGGAACTGCACCAATATCAAGGTCACCCTACAGAATGGTCCTAGTTGAGTTGAAAGAACTAAAGGCCCAATTGCAGGAGTTACTTGACAAGGGGTATATTAGACCTAGTGTATCACCATGGGGAGCTCCAGTGTTATTTGTTAAAAAGAAAGATGGAACAATGAGATTGTGCATCGATTATAGGCAACTGAACAAAATGACGGTGAAGAACAAATATCCATTGCCTAGAATAGATGATTTGTTTGACCAGTTGCAAGGAGCCCAAATATTCTCCAAGATTGATCTAAAATTGGGCTATTACCAGCTGAAGGTAGCAGAAACAGATGTTCCAAAGACTGTCGTTCGAACCAGGTATGGACATTATGAATTTTTAGTAATGCCATTTGGATTGACTAATGCTCCAGCTGCATTTATGGATTTAATGAATAAGGTGTTTCAACCTTATTTGGATAGGTTTGTGATAGTATTTATTGATGACATATTGGTGTACTCAAAGAATAGGGGAGAACATGAACAACATTTAAAAATTGTGTTGCAAACTTTGAGGGAGAAACAATTATATGCCAAATTGAGTAAATGTGAATTCTGGTTAGATCATTTGGTGTTTCTCGGACATGTGGTGTCGAGCAAGGGCATAGAGGTTGACCCAAATAAAATTGAGGCTATGGTAAATTGGGAAGCTCCTAAAAATATTTCAGAAATGCGTAGTTTTCTGGGTTTAGCCGGATATTATCGTAGATTTGTTGATGGATTCTCCTTAATTGCTAGCCCTTTGACTAAATTGTTGAGAAAGAATGTGTCTTTCAAGTGGACTCCAGAATGTCAGAGGAGTTTCGATGAACTAAAATACAGGCTAACCTCAGCACCAATGTTAACAATCCCTATAGGTACAGGTGGGTTTACAGTATATAGTGATGCTTCTCACCAAGGCTTGGGATGTGTGTTGATGCAACATGGTAAGGTGATAGCTTATGCATCCAGACAACTGAGACCACATGAGATCTCATATCCAGTGCATGATTTAGAACTGGCTGCAGTCGTATTTGCATTGAAGATTTGGAGGCATTATCTGTATGGTGAGACATTCCAAATTTTGACAGACCATAAAAGCTTGGGTTATTTGCTGACACAGAAAGAATTAAACATGAGGCAGAGACGGTGGTTAGAGCTATTGAAAGATTATGACTGTACAATTGAATACCATCCAGGGAAAGCCAATGTGGTAGCAGATGCATTGAGTAGGAAGACTAGTAGTAGTGTAGCTCACTTGCAAGTATCCTCTTTTCCATATTTGATTCAATTACGATCTATGAATGTTGAATTAAATATAAATGATGAAGGATCACTGATTGCTACTCTTCAAGTCAGACCTATACTAAAGGAGAGGATCAAAGAAGCACAAAGCAAAGATCCTAAATTGTGTGAGAAAATTGAATCAGTAAGGCAGGGAAACAGTAAAGATTTTTAATTGCAGGATGATGTACTGATGTTAAAATCACGCATATGTGTTCCCGACACTGAGAACTTGCATCAGGAAATAATGGAAGAGGCACACAATACACCGTATGCAATGCACCCAGGGATGACAAAGATGTATCACAGTTTAAGGCCTCATTACTGAAGGCCAAGAATGAAGAAAGATATAGCAGAATATGTTTCTAAATGCTTGACATGTCAGCAGATTAAAATTGAACATCAGGCACCAATTGGTAAGTTACATCCATTGCCAGTGCCAGAATGGAAATGGGAAAGAATAACGATGGATTTCGTTTATGGATTGCCAAGAACCCCACGGAAAAATGATGCAGTATGGGTAATTGTTGATAGATTAACTAAGTCAGCACACTTTTTACCTATCAGATGGGGGTGTACACTTGAGAGTTTGGCAAAATTATATGTGAATGAGATAGTCAGATTGCATGGAATTCCAGTGTCCATTGTGTCTGATAGAGATCCACGGTTTACTTCACATTTTTGGGTGAGTTTATAGAATGCATTGGGAACAAAATTGAACTTTAGCACTGCATTCCACCCACAGACTGATGGACAATCAGAAAGGACTATACAGACATTGGAATAAATGCTTAGGGCATGTTCTATGGATTTCAGAGGTGCTTGGGATGAATATATAGCATTGATTGAATTTGCTTACAACAACCAGTATCATAGCAGTATCTAGATGGCACCATATGAGGCATTGTATGGCAAAAAGTGCCGAAGCCCTATCATTTGGGATGAAGAAGGAGCACGTGCATTAGAAGGGCCAGAGATAGTGCAAGACACAGTGGATAAGATCAAGGTTGTCAAGAACAAGCTAAAGGCAGCACAGGATAGGCAGAAAAGTTATGTTGATCAGCATAGAAGGGAGATGGAATACGAGTTAGGTGAAAATGTGTTTTTTCGTGTATCTCCATGGAAAGGGATAATCCGATTTGGCAAAAAGGGTAAATTGAGCCCAAGGTATATAGGGCCTTATGGAATTCTGGAGAAGCTTGGTCCACTGGCATATAGATTGGCGTTACCACCCGAGATGGCTCAGATTCATAATGTATTTCATGTGAGCATGCTTAGAAGATACAGGTCAGATCCTACACATGTACTTAAAGATCAAGCCATTGAGATTGCAGAGAACATGAGTTATGTTGAGAAACCAGTGCAAATCATTGGATACAAGACTAAACAGCTAAGAAACCGAGAAATACCTTCGGTTAAAGTATTATGGCGTAACCATTTACAAGAAGAGGCAACATGGGAAACAGAAGAAAATATGAAAAAGCAATATCCACACCTATTTTCAGGTATTAATTTCGAGGACGAAATTTTTAAAAGGAGGGGAGAATTGTAACATCCTTGACCTTCCCCACATGCATTTCATTGAACATAAGCATCTTGCATACAATTCAATTGAACATGTGCATTTCATACGTATTTTTGTAGGAACAAGCTCATGGCATGCACTAGCTACGTGTCCTAGTATTTGGCAATTATATCGAGTCACGCGTGTATCCTTATAACCTAAATGAGGATAACAAAGTATTAGAAATTAATTGAATAAGGTGTATAAATTAAAGTAAGCAAAGTGATTAGATTAAGATTAGTAAACAATTACATTGTTAATTTAGTTAAATCGGGTCAAATGATTAAGTTGTATTATTGTGTAAATTAATGGAATTATAAATATATGTAAATAATAATAATAATAATATAGACAAAATAAAATGAAAATGACACAAAAGAGAAATAGAAGAGAAGATAAAAGAGAAATGAGAAGAGAAAAGAGAAGAGAAGAAGAGAAAATGACAAAATGATAAAAAAACAAGTTGGCTTTATCTGCATCTTTCTTCCCCATTTCTGCCTTCTTCTCCAGCCAGACTTCTTCTTCAATTTCCTCCATTTCAGACTTCAATTCTTCCTTGTTTCACCTATTTTTTGAAGCTAATTGATCCCTTTCAAGGTTGTTCTTGGTAAGTAATGAATTCTTATTGCTATAGCGTTGATTTGAGTTGCTTAGGTTCAATATTAGGTACTGCATTGCACCCCGATTTTGATGTTAATAGAAATTAATTCTGGAAATGTGTAAAACACAAACATTGTTCCTTTATATCTTGTATTTATGGATATGTAAACATATTTGCAAGATGTTATTTATAGGGAGAGATATGCTCTTCGTACTGAAACTGGTCAGGGTGTAAACCCTAACCAAGTTAGCTACTGTGTGGTTTGATTTCGAATATGTTAATGCCCTTATTTGAAGTCTCTCAAAACATAAAACTTGTAGATATATGTGCTTTGTATCTGTCAAAAATATTTTATATTCATAGGTCTTGTAAATGTTGAGTTATGGTGAATGGAACCATGACTGTTCCATGGTTTGAACTGCCTATTGAGTGCCCTGGGCAGATATAGTAACCTGTTTGGCTAATTTGAGGTTGTTAGAGCTAGATTCTGTACATGATCAAACATTAACATTATAGGTATATTTCTTATCTAAATTTCGGTACTAATTTCAGCTTCACAGGTTATGTATAGACTAAGTTATGGCCTTTGGAAGCCATACTGGTCCGGAAGTCAATTCTATTCTGGACCAGTAAAATGTTTGGTATAATTAGAAGACCTTAAAGACATAATTGGTAAAAGTTATAAACATGAAACATGTTCCTTATAAACCCTTATAAGTGTATGTAAAGTTTCATTAAAATAGGACATATAGATTATAATTTATGATGAACCCAAATGAGTACCCTGAAACTACCTAAAGGCAGAAAATAAGGCAGAAAACAGAACACTCTTAGAAATTCCACCAAATATTGTACAATGATCCAATTGGTCTGAAATTTGAATATGTTCTATAATTATATGTTATTTGTACTTATGAACAAGAATCCAATTAATTGGTCAATTATAGAAAAAGTTATAGGCTAAACAGTCCCATAAGGTCACACTGCCTCATAGGAAAAATCTTAACTATTGATATGAACAATGCATATTAATTTGTTTAAGCCACATTAAGTCTCTCTAATCATGAGTTAATCGATTATGTTTTCATATTAGGCTCGCAACATATTGGAGACCCACAAGGAGCAGATAGACAATTAGTTAGGGGTCGGAATCAAAGGAGAATGGTGAGTCTAATTATCGATCGAATTCTTTAGTGCAAATGAATGTTGCTTGCTATGTGATTCATATGATTGTCATGATTGATACTTGATAATGTAATGATGGATAATTTGTGACATTGTGGTACACATAAGTGGTATACTTGTGGTATATTTGAAGTATATATTTGACATATGTGATTTATATACATGGTATATGTATAGTATATGCAAGGTATATGTGTGGCATATGAGGTATATATGTGGTATATGTATATTATATGTGATAAGATACAATGGTTGAAGAATGCTTAAATACAAGTGCATATTCATATGGACTAAAAAGGCGTTGTGACTAGTTAATCGATATTGTAAAGCAAAAGAAGAGGCCTATGGCCCAACAAATGTGCAAATGAAACAAATGATCAAGCTAGCTAGCAAATGCAAATGCAAATGTTCACATGAAAATCTGGGGCAATGTCTGTTTAACTTGGTCACAACATAATAAAATAAGCAAAGCATTTGCATATATAAAGAGTAATGATTATATGTTTCAACTTTATTGATACTTATATGATACTGATGAATGGAATGGAATACATGGTATATATTGGAATTGTGATTTATTACTATGAGTTATTTGGTACTTTAGAGCTCATTGGATGGTTATTCTCACTGAGCCGCAACTCATCAATTTGCATCATTTTTCAGGTAAAGAAAAGTGAAAGCTCATTTTGAGTAGCGTATAAAAGACATGAAGCACAGGTCACTGGCCGAGCCTTATCACTCTCTCTCCTTGCATTCCACACAAGCATGAAAACATGTCATCTGTATTTTGGACTTATATGCTTGAATATGTATTATCACTCTAGATTAGTTTTGAAATGTATAAATGGAAACAACCCGTAATCCTTCGGATGGGAATTTTATGTTTTAATATATGTGCTTGAAAAGTCATTGAGTGATATTACAGGATATGAGACTTGCAAAGTCATTGAATAGAATTACAGGATATAAGACTTGTAAAGGCATTAGTTGATTTTACAGGATATGATATGAAAAAAAAATTTACTACCACAGTTATTATGGTATTCTCTCTTTCCAACATGCAGTATGTGATTATTTTATACAGGGATAGGTTGAACACAAATGTATAAGATGTGGTGTTACATTTTTGGTATTAGAGCAGGGATAGGTTCCATGGGAACAAGCATATGCATAAGAGCATGATAACACATGCATCCTATGTGTTGAACATTATGTAGTGACATACTTTCATTTATTTTAGGGACATCATAATACATGATACACTAAGGAGGGAGAGGTCGGCCGAAATGCATTCTCATGAGGCATCACCTCATTTACATAGAGAGCAACCAGCAATAGGAGCTAGAGCTCCAACACATGCATCACAGTCATCTCATGCAGAGGCACCCTATGAACACCCAGATCAAGAAGTATATGGTCCTGAAATGTACAAGGAGAGACGTTATGACAAGCTGAGGAAATGTGGTGCAACTGATTTCAATGGCACAACAAACCCAACAGAAGCTGAGACATGGCTGAAAAGGACACAGAGGGTACTGACTAGTCAATAGCGTTGTGACTAGTTAATCGATATTGTAAAGCAAAAAAAGAGGCATATGGCCCAACAAATGTGCAAATGAAACAAATGATCAAGCTAGCTAGCAAATGCAAATGTTCACATGGAAACTTGGGGCAATGTTTGTTTAACTTGGTCACAACAAAATGAAATAAGCAAAACATTTGCATACGTAAAGAGTAATGATTATATGTCTCAACTTTATTGATATTTATATGATACTGATAAATGGAATGCAATACATGGTATGTATTGGATTTGTGATTTATTACTATGAGTTGTTCGGTAATTTAAAGCTCATTTGATGATTATTCTCACTGAGCCGCAACTCATCAATTTGCATCATTTTTCAAGTAAAGAAAAGTGATAACTCATTTTGAGTAGCTTATAAAAGACATGGAGCAAAGGTCACTGGCCGAGCCTCATTACTCTCTCTCCTTGCATTCCACATGAGCATGAAAATATCTCATCTGCATTTTGTATTTACGTGTTTGAATATGTATAATCATTTTGGAATGGGTTTTAAAAATGTATAAATGAAAGCAACTCGTAGATACTTATGTGCAAAGTTTATGTTTTAATATATGTGATATATCGTATTGTGGTGAAAGCCTTAAAAGTTGACTTGTAAAGTCATTGAATGATATTATAGGATATGAAAAAAATTTACTACCAATGTCAACAGGGTATTTTGCCTTTTTCAGTCTGCTATGTGTGATTACTTGATACAGGGATAGGTTATACTTAAATGCATAGGATGTGATCTTACATGTAATATCTTCCTTTGATATTACCATAATTAACATTTCTCAATTGCTTGCTTTAGTTACAACTTTCCTTTTCAATTTGTTCCATCAGTATCATTTCTTTTCTTTGTAGATAAAACTGACTTGGATCTTATCATTTTAAAATATACTTAGAATTGATTGATGACTTTCTATTCATAAACCAAATAAATAATGAAGTTGAACCTATTCAACTTATAGAAAATTTAGGTACATAATTGATAAACTGATTACTTTGATAAATCAAATAATAAACCTGTAAGTTACATATAGATGATGAACCTATAACTACTACCTAATAAAACTCTAAGTTCAAAACAATGAACATATAAGTTATATGTAGATGATGAATATGTAGTATAAATATAATGGATATTTAAGTTATAAATGATGAAGCTCTAAGCAATAGATATGAACATGTAAGTTATATGTAGATGATGAACCTCTAAATTAAAGGTGATGAATCTCTAAATTAAAGGTGATGAACCTATAAATTAAAGGTGATGAACCTCTGAGTTATAAAAAAAATGAAGTTGAAGCTTCTAAACGGTGAACTTGTTGTATATTTATTATATTCTTTCATTATTAATTCTTGATTGGTATAAATCCTATTTTACAGGAAAAAACAAATTCAAATTTATATGAAAAAGCAACAATGGAAAAGAATACACCTTACACAAGTGAAGATATGACTAATGAGTGGAACATTGTGTTGAGTGATGTTCTCAAATAATTACAACATCAAGGAGATCTAAATGATGAATAACAAGAAAAACAAGATACTATTGTTGATATAGAAAAACAAATTGTAGTTTACACTACTCATATACAAGACCAAACAACTAAGAAAATTGGAAATAATACATAAAACCCGAAAAAAAGAAGAAGAAGAGAGTAACTGATGAGAAGAAAACAAATCTAATACTCTAAAAAAGAAAAAAGTAGCTACTAGTGAAAATAAGGCTGATAGTACTAGTTTTGAGAAAAAGCACAACAATTGGAGATGAAAAAAAATTACAAACAAGAATGTCTCTAAATGCAATATTCAAAAAGATCAAAAAGTTCTCCCATCAATAGCGAGAGGCAGTAAAAGATATTGGTTTTGGCAGCCTATTAAACTTAACATTGTCTGAATGTCATGGACTATTAAGCAGATATTTGGTACAAATTTTGATATCTGTAGGTACACAGTGAATTTTTAGAAAAATGAGCTTCAACTAACTCAAAAAGATGTTTATATAATGAATCTTCTATGATAACAACAAATGTAATTGAAGCTAAAGGAGATAAGGACTCCAATGAGTATAATGAAATTTTGAATACATGGAGACAAAGATGGGCTTTTACTGCTTGTAATCCTATCACAACCAATATGGGAGATGAAATTGTGAGAAGAGGAGATTTTGGAGACAAATTCAAAAGAGATTTCATTATATTTATTGTCTCTTCTATGACCAAAGGGCACGATCATATTCACTAATTTAGGTCTCGAGTTGTACGTGTTGTTTAGTTGACGTGTCGAATCAATCAGATTCTAAATTCAAAATTTTGACTAAATTTTATCAAAATGGTGATTTATAATTATGAAAAATGTTAAATGAAGAATATTAAAAGTGTAAAGATGTAAAAATATGGTAAAAGACCTATATGAAAAGTTTGGAAGTTATGGGGTCATTTTGCAAATTATCAACAATTGGAAAACTATATGAGACATTTACCATTTAAACATAATTTTGGACTCAAAATAATATGAATGGCTAGCCACCCTAAGGAAATAAGGAATTAATGTATTAATTAAGCATAATATGGTGTTATAAAATCAATATGGTGGGCCCCAATGGTTGAATTTTGGTTTCTTTCTTCTTTTCTTCTTTTTCCTTATCTTTTTAATCTTCATTTTCTGCAACTTATCTTCCCTAACCGTATCCCTCACCATTCCACCCTAACTAAACTTATCAAAAGAGAGAAATAGAGAAAATAGATAGAGAAAGGCAAGATAAAAGCATTTTCAAGCATAACAAGACCTAAAAAATGCTAAAAGGAGTAAAAAGGAAGAAAAATAAGTAAGAGCAGAGGGGAGAGGAATCTCCAAAGATTTTATCAATGGAAGAAAAGAGTAAAGGTAAGATGTTTTTTTTCCCTCATTTTCATCTTTTCTAAACACATGACCTAGTTTAGAGCTCATTTAGAGCTTGTGGTGAGAGAGAGAGAGAGAGAGAGAGATTAGAGTTTCAATAGAGAAAAATGGATTTTAGAGAGTTATGATGAAGTAGGGTTTTGATAATGATTTTATGATGTTATAAGAGCTCAAAGTGACAAAGAACTAGCTCAAATGAGCAAGAAAAAAAGAAATAAGCATATAGAGTGGAAAAAGAGCAAAGATAAGAGGTTTGTGTATAATTTAAGACAATAGCCTATTCTTTGTTATATGATTGCATGGTATGCATATTTGATATGTTAATTAATAATTGAAGTACATTTAACTATGAATTATTCATGAAAACTACAAATTTATATAAGAAAGGTTACAAATTTACATGAGAAAGGCGATATTGTGTGTATCACATGTTAGAATTTGAGTTTGATAGAAGCATAAAAATGTTGATCAAAACATTGTATGTCATGTTAAAAACTTGAGAATGAATATTAGTTGTGTCTAAATGGCTTGAAAAAACTTAAAATGCATAAGGGTAATGAAGATGCAAATCTCCAGCAGTTAGTCACATGCGTGACTTTTGCTTGGAAATGACATTATTCATTCTAGAAGCGTTCATGACTTCAAACACGACTTGAGTAACGGGCATAAACATTTTGACCATGGTCGTGAGGTAGTGTATCTGGCATTGTTCACGAATGCAAATAAGGAGTCATGGCCATGAATGTCCTGTTTTTAATAATTTGTATATTTTATAATCATTCCAGAATATCAAAAGAAATTAAATGAGATATTTCATTTGATAAAATGAGAATATTTGTATGTGTAAACAAGTAAGAATGAGATATATTGTCATATCCGCAAATTTAGGCCCGAGTCGCACGTGTCATTAAGTTGATGTGTTATATCAATCGGAGTCTAAATTAGGATTTTGAACGAAATAAATAAATTAAAATAATGGAAAATACTCAATAAAGTATTTAAAGATGTTAAATAATGATAAAGGACTAAATTGTAAATTTTGAAAAGTTTAGGGGTCAATTTACAATTTACAAAAAATTGGAGGATTAATAGGGATAACCACCAATTAAATGCATGAAGTGGGACATTATATATATGAGGTGGTTGGCCACACCAAGTGGCAAGTTTTGAGAAGCTAATTAACATGCATGAATCCATTAATTAGTCATTAAATTTATATGGCTTAGGTGTCCCCATTATTAATTAAGTTTGTCTCTGTGCCATTAATCACTCCTTCTTCCTTATCCCTTCACATCTAGAATTTTCTAAGTTCTCAAACCAGCCCACGTGTTCCTACCATCTTCCTCCATAGCCAAAGCTTCCTTCTAATGAGAGAAAGTGAGAAAAGAGAGAAAGAGAGCCATTTTCTTGCACAACCAAACTTAAGGAAGCTTGAGAGAGAAAAAAAGAGAGAGAGAAAAAAAAGAGAGAGAGAGGTTAGGGTTTATAGAGTTTTAATGAAGCAAAGTTTTAATGATCTCTTTTATGTATTTTAGGAACTCAAATTGACAAGGATCTAACTCAAATGAGCAAAGAAAAAGAAAAAGAAAAAGAAAAAAATATAGTTGCATGATTTGAGCATTTGGCATTTAATAATTCTGAATTAATAGTATTTTATGATAAAAATCTTGGGGATGTATGTTTACTAGACTTAAGATTAATTTTGGTAAAAATTGAAAATGGTAAATATGTATGTTCTTTTGTTGGAATTGATGAGCAATGAGTACATAAACTGTTATAACTTAAGTTATGGAATTTTGATTTGTATGTGAAAGCTAAGACATGGAGCTTGAACTTTTATTTAGGCTATAAAATCCAGATATGTCTATATTTTTCTAGAAAAATACATAAATTTCGAACCTAGAATCTATCCAGAAAATTCTGGGTAAAATTATAGTGACCAATCAATGTTAATTTGATCATATCTTTTGATACAGAACTCCAAATTAAGTGATTCAAATTGAATATTAAAGCTAAGATTCATAAATAAAATTTTTAAGAAGACTGTAATTTAATTCGAATTTTAATAGGACCAAAATTAATGTCTAAATCAGAATACGAAATCTGCTAATGACAGGGCAGCATATAAGTTGAGGAATGTAATGAGTAAAATAATGCGAACCTTATTATATTATGCAAATACTATTTTTATTAAGTAATTGTGTGATTAATTGAGTCTTTAAATGCATGAAAAGTGTGAATTTTATACTATGAATTTGTTTTTGGTATCAGATCCCAATTTGGGCGGTTTTTGGATTTTAAAATGGTTTTCAAAAATAATTATATGTTTTTGGTATCAGATCCCAGTTTGGGCGGTTTTTGGATTTTAAAATGGTTTTCAAAAATAATTATATGTTTTTGGTATCAGATCCCAGTTTGGGCGGTTTTTGGATTTTAAAATGGTTTTCAAAAATAATTATAACATGTGTGTACCCACAATTAAGTGTTAAAGTTGTTGCTTACTGATTGGGGTTGTTACTTTATAATATAGGTAGAGTATGAATTCAAGGTCATGACACATTGTGGCCAAAGGAGGAGAAAGTAACGAGCCTACTGAAACAGAGGCTTCATCACGACCAAGTCACTGTCGAGCTACTGCATCTAGATCTGGTGTTAGCTCATCACAGGGGTAGTTTGTTGCAAGCACAGGAAAAACAGAGCTTATGAGGAACATGATAGATTTGCTACCAAGAGAATCACAACCAACCACATATGGGTTACAGTTTGAGAGACTGAGGAAGTTAGGGGCCTCCGATTTCTACAGTAAATGGAAAGATGACTCCTTCATAGAAGAGTTTTGGTTAGAACGGGCAGATAGAGTCTTTGATCAACTGTATTGCATAAACAAGGATAAATATGAATATGTAGTGTCTTTGTTACAGGATCATGCATATGACTGGTGTCATTATGTCTGCAGAGGCTGATAAATGCTGACGATTTAAAGATGAATTGAGAGACCTAATCAAACTGCAGGTTTCAGCCCTACGCTTGATGAGTTTTCCTAGTTTACTAGCATCTTCCAGAACAGTTAAGAGAGTTCTACTGTGACAACAATCAGCACAACATAGAGAGTTCAGGAGACCCATGCCACAACCGAGTGGAGTATAGTCGAGTGGCAAGAGAGCCAAATCTTTCAATGGCCAATTTCAGGCTGGGGGTTCCAGCAAGCCTTCTTCTTTTAGATGGGGATAGCCCATGAGATTTGTCTCTTCAACAGCCATTGCACCAACATAGACACCACATAGATCTCTACCTCTACCAGAATGTCAGCATTATAGTCGTTCTCATCCAGGAGAGTGTTGGTGGATGACAGGAGTGTGCTTGAGATGTGGCTACAAAAATCATATGAGAAGGGATTGTCCTCTATTACAGCATGACAGAGGTTTGGGGAGGACTGAGCAGATACAGATGCAGGCTTTTGGGTAAGGCAGATGCCGAGGTCAAGGGCAAGGAAAAGGAGGCCGATCAGGGCCCAATCAGTTTAGATCAGAGACAGTTGAGAGGTCAGAAGGTAGTAGAGATGCTTTAGCTTAAGGCATATGCCATGCGAGGCCGAGAAGAGCAGGATGCACCTGATGTCTTAATTGGTAAATTCCTTCTCTTTGGCTTTGATATACAAGCATTGATAGATCTAGAGTCTTCATACATATGCACACCACCACCGAGTCGAGAGGGTTTAGAACCACAGACTCTAGAATTTTAGATTCTTGTGACTAACTCATTAGGGCACAGTGTGAGGATTAGCAAGGTGTTTAGGAGTTGCCCTATTGAAATTCAAGGTAGGCAATTCCCAACAAACTTGATAGAGTTACCATTTCATGAGTTCTATGTGATTTTGGGAATGGATTGGTTGACTCGTTATGGAGTGGTAGTGGATTGTGGAAGGAAACAGATGATCATCAAAATTCCAGAGCAAGACGTGATAGTGGTGATGGGTGAGAATAGAGGATATCCAGACAATGTGATATCAATGTTGAAAGCTCAAAAACTCATTAGTAAGGGGTGCGAAGCATACTTAGTGTATCTGGTGAATATAGAAAAGGCAAGTCCGAAGTTGGGGGATATTCCTACTATTAGTGAGTTTCCTGATGTGTTTCTAGAGGAGTTTCTAGGGTTACCGCTAGATAGAGAAATCGAGTTTCCTATTGATTTGGTACCCGACACCACTTCTATTTCCATTACACCATATAGGATGACACAAGCGGAGTTGAAAAAGTTGAAGATACAGTTGCAAGATTTGTTAGATAAGTGATTTTATACGACCCAATGTATCACCGTGGGGTGCTCCAGTGTTATTTGTGAAGAAGAAAGATGGCATCCTCCGTCATTGCATCAACTACAAGCAGCTTAATAGGTTTACTGTTAAGAATAAATATCTGTTGCCTAGGATTAATGACTTATTTGATCAGTTGAGGGGTGCAACCATATTTTTAAAGATAGATCTTCGATCAAGGTATCATCAATTGAAGATCAAAGAGTCAGATGTACCTAAGATGACATTCAAGACTCGTTATAGTCATTATGAGTTCTCGGTTATACCCTTTGAATTGATGAATACACCGGCAACTTTTATGAACCTAATGAACCGAGTGTTTAGGCCATATCTTGATCAATTTGTAGTGATGTTTACTGATGACATCCTTGTCTACTCTAGAGACCGAGAAGAATATAATCAACATCTCAGAATAGTGTTGCAAACAATAAGAGAGAAGCAGTTGTATACAAAGTTATCAAATAACAGAAGATGGTACAGTATAGTTCCAAAATAAGATTTGTGTCCCTAATATATAAGAGCTGAAGTTTGATATCTTAAAAGAAGCACATGGAACGGTATATACCATGCATATGGGCGGGAACAAGATATATCAAGACTTGAGATTCGATAGAAAAGGTATTGAGGTTTGGTATTGAGGTTCGGTAGAAAAGGAAAGTTGAGTCTAAGGTTCATTAGTCCTTATGAGATTCTAGAAAGAATTGGACCCATGGCATACTATTTAGCCCTTCCACTGGAGTTAGACTGGATTCACAATGTATTCCATGTATCTATGCTAAGGAGATATAGGTCTGATCCGACTCATGTCATACCAACTGAGGAGATAGAAGTGCAGACATATATGACTTACGAAGAGGAACCAGTGGCGATATTAGTACATAAAGAGAAGATTCTTCAGAATAAAAGAGTTCCTCTAATTAAAGTGCTATGGCAGAATCATTCTACAGAAGAAGCCACATGGGAGAGTGAAAAAGTCATAAAGAGGCAATATCCTCAGTTGTTCACAGATTGAACAGGTAAAATTTCAAGGACAAAATTTATTTTTAGGGGGACACAATGTCATATCTGTAAATTTAGGCCCGAGTTGCACGTGTCATTAAGCTGATGCATTGGATCAATCTAAGTCTAAATTAGGATTTTGACCGAAAAAAATAATTAAAATAATTAATTAATTAAAATAATGCCAAATAATTATGAAAAATACTCAATAAAGTGTTTAAAGTACTTAAAGATGTTAAATTATAGTAAGGGACTAAATTATAAATTTTGAAAAGTTTAGGGGTCAATTTATAATTTATCAAAAATTTGAGGATTAATTGGGATAACCACCAATTAAATGTATGAAGTGGGACATTACATATATGTGGTGGTTGGCCACACCAAGTGGCAAGTTTTGAGAAGCTAATTAACATGCATGAATCCATTAATTAGTCATTAAATTCATATGACTTAGGTGTCCCCATTATTGATTAAGTTTATCTTTATGCCATTAACCACTCCTTCTTTCTTATCCCCTCACATTTAGAATTTTTTAAGTTCTCAAACTAGCCCACGTGCTCCCTCTATCTTCCTCCATAGCCAAAGCTTCCTTCTAGCGAGAGAAAGAGAGAAAAGAGAGAAAGAGAGTTATTTGCTTGCACAACCAAGTTTAAGAAAGCTTGAGAGAGCAAAAAGAAAGAAAAAGGTTAGGATTTATGGAGTTTTAATGAAGTAAATTTTTAATGATCTCTTTTATGTATTTTAAGAAGTTAAATTTTCAAGGATCTAGCCTAAAGGAGCAAAGGAAAAGAGAAAGAGAAGTAAAGAGAAAGAAAAGAAAAAAAAAAGAGGTTTGTGCATAACCTAAGGCAATAGTCTATGTCTTTTTTTATTTAGTTGCATGATTTGAGAATTTGGTATGTTAATGATTCTGAATTAATAGTATTTTGTTTTAAAAATCTTGGGGATGCATGTTTGGTAGACTTAGGATTAATTTTGGTAAAAATTGAAGATGGTAAATATGTGTGTTCTTTGTTGGAATTGTTAAGCAGTTAGTACATAAACTGTTATAACTTAAGTTATGGAATTTGAATTTGTATGTTATTTTTTGGATTTGAAAGCTAAGACATAGGGCTTGAACTTTTATTTAGACTATAAAATCCATATATATCTATATTTTTCCAGAAAAATACATAAAGTTCGGACCTAGAATCTGTCCAGGAAATTCTAGGTCAAATTGTTAGTGACTAGTCAGTGTTAATTTGATCATATCTTATGATACAAAACTCAAAATTAAGTGATTCAAGTTGCATATTAAATTTATGATTCAGAACTAAAATTTTTAAGAATATCCTGTAATTTAATTCAAATTTTAACGAGACCAAAATTAAGGTCCAAAATAGACTACGGAATCTGCCAATGACAGGGAAACATATGAGTTGAGGAATGTAATGAGTAAAATAATGTGAACCTGTTATACTATGCAAATACTATTTTTATTGAGTAATTGTATGATTAATTGAACCTTTACATTCATGAAATGAGTGAATTTAATAACTATGAATTTTAATGACATTGAGTAAGTTCTAGAACACCTAACTAGAACTAGACTTAGGATAGTTTGGCATGCCAAGCAGGGGGAAGTATGATTAATTCCATTAATGGTACAATTAATGAAGCCAGTGATAACACTATTATTGAAGCCGGTGATGGTACTATTATTAAAGCTGATGATGACACTATTATTAAAGCCGATGATGACACTTATATATGCACAAATCATATTGCTCGGGTGGCACTCCTAAGTGCCTGGATGACAACTCCGTTATCTTAGTCAAGGGTTCATAAGTGTTGTGGTCTATAAAAAAGTGATTGAAAATAAAAAGAGAATTATGAATTGTGATATGAATCATAATGATGATTTGATAAAGTAAAACAAATATAAGATATAATAATATAATTTGATATTTATGCATGCTAGAATACTACAAGATCTATATTTGCATAAAAAGATGATTGGACATAAATTGATATATGAAAATGCATGTTGCATGAAACAATTTATTGCCTCATTTATATGCACCACTAAGCCTAGAGCTTAGTGTGAGAGTTTCCTTCCGCGTAGATATAATGAAGAATAAGTAGACGATAATAGGTAAAGATAGCGGTGGTCTGATCCAGTAGAGCAGCTTGTTTCAACCACTGTGGGTCACATAACTTTTTTATTTATAGTTTGAATTTTATTTTATAATGTTTGTACAATAAACAACCTGTTTTGTAAATAACATGTTATTATAAAAAATGTGTTTTGTCTTTCTTGTTATGATTTCTTTTACACTACAAAGTAAATAAATAGTAAATAAAGAAAAGAAAAAATATATATACGAGTATCTTCTATTTATACATATATATGGAACGATGTTTTTAATCGATGAAGTCAGCATAGCACTCCCTTATCCAGGTACATATTGCTGGGGTGAGGGGGTGTTACATATATTATGCAATATATGATATGAAAAAAAGATGTAATGAAGATACAAAAAAAGAGGTTGATAAACAGAAAAAATATGTGATGAATGAAACAAAATTAAAAAAGTATGAGATTAATAAAGAAAAAATAAGAATGAATAAGTAATGAGATGAATTAAGCCGATAACATTTAGTTGAAAACTATAATTTTGGATAGTTTGGTATGTCAATCAAAAGGTTTTATTAATACTGATGATGACACATATATTAATATCAGTGATTACACATATATTAATATCGGTGATGATATTATTATTAATACTGGTGATGATACTATTATTAATGTCGGTGATGATACCATTATTAATATCGGTGATGACACCTATAAATTAATATCGGTAATGACATCATTATTAATGTCAGTGATGACAATTATATATTAATGTCGGTCATGTCACTTGTATGCACGTAACATAATGCACAGAAGACACTCTTATAATGCCTAGATGGTCAATTCCGTTATCTTAATTATTGGTTCTTAAGTGTTATGGGTATAAATAAGAGAATGATAGTACAAAATTATCGTATAGGTTATAATTGATAATTATATATACATGCTAACCAAATTAGTATAACAAAATGTAAGTATGAAATAATGAGATAAGATGTAGAAATATAAAGATGCATGAAAAGGTTGGCACACGTCATAAAAGTATAAAGTTGCATGTTGCATGATATAGTTTATTGGTTTAATTATATGCACCCCTAAACTTCAAGCTTAGCATGGGAGTTTATCTCCCACAGATATAACGGCGAAATAGTAGATAAAGCTAGCTGGCCCGATTTAGCAAAACAAAATATGTCAGACAATGTGGATCACCAAATTTCTGTATATATATTTCATACTCTCCTTTTTTATGGTTTTGTAAAATAACTCTATGTTTTATGCATTACATTTTTGTAAATCTTACTTTATGTAAATAAACTTTATTTCTTTATTATGATTTATTATTAAAAAAAGTAAATATGCTCTTTTCATATATATGTTTATATGAAATGATATTTTAACCAATGAAAGTAGCATAGCACTCATTCATCGAGGCATGTGTGCTGGGGTGAGGGGTATTATAGGCACCAAAGTAGAAAATCCAATTATAAAATTTTCTTATCCTTGATCAATGTAAATGAAATAAAACACCTAAAGTGGTGCCACTACACATTAAATAGTCTAGTCAAATCAGTTGAGAAATGGAAGAAGAAACCAACTGTTTTTTTCACCGTTCTAATCACTTTCTTACTAGTAATTATATATATATATATATATATATGCATTCATCAAATAATTATTATAGGTTCACTAGATAATTACTATAAGTTCGTTACTTTTGATCATAAGATATATCATTACTTATCACTACTATTTTTTTCTTTTCAAGAGCAACTTTCTTACTCGGATAGGGTATTATTCAAAGTAAGAGATATTGAAAACACAAAATTTCTAATCTTATTTTGCTAGACTGCTGCAACAGTTAAGCAAATAATAAAACAAGAATTAAAAAAGCAGAGGGTTTGGAAAAAGGAGGAATGGTGAAACCTGCAAATATTGTCAACATCTATGAAGAAGAGAACGAAGAGCCACTCTTAATAGCTGGAACAAGTAAACCAACAAATGTGAGGAATATAATTTGACAAACTAAACTTAAGTTTGACTATGATGAGCCTAATGTTTTTAACAAATGAGGTTGTTTTGTAAAAAGTTATAAACCTATAGTTTCTATATTATAAATTTGATGATGAGTATAAGTTTATGGACCTTAATAGTATATTAGATAAACATATTACTTAAACATAATGAGTCAATTCTACAATAATTACCTATTCAATATTCATTTCTTATAAACTGCTATGTTTTTTATAGGAGCACATGGAAAAGTTATCCTCTGTGCTAAAGAAAATAGCTACCACCATAGTTGAATGTGGAGAATGAATGGAAGAATTTGGGATAATGCATTCAGGAAGTGAAGTATTAAAGAAAACATTCACTTTCATGTATGAAATGTTCAACAATGGGGAAAGTTCTCAAGAAGACGAACCAATTGCTACCAATAAAAAAGATAACACAGTTAGCAGAGATGAAGATGAAGACTTCTTCAATGATCTTAGTTTTCTAATAAGTAAGACACACAAATATGATGCACCAAAAGCCACCGATGCTCCTTCCTTCTCCATGGATCTAACTCTACCTCATGATAAAAGCCAAAATAGTCAAAATGATGAAATAGATGCCCAAGACATGTTGATAGCAGAAAAAGTGCTTACTTTATCTAGAACAACACAACAATCACTAGAACAACACAAATCTCTTGAAAATATAATGCTTAACCAAGAGAAAACAATCAAAGAAAGTGTGGTTGGCTAAGAGAAATCTCCCAAGTAAATAGTACTCGACCAACACAAAACAATCGAATAAACTATGGTTGAGTAAGAAAAATATATTGAAGATATAATGATTGGCCAACAAAAAAACAATAAAAGAAAGTGTGGTCAACCAAGAGAAATCTATTGAAGATATAATATTTGGACAACACAAAACAATAGAAGAAAATGTGGTTGCTACAAATGAACCTCACATAACAACCACTGAAGTTAGAAGTGGAGATTAACCTACACTAGAGAAAATATTTGATGAGCATATTCCATAACTTAGTATTTTTTATGTGATGTTTGTAATGTAATGTAAAGTCATCAAATATGAACAGATGGTTCATTAGTATATTTCTGCAGGTTCATTAGTATTTCTCTATTGGTTCATTAATATTATGTATATAAAATGTTTATTCTTAATAATTTTGAATATTATTATAGGACTATTGTTGAGTCTGAATATGAGTCAGATGATGTAAAAGTAAAGTAAAACCATGAAGGAAATACAAGAAGCTTCCTTTAGCCTTGTAGTCTCCTTTTTTGACACAAAATAATCCAACACTAAAAGAAATTACACCTAAGGAGAAGTTGCTTTTATACTTTGCATTCATGCAATATACAGAATGACAACAAGAGTGAGATTAATATCTAAATCTTCTGTCAGTTATCAATTGTAAATAAATTAAATTCCTACAAACTAATAAGTACTTTCTTTTACAATAAAATTTTGTTCATGGCTGAAGATTATTTTACTTGTCGTGAAGATTTCCAAACCCTTGCAAATGGTGAGATTGTAAGTATAATTCTTGATATATAGAGCATGAGAATGAACTTGGTTGACCTAAAAAGGTCAATTAGCCAAACTAAAGATAGTATTTTTCTTCACCAAACCATATGAGTGATTGTCTTTCTCCAAATTCTATGTTGCACTTCAATTCTATGTTGCTTTTAAATAATGAACTTGCAAGCAGAAAATGATGAATTTATAAAATACTTATCATGAACCTGTAGCTTACAAATGATCAACCAATAAATTATATATCTTAAATCAGTAAGTTAAAGGTAATAAACCTTTAAATACTAGATGATGAATCTCTATGTTCTAGATGATGAATATCTAAGTTGTTGATGATGAACATTTAAGTTCTAAAAAATTAATCTGTAAGTTATAGATGATAAACTTGTAAATACTAAATAATGAATCTGTAGCTTCTAAATGATTAACTTGCAACTTGTAAATGATGAAATTGTAATTTCTACATGTCAAACCTATTATTTTCAATTTGAGCAATAACATTCAATATTAATGTTAATTTTAACCTTTTTGCTTACATATTTAATTGAAATCACCACCAGATTACATGGAAAAAAAATGACACTAGAAGAAGAATAAGAAAACTTCAATAATATATTGGATGAAAAATTAGCAAATGTTTCAAATTTAGACATCAGTGATGCTCAACTCGCAAGTACTTGTTATTAATACTTTTTTTTAAAAAAAACAACAGATGTTTAAACTTCTAATTTTTATTTTGATATTACATTTTAAGGTATTTTTCCTAGTTCTTCGACAAGGATATTATTTTCATATTTGCATAAATTTCAACAAATATACAATTGAGCTCATTGATAATAGAATACTTCTAGAAGGAATGATGACTTATAATACAAAGTATCAAGGTTGTGCAAGCAAAATTGTAAGTTCCACTCTTTTAGATTCATTATTTTAAAACTATATATTCATTCATTTTTAAATAGAGGTTCACCATTTAAGAAATGTTATATTTATATGTTTATTTGTAATATATTATAGGATGATTTATTATATATTGTATATTGATAGAAATAATGTTCATTACTTTTTATTTTTATCTTTTGGTTGATGAATTTGGTAACTGTTGCCCAGATATTAGACCAAGAAGGGGGGTTGAATTGGAGATTCAAAAATTAAACTTTAAAGTGCGGAAATAAAATTGTTAATTTTAGAAGGGATAGAGAAAATCAGACACAAAGATTTATAGAAGTTCGGGTATTAACAAACCCTACTCCTCTCCCCAATCGCAATTGGGAGTTTCACTAACACACTAAGTGTTACAATGGAGTTTTACAAGCTCACTCCCAACTATGGTGTTTCTCACAATGGCTCACACTTAACCCAGAAATCCCTTGTGTTTTAATGGCTCACACAATAACCAATTCCTTTGTGTTTTACAGGCTCACACAAACAACCTTTTAATTTGTGTTTTGGAGGTTCACACAACTAACCTTTACAAGTGTTATTCTCTTAACCCAGAACTACCCAATGCTTACTTGAGTAAAGATTACAGAGATAACTACTTATAAATCTTTATTCCTCAAGTATGAGGAGCAATAAGATTTTTACAGAGAATGAATTAATTCTTAAAGTATAAAAGTACAAGATAGCTTGTGATTTGAAGTATATGCTAATCTTTTGTTTTTCTTGCCATTCTCTTGTTTCTTAATGCATAAATGACTTCTATTTATACTCCCATGGCTGAATATAGCCGTTGGGGTGCATTAAATAAGAAACTAGCCGTTATACCAACTAAAAAATCTCGCCTGATATTTTTCTCTTTCATTGTTCACGGGGGTGACAGTTCTTCCCAAGCCGTGACTGAAGTGGTGACCTTGGTTGTGAAGCTCTCTGGTATGTTTTGACATATAGAGTCACGGGCGTGACTTTAATCAGTCACGGGCGTGACACTCTTCCCATGTGTGAACCAAGTGGTGACTCTGGTCGTGAAGCTCTCTGAATGAAATTGAATGAAGCCTTCACGGGGGTGACACATTCATTCATGGGGGTGAACATCTTCCCAGCCGTGACCCAAGTGGTGACTCTGGTCGTGAAGCTCTCTGGAATGAAATTTGCATAAAGCTTCACGGGGGTGACACCTTTCTTCACGGGAGTGACTGAAATGCTTACTTCACGGTTTGGTTTTCCTTCATGGTCGTGAACTTCAAATGTTGGTTTCTTGGTAATGGTTAGTTGGCTTCACGGGAGTGACTCCTAGAGTCACAACAGTGAACATGCTACCTCTTGCTTTTTGATTCTCAAGTATTATTCCTCCAATTCTCTATTCTTGCTATTTTAATTCATGTCCTGTATAATATACTTACAAAAATAAGTATGTTAAATACAATATTTCTATATTATTTATTATTATCAAAATGACGAAAATACCCCTCAAGGTTAACAATCTCCCCCTTTTTGATGGTGAGTAATAATTTAGCAATATGTGATTTTGAGAAGTCTCCCCCTCAAAATATACTTAGTATAAAAAATATAATATGCAAGAATAGTAAATAAAGATGTAGCATTTTAACTAGTTTTTAAGTATATGCAAGTTATATGAGAAGTATATCCAATTCATACCATAATTCCTTTTCAAGACATAAAGTATATGTAAGGTGTATCATGGCATGTTTTTATTTGTAACTTGCTCTTAAGGTGTATGCAAAGTATACTCAGTATATAAAAGCTCAGTTTTTCTACTTTGCATTTGAAAAGTTGAATCAAGATTTTTAAATCAATTCAAAGTCTGTTTCACTGTTTGATTCACTTATTCTTATTATTGCTAGTTTGATACTACTTTCCCTTATCATATATTATCTATCATATATTGCTAGTTTTCTCCCCCTTTTGTCATCAATCAAAAAGAATATGTAGATTAAAGTAAACAAAAGAAAATATATATTATGAAGGAAGGGATACAAACTATGAAAGGAAATTTAAGATTTCCTACATAAGCAAACATAACAAACAAAAAATGAGCAAACATTGCACATTTAGGCTACTCTCTAGCCTATATCCTAGCTAGACATCCTATCACGAAGCGTAGCTACTTCAGCTTCAAGACTGTTGATCCGAGACTCTATAAAGTCCTTGAGGTTTTCCAACCTCTCATCCATGGAAGTCTGCAGCTGCTCCAAATATGGTGCCAAGAGGTCGACCACCTGCTGCGGTAAAGACGGTGTGGAGGCTGAGGACTGTCCAATGTCCTGAGCGATAGCTGGAGTGGCTTCCTCAATCCTAGCCCTCTTTTTCTACTGGACTCCCTGGAGGCCTGCTTTAAAATCCTCCGTGTCATGATCTTCCCAGATAATCTCTCCAGCAATATCAGTGAAGCGATAAAAGATATCGTTCTGGTAAATGATTCTCACTGCTGCTCCCATCTTGATGAATGACTCGATATCCAGCCTATCTCGGTGTGCAGGAATGATATTGAAGTGGTGGTTATCCAGCTTCAAGTAATTGAGCTTCACTGCCATATGAGTGACATAAGCCCCAATCAAGATATCTCATGTGGGCTTGGTGGCGATGGAGAGAAGATGGTTTGCAAACCATCTGGAAAGCGCCACTTTGACTCCCCGGTGAGCCATCTCGAATAAGAAGAGTTCTGACTTCCTTATAGTACCATTGCTCTCTCCTCGAGCAAAAATGCTATAGGTTAGAAACCTATGCAAATACCTGTGTACTGGGGCCACGAGATGAGTGCTCTTCGTCTTTTTTACATCCCAGCTACAGTTATATCCAAAATGAGTCCAGGCTGTAGGGGCAGAGAATTCTACCTCAGTCTCATTCAGAACGCCATCAGATGGTAGGTTGAGCAATTCTCCAAAAGCGATGGCGCTGAGAGTATTTTCATTGTTGCAAAGTTGGAATTTCACCACTCCAGTTGGTGAAACCTGCAAGGTGCTGAGGAATTCCAGCGTTGGCTCCCGTAGGGTTGGCAGATGAATTTCAACAAATTCTCGTAGATAACAGGCTTGAAGTTGCTCTGTCATAGCCATCTCGAGTTCGAGATTACGGACTGTCTGCCATTCGAAGGACCTTGATGATAAAATTGGTCTCTTCTTCAAAGTTGCATACCGAGGATGGCAACTTTCGGGTATGATGTTCATGAGGTAATCTGAATACCTCTTCGGTGCATGAGACTTCTTTCTCTTCCCTTTTGACGAAGCAGACTCCATTTTGTTTGAAGAATTTTTTTTTGAAGAAGATTTTTGATTGAAAAAAAATATGATGAAATACCCTAGGAATGTCTGTTTTCTGCTGAAGATTCGAACTTTTGATGGAATTTATAGTGAAATATCAAGGCTTTGGGGTCGGAATCTTCAATGTCTCAATGAATGAGAGTAAATGAGAGCGGTTTTGGGAGATGGAGAGTTGAAATGAAGATTGTAACCAGCTGTTTTCTTATATATTCGATACATTCATGGGCGTGGCTTGGGGTGTCACGGGCTTGAATAGTCGTGTTCACGGTTTGCTGAAGCAGTGTTTCACCCGTGAATGAAAGCGTGAATGCATTCATGGGCGTGATCTATGAACATCACTGGCGTGAATGATCATAGGTCACGGGGGTGAATATATTGTCACGGGCGTGAACTGTTGAATTTCACTACTTATACCCGTGAAGCAAGCCGTGACACAAGGGGTGAAAGCGTCTGTGAGTTTTTGGGTGTAATTAATCACGAGCGTGATACTCTGTCACGGGCATGAAGGTTCTTTGCCACGGGCGTGATGCAAGCCATGAAACTATGTTTCACCACTTGAAGCCGTGAATCATGCCGTGACCCAAAGCGTGAAAGCTTCTGTGAGTTTTTTTGAGGCGTAATGGTTCACGGGAGTGAAAAAGTGTCACGGGCGTGAATATTCTTATCCACAGGCGTGACTCAAGCCGTGAAACAATGTTTCACTACTTGAAGCCGTGAAGCATGTCGTGAACCAAAGTCGTGAACGACACTGCCTCTTTGAGCCACTTAAGTCACAGGCGTGAGTATAAGTCACTGGCGTGACTCCCCTATAATTTTCATCAGATTAAGTTCTGCAACAAGACTAAATCATTTCAACAAAGATTTTACTTCATAAAGCATAAATTCTCATAAAAAAAAACTTTATCTTATAACTTGTGAGATGTTTTAAGATCAACAATTAAAAATTTCATATTTTTGTAATCACAAGGTTAATCCATCAATCATACCTAGTTCTCTTCTAATAAAATTAAATCTTTCCTCATTTAGAGACTTAGTGAAAATATCTGCTAATTGCTTTTCTGTGCATACAAATTCTAATTCAACATCTCCATATTGAACATGATCTCTAATAAAGTGATGTCTAATGTCAATATGTTTACTTCTAGAGTGTTGAATAGGATTCTTTGAAAGATTTATGGCACTGGTGTTGTCACATTTTATAGGTATATGGTTCATCTCATGACCATAGTCCTTAAGTTGTTGTTTTATCCAAAGAATTTGTGTACAACAACATCCAACTGCAACATATTCAGCCTCAGCAGTTGAGAGAGCAACTGAAACTTGTTTCTTGCTAAACCAAGAAACCAAACATTCTCCAATGAAGTGACAAGTACCTAAAGTGCTTTTCTTATCCAAATGACTACCAGCATAGTCTGCATCTGAATATCCTATAATATAGAAAGATGAATTTCTAGGATACCATAAACCTAGATGCAATGTACCATGTAAATATCTTAAAATCCTTTTTACAGCATTTAGATGAGATTCTTTTGGACATGATTGAAAAAACGCACATAAGCAAACACTATACATAATATCGAGTCTAGAAGCAGTGAGATATAAAAGTGATCCGATCATACCTCTATAAAGCTTTTCATTAATGCTCTTACCCTTTTCATCTTTGTCCAATTTTGTTGATGTGCTTATAGGAGTCTTGGCATTTTTGCATCCTTCCATACCAATTTTTTTGATTAAGTCTTTGGCATATTTGGATTGGTTGATGAATATGCCCTCATTGCTTTATTTGATTTGTAGAGCAAGGAAATACTTAAGTTCTCCCATCATGCTCATTTCAAATTCCCTAGTCATGCACTTAGCAAATTCTTGACAAAGCAGCTCATTAGTAGAACCAAATATTATATCATCAACATAAATTTGAGCAATTAGTATCTCATGCTTATGCTTTTTCATGAAGAGTGTAGTGTCAACATTTCCCTTTGTGAAGCTATTTTCTAGTAAAAAAGAACTTAGTCTTTCATACCAAGCTCTTTGAGCTTGTTTTAAACCATACAAAGCTTTTGAAAGTTTAAAAACATGATTTGGTAAATTATAGCTTTCAAAACCTGGTGGTTGTTCTACATACACTTCTTCATCTATATAGCCATTTAGAAATGCACTTTTCACATCCATTTGAAAAAATTTGAAATTCATGTGACATGCATATGCTAAGAGTATTCTTATAGCTTCTAATCTAGCTACCGGTGCATATGTTTCATCATAGTCTATACCTTCTTCCTGATTATATCCTTTTGCAACTAGTCTTGCTTTATTCCTGGTTATTAACCCTTGTTCATCTAACTTATTTCTAAATACCTATTTACTGCCTATGATTGAATGATTCTTAGGTCTTGGTACTAGGTTCCATACCTTATTTCTCTCAAATTGGTTGAGTTCCTCTTGCATGGCAATTACCCAACTTTCATCATTAAGAGCCTCATCAATGTTTTTAGGCTCTATTTGTGAAATAAAAGCTATGTCAGTGACTAAATGCTTGAAATGAGATCTAGTACTTACACCCTTTGATAGATCACCAATTATTTGCTCTTTTGGATGATTTCTGTTCATTCTCCATTCTTTTGGAAGTTCTTGCTCCATTTGTTCTTGATTTTGAGGTAGTAGTTTTTCTTGATCGTTTTCTTCTTTTCCATTTTCAATGACAAGTTTTTCCATATTATCTACAACATCATCAAGAGCATTACCTTTCACAAGATCAAGTCTACTAGATTCATCAAAAACAACATGCATGGATTCTTCCACTATTAATGATATCTTATTAAATACTCTATATGCTTTGCTGGTTGTAGAGTATCCTAAAAAGATACCATCATCAGACTTAGAGGCAAATTTTCCAAGATTGTCCTTGGTGTTCAATATAAAACACTTGCATCCAAATACTCTAAAGTATGATACCAAGGGCTTTCTTCCATTCCATAGCTCAAATGAGGTTTTGTTTAAAAGAGGTCTTTTGAAAACTCGATTTGAAATATAACATGTAGTGTTTGTGGCTTCTGCCCAAAAATAAGTTGGTAATTCATATTCATTAAGCATTGTTCTTGCAGTTTCAATTAATGTTCGATTTTTCCTTTCAACTACACCATTTTGTTGAGGTGTTATAGGAGATGAGAAATTATGTGAAATACCATGTTCAAGACAAAAACTTTCAAAGTTTTCATTTTCAAATTCTTTCCCATGATCACTTCTTATTTTTGAAATGCAGTACCCCCTTTTTCATTTTGAACTCTTTCAGTAAAGTTTTTGAAATTTTCAAAAGCGTCACTCTTTTGAGCTAAGAAAATTACCCAAGTAAATCTAGAGTAATCATCTACGATGACAAATGCATAATGTTTTCCTCCTAAGCTAGCAACCCTAGTAGGTCCAAATAAGTCTAAATGTAGGAGTTTAAGGGGTTTTGAAGTACTTACTATGTTTTTGGCTTTGAAAGATGACTTGAGTTGCTTTCCTCTTTGACAAGGATCACATGTCTTGCCTTTTTCATATTTAACTCTTGGTAATCCTTTTACTAGCTCTCCTGTGCTGAGACTTTGTATTAAATCCATGTTAGCATGACCAAGTCTTCTATGCCACAGCCAAGATTCATCACTAGTAGTCACAAGACACTTAGAGGAATGGTTAGATAGTTCATGTAAGTTTATTATGTACGTATTGATGTCTCTATTTCCTTTAAATATTTCTTGACCATCAATCGAGATTACAAGACATTCATTTAAAGTGAAGATTACTTTGTTTCCTTTATCACATAATTGACTTACACTTAACAAGTTATGTTTCAAGCCATCAACAAGTAAAACATCCTTAATAAAAGTAGTACCATTAACACCAATAGAACCAATGCCAATTACCTTACCCTTTGCATTGTTTCCAAAGGTAACTTTACCTCCATCAATACTTTTGATTTCATTGAAGAGTTCTTTATCTCCTGTCATATGCCTTGAGCATCCACTGTCTACTAGCCATGCATTTTTGTTTATTGTGGACTTGAGGCATACCTACAGAGTTACAAATCAAGTATGATATTTAGGTACCCAAATGAGTTTGGGTCCTTGGAGGTTAGCTCATGAAGGTTGCCAATGAGCCTTCCTTATCCAGCAATTTCTATTTATATGACCCATTTTCATACAGTAATTACATTGTTTAGGTGTAAACTTGCTTTTTGGTCTTACAATGTATTTGAATCCCATAATTTGATTAGACTGATTTTGAGAACAATGGCATGCACAATCATGATTAATTTTCATTTTTCTAGATGCATACTCCTTATACATAAAGGCATGATTATTCTTTTTCTGTATAGAAGGTTTAACATGCTTATTTCTTGGAGTAGTTCTAACAGGTGTGGAGATGTGAGATTCTTTAGATTTTACAAATATAGTTTTGTGAGAAGATGATGATGTGTACTTAAACCCTAGACCATGTCTAACTAAAGGTGGTCTTTGAGACACAATGAGAGTATCTAAGCTCTCTTTACCCTTGTGAAATTTAGAAATGGAATTTCTAAGTTCTTCAACTTCATTTTTCAAAGTATTATTTTCTTTTAACAGTGAAGCTGTTGAAGGTCTTGATGAGTATTCATCTAATGAATTTTGAAGAGATTCATTAGATGATTTAAGCTTTATGTTCTCCTTTTCTAAGCCATCTATCTTATTTTTCAAATTAGAGATATTATTTCTATAGAAACTAAATTTAGTTCTATATTTCTCTAATTCTATATTTAATTCTTCTATTAGGCTTTGCTCATCATAATCATCATCACTATCACTATCACTATCATTATCACTACTATCATTATTGAAAGAGTATGAGTGTAGTAATCTTACTTTATCCGAGACGTGATCCTCAATAGCCATAAAACATAGGTTGACCTCTTCACTTTCATTATCATCTTTTTCACTTAAAGTGCTTTCATCATCCCATGTGACTTTGTGACCTTTCTCCCTATTGTCTCTTTGATATTTGCTCTTATGCTTCTTGAGCCTTGGACATTCTGGTTTGATATGTCCTTTCGTTCCACATTCATAGCATTTTACCTCTTCCTTACTTCTGTGTGTATCATTTGAAGTTTGTTTGAGATTTATTTGCCTGAATTTTCTGGAATTGCTCATTTTCTTCTCAATGATTCTTTTTAATCTCCTTGAAAGCATAGCGATGTCCTCATTTTCATCATCACTCATCTCTTCATCATCTTCACTTTCTTCTTGATATTTTGAAGTAGAGGCTTTGAGTGCTAAGGGTTTTCTTTTCTCTGGCTCTGCTTCAAGCTCTCTATCTCTCTTTACTGCCATATCATGTGTGAGAAGCTTGCCAATCAGCACATCAGTGTTCATGATACTCATATCTTCATTTGCTTCTTCTATGCCAGCAACTCTTGAACCATAGTCTTTAAGAGGAAGACTTCTCAGGATTTTATTGTTTACATCTTCCAAGCTCAGATGCTTCCCAAGTTTCCTCATTCCATTTATAATGGATAGAATACGGTTGGTCATGTCAGTGATTGACTCATTTGATTTCATTTTGAAGAGCTCATATTCTGAGGTTAGAAGTTGAATCTTCTTGGATTTGACTTGCTTAGTTCCCTCATGATAGTTCTCCAATGTCTTCCACATACTATATGCTGTTGAGCAGTGCTGTATTCTCCCACATTCTTCAATAGATAATGAGCTTGATAGAATTGTCATTACCTTCTTATTTTTGAAATTTGCTATTCTTTGGGGCTCTGTCCAATCATCTCTTGATAGGATTTCCTCTTCACCATCAGCTCCTCTTCTAGTTGGTGATGTCCATTCTTCTTGTACACTATCCCAGACTTCAATTCCTTCACTATCCAAGTATGTCTCCATCCTAAACTTCCAATGGGCATAATTTGCTCCATCAAAGTAAGGTTTGAGACTCTGGAATCCTTCACTGGCCATATCTTACTCTTTACTAGCACTTTTTAGGCTTCAATGCTAGACAAGGCTCTGATACCAATTGTTGCCCAGATATTAGACCAAGAAGGGGGGTTGAATTGGAGATTCAAAAATTAAACTTTAAAGTGCGGAAATAAAATTGTTAATTTTAGAAGGGATAGAGAAAATCAGACACAAAGATTTATAGAGGTTCGGGTATTAACAAACCCTACTCCTCTCCCCAATCGCAATTGGGAGTTTCACTAACACACTAAGTGTTACAATGGAGTTTTACAAGCTCACTTCCAACTACGGTGTTTCTCACAATGGCTCACACCTAACCCAGAAATCTCTTGTGTTTTAATGGCTCACACAATAACCAATTCCTTTGTGTTTTACAGGCTCACACAAACAACCTACACTTTGTGTTTTATAGACTCACACAAACAACCTACACTTTGTGTTTTATAGGCTCACACAAACAACCTTTTAATTTGTGTTTTGGAGGTTCACACAACTAACCCTTACAAGTGTTATTCTCTTAACCCAGAACTACCCAATGCTTATTTGAGTAAAGATTACAGAGATAACTACTTATAAATCTTTATTGCTCAAGTATGAGGAGCAATAAGATTTTTACAGAGAATGAATTAATTCTCAAAGTATAAAAGTACAAGATAGCTTGTGATTTGAAGTATATGCTAATCTTTTGTTTTTCTTGTCATTCTCTTGTTTCTTAATGCATAAATGACTTTCATTTATACTCCTATGGCTGAATATAGTCGTTGGGGTGCATTAAATAAGAAACTAGCCGTTATACCAACCAAAAAATCGCGTCTGATATTTTTCTCTTTCATTGTTCACGGGCATGAATATGCTTGTCACGGATGTGACAGTTCTTCCCAAGCCGTGATTGAAGTGGTGACCTTGGTCGTGAAGCTCTCTGGTATGTTTTGACATATAGAGTCACAGGCGTGACTTTAATCAGTCACGGGCGTGACACTCTTCCTATGTGTGAACCAAGTGGTGACTCTAGTCGTGAAGCTCTCTGAATGAAATTGAATGAAGCCTTCACGGGGGTGACACATTCATTCATGGGGGTGAACATCTTCCCAGCCGTGACCCAAGTGGTGACTCTGGTCATGAAGCTATCTGGAATGAAATTTGCATGAAGCTTCACGGGGGTGACACCTTTCTTCACGGGGGTGACTGAAATGCTTACTTCATGGTTTGGTTTTCCTTCATGGTCGTGAACTTCAAATGTTGGTTTCTTGGTAACGGTTAGTTGGCTTCACGGGAGTGACTCCTAGAGTCACGGCTGTGAACATGCTACCTCTTGCTTTTTGATTCTCAAGTATTATTCTTCCAATTCTCCATTCTTGCTATTTTAATTCATGTCCTGTATAATATACTTACAAAAACACGTATGTTAAATACAATATTGCTATATTATTTATTATCATCAAAATGACGGAAATACCCCTCAAAGTTAACAGTAACTATTGGGCAAAAAAAAACCTTCGTAGATCTGATTTTATAAAAAACACTTTACTGAAGTCTTAATTAAAATGCATTGAGATCAACTCATAATCATATTGAATGTTGAGTTTTTTTTTTTTTTTTTGCATTAGATGCATGGAGACTTACAAGGGGCAAGGTGACAATTGAAAATGCAATTTGAAGAAAAAATGATGTAAGTTATAACTATACTTTTCTTTCATATTGTTATTATGTGTTTATCATTATTTTCTTATTACTATAATTGTATTATTTTGCAGGACCTTATCTTAAATTCTCTAAGAGCCAAATATTGTGCAAACATTCTGATGATATAAGAGAACCAACTTAAAGATAATGTACTAAGGAATGCTAAGAAGAATGCCATAAAAAAATAATGAAAAATATCAAATGTATAAATTAGTTCTGAAAATAATTTTCATTGTATAGATATAATATAAAATATTTCAAATGCATAAATTAGTTATAAAAAATACTTTTTAATTGTAAATAAACAATATAGATATTAAAATACTACACAAATTCAAAGTTTTCATCTATATTCTATGTCCATCATTGAATTCTTAATCTTAGATACATTAAAAATGATTGCAACTTGGTATTCACTTCTATAATATATTATCTTTTGATTAACTTATAAGTTGTTAACGATAAATCTGTAACTTATAAACGGTGAATCTATAAGTCTAGAATAAACCTTAAACCTCTAAACGATGAACCTGAAGCTTTTAAATGATGAATATCAAAGTTTCAAATGATCAACCTGTAGCTTATAAAATGATGAATCTGAAATTTTAAACAATGAATCTATAAATTCAGAAAAATATACCTTTATGCTCTAATAGATGAACATGTAGCTTTTACACGATAAATCTGTAAGTAAAAACTAATGAATTTATAACTTATAAATGATGAACTTTTAAGTTGAAAACAATCAACCTATAAGTTCTAAAATGATGAACATCCAATTTCTAAATGATGAATATATAACTTCTAAATGATAGATTTGTAAATTTTTCAAGATGAACAATATATTCTAAATAATGAAGTTGTCAACTTAAAAATAATGAATATATAAATTCTAAATGACGAACCTAAAAGGTTTATATGATGAAACTACAACTTTAAAACGATGAATATATAAGTTCTAAGAGATGAGTCTAGCTTCTGAAAGATTAACATTAAATTTTTAAACGATGAACCTTTAATTTCTAAATGATGAAGCTGTAACATATAAATGATAAACTTAGAGCTTCTAAACAATTAGGATGAATCTATATATTCTAAATGATGAACATATAGCTTGTAAATGATCAATCCCATACAAGTTCTAAATGACTCTTTTTAATTAATGTCATAATTAATGCTCCCTCTTCCATTTCAAATTATTTTTAAACCATACAGATTAATGCCATAAAAAGAATTGAATAATATTTATAATAAATACCATAATTAATGCTCTTCTAGGATTAGAAAATATGTAAAATCATATTTTTCTCACATTACAACTCTCTTCTTATCATCAGAGACAAAATCACCTCTTTTTTGCTCATCACATTTAGGGATATTAAACTCAGTAATATCATAAATGAAAATATAGTATTATGATTATAACACCCTTCGATATAATTTGGAATAAATCCAATTATACCAAAAAATATTATGATAATATTATAAATTAAAACATTGATGCACCATAGTCATGATCATTTATAAAAATTATAAACAATATTAAAAGACTTAAATACAAATAAAGATTTAATAATAACAAACGAGTAATGTATTAGTCCAACTGTTTTACAAAATGGATAGTTATAAAATTATATGCTTCTGAAAATAAAAACATGTACATTTATAAATATCCAACTTAATAAAAATAACAAAATACAATAGTTTTATCATCCACCCCAAGTATATATTATTAACTCTGCTCTTGGGCATCCTCCTTTGTCAATCAAGACCTAGGCTTCAAACTTATGCATGGAAACACTCATACACTAAACAACCTAATACTTAGTGATACATAACAATATGCAAAGCACAACATGCATGATACCCTTACTGTCATACCAATATGACTTACCTTGCCGTCTACACATACAACATACCATGTATTTATGATGTCATGCCTCAATATTCTCAATACACTACTCAAATATGCATAACATAATAATGTAAACAACCATTAAATATTCAAGTGTATACCACATATAGAAATTATTAATTACCTTCTTTCTTGACCTACTTTACTTATTACTAGACTAAATTGCATACGGATAATCTACTGCTCTCACCTAAGCTCTCAGGACACTTGTCTTAGCTTCCCAGAATACCTGTATGAGGAAACAAGTGTGCACATAGTAAGCACCAAAGGAAGCACACTTGACTCTAGCATCAAGAATCTCGAACATGACTAACCTAGGTCACCTGTGTTGCCCAGATATTAAGCCAAAAAGGGGGGGTTGAATTGGAGTTTTAAAAATTAAACTTTAAGGTACGGAAATAAACAATTAATTTTAGGAGGTATAAAGAAAATTTGACACACAGATTTATAGAGGTTCGGGTGTTAACAAACCCTACTCCTCTTCCCAATCGCAATTGGGAGTTTCACTAACACACTAAGTGTTACAATGGAGTTTTACAAGCTAACTCCCAACTATGGTGTTTCTCACAATGGCTCACACCTAACCTAGAAATCCCTTGTATTTTAATGGCTTACACAATAACCAATTCCTTGTGTTTTTACAGACTCACATAACAACCTACACTTTGTGTTTTACAGGCTCACATAAATAACCTACACTTTGTGTTTTACAGGCTCACACAACAACCTACACTTTGTGTTTTACAGGCTCACACAACAACCTACACTTTGTATTTTACAGGCTCACACAAACAACCTTTTAACTTGTGTTTTGGAGGTTCACACAACTAACCCTTACAAGTGTTCTACTCTTAACCCAGAACTACCCAAAGCTCACTTTAGTAAAGATTACAGAGAGTACCACTTATAAATCTTTATTGCTCAAATATGAGGAGCAAAAAGATTTTTACAGAGAATAGATTTGTTCTCAAAGTATGAAAGTACAAGATAGATTGTGATTTGAAGTATATGCTAATCTTTTGTTTTTCTTATCATTCTCTTGTTTCTTAATGCATAAATGACTTCCATTTATACTCTCATGGCTGAATATAGTGGTTGGGGTGCATTAAATAAGAAACTAGCGTTGTACCAATCAAAAATTGCGCCTGACATTTTTCTCTTTCATTGTTCACGGGCGTGACTATGCTTGTCACGGGGGTGACAGTTCTTCCCAAGCGTGACTGAAGTGGTGACCTTGGTCGTGAAACTCTCTGGAATGTTTTGACATATTGCGTCACGGGCGTGACAAGCTTCCCAGCCGTGATCCAAGTGGTGACTCTGGTCGTGAAGCTCTCTGGATGAAATTGCATGAATCTTCACGAGGGTGACACCTTTATTCATGGGAGTGACTGAAATGCTTAATTCATGGTTTGTTTTTCTTTCATAGCCGTGAACTTCAAATGTTGGTTTTTGGTAACGGTTAGTTTCCTTCACGGGAGTGACTCCTAGAGTCACGGCAGTGAACATGCTACAACTTGAATTTTGTTTCTCAAGGATTATTCTTCCAATTCTCCATTCTTGCTATTTTAATTCATGTCCTGTATAATATACTTACAAAAACAAGTATGTTAAATACAATATTGCTATATTATTTGTTATCATCAAAATGACGGAAATACTCCTCTAGGTTTAGCAATCTCCCCTTTTTTGATGGTGACAAATAATTTAGCAATATGTGAGTTTTGAGAAGTCTCCCCTTCAAAATATACTTAGGATAAAAAATTTATCATGTGCAAGAATAGTAGATAATGATGTAGCATTTAAATAAACTTTAAGTATATGCAAGTTATATGAGAAGTATATCCAATTCATACCATAATTCCTTTTCAAGACATAAAGTATATGTAAGGTATATTTAAGGTCTATCATGGTATATTTTTATTTGTAACTTGCTTTAAGGTATATGCAAAGTATACTTAGGGTATATCTAAGATATATAACAAACTCAATTTTCCAATTATATACTTTGCATATGAAATGTTGAATCAAGATTTTTAAACCATTTTAAACTCCATTCACTTTTTGATTCAAGGTTCTTATATTGTTGGTTTGATACCAATCCCTTATCATATATTGCCTATCATATATTGCTAGTTTTCTCCCCCTTTGTATATAAAATTTTGAATCAAGATTTTTTAAACCATTTCAAAGTCAATTCAATTTTAATTATTTGATTCAAAATTCATTTACCTTAATATATCAAGTTTGATCTTATGCTGCCTATCATCTATTGCTTACCATATATTGCTAGTTTTCTCCCCCTTTTGTCATCAATCAAAAAGGATATGAAGATTGAAGTAAACAAAAGCAAATATATATATCATAAATGAAAGGATACAAACTAAGTTAAAATATTCAGAAAGGAAATTTAAAATTTCCTACACAAGCAAAACATAAAAATGACAAACAAGCTAAAATGATCAAATTTAGGCTACACTTTAGCCTATCTCCTAGCCAGACATCCTATCACGAAGCCTAGCTACTTCAGCCTCAAGGCTGTCCATCCGAGACTCCATGAAGTCCTTGAGGTTCTCCAACCTCTCATCCATGGAAGTCTGCAGCTGCTCAAAACGTGGTGCCAAGAGGTCGACCACCTGCTGCGCTAAGGATGGTGTGGAAGCTGAGGACTGTCCAATGTCCTGCTCGACTGCTGGAGGTGTTTCCTCAATCCGAGCCCTCTTTTTCTGCTGGACTCCCTGGAGGACTGCTTTAAAATCCTCCGTGTCATTATCTTCCCAGATAATCTCTCCAGCAGTGTCAGTGAAGCGGTAGAAGATATCGTTCTGAAAAACGATTCTGACAGCCGCTTCCATCTTGATGAACGACTCGACATCCAGCCTATCTCGAGGATATGCAGGAATAATGTTGAAGTGATGGTCATCCAGCTTCAAATAATTGAGCTTCACTGCAATATGGGTGACATATGCTCCAATCAAGATATCTCCTATGGGCTTGGTGGCAATGGAGAGAAGATGGTTTGAAAACCATCTGGAAAGTGCCACTGTGACTCCCCTGTGAGCCATCTCAAATAGGAAGAGTTCTGACTTCCTAATAGTTCCATTACTTTCTCCCCTAGCAAAAATACTATAGGTTAGGAACCTATACAGATACCTGTGTACTGGGGTCCTGAGATGTGTGCTCTTAGTTTTCTTGACATCCCAGCTGCAACCGGTGCCAAAATGTGTCCAGGCTGGAGGAGCAAAGAATTCTACCTCAGTCTCATTTAGAATGCCATCAGATGGTAGGTTGAACAATTCTCCAAATGCGATGGTGCTGAGGGTGTTAGGATTATTACAGAGTTGGAATTTCACCACTCCAGTAGGTGAAACCTACAAGGTGCTAAGAAATTCCAGCGTTGGCTCCCTTAGAGTCAGCTGATGAATTTCAACAAACTCTTTGAGATGACAGGCTTGTAGTTGCTCTGTCATAGCCATCTCAAGCCCGAGACTACGGACTATTTGCCAATCGAAGGACTTTGATGATAAAAGAGGTCTCTTCTTCAAAATTGCTTACCGAGGATGACAATTCTCCGAAATGATGTTCATGAGGTAATCTGAATACCTCTTAGGAGCATGGGACTTCTTTCTCTTTCCCTTAGATGAAACAGACTCCATATTTGAAAAAACTTTGTTGTTTGATGGAGTTGAAAATAATTTTGACAGAAAATTTGATGTAAAACCCTAGAAATGTATTATTTCTGCTGAAGATTCGAACTTTGGGTGGTATTTATAGTGAAATTTAAAGTCTTTGGGGTCGGAATCTTCAATGTCTTAATGAATGAGAGTAAATGAGAGCGGTTTTGGGAGATGAGAAGTTGAAATGAAGGTTGTAACCGGTTGTTTTCTTATATATTCGATACATTCACGGACGTGACTTATGGTTTCATGGGTGTGAATGGTCGTGTTCACGGTTTGCTGAAGCAGTGTTCTACCCATGAATGAAGGCGTGAATAATTTCATGGGCGTGATTGATGAATATCACGGTCGTGAATGATCATAGGTCATGGGGGTGAATAAATCGTCACGGGCATGAACTATTGAATTTCACTACTTATGCCCGTGAATCAAGCCGTGACACAAGGCGTGAAAGCTTCTGTGAGTTTTTGGGGTGTAATTGTTCACGGGAGTGAAAGTCCATTTTCACGGGCGTGATTCAAGTCATGAAACTAAGTTCACCACTTGCAGCCGTGAACCATGTCATGAACCAAAGTCGTGAAAGCTTCTGTGAGTTTTTGAGGCGTAATTGTTCACGGGAGTGAAAATTCGTCACGGACGTGAAAGTCCATTTTCATGGGCGTGACTCAAGCCGTAAAACTAAGTTTCACCCCTTGAAGCCATGAATCATGTCGTGAACCAAAGTCGTGAACGACACTGCCTCTTTAGGCCACTTTAAGTCACGGGCGTGAATATATGTCACGGGCGTGACTCCCCTATAATTTTCATCAAATTGAAATTAAGTTCTATAACAAGACTAAATCATTTCAACAAAGATTCTACTTCTTAAAACATGAATTCTCATCAAAATTTCTATCTTATAACTTGTGATATGATTTAAGATAAACAATTAAAATTTTATATTCTTGCAATCACAAGGTTAATCCATCAATCATACCTAGTTCTCTTCTAATGAAATTAAATCTTTCCTCATTTAGAGACTTAGTGAAAATATCTGCTAATTGATTTTTTGTGCTTATAAATTCTAATTCAACATCTCCATATTGAACATGATCTCTAATAAAGTGGTGTCTAATGTCAATATGTTTGCTTCTAGAGTGTTGAATATGATTCTTTGAAAGATTTATAGCACTAGTGTTGTCACATTTTATAGGTATATGCTTTATCTCATGACCATAGTCCTTAAGTTGTTGTTTCATCCATAGAATTTGTGTACAACAGCATCCAACTGCTACATATTCAGCTTCAGCAGTTGAGAGAGCAACTAAAACTTGTTTCTTGCTAAACCAAGAAACCAAACATTCTCCAATGAAGTGACAAGTACCTGAAGTACTTTTCCTATCCAAAAGATTACCAACATAGTCTGCATCTGAATATCCTATAATATAAAAAGATGAATTCCTAGGATACCATAAACCTAGATGCAATGATCAATGTAAATATCTTAAAATCCTTTTTACAACATTTAAATGAGATTCTTTAGGACATGATTGAAATCGAGCACATAAGCAAACACTATACATAATATCGGGTATAGAAGTAGTGAGATATAAAAGTGATCCGATCATACCTCTATAAAGCTTTTCATTAATGCTTTTACCCTTTTCATCTTTATCTAATTTCGTTGATGTGCTCATAGGAGTCTTGGCATTTTTGCATCCTTCCATACCAAATTTCTTGATTAAATCTTTGGCATATTTGGATTGGTTGATGAATATGCTCTCATTGCTTTGCTTTATTTGTAGACCAAGGAAATACTTAAGTTCTCCCATCATGCTCATTTCAAATTCCTTAGTCATGCACTTAGCAAATTCTTGACAAAGCAACTCATTAGTAGAACCAAATATTATATCATCAACATAAATTTGAACAATAAGTATATCATGCTTATGCTTTTTGATGAAAAGTGTAGTGTCAACATTTCCCTTTGTGAAGCTATTTTCTAATAAAAAAAGAACTTAGTCTCTCATACCAAGCTCTTGGAGCTTGTTTTAAACCATACAAAGCTTTTGAAAGTTTAAAAACATGATTTGGCAAATCATAACTGTCAAAACCTGGTGGTTGTTCTACATACACTTCTTCATCTATATAACCATTTAGAAATGCACTTTTCACATCCATTTGAAAGAGTTTGAAATTCATGTGACATGCATATGCTAAGAGTATTCTTATAGCTTCTAATCTAGCTACAGGTGCATATGTTTTATCATAATCTATACCTTCTTCTTGATTATATCCTTTTGCAACTAGTCTTGCTTTATTCCTGGTTATTAACCCTTGTTCATCTAATTTATTTCCAAATACCCATTTGCTACCTATGATTCGATGATTCTTGGGTCTAGGTACTAGATTCCATACCTTATTTCTCTCAAATTGGTTGAGTTCCTCTTGCATAGCAATTACCCAACTTTCATCATTAAGAGCCTCATCAATGTTTTTAGGACCAATTTGTGAAATAAAAGCAATGTCAGTGACTAAATGCTTGAAATGAGATCTAGTACTTACTCCCCTTGATAGATCACAATTATTTGCTCTTTTGGATGATCTTTCGTCATTCTCCATTCTTTTGGAAGTTCTTGCTCCATTTGTTCTTGATTTTGAGGTAGTAAATTTTCTTGATCGTTTTCTTCTTTTCCATTTTCAATGACTAGTTTTTCCATATTACCTACAACATCATCAAGAGCACTACCTTTCACAAGATCAAGTCTACTAGATTCATTAAAAACAACATGCATGGATTCTTCAACCGTTAATGATCTTTTATTAAATACTCTATATGCTTTGCTGGTTGTAGAGTATCCTAAAAAGATACCTTCATAAGACTTAGAAGCAAATTTTCCAAGATTGTCCTTGGTGTTCAATATAAAGCACTTGCATCCAAATACTCTAAAGTATGATATCAAGGGCTTTCTTCTATTCCATAGCTCAAATGAGGTTTTGTTTAATAGAGGTCTTTTGAAAACTCAATTTGAAATATAACATGCAGTGTTTGTGTCTTCTGCCCAAAAATAAGTTGGTAACTCATATTCATTAAGCATTGTTCTAGCCACGCATTTTTGTTTATTGTGGACTTGAGGCTTACCTGCAGAATCACAAATCAAGTATGATATTTAGGTACCCAAATGAGTTTGGGTCCTTAGGGGTTAGCACATGAAGGTTCCCAATGAGCCTTCCTTATCCAGCAATGTTTATTTATGTGACCCATTTTCATACAATAATTACATTGTTTAGGTCTAAACTTGCTTTTTGGTCTTACACTGTGTTTAAATGCCATAAATCTATTAGACTGATTTTGAGAACAATGGCATGCACAATCATGATTAATTTGCGTTTTTCTAGATGCATGCTTCCTATACATAAAGGCATGATTATTCTTTTTCTGTACATAAGGTTTAACATTCTTATTTCTTGGTGCAGTTCTAACAGGTGTGGAGATGTGAGATTCTTTAGATTTAACAAATATAGTTTTGTGAGAAGATGATGGTGTGTCCTTAAATCCTAGACCATGTCTTATTAAGGGTGGTCTTTGACACACAATGAGAGTATCTAAGCTTTCTTTACCTTTGTGAAATTTAGAAATGGAATTTCTAAGTTCCTTAACTTCATTTTTCAAAGTATTATTTTCTTTTAACAATGAAGCTGTTGAGGGTCTTGATGAGTATTCATCTAATGACTTTTGAAGGGATTCATTAGATGATTTAAGCTTTATGTTCTCTTTTTCTAAACCATCTATCTTATTTTTCAAATTAGAGATATTATTTCTATAGGTACTAAATTTAGTTCTATATTTCTATAATTCTATATTTAATTCTTCTATTAGGCTTTGCTCATCATCATCTTCATCACTATCACTGTTACTATTATTATCACTACTATCATTATTGAAAGAATATGAGTGTAGTGATCTTACCTTATTCGAGATGTGATCCTCAATAGCCATGAAGCATAGGTTGACCTCTTCACTTTCATTATCATCTTTTTCACTTGAAGAGCTTTTGTCATCCCATGTGGCTTTATGACCTTTCTCCCCATTGTCTCTTTGGTATTTGCTCTTATGCTTCTTGAGCCTTGGACATTCTGGTTTGATATGTCCTTTCTTTCCACATTCATAGCATTTTACCTCTTCCTTACTTCTGTGTGTATCATTTGAAGTTTGTTTGAGATTTCTTTGCCTGAATTTTCTGGAATTGCTCATTTTCTTCTCAATGATTCTTTTTAATCTCCTTGAAAGCATAGTGATGTCCTCATTTTCATCATCACTCATCTCTTCATCATCTTCACTTTCTTCTTGAGATTTTGAAGTAGAGGCTTTGAGTGCTAAGGGTTTTCTTTTCTTTGGCTCTGCTTCAAGCTCTCTATCTCTCTTTACTGCCATATCATGTGTGAGAAGCTTGCCAATCAGCACATCAGTGTTCATGATACTCATATCTTCATTTACTTCTTCTATACCAGCAACTCTTGAACCATAGTCTTTAAGAGGAAGACTTCTCAGGATTTTATTGTTTACATCTTCCAAGCTCAGATGCTTCCCAAGTTTCCTCATTCCATTTATAATGGATAGAAGACGGTTGGTCATGTCAGTGATTGACTCATTGGATTTCATCTTGAAGAGCTCATATTCTGAGGTTAGAAGTTGAATCTTTTTGGATTTGACTTGCTTAGTTCCCTCATGATAGTTCGCCAATGTCTTCCACATGCTATATGTTGTTGAGCAGTGTTGTATTCTCCCACATTCTTCAATATATAATGAGCTTGATATGATTGTCATTGCCTTGTTGTTTTTGAAATTTGCTCTTCTTTGAGGCTCTGTCCAATCATCTCTTGATAGGATTTCCTCTTCACCATCAGCTCCTCTTCAGGTTGGTGGTGTCCATTCTTTTCGTACACTATCCCAGACTTCAATTCCTTCACTATCCAAGTATGTCTCCATCCTAAACTTCCAATGGGCATAATTTGCTCCATCGAAGTAAGGTTTGAGACTCTGGAATCCTTCACTTGCCATATCTTACTCTTTACTAGTGCTTTTTAGGCTTCGATGCTAGACAAGGCTCTGATACCAATTGTTGCCCAGTTATTAAGCCAAAAAGGGGGGTTGAATTGGAGTTTTAAAAATTAAACTTTAAGGTGCGGAAATAAACAATTAATTTTAGGAGGGATAGAGAAAATTTGACACACAGATTTATAGAGGTTCGGGTGTTAACAAACCCTACTCCTCTCCCCAATCGCAATTGGGAGTTTCACTAACACCCTAAGTGTTACAATGGAGTTTTACAAGCTAACTCCCAACTATGGTGTTTCTCACAATGGCTCATACCTAACCCAGAAATCTCTTGTCTTTTAATAGCTCACACAATAACCAATTCCTTGTGTTTTTACAGGCTCACACAATAACCTACACTTTGTGTTTTATAGGCTCACACAAATAACCTACACTTTGTGTTTTACAGGCTCACACAAACAACCTTTTAACTTGTGTTTTGGAGGTTCACACAACTAACCCTTACAAGTGTTCTACTCTTAACCCAGAACTACCCAAAACTCACTTGAGTAAAGATTATAGAGAGAACCACTTATAAATCTTTATTGCTCAAATATGAGAAGCAAAAAGATTTTTACAGAGAATAGATTTGTTCTCAAAGTATGAAAGTACAAGATAGCTTGTGATTTGAAGTATATGCTAATCTTTTGTTTTTCTTATCATTCTCTTGTTTCTTAATGCATAAATGACTTCCATTTATACTCCCATGGCTAAATATAGCTGTTGGGGTGCATTAAATAAGAAACTAGCCGTTGTACCAACCAAAAATCGCGCCTGACATTTTTCTCTTTCATTGTTCATGGGCGTGACTATGCTTGTCACGGGGGTGACAGTTCTTCCCAAGCCGTGACTGAAATGGTGACCTTGGTCGTGAAGCTCTCTGGAATGTTTTGACATATTGCATCACGGGCGTGACATAATCATTCACGGGCGTGACAGGCTTCCCAGCCGTGATCCAAGTGGTGACTCTAGTCGTGAAGCTCTCTGGATGAAATTGCATGAATCTTCACGGGGGTGACACCTTTATTTATGGGGGTGACTGAAATGCTTACTTCACGGTTTGTTTTTCTTTCATGGCCGTGAACTTCAAATGTTGGTTTTTGGTAACGGTTAGCTTCCTTCACGGGAGTGACTCCTAGAGTCACGGCAGTGAACATGCTACAACTTGAATTTTGTTTCTCAAGGATTATTCTTCCAATTCTCCATTCTTGCTATTTTAATTCATGTCCTGTATAATATACTTATAAAAACAAGTATGTTAAATACAATATTGCTATATTATTTGTTATCATCAAAATGACAGAAATACCCCTCAAGGTTTAACAACCTGGTACCAATCCTCTCAATGGTATCCCATCTTTCCTAACTTTAGTCCTAGTCAGAGTAATAAACTTAACAGTTTTTCTTATCATATACCATTTCATAACGTACATAATTCATGATTCTCATAATTATAACCATAAAATGCATTATCATTACATGCTAAAACCCTACAATATAGGTACTCTACCTCAAACCAAATCAAACTCGATTCACATGAAAACATACAACTTTTCAAGGTCAAACAGATTCATGCCCGTAAATACACTTTCACAGTTGTAAAGAACCTCTTCACAGGTAGTTTACCTGTGAATCATATCATGATTCACCTATAAATCAGGAATATGTTCACGACCATGATCCACCCTTCATGGGTGTGGACCAAGCTGTGATTTCAACTGTGAAGTTGTCCGTGAACGGTTTTGCTTCAGCAACAAAACTTATTTTCACAATTTTTACGTTAATGAACTATCAGTTTATAGCTGTGAATCTAGAAATATTTCTAGAAAATAGAGTACACCATCTCATATCATGCAATCATCTATACGGTTGACCAATGTCAACCACTCTATCAACACTCCAACATGCATACAAGCCATATATCACTCTAATAACATTAAAAAATATACCAATATTTACCAATATAATCCATTTAACAGCTCAATCTATCATCTCAATCTATTAACCACAATATATCTCTAAATGTATTTAATCCAAAATCATGCCTATCTTATCCCAGAAATCACCCACAACATGCATTCAAGATAAGAAAACATAAGAATATGCGAGTTAAAGCTTTGAATGTATTTATGTACAAACGTTTCACCTAGGATAGAGCTTAACTACAGCTTTAGTTATCTAAGTTTGTCCTCTTCTTTGAGATGGACTTCCAACACCTCTATCAGCTCCTAGCAATAAGAAAACGTCTCCTTAAACTTTTTGGAACTAGAACCAAAAACAAAAACACTAAAACCAATTATTTTCTTGCAACTCTCAACCCTTTCTTTCTCACTCTTCTCTCTAACTTTACTCTAATAAAACTAGGTCTTTGAAGCTCCAAAAAGGGAGAAGAAGGGTTTTTAGTGATAAAAAAGAATGGATGTTGCATGTTTGGTTGGTTAACAGAGAGTGGAGAATATATTTTAAGGGATGGCAGAGAGAGAAAATTGTGACAGTCTCACCTATCCTGACTGTCCAGGATTTACGACTATGACACTTCCTTCATGGGCGTGATCCGCCTATTCATGATCGTGATTAACCTTCACGGTTTTCTCACTGAAGACCCAATATTAATGGTCGTGACACCATTTTTCACGAGCATGAAACAACAAAATCAACAACTTTAAAACTTTCATAATACTTTTCTTAACTCCTAACTCTCACCTACAATTAACACAATTTATAGACCCATATACAGATGTTACAATGATCTTGCTTTTACTGTTAATTACTAGTTGAATCTCTTAATAAATCAATTAATGGATGATTATGCTTTTAAAATTGTAGGAAATTCCTTTGAAGTTTATATCGAAATTGACTGAAGTTGATGAAGTACCTTTCAAACTGGTTACCTTTAATATCCAAAGAACATGAAAGGTCAGAGTGAAGATAGAAGCAGATAAAGCAATTATTGTGAATATGGAACATTTTTATCATGCATGCTAAGTGAAGTCCAACTACAGATTATTCTTGAACTATGAAACACCTAATTCTTTTTTTTTTTATTAGACTCAATGATGAGAATGGAGCAATAATCTCCTTGAACGATAATTGGATTCAAGTAGAAGAAGGTTCACAATTAATTTACATTCTTATTATTTTCTTTACCGTTGATCCTGTAGATTTTTTGTTTAAAGATTTAGATTTCATGATAATGATTTGATTTCACTTAGGCAAATTCTAGATGAACAACAAATCTAAATGAATCTTGATTCAAATATCTTAAAGGTCAAATGCAAATATGCTAAGTACGAAAATCATTTGGTGGGACCTATACTAATGTTTATTCTAAATTTTCAATTTGCTAATGGAGATATAAAGTACATATACACCTCTGGCATAACAAATATTTGACTTCATAATTTTTCTTCCATCTAGATTTTTCCAAAAAATGAATCATTGTGATTTTTTAGGTCAAATAGGAAGAATATCATAATCAAGACTGGTCCACATCTACTCTTCATATAATAAAATACCAAGACAAATTTTAAAACTTCAATTAAAACAAGATTTTTTGTAAAAATACTTCTTTTAAGGCCCTTTTCATGGTCATTCAAATATATATCATAAAATCATCAAAATAATACCATAAACACTCAAGGTGCAAACAATTCTCATAAAAACAATTAAGGTTCACAATGATCATATGGAATTTCTATCTAACATGCCAATTTCTCTCTTAATGAAATTAAAACATTCTTCACATAAAGCATCATAAATATTTTTAGGCTCAATTTGAGATATAAAGGCAACACTATTAAGAAGCTTAAGAGAGTGTCTAATATCTCTCATAAAAACAATTAAAGTTCACAATGATCATAAGGAATTTCTATCTAACATGCCAATTTCTCTCTTAATGAAATTAAAACATTCTTCACATAAAGGATAAAACATCATAAATATTTTTAGGCTCAATTTGAGATGTAAAGGCAACACTATTAAAAAGCTTAAGAGAGTGTCTAATACTTATCCCTTTAAATGGTTCACCAGTGGTGAGGTCCTTTGGATGGTATTTCTTCAAATGTCATTCCTTTAGAAGATTCTTATGAACATTTGAAGTTTGGGGAGCCATTGTGGTTCTTTAATTTATTCCTTTAAAGGTTCTACTAATACATTCTCTTAACATGCATTTTTATGAAGGTGTGTTGTTTTTATCATCATCTTTACTGCCATATTGTTGATTTAATTCTTTAATAAAATCTGCATCATTATCAACAACTTTTCTTGATTCAAGGGAGTTAGCTTCATAACAAAACAATATGCATTGACTCTTTTACAACTAAAGTTCTTTTATTAAAAACTCTATAAGATTTGTTAGAATTAGCATAGTCAAGAAAAATGCATTCGTTGATTTTTGCATCAAATTTTCCAAGATTATCTTTGGTGTTTAATATAAAACATTTGCATCTAAATAGTCTTAGATATGAAATCTCAGGCTTTTACCACTCCATAGCTCATAAGAATTTTTATTTAACATTGGGCTTATAAAAACTATGTTTGAAATATAATATGCAGTATTGACGTCTTCGACCCAAAAGTACTTTGGTAAATTATACTGAATAAGCATTGCTCTAGCCATCTCTACCAATGTTCTATTTTTTCTTTCAACAACCTCATTTTGTTAAGGTGTCCTAGGAGAAGAAATATTATGTGAAATTTAATTTTTAATGGAAAACGGTTTGAAATAATCATTTTCAATTTCTTTTTTATGATCACTCCTTATAGAAGAGATCTTTAAACCATTTTCATTTTGAATACGTTTTGCAAAAGATTAAAAAGCATAAAAGCTATCATCCTTGTGAGCTAGAAAAAGATGCCCAAATAGATCTGCAGTAATCATCAATAATGATGTATGAATAGTGCAATCCACTCAGGCTAGCAACTCTATATATGGTCCAAACAAATCCATGTGTAATAATTGAAGAGGTCTAGTGGTACTTACCTTATTTTTGGGTTTAAAAGAACTTTTTACTTGCTTACCCATTTGACATGCTCTATAGACTTTATCCTTTCGGAATCTAACTTTAGGAATGTAAATGACTAGGCCACATTTTCTTAGATCTCCAATGAATTCCATGCTGGCATATCCAAGTCTCTTATGCTAAACCCATGTGTCATCTGTAATGGCAGAAAAACACTCAACACCTTGGTTAGTCAAAAAGATGAATTCAATAACATACACATTGTTAACTCTTTCATAATTGAAAATAACTTTGTTATCTAAAACTCAAGTTGTAAAGCATTTTGTAGGTTCAAAAATTACATTATGTCCTTTATTGTACAATTGGCTAACACGCAGTAAATTATATTTTAAACCATAAACCAAAAGAACATATTCAATTAGAGTTAAGCCTTTCTTACCGACTTGACTAATGCCAATAATATTACCTTTGGCATTGTCACTGAAAGTTACCTTGCCACGTTTCTTCATCTCTAGATGAGTGAATAGGTTGGCATTTCTAGTCATAAGACTTAAACATCCACTATCTGGATACCATTTATATTCGTTCATGGTGGATCTCAAGCATACCTGCAAAAATACAATTTACTTAGTTTTAGGTACTCAAATATACTTGGGTCCTTGAAGGTTAGTTTTGGAAGGATGTAAATGACCTTCTTTATTTTATATTAATATGACCTATACTACCACAATAATGACATATCACATGAGGTGCATGCCTTTCTTTTAAAAACAATCATCGTAAAGATATTAAGGGAGATGTAATGTTTCCTAGGTTTTGGTCACTTATAGCCTTTAGATTTCGAGTTATTAGCTTTCATACTATTGAACCTCTTTAGGTCATTGGTTTTATAACTAGGTTGATTAATAGTTTTAGTGATAGCCATACTTTGACTTTTTGAAGTACTAGCTTGTTAGTTTCCAAAACCACATTGTGTAGAAATTCTTTTTTAGATTTTAAAGGTGTAGAATTAACAAGAATCATACAATCAAGAATTTATTTTCCCTTAATGAATCTAGAAATTAATTCTTTAAAATTAAAAATTTCTTTATCTAATAAATCATTTTTCTCTACAAGTTTAATATTTTCATTTAAAGCTTTATCTTTTGTTGAAATGCTTTCATTTTAAGAGTTAGTTAACTTTTCATTAGAAGATTTTGATTTCTCAATCTTTTATTTTAGAGTTTTGACTAATTATTTAAGTGAACTATTTTTAAAATATAATTTTTCACATTTATGCAATAAATTTTCAAAAGCATAAATAATTTCATCATTGGATTCAAATTCTGGGTCTAGAATTTCCTCATTCTCACTTGGTTCTTCAAATCCCATGAAGCAGAGATTCATAAATTCACAATAAGTTCACCATACCTATCGCTTGAGTCATCCCAGGTGGCTTTAAAGGCTTTTCTTGCCTCATTTTTTCCTTTTTCAATCTTAGGCATTCTAATCGATAGTGTCTGAGCTTATTTCACTCATAACAAATTGGTTGCCCCTTCTTGCTTGAGTCTTGCTTCTTTAAGGCCTTTTCTTTATTTCTTTTTCTTTTTTCTCATAATAAGGTTTTTAACCTTTTTTTGACAACTTTATAAGCTCATCATCAACATCACTTGAATCACTTTTGCTAGTCTCTTTGCTAGTTTTAAAAGCAATGCATTTATGTTTTTTTACTTTTCTTCTACCATGACTTGACTCATATTAATCTCATGAGTAAGGAGTTTATCTAAGTAGGAAGCTTTAAGAGATCATTGCTTTCTTCAATGGAGGATATCATGGCTTCCCAAATTCTTTGAGGTAAACTCACAAGAATTTTGTTAATGCCTTCAAAAGAATTTTTTTTTACCAAGTTTCCTCATTGAATTGATAAGAGTGATGAGCCTACTATGCATGTCACATATTTTCCAATGAGGCTTCATTTTGAAAAGTTCATACTCTCTTCCAAGCATTTGTAGCTTTTTGCTTTTGACTTGGTTCATTCCTTCATACTTAGTTTTAAGACAATCCCAAATTTCCTTACTTGATTGTAGAAGCTCAATTCCATTGTATTCTTTTATGCTAAAGCTACACTAAAAAATAGTAATTACTTTTCTATTCCTTAGATTGGCTCTTGATTGTGCTTCACTTCATTTGCTTCTCGGAATGTGAACTTCATTTCCATCCTTATCTTTCTTTGCTGGATGAGTCTATCCTTCCTCTATGGTGTCCTATAAGTTGACATCTTCATTGTCCAAGAACATTTCCATCTTGTTTCTCCAATAGTCAAAATCAATGTCATCAAAGAATGGGCATGAGGTATTGTATAGCATAGTTCATGGACATTGGGAGCTTGACTTATGGAGACTATGATCTTTTCTCTGAGATGATTAAATCTTTACAAAATAGAGACATTGCTCTAATACCAATTGAAAAAGCCTCAAGCACCAAAAGGGTGTCTGAATTGGTGATTTTTGTAAGAAGTAACAAATTAAAATTTCCAGCAAAATGAAAAGCAAGAGAGAAAATAACACTAGAGATTTATAGAGGTTCGACTCTCAAAGTCTACATCCTTTCCTTAACCATTGTTGAGAGTTCTAATCATTATCAATCTACTTTCTAGGTGTAGATTAAACTTTTACAAATGTTTCCCAAGGCTCACACTCAAAATCTTTACAAGGGTTTTTATGGGTCACACAAAACCATTAACAATTGTTTGATTCCTAACCCAAGTCACTCAATCTCACTATCAAGCAAATGTTTACAAGAATAAAACACTCAACAAACTAGAAACTCAAGATCACTTGAGCTTTACATAATCAAAATGAGAATAGAAAATTATACAAGTGAGGTAGCAATAAACAATTAATGCATAAATCTCTCATAAATGATTTCTCCAAGATTTCTCAAAGTAAATAAGCTCTTATTGCACTACTTCATGTTATTCCTTTAGAATTATGAGGTATTTATAAACTTTCCTTAAAATCTAGTCATTAGAGATGCATCCATTTGAATTAAGTCATTAAACTACCTCAAGAGCACGTTGTAATAGTCATATTCTTAAATTCATGGGTGTGACTAGCTTCTTCATAGGTGTGACTCCCTTTGTCACATTTTGAATTTTTTGTGCCACTTCGACCATTATGGGAATGATCAATGTCTTTATAGGTGTGAATCGTTGGCCATATTGTGAACATGCTTGTGAAACTGATAGTGAATACTATTAGAAGTTTTGGCCACTTAAGGCTCGATCTTCATGTGTATGATTAAAGTCTTTACAGACATGACTTGTCTTTGTCATAGGCTAACACTCCTTTTGGCTGTGAAGAACTTAAATTTTTGAATTATTTGTCGCCTCAAAGCTTTCATGGGCAATGACTTTTCATTATTCGGAGTGAATAACTTCTATTTTTCAATATTGAACTTTAATTAACTTGATTTCTTTGGCTATGATAATTCAATAATCATTTAACCTGTTTAATCACTTAAAACACAAAGTATGGTTAAATTTCTTATTGTTTAATTACTTGTTATCATCAAAATGACATAAATAATCTTCAAGTTTCAATCAATAACCCTTATGGTTCAACACATATTAATTAGATCGTGTTATACTAATTCAATTCAATTTATAGATTATTGTATTAAATGTGTTATGTCATGTCATATCGTGTAGTGTTCGTTTAGCACATTTATAATGTAATGTCCGATAATTTAGGCCATGGTCGCAGTTGACCGAAATCCAGCACGCTGAACTGATCAGAGTCTAAATTCGGACATGAAACAAAAAAATTAAAATGATAATAAAATATGAGAAAAATATTTGAATATTATTAATTGATAATTTTGTAGTTCAGAAGTAAAATTGGGAAAAAAAATAATTTTTCGTTGAACGAAATTGAAAATTGTAGTGTTTTTGGCACAAGTATTTTAAGAAGGCATAAAAATGGAATATTCTTTATCTAACGAAAGGAATATTCTTTTGATTAAAATAAAGTAAAAGTGATTTAAATTTATGGACCAATGGAAAACAAGATTAGCAATTAATCCTAAGCACCTACCTAATCCAACTATAAAAGTCAAATTTCCACCTTTTGGTTATTATTCTTCTTCTTCCTCATCTAACCAAAGAAAGCTCTCTTTTTTCTTCTTCTTTTTCCATGAGCTCTCCTTCCCCTATTTATTATTCATTTGTTTTCTTCAATTAAAACCAAAATTATATGGACAAAAGGTGGAATTAAGGAAAGATCATCAAAGAAGTGAAGCTAAGTGAGCAAAACTAAGGAAGAGGAAGGAAGAAAGGAAGAGAAAAAGAGAAAGAAGACTTTGTTAATTTTGAAGATCATCAAAGGTGAGTTTAGATTCTCCATCTTCTCACTTTTCTTCTTCTTTTCTCTTTTCTTTGAGTTTGGGGTTAGTTGTCATTAAAGCTAGTAATTTAGGGTTATTATTATGTTAATGGTGATTAAGGGTGGATTAGTGTGATTAGTGTAAAATTTATTGTTAGGACAAGTAAGTGAACAAACTTTGAACCAAAATCAAAGAGGAAGTAAGGGCAAAGAGAAATCTAGCTAGGAAGAAGAGAAAAGTGAAGAGAAAAAAATTTTGAGGTATGTACATTTGGCAAAAATTCAATATAGAAAAATATTAATTTTGATTTTGTGATGTTTGTGAAATTGTGTATGAAATTCTAGATATTTGATTGAGTGATGAATTGGAGATTAAATGATGCTGTGAATGTAAAAATAAAAACTAGTATATGAGGTTGATGCATGAAAATGAGAATTGTATGAATTAATTGATATGCTGGAAAATTCGTCTTATGAACAGTATTTAGTTTTCTAATCATAACTTGAGTTATGAAAATAGTTTTTGAGTGATTCTTATTGGGTTGAAAAGTTAAGACATAGGGCTTCAATTTTGATTCAAATCCATAACTTGAATACACCTAAAATTAGGTGAAAAATGGACTCAAAGTTTGAACTAAAAATCTGTCCAATAAAATACTGGGCAGATTGCAATGAATGTGGCTTAGAAGAAAATTCATATATTTTGCTACAAAATTCATTTTAATGTGATTCTAGTTGTAAAGTAAAGATAAGATATGTACCTACATTTTTTTTAGTTGATCACTTATCCAATTTCTATCTAAAAATGGATGCAAAATACAGGGCAACATAAGGTAGAAATGTTGTCCAAAATAGGGCAATTTGCATATATGTGTTGATTGTGGAATTTTGCGATAGAAAAATATTTTATTTAATTTTCTTATAGTTATAATGATTAAATGAGTAAGTATGAGATTGTAAAATATTTAATGGGAATTATTGCATTTATATGAAATTTATATTAATGTTATCTGCATAATTTATGTAAATAATAATAATTGTAACAAATATAATTAAGCCCTATAACATCTAGTCGAGAGCTAGAAATTGGGATAAGTTGGCATGCCAATAAAAAGGTAGAAATGTGGGCACTAAGAAATAGTTCTGAGTTGAAATTATATAGGCACTAAGAAATAGTGTTGAGTTCAAAATTACGTAGGCACTAAAAAATAGTGTTGAGTTCGAAATTACGTAAACATCAAAAAGGTGCTGAGTTATTATTGAAAATATAAACGTTAAATGCTGAGTTATAAAATAATTATGTAGGTGCGAATATACTACCGGAGGGTAGAAACTCTGTATCCAATGTTTAGTTCCGGTCTACGATGTCGTGGGCTATCAAATAAATAACAGAACAAAATATAAAATTATTAAATTGATATTTCAAATTGTATGTCTTGTATTTTTAAAATTTCAAGCATGCTTAATGAATGAAATGTTATAATTGATGAATTATATATTTTTGCATGACAAAAATAGTTTTACTATTACTTGGCATGCTAAATAAATTAATTGCATTTTCTAAAATTCTATTTTAGAAATATTTATATAATTATTAGATAGTTGTCAAATGTACCACTAAGCTAGTAGCTTTCAGATAAATAGACGTATGTAGGTTTTGAAGAATGAATCATATTCATAAACACAGAAGAAAATAAAATTTTTAAACCCGAAACAAAATATCATACTTGTACCATTAAAACTAATTTATATAAATATAGAGGTTAGAAATTATACCTTGTAATTTTTTATTTGTTCTTCAAATCTTCACTTTGTTGGGTTGTAGCAAACCACAACAATCAACATTAGGATGTCTCTAACGATAATCCACGGGAAGAATGAAGAAGAAACTATCAAAAGAAATGGTTTGAACAAATTCAAAGTGCAAGCTTTGAAAGTGTTCTTGAGAATTTTTTTTTTTGTCTTAAAAATATTTTTTTAACAAAAAAATATTTTCATGTCTATTTTCTGTGATTTTATGTCTTTTCTATTTTAATCAAATTCAACGAATACATGAAAAGTCAAAAATGGAGAAAAGGGAAATGAATGAATAGTAATTGGCCATAATTGACTTAAAGGGAGGCAGCAACGCGCTAGGCCTACTGTGGGCTGTTGTTGGGCAGCCCAGCAAGCTCACTAGGCAGGCTGCTGCGCAGGCCCGTACGGGCCCATGACCCTCCTGAATGATTTTTTCCATGCGATCTCATCGCGATCCATCCCGAAATAATTATCTTATATTTTGGATTCTATTTAAAACCATTTTACTCATTCTCCATATTTTCAATACGTGTGACCCATTAGGTTCCCGGTTATGTTGGCCACTTAAATTAATAATTAATTTAAGCAAGTCATGAGCAGTATCTAGCAACACATCATGACCCCCAATTGTCCAGAAAGTCAGTGGTTTGACTACGAACCTTTCCATAGATAATTTCCATACAATTGTTCCTTTCACCATTCAATACCCCACTTGGTTCAGAGTATGGACATGTGTGAACTTCCACTAGACTGACTACGTCACGTTTAGTCCAAATAATGTTAGTTCTTGTCCCTGAGGCTCATTACTCTATTAGATATGTCATTGAAGACTATCTTTATGACACATCCACTCCGGCCAGAGATTCTCGAGTAATGACCACGTCAAGAGGCCATAGGTATGCTCTCCTTCTATTAGGAGTGGTGAATCCTTTGTTGGTTACCCAATTACCTTTGAATTCTGAAGAGTTCATATTTTGAAGTGAGAAGTTGAATCTTCTTGGATTTAACTTGCTTTGTTCCTTCATGATAATTCTCCAATGTCTTCCATATACTATATGTGGTAGGGCAGTGTCAAATTCTACCACATTCTTCAATGGATAGAGAGCTTGCAAGAATTGTCAGTCTTTTTGTTTTTGAAGTTTTCTCTACGTTGAGGCTCTGTCCAATCATCTCTTGAAAGGATTTCTTCTTCACCATCAACTCCTCTCCTAGTTGGTGGTGTCCATTCTTTTCTGATGCTATCCCAAACTTCAATTCCCTCACTATCGAGATATGTCTCCATCCAGAACTTCCAATGAGAGTAGTTTGCTCCATCAAAGTAAGGCTTGAGACTTTAGAATCCTTCATTGTCCATTTCTTGATCTTTGCTAGTGCTTTTTAGGCTTTGATGCTAGACTTGCTCTAATACCAATTGTTGCGCAAAAATGAACCAAGAAGGGGGATTGAATTGGTGATGAAAATAAAATTTTCTTAACTTTAAATGCGGAATAAAATTAAATAGAGTAGGGATGAAGATATATCACACATGAGATTTATAGAGGTTCAGATATTAACAAACCCTACTCCCCTCCCCAATCTCAATTGGGAGTTTTACTAACACACTGTGTTATAATGGAATTTTTACAAGCTCACTCCCAACTACGGTGCTTCTCTCAATGGCTAACACCTAACCTAGAAATTCCCTTATGTTTTATGGCTCACACAATAAACCTTTACAAGTGTTTCAATCTTAACCCAATATACCCAAACTCACTTGAGTAATAGATTACAATGAAAACACTCACCAACCTATAATGCTCAGAAATTATGAGCAATTAGGTTTTTACAAAGAATAAAGGATTTGTTGAAAATAATTAATGCACAATTGTTACAATAAGATTAAAGATTCAAAGTAATTGTATTCTTCTTGTTAGGATTCATAAATGACTTGCATTATTCTTCCTCAGTGAATTATAGCCATTTGGGTGCATTTAATGCTAAAATAGTCATTGAACCAACTCTTAACTTCATGTCTGACTTGTTTCTCTATCCTCATTCACGGGCATGACTATATGTGTCACGGTCGTGAATGTTCTTGCAAGTCGTAGTCCAAGTGGTGACTCTGACCGTAAAGCTTTCTGGAAGAACTTGAAGTGTTTGATCACGGGCATGACTTTATACTTTCACTGGCATGAACATTCTTCCAAGCTGTGGTTCAAGTGGTGACTCTGGTCGTTAAGCTCTCTGGAAGAACTTGACATCTTATTTCACGGGTGTGACTAATTTGATCATTCATAGTTGGTATGATCCTTCATGGCCGTGAACTTTAAATGTTGGAGAATTGGCGCTAAACTATATCACGGGTGTGGCATAGGTAGTCACGGGTTTGAACATGTTATTTCTTCTTATTTTGATCTTCAAAGGTTGTCTTTCATTCTTACATCATATTTTATTCAATATATATCCTGTTCAACAAACTTAGAATACAAGCATTGTTAAATACATTATTGCTATTTTATTTGTTAGCATCAAAATGAAAGAAATACCCTTCAAGGTCCTCAAGGTTCAACAAATACAATTGTAATCCTTAATTAATTCCAACCAGTGTCTTTGCCTTAAGTTCATCTCCTTTTGTGTGGGCAAATATTTGAGGCTCTTATGATCTGTATAAATGTAGCACCACTCGCCATACAAATAATGTTGCCATATTTTTAAAGCAAACACTATTGCTGCCAACTCCAAATCATGAGTAGGGTAATTTAGCTCATGAGGCTTCAATTGCTTAAATGCATAAGCAACTACTTTACCCTCTTGCATTAATACAAAGCCTAGTCCATTATGAGAGGCATCACTGTATATCACAAAATCTTTCCCTGGAGTAGGTTGGGTCAAAATAGGTGCTTCGATTACTATGACTTTTAGTTTTTCAAAGCTTGCCTGACACCGATCTGTCCACTCAAATTTAGTTTCTTTTCTGAGCAGCTTGGTAATTGGTGCGGCTATGCTTGAAAATCCCTTCATAAACCTTTTGCAGTAGCCAGCTAATCCAAGGAAACTCTGGACATCTATCACATTGCGAGGCGGCTTCCAACTTAAAATATGCCCTAAGAATCCCTAACAAAATATGCCCTAACAAAATGAAATAAGCAAAGCATTTGCATACATAAGGAGTAATGATTATATGTTTCAACTTTAATGATATTTATATGATACTGATGAATGGAATGGAATACATGGTATGTATTGGATTTGTGAGTTATTATTATGAGTTGTTCAGTACTTTAGAGCTCATTTGATGGTTATTCTCACTGAGCTGCAACTCATCAATTTGCATCATTTTTCAGGTAAAGAAAAGTGATAGCTCATTCTGAGTAGCGTATAAAAGACATGGTGCATAGGTCACTGGCCAAGCCTCATCATTCTCTCTCCTTGCATTCCACACAAGCATAAAAATATGTCATCTGCATTTTGTATTTATATGGTTGAATATGTACAGTCGGTTTGGAATGGGTTTTAAAAATGTATAAACAAAATCAACTCATAAATACTTATGTGTAAAGTTTATGTTTTAATATATGTGATATATCGTATTGTGGTTTTTAATGTTGACTTGAAAAGTCATTGAGTGATATTATAGGATATGAGACTTGTAAAATCATTGAATAGAGTTACAGGATATAAGACTTGTAAAGGCATTAGTTGATTTTACAGGATATGATATGAAAAAAAAATTTACTACCACTGTTATCAGGGTATTTTCTCTTTCCAACATGCAGTATGTGACTATTTGATACAGAAATAGGTTATACTTAAATGCATATGATGTGGTGTTACATTTTTAGTATCAAAGCAGGGATAGGTTCCATGGGAACATGCATATGCATAAGAGCATGATAACATATGCATCCTATGTGTTGAACATTATGTAGTGACATAATTTCATTTATTTTAGGGACATCATAAGACATGATTCACCAAGGAGGGAGAGGCCGGCTGAAATGCATTCTCATGAGGCATCACCTCATTTATATAGAGATCAACCAGCACTAGGAGCTAGAGCTCCAGTACATGCATCACAGTCATCTCATACAGAAGTACCCCATGAAAACCTAGAACATGAAGTTTATGGTCCTGAAATGTACAAGGAAAGACGTTATGACAATCTGAGGAAACATGGTGCAACTAATTTCAATGGCACAACAGACCCAGCAGAAGTTGAGACATGGCTGAAAAGGACACAGAGGGTACTGAATATGATGAGATGTACCCCGGATGAGAAATTCGATTATGCAGTATCCTTGCTGCAAGGAAATGCTTATGAATGGTGGGAGACAGTCCCCGACAGTGATGCACAACCACCGGTGTTGACATGGAATGATTTCCTCTTGGAATTTTAGAACAATTACATGCCTGAAGCATATAAAGATGAGAAGAAGAAGGAATTCCTAAATCTGAAATAGGGGAATATGTCTGTTGCGGAGTATGAAGTACAATTTAATAAACTTTCCTATTACGCCACCTTCATGGTCTCTGCTGAAAGAGACAAATGCAGGAAGTTTGAGGAGGGCCTCAAATATGAGATCAGAAATAGAATCACGACTACTGATCTTGATAATTATGCCAGACTCAGAGCTGCTGCAATCAGAGCTGAAGGTTTAATGAAAGAAGCTGGGGAGCAACAAATTAAAAGGGCAGCACATGAGTTCTTTGGTGAATCTAGTAGAAGGTCGGGAAAAAGAGGTAGATATATGCCTGCATAGTCTGGCAACAGAAGTGGGTACTCCAATTCTAGAGGTCGAGGCATTACCCAGGTAGAGGGCAGAGTCAATATGTTGAACAGAGGCCCACATGTAGTCATTGTGGTAGACAGTATATGGAAGAATGTAGAAGGCTCACAGGAGCATGTTATTTCTGTGGATCGATGGAGCACATGTATAGAGACTGGCCAAATAGAGCCAAACTAGCAGAGACCAGCAGAGGTAGAGGAGTATCTGAGACTACAGTTGAGGCACCGAGGGTCTACCCTACTAGTGGGACACAGGGCAGAGGAAGAGGCAGGGGCAAGACTAGTACAATGGGCAGAGGAGTGACTAGATCTGAAGGTCAGAGTTATAGACCCCCTACTCAGGCCAGGGTGTTTTCTATGACTAGACAAGAGGTAGTGGATGCTCCCGAAGAAGTCACTGGTAATATTTATATTTCTGAAATATTAGCATATGCATTGATTGACCTAGGCTCCGCTCATTCATTTATATCATTGCATATGGCATCTAAACTACATCAAAAACATGAGCCTTTGGGAATTGACGTAAATGTGAGTACACCATTGGGAACAGTGGTAGTTGTGAATAATGTCTGTCGTGATTGCCTAATATGCATTGACAGGGCTGAGTTAATAGCTGATCTGATTTTATTGCCAATATATGAATTTGATGTGATACTTGGAATGGACTGGTTAACTAGACATCATGCAATAGTGAATTGCTTTACTAAGGAAGTAATTTTGGAATCACCAAACCAGCCAAGGGTAGTATTTCTAGGTAAAAGAAAACTTGTGCCTACATGTCTAGTTTCAGCTGTAAAGGCATTTTGAATGATCAAAGGGGGATGCGAAGCATATTTGGCATATGTGACTAATACTAGAACCACTGATAGCTTGCTTGAAAATATACCAGTGGTAAGGGAATTTGTTAATGTATTCCCAGATGATCTACTTGGTTTACCACCAGATAGAGAAATAGAATTCATTATTGAACTAGTACCAGGAACAACACCAATATCAAGGTCACCCTACAGAATGACCCCAGTTGAGTTGAAAGAACTAAAGGCCCAGTTGCAGGAGTTACTTGACAAAGGGTATATTAGACCTAGTGTATCACCTAAGAGAGCTCCAATATTATTTTTTAAAAAGAAAGATGGAACAATGAGATTGTGCATCGATTATAGGCAACTGAACAAAATGACAGTGAAGAATAAATATCCATTGCCTAGAATAGATGATTTGTTTGACCAGTTGCAAGGAGCCCAAATATTCTCCAAGATGGATCTGAAATCAGGCTATTACTAGCTGAAGGTAGCAGAAGAGGATGTTCCAAAGACTGCCTTTCGAACCAAGTATGGACATTATGAATTTTTAGTAATGCCATTTGGGTTGACTAATGCTCCAGCTGCATTTATGGCATTAATGAAAAAGATGTTTCAACCATATCTGGATAGGTTGTGATAGTATTTATTGATGACATATTGGTGTACTCAAAGAATAAAGGAGAACATGAACAACATTCAAAAGTTGTGTTGCAAACTTTGAGGGAGAAACAATTATATGCCAAATTGAGTAAATGTGAATTCTGGTTAGATCATTTGGTATTTCTTGGACATGTGGTGTCGTGTAAGGGCATAGAGGTTGAACCAAAGAAAATTGAGGCTATGGTAAATTGGGAAGCTCCTAAAAATATTTTAAAAATGCGTAGTTTTCTGGGTTTAGCCAGATACTACCACAGATTTATTGATGGATTCTCCTTAATTGCTAGCCCTTTGACTAAATTGTTAAGAAAGAATGTGCCTTTAAAGTGGACTCCAGAATGTCAGAGGAGTTTCAATGAACTAAAACACAGACTAACCTCAGCACTAGTGTTAATTATCCCTATAGGTACAGGTGGGTTTACAGTATATAGTGATGCTTCTCACCAAGGCTTGGGATGTGTATTAATGCAACATGGTAAGGTGATAGCTTATGCATCTAGGCAACTGAGACCACATGAGATCTCATATCCAGTGCACGATTTAGAATTGGCTATAGTTGTATTTGCATTGAAGATTTGGAGGCATTATCTGTATGGTGAGACATTCCAAATCTTCACAGACCATAAAAGTTTGGGTTATTTGCTGACACAAAAAGAGTTAAACATGAGGCAAAGACGATGGTTATAGCTATTGAAAGATTATGACTGTACAATTGAGTACCATCCAGGGAAAGCCAATGTGGTAGCAGATGCATTGAGTAGGAAAGCTAGTAGCAGTGTAGCTCATTTACAAACATCCTCTTTTCCATATTTGATTCAATTACGATCCATGAATCTTGAATTAAATATGCATGATAAAGGATCACTGATTGCGACTCTTCAAGTCAGACCTATACTAAAAGAGAGAATTAAAGAAGCACAAAGCAAGGATCCTCAATTATGTACGAAAATTGATATGGTAAGGCAGGGAAATAATACAGAGTTTCATTTGGAGAATGATACATTGATGTTAAAGTCACGCATATGTGTTCCATACATTGAGAACTTGCGTCAGGAAATAATGGAAGAGGCACATAATGCACTTATGCAATGCACCCAGGGATGACAAAGATGTATCACAGTTTAAGGTCTCATTACTGGTGGCCAAGAATGAAGAAAGACATAGCAGAATATGTTTCCAAATGCTTGACATGTCAGCAGATTAAAATTAAACATCAGGCACCAATTGGTAAGTTACATCCATTGTCAGTGTCAGAATGGAAATGGGAAAGAAAAATGATGGATTTTGTTTATGGATTGCCAAGAACCCCACAGAGAAATGATGCAGTATGGGTAATTGTTGACAGATTAACCAAGTCAGCACACTTTGTACCTATCAGATGGGGGTGTACACTCGAGAGTTTGGCAAAATTATATGTGAATGAGATAGTCATATTGCATGGCATTCCAGTGTCCATTGTGTCTGATAGAGATCCACAGTTTACTTCACGTTTTTTGGTGAGTTTACATAATGCATTGGGAACAAAATTGAACTTTAGCACTGCATTCCACCCACAAACTGACGGACAATCAGAGAGGACTATACAAACGTTAGAAGAAATGCTCAGAGCATGTTCTATGAAATTCAGAGGTGCTTGGGATGAATATATAGCATTGATTGAATTTGCTTACAACAACCAGTATCATAGCAATATCCAGATGGTACCATATGAGGCATTGTATGGCAGAAAGTGCCGAAGCCCCATCATTTGGGATGAAGAAGGAGCACGTGCATTAGAAGAGCCAGAGATAGTGCAAGACACAGTGGATAAGATCAAGGTTGTCAAGAACAAGCTAAAGGCAGCACAGGATAGGCAGAAAAGTTATGCTGATCAGCATAGAAGGGAGATGGAATACGAGTTAGGTGAAAAGATGTTTCTTCGTGTATCTCCATGGAAAGGGATAATCCGATTTGGCAAGAAGGGTAAATTGAGCCCAAGATACATAGAGCCTTATGAAATTCTTGAGAAGATTGGTCCATTGGCTTATAGGTTGGCTTTACCACCCGAGATGGCTAAGATACATAATGTGTTTCATGTGAGCATGCTTAGAAGATACAGGTCAGATCCTACACATGTACTTAAAGATCAAGCCATTGAGATTGCAAAGGACATGAGTTATGTTGAGGAACCAGTGCAAATCATTGAATACAAGACTAAACTGCTAAGAAACCGAGAAATACCTTTGGTTAAGGTATTATGGTGTAACCATTTACAAGAAGAGGCAACATGGGAAATAGAAGAAAATATGAAAAAGTAATATCCACACCTGTTTTCAGGTATTAATTTCGAAGACAAAATTTTTAAAAGGAGGGGAGAATTTTAACATCCTTGACCTTCCCCAGATGCATTTCATTGAACATAAGCATCTTGCATACAATTCAATTGAACACGTGCATTTCATACATATTTTCGTAGGAACAAGTTCATGGCAGGCACTAGCTACGTGTCCTAGTATTTGGCAATTGTATCGAGTCACACGTGTATCCTTATAACCTAAATGATGATAACAAAGCATTAGAAATAAATTGAATAAGGTGACCAAATCAATGTAAGAAAAATGATTAGATTAAGATTAGTAAACATTTTACATTGTTAATTTAGTTAAATCGGGCCAAATGATTAAGTTGTACTATTGTGTCAATTAGTCTAATTATATATATATATATATATATATATATATATATATGTAAATAATAATAATATTAATACAAATAAAATAAAATGAAAATGAAACAAAAGATAAATAAAAGAGAAGAGAAGAGAAAAGAGATGAGAAAAAGATAAAAAGACAAAAAACAAAAAGTTAGCTTTATCTTCCCATTTCTGCCTTCTTCTCCAGCCCGACTTCTTCTTCAATTTTCTCCATTTCAAACTTCAATTCATCCTTGTTTCACTTATTTTTTTGAAACATATTGATCCCTTGCAAGGTCGTTCTTGGTAAGTAATCAATTCTTATTGCTATAGAGTTTATTTGAGTTGCCTAGGTTCATTAATAGGCACTGATTTGCAACCCAATTTTGATGCACATAGAAATTGATTCTGGAAAAGTTTAAAGCACAAACGTTGTTCCTTTATATCTTATATTTATGGATATATAAATGGTTTTTCATGATTTGGTGTATAGGAAGAGAAATCCTCTCTCTACTGAAACTAGTTAGGGTGTGAACCCTAACCAAGTTAGCTACTGTGTGCTTTGATTTCGAATATGTTAAAGCCATTATTTGAAGTATCTCAAAACATAAAAGTTGGATATATGCGTTATGTATCTGTATAAAAAATTTTAGGATCATATGACTTGTATATTTTGAGTTATGGTGAATGGAACCATGATTGTTCCATGACTTGAACTGCCAACTGAGTGCCTTGGGCATATCCAGACATGTTTTTGGCCCATTTGAGCTTGTTAGAGCTAGATTATATAAATTTTCAAAATAGAAAAGTTATAGGTATATGTCTTACTAAATTAGGGCACTAATTTCAGCTTAATATGTTAGGTATAGAGTAAGTTATGGCCTTTATAAGTCATATTAATCCGGAACCCAATTCTATTCTAGACCAGTAAAATATTTGTTATAATCTGAAGACCTTAGAGACATAATTGATAAAATTTGTAAACATGAAAAATGTTCCATATGAAACCATATATGATTTTGTAAAATTTCATTAAAATAGGACTTATAGATTATAAGTTATTATGAACCAAAATGAGTACCCTGAAACTGCCCAAAGGCAGAAAACAAGGCAGAAACCAGAACACACTTAGAAATTCCAAAAAATATTGTACAATGATCGAATTGGTCTGAAATTTTAATATGTTCTATAATTATATGTTAGTTTTAATTAGGAATAAGAATCAGATTAATTGGTCAAGTATATAAAAAGTTATAGGCTAAACAGTCCCATAAGGTCACACTGCCTCATAGGAAAAATCTTAACTATTAACAAGAACAATGCATATTAATTTGTTTAAGCCACATTAAGTCTCCCTAATCATGTGTTAATTGATTATATTTTTATATTCGGCTCACAACATATTGGAGACCCACAAAGAGTGGATAGACAATAAGTTAGGGGTCGGAATCAAAGGAGAACGGTGAGTCTAATTATCAATTGAATTCTTTAGTGCAAATGAATGTTGCTTGCTATGTGAGTCATATGATTGTCATGATTGGTCCTTGATAATGTAATGATGGATAATTTGTGACATTGTGGTACATATAAATGGTATACGTGTGGTATATTTGAGGTATATGTTTGACATATGTGATATATATACATGGTATATGTATAGTATATGTAAGGTATATGCGTGACATATGAGGTATATATGGAATTATATGTATGTTGTATATGATAAAGATGCAATGGTTGATGAATGCTTAAATACAAGTGCATATACATATGGACTAAAAAGGCGTTGTGACTAGTTAATCGATATTGTAAAGCAAAAGAAGAGGCCTATGGCCCAACAAATGTGCAAATGAAACAAGTGATCAAGCTAGCTAGCAAATGCAAATGTTCACATGGAAACCTGGGGCAATGTCTGTTTAACGTAGTCACAACAAAATGAAATAAGCAAAGCATTTACATACATAAGGAGTAATGATTATATGTTTCAACTTTATTGATATTTATATGATACTGATGAATGGAATGGAATACATGGTATGTATTGGATTTGTGAGTTATTATTATGAGTTGTTCGGTACTTTAGAGCTCATTTGATGGTTATTCTCACTGAGCTGCAACTCATCAATTTGCATCATTTTTCAGGTAAAGAAAAGTGATAGCTCATTCTAAGTAGCGTATAAAAGACATGGAGCACAGGTCACTGACCGAGCCTCATCACTCTCTCTCCTTGCATTCCACACAAGCATAAAAATATGTCCATCTGCATTTTGTATTTATATGGTTGAATATGTACAGTTAGTTTGGAATGGGTTTTAAAAATGTATAAACAAAATCAACTTGTAAATACTTATGTGTAAAGTTTATATTTTAATATATGTGATATATCGTATTGTGATTTTTAATGTTGACTTGAAAAGTCATTGAGTGATATTACAGGATATAAGACTTGCAAATTCATTGAATAAAATTACAGGATATAAGACTTGTAAAGGCATTAGTTGATTTTACAAGATATGATATGAAAATAAAAAATTTACTACCACTGTTATCAGGGTATTTTCTCTTTCCAACATGCAGTATGTGACTATTTGATACAGAAATAGGTTATACTTAAATGCATATGATGTGGTTTTACACTAAGTGTTACAATGGAGTTTTACAAGATCACTCCCAACTATGGTGCTTCTAACAATGGATCACACCTAACCCAGAAATCCCTTGTGTTTTAATGGCTCACACAATAAACCAATTCCTTATGTTTTAAAGGCTCACACAAATAACCCTTACAAGTGTTCTACTCTTAACCCAAAATACCCAAACTCACTTGAGTAGTAGATTACAAAGAAAAACACTTACAAATCTATAATGCTCAGAGAAGAATGAGCAAAAAGATTTTTATAGAGAATAAATGTTTGTTTTGAAAGTATTAAATGCACAAATAGCTTACAACAAGATTTTGATTAGAAGTATTAGCTATTCTCTTATTCTGGATTCATAAATGACTTGCATTTGTACTTCTATGATGAATTATAGTTGTTTGGTTGTATTTAATTCGTAAATAGCAGTTGCACCAACTCTTATTTTCGCGCCTGACATATTTCTCTTTTCTCTTTCACGGTTGTGAGTATAAGTGTCATGGTCGTGACTGTTCTTGCAAGCCGTGACTTGAGTGGTGACTTTGGCGGTAAAGCATTCTGAAAGGATATGATGTGTTTGATCATGGGCATGACATTATATATTCACGGGTGTGAACATCCTTCCTAGCCGTGGTCCAAGTAGTGACTCTGGCCGTGAAGTTCTCTAGAGGATTTAGTTATGTCTTCTCACGGGCGTGACTTTCTTTCACGGTCGTGACTTTCTTTCATGGTCGTGACTAATATGATCATTCATGGTTGCTATCATTCTTCATGGCCGTGAACTTTAAATGTTGGATGGTTGGCGCTAAGCTTCATCACGGGCGTGAACTTGCTATTTCTTCATTTTTTGTCTTTTTAAGGTTAGTCTCCCATTCTCCATTCTTGCTATCATATTTCATACCCTATTCAATGAACTTAGAAAACAAGTATGTTAAATACATTATTGCTATTTTATTTGTTAGCATCAAAATGACAGAAATACCCCTCAAGGTTTAACAATCTCCCCTTTTTTTATGGTGACAGATAATCTCGAAATATATGTGCTTTTGAGAAGTCTCCCCCCCAAAAGATGCTTAAGATAAAAAAATAACTGAAGTGCTAGAATTGTAAAGAGTGATGAAGTGTAGCATCAAAATATGCAAGGTATATCCAATGTATACCAAATTTTTACTTAAGACAAGTTAAGTATATGCAAAGTATATTTAAGGTATAATTAAAGTATATCAAGTGCATATTCATTCATGTAAATTGCATCAAGGTATTTGCAAAGTATACTTAAGGTATATTTAAGGTATATCAACTCATTTGCATACTTGCATATTCATTTGATTCAAAATAAGTATTTCAAGTATATTGCATTTAACTTTAAATATAATATATTGCTAGGTTCTCCCCCTTTTGTCATTAACAAAAAGAATAACAAAAAGGTAAATCATAATGGAAAACAAAAGTAATTATATTAATATAAAAAGACAAATACAAAGATTTGAAAAGAAATTGAAAGTCCGACATCAAACAAGCAAAAAAATAACATAGCTAACATCTAGTTTAGCTAGATTTTGAGCCGGACATCCCATCTCTAAGGCGAGCTACTTCTGCCTCGAGGCTCTCCATGCAAGACTCCATGAAATCCTTGAGGTTCTATAACCTCTCATCCATCGAAGCCTGCAATTGCTCAAATCGTGGTGCCAAGAGATCAACCACTTGCTGAGCCAAGTTTGGTGTGGAGGCAAAGGATTGTCCAATTTCCTGCTCAACCTCTGGAGGCGCCATCTCAACTCAAACTCTCTTCCTCTGCTGGATTCCTTGGAGGGAAGCTTTGAAGTCATCTGAGTCATTGTCCTCCCAAATAATCTCACCAGCAGTGTTGGTGAAGGGGTAGTAGATGTTGTTCTCATGAACTATACGAATAGCCGCTCCCATTTTGATAAAGGACTTGATGTCTAGTCAGTCTCGAGGATGTGCTGGTATAAGCTTGAAGTGGTGCTCCTGAAGCTTTAAATACCTAAGTTTGATAGCAAGGTGAGTCACGTACCCAGCAATCAAAATGTCTCCGGATGGCGTGGTGGCAATTGATAGAAAATGGTTTGCAAACCATCGAGATAAAGCCACTGTTAGGCCTCTTCCGGCCATCTCCAGAAGAAAAAGCTCGGACTTTTGAATCGATCCATTGTTGTCTCCTCTAGAAAAAATGCTATAGGTTAGAAACCTATGCAAGTAGTTATGCACTAGGGATTGAAGGTGGGTGCTTTTCATTTTTTTGACGTTCCAACTGCAATCAAGCCCAAAGTGAGTCCATGCTTGAGTAGCATAGAACTCCACCTCACTCTCATTCAGGATACAGTCAGAGGGAAGGTTGAACATGTCACCAAACTCTGTGGCAGAGAAGGTGTTTGGATGCTTGCAAAGTTGGAATTTCATCATGCCGGTAGGAGAGACTTGCAGTGTGCTCAGGAACTCTATAGTTGGTTCCCTCAGCATCGGTTGATGGATATCGACAAAATCTTTCAGATGATAAGCCTGGAGTTGTTCTGTCTTGCTTGTCTCGAGTCCAAGTGTTCTGATAGTTTGCCACTCAAATGATCGAGAGGAAAGGAGTGGTCTTTTCTTGAGAACCTAGTATCTTGGATGACAATGCTCCAGAATAATGTTTAGAAGATAGTTCATGTACCTTCTTGGAGCATGAGACTTCTTTCTGGTACCTTTGAAGGAGCCGGTTTCCATTTTTTATTGAGAAATGTATTTTTGAAGAGTGAAAATCTGATGGAAATTTTGGAGTAAAACCTAAGGTGTTTTGATTTCTAATGATAGAGAAAGTTTTTGAAGATGTTTATAGATGGAATGAGTTGATAGGGGGCCAGAATCTTCAAAATGGTATTCAATGGTGATAAATGAGAGAAGTTGAGAGAAGTTGGAGAGTTGGAAATGAGAGAAATAACAACAGAAATGTTTTATAGCCGACATATTCATGGGCGTGAAAACTAAGTCACGGGCGTGAAATGCCGTGTTCACAATTTGCTAAGGAGACACTCTACCCATGAAGAGAGAGGTGAAACTATTCATGGTCATGACAATTAAAGGTAACAAGTCACGGGAGATGAAATATCACGGTGGTGACAAACGAGTCACGGACGAGAAGTACAATCTTCACTACTTGTGATTGTGAAATAGAGCGTGACACAAAACGTGAACGCTTCTATAAGGTTTTGGTGGAAATGTTCATGAACTTGAATAAATGTCACAGGCGTGAACAGAGGGTTTCACGGGGGTGATAGAAAACAGTTATAGGAATGAAACATAGTCTTCACTACTTTCAACTGTGAAGCATGTCATGAAGCAAATCGTGAAAGCTACTAGAGCTTTTGGCGATTATGATCACGACCGTGAATATATGTCATGAGCGTGAATTGCCTAAAATCCTCATTAAATAAAATTAAGTCAAAAACAAGACTAAAACAATTCTAAGAAGCTTATACCCCCTATAATGTGAAAGGATAAATTTCTAGGATACCATAAACCTAGATGCAATGAGCCATGTAAATATTTTAAAATTCTTTTTACTGCATTTAAATGAGACTCTTTAGGACATGATTGAAAGCGAACACATAAGCATACACTATACATTATGTCAGGTCTAGAGGCAGTAAGATATAAAAGTGAGTCGATCATACCTCTATAGAGCTTTTCATTAATGCTCTTATCCTTTTCATCCTTGTCCAATTTTGTTGATGTGCTCATTGGAGTCTTGGCATTTTTGCATCCTTCCATTTCAAATTTCTTAAGTAAGTCTTTGGCATATTTGGATTGGTTGATGAATATGCCTTCATTGCCTTGTTTTATTTGTAGACCGAGAAAGAATTTTAGCTCACCCATCATGCTCATTTTGAATTCTCTAGTCACACACTTAGCAAATTCTTGCCAAAGTAATTCATTAGTAGTCATAAATATGATATCATCAACATAAATTTGAACAATTAAAGTATCATGCTTATGCTTTTTATTGAATAATGTAGTGTCAACATTCCCCTTTGTAAAATTATTTTCTAAGAGAAAAGAACTTAGTCTTTCATACCAAGCTTTTGGGGCTTGTTTCAAACCATATAAAGCTTTTGAAAGTTTAAAAACATGGTTGAGCAAATCATAGCTTTCAAAACTTGGTGGTTGTTCTACATAAACTTCTTCTTCTATAAAGCCATTTAAAAAGGCACTTTTTACATCCATTTGAAAGAGTTTGAAATTCATGTGGCATGCATATGCTAAAAGTATTCTTATGGCTTCTAATCTAGCTACACGAGCATAAGTCTCATCATAGTCTATTCCTTCTTCCTGATTATATCCTTTTGCAACTAACCTAGCCTTATTCCTAGTTATTGAACATTCTTCATCTAGTTTATTTCTAAATACCCATTTGCTTCCTATGATTTGATGCTCCTTGGGTCTAGGTACTAAGGTCCATACCTTACTTTTCTCAAATTGGTTGAGTTCCTCTTGCATGGCAATCACCCAACTTTCATCATTAAGGGCCTCATCAATATTTTTAGGCTCAATTTGAGAAACAAAAGCAAGGTCAGAAACTACATGTTTGAGATGAGATCTAGTACTTACTCCCCCTTTTAGGATCACCAATGATTTGCTATTGGGGTGATCTTTTGTCAATCTCCATTCATTTGGGAGCCCTTGCCTGTTTTCCTCTTGAGCTGGAGGTAGAGAATCATCTTGATGTGAATCTTCTTGATCATTTTCTTCTCTTTCATTTTCAAGATCAAGTCTTGCCATGGTACCTACAACATCATCAAGAACACTACCTTCCACAAGATCAAGTCTACTAAATTCATCAAAAACAACATGCATATATTCTTCAACAGTTAATGACTTTTTATTAAATATTCTATATGCTTTTCTAGTTGTAGAGTATCCTAAAAAGATACCATCATCAGATTTAGAGGTAAATTTTCCAAGGTTGTCCTTGGTATTCAATATGAAGCACTTGTATCCAAATACTCTAAAGTATGATATCAAGGGCTTTCTTCCATTCCATAGCTCAAATGAAGTTTAGTTTAAGAGATGTCTTTTGAAAACTCAATTTGAAATATAACATGCAGTATTGTGGCTTTGGCCTAGAAGTAAGTTGATAAATCATACTCATTGAGCATTGTTCGAGCCATTTCAATTAAAGTTTGATTTTTCCTTTCGACTTTGAGGTGTCTTAGTTGATGAAAAATTCTGCGAAATACCATGTTCAAGACAAAAATTCTCAAATTTTTCATTTTCAAATTCTTTGCCATGATCACTTCTTATTTTTGAAATACAATATCCTTTTTCATTTTGAACTCTTTTAGCAAAATTTCTAAAAGTTTCAAAGGCATCACTCTTTTAAGCTAAGAAAATTACCCAAGTAAATCTAGAGTAATCATTTACGATGAAAAAGGCATAGTGTTTACCTCCTAAGCTTGCAATTCTAGTAGGTCCAAATAAATCTAGATGCAGGAGTTGCAGAGGTTTTGAGGTACTTACAATGTTTTTGGATTTAAAGGATGACTTGTGTTGTTTTCCTATTTGGCAAGGTTCACAGGTCTTGTCTTTGTCCAATTTGACTTTTGGCAGTCCCTTTACCAGTTCTCCTATGCTGAGGCTTTGAATTAAATCCATGCTTGCATGACCAAGCCTTCTATGCCACAACCAAGATTCATCACTAGTAGTCACAAGACACTTAGAGGAATGGTTAGAGATTTTGTGTAAGTCTATTATGTAGGTATTGACATCTCTATTTCCTTTAAAAATCTCTTTGCCATTAAAAGAGGTACAAGATATTCATTGGAAGTAAAGATTACTTTGTTTCCTTTATCATATATGTTGAACCTTGAGGGGTATTTCTGTCATTTTGATGATAACAAATAAAATAGCAATAATGTATTTAACATACTTGTTTTCTAAGTCTATTAAACAAAATATGGAATAAAATAGCAAGAATGGAGAATGATAGATTAATCCTTGAAAGATAAAATTGAAGAAGGAGCATCATTCACGCCCGTGATCCTATGTGTCACGCCCGTGAGTAAGCCTAGCGCCAACAAACCAACATTTGAAGTTCACAGCCATTAAGAAAGACAACAAACCGTGAATGAACATTTAAGTCATGCCCGTGAAAGAAATGTCACACCCGTGAATCTACATGACAAATTCTTTCAGAGAGCTTCACGACCAAAGTCACCACTTTGACCACGGCTTGGAAGGTTATCACACCCGTGAAGATATATGTCACGCCCGTGACCCAATATTTCAAATGTAACACCCCCTCACCCTAGCAATTTCATTTTATTAAATTGTGTTTAACTGAAAATTTCTCATATATATATATATATATATATATATATATATTATTTGCTATTTGTTTACTTTGTAATATAAAAGAAATTATAACATAAAAGATAAACTACCTTTTTATATAGTAATATGTTCTTTACAAAACATACTGTTTATTTTACAAATATACCAAAATAAAATTTACAAGATAATATACAAAAGTTGTGTAACCCATGATGTGTGCAACAGACTGCCTTACTGGATTAGGTCACTGCTGGCTTTGTCTACTATTTTCTTTTTATTCTTTACTAAATCTGCGTGAGAAAACTCTCGCGCTAAGCTCTTGGCTTAGTGGTGCATATAGATAAGGCAATAAACTATTTTTAATGTCTCATGCATTGTCATATAAAAATTTATGATCAAATCATGCAAACATACATTTCATAATATTCTAGTATGCATAACATCAATTTATTGTATCTTATTTTGTTTAACATAATCAAATCATCATTCTCATGCAAATCATGGTATTTTAGCATGTATAAACATCAAATTATATTATATTATCTCATACTTATTTATTTTATTACCACCTTATTATATAACACTAAACCTTCATTTTATCCATGCCACAATTCATAATTCCATTTTTATTATCCATGTCACATATCATAATTCCCTTTTTACATTCAATAATTCTTTTATGTCTCATAACTTCTTTATATATGTTTTCATTTATGCCCAGGACACCTATGAACCACTGACTAGGATAATGGAGTTGTCATCCAGGCACTTAGGAGTGCCACCCAGGCAATATGATGTGCGCATATAAGTGCCAACCACGGCATAGATAACCATGCCAAACTAGGTGTAGATAACCGTGTCAAACTCGGCATAGATAATAATGTCATACCCGGTATAAATAACAGTGTCAAACCCGGCGTAGTTAACATTGTCAAATCCGGCATAGATAATATTGCCAAACCCGGCGTAGATAATCATACCATTAATGGATTTAATCATTTTCATCATACTCCCGCCCTATTTGGCATGCCAAACTATCCTAAGTTGGTTCTAGTTAGGTGTTCTAGGGCTTATACAATTTCATTAAAATTCATAACAATTAATTTCATACTTTTCATGCATGTAATATCTCAAAATAATCACATAATCACTCAATTAAAATAATATTTACATAATATAATAAAGTTCTCATCATTTTACTCATTTCATTCCTCAATTCACATGCTGCCCTGCCACTGGCAGATTCAGTCCTCTGTATTGGACCTTAATTGTGGTCCTGTTCCGTTCTAAATTTAGTTACATGATATTCATACATATTTTAGATATGGATCTTATCTTTAATAATCAACTTGAATCATGTAATTCTGAGTTCGGTATCAAACGATATAATAATATTAACACTAACTGGTAACTGATAATTCTGTCCAGAATTTTCTGGACAGATTCTAAGTCTAAATTTTAGGAATTTTTCTGGACAATTACAGAGATATTCAGATATTATGGTATGAATAGAAATTGTATCCCTATGTCTTAGCTTTCATACAGAATAAATAACACACAAATCCAAGCTCCACAACTCAAGTTATAATAGTTTAAGTACTTACTGCTCATTATTAACAATTCTGCCCAGAATTTCTGGACAGATTCTATGTCCGAGCTTTATGAATTTGTCTGGATAATTACAGATATATTCAAGTTTTATGGTCTAAATGAACGTTATAGCCCTATGTCTTAGCTTTCAAACCCAATAAAGAACATACAAAACCGAGTTCCAGAAATTAAGTTATAACAGTTTAAGTACTCAATGCTCATCCATTTCCAGCAAAGAACATACCAACTAATCACATTCAATTTTTACCAAATTAAATCCTAAGTCTAGCAAACATGCATCCCCAAGATTTTTCATCACAAATAATATTAATTCAGAATCATCAACATGCCAAATAATTAAATCATGCAAATAAAAAATTAAAATAGGCTATTGCCTTAGGTTATGCACAAACCTCTTTTTTTTCTCTTTTCTCTCTCCTTTCCTTTGCTCCTTTGAGCTAAATCCTTGTCACTTTGAGTTCCTAAAGTTCATAAACAGATTATTAAAACTTTATAAACCTAATATCTCTCTTTCTTCTTACTCTTTTAAGCTTTCTTAAGCATGAAAATGGAATTTCCCATGCCTTTCTCTCTCTTTTTCTCACTTTCTCTTCTTAGAACAAGGCTTGGTTATGGCTGTCCAAGGGAAAAACATGGATGGTTTAGAGAATAAAGTGTTCTAGATGTTAGGATAAGGAAGAAGGATGAGTAATTAAGAGGAAGAAGACAAAATTAATCAATACTTTGACACATAGGCTATAAAAATCTAGATATTTTCCTTAGGTAATTAATATGTTCATCTTCCTTTGATGTATGATAAGAGGAACGTGGAAGACAATGATGAGAAATTCTAGATACAAAAGATTAAGAAAGAAGAAGAAATAATGAAGAAGAAAATGACAAAGGTTATTAAGATGGGAGGGACACCTAAGCATCAATCTAGAAACATTCATTAATGTTAAATGCATGTATCTTAATTAGCTTATTAAACTTTGCCACTTGCTGTGTTATACTTCAAGAAACGTGGAAGACACTTAATGATGGAAAAATTCTAGATCAAGGGTGATAATTAAGAAAGGATAAGCACTTAAGAACAAAGTGATAAAATTACATAATTAATGAAGACACCTAAGAATTTTCTAGAAGTCTTCATTAATGCATTCATCTCCCTTGGTGTATGTTAATTGTCCACTTAATGTATGCCACTTGGTGTGGGCAGCCCCTTCCCATGTATTTAATTTATGATTATCCCATTTAAATCCTCCAATTTTCGGTAAATTGCAAATTGACCCCTAAACGTTTCAAAATTTACAATTTAGTCCTTTACCGAAATTTAACATCTTTAAATATTTTGAACACTTTATTAGATATTTTCCATACTTAATTACCATTATTTTTCGATAAAAGTCCAAATTTAGACTTCGATCAAACCGACGAGTCGATTTAATAACTCGCGTGACTTTAGTCTAAATTAGCGGATATGACATTCTCTCCCCCTTAAAATAAATTTCGTCCTCGAAATTTTTACCTGTTCATTCTTTGTTGAACATCTGAGGATATTGCTTCTTCATGACTTCTTCGCTCTCCCATGTGGCTTCTTCAGTAGCATGATTTCGCCATAACACTTTAACTAATGGAACTTTCTTATTTCGTAAAACATTTTCTTCCCGTGCTAATATAGCCACTCGTTCCTCTTCATACGTCAATTCGGTCTGCACTTCTATCTTCTCAGTTGGAATAACATGAGTCGGATCATACCTATATCTCCTTAGCATCGACACATGGAAAACATTATGGATTTTATCCAACTCTGGTGGAAGTGCTAACCGATATGCCACTGGTCCAATTCTTTCCAAAATCTCATAAGGACCAATGAACCTCGGACTTAACTTTCCCTTTTAACCGAATCTTAATACTTTCTTCCAAGGTGAAACTTTAAGAAATACCTTATCTCCCACGACATACTCTATATCTCGCCTCTTAAGGTCAGCATATGATTTTTGTCGATCTTGAGCTGTTTTCAATCTTTCTTGGATAATTCTAACATTTTCTTCTGTTTGTTGCACTAACTCTGGCCCTATCAACTTCTTTTCACTCAATTCGGTCCAATAAACTGGTGTCCTGCATTTTCTTCCATACAATGCCTCATACAGAGCCATGCCTATGCTCGTCTGATGGCTGTTGTTGTAGGCAAACTCCATAAGAGGTAAATATCTATCCCAACTTCCCTCAAATTCAAGCACACAACTTCTCATCATATCCTCTAGCAACTGAATAACTCTCTCCGATTGTCCATTCGTTTGCGGATGAAAGGTCGTGCTGAAATTGAGTCGAGTACCCAAAGTTTGCTGTAGACTCTTCTAGAATTATGAAGTAAATCTGGGATCTCTATCAGATATGATAGACATTGGCACTCCATGCAATCTCACTATCTCACTTACATAAATTTCAGCTAGCTTGTTCAATGAGTAGTCCATTCTGATAGGTAAGAAGTGTGACGACTTTGTCAATCGATCCACTATCACCCACACTGCATCATGCTTTCTCTGAGTCATCGGTAAACTGGACACAAAATCCATCGTGATTCTTTCCCATTTCCACTCTGGAATCGGTATTGGTTGCAGCAATCCAGTGGGCACTGGTGTTCTGCTTTCACTTGTTGATAAGTTAGACATTTAGCAACATATTTAGTGATATCCTTCTTCATCCCTAGCCACCAATATTGAGTTTTCAAATCTTGATACATCTTGTTCCCGCCTGGATGCATGGTATATACCGTTTCATGTGCTTCTTTTAAAATATTGGACTTCAGCTCTTCTACACCAGGCACACAAATCCTATTCTTGAAGTACACTGTGCCATCATCTGTCAATGAAAAATCAGGATTTTCTCCCTTTTTCACTGCCTCGACTATCTCTACTAACTTTTCATTTTGCTTTTGAGCATCTTTGATCCTCTGCATCAAAGTAGATTGTATTCGCATCTCAACTAAAATCTTCCTACTTAGTGCATCTGCAACCACATTAGCTTTTCCTGGCTGGTAGTCGATCACACAGTCATAATCTTTAATCAACTCTAACCATCTTCGTTGTCTCAAATTCAACTCTTTCTGTGAGGGAAGGTACTTAAGACTTTTATGGTCTGTATAGATATAACATCTTTCCCCATACAGATAATGTCTCCATATCTTAAGAGCAAAAACTATGGCAGCTAACTCAAAATCATGTGTCGGATAGTTAAGCTCGTGAGGCTTAAGTTGTCTTGAGGCATAACCAATCACCTTTCTTTCTTGCATAAGAACACAACCTAAACCATTATGACTAGCATCACTGTACATAACAAAGTCTTTTCCTGGAATAGGCTGAGTCAAAACTGGTGCTTCAGTCAACATTGCCTTCAGTCGATTAAAACTTGCTTGACATTTGTCTGTCCACTCGAAACAGACCTCTTTTCGTAGCAGTCATGTCAAAGGAGTCGCTAATGATGAAAATCCCTTCACGAACCTCCTATAATATCCGGCTAATCCGAGGAAACTTCTCACTTCTGTCACATTTCGTGGTGGTTTCCAATTAAGAATAGCCTCAATTTTACTAGGATCAACCTGGATACCTTCTGCTGAAATTACATGACCCAGAAAACTGACTGCTTCAAGCCAAAACTCGCATTTAGATAGCTTTGCATACAACTGCTTCTCCCTCAATGTTTGCAGCACTATTCTGAGATGTTGATCATGTTCTACTTGGTCTCTAGAGTAGACAAGAATGTCATCAATAAACACTACTACAAATTGATCAAGGTATGGCCTAAACACTCGGTTCATTAGGTCCATAAAAGTTGCTGGTGCATTCGTCAATCCAAAGGGCATAACCAGGAACTCATAATGACCATAACGAGTCCTGAATGCAGTCTTAGGTACATTTGACTCTTTTATCTTCAGTTGATGATACCCCGATTGAATATCTATCTTTGAAAATATGGTTGCACCTTTCAATTGGTCAAATATGTCATCAATCCTAGGCAGCGGGTATTTATTCTTAATAGTCACCTTATTAAGCTGCCTATAATCGATGCAAAGACGAAGAGTACCATCTTTCTTCTTGACAAATAATACTAGAGCACCCCATGGTGATACACTAGGTCGTATAAAACCCTTATCTAACAACTCCTGCAACTGTACCTTTAGCTCTTTCAACTCTGCTGGTGCCATCCTATATGGTGTAATGGAAATAGAGGTGGTGTCGGGTACCAAATCGATTGCAAATTCAATTTCTCTATCCGGAGGTAACCCTGGCAACTCTACGTCGGGGAACTCACTAACAGCAGGAATATCCACCAACTTCGGACTTGCTTTTTCCATATCAACCACATACGCTAAGTATGCTTCACATCCCTTATTGATGAGTTTCTAGGCTTTCAACACTGATATCACATTGTCTGGGTATCTTCTATCCTTACCCATCACCATTATCTCATCTTGTTATGGATTCTAATGATCATCTGTCTTCTTCCATAATCCACTACTACTCCATAACGAGCCAACCAATCCATTCCCAAGATCACATCGAACTCATGGAATAGTAATTCTATCAAGTCTGCTTTCAATAGGGCAACCCCTAAATACCCTGCTAACCCTCACACTGTCCCCTAACGGGTTAGTCACAAGAATTTCACATTCTATAGACTGTGGTTCTAAACCTTCTTTGACCCGGTGGTGGTGCTCTTTGTAGCAAATCTATCATGTTTTTCATAAAGTTCTATTTGTCCTGTGCCCGCAATAAACTACTCTTGTGTTGAGCTAGCACCAGATCTCGATGCAGTAGCTCAGTAATTATTGTGTCGCGATGAAGCCTATGTCCTTATAGGCTCATTACTTTCGCTTCCTTCGGCCACAATATGTTGTGACCCTAAATCCATACTTTACCTATCTTGTAAATTAACGGCCCTAATCAGTAAGCAACAACTTTAATACTTAATTGTGGGTACACACATGTCAAAATTATTTTTTTGAAAATCATTTTAAAATCCAAAAACTGCCCAAACCGACTATAATACCAAAATCCAGAAACACCAACCTGGTGCTCTGATACCAAAAACTGTAACACCCCCTCACCCTAGCAGTTCATGCCCGAATGAGGGTGTGTTATGCTGACTTTATCGGTTAAAATTTCATTTTATTAAATTGTGTTTAACTGAAAATTTTTCATATATATATATATATATATATATATTATTTGCTATTTGTTTACTTTGTAATATAAAAGAAATTATAATATAAAAGATAAACTACCTTTTTATATAGTAATATGTTCTTTACAAAACATACTGTTTACTTTACAAATACACCAAAATAAAATTTACAAGATAATATACAAAAGTTGTGTAACCCACGATGTGTGCAACAGACTGCCTTACTGGATTAGGTCACCACTGGCTTTGTCTACTATTTTCTTTTTATTCTTTACTAAATCTGCATGAGAAAACTCTCACGCTAAGCTCTTGGCTTAGTGGTGCATATAGATAAGGCAATAAACTATTTTTAATGTCACATGCATTGTCATATAAAAATTTATGATCAAATCATGCAAACATACATTTCATAATATTCTAGTATGCATAACATCAATTTATTGTATCTCATTTTGTTTAACATAATCAAATCATCATTCTCATGCAAATCATAGTATTTTAGCATGTATAAACATAAAATTATATTATATTATCTCATACTTATTTATTTTATTACCACCTTATTGTATAACACTAAACCTTCTTTTTATCATGCCACAATTCATAATTCCATTTTTATTATCCATGTCATAAATCATAATTCTCGTTTTACTTTCAATAATTCTTTTATGTCCCATAACTTCTTTATTTATGTTTTCATTTATGCCCAGGACACCTATGAACCACTAAATAGGATAACGGAGTTCCCATTCAGGCACTTAGAAGTGCCACCCGGACAATATGATGTGCGCATATAAGTGTGAAACCCGAAGTAGATAACCGTGCCAAACTCGGCGTAGATAATAATGCCATACCCGGCATATATAACAGTGCCAAACCTGGAATAGATAACAAACATTGCCAAATCCGGCATAGATAACATTGCCAAACCCAGCGTAGATAATCATACCATTAATGGATTTAATCATTTTCATCATACTCCCCCCCTATTTGGCATGCCAAACTATCCTAAGTTGGTTCTAGTTAGGTGTTCTAGGGCTTATACAATTTCATTAAAATTCATAACAATTAATTTCATACTTTTCATGCATGTAATATCTCAAAATAATCACATAATCACTCAATTAAAATAATATTTACATAATATAATAAAGTTCTCATCATTTTACTCATTTCATTCCTCAATTCACATGCTGCCCTGCCACAGGCAGATTCTATCCTCTGTATTAGACCTTAATTGTGGTCCTGTTCCGTTCTAAATTTAGTTACATGATCTTCATACATATTTTAGATATGGATCTTATCTTTAATAATCAACTTGAATCACATAATTCTAAGTTCTGTATAAAACGATATAATAATATTAACACTAACTGGTCATTGATAATTCTGTCCAGAATTTTCTGGACAGATTCTAAGTCTAAATTTTAGGAATTTTTCTGGACAATTACAGAGATATTCAGATATTATGGTATAAATAGAAATTGTAGCCCTATGTCTTAGCATTCATACAGAATAAATAACACACAAATCCAAGCTCCACAACTCAAGTTATAATAGTTTAAGTACTTACTGCTCATTATTAACAATTCTGCCTAGAATTTCTGGACAGATTCTATGTCCGAGCTTTATGAATTTGTCTGGATAATTACAGATATATTCAAGTTTTATGGTCTAAATGAACGTTATAGCCCTATGTCTTAGCTTTCAAACCCAATAAAGAACATACAAAACCGAGTTCCAGAAATTAAGTTATAACAGTTTAAGTGCTCAATGCTCATCCATTTCCAGCAAAGAACATACCAACTAATCACATTCAATTTTTACCAAATTAAATCCTAAGTCTAGCAAACATGTATCCCCAAGATTTTTCATCACAAATAATATTAATTCAGAATCATCAACATGCCAAATAATTAAATCATGCAAATAAAAAAATTAAATCCTTATCACTTTGAGTTCCTAAAGTTCATAAACAGATTATTAAAACTTTATAAACCTAATATCTCTCTTTCTTCTTACTCTTTTAAGCTTTCTTAAGCATGAAAATGGAATTTCCAATGCCTTTCTCTCTCTTTTTCTCACTTTCTCTTCTTAGAACAAGGTTTGGTTATGGTTGTCCAAGGGAAAAACGTGGATGGTTTAGAGAATAGAGTGTTCTAGATGTTAGGATAAGGAAGAAGGATGAGTAATTAAGAGGAAGAAGACAAAATTAATCAATACTTTGACACATAGGCTATAAAAATCTAGATATTTTCCTTAGGTAATTAATATGTTCATCTTCCTTTGATGTATATAAGAGGAACGTGGAAGACAATGTTGGGCAATTCTAGATACAAAGGATTAAGAAAGAAGAAGAAATAATGAAGAAGAAAATGACAAAGATTATTAAGATGGGAGGGACACCTAAGCATCAATCTAGAAACATTCATTAATGTTAAATGCATGTATCTTAATTAGCTTATTAAACTTTGCCACTTGGTGTGTTTTGCTTCAAGAAATGTGGAAGACACTTAATGATGGAAAAATTCTAGATCAAGAGTGATAATTAAGAAAGGATAAGTACTTAAGAACAAAGTGATAAAATTATATAATTAATGGAGACACCTAAGCATTTTCTAGAAGTCTTCATTAATGCATTCATCTCCCTTGGTGTATGTTAATTGTCCACTTAATGTATGCCACTTGGTGTGGGCAGCCCCTTGCCATGTGTTTAATGTCCCAATCATGTATTTAATTTATGATTATCCCATTTAAATCCTCCAATTTTCGGTAAATTGCAAATTGACCCCTAAACTTTTTAAAATTTACAATTTAGTCCTTTACCGAAATTTAACATCTTTAAATATTTTGAACACTTTATTAGATATTTTCCATACTTAATTACCATTATTTTCATTATTTTTCGATAAAAGTCCAAATTTAGACTTCGGTCAAACCGACGAGTCGATTTAACAACTCGCGTGACTTTAGTCTAAATTAGCGGATATGACATCAAAACCTTCCAGAATACTTCACGCCTGTGACCCAATATGGAGATGTTGTATTGGAATTCATAAGCACAGACAAACAATTGGCAGATATCTTAACTAAGTCTTTAAATGAGGAAAGATTTAATTTCAAAAGAATAGAACTTGGAATGGTTGATGGATTAACCTTGTGATTGCCAAATTGTCAAATCTTAAGTGATAATCTTGCCCAAAAGTAAGTTGGTAGACCATACTCATTAAGCATTGTTTGAGTCATTTCAATTAAAGTTCGATTTTTCCTTTCAACTACCCCATTTTGTTGAGGTGTCCTAGGAGATGAAAAATTCTGTGAAATGCCATGTTCAAGACAAAAACTTTCAAAGTTTTCGTTTTCAAATTCTTTGTCATGGTCACTTCTTATCTTTGAAATACAATATCCTTTTTCATTTTTAACTCTTGTAGCAAAGTTTTTGAAATTTTCAAAAGCATCACTCTTTTCAGCTAAGAAAATTACCCAAGTAAATCTAGAGTAATCATCTACGATGACAAAGGCATAATGTTTACCTCCTAAGCTAGTAATTCTAGTAGGTCCAAATAAGCCTAAATGCAGGAGTTGAAGAGATTTTGAGGTATTAACTATGTTTTTGGCTTTGAAGGATGACTTGTGTTGCTTTCGTCTTTGGCAAGGTTCACATGTCTTGTCTTTTTCAAATTTGACTCTTGGCAGTCCCTTTACTAGTTCTCCTGTGCTGAGGCTTTGGATTAAACCTTATAACTCTTAAAACTTAAAGATTATAAATCTAGCCTATAATATCCCAATGGAAAAGGAAATAAGGGAAATTTGATCTAGCATGAAAAATAAAGAAAGAGTATGTGTGTATAGTAACAAGTTTATGAGTTTAAAATGTTAGAATCAAGAAAGGAAAGTTATAGGATGAAAACTCCCTGTGGGACAAGGAGTAGGATAACCTTCTTAGACAAAATGGAAGAATATGAATCAAACCCCCATATTGAGCGAATATACAGGATTGGTGGATAAGGAATAATAATGATGAAGAATAATATATTGGAATTATGTGGTAATAACTGTGAATATTAATGAAACTTCACAAGATGGGACAAACTAACAATAAAGATTCAAGAGTTGCCCTAATACTCATATAAACTGTCATAAGAGATTTAGGAAAAGTTTTTCTCTGATAATTATAATGATGTTAGGAAAAATTCAGTAGATGTACCCACTAATTGTTCCCATTTATATTAAGGAGGGACAACACGAATATGCTTAAGTATGCAACAATAAAATAATATGGTTTGAATAGTTAGAGTACAATCAATACCTGTAAACCACGAGAATAAGGTGGATTGACCCTTTTTTTAACAAAATGAACCTAGTATAAGGATAACTTGGAAGTGATAAAAACTGGTGTAAACTATAATCCCTAAAGGAATAAAACCATGATTTCAATCAATGATATTAGAATGAATATGAGATTATAGGCCCAAAAAATGACAACAAGAGTATAAAGTAAATGTTAGTAGATGAGATGAAGTAAAAACATTAAATAGTTGATATATGAAAAGGAAACTAAGGTGCTCAGTGTTCCTCTAGAAGTAGAAGGAAGAATTAAAATACTCTCAGAAAATGAGTTATATATTCTTTATGTGAAATAAAGTAAATTAGTTGGAAGTAAGAGAAGCAAGAAAGAGAGGTAGCATTCTAAAGGGATAATAATGATCAAAAGATCATAGATACCCTATATTGGAAGGAACAAGTCACAGGAAGTCGGAAGTTACTCTAAAACTCTGGTAAATTATAATATAATATCTTAGCAAAGAAGTTATCAATTATAACTATATCAATAACAAAAAAATTTACGGAACGAAAGAAATGCATTAGGACAAGGGGTATCAAATAAACTTTTATCAGAATGGTAGCAAGTTTGGTAAGTATATTAATGCCCATTGAGCTAATTCATATGGAATACCCTACCATGAATGGTGTAGATTGCATGTGACTAACATAAGGACCACAAATACAAAAACTTTACAATTTGAGTTAGAAAATTTAGGGCAAGATAGAATGAAAAGAGTGACTTGACCCAAACAATAATACCATTATACATTCGGTAACTTATGAACTTAATTTTAATATAGTAAAATAATAAGGGGAGATAAAGACCAATAGAGGTAAGCTAGGAATAACAAGTGATAAATGAAACTCATGCAAAATAGAAAGGAGAATAACAATATATCTTAATATGAGATACAAGGAGAGAATCAAAACTACTCTGACCAACATAACACAATAATAGAATAACAAATTAATATCAAGATCGGAGCTTTATCGTGAGATCCATTGAAAGGACGCTATATAAGGGTAACAAAAGAAATTTAAAGCTAATTCTATTTAAGGTCGAACCAAGGCTAGTTCAGCAAAATTTCGAGGTTAAAATTTTCTTAAAGGGAAAAAATTATCATGACCACAATTTGAATCCCGACCAACATGCGAGTTATATGGCTAACTATGCGAGAAGAGACTGGGGCGAGTTGATCGAAGTCTAAATTTGAGCTAAGGAAGTTAAAAATATATATTCTAAAATATTAATAAAATATTTGGTATAAAAATCAAGTAAAATAATGGTGAGATTGACAAATGTACCTTGAGTATAGGATAGGCTAAAAATATTTGATTTTCTCGGTAATGAAAAAATTCAATAAGTATACCAAGACATAGAAAATATTAATTCAAGGGTGGAATTTTCAAAGTTTAGGGCCCTGAAAATTTGAAAATACAATTCAGAGTCCGGTTTTACGATTCAGTTGACCGCTAAGGATATTGAGATATTCAATTTTGATTGCGATCATACCGATGAAATCGGAATCCAATTCGTTACCTAATTAAAACTTCAATTTGAAAAATTGATAAAGGACACACACGAATGTGCAGAATTGGAAACTTGGACTAAATTAAAAAAATACAACTTTTTTCGATTGGAGTTTGGAGAAACCGAAAATACCAATTTTAGAGAAAACTTCTACGAACCTAATGACATTTAATTCAAGAAATTAATTTATGTTGGACTTAGATTAAGAAAATAAATTTATTTAAGGGTGAAATTAAAAAATAAGAAAGTTTTGTGGAAAAATTAATAAATCAAAATATGGAATGTCTTTAAATGGATAAAAACCAAAAATATATCCTCAATTAACTTAATCAATCAATGAGAAGTAGAATTAAGTTTAATTAACCCTAATTTAAGTAAAAAAAGATAACAAAAGTGGGTTAATCATATTTGTGTATAAAATTAAAAAAAATATTTCATTATCACCATCTTCATCCATTGTTCGCCCACCACTTCTCCTCCCCACACCTCCATTTCTTCCCTCAATTTCTACCAAATTTTCTCCATTTTTAAGTATAAAAAATAGTATTTCAAGTTAGGAGTAAAAAGAAATTCATTTTGGAGCAAAAATTCTCTTAGCCAAACCCTAATTTGCTTAAAGTGAGGATTTCTTCATTTTTTAATTCTTTGATATTAAATATTTATGATGTTGTTAGTAAATATTACTTTAAGAGTTGTGAAAAAAAAAATTGGTAGTTTTCTAAAGAATGGTTAAAAAAAATAGCTTTAGTGAAAATAGTTTTTTGATGGAATTTAGTTAGTTGATAAATTGAGAATATATATTTAGAGATGGATTTAAAGTGAAAATTTGAGGAAATGAAATTTTGATATTATTTATTATAGCCGAAAATTATAGAGTGAAGATTTTGATAGTGTAAAATTTATTTAATTGTAGAAAAATAATTTTAGATGTTAGATGATTAAATTAAAAATGTTGGAGTGCAAAGAAAAAAATCTAACAAAATTTTTGAAGAAAAATAGGATGATGGTCGAAAATTGTAAGGTAGAGAAAATTGTTGTTTTAGGTTAAAAATAAATTTTAGATAGTTGTAAATTAATTTAGTGAAGAAGGAAAAAATATTGGAAATTAATAATAATAATAATAATAATAGTAATAATAGGATTAAAAAATTATAAATATTAAATAATAATATGAAAATGTTAGGGATAAAAAAAATATGAGTGATCAAATAGTGAAATTGAAGCAAAAAGTGAGACAAAAGCCGATGTCATAACAAAATTGACCAGACCGAAAAATTTAGACTAAACATGTAAAATAACGATTAAATGTTCAGAATTATCAAATAAAAATGTAAGTTGGCCTTTGAAAAAAATAACTAAATTTAGGTGATGACACTGTAAAATACACTATAAGTCTATGAGTTAAGTAAGATGATAGACACATGAACTAGTGATTGTGAAATAGTGTGAGAATAACGATATCAATGTAAACCGTGAGACATGAGAAAATATGGTAGTTTTATTTACTAACTAAAATTAAAAAATATTTTAGAGTAATTAATTAATATATGGGGATAATTTTTATAAAGTGTGATATTAAAACCATGACTATGGTGAACAAAGACAAAGAGCTTATGGACATTGGCCGAGCAAAAATTAAAATTTGTGTAAAATACTTATCCTAATGGCCATGAAAATAAATATGAAAATATCAATATTAAATATATTTTTAGTTGTGAACAAATAAATATATATACATATATAAAAATTTAAATTTAATGTTGAATGATTTTCATTTGGAATATAAATTACATATTGTATTTTTTTTAATATTAAAATATTTTTAGTATTTTTATGGAATAAAGATGTTTGGACTGGTTTTTATTGTTTTAATCTAAATGAAAATATTAAATGAAATTTTAATATGTCATTGCACAGTAATTGCTATGTAATTTGAAAATTTGAAAAAAAAACAAAAAGTGTTGGACCAATATCAATATTTTGGGAAGAAATAAATCTGTATTTAAAGTGGATTTATAGAATTAAAAAAATGTGTTAAAAATTTTATGATTTTAATCAGATTTTAGCCCATATATTAGCCTAAATATTAAAATAGAGTATTATTGGCATGCCAATAGGGTCATTATCTGTAGATTCTGTGAAATTATTTTTGATCATGTGAATCATAATATTATTGGTCTTGTGTATATCTGTGAGCCACATAATTTATGTACTTGAATCTTGTGCATATCTGTGGACTAGATGATTACTGCTATGTTATATGAGACCTCTTGATTCTCTAAGGAAAAGTCTATAATGTCTTAATTTTATGGGTTTTGAAATTATTATAAAATAGAAGAATATGACTTTTGTGATAATTAATACAAATGATGGTTGCAAATTGTGAAATGTGTTTCTATAATATAATATTGTAATAAAAATATATATCCATCTACACTTTTATCTTGATGCTTTGAAGAAAAATAATTGTATGATATGTGAACTGGATTCGTTTTTACGATATTAAGAGACATGGTTTAATATATAGATTTAATGAGTTAATAAAATTTATGATTTGATGGTGATTTATAATACATTGTCATGTGTGTGTGTGTGTGTATATATATATATATATATATATATATATATATATATATATATATATATATATATATATATATATATATATATATATATATTATTTATTTTCTCGGATAAGAAGTTTTGGTATTAAACGATTTTAAATACTACATTCTTTTGATAAATATTTTTATGCGAATATTTAGAAATGCTATGTAGATTTTATAGTATTTCTCTTATGAAATAATTAGTTAAAAAATGTTTCATAAAGAATTTAAGGTTACATCGTATTTCTAAATATTCGCATAAAAAATTTTATCAAAAGAATGTAGTATTTAAAATCATTAAAAGTGAAGGTCATGTCATGTTGTAGTAATATAATTTTTTTAAAAAATTATCTATTTTTCTTTAATAACATATTTGGAAAGAAATTTATATATAAATAATGTAACATGTGTTTATAGATTTATGAAAAGAAATTTGTTTTTATAAGTATTAGTTGATATCTTTATAAATTGTACATTATTTGTGTATAGTGTTATTAAGTCCTACGCATGTATGTTGGTTAGTCAGTCGTTGCACCACTTTACCTGACTGGAATACAATGGGATAAAAGGATGCACATGGTTTGACCATTTGCAGATTATTGCAGGACAATTAAGCATGAGCTATTACAAAATTTGTAATATGAGTAGTAACAATGGGGAATTAGTTGAGGCAACATTGCTATAGTTCTCATAGAGATGGAAGTTCTACGATTGAGGCAAGATCTACAAGGAAAGAAGGAAGAGAGAAAAGAAGATGATGAAGAATAAGAGACGCATAGATAGGTAGAATCGTAAAAGAATGAGATGGGATTTGTAATATGAGCAGTAATAATGAGGAATTAGTTGAGGTGGCACTGATATAGTTCTCATAGAGTTGGAGGTTCTACGATGAAGGCAAGGTCTATAGAGAAAAAGGGAAGAGGGAGGTGATTGATGAAGAAAGACGGCAAAGATCTGTAATAATAAGGAATTGATTGAGGTGGCATTGCAACTTTCTCATAAAGATGGAGGTCCTGCGATGAAAGCGAGGTTCATCGAGAAAGAGGGAGAAAGGTGATGAGGAAAGAAAGAGGGAGGATAGATTTAGGGTTTCCATTTTTTGTATATAATGAATTTAAGTTGGATCTTAGAAAGATGATGTAGAATATTTTATAATAAAATTAACTTTTGGTCTAATTATGTTGCATATTTGTTAATTTTGATTAGACTGATTTGAGTACAATAAGGGTAGAATTGACCAAAAAAAAGAATTTGGGTGAGATTGACAATTTTAGAAAAAATCATGGGTAATTTTGTACCCTAACCCTATAAAATAAAGCAATAAAATAAATAAAAGACAAAATTAAAAAGAAAAGATAGATAATGAAAAAAAGGGAATACAACCATTTAGATCTAAACTATTTAATAAGATTATAATACCTCAAAAATGTGGTAATAAAATATACACAGACAGAATGAGAAAGAATAGGTGAAAAGGGGGATTACAACTGTAAAAGTTATGTAAATTAAATTACATATCAAAACTTTGGGGGAATTGAAACATAATAAACCTTAGAAATATATTGATAAATATTATAGAGAAATTAAATAGATAAGGGAAGCATTAAATTTGCGCAAACATCATCATGTTTGTGTGAATATCTCCAAATTTGCATAAGCCTCCAGTCTAAACAGAATACGAGTACAAAACATCAATAATCATAAAAACACAGAGACTTGCAATAATAACTAAAAACACTCAAAAAACTCACAATATGACTAATGAACATGTTTAATATCACAAATCATAAATGAAACTGAAAGAATTAACAAAATAATAGATTATTCTCTCCAACTTACAAATTATGTCTACACGGAATTAAGGGATATTTGTATGGATATCCCATATTTTAAGTAGATCAGAAAAATAGCTGGAACACTTTAAAAATTCTGTAAAATAGTTTTTGTAATACCCACCGATATAGCCGAAAAATCATCATCAAATGTACTAATGGATGTTACGGTGTTATTTTGTAGAAAACTCATTAAATTAAAATTTTCTCATTTAAGACCTATTTAAAATATGATAATGTAGTTTAAGGCATAAAAATCCATCACTATATTAAAATCTCGATCCATAAATTGATATCACAGGATACAACATATGTTTCTGGCTTCACTAACCTCATATTACAACAATCCATTATAAAAATACCATTACATATTCTTAAATTTCCAAGACATGTAAAACATGATTCAAAACCCAATAAAATAAACAAAAATACATAAATGTAATGTATGATAACAAACCCCAAACTAGGTGCACTCTGACAGATCTCTAGTGGCTCGTGACTCTTCTAGTCAACTCATGTCTACTGCCTCCAAAACTGCGTGCAGAAACCCATACGCAAAGCAAACTAATGCTTAGTGGTATATATGTGCATGAAAATTATACATTTAAAGAATGTCATACAATATCATGCCAACCACTTTACGATCATTCTTAGAATCATACATTCTAGTTGTTACATGCTTCGCTGTTATATCACCATGTCTATCTTACCATAGACATAATATATAAAACATGTATATTATATACATATACATATACATATATCACATTTCTGATTACCATATCATTTATCTAATGTAAACATTACATTATAAGAATCTCTAAACAAACAAATAACAATAGGACACATAACAACCATACAAAATTTTCCTTTTTATATTCATTTAACTTCCATTTTTATATCAACCAAGACTCTTTAAGCTTTCATCATTTCAACTGTTTTAGCTCTATAACTCTAAACTTATTATATTAATTTTACTTGACTCAAGATTCTCTAAACTTGACTATCCGGATGAGGGATATAAGACAGGGGCGCTCATAATCTGAGCTTAAACAACTCGGCTTATAACCTGTAACAGCTCATTCAAGCTCCTCAAGTCAATGACGCTTATCAACCCGAGCTTAAGCCATATTGACTAAGATAATATAGCATGCTAGCAAATCTAGGATCAAGTTCACTCATATACCGAGCTTTAACCTTTTATCCTTATATCATATCAAAGTAACTCATACGGTATAGTTCACCTCCATCAATGGTATACCATTTATCCTATGACAAGACCAAGACTAGAGAACTGGGCATTTAACTCATAACCATTTATCTATCAATTCATTTTGTCACATGTTATTACTAGCATTATATCCCATTTATGCATTCTCATACCAACACACATATGTCCAATCATATATTCCACATGTTATTTTCCATGTATACATACATCCTATAACATGTATTTAATAAACCATCAATTAAGATCATAAACCAAAATGTACATATAATACATTCATCATGCTTCATGGGTATGAACTTCTTATTCATGGTCATGAATGTATACTTTAATGGTTACCCTACCCATAAACCATCATGTGAAAGAAACAGAGCATTCACAAGAGTGAATTACCTCTTCATGGCCGTGACACCATATCATTCACGGCTTCCCAACCATGACACCAAACCGTGATATTCTTGATTCAGGCAAGTTCATCAGCCTTGCCATTCACGACTGTGACTATATGTTCACAGGCGTGAATGCTTGAATTTCATGACTTCTCCAGCCATGAAATAAACTATGAACTCTACTGTCCGATTTGGACACCCCCTTCATAGGTGTAACACCCTTGTCACGAGTGTGAATCATACAATTTCAGTAAACTCAAAATAAAACATTTTAAGCATTTCATGCAAAATCTCTATGATTGACTAGTGTTAATCACTCCTATCAACACTTTCATACATATACCATGTCCAACAAATATGTTTAAACAACATTTAAATCATCAAATCCATTTTTAGGTTAATTTAAACCATCACATTTCTCATGTCATTTAACACTAAAAATCCTATTTTCATCTTATTTATCAACCATAATATTCCTTTATCATTTCATTCACATTTATAGCATACAAAAACATATCAGGATGCATGATAAATGAATTAATATGCCCATATGTACATACCTTCCATCAAGATGGAGACTTAACTAACTTTACAAGCTTTTCAAGCTTGTTTTACCCCTTGTGATGTGTTTCTTTGCTCACTAGACAAACCTATCATCACAAAATATTCCTATCAGAATCTTATAACTATAAAGGAGCTAAAAAAAATCCTAAAAATTGAGTTCTCTTCTATCTTAGCAAAACTCTATCAAATCTTCATGTTTTTCAAACTTTCAAGCTTCAACAATAGTGTTTAGGATTCTTTTAAGGTGGAGAAGATGACTAAGATGTCTTGAGTGTGTCAGAAGTGATAAGAGGGTGGTGGAAATGGTTTTAAAATAAGATTTGGTGCAGATGAAAGACAAAATACAGTTGTACATGGCCAACCAACCTACGTTCACGGGCATGAAATGCCATTCATGGCCATGATTAATCCATTCACAAGTGTAAACATTCTCTCTTCTCAAAACACTCCTACAATGTCCAAAACTCTACTGTTTGAACCATAGCATGACCTTCATAGGCATGAATAACTATTACGGGTATAAAAGCTTTCTTTTTTCAAAATTTTTTAAACCTCATTCTTTCCCTCTCTAAATACATATAACTCACAAACCCTACTTTACGGGCATTACAATTTTGCAAACAAAATATTAAAATAACACAAGAAATATCAATTTAAAATTAAAACATCAGTAACATATTTTTGTATAATAAATCATTTTTCTCAAAAACACAACAAATGTAACATGACAAAATAAAATTTACTATGTTATGAAAGTGCAAAAAATATGGAAAAAGACAAAAAAAAGAGCATAAAGAAAAAGAAAAAGAGAAAGAGATAGATGAAAGCCCTCAGATTGCCTTATCAGTTTTTTTACCTTCTTTAAGTATCAAATGATTCACGATGACCTAATATCTCTAATGTTTGGGGTAGATTGCAATACCTTTTACTTTTTTTTTCCTTAGGATATGGATCGTACAACTAGAGGAAGAGAAGTCCAAATAATGTTTTTACGTTAGTGTTTATTTCATCAGAGTTTTAGTGTATGTAAATATTTTTGATCCATTTTATATAGAAGACAAGGGTATTTATAGGTAAAAATAAGTGATAGATTGATATTTGTTGGATTATGGGTGATTAAAAGTGGATTTTGGGTCAACTATTATAGAAAGTCAACTCTTAGCCAGCTGCTACATCGGTGGGATATCCACACATATATATGTTTACATGTATGGATATTATAGTTATTGAAAGAGAATCAAATATGGGTAATCGAGAAACAATTGTTTAGGGTTAGAAGAGATGTTTCCATAAATAGAGGGATGTTTAGATGGATATGTGTCTTAAAATGAGAATCCAAGGTATATCAGTGCAGGGATACATATATCAGTGCAGGGATACATATATCAGTGCAAATATACCTTCTTCAACAATGATATACCTTAATTTCTTAAGTTTTGGGAAATTTCTTGATTTTGGTTTCTATTTCTAGTTTTTATGGTTTTGAGGTTAGGTTACTTAATCATTTTTCACCCTTTTTTACTTAAAAAAAGGGATTATCTTTGCTATCATAATTAGACTGATTTTCATATGAAAAAATCCAATGTCTACAACATAAAATTAAGCTTAAGTCCCACAATGAAGTTAACATGCAAAAAGTTATAACTCTCCAAAACCTACAACACAAACTTGACTACCAAGCACAAGAAGAAATATATTCTTTTGCATATATAGTATTGAGAGTTTAGCCCAAAATCCTGTGATCTTCCATCTTGAAACAAACCATTATTACCTTTTCATACATCTTAAAAAAAAACAAATGCAAACAAATTTTGGCACAGAGGTGGAGAATTGCTTTAGCCTAAAGATTTTCTAATCCACAACAAGCTTGAAAAAAAAAAGAATTAAAGCTAAGGATAAAAAAATTGCTAGATCTAAAAGAATAAGGAAAAATCCCTAAAAAACTAGAAAAAGGAAACATCCCTAATAATAAAATATAAATAAAGTTATAGAGTGGTTGTTAGTAACAACAAGAGATATTGACAGCACTTAAACAGTTATTAATGAATGAGACTTTTAGAGAAAAAGACAAAAGAGGGAACTTTTAAAAAGGGTTCAGACATACTTTGAGATACTAACTTTGATAAGAAGCAATTCTAATTATACTAATTGTAGCAATGTGATCGAAATCTTAGTCATTAAGCTTTGAAAAATATAAAAGTGGAAAAAGAAGTGGTTGGTTTAGGTGATTGCACAAAACTTGTGTGTTGTAGTTGAGATTTTAAAAGGGGTAAATTGTATTCATTGTCCTCCCACTTGTCACATATTTGTTATAAATGTGGCATTGGTAGGAATCAAAAATCAATTCAACCCTATAAAAGGCTATAGCCACCAATCTTTACAAATAAAGGTTTAGGATTAACAATATATTTAGATGAATGTGCATGTCACACATAAGTCATTGTTATGAAATAAATCTCTAAATCCTAAGCAAGTAGTATAATATTTTTTGTCCAAACCATAACAAATATATCAAACATACAAGAGCAAACAAGTGGTTTAAAATGTCCTTTTACATCTTTAAAAACAATAAAACCTAAAACTAATTAAAACTGCATTCTTTAAAACAAAATGCAAAGAAATAATAATAAAAAAGAAAAAAATCTTATTCTAAACTTGTAAAATGAACAAACAAGATGATCTAAAACAAAACAAACATCAATAATATATCCAAACATCCAAATCACATCACAAACCATATTTAAAATATTCTAAAACTTCATTTATAGAATAGGGATAGAAGAGAAAAGTTCATGTATAAGAATAAAGAAACAGGAAAGTAGATTTACCTAAGGCTTATACATATTATAAAGAAGATTAATTACCCAATTTTCATGCAAATATATTGATTAAAATAGAGGAAGAAAACGAAAATAGATATATACCCTCATAACTTATTGATTTAAATGATCAAAAAACACTATTCGAAGCTTTCACAAAATGAAATTCGCTCTTAGACTTAAAGGGAATCAAAATAGATATGAAACTCCTTCTTTAGACCTGCTTTTTGCTCTAAAAACAACTAGAAAAAAATAAGTCGACTCCAACTCCAAAGCTAGGGTTGTAGTTTAATTGGTCTTAGAAACACTCACTTTTATTATTAATTACTAGCATATTAGAGTCTCTCAAACATAGTTTTCTCTCTCTAATATTCATGCACCTCAATGGCCAAAAGTTGCCTCCATTTATAGATGAATAAATTATAATTCTTAAAAGAAAAGAAAATGAATTATGACAAGTTTAATTGAAAAATACTTCTAATTTGAGTTTTAAAAAAAAATCTTTTTAAGTTAGAAACCTCTAGAACTATAATTCTTATGATTTCTACCTCTTTAAAACCTTTAATAGTTATTTAAATCTAAATTGAATCCATAATAGGGAGTGTAGCGCCCTCTCGATTAACCAGGATAAACCCAATTAATTAAGCTTACACTATGAAAACAGTTATGTAGAAAACCTGTGAAAATATAAAACTTTTCTTTGCATCATGGCTATGATGACTTGCATAAAATATACGGTAAAATAAATATTTGACTTAATATTTAAATTCTATTTCATAAATAAAACATGTTAACCCTTGACGAGGGGTTTATAAAAATACATGTCATTAATAAAAAATTACATAATTCTTCAACATTTACATGTATACAAGTAAACAACCCCCTTACTATGACACGTACACAAAATGCAAAAGTGCAACATATTCTATCACCGATCAGTGTAGGGTCTGATATGATGTTTGAGCTACTTCTCTTGTACAATTTCTAGTTATCTATAAGGTTCCGAACTACATGGGAAAAATACCCACACGCTAAGCTATTGAAAGTTTAGTGGTACATATATACATAGAAATTCACTTTCAATTATACATTATACATATTTCATAGCATCATGTAAGAATATCATGGCATGATGATAGAATTATAATATCATATAGATTATCTTACCTTGTGGAAGTATAATTTGTTAAACATATATAGTGATAACTATAACATGTAACATTTCATTATGTGCATAAACTTACTTGCATGCTTATGCCTTTGCATTCATTTCATGATATTGTATTCTTTACTTACTTTAACATATTGGATATTATTACCCAACAACTCTCAACATTGATTGTTTAGATACAGGTTATGGACAGGAGCGCTCTCTGAGCTTAAGCTACTCTGCCACTATCTGTAAACATATGTCAGTCCAAGCTTCTCAAGTCAATGGTACCAGTCCAGGCTAGCCATATTGACTGAGTAAACATATAGCTTTTACATGCAATACCATCTGTAATAACGTGTGCCAGTCTAGGCTCCTAAAGTCAATAGTCTCTCCGAGCTTAAGCCACATTGACTGAGTAAACATATAACTACGGTACCATAGCCTCTGTAATGGTGCACCATCCATCCTACTACTAGTCTTAGTATCGAGTTTGGGCTTAACTTGTTCATATTTGTTAAACCTTGAGGGGTATTTCCGTCATTTTGATGATAACTAATAAAATAGCAATATTGTATTTAACATACTTGTTTTCTAAAGTCTATTATGCAGGACATGGGTTAAAATAGAAAGAATGGAGATTGGAAGAATAATCCTTGAAAGACAAAAATTCAAGTAGTATGTTCACTACTGTGACTCTATGTGTCACGCCCGTGAACGAGCTAACCGTTACCAAAACCAACATTTGAAGATCACGACCATGAAGGAAGAACAAATCGTGAAGTGGATATTTCAGTCACCCCTATGAATGTTCATGCATTTTCATCCAGAGAGCTTCACGACCAAAGTCACCACTTGGATCACGGCTGGGAAGTTTGTCATGCCCGTGAATGAGTATGTCATGCCTGTGACTCAATATGGCAAAACATTCTAGAGAGCTTCACGATCAAGGTCACCACTTCAGTCACGGCTTGGGAAGAAAGGTCACGCCCGTGACAAACATAGTCACGCCCGTGAACAATGAAAGAGAAAAATGTCAGGCGTGATTATTTGGTTGGTACAACAGCTAGTTTCATTTTTAATGCACCCCAATGGCTCTATTCAGCCATGGGAGTATAAATGGAAGTCATTTATGCATTCAAAACAAGAAAATGAAGAGAACAACAATAGAATAGCATATACTTCGAATTTAATTCTTATTACAAGCTATTTGTACTTTCTTACTTTGAGAATAAAATCATTTCTCTGTAAAAATCTTTTTGCTCTTCATTTATTGAGCAATTAAGATTTGTAAGTGGTTCTCTCTGTAATCTTTACTTAAGTGAGCTTTGGGTATTTCTGGGTTAAGAGTAGAACACTTGTAAGGGTTAATTGTGTGAGCCTCTAAAACACAAATCAAAAGGTTGTTTGTGTTAGCCTGTAAAAACACAAAGTGAAAGTTGTTTGTGTGAGCCTGTAAAACACAAGGAATTGGTTATTGTGTGAGCCATTAAAACACAAGGGATTTTTGGGTTAGGTGTGAGCCATTGTGAGAAACACCATAGTTGGGAGTGAGCTTGTAAAACTCCATTGTAACACTTAGTGTGTTAGTGAAACTCCCAATTGCGATTGGGGAGAGGAGTAGGGTTTGTTAACACCCGAACCTCTATAAAAATCCTTGTGTCAAATTCTCTCTATCCCTCCTAAAATTAATCTTTTATTTCCTCACCTTATAGTTTTATTTTTGAAACTCCAATTCAACCCCCCTTCTTGGTTTAATATCTGGGCAACAATTGGTATCAGAGCTTTGTCTAGCATCGAAGCCTAAAAAGCGCTAGTAAAGAGTAAGATATGGCCAGTGAAGGATTCCAAAGTCTCAAACCTTACTTTGATGGAGCAAATTATGCCCATTGGAAGTTTCGGATGGAGACATACTTGGATAGTGAAGGAATTAAAGTCTGGGATAGTGTACAAAAAGAATGTGCACCACCAACCAGAAGAGGAGCTGATGGTGAAGAAGAATCCTATTAAGAGATGATTGGACTGAGCCTCAAAGAAGAGAAAATTTCAAAAACAAGAAGGCAATGACAATCCTATCATGCTCATTATCTGTTGAAGAATATGGGAGAATACAACACTGCTCAACAGCATACAGCATGTGGAAGACATTGGAGAATTATCATGAAGGAACTAAGCAAGTCAGATCCAAAAAGATTCAACTTCTAACCTCAGAATATGAGCTCTTCAAGATGAAATCCAATGAGTCAATCACTGACATGACTAACCGTCTTCTAGCCATTATAAATGGAATGAGGAAACTTGGAAAGCATCTAAGTTTGGAAGATATAAACAATAAAATCTTGAGAATTCTTCCTCTTAAAGACTATGGTTCAAGAGTTGTTGGCATAGAAGAAGCAAATGAAGATATGAGCATTATGAATACTGATGTGCTAATTGGCAAACTTCTCACACATGAGATGGCAGTGAAGAGAGATAGAGAGCTTGAAGTAGAGCCAGAGGAAAGAAAGCCCTTAGCACTCAAAGCCTCTACTTCAAAATCTCAAGAAGATAGTGAAGATAATGAAGAAATAAGTGATGATGAAAATGAGGACATTGTTATGCTTTCAAGGAGATTAAAAAGAATCATTGAGAAGAAAATGAGCAACTCCAAAAAATTCAGGCAAATAAACCTCAAACAAACCTCTAATGACACACATAAAAGTAAGGAAGAGGTAAAGTGCTATGAGTGTGGAAAGAAAGGACATACCAAACCAGAATGTCCAAGGCTCAAGAAGCATAAGAGCAAATACCAAAGAGACAATAGGGAAAAAGGTCACAAAGCCACATGGGATGACGAAAGCTCTTCAAGTGAAAAAGATGATAATGAAAGTGAAGAGGTCAACCTATGTTTCATGGCTATCGAAGATCATGTCTCAAATAAGGTAAGATCACTACACACATACTCTTTGAATAATGATGATAGTAGTGATAATGATAATGATAGTGATGATGATGATGATGATGAGCAAAGCCTAATAGAATAATTAAATATAGAATTAGAGAAATATAGAACTAAATTTAGTACCTATAGAAATAATATCTCTAATTTAAAAAATAAGATAGATGGTTTAGAAAAGGAAAACATAAAGCTTAAATCATCTAATGAATCTCTCCAAAAGTCATTAGATGAATACTCATCAAGACCCTCAACAACTTCATTGTTAAAAGAAAATAATACTTTGAAAAATGAAGTTGATGAACTTAGAAATTCCATTTCTAAATTTCACAAAGGTAAAGAGAGCTTAGATACTCTCATTGTATCTTAAAGATCACCCTTAATTAGACATGGTCTAGGATTTAAGGACACATCATCATCTTCTCACAAAACTATATTTGTTAAGTCTAAAGAATCTCACATCTCCACACCTGTTAGAACATCACCAAGAAATAAGCATGTTAAACCTTCTGTACATAAAAAGAATAATCATGCCTTTATATATAGGACGCATGCATCTAGAAAAATGCAAAATAATCATGACTGTGCATGCCATTGTTCTCAAAATCAGTCTAATAGAATTAAGGCATTCAAATATATTGTAGGACTAGAAAATAAATTTAGACCAAAACAATGTAATTATTGTATGAAAAAGGGTCACATAAATAAATATTGTTGGATAAGGAAGGCTCATTGGGAACCTTCATGTGCTAACCCCCAAGGACCCAAACTCATTTGGGTACCTAAAAATCATACTTGAATTGTGACTCAATAGGTATGCCTCAAGTCCACAATAAACAAAAATGCTTGGCTAGTAGACAGTGGATACTCAAGGCATATGACAGGAGACAAAGAACTTTTCAATGAAATCAAAAGTATTGATGGAGGTAAAATTACCTTTGGAAACAATGCAAAGGGTAAGGTAATTGGCATTGGTTCTATTGGTATTAATGGCACTTCTTTTATTAAAGATGTCTTACTTGTTGATGGCTTGAAACATAACTTGTTAAGTGTAAGTCAATTATGTGATAAAGGAAACAAAGTAATCTTTACTTCCAATGAATGTCTTGTGATCACTATCGATGGTCAAGAAATATTTAAAGGAAATAGAGATATCAATACATACATAATAAACTTACATGAACTATCTAACCATTCCTCTAAGTGTCTTATGACTACTAGTGATGAATCTTGGTTGTGGCATAGAAGACTTGGTCATGCTAACATGGACTTAATACAAAGTCTCAGCACAAGAGAACTAGTAAAAGGACTGCCAAGAGTTAAATATGAAAAAGGCAAGACATGTAATCCTTGCCAAAGAGGAAAGCAACACAAGTCATCCTTCAAAGCCAAAAACATAGTAAGTACTTCAAAACCTCTTCAACTCCAGCATTTAGACTTGTTTGGACCTACTAGAATTGCTAGTTTAGAAGGAAAACATTATGCATTTGTCATCGTAAATGATTACTCTAGATTTACTTGGGTAATTTTCTTAGCTCAAAAGAGTGATGCTTTTGAAAATTTCAAAAACTTTGCTAAAAGAGTTCAAAATGAAAATGGGTACTGTATTTCAAAAATAAGAAGTGATCATGGGAAAGAATTTGAAAATGAAAACTTTGAAAGCTTTTGTCTTGAACATGGCATTTCACATAATTTCTCATCTCCTAGGACACCTCAACAAAATGGGTTAGTTGAAAGGAAAAATCGAACTTTAATTGAAATGGCTAGAACAATGCTCAATGAATATGAATTACCAACTTATTTTTGGGCAGAAGCCACAAACACTGCATGTTATATTTCAAATCAAGTTTTCAAAAGACCTTTTTTAAACAAAACCTCATTTGAGCTATGGAATGGAAGAAAGCCCTTGATATCATACTTTAGAGTATTTGGACACCAAGGAAAATCTTGGAAATTTTGCCTTTAAGTCTGATGAAGGTATCTTTTTAGGGTACTCTACAACCAGCAAAACATATAGAGTATTTAATAAAAGATCACTAACGGTTGAAGAATCCATGCATGTTGTTTTTAATGAATCTAGTATACTTGATCTTGTGAAAGGTAGTACTCTTGATGATGTTGTAGTTAATATGGAAAGACTTGATATTGGAAATGGGAAAGAAGAAAATAATCAAAAAAATTTACTGAAAAATGATTCTCTACCTCAAAATCAATAACAAAATGATCAAGAACTTCTAAAAGAATGGAGAATGACAAAAGATCATCCAAAAGAGCAAATAATTGGCGATCTATCAAGGGGAGTAAGTACTAGATCTTATTTCAAACATCTAGTCACTGACATAGCTTTTATTTCACAAATTGAGCCTAAAAATATTGATGAGGCTCTTAATGATGAAAGTTGGGTAATTGTCATGCAAGAGGAACTTAACCAATTTGAGAGAAGTAAGGTGTGGACCCTAGTACCTAGACCCAAGGATCATCAAATCATAAGTAGCAAATGGGTATTTAGAAACAAATTAGATGAACAAGGGTTAATAACCAGGAATAAGGCTAGACTAGTTGCAAAAGGATATAATCAGGAAGAATGTATAGATTATGATGAAACATATGCACCTGTAGCTAGATTAGAAGCCATAAGAATACTTTTAACATATGCATGTCACATGAATTTCAAACTTTTTCAAATGGATGTGAAAAGTGCATTTCTAAATGGTTATATAGATGAAGTGTATGTAGAACAACCACCAGGTTTTGAAAGCTATGATTTGCCAAATCATGTTTTTAAACTTTCAAAAGCTTTGTATGGTTTAAAACAGGCCCCAAGAGCTTGGTATGAGAGGCTAAGTTCTTTTTTTATTACAAAATAGCTTTACAAAGGGAAATATTGAGACTACATTATTCATCAAAAAGCATAAGCATGATATACTAATTGTTCAAATTTATGTTGATGATATAATATTTGGTTATACTAATGAGTTGCTTTGTTAAGAATTTGCTAAGTGTATGACTGGGGAATTTGAAATGAGCATGATGGGAGAACTTAAGTATTTCCTTGGTCTACAAATAAAGCAAAGCAATGAGGGCATATTCATCAACCAATCCAAATATGCCAAAGATTTAATTAAGAAATTTGGTATGGAAGGATGCAAAAATGCCAAGACTCCTATGAGCACATCAACAAAATTGGACAAAGATAAAAAGGGTAAGAGCATTAATGAAAAGTTGTATAGAGGTATGATCGGATCACTTTTATATCTTACTGCTTCTAGACCCGATATTATGTATAGTGTTTGCTTGTGTGCACGATTTCAATCATGTCCTAAAGAATTTCATTTAAATGCAGTAAAAGAATTTTAAGATATTTACATGGATCATTGCATCTAGGTTTATGGTATCCTAGAAATTCATCTTTTTATATTATAGGATATTCAAATGCAGACTATGCTGGTAGTCTTTTAGATAGGAAAAGTACTTCAGGTACTTGTCATTTCATTGGAGAATGTTTAGTTTCTTGGTTTAGTAAGAAACAAGTTTCAGTTGCTCTCTCAACTGCTGAAGCAGAATATGTAGCAGCTGGATGTTGTTGTACACAAATTCTTTGGATGAAACAACAACTTAAGGACTATGGTCATGAGATGAACCATATACCTATCAAATGTGACAACACAAGTGCTATAAATATTTCAAAGAATCCTATTCAACACTCAAGAAGTAAGCATATTGACATTAGACATCACTTTATTAGAGATCATGTTCAATATGGAGATGTTGCATTAGAATTTATAAGCACAGAAAATCAATTAGCATATATTTTCACTAAGTCTCTAAATGAGGAAAGATTTAATTTCATTAGAAAAGAACTTGGTATGATTGATGGATTAACCTTGTGATTGCAAAAATATGAAATTTTAATTGTTGATCTTAAATCATATCACAAGATATAAGATAGAAATTTTGATGAAAATTCATGTCTTAAGGAATAGAATCTTTGTTGAAATAATTTAGTTTTGTTTTAGGACTTAATTTTATGAAACTTTTAGGGGAGTCACGCCCGTGACTCAAATGGCCAAAAGAGACCTCTACTGTCATCAAGGTCCTTCGAATGGTATACAGTCCGAAGTCTCGGACTTGAGATGGCTATGACAGAGCAACTCCAAGCCTGTCATCTGAAAGACTTTGTGGAAATTCACCAGCCAACCCTGAGGGAGACAACACTAGAATTCCTCAGCACCCTGCAAGTTTCACCTTCTGGAGTGGTGAAGTTCCAACTCCGTGACAATCCCAACACCCTCAGTGCCATCAAATTTGGGGAATTGTTCAGTCTACCATCTGATGGCATCCTGAATGATACTGAGGTAGAATTCTCTGCCCCTCGAGCCTGGACACATTTTGGCCATGATTGTAGCTGGGACGTTAAGAAGACAAAGAGCACTCATCTCATGGCCTCAGTGCACAGGTATTTGTATAGGTTCCTAACCTATAGCATATTCGCTAGGGGAGAAAGCAACGGAACTATCAGGAAATTGGAGCTCTTCCTCTTTGAGATGGCTCACAGAGGACTCACAGTGGCACTTTCTAGATGGTTTGCTAATCATCTTCTCTCCATTGCCACCAAGCCTACTGGAGATATTTTGATTGGGGCATATGTCACCCATATAGCAGTGAAGCTTGAGTATCTAAAGCTGGGACGTTAAGAAGACAAAGAGCACTCATCTCGTGGCCCCAGTGCACAGGTATTTGCATAGGTTCCTAACCTATAGCATATTTGCTAGGGGAGAAAGCAACGGAACTATCAGGAAATTGGAGCTCTTCCTCTTTGAGATGGCTCGCAAAGGACTCACAGTTGCACTTTCTAGATGGTTTGCTAATCATCTTCTTTCCATTGCCACCAAGCCTACTGGAGATATTTTGATTGGGGCATATGTCACCCATATAGCAGTGAAGCTTGAGTATCTAAAGCTGGACGCGCATCACTTCAACCTCATCCCTGGACATCCTCGAGATCGCTTAGATGTCGAGTCCTTCATCAAGATGGGAGCATTTGTCAAAATTGTTTTCCAGAACGATATCTTCTACCGCTTCACTGACACTGCTGGGGAAATCATCTGGGAAGATAATGACACTGAGGACTTTAAAGCAGGCCTCTATGGAGTCCACCAGAAGAAGAGGGCTCGGGTTGAGGAAGCACCTCCAGCAGCTAAGCAGGACATCGGACAATCCTCGGCTTCCACACCGACCTTAGTGCAGCAGGTGGTTGACCTCTTGGCACCACATTTTGAGCAGCTGCAGACTTCGATGGATGAGAGGTTGGAGAACCTCAAAGACATCATGGAGTCTCGGATGGACAGCCTTGAGGCTGAAGTAGCTAGGCTTCATGATAGGATGTCCGGCTACGAGTTAGGCTAGAGTGTAGCCTAAATTTGCTTGTTTTTTGCTTGTTTATTATGTTTATTTTTGCTGGTGTGTAGGAAATTTTCAATTTCCTTTCTGAACATTTACCTTTGTTTGTATCTTTTCCTTTACTTAATGTATTTGCTTTTGCTTATCTCATTGTTATCTTTTTATCCTTTTTTGATTGATGACAAAAGGGGGAGAAAACTAGCAATATATTATAGGGAAAATGGTATCAAACTAGCAACATAAGAAGAAACTAGAAATATATATTAAGGTAAATGAATTTTGAATCTAAAATTAAAATTGAATTATGAATTGACATTGATATAGATTAAAAGGGATTAGAAACTTTGATTCAAGAATTCATATGCAAAGTATAAAATTAAGAAATTGAGCTTTATATATACATAAGATATACCTTAAGTATACTTTGCATATACCTTAATGCAAGTTACAAAAATAAATATGTAATGATATACCTTAAATATACCTTACATATACTTCATCCCTTAAAAAGGAATTATGGTATATATTGGATATACTTCTCATATAACTTGCATATACTTAAAATCTAGTAAGTTTATTTCAATGCTACATCATCCTTGCATTTTATAAATTCTTTATCCTAAGTATATTTTGAGGGGGAGACTTCTCAAAATCACATATTGCTAGATTATTTGTCACCATCAAAAAGGGGGAGATTGTTAAACCTTGAGGGGTATTTTCGTCATTTTGATGATAACAAATAAAATAGCAATATTGTATTTAACATACTTGTTTTCTAAAGTATATTATGCAGGACATTGATTAAAATAGCAAGAATGGAGATTGGAAGAATAATCCTTGAAAGAAAAAAATTTAAGAAGTAGCATGTTCACTGTCGTGACTCTATGTGTCACGCCCGTGAACGAGCTAACCGTTACCAAAACCAATATTTGAAGATCACGGCCATGAAGGAAGAACAAACCGTGAAGTCGACATTTCAGTCACCCCTGTGAATGTTCATGCATTTTCATCCAGAGAGCTTCACGACCAAAGTCACCACTTGGATCACAGCTGGGAAGTTTGTCACGCCCGTAAATGAGTATGTCACGCCCGTGACTCAATGTGTCAAAACATTCCAGAGAGCTTCATGATCAAGGCCACCACTTCAGTCACGGCTTGGGAAGAAAGGTCACGCTCGTGACAAACATAGTCACGCCCGTGAACAATGAAAGAGAAAAATGTCAGGCGCGATTATTTGGTTGGTACAACGGCTAGTTTCGTTTTTAATGCACCCCAACGGCTATATTTAGCCATTGAAGTATAAATGCAAGTTATTTATGCATTCAAAACAAGAGAATGAAGAGAACAACAATAGAATAGCATATACTTCGAATTTAATTCTTATTACAAGCTATTTGTACTTTCTTACTTTGAGAACAAAATCAATTCTCTGTAAAAATCTTTTTGTTCTTCATTTATTGAGCAATTAAGATTTGTAAGTGGTTCTCTCTGTAATCTTTACTCAAGTGAGCTTTGGGTATTTCTAGGTTAAGAGAAGAACACTTGTAAGGGTTAATTGTGTGAGCCTCCAAAACACAAATCAAAAGGTTGTTTGTGTTAGCCTATAAAAACACAAAATAAAGGTTGTTTGTGTGAGCCTGTAAAACACAAGGAATTGGTTATTGTGTGAGTCATTAAAACACAAGGGATTTCTGGGTTAGGTGTGAGCCATTATGAGAAACACCATAGTTGGGAGTGAGCTTGTAAAACTCCATTGTAACACTTAGTGTATTAGTGAAACTCCCAATTGCGATTGGGGAGAGGAGTAGGGTTTGTTAACACCCGAACCTCTATAAAAATCCTTGTGTCAAATTCTCTCTATCCCTCCTAAAATTAATCTTTTATTTTCGCACCTTATAGTTTAATTTTTGAAACTCCAATTCAACCCCCCTTCTTGGTTTAATATCTGGGCAACAATATTGCTTTTATTACACTTCATATAACATTCATATCATATATCTGGTATACTTTGTTCATGTAGAAATGCAACATGTAACATTCTTGTGTTGGAACTCATGTGAGCATACTTTAATCGTATCATTATGAAACATATGCATAGCCATTACATTGAAACAATTTGTAAATATCATTTAAAGAATGCTTCATGGGCATAAACTACATGTTCACGGTCGTGAAGGTTCATTCATGGGCACCCCCACCCATGAACCAAACCGTAAACTATATTGTGAATGCTTCTGTCCATTTTGTGCACTTTCTTCACGAGTGTGACATTATATAGTCACAATCGTAAACACCTAGTCACAGGCATGAATCTGGGTTTTCTAGCAGTTGATAGCATTAAAGACATGAATTCATTATAAGTCACATGCAAGGCTCTAAGGATTGTCCCATGAAAACCTTTTTCTATTAACATTCTCATCACAAACATGCATTTAAAACATGTTAGAGCAATATATAAACACATAAAATCATATTTCCACTTAACTTAACTTATCCTATCAATTCATTTAATACCTTTTATGCACTTATGGTTCAACAACCTCTTCTTACATTTCCATCATTATAACCTATGCTCTTTAATACCTCTTAAGATACATTCATATCATTTAGTAATAAAGTTCCTTTCAAACATCTTACCAAGATAATTCATGCCTAACTTAGCATTCATGCATATATAATTCAATTAATTACATTTATCATGGCATTCATTACTATTTTTCATCTTATTATAGTAATCAACTAGCATTTAAAGCTTACAATTCATTTATAACATATTTAACACATCATGCCATATTTTGGAATTTAGATGCATATTTGTACATACCTCTAATGGAGCCTCACAAAACCAAGTTTCTCTTAAGCTTTCTTATCCTTTTTGGTGGATTTCACCACCTCTCCTTTCAACTCCTATCACATATAACATATCTTTATCAACATCAAGTACTCATATGCTTAGCCCTTAAAGCCATAAGGGTAAAAACCCTAACTTTAGCCCTTTCAACATCCTTAAATTCCTATACCCTTACTCACCCATGTTATAACTTTTAAACAACTTAAAAATGGACCTTTAATCTTATTCTCTCAACATTAAGCCTTCACCTAACCCATTTGGAAATGGGTCTCTACCATATATGAATCATATATGATTAAAGATATAAAAGCTTGTAAAGAAGAAGGAGAAACGTGATTCCTTACCTTACTCGAAGATGGGATGGAAGATTCGACTTCTATATTCCTCTTAGGGTTCGTTCTCCTCAAGAACACCACATTCCTTGTTCTCCCTTCTCCTAAGAACTTGATGGAACCTTTCTCTTTTGCTTTGGTTTAGATATCTAGGGTTTGGAATCAAAAAGAAACATCAGTTATTGGCCTCTAGTATAAGAAAACTTAGAATTCTAGGGTTTCCTTTTGAGTTTTAGGTCATGGATGGAAGAAAGAACAACTTATACTATTTTATATCTGACGATGTTCATGGGCATGACAACCCTTGTCACGGCTATGAATATGTTAAATCCCAGAATTTCATCTCACGATGGTTTATGGTCATGAAAGAGCAGTCATAGGCATGAACCCTATGACATTTCATTTTCTTGTTTCTTCTCAACTTTTATCCCATAGCTTTTAACCATACTTATCTTTTGTAAATTCGTATCAATTACTAGGCCCTCATTATGGGCATTATATTTCTCTCCCTCCTAAAAGTATTTCATCCTCGAAATTACCTGTAATGTCGTGTTGGAACAGCTGGGGGTACTGTGCTTTTATCCCTTTTTCGCTTTCCCACATAGCCTCTTCCTTTGCATGATTCCTCCATAAAACTTTGATTAATGGTACTCGTTTGTTTCTAAGATCTTTAATCACTCGAGCCAAAATCTCGATCGGCTCTTCCTCATATGTAAGGTTTGGTCTTACATATATGTTTTCTGTTATGATGACATGTGACGGATCTGACATGTATCTTCTCAACATGGAGACATGAAAAACATTGTGAATCTTGCTTAACTCTAGAGGTAAAGCAATTTTATAAGCGACTGGCCCAAGCCTTCCTCAAATCTCATATGGTCCAATGAATCTAGGGCTTAACTTGCACTTTTTTCCGAACCTTAGGACCTTCTTCTATGGAGACACTTTGAGAAACAATTTGTCTCCTACTTCATATTTTATATCTCTTCGTTTGAGATTTGCATACGATTTATGCCTATTTGAAGTAGCCGTTAGCCTTTCTTGAATGATCTTCACCTTTTCTCTATCTCTTACACTAACTCTGGCCCCACTAACTTTCGCTTATTGAGCTCTATCCAATATAACGGTGTTCGACACTTCTTACCATATAGTGCCTCATAAGGAGCTATCTGGATGCTAGACTGATAGCTATTGTTGTAGGCAAACTCCATTAATGGTAGGTATTTCTCCCAGCTACCTTTAAACTCAATAACACAACTTCTCATCACCCTCTCTGACTGACCATCGGTCTGTGGGTAAAAAGTTATGCTGAAACTGAGCTTAGTACCCAAAGCACGCTGTAGACTTCCCCAAAACTGAGAAGTAAACCTTGGATCTCTATCTGATATGATGGAGATAGGAACTCCATGTAATCATACTATCTCGTTCACATACAATTCTGCTAGCTTGTTCAAGGAATAATCTCTTTTGATAGGTAAGAAGTGTGCCGATTTCATTAACCTATCTACGACCACCCAAACGGTGTCAAATTTCCTTAGAGTCATAGGTAACCCAATGATGAAATCCATTATGATCTGTTTGTATTTCCATTCAGGCATCGTAATCGATTGCATCAAACCTGAAGGTACCTGATATTCTACCTTAACCTGTTGACATGTCAAACATCTTGTCATGAACTTTGTAATGTCCTTTTTCATACCTTCCCACCAATACCTTCCTTTTAAATCATGGTACATTTTATTACTTCCTGGATGCATGAAAAACTTGGTTTCATATGCTTCCTTTAAATTCCTTTGCTTCAACTTTATAACATTAGGCACGCATAAATGGCCTTGGTAAAACAAACTGTCATCTGACTCAACTATGTACTTCGGTCTCTCCCCCTTAAAGACCAACTCTGCAATCTCAAGTAGCTTACGATCTTCCATCTGTGCATCTCTGCTTTTATAGTTGAGAGTAGGTCGAATATGCAACTCCATTATAGTCTTCCAATTCAAAGCACTGGCCACAATATTGGCCTTGCCTGGATCATAGTTAATGACACAATTATAGTCCTTCATCAATTCTAACCATCGTCTCTACCTTAAGTTAAGTTCATTTAATATCGGAAGATACTTTATGCTCTTGTGGGCAGTGTAGATATAACACTTTTTTCCATATAAGTAATTATGCCATATATTTAGAGCAAACACAATGGTTTCCAACTCAAGGTCAAGTGTGGGATAATTTTTTTCATACAGCTTTAATTGTATAGAAGCATAAGCAACAACCTTTCCTTCTTGCATCAGGATACACCCCAATCCATTTTGAGAAGCGTCATTGTAGAAAATGTACTATTTATCGAGAATTGGCTATGTGAGAACTAGGGCTTCTGTCAATATACACTTAAGCTTGTTAAAGCTAGCCTGACATTTTTTGTTCCATTTGAACTTCACATCCTTTCTCAAAATTCTGGTCAATGGAGTAGCAATTAAAGAAAAACCTTTCACAAACCTCCTATAGTAACCTGCCAACCTAAGAAAACTCCTAATTTTGGTCACATTCCAAAGAGGCTACCAATTCGAGGCTGCCTCAACCTTGTTAGAATCAATTTTAATACCTTCTGCTGACACGATGTGTCCAAGAAAAGCTATTTCATCAAGCCAAAAGTCACTTTTGGAGAGCTTGGCATAAAGCTTCTAATCTCTTAGGATCTACAATATTGTTCGCAAATGCTCATTATGCCTTGCTTGGTTCTTAGAATATACCAAGATATCATCAATGAAAACAACTACATACTAGTCTAAATATGCCTTGAATATCCTATTCATCAAGTCCATGAAAGTTGTGGGAACATTGGTCAAATCGAATGGCATAACTAAAAACTCATAGTGACCATATTTGGTCCTAAAAGTTGTCTTGGCTATATCTTTTTCCTTTATCTTTAACTGGTGATAACCCGACCTCAAATCAATTTTGGAGATTACTTTTGCACCTTTTAACTGATTGAAAATATCATCAATTCGGGGTAATGGATATCGGTTCTTTATAATCATTTTGTTTAATTGCTTGTAGTTTATGCACAACCTCATAGACCCTTCTTTCTTCTTTACAAACAAAACTGGTGCACCCTATGGAGATACACTCATCCTGATAAAACCCTTGTCTAATAGCTCTAGCGACTGAGTTTTCAGTTTCTTCATCTCTTAAGGTGTCATTCTATAAGGTGTTATGGATATCGGTATCATCCCTAGTATGAGCTCTATAGAGAACTCGACATCTCTATTTAGTGGTAATCCTGACAGATCATTTGGAAAGACATTTGGAAACTCCCTCACTATAGGGATATCCTGAAGATTCGAAACACCTCTCACATCTTTTTTGCATCATCTTTTGTGCCTTAATCATAAAAACCATTTGTAGAGGTTGTGGAACCCTTTCACCTTTAACTACCACTTCTTTTTATTCTAAAGTCTTAAGAACAACTGTCTTAGATCGGTAATCAACCACTACCTCACACCATGAGAGCCAATCCATACCTAATATGGCATCGTACTCATGAAATAGCAGTTCTATGAGATCTACGGGAAACTTTTTCATATGAACAATCAAATGGAAACTTTTGTATACCCAGTTCACAACCACACTATAGCCTAAAGGGTTCATGACCTCAAACTCTAACTTCTCTATTGTCATATTGTGTTGACTAGGTATGCGTGCATACATATAAATGTATAGAACCTGGGTTTATCAAAGCATATAAATCAGAGCCATGTAAAGAAAACATACCCACAATGACGTCTATGGCTCCCAGGCCTTTATAGCATATGCTCTAGCCATAGTTCTACTGGGTCCCCACCTATTCACTGTCTCTAAAATAGCCTGGCTAGGTCATAAACGACCTAATGTGATTGGTTCTTATTTTGAACCGGTGTCGATACTTTGTCTGTGTGGGTGTAGCATTTGCCAATAAAGGGCAATCCCTCTTCTTGTGGTCTAGGGCTCCGCACCTGAGGCAAGCCCCAAAAAACAATCAACACTCTCCTCTGTGGTTTCTCTAACATGTCCCACATAAGGGAGCTGGGTCTCTCTCTGTCTTAGAGGGCTGAAATAGTCTTAGAGGGCAGTCCCCTCCTAAAAGAATTGGACTGTGAGTGACTTTGTCCTCTGTTCTGTCCCCTACCCTAGACTGTCCTGACAAGAATCAGCCTCTCTTACCGGTAGTTTGTGCCACATTAGCCATGGGTCTTCTGGCATTCTCTTTCTTCTCTTTTCTATACTGATGGCAGCAGACACAAGGTTAGAGAATTCCCTAAGCTATAGGAAAATGATATGATATCCTATGTCATCATTCAAACCGTCCTCAAAATTGCAGCACTTGTCACTCTTATCCTCCACGAGTCATGTGGCATATCTACTTAATCGTGTGAACTCTTTTGCATGCTCCGAAACTTTCATGCCCCTCTACTGCAGATTCATGAATTCTCTTCTCTTCTTATCTATGTATACTTGGGGAACATATTCTTTCTTGAACTCTACAACAAAGTATTCCCAAGTCAGAGGCTGTGGAGTTTGTGGTTTCTTCAGAACTATTTTCCTTCATTCAAATGCATGTTCTTAAAGCAGTGATACTGCATACTTTTCCTTGTGCTCTTTGACACACTCAAGCTCTTCGAAGACCCTCTCGATCTTCTCCAACGAGAACTCTGCGGTGGCGGGATCATCCTCTGACGGTGGAGCTGGCTATGGTTGTACTTGTGGTATAATTTGTGGAATGACTTGTGCCAACTATTGCACAATACCAGCCATCTATTACATGATTGATATGGCACCTAAATTTTCTTATCCTACAGGTAGCTGCTAAGGGACTGTAGTAGCACCTAGAGCTCATACACTCGAAGCACTACTATTTATTTCCCTTGGATTAGGAGAATTGTTGCTCTAGGTAATATCATGAGCTTCCAGCTCCATCTATACTTTTTTCACTCCTACAAGTTGTTAGAGAAAGTCCACATCAGAGACATACGTGATGTACTATGCATGCATGAAAACCTTTAACCCACTTATGTTTAGAAATGCCTAAACCTAAGCTCTGATACCACTAAATGTAGTGCCCTCTTTATTAACCAAGATAAACTCGATTAATTAAGCTGACACTATAAAAATAATTATATAGAAAACCTGTGAAAATATTAAAACATTTCTTTGTATCATGGCCATGATGACTTGCAAAAAACATACGGTAAAAGAAATACTTGATTTATATTTAAATTCCATTTCATAAATAAAACATGTTAACTCTTGACTAGGGGTTTACAAAAATACATGTCCTTAACAAGGAATTACAAAATTCTTCAACATTGACATGTATACAAGTAAACAACCCCCTTACTATGATACGTACACAAAAAGCAAAAGTGCAACATATGTTACCACCGACTAGCGTAGGGTCAGAGCTTATGTCTCTGATGTATGGGTTGCTTCTCTTGTACAACTTTTACTTATCTATAAGGCTCCGACCTGCATGGGAAAAACACCTACACACTAAGCTACTGAAAGGTTAGTGGTACATATATACATAGAAATTCACTTTTAATTATACATTATACATATTTCATGGAATCATGTAAGAATATCATGACATGACAATATAATCATAATATCATATAGATTACCTTACCTTGTGGAAGTATAGTTTGTTGAATATATATAATGATAACTATAGCATGTAACATTTCATTATGTGCATAAACTTACTTGCATACCTATGCCTTTACTTTCATTTCATGATATTGTATTCTTTACTTACTTTAACATATTGGATATTATTGTCCAACAACTCTCAACATCGACTGTTCGAATATAGGTTATGGACAGGGGCACTCTCCGAGTTTAAGCTACCTTGCCACTATCTATAAACATGTGTCAGTCCAAACTCCTTAAGTCAATGGCACTAGTCCAAGTTAGCCATATTGACTGAGTAAACATATAACTTTTGCATACAATATCATCTGTAATAATGTGTGTCAGTCCAGGCTCCTCAAGTCAATGGCGTTGTCTAAACTTAAGCCACAGTGACTAGGTAAGCATATAACTACGGTACCATTATCCCCTTAATGATGCACCATCTATCCTACTTCTAGTCTTATTATCTAGTTTGGACTTAACTTGTTCATATTTCTTTTATTACACTTCATATAACATTCATATCATATATCCGGTATACTTTGTTCATGAGGAAATGCAACATGTAACATTCTCGTACTGAAAATCATGTGAGCATACTTTAATCGTATCATTATGAAACATGAACATAGCCATTACATTGAAGCAATTTGTAAATATCATTTAAAGCAAGCTTAACGAGCATGAACTACATGTTCATGGCTGTGAAAGTTCATTCACGGACACCCCCATCCATGAACCAAATCGTGAACTATGTCATAAACACTTCTGTCTATTTTATCCACTTTCATCACAAACGTGATATTATATAGCCACGGGCATGACGTTGTTTGTAAGATGAGATTCATGGTCATGAACACTTAGTCACGAACGTGAATTTGGGTTTTCCAGCAGTTGACAACATTAAAGACATGCATTCATTACAAGTCATATGCAAGGCTCTAAGGATTGTCCTATGACAACCTTTTTCTATCAACATTCTCATCACAAACATGCATTTAAAACATGTTAGAGCATTATATAAACATATAAAAGCATATTTCCACTTAACTTAACTTATCCTATCAATTCATTTAATACCTTTTTATGCATTTATGGTTTAACAACCTCTTCTTACCCTTCCATCATCATAACCTGTGCTCATTAATACCTCTTAAGATACATTCATATCATTTAGTAATAAATGTCCTTTCAAACATCTTTACCAAGGCAATTCTTGCCTAACTTAGCATTCATGCTCATATCATTCAATTAATTACATTTATCATGGCATTCATTACTACTTTTCATCTTATTATAGTAATCAACTAGCATTTAAAGCTTACAATTCATTTATAACATATTTAACACAATATGCTTTAGATGCATATATGTACATACCTCTAATGGAGCCTCACAAAACCAAGCTTCTCTCAAGCTTGCTTATCCTTTTTGGTGGATTTTACCACCTCCCTTTTCAACTCCTATCACATATAACATATCTTTATCAACATCAAAAAATCATATGTTTAGCCTTTAAAGCCATAAGAGTAAAAACTCAAACTTTAGCTTTTTCAACATCCTTAAATTCCTATAACCCCTTACTAACCCATGTTATAACTTTTAAATAACTTAAAGATAGGTCTTTAATCTTATTCTCTTAAGATTAAGCCTTTACCAAACCCATTTAGAAATGGGTCTCTACCATATATGGATCATACATGATTAAAGTTATAAAAGCTTGTAAAGAAGAAGGAGAAATGTGATTCCTTAACTTACTTAAAGGAAATACAGATGGGATGGAAGATTCGACTTCTATCTTCCTCCTAGGGTTCGTCCTCCTCAAGAACACCACCTTTCTTGAGCTATCTTTTCCCAAGAACTTGATGGAACCTTAGATATCTAGGGTTAGGAATCAAAGAGAAACATCAACTATTGGCCTCTGGTATAAGAAAACCTTGAATTCTAGGGTTCCCTTTTAAGTTTTTGGTTATGGATGGAAGAAAGAACAACTAATACTATTTTATATCTGATGATGTTCACGGGCGTGACAATCCTTGTCACTACCGTGAATATGTTAAATACCATAATTCTATCTCGCGATGGTTTACGGTCATGACAGAGCGGTTACGGGCATGAAGCCTATGACATTTCATTTTCTTATTTCTTTTCAAATTTTAACTATACTTATCTTTTCTAAATCCATATAAATTACTAGGCCCTAATTACGGGCGTTACATGGAGAAAATCAAATTCTAGAAAAATGTCCGGAAAAAACAAGATATGTTTGATTGGACATAAAAGAAATTTGCTCATAAAAAAAATTCAGACATCCTTTAAGTCTAATCATCCATTTCACTAAAAAATCCAGTCGAAGATAAAGAATGTCCAATCAAACATCATTTAATGTCCAATCAGACATATTCCTGAAAAAGTCTAGTCGGTCACTTTTATGTCCAGCCGGACATCATTTGAGGTCTGATTAGACTCTTTTCTGTCGCTTTATAAAGTTGTCTGTTTTCCCATTTTTAGCTCTTTTTTTATTTTCATATTTCTATTTCAATTATTTTTTATAGAGGTGTCAAAATGGGTTAATAGTCGTGTTCATGTCATATTCACATACTCTACTGACACAATTAGGGTCAACACGAACACAACTCATTTACTAATCGTGTCATAATATATCAACCATACCATCATATAAAAATTAAAGGAGTTATACAAATATGACACATATAACACGTTTAATTTTTGTATCATGTTTGAGTTATAAAACTTAACACAAACTACTGAACTTGTATCAATTAAACCTGAAAATTGTCGAGTATCACTCAAATAATTGAAAATTTGTCCATAAATCATATCATTGGAAATTTATTAACAAATATATTTTCTCCATGATCCAAAGTGAGCACCAACAAAAAAATTCCAAATAAATTTACATAATATAATATTATATTAAATGCTAAGACCACTTTGGCTATATCTATATAGAAATAAACTATTTATATGTAGGCATACACTTGCAAAATTTTTAAAAATATCAAGTATTTTTACGACTACAAATAAAATTATTATTTATAATATTATTTAATTTAACAAAATTTATATAATATTATACCACTATTATTCATAAAATTATATTAGAAGCATACTTGGGTCTACTAAGCCCAAACTTGGGCTAAATTTGTGTATAAATTACTTCTGCGTAGACAAACACTTTCAAAATTTTAAAAAATCTCAACCATATTTATAATTATACTTTTAGTTATTATTTATACTATTATATAATTTGATGAAATTTATATAATATTATATCACTATTATTTATAAAATTATATTTGAACCATATTTGGATCTGTTAAGCCCATTCAAGCTTGATTTGCATAGAAATAAACTACTCATTCATAGAAAGATACATCCATTTGGGTTGGATCGGGTTGATATGATATAACACTATACATAAAAATAAAATGAATTGTAAATGGTTGGCGAGTCAACCCATTACACGATCCATTTTGAGTCATGTCATAAATAGGTTTGTTTCTGATATGAATTTGTATATGCTCAACCCTAACATATTAATTTTACGTGTTTCACGAATCGGATTCACATGTCACCCCTATGTTTTCAATTCCATTCCAATTTCTTGAGGTTTTATACCATTTTTCTTCATTCAAAACTCAAACGATATATTTATGAAAATTTCTAGTTATCATTATCGAATAATCATATATGAGACAAAAATGAGTGCTTGAAATATGCTCATTAATATCCTTCACCTTTAATTTGTAATACAAAAATACCAACACTTTTATTGATGTAACAAAAAAATCATCTAACTTATTATAGCATGTTTTGGAAGTTAAAATGTTGATTACTCGCTAAATGACACTTTTTTCTTTCTTTTTCGATAATTGTATAACAAAATATAAATATAACAAAACAACATATTTTCTTAATTTCTTGCCCGTTTATATAATTATTAACTATTAAATTTTCTAATTTGCTATTTCTAGAGTATATGAACAATTACATTTTGCATTATTAATTTCTACAATTTTAAAATTCACATTATTTAATAAAAAATAAGTAGATTCATTTGGATTTTAGCTCACATCATTCTTCATATCCAATTCCTGGATGTGATTTCAAATATTATAAAAATTGAATTTGATTCAAAGTGATTGCTTATGTACCCATTTAAGGGATCAAAATTCATATAATTCAAATAAAATTTATAATATTTTAAATTTTCAGAAATTAAACTTTGAATATTATTCATTATTAACTTATCTATATCTAATTCGTGGATATATATAAAATAAATGCATTATTATCAAAAAAAACTTCCACATCCAATTTCTGGATGTGACTTAAAATATTATAAAAATTAAATTGATTCAAATCGATTGTCTATATATCAATTTAAGCGATCAAAATCTATATCATTCAAATATAATTTATCATTTTTTAAATTTTCAGAAATTAAACTTTGAATATTTGAATTTATAAGTTTTATCATACTAAATTCATGTATAATAATAATAATAATAATAATAATAATAATAATAATAATAATAATAATAATAATAATAATAAATAGAAAAAAGAGGGTCCATCTAAATAATTTTTTTGTACATTTATTATTCCCTTCACGTAAGAGCAAAAACCAAGTCCTTCTTAGTACTTGCCGTAATCGTTTAACCTTTATTTTACATCTATAATTTTATAATACCCAAGTCAATCTCAACTTTTCATTAGTAACTAAGGAAATATTTTCTTTTTATTATATCTAGACTGTTTTTTTCTTTTCATTATGACAATAGTGACTTCAATAATAATAATAATAATAATAATAATAATAATAATAATAATAATAATAATAATAATAATAATAATAATAATAATAGTTCGGTGAATATTTGATTTCACTCAATATATAAAACTTTTATTTTCCTCACTAAGAGAGATGGACCATCTGAGGACGTGTAATAGTAAGTGAAGTTGGATTCAAATGTGTCTCCACTTCTCTTTGCTTGAGTGTTTGTCCAATGCTATCAGTTCTCAGTCAATACTCTTTTTTTTTCTTTTTTTTTTAATTCTTCTTCTTTCCTCTCTCTATGTATTTTTTTAGACTCCTTTGAAGCTTTTTGAATATAAAATGCTGATTGATTTTTTTTTTTTTAAAAAAAATTGTGACTCATTTGGATTAGATATGAGATGAAAATTGAACAAAATAAATAATAAATAAATAAATAAATAAAAATGTTATTAGAAATATACATTTTAGACTTTCATTTTTTATCTTTTAATGAAAGGAATTAATGCCTTTACCTGAGAAACTGTTTCAATATTTTATTTTGTGGTCTATATTTTTTAACGGTTATGATATATATATATTCATTCCATCAATGTAATCATATAAATGGGAACATATTGGTCTATTATTCTCTTATGATAATATTTCATACAAGCTAATACTTGGAATATTTCAATCATATTACAATATATGATGTAACAACTTAAATTGCATAGAATATGAAATAATAATAGTAATAATAATAAATAAATGAGTGACAAAGTATGCAAATTACTTGGTTAGGATAATATTTTTGCTGGCAATGGATTATGGGTCTTCTTTATGATTCATAAATTATAATTCCTGTAATATGTGATTATAATCCCAAATTAAAAGAAATGCTCAAATTGTTTGTAGGAAATAAGCCTCACATTCCCTTCTCATTCTGTTTCTCTCTCTCTCTCTCTTTATTTTCTCCCCCTCCGTAGAGTAGTAGTTGTTCCTTCTTTTATAGGAAGATAGCAATTTTTTGTCATTTGGGTAACATCTTTAACGATCATTTTAAAATCTTTCAAATATGGAGAAGATTTTGCAAGATATGGGAAAGTATGAGGAAATATTTGGTTTTTAATTTACAAGTAATAAGGTTGAGGCACGTGACTCTTCTTGTTACATGGAAAATGACATCTTGCATGCATTTTTAATTACCTTATGTAATTGGCTATTTTTGCTTTTAATTTTCACATGGCATTTACTTGGAGTTACACATGCTTTAGACCTAATTTTTTCCATGTATGGACTCCAATTCCAAGAATCCAATTGGGGAGAGACTAAGGCTGACTCTTTTGCTTTTCAAGCAAATTTAAACCAACTTCTTAGTCTCATTATCAATAATTTCTGTAGTCAAAAACAAATTTTCATTAATGAAGTCATTATCAAAGCCTTTGATGTTCGTTAATAATTTTTTCTTTAGTTTAATAGAAAAAATAACTTTATGGTTGAAAAACCAAAGAGTTTGTAAACAACTCATTAACAAAATCTTTGGCTTCTAATCAGGTATAATGGATTGTATGCTTGGTCATCGCCTTTTTTAACCAACTTCTTTTTAATTTATTGTACAAGTGCAATGTTTCAAGTATTATCTAATTCTACTGCACTTACAATAGAGTGTAAAGATTGATATCATTAAAAGCAAAGATTGATATCATTTCCGTCCACTGTAATAAGAGATTTTGAATTTGAATTTTAAATATAAATAACTTTTAAAATTTGAATATTTTATTTCTTTTATAGGTCTATCCGGCAGAAATCTAAATTAATCTCTAATCCGGTAGACTGTAAAATACTAGATAATACATTTAGATTAAAAAAATTGAATCAATTGAAATAAATTCATGTCTTTATGTTTGTTATAACTTGAGTTGAGCTTATGTACTACAAAATGATATGTTTGCCTTTTCACTTACTCTAAATCTATATGTGCATATGATTTTCCATATTAATTATTAAATTAGCTGTGGTATTTATCTATTAAACCGACATTAAAATTTTTTTTTTATAAAATTTTAGAATCACTATTTTATATTATTCTTACCTGTACTCTAAACTAGGCGGCATTCCATCGGTTGTAAATCAAATTTTCAACTAATGTAGTAAAAAATAAGTGTCAAAATAAAAATAGCAAAACATTTACAATTTTGTTTTTGTTAGTTGATTTGTCATGTGATTTATGACCAAAGTAAAATTTTTGTTTACTTTGTAATTTATTAATCAAAATATAATAATCACAGTTCATTAGTTTTGGAATTTTGATTATTTTAGTTCAATTGTAGAATTAATTACGTTTTGTAAGAATACTCAGTGGGAAGTTATTGACATCATAAATTTGCTCTAAAAATTAAGAATCATTTTAAAAGTTATTATTATAGTTTTTTGAATTGTTGGTTCATATAACTTTTTATTCACATTACATACAGTATATGCCCATTAACACGTGTATGGAATCTTTATAATTTGGGCATTTCATTGATAGAGAAATTCACCTAAGAATTGATTCAAACCTTGCTGAAACAGTCAATTTTCCATTTATCAAGCAAATACATAAAAAGCCCAATTTGCGAGTTAGACTTGGATTGGGGCTAAGACTAACTAGTGCTGAAAAATTTAGAGAATAAGTTAGGTGATGATTGATGACTGATGACCTCTTGTGCATCCATCCTGACATTGTGAACTCTAAGCTGCTCTAGCAAATGCCAAAACAGAAAAAGGTTGGATGATTGATATGCACATGTATGAAATGGTTAAAATTCAATGAACTCAATTGGTATTAGCTCATAGAATGGAAGAAGATACAAGCTATTTCGAGAGAGCTTGCTTCTCTCCTCTAGACACTAGGTCTGTAATTTCATAACAGAATGCCCCTCCCCCACACCACACTGATAGTATATATATAGTTCATATCCCAAGAAAACCCACGAAACAAACTAAAAAACATAATATTCATCCTATCCTTCCCCACTTTATTAATAAACAACAAGAAATAAGTTGAACGAAAGAAACAATAAAAAAGTCAAACCCATATAAACAAATCCACAAAGGACAACCCACCACACAAGCCCGTCCATTACTGAGTCATATTCCTTCTTGCATAGGTGTAACGTATCTGATGCTTAACAATACTTTCCTCCCCCGCTCGCCGCGCCACCGCCCCCCCCCCCCCCCCCCAACAAACTTGCACGTTGTCCTCAAGGTGGAATAGTGGGAATTGAGCATAGATCATACCATAATCTTCCCAGGTGGCTTCGAACATTGACAGATCTTTCCATTAAAGCAAAACCTCTAATTCTCTCGGCGATCCCTGCATCTTGGGATGCACACCTAGTAGAGAAACTATCTTTAAGTCTGTCGAGAGTTGTGGGGGTAGAAGAGAAGAGGATATAACAGTGCCCTAAGCCCGTTTAAGTTGTGAAACATGAAAAACTGGATGGACAGCTGAAGTAGATGGAAGTTCTAAATGATATACCACTTGCCAATCCATTTCAGCACCTTATAAGGCCCATAAAATCGTGCGGCAAGCTTCTAATTAGTGCGATGCACCAGAGTTTTCTGCTTGAATGGTCTCAACTTAAGGAAGACCATGTCACCAATGTCAAACTCCTCATCTTTGCAGTGAAGATCTGCTTGCTTTTTCATACGCTGCGAGGCTCTAAGCAAATGCATCCGGAGGTCATCAATAATTGCGTCACGCTGATCGCTGTAGAATTTGTTGGGTAACGAATTAAAGGTGGAGGATCCCTGCCATAGAGAGCCTTGAATCGAATACACCCCAGTGATGAATGAAAAGTTGTATTATACTAAAATTTTGCCCACACTAGCCACCTTGACCACTGCACTGGTCTATCAGATACAAAACACAACTCAAATAAGTCTCAAGGCTCCAATTTACCACTTCTATTTGCCCATCCGTTTGTGATGATAGGCGGTGCGTCTCTTCAACACCGTACCTTACAAGGGTGCAGTTCTCTCCAAAAATGGCTCAAAAAATCCTATCCTGATCTGTAATTATGGAACTCGGAACTCCATGCAAACGCACCACCTCGCGGATAAACAATCAGCAACTTCTTGGGTTGTATAAGGGTGTTTTAGGCCGAGAAAATGTGCATATTTCGATAAGCGATCCATAACTACCATTATAACTGACATTCCACCGGACTTGGGCAACCCCTCAATAATGTCCATAGTTATCCCACCCAGACATGTGCAGGAAGTGGAATAGGTTGTAGCAACCTCACCGGGGAAGTCGTAGAGATTTTATTCCGCTGACATATTTCACAATAGGCCATCATCCTATCAATATCACCACACATTCCTGTCCAATATAAATCAACAGCAATGTTTTTGTAAGTTCGGGTTTCCCCTGAATGTCCCCCAATTGGAGAAGCATGATATTCTTGAAAAATGAGTGGAATGAATTGTGAAGTGTGGGGTATCACTAACCTGTCCTTATAGAGAAGAAAGCCATTGCGGACTGAAAATCCCACGTGTTTCTCTTTTCCTTCCTGCGAATCATATTGATTTGTTTCAAAAACCCATCCTTCTCAACTTCTGCTTCCAATTTGGACCAGTTCTTCCAATTTGATACCCCTAAAGCCTTGCATTCCTATTGTTCCCCTCACCGAGATAATGCATCTGCTGCCTTGTTTGAATTACCAACTTTATACTGAGTTTCAAAATTGTACCCCGTCAACTTGTTTACGCACTTTTGTATAGATGCATGCCCCATGGAGTTCATTTAGAAGTTCATCGATTACCGGAATGGAAAACGGGTCAAGTATAGTTTCTCTATTAAGAGCCTATAGTCGATGCAGAAATGCCAACTCCCATCTTTCTTCTTGACTAAAAGAACAGGATTGGAGTAGGGGATAGTGTTGTACCTTATAATGCTGGCTGCAAGCATTTCTTTGACTAATCTCTCAATTTCAGTCTTCTGGAATTGGGGATAATGGTACAGTCGTACATTGATTGTGGCATCCCCTCCTTCAAAACAATAGCGTGTTCATGTCCTCTTTCTGGAGGCAATCCCTTGGGCTCATGGAAAACATCAGAATACTGTTGCAACACCTCCTTCCATGGCTCAGATAAGAGTTGTCCACTCTCTTCTAGACCTGAAATAGAATTTAACTGGACTAACAAACCATGCCGCTCCCATCAAATTGTCGTCAACATAGCTTTTAGTGATACTAATGATTTTCCCAACGAAGGGTCCCCCCTAAGAGTAACCGTCTGATTACCCAACCTAAACTTCATTAGCTCAGCCTTCCAATCTATATAAGTTCCCCCAATTGTCTTCAGCCATTGCATGCCCAAGATTATATCAGTGCTACCTAATTGTAAGGGTAGGAAGTCTTCCACAACACTAATCCCCTACAACTGCAATGCTACGCCTTTAGACACCTCTTTCGCTTGCACATTGGTTCCATTACTCAAAATCACTTCATACCCCAAAGTAGAAGAAAAGGGCAGATTTAGATGTTCCACTAACTTCATAGATATAAAATTATGAGTGGCCCCTGTGTCTATTAGAACCACTACAGATTGCTCCTCAATTTCATAGTTTTAGGGTTTGTCAATCCTGTTACCGAATTAAGTGATATCTCTATTTGCTGGGATGCTTCAACCGAATCAAGCTCTGCCTCCAAAACTGGACCGTTTTCATCTTCTTCTTTCGCGTGAACCACAATTACACTTAACTCACTTTTCTTGCATTGGTGATTGGAATTGAATTTTTCGTCGCTTCGGTAACAGGGCCCGTGTTTTCTTCTCCATTGGAGTTCAATATCTGTTAAGTCTCCGTGAATTCCCAGATGAAGGTGAGTTGAGTAAAGTTTGTCGGCCTATATCTTGCTCAATGGATTTGGGCTGGAGACTTACCCGACTAGAATAAAAATTATAGTTAGAATTTGAGTTGGGCCTGGCCTTGCTTTCCATCAATTTTTCTTCTGCTCTTTAGGCCAAGTTCATCGCCTGACCCAACCCCTTTGGTGCCATCATCCTCACCTCCGATCTTATTTCCGGCTTCAGCCCCGTAACAAATTTGCTCAAGAAAACCTGTTCATATACTTCCTCAAGTGGTGCAACCATGAATATGAATTTCTTGCGATACTTTGGAACATAACCATCTTACCGAAGCTCCATTCATTGATCATGAAGCGAACCGACTTTAGTGGTGTGAAAATGTCGTAATAAGAGTCCCCTCATCTCCAGCCATGAAAGAATAGGCCTCCCGCTTGTATTCCCACTGATACCAAATGAGAGTATTGCCTTCAACCGCTACCACTGTCACCTGAAGTTGTTCATCTGAATATTTTTGCAAATCGAAAAATCTTTCAGCCTTAAGGAGCCAACCATCCAGGTTATCACTGTTGAACTCCGGTAATGAGAGTTTGTGGTACTTCTGCTCAGGTTTGGGATTGCAAGCCATGGATTGACCGAAAACAGGTGTCATGTCCCTCCGTTCCGGAAGTGGGTTAGCTTCATCCCTCTCCTTCCCCTTGTCCGCCGATGATCCAATCTTCAAAGACTCTTCTTGCATCTTCAGAAGTTGGTCCAATTTGGATGAAATACTATCTATAGTGCTTCTGAGATTTTCCAGACCCTCTTCGACAGCATCCACCCTAGTCACCATGTTCTAACCGGAGCCCTTCTTTGCCATAGCAACCTGCTCTGATACCAAATCTAATATGCACATGTATGAAATGGTTAAAATTCAATGAACTCAATTGGTATTAGCTCATAGAATGGAAGAAGATACAAGCTATTTTAAGAGAGCTTGCTTCTCTCCTCTAGACACTAGGTCTGTAATTTCATAACAGAATACCCCTCCCCTCCCACACTACAATGATGCTATATATATAGTTCATATCCCAAGAAAACCCACGAAACAAACTAAAGAACAGAATATTCATCCTACCCTTCCCCACTATATTAATAAACAACAAGAAATAAGTTGAACAAAAGAAACAATAAAAAGGTCAAACCCATATACACAAATCCACAAACAACAGCCCACCATACGAGCCCGTCCATTACTAAGCCCTATTCCTTAAAATTGATAGAGCTCTAATTTTGTTTTCACAAATTTGAGAATAGTAAAATACTTCATATATGAGCAAGAATGGTGAGTGTAATATTGAGATAAATGACATGGTCATGGAGTTCAACTTGTACATGACATTCATAATTGAGGAGCTTAATTAGGTTATAGTAATTAAGAAATTCTAATGCTTTTTGTTGATTTTCTTTTTTAGTACTTCCTTAAGTGCATCCATATCTAAGAAGTAATGCCTTAGATATTAGCACCTTCAACTTGAAGCTCAAGCAGTGGTGGTGGAAACTTTATCATGCATATAATACTAGATGGGTCACCTTATCAAACCATATGATATAGGTAATAGATGAAATTCTGTTTAAAAAAAAAAATCTTCTGATAGCATAAGCAAATTATGATAACACAATAAGCAATATAAAAAATCAAAATCAGTTATTTTAAACTTATTAACTTCTGCTATAACCATTAAGAATACATTAGGAATTGAATTTTCTCTCTGAATAACAAGAATAATTAGCAGAAATCTTTAGAAATATGGACTCATTAGCATTTAGTATCATGTAATGACCGCTTTAGCAGGAAGCTTTAAGAGCAGGGGATCTGCTATCACACTGAATGTTTTTCTCCACTAATCATCTTTCATATTTGTATAGGAATTCACAATGAAAAGAACATAAAATGTCAAGGAAGAAAGAAGTCAATAACATGCCTGCTCAAGTTCATAAAATTAGCCATAAGGGAATAAGCTGGTGGCCTATACCTCCTCCCCCACAAAGGCTTAGTTTTTGCAAGAACAGCAGTGGCATATTACCTACATGATAACGGCGGTCAATATAAACCCCAAATCCAAAAATCTGCACCAGAATCACTTGACCCATGTTTGGTGACAATTCCAAAACCACAATTCCAAAACATGGCTCAATTGTTTCCTTCAATTACTTCCTTGTCACAGGAATCACATCAAGAAAACCCACCTCTTCAGCTATCACAGCCAATCTTACAGCTCTTGCAATCAATTTACCAAAACAATAATTTATACAATGTGACTACTGATACTTGCTATGGTTTAGGCAAGTATAAGGGTTGGATCATGTACATTGCTCCAAAAATGGCTTCCAACAATGCTTCAAACCATAATTCTGCTTCTGAATTCAAATGTAAATCATCACATTCGAGAAATCATTTTGTTGTTTTATAAGATTATATGAACAACAAATGCTGCAGAAACGTCCCTCCCATTTTCTGTTTTCCATTTCTAATTTTATTTGATTCCCTGCAATGTTTAGAATGCATTATGCATGTATCCATTTGAAGTCTGCCAAAGTTGAAAGGATGAACACCAGTACACCTGTTATCATTTCTATATTGCCATTTAAAATTGAGAATATCTTGATCAGTTAGTCTTCAATTCTTTCACTAGTTGGGACTTCTTGAGGAAATCTAAGCTTCATTTATTTGTCCACTGAGTTGCATGCTTGTTACCATTATTGGATAAACTTGATTAATTTGGATTTCAAAATTCCAGTATATGAATCAATTGAGAAAATTATTAAAAACCTCTCAAACTATTCAAAGCACCACTTCCCATTTTGAAATTCCTTGATGGAAAATTAAAGAAAGGTCAGGAATTGAAAGGCTTGATTCAAATCCTGACAGTTAATGAATGTTTGAGGCCTCCAACATGAAGAACATGTTCTCCTAAGGCGACTTTCCGGCTTCCAAATTCATCCACCACACTCAAATGCTTGCAAACATCAACCTTAAATCTTACCATTGCCCCTTCTCTTGCATACAATGAAACCTTTTCAAAATCCAACAACTTTTTCTTGGGCGAGTTGTGCACTGATGGAGGAGTTGAGAATAAAAGAACTGTATGGCTTGTTTTCATTCTTCCCACATTCTGAACTTTCAAATGTAAATCAAATGCTAAATCCTGACAAGTCTCCTCAACTGGATCAACTGATTTGCAATCCAAGGATGATTTACAAATATGGCCTTCCTCTAAGGGAACTGATACTAGCTGTGGTGCTCCAACTATTTCGTGTTTGACTTCAGAATAGCTTAGCCCATCTCCGAATGAATAAACTGTTTCGCCGGTGTAGAACCTGTAAGTCTGACCAGGGTAGCCGTTGGACGGATCTGGTCTCATGTTCATATTTGTCATTGGTACTTTGTCGACATAGGATTGAGGATACCATGTCATTGGCAATCTTCCACCTGAAAACATTTTCACATATTTTCAGGAACTTTAAATAATTCTTTCTCATCAGAACCAACAGATATAACAGATAACTAAAGTGAAGAAGACTTTACTTGGATTGTAATAACCAAAAATAACATCAGCTATGGCAGCTCCACCAGCTTCGCCAGGGTAACCAACCCATAGTATGCTTGTAATTTTGTCGTCTTTTTTAGTAGATGAGACATCCATACCACCCCCAGACATTATAACAAGGATAACAGGTCCTTTGGATACGCTGGCAACTTGTGCTATCAAAAGCTCCTGTTGCCCTGGAAGAAGAATGTTGATCCTGTCCCGACTCTCTGCCTCAATAGATTGATCAGCACCCATTATAAGCACAGTAGCATCTGCTGCAGCTGCGATTTTCTTGGCATCGTCCAACTCAGCTGTGGCGCAAGCAACATTAGAGCAGCCTGCCGCATATGTTGTTGCAACTGATGCTGTTAGTCCTTGCAAAGGTGTTGTATATTTACATGGAGTACCTGCAAATTTTGCAACCATATCATTTTTATTAGGAAGAATAGGAAACATCTGTTTGAAATTGATTCAAATTTTTAAGCTTTATATACCCTCATAGTTTCCAATCATTGTTTTTGTGACATTCGCATTGGGTCCGATTACTGCCAGATTTTTTATTGCAGTAGGAGATAGAGGCAGTGATCCTGGAGAGTTCTTAAGCAACACTATCCCTTGCCTTGCAGCTTCACGGGCTAACTCCTGATGCTCTGGTGTGCATACATCTTTCGGACCTAAATTTCCGTACAATTGCTTGCTAGGATCACCATCGAAGAAACCAAGTCTCATCAAAGTAGCAAAATTGTTAGAGATGGCCTTATCAATGGCCGACTCATCTACTAATCCTGCTTTTACTGCAGCTTCTGTGTGTTTGCCCAGGAAAGAACCGCAGTTGAGATCCAAACCTATCAAATCAAAAAAGGAAAATTCAGCAACATAGCATTATCAAATACTAATACTAATCCCAATGTAATTACCAAGTTAACTAATGTACCTGCCAATATAGATTTAGCAGCAGCTTCTTCTGGTGTTTTAGTATAATGTTGGGAATTGTAAAGCACATCTACTGAATCACAGTCAGAAACAATATAACTGCAAAAAACAAACATAAAAATATTTATGTTAATCTAATTGAGAAATTTTTAAGCAGTTACTATGTCATACTAATCAAATCACACAATGATATGTATTCATTTAATGATTTTATTCACTTTGTACATTGGATTAGTGTACAAATAGTGTGATAGACTAAGTCTGCCGAAAAAATTATCTAATCTAATCATCAAAAACCAAACCTGAATAATTACTTGGGAAGGTGAAATTTTGAAGTAACACTAACATACCCATTTAGTTTCCATTCGCCTCGGATTATCCGAGAGAGAAGGTCAGGATCAGCACATGTAGGCTTACCATTGACCTGATTGTAGGAACACATGACACTTGCAACATTTCCATCAAGAACGCAACTTTTGAATGGTGGTTGAAATGTATCATCTAAATCTTGCTGGGTTACCTAATTAATCACAACAAAAGAATGACAATCCGAAAATAATGCATAAAACAGAAATACTAATAATGAATCCTATGAAAAATCAATTTACCACAGCATTGAAATGATAACGATCTGTTCCTTTCCAATTATCAAGATCATAGGCTGTATAATGCTTGCAGCAGGCAGCAACCTTAAGCTTATCAGTATCTCCATCATCCCTTTGTTGCAGACCTCTAACATAACCTGACCCATATTTACTCGAGAGTAATGGGTCTTCACCTGGAGTCTCTTGTCCTCTTCCCCATCTGGGATCACGGAATATGTTAATATTTGGTGACCAAAACGTCAATCCTGCTAATCCCACATTGTACATTGCTCTAGCTTCAGTGGATACCACCTTTCAAAATCACAGGCCATAACCTATTGTTAGATTTAGGAATTTTATGTTTTTCTTTTATATATATATATATATCAAGCTGTAATCTAAGAAGCTAAAAAAAGTAATGTGATTGTAGAATTCTTAATTATAATCCCACCTACTTTCCTTCAACAAATTCATTTATATTAATACTAATCATCGCTAATTACCTACTTAACAACCGCAACACTTAATTAGTGCTAACTACTTGCGTTGAATAAGTAGACCTTGCATCCATTTTCCTGGTTTGGAGGATCCTTCAAATGCAAAATAATAATATTTTTTAACCATAATTAAATGTAGAAGATCATAAATCTTGTTTAACATAGATAACACGATTCATAAAACATATGTAGGCCTATTGGGTATTAAATAATAAAGCTGCAGAAAAATATGAACTTTGTAAGTGGAGACAAAGAGAGAGTTAAGCATTACCTTTCCAATGGCTTCAAAAAGAGAAGCATTAAAAGATGCAGCAGTTAAAATGACTTGAGGGAAACTAGTAGCTCCAGGTACTACATTGGAGAAATGCGTACCGGGACCCACATAAGAGACACCATGTAAAGCTTCAGACCACCATTCATATTTTGGAATTCCAAGTCTGCTCACACTCCCTGCACTATTTACCAAAAACCCAATCTTCTCTTGCAATGTAAGTCTCTTCACAAGGTCTACAACTCTTTCACTGAATCCTAAAGACACATTGCAGAATCCAAAATTAGCCACGGACGGATTGCTCTTCACATCACAAGCGAAAATGGGCGTTGATTGCCCAAAAACTTGGTGTCTTGAGCTCAAACAATGAAAACTAAAACAGAGGATTAAAAAAGAGAGCGCCTTTGGTGCTCCGTTTCGAAAACCAGAAGCCATGAGAGAAAAATATTGAAAAATGAAAAAGGTATCTTCTTTTTGAGAGTACAAAATGAAAATATTAGTACATATGATCAAAAAGATTTTTAAAAAAAGGAAGTTGTTCTCTAGTAGCCCGTGATGGATAAGTGGAAGAGATTGGACAAATAGTGAATAATGGCAATAAAAATATTGGTACAGGGGTCAGCTTGGGCAGAGAGAGCAGACCATTTTTAGGGGGGGATCTATTATTAATGATTAAAAAAAGAACGGATTTAAAAAAGAGCCCGTGATAGGTTTCTCGTCTTCTATTCTATTATTAGTCGGGGTTGTTTATATTTGGTAGTTCTGCAGTGGTAGAATGGGAGAAATTGTGAACGGGAGAAATTGTGTAAGAAACTGTGAGAATAGTGTGTGCGTGCCAGTAAAATAGTACCTATTATCCTTTTTTTTACTATTAACGATATAAACCTATATATATATATATATATATATATATATATATTAAAAAAGTTTTTATGACAATTGGGTCATCACCGAATTGCTAAAAAAGAAAAGAATATGGTTTCAACTAAAAAAGAACTCAAACATTAGGGTGCTTTTTGTAATTATCTCATAAATTGCGTGCTTTCTCGTGAAAAATACACGGTTTTACACAGCTGGTTAGCCATATTAGATAGATAGATAGATAGATAGATGGAGAGGATGAAAGCAGCACCATATGACATATGATATTATTCCTTCATTTGTCGTTCTAATGAATCTAATCCGACCATTTTGGATCACCATTCGTCTTTTCTTTTTGGATCATGGTTTTTTCATCTCATTCTCTTTTTTATTCTTTTTCATTATCAAATTAATAAGTAGAAATCACTATATTTTACTTTATTTTTCTCTCTTTTTTTTATTAAAAATCGACATATTTTGGTTCTTAATTTTATAAATTTACACTAATTTTTTCAATTAAAATTTTATTCAATTTACTAGCTTAATTATTAAATTTGAACTAATTTAATAAATCAATTAAAATTTTATTAAATTAGCTATCAAACACTTTATAAATAGAAACTTGCTGAAAATTACTTCAATTGACTCCTTCAACTATCACTAATTAAAATTAAGTATTCATATATATATCTAAATTAGTTCATTATTGCTCCATATTTTAAAAGAGTCAATTGGACAAGGATAATTACTTCTAATTTTGTTATACTCACTCTTTTAACTATCAAATATTCAAATTAAATTTATCTTTTGGTTTCTTTAACTATCAATTGCAAATAATTTAATCCATATTTTTAATTTTTAAACAAATTCTAGATTTTCTAATTTTTGAATTACAATACGTCAAATAAAATATTTTCAAATTACTAATAACTCTAATGAATGATTAGTTGCTATTTATTAGTTTTATATTACCATAAAAATACTTTATCGTTACATTATGTATAACTAAATTAATATTGATAAAAAGTAAGAAATTTTTGTTCCACTTAAAACATAAAAAAGAATTTAAAAATATAAGGTATTAGTTATATATTTATATTTGGGAAAACTCCAAAAGAATAGCCAACGTTTAACATATCTTTTAGTTATACATTTTCTTGACAATTGGACTCGTAATATTATCTTTTGTTTTCAATTGGACCCCTCCATCCTTTTTTTTGTAAATGAATAATGAAAAATTCCAACAAGCTCCAACATTTTACTGTTTTTTTAATTAGACATATGATCAAAATATTTTATATTAATTATTTTAATTGGTAAATAAGAATATATATTTATATGTATATATAAATATATTTTTTATTTTATTTATTAATATTCTATATTTAATTTATTAACCCCGCGTGATGAAAAGAAGAACTGGGAACTAATCTAATGGACAAACAAGAATTGAATGTGTCCCCCTAATTCTAAATGTCTAATTTATTATTAAATCCAATTCTAATGGAAAAAAATAATATGGTGATATTTTATTATTTCTACTTCAAAATTTCTGAAATTTTAAATTTCGATATATAGTGATGCATAAATTTCGAAAAATTAAAATTAAAATAATCAATATAATAAATGTCATTATATTAAATATTATAATATATAAAAATCATATCCTTATCTTATTAAGTAAAATACCATATATTTATATTAGGTTCATATGAACATTTAAATGTGAAACTTGTGAAGTCATTTTGTTAGTATCTCTAAGTCAACACTCGTGCTATTAATTTACAAGCATTTAAATTACTTGAATTGTTTTTTTTTCCTCCTTTGAAACTAAATGACTTGAATTGTTATTAAAGTCATTTATGAGTAAAAAAAATCCAAATTCAGGTATTTATTAAATGAAAATAATAATTTTTGTTTTTTGAAGAAGGCCACATGGAAGGAGGGAGGATAGAGCCAAGCCGAGTTGGAAGATGAAGAAATAGCGAGATATGGAAAACGAGGAACAGGATGTCCACGCTCACCTCCACACTTACACCAGTGGGTGTAACTTTACAGGGATATCTACCCAGGAAGGAATCATCCTCGTTTGGTAATTTTTTTGATTCAAGTGTCAGCAATTTCTGCCCCGTGATTGGTCGGTGATTTGATTACGGTACCCCAGCCTTGAACTTTTCTCCTTCCCCCAAATGTCTTCTTCACCAATCACCAATATACAATCAAAACTATCCTCCCTTTGCTATCCAATTAATAGCATTCTTCCTATTTTTATGTAGGACCCATTTGTTTCAATTGAGTACTTAAATGCACTTTCCCACCATAATTTACCTTCATATTCACGGACTCTAAAGTTGAACACTAATTAGTAATCATGTTGCCTTCCTTTTCTTTTTATAACAATTTCTATAACATAAAAGATGACTATTATAAAAAGAAAGAGAAATGATAATATTTGTTGTGCTGAAAGTTGATTCTCTAATTCCCTTCATTTTTATTGGTCTGTAAAGATAGAAAAAAAAAATTAATTTTTTTTCTTCTCACTGATCTCTTTTAGGATAACTAGAGATTTCGAGTTTCAGTTTTAGATATATACCTATTTTAAATACTCTTGATAAAGTATTTAGTCACCATTTAAAATTTTATCTGACACACTTTAAATTAGTTAGTTAATATTCTTCAAAAATGAAAATTGTACTTTTTATTACAACAATCTTAGCATTATTTTTTTAAATGGAAATTAATTTGATTTTGACTATTTAATATTACATGCGTTTGTGAGATGAAAAGAATTTAGAAATAATTTTTTGCTTTTTTTATTTTTAAATATTTTGCTATTTTCATTAATAAATAAAAGGATACTAGCATTGCTTTTTGGAAATTTAGCCTTTATGAATATACATTTAAATTCCCAAAAAATATACAAAATTTAAGTTATTATAATGCCATGGTACAAGAGAATGATTTATATTTATATTTGATTAGTTATATTTATATTGGTATAATATAGCACTTTCTATTAATAATTTATGAATAGATAAAAATAAATAAAAAATTTAACGAATAAGAGAATTATGTCATGAAATATGAATGATACAAATTTTGGAGGTTAAATAAAATTTTCTTTAAAGAAAATATGTGGAAGGGTGTTGAAAAATCCAATTGGTTAATGTGGGACCTAAGGAAACTAATTGTAAAAGGAATAGGTACAGCTGTATGCAGATAAAGAAAAAGTGAATCAATGTGAGACTATCCACAGCCAGTCAGCCACATTCTCCGTTACGTTATCTGATTTATTACGGCGTGCAAGATGCATTATTTTTGGAAATATATGCCTTTTTTCTTTTTTCTTTTTTCTTTTTTTGTCAATTTCTGAGGTTGCGACTTGGACCTTTTTTCTTTTTCTTTTTATCAGAAAGTTCAACTGACAACTTGCACCCCTCTTCTTCAAATCAAATCGAATGGGTCGATCAGATAATTAAAGTTCGTCCTTAACCGGTTAGGTCAATATTTGAACTGAATTATCTGAATATTTGGAATTTAAGAAGAAAAGCACTTAAATTGAATTAAAAATTGAACCCAACTAAACTATTTGAAATAATCTAATTAAACCATAAAAAACTGAATCCAATCGAAAATGGGATCATATTTTAAAAAAATCCTACCCAAATCAAATTAAATTATTTAAAATAATTTAATTATTTGAAATAATCAAATTAATTTTTTTGTTCGATTTTATAATACAAGTTAACCTGTATTATGCTTAGCTCTAGTTTGATCAAATTAATTGGCAATTTATCACATATTCATTTGAATTTATTGAAAATGTTGTTACAATCAAAACGGTATAGTTTTGAAAGTATAACTAAAAATAAAATAATAATTTAGTTAAAATTGGATTGGATTAATCTACCAAATTAAAAAAAAAATGGAAACTAACCTATAATCCGGTCTTGTTTAAAAACACTACTAACAACTTAACGACATAATCGCATCTCATTTAGAGTCTACTTGGTTCAGTGGTGGCAATCCGTTATCAGCATCTAGATATAATGGCCAGCTATTAGCAGATAATATTAGTGGTCTTTAATGGTGGTTAACCATTCATAATTAGGTTTAAAATATTTAGTAATTTAGTTATTGAAATTTAATTATAATTTATAAACTATTGATAATTGTATACTAATTTTTTATTTATTTATAATACATATCAGAAAAAAATAAAATTAAATAAACAGAAAATTATAATAGAAAAATATAATTTTTTAATCAATAAAAATTGTTATAAAAAGATCTAAGTATAACTAAAAAATAAAAAAATTATTTTATGTATTAAAAGTTAGTTTTTGATATGAAAAGCTGAAAATTACAGTTTTTGTAAAAAATCAATTTTTAATACAGATTTTTAAAATTGATGGTTGAAATTTTCAATAATTGACTTATATTTTTATTTAATCAAATACCGAATTTAGTTTTTGAATTACTGAACTATTAAAAATTAAATAAATCAAATATTTAATTTAATTTTTAATTTGTTAAATAGCGAAATTTTGAATGTAAAAATCTTGCCTTGGTCATAGTTTCCTTATCCAATAACAATCATATTTAAAAGGAAAACACTTTTACAGATTACAACAACGAACGAGTATAATTTTAATAATTTAAAGTTAAGTTTATTCATACCGAGGAGTACTTTTGTCTTTTTCCTTATTTACTGTTAAATACCTATTAAACTATTTCTTAACTATCATAAACAAATAACAACAAAATATCATGTGCATCTACTGCTAATTATTAATGATTTAAAAAAAATAAAATTAATAATTTAAGAAATAAAAATATACTATTAGGGTACCAAAATACCTAGAAGTTACATAGTAAAGTGTATCTTCAAATAGTTGAATTAAATTTTTAAGAATTAATTGTTTTGTAATTTTAGTTGATTTTTCTCTTAATTTAGTGTAATTTTTAATGAACATTTACTTTTATACCACCTAGTAGATTGGTAGTTAGCAAACATAACAGGTGAGATTATTCTACCTTCCAAACCACAAAAATTTATATATATATATATATATATATATATATATATATATATATATATATATATATATATATATATATATATGATGTAGTGAATTTTTTTGATTTATAAGGTGCAACAACCTGTCCTATTATATTAGTTAACTCCAAGCCATTAAGCGTTGATTGGTTCAGCTTTTGTTCCCAACTTTTGACAGTCCAATAAACTAAATCTTAGTGTTTGATTAGCTCAGTTTTTATAGCAATCCAATAAATCAAAAATTGAGTTGGAAATTTGATAAAATAAAAGCAAAAATTAGTGATTGGAATTTACAACCGTTAGTTTTTAGAATTTATATTAAAATTAAAATTTTCAGTTTTTTATATCAAAAGCTAATTTTTATATATTTAATATAATAATTATTTTATTATTTTTAAATTATACTTATATCAATTTATAATAATTTCTTATTGACTAAAATTATAATTTTATATTTAGTTAATTATTTTTTATATTATATATGATATACATTATCAACAAATAAAAATTTATGATATATATATGCATTAATAGCACAATATAATTATTAATAGTTATTTTATAAATTATATATTAATTTTCAACCAATGTATTAATAAACACTTTAAAAGTAATTATGAATTGTTATCTGCCAAAATTGATAGCTGACTGCTACTGCTAGCTGGTTACAATTAATCGCTTCCACTGACTGCTGACCGCTAAATCAAATAGATTCTAAGAGAAATATAAATAAATATTAATTAAAATAATAGAAATATGGACAAAAAAATCACTTTCAAAAAAGTTTAAATCAATTATTGGGGATACACTTTATTGTTATGGTTTAGTAGTAAACTTTTATTTCTCTCAAATTAAAATTCTTAAAAAATTTAATGATGGATGTGTGAGGAAAATTATTTTAGTCGTTTGAAATATGACTTAATAATGTACCCAAAAAAATGACTTAATAGGTATCAAAATAACAATATAAGAGATTAATATTTTAAAAGGTGTCAAAAGCCAGAGTTGAGGAATGTTATTGGCTTAAGCACTTATTGAATATAAATGAAAAAATTGCAGGTCAGGTGATCATTTTTCAGAAATTTTGTTCTCTCATTTAGTTCAAATACCAATCCCAACATTGTGCCACATCTTAAAGCTATATTCAGTGTTCAAGTTCTAGCTTGTCATGAATACTATTTGGGTCTCCCTTCTACAATGAGTAAATAAAAAAAAAAGATCAAGTTCTAGCTTGGCATGAATATTATTTGGGTCTCCCTTCTACAATGAGGAAAAAAAATATCAATTTAGTTTCATAAGGATTGTGTTGCTAAGTGTCTAACTAGCTGGAAATCAAAAAAAAATTGTTGGGGGTGGAGGGAGGGTCAAGAAATATTGTTGAAATCAATTATCCAAGCTACCTCATCTTATATCATGTCCCTATTTAAACTTTTCAACTGGAATATGTATTCATTTAGAGAGATTATGTGCAAAGTTTTGGTAGGGAGATACATCATAAAAGAATAAAATCCATTGAAAAATATATGAAACTTTCTTTGTCTCCCTAAAGAGGATGGGGGTTTGGGCTCTACAAATTTTGGTGATTTTAACCGAACACTTCTAGCTTAACAATTTTGGAGAATTATGAAAAACCATACCTCTTTGTTGTCTAAAGTGTTGTATGCCCAGTACGTAAAGGTTGGGAATTTTTTTGAGGCTAGTGCTTGGTTGGGCTACTCGTATATGTTTAAGAGTATATTTGAAGATTGAAAATGTTTAAAAAATAGTATTGAGTGGAATGTTGAGAATGAATTGAACATTAAAATGTTTAATAATTTTTGGATTCCTAAATCACCACCACCTTAACCATTGCATCAAATGGGATTCACCTCTGCCTCCAGGGTTAATTCACTTTTTCTCCCCAATGGTGACTAGAATTCCCCATTAATCATATCTAAGTTTAATAATGATACCTCATGTAACATTTTGGTTATACCTCCCATGTACTTGGATGGATGACTTTATATTTTAGAAATCTGAAAGAAATGAGGATTTTTTTGTTAGGAGTGCCCACCATTTGGATAGGAGCCATAGACAAAAGGCTAGTAAAAGTATATTTGAGCTATCTCCCTCCCATCCAAGATGAAGATCTTTTTCGGGAGAGTGCTTCATGATATTATACCCATAATGGCCAATCTATTTTTACATTATGTTCCTATTCAAGGAGTGGTATGTCAAACATGTGACTTAGCTGATGAAACCACATTTCATATCTTGTGGTTATGCCTAGGCTTGGCAACAGATCGGTTTGGATTCGTACAACTTGGCCAGTCCAATTAGGACCGGACTGAGTTAGATTGATTATGGGTCCAGCTCAGACTGTACGCTGGTAGGGCAAAAATTTAAAAAAAAAAACTAATGGTCTCATAACCGTTCTCCCCTATGCATTGCATGTGCAATTTGTACTTTTTCTAATAATTAAATATATTAAAATATAAATATTATAAAAAGATAAAAATACATCTTATAGGTAACTCTTTTGGTTTTATTATTTGTGAATCTAATTTAGCTGATACCACATCCAGTTCTTAGTGGCTTGATAGTGGAGCGACTAACCATGTTGCCTTCACATTACAGGGATTCACAAACATGAGGAAGTCAAATAAAGAAGAGTTAATGCTCACAGTTGGTAATAATGTTACGATTGATGTTCAACTAGTTGGAAATATTTGTTTGAACTTAGATAGTGGTTATGAACTATTTTTATCTACTGTATTATTCATATCATCTTTTAGACGAAACTTGGTATCTGTTTTTGAATTAGACAAAAGCTATGTTTTTGTATTTAAAGATGTAGTTGTTAATATAACTTTTAATTCAAAGGCAGTTGATCGGTGTATTTTTTCATATGATTTATATCAAGTTTCTTTAAATTCAAATAAAATATATTCTACATCATGTAATGTTGAACATATTGTTGCCAAAAGACCCTCAATAAAGGAAATGTCATCCATATTGTGGTATAAAAGACTTAGCTACATTTCTAGGGAAAGGGTAGATAGGCTAATTAAAGATAATATTTTGCCTGCCCTTGATTTCAGTGACCTAAAAACATGTATTGACTGTTGTAGGGGTAAACTAACCAAAATTAAGAAAAAGGGATCTATCAGGAGCTTAGATCTCTTAGAGATAATCCATACAGATATATGCAGACCTTACTCACCCACAATATGCAATAATAAATATTTTATAATATTTATTGATGATTTTTCCCGATATGGCTATCTATACTTGATTAAAGAAAAGTTTGAATCTCTTGAGAAATTCAAGATTTTTAAGACTGAAGTCGAGAAACAGCAGGAAAAAGTTATCAAAATTGTTAGATCTGATCGAGGTGGTGAGTATTATGGCAAATATGGTATAGCAGGACAATTAAAATGTTCTTTTGCTAAATACTTGGAGGACTGTGGAATAGTAGCTCAGTTTACTATGCCAAAAAATCCTGAACATAATGGTGTGGTTGAAAGGCAGAATCACACCTTAAATGAAATGGTTAGAAGCATGGTGTCAAGATCCAATCTCCTAGACTTTTTATGGGGTGAGGCTATTAAAACGGCATTATATATCCTCAATAGAGTCCCCAGTAAGTCTGCGGCTAGAACGCCATTTGAAATACGGACGTATAGTGGATTCTACTCAAGTTCCAAAAGTAGTACAAATTCCGAAGCAGTTGAACAAAGAAGATCTTCTTCAGATCTTTCCTCAATGTTGGTTGACAAACTATGAACTTCTTCATCACAAGAACCAGCCAGTAAGTTCAACAAAGCCACTTTTTATAAAGCATAAAGATGGAAGGGTAAAGACTCAGTTCTTCTCTCCTGATGAGAATGAACCCCAGGCCAGTACGCTAGTAGAATTTTCTATGCAGTTCATGATGCAGCCTGTCTCTTCTTATGAGAAGATTCCTATTCTTGCTTTCTCTAGCTCGGCACAACCCATTTATCAATCTCATAATAGAAATCACAATTACTTTGACATATGTGATTGTGATGACTGTTATGCAGATCGATGGTAGAAGAAAGTGAAGATTGGAATAGAAAGGTCAGAAGTCTAAAAGGAAAATGAAGTGTTCAGAACAACAGTTCTTTGAGAAATATGCATATGGTGATCCTTCTGTTGGTCTATTAGGACAACCATTAGGTAAATATGATTATGTGGTTTCCTATTCTCCACTATCTCACTATAAAAATCTCTTGCCACCTTTACCACCTCCATCATGGGATGATCATCCAGGTCCCATACCACCAAAACCACCAGAAAAACCAAAGCCTTTACCTTGTTATAAGCTTGTTCAAAAACCTAAACCTGTTACACCTGAACCCATACCTATGATTGCTATGTACCAACCACCTTTTTCCCCAACTTTCTATGATATAGAATTCCCACCTCTTCAAGACCACATAGATCCTGTGTCACATGTCAGGACCGCTCCATATGTTTGACCTACGACGGTAACGCCTGAAGGAATGTCTAAGCCTATTTCTGCAGCAGAGTCAGTGTTGAATTGGCAAACTTAAAATGCACAGGTACAAAATAGCGTGCTTCAAAGAATTAAGACTAAGGTTGACAAGGTAGCAAATAAAGTCTCTGTTCTAGATAATACACAGACAACATAATACGAAGCATTGTATCGGTTGTTAAGATAACTTGAAAGGCAGCAAACAGAGTTGAAAGAAGAATTGAGGAACATGATTTCCACAAGAATGTATGATTCAACCTTTGATGCAAAGACAATGAAGTTACAGAAGCTGGAAAGAGAGATTGCTTCTCTAAAGAAAGATCTCAAACAGGACTATCTCAAGTCCTCAGGACTTTCAGATCCTCTGGGTTGGTTCACGACATGATTCACGGCTTCAAGTGGTGAAACTTATTTTCACGGCTTGAGTCACGCCCGTGAAAAGAAACTTTCACGCCCGTGATGAGTTTTCACTCCTGTGAACAATTACACCCCAAAACTCATATAAGCTTTCACGCCTTGTGTCACGGCTTGCTTTACGGGCTTAAGTAGTGAAATTCAATGTTTCACGCCCGTGACCACTGGTTCACCCCCGTTACCGATGATCATTCACGCCCGTGATATTCAAATATCACTCCCGTAAAACTATTCATGCCTTCATCCACGGGTGGGACACTCATTCAATAAACTGTGAACATGAGCATTCACGCCCGTGAAACCAGAATTCACGCCCGTGCATGTATCGAATATATAAGAGAACAACCAGTTACAACCTTCATTTCAACTCTCCATCTCCTAAAACCGCTCTCATTTACTCTCATTCATTGAGACATTGAAGATTCCGACCCCAAAGACTTGAAATTTCACTATAAATACCACCAAAAGTTCGAATCTTCATCAGAAATCATACATTTCTAGGGTTTTACATCAAATTTTCTGTCAAAAATATTTCCAACTCTATCAACAACAAATTTCTTCAAAAATGGAGTCTATTTCATCCAAGGGTAAGAGAAAGAAGTCCCATGCACCTAAAAGGTATGCAGATTACCTAATGAACCGCATTCCAGAGAATTGCCATCTTCGGTATGCAACTTTGAAGAAGATACCTCTTTTGTCATCAAGGTCCTTCGATTGGCAGACAGTCCGAAGTCTCGAGACTATCAGGAAGTCAGAACTCTTCCTATTTGAGATGGCTCGGAGAGGACTTACAGTGGCACTTTCCAGATGGTTTGCTAACCATCTTCTCTCCATTGCCATCAAGCCCACAGGAGACATTTTGATTGGGGCATATGTCAACCATATCGCAGTGAAGCTCAATTATTTAAAGCTGGATGACCATCACTTCAACATCATTCCTGCACATCCTCGAGATAGCCTAGATGTCGAGTCGTTCATCAAGATGGGAGCGGCTGTCAGAATCGTTTTTCAGAACGATACTTCTACCGCTTCACTGACACTGCTGGAGAGATTATCTGGGAAGATAATGACACGGAGGATTTTAAAGCAGGCCTCCAGGGAGTCCAACAGAAAAAGAGGGCTCGGGTTGAGGAAGCACCTCCAGCAGTCGAACAGGACATCGGACAGTCCTCAGCTTCCACACCGTCCTTAGCGCAGCAGGTGGTTGACCTCTTGGCACCACGTTTTGAACAACTGCAGACTTCGATGGATGAGAGGTTGGAGAACCTCAAGGACTTCATGGAGTCTCGGATGGATAGCCTTGAGGCTGAAGTAGCTAGGCTTTGTGATAGGATGTCTGGCTAGGAGATAGGCTAGAGTGTACTTTGCATGCAAAGTATATAAATTGAGTTTTATATACCTTAGATACAACTTAAGTATACTTTGCATATACCTTAAAGCAAGTTACAAATAAAAATATGCCATGATATACCTTAAATATACTTTACATATACTTCATGTCTTAAAAATGAATTATGGTATGTATTCGATATACTTCTCATATAACTTGCATATACTTAAAATCTAGTTTAATGCTACATCATTATTTACTATTCTTGCATATTATAATCTTTATCCTAAGTATATTTTGAGGGGGAGACTTCTCAAAATCACATATTGCTAGATTATTTGTCACCATCAAAAAGGGTGAGATTGTTAACCTTGAGGGGTATTTCTGTCATTTTGATAATAACAAATAATATAGCAATATTGTATTTAACATACTTGTTTTTGTAATAATATTATACAGGACATGGATTAAAATAGCAAGAATGGAGAATTGGAAGAATAATACTTGAGAGACAAAATTCAAGTAGTAGCATGTTCTCTGTCGTGACTCTATGAGTTACTCCCGTGAAGGAAGCTAACCGTTACCAAAACCAACATTTGAAGTTCACGGCCATGAAGGAAAAACAAATCATGAAGTAAGAATTTCAGTCACCCCCGTGAATAGAGGTGTCACCCCCGTGAAGAGTCATGCAATTTCATCCAGAGAGCTTCACGACCAGAGTCACCACTTGGATCACGGTTGGGAATATTGTCACGCCCGTGAATAATTATGTCACGCCCGTGACTCAATATGTCAAAACATTCTAGAGAGCTTCACGACCAAGGTCACCACTTCAGTCATGAGGTCTGGGAATATTGTCACGACCGTGAATTAGTATGTTATGCCCGTGACTCAATATGTCAAAATATTTCAGAGAGCTTCACGACCAAGGTCACCACTTTAGTCATGGCTTGGGAAGAACTGTCACTTTCGTGACAAGCATAGTCACGTCCGTGAATAATGAGAGAGAAAAATGTCAGGCGCGATTTTTGGTTGGTACAACAGCTAGTTTCTTATTTAATGCACCCCAACGGCTATATTCAGCCATGAGAGTATAAATGGAAGTCATTTATGCATTAAGGAACAAGAGAATGATAAGAAAAACAAAAGAATAGCATATACTTCGAATTACAAGCTATTTGTACTTTCATACTTTGAGAACAAATCTATTCTCTGTAAAAATCTTTTTGCTCCTCATATTTGAGCAATTAAGATTTATAAGTGGTTCTCTCTGTAATTTTTACTCAAGTGAACTTTGGGTATTTCTGGGTTAAGAGTAGAACACTTGTAAGGGTTAGTTGTGTGAACCTCCAAAACACAAATTAAAAGGTTGTTTGTGTGAGTCTGTAAAACACAAAGTGAAGGTTGTTTGTGTGAGCCTGTAAAATATAAAGTGAAGGTTGTTTGTGTGAGCCTGTAAAATACAAGGAATTGGTTATTGTGTGAGCCATTAAAACACAAGGGTTTTCTGGGTTAGGTGTGAGCCATTGTGAGAAACACCATAGTTGAGAGTGAGCTTGTAAAACTCCATTGTAACACTTAGTGTGTTAGTGAAACTCCCAATTGTGATTGGGGAGAAGAGTAGGGTTTGTTAACACCCGAACCTCTATAAATCTGTGTGTCAAATTTTCTCTATCCCTCCTAAAATTAATTGTTTATTTCCGCACCTTAAAGTTTAATTTTTTAAAACTCCAATTCAACCCCCCTTCTTGGCTTAATATCTGGGCAACACAGATTTTTTGGAAAAACAAGCACTTTAAACTCTCCCTCATCTTAAGAGCCCATCCACATAAATACCTTACCTCTCTTTTGACAGCTCTGAATCTGAATTATCAGATAATGAGTTAGATCCAAAGCATTTTATGCCTCCAATTCAATTCATGGCAGACCCATCCACTTCACAGCAGAGTGGTACAACTCATGAACAGCCTGCTTATCATAAAAAGAACCTGAAGAGGAAATGGAAACAAATGTTCAGTGGAAGGTCCTATAATTCCTCCAATGCCATAAAATGGTCTGTGGTTTACTTTTAATGATATCCCTCCACATAAATGGAAAGATAGGATCCAAGAATTCTATGCTTGGATTGAAGTTTAACAAAGATGTCATAATTCCAGATTTCCAACAATAATCTTGGAATGCACTTCCAGATTTATAGGAGCCTTAAGAGATTGGTTTGTCAGGCTTCCAAAAACAGCAATGTTATGATTTTATCATGCACAATCGATTGCAAAGATACTCACAACTCTTCATCAAGAGTTTGTTGGCAGTATAACAGAGTATGATGATATGGCCAAAGATGAGTATTTCAAAATGAAGTGCTATTCTCTTTTGAGAAAGGATCTTGATAAGCACTATCAGCGAATGACAAAACGATTTTATTTGCTTGGAGGAGCAAATGATGCAAATTTGAAGCAGGCATTCCTGATGTCTTTCCTAGAAATCATTTCTAATCATATTCAATTTCAACTTCATGAGAAGAATATTGATATGAATTCTCTCAGCCTTGGAGAGATTTATCAAAGAATTTTGTTGTCAGTTGAGAAGATTTGTGCTCAAAAGAAGATGGTCAAAGAGCTGATGACTTTTGATCATGATTCTTCCTGGAAGATAGCATGCAAGAGACCAGATTTGCAGATCAAGTGTAGAGACAAGAATTGTACATGTCCTCCTAGAAAGTCAAAGAAGTATCACAAATGGAGACCTCCAGATGATTACAAGTATAAAAAGCACAGGCGAAAGAAATTCAATTTCTTTAAATGAAGGAAGCACAAATTCAAGAAGAGTGACATATGTTATGTGTGTGGAAGGAAAGGTCATTTTGCAAAAAATTGCCCCAATAAGTCAAAGAAAGCAACAAAGATAATTCAAAAGATCCATCAAGTTTCTCAAATGGATTTAGAGGATGTTGACATTGAATCATTATTTTCCTTGGATGATGAGTCAGACTCAAGAGCATTGTTTGCAGCTGAATTCTCAGACTCTGAATCAGAGACAGACGAAGAATTTCTTGAAGAATTACCCTATAAGAATTCAATCTTTCTAGATCACTACATACCATCCATCTGTACCATTGATCCTTTTCCCCTCATTCCAGAAATAATTCCTTCTACAAATTTGACTTTATCTACCTTCCCAACTGTTTGTTCTACCTAAAAACTACACTCGATTCCATTGGTCTCAATCACAATCTTTCCCCATAAGTATGCCAAGCCCATTAAGATCATTGCTCTCATAGATACTGGTGCTCACATGTCTATGATGAATCCTTCTATTCTTCCAGATAGATATTGGATTTAGCATGATCAACATTTCTAGGTAGCTGATTGAAAAGTTTTTACCACAACCTTGAAAACCAGAAACCCTATCAAATTGCAAATCTTTCTTGAGCTTACCATTTGGACATATTTAGAATTGGTACAGGAGCTTCAGGACTCATGTTATGCTTTTTCTCATATAGAATTTGCACAGAAACACCATTCCCCACTTTGGACCAGACCAAAATTTTTCATTACAATTCCTGTTAAGAATTCAGAAGATTTGAATCGAACAAAGGCTTCGTACCCAGGAATGTCTCCAGAAGATATGAAGCTTGCAGTACAAGAATGTTCGTAGTTATTGGTAGAAGGTCTCATTCAGCTTACGAAGTCTAATTGGGCGTGTCAAGCATTTTATGTCAAGAAAAGATCGGAACAAGTTCGAGGAAAGAAGAGACTTGTTATTGATTACAAGCCATTGAATCATTTCTTGAAGGATGACAAGTATCCTTTGCCAAGGATATATTCCATGTTTCCTTTCATGGCTTCAGCAAAGATACTCTCAAAGTTTGATCTTAAGGCAGTATTTTGGCAGTTAGGCATTGTTCCAGAAGACAGATACAAGAAGACTTTCTGTATTCCTAATCACCACTATGAATGGACGATGATGCCATTTGGACTCAAAGTAGCACCCTCATTATTCCAGAAAGCTATGATTCAGATTTATGAATCATTGTTACATACGGCTTTGATCTACATTGATGTTATCCTATTGTTCAACCCAGATATCAGTAATCATCATGAGACAGTCAAAAAATTCATGAAGTTAACAAAGGCACATGGAGTGATGCTTAGCCCAACAAAGATGCAACTGACCCAGACAACTATTGATTTCCTTGGGATGCAATTTTTCAATGGTACTTACAAGCCTCAGCCCCATTTGGCCCAAGAACTGTTAAAATTCCCAGACGAGAATTTAACAATTAAGCAGATTCAACAGTTCCTTGGGATTGCTAATTATATCCAATAGTTCATTGGGATTGCTAATTGTATCCAACAGTTCATATTAGGATATAGTAAGTTGGTAAAGCCATTATATCAACTTTTGAAAAAGCAACCCTCACCATGGTCGTCCACTCACACTAAATCAGTTCAACAGATCAAATTAGTCACTCAAAGCTTGCCCCATTTGCAGATTCCTTCTATAGGAAAAAGATTGTTGCAGACAGATGCATCTGATGAACATTAGGGAGTAGTACTCTTTGAAATCAATGGAGATAAGAAAGAGATTTGTGGATATGCAATTGGTTATTTCAAAGACAGTGAGCTTCATTACCATTCAACTTTCAAGGAGATCTTAGCCGTTAAATATGGAATCAAAAAATTTGAGTTCCATCTGATTGGTCATCACTTTACAGTTGTGATGGATTGCTCATCTTTTCCACGCATGCTTGATTTCAGATAGAAAACTATTCCACATCCACAATTGTTGAGATGGAAAGAATAGTTCAGCAGATACAACTTTGAAGTTCAACATATAAAAGGGGATAAAAACCTCATCCCTGACTTCCTATCCTGACCTTCACCTTCTCAGATCAATCTAATCTCATCATCATTAGAGATCCCTCTCATTTTTATGGCTTCTAGTTCACAATCCAGCACTTCAGTCCTCAGTCTTTCAGACTTTCCTCCAAATTGTCCAAGAGGTCCAGACCTTAAGAAAATAAGGAGTTTTGCCCAGAATATGCTTTTTACCTATATGATATTGTTTCAGGATAAACTGGGAATTCCAAGAAAAATTATTTATTGCCCTGCTGAATATCCTTGGGTGATTGTTTATCGACTTTGTCCAGAGCACATGTTACCTGATCTGCTATGGTATTTATGGTGTCAATCGACACTATATTATCATATAGTACAAATCAACCTGATAGATTTTCTCCCATTCATATGCAACAGGGATAATATACTATCTCCACAAGTAAAGTTTTTAACATGGTTCCAGTCACTCAATTATTGGAAAACATTATTTGCAAAAATAATTGCAGATAATTCGACTCCCAGAGTACCATAACATATTGTTGGAATTTTCATATTCCACCGGGCTTACACTCACATTGGAGGTTATAGCTCTTAGCAGTTCTTAGTTATGGAGAATAGTGTGTCATGAAAATCCAATGAGCTTGGAAGAAGTAAAGTCAGCACTTCACTTGGAGCTAAGGAAAAGGAACAATTTCTTTCATTTGCCACCAACAAGTTTCACTTCTCTTGGTCTAGATCCTTGCAAAAGAATAAAGATGATACCATGACCTCTTACTCTTAAACCTAAACTCAGGAAGGAGGATGAAGACCAGATCATTGATCAAGACTCGTAGGAAGATTAATTTTTCAAACCCAACCTTGCAGATGTAACTGTTACAAAGTCAATGGAAGAATCCAGTTCAAGACCAAAGCCCAGGCATAGGCCCAACTTTGAAAAAAGTTTTTCTGTTAAGAGCTGGTTATCCAGTATTTTCCAATTTTCATTATAATCAAGACAGAGAATTTGCTCAGTACCTAGATCCTCCACTAGAAAGGTATGACCTGGATGATTGGCCACCTACAAATCCAAATGAATCGGATGATCTTGATGATTGGCCCCAGTATGATCTAAAACCGACACTTGAAGATCTTAACATGTCTCTATCACATGAACCTATTAAGAAATAGTAAAATGTTTGCCATTTAGTTTGTCACTTTGTAAAAAGATGTAATAATTCAGCAAACATGATAGCTGAATAGTGTCATTTGTTTTTACTTTTTCTTTAAGTCATTATCAACATAATGACGGTACTATTTAAAAATCTTGTGATGTAAGCAATGATGTAAGTATACACTGCATATGTATTATATATACCTCTTTAATAGAAGGAGGGGGGTATCTTGTGTTTAGCTTTGTATTTCCCATGTGAAATAAAAATATGTTTGCTTAAACTCTCTTTTCTTCGGATCCTTAAATCAGCTATACCAAACAGTCTACGATCTTATAGTGTTTGCTAGCTTGAGAATTGTTTGAGATTTCTAGAATCAAGTATCATAACAGGACAGTCCCACTAGTGGCTAAGAGTGAGCCTTTAGGGATAGTCATACTTTGATTCTTGATTCCTGTTTTCTCTCATAGTTTTCATAATCTGAATCTGTATTAATCCTTATAAGGTTTATCGGCTGGAAACTAGAACTGATAGGCCTATTGGGTAAAAGGGCGGATTATGAGGCATTAAAGCTTTGTTTTAAACTACACTGCTGTGTTCCTGTACAATGCCACGAACCAATAAGGATTAGTGTTGATTCTCCTCCTTTAGTGGTATTAGAGCATCCGTAGTCCGTGTTTGGAGTTGTCCTTTAGAAGTACGCCTTTATAATCCTACTGGAGGTAAATTGCAATCTAGATCTACTCGTTGATATTTTATAGGATACCCAGATAATTCTAAAGGCTATAAATTTTATTGTATAGAAGGGGGTTCTAGAATTGTAGAATCACAAACAGCTAAATTTTTAGAATTTGATATAGCTGATCAGTATGAACACTCTGAGATCACTAGTAAGGAACAACATACTAAGGCTATACATATACCAGTTCCTAAGCAACCTGCAATTTTGGTTTTTACACCTGTGATTAATCCAGTATTAAGGGATAAGCCTATACATTTTAATAAGGCTTCATCATCACAGGGTGCAGTTGCACAGATTCCTCTTAGGAGATTTACCAGGGAAAGGAAATTTGCTATTCCATCTGATTATGTAGTCTATTTAGGAGAAAGTGATTATGACATTGGTTACGTTTCTGATCCTATATCATTTGAGGAAGCTGTTTCTAGTACCTAATCGGATCTGTGGTGGAAAGCAATAAGAGATGAAATGCAATCTATGGATTGTAATGACATGTGGGAGCTTGTTGAGTTACTTGAAGGTTGTAGACCTATTGGTTATAAATGGGTCTATAAGACCAAGAAAGACTCCAAATAGAATATTGAGAGGTTTAAAGCCAGATTAGTTACCAAAAGATTTACTCAAAGAGGAGGAATTGATTGCAGTAAAATATTTTCTCCTGTATCCTCTAAGGATACATTTAGAGTAATTATGGCACTAGTAGCTCATTTGGATTTAGAACTACATCAAATGGATGTTAAAACTGCATTCTTGAATAGAGAATTAGAAGAGCAGGTCTATATGGAACAATCTAAAGGTTTTCATAAAGATGGTAAAAACTATCTTGTCTGTAGACTTAAAAAGTCTATTTATGGTTTGAAACAAGCTTCAGGATAGTGGTACTTAAAATTTGATGATGTAATCACTTCTTTAGTCTTAGTTGAAAGCAAACTTAATAGATGCATATATCTCAAGATCAGTGGGAGCAAATATATCTTTCTGATATTATATGTAGATGATATTTTTCTTGCATGTAATGATTTAGGTACACTGCATAGGATTAAACAGTTGTTATCTAAATATTTTGATATGAAAGATGAAGCATCTTTTGTCATTGGAATTAAAATCTTAAGGAATAGATCTCAAAATCTTTTAGGTATCTCTCAAAAGGCATACATAGAGAGGATATTGAAGAAATTCAATATGCATGAATGTAAATCTTGGGATGTGCCAATTGCTAAAGGTGATAAATTAAGCTTGACACAGTGTCCTAAGAATGAGGTTGAGAGAGAATCAATGAAAGCAGTATCATATGCTAGTGTAGTAGGAAGCTTAATGTATGCTCAAGTTTGCACTAGCCCGAACATTGCATTTGCAATTGGTATTCTGGGTAGATATCAATCTAATCCTGGAATGGACCATTGGACTGCGGCTAAAAGAGTTTTGAGATACCTTAAGGGGATTAGTGATTATATCTTAATATATAGAAAGGTTGAGCATCTAGAGTTAACTTGTTATATAGATTCAGATTTTTTTGGTTGCTCAAATGATAGAAAATCCATATCAGGTTATGTTTTTATGCTGGTTGGTGGGGTTGTATCTTGGAAAAATGTTAAACAGTCCTTTGTCTCTTCTTCCACGATGCAGGCTAAGTTTGTAGCATGTTATGGTGCAGCCACACAGGCTATATGGCTACGAGATCTCATTGCAAAAATGTCAATCGTTGATTCCATTGACAGACCCATAAAGTTGTATTGTTATGATCTTCCAGCTGTGTTGTTTGCTAAAAACAACAAGAATATCATAGGGTCTAAGCATATGGAAGTCAAGTATTTGACATTGAAAGAACTAATAAAAAAAGGTGACGTTGAGGTGGATCATATCAGTACAGAAGATATGATAGAAAATCCTCTAACCAAGGGACTACGAACCAATATTTATGTGAGACATGTCATTAGTATGAGTCTAAAGTCTAGTTTTGATCCATTGGATTAGTGGGAGGATTTTATATTACTTTATGTAATATTTGTATGTACTTTATACATTAGTATAAATGTACATTATTGTATTTCTGATGATTATCAATACAGTGTTATATTTTCATTAAAAAATATTATGTGGTATATCAGATTAAATATTTGAAAATCTTAAGATTAGTATCATCTTAAACGAAGACTTGGGGCATTGATGGTCATAGCCTTGAGTGTATGTCTTGTGACACATAAATATCTCGAGATATAACATTTTTAAGACATACAAACTTCATTTGAAGTAATAAATGATTTCTTATGAGTAACAATGTTACATAATGATAAGAAATATGACTGATAAGAAATATGACTGATAAGAAAATCAACACATAAAGTTTTAATCATAAAGTTAGTGTTGAATAATTCTTACCACATTACTATACTGATGCTCGTGACAATTGATAGAGTTATTGATATATGTTACTATGGAAGGTGTCATGTTCTTGATTATGTGGTTAGTGTCATGATTCTATGTTGATAATCTTATTGAATCGAGAGGGAATGTGAAGTCTTTTGTAATATGTTCTCAATTAATACGCTCAAGTGGGAGAATGTAAGATATTTTATTTTAATATCTTATATTTATGAGATTTTGATTGAGATATCAGGATAAATTACAAATAAAGGGCCTTAAGAATTTGATCAATTCTTAATTTAGGCAATACTTCATTTATTAATTAAGTGTGAGAGATTTAATGTGAGCTCAGATAATAATATGGATATGATGGATAACCCATGATTATTATATACCGGTGAACTAAGTCTCTCTTATTTTTAACTCTAATGATTAATCTCCTCTATATAAAGAATGATAGAGGATAAGGAAATGGAAATAAGAAGTTTAAGATAATAAAAAGAATTTCATCATTATTGAGTTAGAAAACGAGAGAAGATATTGGTGCAAAACTTCTCGAATCGTTCCTAAGACGATGGATTCGGCCAAATCAGGTACATATTTTTCTCTTTCTGAATTAAACTCGTTTGTTTTGTATTCTAAGTAGCATGTATTAGATTTTAGGAAGAGGTCTGCCAGATTTTCGTTATAGATCTCTCCATCAGTATTTTCTCAAATTGTTTACTTGTTGTCAACCTGTTTTGAAATATGTTGGTTTCTTTTCCTCTATTAGGTACTATTGTGTTTAATTGCTGAATGTTGGGGGATCATTTGAGTATGTCCGTCTCTTTTGGTTTTGTTAGTAGATCAGGTAATTTTGCTGCATATTGTACAACTGTTGTGGCTCGGCTTTTCAGAGTACCAAGCTCATGCATAAATACTTGCCCTGTGTGGTTAGGCTTTGTATTGAGTCAATATTGTTCTTCTAGTTAATGCATTGCCCGTTTGATATAAATAAAATAAAATAAAAGGCGGATAATGTAAGCGTTTTTCATGCTCTTAGTAGGGATCAATTCTATCCCATTACCAACATGGATCTTATAAGACAAATCTAAGTCTCTTCTGCAGAAAGACTGGGTTGTCCATCTTAAACACATTCATAGAGAGACCAAGTCCGTTGTAGACAAGATGGCCAACACAGTCTTTATGCAAGATATTCGTTTTCGCTTTTGCTGCAAGGCAAAAACAATATTGCTGGAATTTCATTCCCACATTCAGTTATTATCTAAATCACTCTGTTATTCTTTTCTCTTCATTTAAAAAAAAGGAATTTTTTTTAAATAAAAGTAAATGAGCTTAATAAAAAAAAAAATTCAAAATGTGTGGGATCAAAATTATATTATACCTATTTTTTTCCAAGGCGTACGTATATGTAATATGCCGCGTAGAAAGTACAAAAGCGGAGGACGCGAATGGAGATGGAACAGATAATGGTCCATAAATGGCATGCAATTTTAACGCCATACACAAAACCCAAATTTCTCGCCGAAGGCAGACTAAAAATGCAACACATAAAAACAGAACAAGATGCCTCCCCTTCATACATCAAATACTAACAGACAACTATTCTAATTCAAATATTAAGGATAATTGATATACCAACTTCCAATTCAATTTATCAAAAAAAAAAAAAAGCAACCACCTTTTCCCCCTTCTTATTATTGTCATCCAACTCCAGAGGTGGCTCAATAACTGTATTGAGTTCATATTAACGTCCAAAAGTGAAGTTTTGGGTATTATTTTTCATATATATATATATATATATATTAGTTTGATTTTAATTTTTAACTCTAAAAAACTAACCCTTTTAGTTAATTTCATATTACGTACCTAAGTGGGATAATGATATACTCTAATTCATATTATAAAGTAGATTAAGAAAAGATCTATTTCAGATTTCGTACTTATTTAGGAGGAATGAATTACAGCTCAAATAGGAAGACTTTGAGTTTACTCTATTTGGATATAACTTTTACGTGAATCCACATTTTATGAACTTAATTATTAAGATCGTTACTTAAAAATAAAAGGTTAATAGCTTAATGTGAATGAATAAAAATTAAAACTTGAAAGGCTCAATAGATAAAATGCCAATAATTCAAAAGTTAAAATATACTTTTTTTTCCCTGTGGAATCACGCTCTATTGCAAATTAAAGAATAATTTAATCCACCAATAAAATTTAATTTAATAATATTAGTCCGGTAACTAAAATTGTAATAAGATTTCGAGTTCAATTTTTCAGTCATATCATTTGTAAAAAAAAAGAACAACTTAATTTATATCAACTATAAATTTAAAGTTTTAATGTATATAAATAGAAGACAGAATCCAAGATAATTTAAGAGCCAAAATATGCAATTAATTACCCTTTTCCTTCTCTTGCTTAATTTATATGTTAACTTATGAAATTTAGCTCAATAAAACTAAGTGCTATTAGTTTCATTTTGCTTATGAAACTTAGCTCAATGCGACAAATATATATACATTACGAATAGCTAGAAAAAGAAGTCAATAGATCCAATTAGAATACAACAACCATCAGTAAAAACTAGAGATGAAATTAATGTTGAGACTTGAAAATTTGATGATTTTGGCCCTTCATTAATTCTACGGTATCCAAACCCTTTGATAAGGCATTATGGAGGTGTTTTATTGTTGAAGTCTGGAAAAGGACAACTTAATTAAGGGTCTCTGTCAATGTATACATATTGTTTATATTTAGTAATTTTCCATTCGTCAGATTACCATTCTAGAAGGGTAATGATTAACACAAATTAAGTAAATGTGATATAGACCTTTCAAAAAAAAAATAATAAAAAAAGTAAATGTGATACAGACATAATTTACTATTTCATCCCTTAGCATGACAGCTACTATAATTACATGATCTTTCTAATAATTCCATCATTAGTCCAGCTTTCATGTCAATTTGGGGAAGTCATTTCATGTGAAAGAGTTGTTGTGTAGACAGTGGGAGGTTTGGGTGATTCACACTTCAAGAGAAGGTAAATATGCAACGAATTTCATTGATAATAATATTAATAATAATACAGTTTATTAACCACCTATATTCTTATCAATAATTCATAAATTGGAATTATTGATTAGCAAGCTCTAATAATAAATAACGGAGTAAGGTGGGGAGGTCATGGCTTATACACCTCTTCTTTATAAACATTGAAAAAAAAAAATTATAGATTAAATTTTATTTTCTTATTATTAATTCCAATAATCAATAACTAAACACACACACATATGTATATATTCCATTTTGCCATATCAATTGCCGACGTGCCGTTATGAACCTATGCTTGATTCTTGTGAAAAGGAAATAATTTTATATTAGTATCTATATAAGGGATATACAATTACACCGACCGATCGATAATAACATGATATTGTGTAATTTTCGGAATAACATCATTTGAACTATTAATTTATCATTAATTAAATACCTTATCACCGGATAATTATATTTGATTTGGTAAAACAAGAAGAATAATATATGAACTGAATAAAGAATTATTATAAATAAACATTGATTGATTTGAAATTCAGTTTCTGTCCTCTAATGATGGGGTTGTTGCTTGGATGGACTTGGAAGGTTTATAAATTAGGATATGTATTATTTAAAGTAAAACATAATGGCATTTATTTTGTCTTTGATCAATCATATTTCATATTTGTCTTCTATTATATTTATTTCCTTATTCATTTTCATTACCCAATTGGAATGCTTATGTTAATTTTGATTATAAAGGGTTAATATATAGAGAAATACTAGTAACATTAATTAATTTTTTAGACTTTTTTTTATAATTGGTTCACCATCAGTTTAATTCGTTAAATAAAATAGTAAATTTTTACTAAATTAAATTTAATAATATAGAACAATTATAAAATAAATATAAAAAAATAGTAATAAGCATTTTTCTAATCTATATCACTTTTTAATGAAATGAAAATGAAAATGTTGACGTAAAGAACAAATGGAAATGCAAATTGTAGGGCAAAAAGGTCACGTGGGTGGGTCCATTATGACCAAAAAGGTCCTTCGCGTTTTTATGAAGGTACTTGAAACTGCTGGCAAGTGGCAACTTGCAAGATTTTATGGTCGTGGAACTTTAGGGCTGGATTCATATAGTTGGTGACTCGCAGGGACGAAGACAGGGGGCTAGCAGGGCCAGGCCCTCCAGCCCAAACAATTTCATATATATATATATATATATATATTGGTCTAGACCCTTCTAATTCCAAAACAATTATATATATATAAATTATTTCATTCAGTATCTAATATTTACTGAATTTAAAATATTGACCCTCCAATTATATTATTATAGGTTCGATTACATATTAATTGGTCCATCATTATCTTATCCTTCAATAAAATCGCTAAAAAAAGTCCTGAATTTTAAAATTTTGCATAATTAAGTCATGTAATTTTAAATTTGTTAAATTGAATTTTCTAATTATTAATTTTCAAATAATTTTATTTGTATTTATAAAATTCTTAACATGTAATTAATAATTGTTGGAGTCAAATTGAATAAATTTTTAATTAATCTCTTCTTATGAAACACTTGGCATCTAACACATAATAGTTAATTGAATACATTTTCACTTGAAAAAGGTACAAAATTAATAATTAAAGTAATAAATTGAATAATTGTTATATTGATAGACTTAATTACACAAATTTATAAAATTTGGCGCCAAAATATTTATTTTTCCCTAGTAAAATCTAATCCATCATATCTTTCTATCTCATACGACACCTTATGCCATATTGTTAACTACTTAATAATCACTCATATGAGTGTAAATTTTCAATTCCTTTCCTAGTTGAGATTTCTCTTTTTTCCCCCTTTTTTAAAATGGTTTATAAAGTTTAAACGGAGAATTCAAATTCACGAGCACGTGACATAGGTTTAACGTAGTTGATCGATCAAAAATTAAGAACCGAAATTTTTTGCATGGTTGAATTAAATAGCAAATAAATGGTCAAATGTGTGATAAAGATATTGAGGAAAAAAATACTTTATTTCAAGGAATATTGATAAGCATTTCTCATGAGCGGAATCTTTCAATGGATTCATTGAACATGTTGCGTACCGTTTTGAGAAGTTTGAAGAAATATGCAACGCACCATTTTATTAAGACTGTAATACTCTTTGACTCTTTTGTATTACAGCTAGATAAGATGATATGGTCATCTAACTATTTTATTGTTACTTTTAGTTACTTTTATTTATAGATGTATTAAGTTAACTCATAACCCATATAATAAAAACATATGTTGTATATATATATAAATGTACATGCATGCTTTATACAGTGCTTGTAGTTTATACAGACATACTTTTTCTATATACACATGGTGCATGTACACAAAAATATTATATGTACATGTAGAAAATAAAACACCAACCCTATTAGAGTGGCTATGCTGCTCGACTGCTGTGTCTACGAGGCACACTAGTCATGCGGCTCTATCTATCAAACCGTTGTTGACGTCTTGCGGTCCACTACCTGCACTAAGCTTGCACTTAGTGGTGCATATTTTTCAGCAATATCCTTCGTAACAATATATTTCGTAATATTATCATTATTAAATTAACTAACTAGACAACGTTTATTTTAAAATTAAAGTTGTAAAGCATACAAAACTCATATTTTCAAATGAATACACAGAAAACACAATTATATAGCATATCATACAGTCGTAATCTTGCCTATTTGCCCATAACTATACCACGTAGACCAAATACTAGGGAGACATAAGAAAAATTCTGACCCTACGATCGTGTCCTATATATATAAATATCTTGACCCTACAGTTAGGTCGAATGTATATATCGACCCTACAGTCGTTTCGTCAACTAGAACTTGTACATCCTTATAACCAGCTAAAGAGTTGTATGTCCTTATTACATGCCAACATATCTATTATATTTTGTAGTAGGCTTACTGATGGGCTTATATCACGTATTTCTATACAAGATCTGTCTCAAGTATAACCATTATTGTAATATCATATATATGTGTTCATAATTTCATTTCAGGTATTTCTTATGTTATTATGTTCAATTCCCTCATTTTTTGAACCACATATTAGTTCATGCCATTTTGTTTCACTTGATATTTGTCTGTAGCTTACTATTACATGCTCTGTTCATTAATTCACACTAGTACAAAATAATATTATATGTATTTGTTATTTTGCATTTTATGCATCTGTCAAATAGTAGACACATATATAGAAGACACATATGATATAAATTTTATGTGTCTGTCGTTTTGACAGACACATATAATCAATTATACGTGTCTGTCGTTTAATAATAGCAGACACATATAATAGTTATACGCGTCTGTCGTTTAATAATAGTAGACGCATATAATAGTTATACGCGTCTGTCATTTATTAATAGCAGACACGTATAACTATTATATGCGTCTGCTATTATTAAACGACAGACGCGTATTTGCTTTTTTTTTTTTAAAAAAAAAAATTTAGGTTCATATATATTATAATGCTACCATTCATATATATATATATATATATATATATATATATATATATATATATATAACCTGCGCACTTCAAAATTCATAATAATTCGGCTTCAATAAGTTACAATAGGCATCCAACATTCAACTCACAAAACTCAATAATCAAGAATTCACAGGACAACACAAACTAAAAAAATTAAATAAATCAAAGCAATAGCATCATGCCTAAAACAATTCACATTAAATAATTAACCTACAAGTTATTCAAAATTCTTTAATTTAAAATTGTATTTCTCATTAATATGAAATATTTTACAAAAGTAAATAAAAAGATTACATACACTCTCTTATAAAGTAATTTGACCACATATGCCGAATTTCATCTATTTGATCTTGACTATATGATCATTTTTCAAAAACCTACAAGACAAATAAATAGATAATAGAAAATATGTTAGAAATGAAAAAATTAATAGCTAGTTATGTATCATACTTGTAATATAAACTGACTAGTATTTGAAAGAACGTACCTTAAGCAATGTTGTATCACTGTTATGATATACGACAATTTCGTACATATACCTCATGATGTAATATCCGCATTCAACACCTCCTTGTTGTTGAGGGCACTTAAAATAGAAAAAACAACAAAGGCCCATGCTAAATAAAGGATTATAAAATCAAAAAAAAAATTTAATTTAACTAGTAATTTATAATATAAAATTCTCACCGAAATGTCATTCCATTTTAACCTGACACCTTTATTTTTTCCACCTTCTATAGCATAAGTTCTATAGGCTCTGAAAAATAAATGTATATCAAAATCGACATTAATATTGAAAACGCTACAAACATCGTAGAAACTATTAGCTAGTAGTATTATAACTTACAGGTTAATATGAGGTTTCAGACTTATATCGCGGCTACCACGAGATAGAGGATCCATGAAAAATGTCTCACTCCGTTCACAGCAAAATACAATCAACATCCAATGGTTATTATAGATATACAAATATATTAGAAGTTAGTAAAAATGTTGAGAATAAAAATTATACAAACATGAATGTAAATATTTCTTACTTCTCGAAATATGGTAGTAGAATGAAATGTTTATCTCTTTGTTCCTTCAAAGCTTCTATAATATATATTTCTGCTGAGTTAGTCTCTGTGAACATCAAACGAAGCATTGTTGGACAAACAAATCCGATCGACGATATGAAGAATATATCGCACAAGTTATGAATGTACCTGCATGCATGAATCACAATACATACATAAGTATTATTTTTGTATTTTTTAAATCAATCTTATAATATCAGTAATAATTAGTATAATCTTACATCATAAATATTCGAATGATCGAGACATTAAGCCATTCCATGGAGATGAGTTGAGCGATGTCTTCCATACCAACATGAATCATCTGATTATTTACTGGATACTTAAACACTGTAATGTCTGCAGGAACTTCAAAAATATACCCAGTAGGCAATTTAGCAACCATCTCATGCATCAGCCTTATGTCACCACTCAAAGTTGCCAAAATGTTCTCATTAACTAAAGGCCCATGTTGCTTTGTAGCTGATTCTTTCGATAAACCGCTACCTTGTTTATTCTTTGGAGCCTTCTTTAATGGCTTGGATTTAAGTTCCTATCAATTAATAATAAATTATGATATATTATGATATATGAAATGCGATAATCTATATTTTATTGTTTTATAAGTTTAGAAATTATTACCTTTCCAAGAACCACAAGATGTTGTGGCCATTGAACAAAGCTACCTTCTGCTTTCCCAATTGTAGTTAAGTATTCAGTAGGCACAGAAAGTTTCACTTCATGATAGCTAGATAATACTTCATCTACAGATACCTTGACATGATTGGGCATGATAGGTCGATTGTGCACCATAGCATCAATAAGGGTTGGATAAACCATATCCCTTGCCACAATCACCTGCTTACCTTCATTAATGATAGCAAGTCTGCATGATGTAGGTGTCTGCAAAAACACAAAAAATGAATATTAGCTAGATTAAAGTGGAAGTGGAACTAATGAAATTAATTTACTTTTTACCTGTAATTCTGATATTGGAAATGGTGGGTCCACAGAGTGACAACTACTGGGAGTTGGGCGAGCAAATGAAGGACCCATCTCCACCTCCATATCAGGGCCAATTTGAGAGGACTTCCTAGTTCTCTCCTCTATTATATTCTCAAGATGTGCAATATGTGCTGAGAATTTAGCAAATAATCTGGCCTCTATTTTAGTCTCAAGTGCTTCAATAACTTCAGGTGAGACGGATGTTGCTAGTTTCCTTTTTCCAGGATTACCATAAAAAATTTTTGATGGTCACAACACTTCCAATACCTCTAACATAGCCAGAATGTTCGGGCTTTTCAAGTGCACATGACAATATGTCATCATGCCTCTCTGGTACCCAGCTACCTTGGGCTACTTCTCCCCGTAATGTCTCCTATTCACCAGATAAACAATATGTTATAAGCAATCATAGATAAAAAAAAACATATTCCTTGATATCATTGTTTGTTTAGCAAGTTATACTTATGATTTTTATTGCCACCTCTTTTGTCTTTTCTACTGGGATTATATAATTTCCTTCTTCTGTCTTTTTTGTTCTAGCTCTTACCCAATCTAGGCTTCGATCATATGATGATGTAACATCAGAGCTCATAGATGGTGATGATGAAAAAGAAGAGATGGGATCTTCAATAATCCATTGAGTCCTTTTCCCAGCATAGCCCACACGACCCAAGAAATGTGGATGCACATTCTTTGCTTGCTTTGCCTTCGCCTTGGCACTGATTTGCTGTTAACAAAATAATGAAGATCCCATTATCAAGCATTGCATAAATGTAAATATAAATTGCATTAATCTACTTCATAATTAGTACCTCATATTCTTCAGATTCATGTGCTTGTTTAAACTCCTCCCAATCTTTCTCGGTGATGAAGTCATATAATTCCAATGGTGACTTTTGCACTGATTTATTTTTTATGTACTTAACCACCAATCGATACTTAAAATCCTTCCACCGCATTCCAACAGTTCTAAGTACAATATTTTTCTTATCATCCGGAATGTTGAACTCTTTCTGCAAAATAATATTTTAGATTAATTAGTTTTACTTCTTTACAATCAAATTTGTTAATAGATTTGAAGGAAACATACCTTGATACCTTCCCAAATTGTATTTTTAAGACCCTTATCGACCAGATCCCAGCTTTTTATTGTGATGTTCACATGGAAATGTGCTACAAGGCCAACGTAGGAACTAAATATATCGGCGTATGTTCCTGTTGGGCGATCAAACTCATCAAAATCTATTGTCTTTTGTTCATTCCCTTGCTTCTTCAATTTTTTGCACGTGGTAGCTCCCCTAGTTTTCCTTTTTGTCATGATACTTGATGGCTCAAAATCTGGTTGTTCATTAGACATGATTTCCTGTAACATAAGCATAACAAAGAAACATGTTAGTATAATCCACAATAATAATACTTTATTTTAAAGGGAAATAAAAACAATAGATTTATATGATAAACAATAACAAAACTGGTAATTATGAGTATAAACCACATTAATCATAATACACATTTATAAATAAACTTACAAGAAACATATATGCATCAATTATTGTCCTTTTTCAATCCATATGCCTTTGGAATGATCATCACGCATGTAATTTGAATCTAAAATATATTCCCCAACTGGCATTGGTAACCCGATAGAAAACGGGGGAGTCTCATCAAATTGATCATATTCTTCCTCATCTACCACATCATCGATACCAACAGTACGCCTCTTACCTTGAAGAACAATAGATCACTTACTATCGTCGGGGTCAATAATATAAAATACTTGTTTAGCATGTGAAGCAAGAATGAATGGATCATCTTGATAACCCAATCGGCTAAAATCAACCAAAGTGATTCCTAACTCATCCACTCAAACACCGCGTCGGTTTTCAATTCATTTACATCGAAAGAGAGGAATCATAAATTCCCTGTAATTAAACTCCCAAATGTCTTCAACTACACCATAATATGACATCTTAGCATCTATTGGCATGGCGTCTTTAGCACTAGAAAATTCTCGTGATGAAGCTATCAAAGTAACTCCACTATTTTGCATTGTGCTTTTGTCATCCTGACGTTTAGTGTAAAAGGTATATCCGTTGATGTCATATCCTCCATAAGACCGTATATTCAACCTAGGGCCATAGGCTAACCATTTTATGGTATCAGTTACATCTTCTGGCACTTCTGATAACTGACGCGTCACTCAGTCTTTAAACCATCCAATAAAAGAACTATTATGTTCATTTGTCAACCATATTTCACCTTTGGATGGATTCAGATGCCTTAAAATGGACATGTGCTCTTCTAAATATGGATGAACTTGTGTAAGGTGGTGTAACACAATGAGATGTGCTTTCTCATGCATCTGAGTACCGGGTAATACCATTTTAAATCCAATTGTTCCTTTACCTCCAAGTCTTCCCTCGTGATGAGACTTAGGAATGCCAATAGGTTCAACACCTGATAAGTAGTCTGTGCAAAATTCAATACCCTCCTCAACCGAGTAACCTTCAATAATACTACCTTCAGGTCGATATCGGTTCCTCACATACCCTTTTAAGATACCCATGAATCTCTCAAAAGGATACATATACCTCAAATACACTGGGCTACACAATTTAATCTCTCTAACAAGATGAACAACCAAATACACCATTATGTCAAAAAAGGAAGGTGGAAAATACATTTCAAATTGACATAGAGTAACAACAATATTGGCTTGCAACTCATCCAAATTATCTAGATCAATGACCTTACAACAAATTGCATTAAAGAAAAAATAAAGTCTTATGATAACATTCCTCACATGATTCGGTAGTATTCCTCGAATTGCTATCGGTAAAAATTGTTGCATCAAAACATGACAATCATGAGACTTCATACCTATCAACTTTAATTCTTTCATTGACACAAGACTTTTAATATTTGGTGAAAATCCATATGGAACTTTAACACCATAAAGACACTCACAAAAGCTTGTTTTCTCTTTTTTAGACATCGTATAACAAGCTGGGGGAAGATATGTTCGTTTCCCTGTATCTTGAGGCACTAACTCCATCCATATGCCCATTTCTAACATGTCCTTTCTTACTTTGATACCATCTTTTGTTTTTTCCGGTATATTCAACAAAGTCCCTATTATAGCATCACAAATATTTTTCTCCACGTGCATAAAATCAATACAATGACGAACCGGTAAGTATTCCCAATATGGAAGATCCCAAAATATAGATCTCTTTTTCGAAGGACCCTTTTGAGCTGGTTTAAAAGGTTTACCAAATGCATTATCAATTTCTCTAACTCATTCAAAAACCTCATTTCCTGTTAATGGCAAACGAGCTACTCGCATTTCTGTATATCCATTGAAAGACTTTTTTATCTTACGATAAGGGTGATTAGGAGGGACAAATGTTCGATGACTCATATAAACATTTTTCTGGCTATGATTTAAACGTTGGTCCATTATGTTGTCCTCACAAATCGGACACGCTTTTGCTCCTTTCACGGTGTACCCATATAAGTTACCATAAGCCAGAAAATCATTTATAGTGCAAAATATCATGACATGTAAGGTAAACATGCTTTCACTGTATGCATCATACATCGACACACCTTCATCCCACAACAGTTTCAAATCATCAATAAGTGGTGCAAGGTAAACATCAATATCATTTCTCGGTTGTTTAGGCCCTGATATCAACAACGACAACATAATGTACTTACTCTTCATAGTCAGCCAAGGAGGCAGATTGTAAACCGCAAGAAGAACTGACCACGTGCTATGTTTACTACTGAGTGTGCCATGGGGGTTGATTCAATCCGTACAAAGTTCAAGCCTCAGATTCCTAACTTCATCACCAAATTCTGGGAACGTTCTATCAATTGTTCTCCATTAAGGAGAATCTGCAGGATGTCTAAGTTTTCCATCATGTTTTCTTCCTTCTGCATGCCACCTTAAGTTTTTTGCATCTTTTGCATTTGCAAACATGCGTTTGAATCTTGGTATTATAGGTAAATACCATAATACTTTAGCTGGAGGCCCTTTTTTATCCTCAGAAGAAACTTTCCCATGTTTGTAACATGATGCTCCACACCTTGGACACTCATGCAAGTCCTTATATTCATTTCGGTATAATACACAATCATTTGAACATGCATGTATCTTCTTATATTCCATACCCATGGGACACAACATTTTCTTAGCCTCATATGTAGATGTGGGAAGCTCATTTCCATGCGGAAGCATGTCTTGTAACAATTCTAATAGTGTCATGAAACTCTTATCACTCTATCCATTTTTTCCTTTCATGTTACAGAGTTTAAAAACGACTGACAATTTTGTGAAATTACTGCAACCGGGATACAAAGGTTTATCAGCATCGTTTAACAATCTCTGAAGGTATTCCGGCTTTTCCACAAAATGTTCCGTATCATCTATCATCTCATCTACACGATCATTCTCTTCATCATCAATGTTATTTTCTCCTTGCTGATCAAATTCATTATTATTAGAATGTGTCCCAGTTAAAACACTCTCACCATGCCATATCCACCGCGTATAACCTTCCTTAAAACCACATCTTATTATATGAGATTTCACTATATGAACATCTCGAAACTTTTTCATGTTCTTACAATCAACACAAGGACATACAATCATTTCTTCTCTTTCCCTTATTTGCGTTTCCTCCGCAATTCTAATAAATTCCGCAACTCCATTCAAATATTCAAATGTAGTGTGTCTACCATACATCCAACTTTGATCCATATCTAACCACACAAAAAAAGGTTCAATATATATAATTCTTATTGTTTTTTAATCAAGAGAAACATTATATATAATATCCTTAAACATCTAATGACCAGTAAATCTTGAATGGGTATTGATGATTTTGAATCCATTGTTGATTGAAAATATCGATTTCATATCATTGCTAAAATGTTAATGCAACTATCTAGAAACATAATATGTATATATATAGTTGGAAAATTTATATACACATGAAATTCAAGTAGGAATTATGCAACCATAATGACTAAAATCAATAGAAGGTTGATGATATTAAGATGAGGAAAATATACCTTGAGTGTTCTTGTATTTCAATATGGAAAACTTGATGTGAGGAATGAAGCCTGGTCCGAGATCAAAATCTATCATATTATCAAATGAGGATCAAGATTAAAATTCATAAAATGGCATTGGGCACTCCCAAAATCAAAGCTGTAACCATAATAGAGATAAGTTGCAAGCACATACAATGTGGCTACTTGAAAGAAACCAATGTTGAATGGAATCTCTCATGTTAGTTGGTTGTAGGACAAGTCCCTATCAATAGAAGGTATATTTAGTAAAAATTCAATCAATTTCAGTTTGCTGAGTTGGATGAAGTACATACAAGACCTGGAAGGAAGTTGTGTTGCCTATATTTTGTGGAATACTCCCAATCAAGCTGTTGTTTCTCACATCACTACAGTGATAATAAGAATCAGACTAAATAGGCAAACACGTGGCAAAATGATGACTAAAATAATTAAGCACTCATAAAATCTAGAATTTGGTACTGAAAACTTACAAATAGCACAACCCAGTTAGCTGGCACAAATTTGGAGAACATATTTTGGCTCAGGCTAAGGAGGAAAGCACAAAGATGCTCAGCAAATTCATGACACCACATGAAACATTATGACCCAAATTAGGAACCAAAAATGAAACTGATTCAACAAATTTGCATTTTTAAGTTTAGATCAATATGGTTAATAAATATATTGATAAGGAAAATGATTCAAACTTGAGTTATTCCATGGAGATCCCAATTATAAACACTTTTACTATTTTCACCTTTTCTAAAAGACTCAACCAAGCTGAAATGATACTAATATAATTTAGATATCGCTAATGGTAGTCTAATATCTGCATTACTAATGAAAAGCAAAGTATAAACTCCATAAATAATAAATGGAAGGACTGACTCTCATGGACCGTGACAGAAAACTAAACAAGCTAAATTCCAGCAATGACAATTCTGAAAATATTGAATCTGCTTAAGATCAGGTTGTATTATCACTGTCAATGCTGAATTGCTGAATTGCTGAATTCTTACCTGACTCAGAGTTCTGTAGCAAATAAGACATATTATAGATATACGCACACAAATTTAGGAACATGCTTCACTGGGATATACACGTTTGCTAGAAGTAGAACAATGACATTTTTCTATATAAACCTTACTAGTAGCAAAGAAAAAACTTTAAAAAAATCAATATCAAGTAGGCCATGCCTACAAGTCAAAAAAATAGAAAGTAGAACATAAAAAATGTTTGTGCAGGACAAAATTAAAGATTTCTTGAGACTAACAAATACTCCACACAGATCAAAGATTGCTTCTATGCCAAAAAAAAGTATTTCAATAGTGTTTGTTTACCAAGTAGACCAGGCCCAACCAGCAAACAACCGACAAGTGAAAGACAAGATCAGGGAAAAACTGAAATCAATCTTACCAACAAGAAATGAATTTTCAGATCAACCATAGTTCTTCGAGCCCAAAAAGCTAAACAAGTTGGAGTATCTACAAACAGCAATATTTGAAACGTTGAGGCTGTATCCTGTAGTGATGTACGAGCGCAAAGAAGCTTTAGAGCCAAATATATATATATATATATATATATATATATATATATATATGGTACTGAAAACTGTGAAGATATTTCTTATTAATTGAATAAAATGAGTCTTGTGATTTAACTCATTTCAAAAGTTAGCTTAAAAAGGAGAATGGTCAAACTATTACAAAGAACATTTGAATTAAATCCAATGATACAGTTTCTATATGAAGCCAAATTCTAATACCACAACTATATTATGGATTGCTTGGCATACAACTATGCTAAGCTAATGCAGCTTGCTAGCAGACTGCAAACCTATATCAGTATATTAGTATATGCTACAAATTTTTTCTCTCTATTTTAATTAGCTGATATGAGATATCTTAATATTAATTTGGCTAACATGCTGAATAGAGATATATTAGTTTATTTGTTTAGCATGCTGAATAGATATATATAAATATATATATATATATATATATGAAATGTGATTGACATGTCAATAATAGTAATCTCCATAATAGGACAGAGAGAGTATATAGGAAAAAGGTACAACTGAAAGTGATAAAAATTAAAACTCCATAATAATAGCCATAAAAAACAACACTCTTAAACTCTGGACTAGGAACATTAACTGATATATATGATGTATATCAGCCCCTCCCTTACATGTTCACCACTTAAATTAACATCTTTATCCTGAAAGGTCAGAGAAAGTTTACCAATAATTGAAGCTATTTTAACAAGCAATATGTGGATAACATTGCTTGTGAATCATTGTTGATAACAATCAGAGAAATGTTTTTCTGATATATGCTATCTTTGTTCCTTTATATTTTTAACACTTTGGAACTTCAATGAATCTATTATCCTTTTCTTTTCTTTTCTTTTCTCAGTTCATAATGACAATTGCATGCATGAGAACTTCATATGGTGGGAAACAAAGGACAACAACTTCAAACTGGGAGAGAGAGAGTAAAAGGTCAGGTGATGTGGGAGGAAGTGGGATATATGAAGACTAGCATTTTAGTGTGTGTTCAGTTCAGGGCAGGAGAACACATATTTGAGCATGCAAAAACCAACTTATAAGAAAGAACTAGAGTCCCAAGTCCTTGCACACAAAAAAGTAATGGAATACAGCAAGAGGCACTTAAAATGAAAGTGTTGTCGTTGTAATATCAAAGGGGGAAAGAAAAAGGGTGCAAAACCAAGAGAATTCACAGTACAAAGCCATTGTAATTTGTTTTGGCAATACATGCAAAAAAAAAAATGCGGTGACAATTCAAAGCACAAAATAATTTGATTTGTAATGGAGAAATTTCACAGCCATGTTTGAAAGAGTAAGAAAATTCAAGACTATATTGTTTGCAGCAAGCAGATGAAATCCTCTGGTGCTTACAAATGAATAACATCATTTAAAATTTTTGAATAATTAGTCAAATCACCAAGCAAATGTTTATCTGAGTACAACTGAACATAACTAGTGATTTTACCGAAAATAGAAGATATCTTGCATAATTGCATTCACAAATTTGGCCAAAGGAAAACAGCTGGGAGAAGAAAAAATTATAAGATAAACCATAAGAATTTTGTATTTAATCAAATCAGGAAAAGCTAGGGAGCAAAAGCAATGATGATAAAACATGAAACATTAACCATAATGACTTCGAAAAACTTGTAAAATGATGCTGATTACTTAAAAAGAAAAAACAAATTATCAAAAACCCATATCATCGAAAGCAAAAGAAAGAAGCAGAAATATCCAACAACCCATATCATCAAAAACCAGAAGAGTAAATAATAACCACAAAATTAAAATTAAAATTATAAGGTTTTAAATTTTTACGTACCCTTTTCTCTTAGAATGTCAGATTGGACTCCCCCCCTCCCCACATCCCCTTTAACAAGCTTGATCTGTTGATGAGACGAAATGTATGAGAGAGTTTCAGATGAAAATAATTTGTTGCAGACGATGAACACTGTGTAAAGAGGCTCGTTTTTTAAAAAATTAAATGTGTCTGTCTTAAATAATAACTGACGTCTATTATAATATCATATGCATCTATTATTATTTAAGACAGACGCCTAACATTTATATGTCTATCATTTATAATGACAAACACATATTCTTTTATAGTTATATGCGTCTGTCATTATAAATGACAGACGCATATACTGTTGTATAAAGTTTTAAATATAGGCGGTGACAATTTTGTAAATATTTTAGTTGTTATATGCGTCTGTCATTATAAATGACAGACGCATATAATTATTTATATGCGTTGTTATTTATAATGATAGACGCCTAAACTTTATATGACTGACATTTGTAAATGACAGACGCATATAACAAGTAAAATATTTACAAAATTGCCACCGCATCCATTTTAAGCGTCTGCAATTTAAACAACAGACATATATAAACTTTAACTTAAAGTACTTATTGTACTCGTGTCATATCACAATAAATATTTAAGCATACATGCATGCATGCATTCATTCATTCGTTCATGTTAATCATGCATTTTCTTACCAAAATCAGACATAACAAAGCATGAAATACATATTCTTTATTTAAATTATAATAAAATTTATGATTATTGTCATAAATATGCACAAACCTAACAACGCTTTCCTTGCATCAATTCGATATTTGCTTTTATCCAGCGCAAGCACTTGTGGCTTCGTCGCGCCTCACATAAACCATTCATTAATCAGTGTTCATGCTTTTCAAGTGTATATCTTGATTAAAGACTGGTAACAAGATAATAAAATAGCTCTCACGGCTAACTAGAATATCGTGTCATAACTCATTTTAAAGGTTTCATATGTCTTTCTGTAACACCTTTTGAGTTATGGTCTTGTTTCATATTTTACGAGATCGATTCACTATACCGTAGTTCACAATCTAGGTTTATATGTCTCAAACACCTCACTATTTCCAACTTATTTCCTCTGTTCATTAGTTCTTTTGTTCTAACTTATAGGATCATGACTAATATTCTTTTTGATATATAACTTATGTCCAAATTTCATGTTTAGTCCCTATCTTTCACTTTCCATTTATTTAGGTCCTAACTAATGTCAAAATTCTCATTTTAAGTCCTTATATGTCTCGATAATTTAGCTTTACATCCCAAATGTTTAATTTTTTTCACTTTAGTCTAATTAATTATTCTAAGTTTTCTTTTTGGTCTCTTTAGGTTTCGGCCAACATCATACTCATTTCAAAACTTAATTATTTCTTTTATTTACGACTTTATTTAAATTTCAATTTGGTCATTTCCCATCTCTTGTGTTCAATATAGCCTTTCTAGCACTTAATTTTCACATATGCTCATAGGTCCCTATAGGTTTGTATCCAAAAATCCTTATTTAGTCTTTTTTGAGTCTCAACCAAGCTAGGAAGAATAGGTATGGAATTTCTTGCATGCTTGATTGCTTTGACAATAAAACAACAAAAAAGGACAATTTATTCATGGAATTCTATGAATTAATGTAGGAGAATAAGATGAAAAAGAGAAAAAAAAATGAAAAGAGAACTTAAGGCTCTTGACCAAAACTTCCAAAATTACCTTAAATTTTCTGTTCACTTCAAAATCGTGATTCCAATGACTCCTTTTCTCTTTTCCTTACTTGAATCTCCCACATGCAAGAATCCTCTAAGCCTTAACTTTGACATGCAATGCCTTTTACACCTTCTTTTTACCCATGCAAACTTGGGTACAACTTTGGTCGAGCTTCACCATGCAATTCTCCCCACTTGATGTCTCGGTTGCTACTTGCTTCAACTTAGAAGATGTTCTCTTTCTTCAAAATAATAACTCTTTAGCTTAGATATATGTTCGGTGGATGAGAACTAAAGGAAAAATGAAGTAAACTTTCTTAGGGTATATTGGGTTTGATGAGGAAATGTGGCTGGCTATAGAGAAAAATGAGAAGAAGAAAGAAAATTATGTGAAAAAGAAATGAAGAATGGCTAATTTTCCTTTTTATATAAAGATCAATGGAGGTTATGGTGTATGGATGCTAAGTGGAAAACATGCAAAATATAGTGTTTATCATGATTAATTAACTTTAAGTAATCATATCTTACTTAATCATGGCAAAAAAAAATCTCAAATGGTCCTCAAACTTTTTTCTTTCCATACTTAATTGCACCCTAATTTTTATTTCTCCGATTTCGCACCCCAAACTAATAAATCTTTGATAATTAAATATACCGATGATCATGTTTTAATATTTCTTACATCTTAGTGTCCTAGTTTTGCAATTCGTACACCGGAGCGATAATCGCATTTTTACGGTTTAGTCGTTTTTACTGGTTTCATATTGTTACTTAGCTTCAAAAGTCTATATTTCAATTTCTCACTTTTATTACGTCCAAACTTAGACTCTAATCATATCAATACTTGATTTTCAATCAGTCTGACACATCCAGTCGTAAAATATGTATGTCGGTCAGGACTTAAATTGTAGTTTATAATAATTTATTTTGATTTATAGTAGGATAAAGTCATGAATTATGAAAATTTATTTTAATTTATGTTAACTAGTTGTGATAATTGATTTTAATTTATGATATTTTATAAAGTTACGGTAATAAAATTTAATTTATGATAATTATAGTAGTTGATGAAGTAATTATTATGTCAATTTATCGTAATTTATGCTATTTAATTATCATTTATAAATTAATGATGTTATAATTGATAAAATACAATAATAATTATAATTTATATAAAATTAATTAATTAATTAAGAAAGTTGATTAAACTGAATCGAACTGAAATATTTCAGTTCGGTTCTAAATATTATTCGATTCAATTAGGTTTTCATAAATAAATATCGATTTAGTTTTTATGAATTTGGTTCGGTTTTGAACCAAACCTACAAAATGCTCACCCCTAACTTGAGGTACTTGTTTTTTCTTGAGCTATTTTATTTCTCTAATTAGAATGGCCACCAGTCTTTTTTCATAATTTAGATTCGATTGTACCTTTATATTTTCCACCTGAATGACATGGGAGGGATCAAACCTATACCTCATGAGTATCAAAACATATAATACATTGTGAATCATGTCTAACTTTAGAGGTAAGACCAATCTGTATGCCATTGGACCCACTCGTTCTAACACTTCATACGGGCCTATGAATCTAAGACTCAAATTGCCTTTCTTGCAAAAATGAAGCACCTGATTCTAGAAGGAGACCTTCAAAAAGTCTTTATCTTTTATGACAAATTCGATATCCTTCCTCTTTAGATCTGCATATAACTTTTGTTTATCATTGACTACTTATAGTTTGTCATTGATTACCCTAACTTTCTTCTCAGTTTGCCACCCTAGATCTGATCCCACTAATTTTCTCTCACTGAGCTTAGTCTAATATAATGGAGTTATCCACTTCCTTCCATATAGAGCCTTAAATGGAGCCATACTGATGTTGGTCTAAAAACTGTTATTGTATGCATATTCCATTAGTGGCAGGTATTTGTTCCAACTGCTCCAAAACTCAATTACACAACTTCTCAGCATGTCTTCTAATAATTGTATCGCCCGCTCTTAATGTGTTGATATGGTCAATTTGTCAATTGTCACCCATACCACATCATGCTTCCTCTGAGTCAAAGGTAAGTTAAACATGAAGTCTATCACAAATCTTATTTCCACTTTGGTATGAATATAAGTTACAACAACTCTAAAGGTAACCAGTGTTTTGCCTTCACCTACTAGCAAATCAAACATCTGTTTGTGTATTCTATGATGTCATTTTTCATACTTGGCCGCCAATAATAAGCCTTTAGGTTTTGGTACATCTTATTATTGCTCGGGTGTATGGAATAGAATAACTCATATGCCTATTTAAATATCTATTGCTTCAAATCATCTATGTCTAGTACACACAACCGATTTCTATTGTACACAATCATCAGACTCCACTGAATACTCGAGTATTTTCTCTTTATGAATAACCTCGATTTCTTCACTTAGCTTTGGGTCCTGTCTCTGAGATTCTTGACTCTCTAGAGCAAAGTAGGTTCGAATTCCAACTCTTCAATTAATGAGGTTAGATCATAGGTATAGACTTATCATTATCAGAGTTAATGCATTTAACTTTTTATGGTTTAGATTTACATGTTAGAGTCATTTAACTTAGACCATTGGCCACCACATTTGCTTTAGCTCCTTTTAGAAAATAAGATATTTCAAACTTTTATGATTTATATAGATGTAACTTTTCTCTCTATACAAATAGTGTCGCTAAATTTTTAGAGCAAACACTAAAACTGCAAGCTCCAAATCATGTGTCAAGTAGTTATGTTCATGAGCTTTCATATGTCTAGAACTGTAGGTCATTACCTTGCTCTCCTGCATAAATACATAACCCAAACCGTTATATGAGCCATCATTGTACACCACAAAGTTTTTCTTCGGAGTGGGTTGAGTTAGAATTGGTATATTTATTAACATTGCCTTCAACTAATCATGACTAGCCTAACACTTGTATGTCCACTCAAATTTGATATCCTTCTAGAGTAATCATGTTAAGGGAGTGGCTATCAAAGAGAACCCCTTCACAAATTGTAATAGTTTTCCAACCCAAGAAAACTCCTAACTTTTGCCATATTTCGAGGTAGCTTCCAGTTAAGAATTGCCTCTACCTTACTTAGGTCAACTTTGATACCTTTTGCTAACACAATATGACCTAGAAGACCCACTTATTCTAACCAAAATTTGCAATTCAATGACTTTGAATATAACTACTTCTCCCTTAGAGTTTGGAGCACTATCCTTAGATGTTGATCATGCTCCTCTCAATCTCTAAAATATATCACAATGTCACCTATAAATACCATAACAAACTAATCAAGATAGGATTTGAATATTTTTCTCATCATATATATGAAAACCATTGGTGTATTCGTCAAATTAAATGGCATAACCAGGAACTTGTAATGACCGTAGCGAGTCCTAAAAGTTATTTTGGACACATCAGATTCCTTAATATTTAGCTGATGGTATCCAAATCTGAGATTTATCTTGGAGAATACCACTACACCTTTCATCTAATGAAACAAGTCATCGGTCTTAGGATACTATGTTTTGATTGATTTAAGTTTTGAAATTTGTATATCTGATGCTAAAAATGGTTATTGGCATGATAAATGATGGAATATAACACTAGAATTTGTAGGGTGATTGACATTGGTTAATCATAGAGAGAAATTTGCATGTGAAATGGGATACTCTATTTTGTTCTATTTTCTAAAATTTTTTTCAAATTCATAGTTGTGAACTAGTAGTTCATAGGCATAAATGTCGTTAAATGGTATTTTATGTTGAAATAGACCTATTCACAAATAGTCTTAAAATTGGGTTCACGACTAGATTCATGCCCATGAAACCTGTAGCTAGTTCATAAGTGAATCACGACTTAATTCATGGATAAACTACCCGTGAAAGGTTGATCACGACATTGAAAGGTTGTTCACAAGCATGAATATGTTGATTTTGGTTTTTCTTATATTTTGCTGAATGAATAAAGGTTGATTTCTATTTGAGGTGGTATACCTTTGTTGTTGTGATTATATCATGGTATGAAGATGAATATATGGAATTATGGTAAATGTTAAATATACGGTTATGCCCAATACTCTAACTATGACTAGAGCTAGGATAGATGACATGCCATTGAGGAGAGATCGGTACTGGATGACCTAGGTTGGTCACGTTGGAGATTATTTAAAAGATAATGGCTTTAGGCTCAAGTGAGCTTCCTTTGGTTATGATATATGCACATACTTTTTTTTTTATGTCAGACAAGTGTTCTGAGAGACTCATACATGTGTCCTGAGGGGTTTGGATGAGGCCTTTATTTATTTATATATCCAATCAAGTATAGTCAAGAGTAAATCGAGAAAATAAATGGTTCTGCAAATTTTAAGTGTGGTATACACTTGTGCAAAATATAATTGATCTCCTGTTATGCCATGTTCAAATGTGTGGTATCATGTATGCCAACTTTAAAGCATGACATCATTAGTAAAATGGGTGTTGTATATGCAGATGAATGAGGTAAGGTATAATGGTATGATGGTAAGTATATTATATATTATATATATGTATGTTTATATGCTTTACATTTTGTTATGTACCACTAAGAATTAGGTTTCTTAGCTTGTGGATGTTTCCCATGTGCATGTTTAGAGCCTAGGAGTTGATCAACAAAGGAGGATACCAAGTTCAGAGTCAAGGATATACTTGAGGGGTGGGTGATACAACTTGTATTTTGGTTTTTGGTTATTCATTTGGACTGGATAGTTATAGATATACATATTTTATATTTAAAAGACATGTAGTTTTGTAACTATCTATTTTCTAAAACTCTTGGGCTAGTGATTATCCATACATATTATTGTATTCATTTTTGTTAATGATATAAACTATGTTATTTATCTTGATGTTTTATTTTATTAAGTCATGGCCAAGGTGCATAAAGGTTTTTAATTTAATATGTTTTTAATCATGCGCATTGTAATATTTTTTAGTATAGTTGGGTTAAACTCTAACTATATCGAAGGGCAGTATATTTAGTGGTATTAGAGTTTAAAGTTAGGCAGTTTTAAACCTAGGTGGGAAAGAGTTGTATTGTGTGTGCAAGTATTGCCCTATATAATTTTGATGTAAGCTATTCTCTATCAATGTGTAGGTTAGAGACAAAGTATGGAGATCGAACCTCATGACATGACTAAGAGTAACAACTCTTTGGATATAGAGCCTTAGAGTTAGTAGAGCCATACTAGCATTCATAGGCTAAGTGTCGATCTTCCTTCATAGCAGTTGATGGCTGGTCAGGCAAATTAGGCCCAAGATCATTTGAGGAAAAATCTAATAGTTCTTTTGCATCAATTGGTAAAGGCTATGCCATCACCACCATCGTCACTTCCACCTCCACCACTTTTTTTCTGCACTAAGGCCTAGGATGCAGATTGATAGGTTGAGAAAATATGGGGCTATGAATTTCATAAGCAAGAAATATGATGACTTCGTAGCTGTAGAGTATTGGTTGGAAAAGACCGAAAGGGTTTTCAAAGAGCTTGACTGTGCTGAGGAGCATAAGGGTAGGTATGTCATTTCACTTCTCCAGGAGCATGCCTACAATTGGTAGAAGTCTATTCTTTAAAAGCCACATACTCAACATCCACCTACCTAGAATTTATTCATAGCAGAGTTTAAGAAGTAGTATGTATCGAGAATGTATATCAACGAGAAGAAAAAAGAGTTATTGAACTTAAGGCAAGGGAATATAACTGTGACAAAGTATGAGGAGGAGTTTACCATGCTGAGCAAGTACACAACCAATATTATTGGAGATGAAGTAGATAAATGATGCTTGTTTGAAGATGGTTTGAGATATGAGATTGGGTTCCAAGTGACTTCATTTCAGCATGAGGATTATTTGAAGTTGTTATCTGCTGTAATTAGTGTAAAAAAAAGAATGAAGCTAAAGAAATCAGAGGACTCATTTAAAAGAGATTTTAGACGACCATCTTTTAGTGCTATATAGACTTTGAGCAAAAAGTCTTGTACCAGTTTTGAGCCCTTTTAGTCTAAAGGACAAGGTCAGAATCAGAGTCAACCAGTGTTTACCACCATCATCTAGAGTTGTTTCCATTGCTACCAGCAGTCAAACCTAGACTCAGAGAGAGGCAACACTAGAGTGTACATCTTATGGCAGGAGTCACAGAGGGGAGTGTTGGGGACCCTCAAGGGCTTGCTTCAGGTGTGGGTTTCAAGATCACTACAAGAGAAATTTTCTTATACAAACTTTTGAGGCTCACACTTAGACTCAGGGTTCAGTGCTGACTCAGGCCCGAGGATAAGGACAAACTAGAATTATCAAGGGTGGATCTTAGTAGGCCATTTCAGAGACTTTGAATAAGTCAGGACATAATCGAGGAATAACAAATACCTATACTATGAAGGCTAGAGAGGATCTGAGTGCTTCAGACGAGGTTGTTGGTACATTGCTTCTCTTTAATTCAGTTTTGATTACTTTGATAGATATGAGATCTATGCATTCATATACATGTACCAACATAGATTAGCAGTATAACATATTGGTAGAGAAGCTAGACTATGAGAAATAGGTTACTGATGCTTTAGGACATAACGTTGTGATGAACCGGGTGTAACAAAACTATCCTACAGCGAACTTGATTGAGTTATCCTTTCATGAGTATAATGTTATCTTTGGTATGGATTGGCTCTCTTAGTAGGGTGCAGTTGTAGACTACAAGGTGAAAATGGTTATGCTAAGAACTTTATAAGGAGAGACTATAGTTGTTCAGGGTAAGAGATTTTCACAGCAGACGATGGTCATTTGGTTAACATGGTTTATACCAAGCAGGGAAGCCTATTTGGTTAACATGGTTTATACCAAGCAGGGAAGCCTAGATCTTAGGGATATTCCGACTGTGGAAGAATTTCCCACTTTTTTTTTTTGACTATGAAAGCCGACAACAAAAGTAAGGATAGTCGTAGACTACTTGGCGTCTACGTCTAAGCTCTAAAGGACTCGGATTAGCGTAGTTCATTCTCCACGTGTTGTATCTCCTCTCCGACTTGAACAAGTCTTTCTGGAATAGCCAGATCAATCGCACTACATGGGTGAAATGACTTGTTTGGACTTGCAGCTAAGGCGATAAATTGGCCGAAAGAGATTTTTTCCCATGTGTTCTTAGATGAGCTATCAAGGTTGCCTCCAATCAGAGAGTTAAAGTTCTATATTGAACTCACTCTGGGTACAACTCCCATATCATCACTGTATAAAATGGCACCGTTCGAGATGAAAAATTAAAGGCACAGTTATAGGAACTATTGGATAAAGGCTTTATCAGACTAAGTGCATCACCATGGGGTGTACGTGCACTGATATTGTTTATTGAACCTTGAGGGGTATTTCCATCATTTTGATGCTAACAAATAAAATAGCAATAATGTATTTAACAATACTTGTGTTCTAAGTTTGTTGAACAAGGTATGGAATATGATGCAAGAATGGAAGACTACCTTTGATAGTCAAAATAAGAAAAATAGCATGTTCACGCCCGTGATATAGTTTAGCGCCAACTCTTCAACATTTAAAGTTCACGACCATGAATGATCATACCAACCGTGAATGATCAAATTAGTCACGCCTGTGAAAGATAGTCACGCCTTTGAGGTAACATGTCAAATTCCTCTAAAGAGCTTCTCGGCCAGAGTCACCACTTGGACCACTGCTTGGAAGGATATTCATACCCGTGAAAGTATAATGTCACGCTCGTGATCAAACACTTCAAATTCTTTCAGAATGCTTCACGGACAGAGTCACCATCTAAGCCACGGCTTGAAAGAACATTCATGACCGTGACACACATATTCAGACCGTGAATGAGGAAAGAGAAACATGTCAGGCGCAAAATTAAGAGTTGGTTCAATGGCTATTTTCACATTAAATGCATCTAAACGGCTATAATTCGCTAAGGAAGTATAAATGCAAGTCATTTATAAATCCAAAACGAGAGAACAACAACTTCTTACGAATCAAAATCTTGTTGTAGCCATTGTGCATTAATTACTTTCAACAAAACTCTTATTCTCTGTAAAAACCTAATTGTTCATATATTATGAGAATTATAGATTGGTGAGTGTGTTCATTATAATCTATTACTCAAGTGAGTTTGGATATATTGGGTTAAGAATGAAACACTTGTAAGGGTCATTTGTGTGAGCCATAAAACACAAGGAATGGGTTTATTGTGTGAGCCATTAAAACACAAGGGAATTTTCTGGGTTAGGTGTTAGCCATTGATAGAAACACCATAGTTGGGAGTGAGTTTGTAAAACTCTATTGTAACACTTGGTGTGTTAGTGAAACTCCCAATTAAGATTGGAGAGAGGAGTAGGATTTGTTAATACCCGAACCTCTATAAATTTCTTGTATGATATCTCTCTATCCCTACTCTATTTAATTTTATTCCGCACTTAAAAGTTAAGAATTTTTTTATATCCAATTCAACTCTCCTTCTTGGTTCATTATCTGAGCAACATTGTTTATCAAGAAGAAGGATGAATCTATAAGGTTATGCACATACTATAGACAGTTGAACATGGTGACCATTAAGAATAAGTATTTGTTACCATGGATTGATGATCTCTTTAATCAATTGAAAGGTGCATGAGTATTTTCCAAGATTGATTTGAAGTTAGGGTACCATTAGTTGAGGATAAAGACAAATAATATAGCAAACACAACCTTTAGAACCAGATATAGTCACTATGAGTTTTTGGTTATGCTCTTCAGGTTAACTAACCAGCAGATTTCATGGACTTGATGAACCACATCTTCAGGCCATTTCTAAACTAGTTTGTGGTGGTCTTCATAAATGATATTTTAGTGCACTCTAGAAGCAAGTAAAAGCATGATCAACATTTAAGGACAATGTTGTAGAATCTTAGGGAACATAAGCTTTATGCCAAGCTTTCTAAATATGAGTTTGGTCTCAATAAGGTTGCTTTCCTCATACACATGGTATCAGCTGATGGAATTAGGGTGGATCTTAGCAAGATTGAGGCGATTTGAATTGGAAGCCTCCTCGAAATATGACTGAGATTATGAGTTTTTTTGGCTTAGAATGTTACTACAAAAGGTTTGTTAAAGGGTTCTCCATGATTACTTCTCCATTGATTATATTGCTATAGAAAGATGTCAAGTTTGAATGGAAAGACAAGTGTTAGCAAAGCTTTGATCAACTTAAGAGTTTATTGACAGAAGCTCTAATTTTGACACAACCAAAACCTAATAAGGAATATGTCATCTACATTGAAGCTTCTCATAATGGTTTAGGTTGTGTCTTGATACAAGAAATGAAGGTTGTTGCCTATGCTTCCATACAATTGAAGTCCCACGAGAAGAACTATCTGATACATGATTTACAATTAGTGGCCATTGTTTTTGCTTCGAAGATTTAACACCATTATTTGTTTGGGGAAAGGTGCTACATCTACCCGACTATAAAAGTTTAAAATATCTTTCTACATATAAGGATTTGAATTTGAGACAGAGAAGATGGTTGGAATTTATAAAGGATTATAACTGCATGATCGACTATCATCTAGAAAATGTCAATATAGCGGCCGATGCACTAATAAGAAGACCTTAGCATAATTAAAGAATATATTTTGGTGGGCATGTATGAAAAGAGAGATCACACAAATCACTAATAAATTTCTAACTTATCACAAGTCAAGGCAGAACACTAATAACTTTAGAATTGTTACAACCTATCACTATTCTAAAATGGAAGTGGGAGAGGATCACTATGGATTTCATGATTAGGTTGTCTTTGACACCAAAAAAATACAATGCCATATGGGTGATTATGGATAAGTTAATAAAGTTGGCTGACTTTTTACCTATTAGGAAAGACTATCCATTGAGCATATTGGTAGAGTTGTATATGAGTGAGATAATACGTCTTCATGGAGTTCCAATCTCCATCATTTCAGACAGAGATTCATGGTTCACATATTAGTTTTGGAGTTATCTACAATGAGCTTTAGGCACCAAGCTCAACTTCAGCATAACTTTCCATCCTCAGATAAACGGTTAATCCAAGGAGGACATGATGAGATGTTGTGTGATAAAGTTTAAAAGAAGTTGGGATAAGTGTCTACTTTTGATAAAGTTTGCCTACATTAATTGTCAATCCAATATCAAAATTTCTCCCTATGAGGTACTTTATGGTAGGACGTGTTAGATATCTTTGTGTTGGACCGAGCTCAATGAAAGGAAGTTAGTGGGACTAAAATTGGTAAAAAAGATAATATAAAAGATAAAGTGAAAATAATTTAGAATCAATTAAAGGCAACTTCAGACAGAAGTAAGTCCTATGTGGATCTCTAGATGAGGGATATAGAATACCAAGTGGGAGGTAAGGTGTTTCTCAAAGTTTCTTCATGGAAGAAAGTGCTCAGATTCGGAAAGAATGACAAGTTAAGCCCTGAGTTTATCGGATCTAATAAGATCTTATAGAGAATCAAACCAGTTGCTTATAAACTTTTCTTACCACCATATTTGATTAGGATACATAATGTCTTTTATGTATTCATATTGAGGAGGTACAGTTCAAATCCTTCTCACATCATTATAGCGGAAAGCATAGAGGTAAGACCAAACTTGTCTTACAGAAATGAACCAATTGAGATCATATCTCATGAGATTAAATAGCTTATGAATAATCAAATCCCACTACTAAAGGTCTTACAGAGGAATCATACTACAAAGGAAGCGACATGGGAAAGCAAAGAAGTGATGATGGCACAATACCTCTAAATGTTCCGTGTTAACATATCAGGTAAAATTTTGGGTGCACGACAAAAAAATATAACATCCATTAATTAAGGCCTGTAAGTTATATTGGTTTTTAAAGAGAATTAGATGATGGATAGAGTTTAAAACAAATGTTAAACATATTAAAGTAAGTGCTTTCACGCCCTGAATGGTAATTAACACCTGTGAAAGTGTTATGTTTCAAAATGACACAGTTTTGAAGTGATTTATGCCTCTGAAATAGGTTGTCATGACCGTGAATATCATAGGTGATGGTTCTCACCTATGATTTGGTTGTCATGACTGTGAAATATGGGATATAGAGCTTTCATGCCCATGAAAGCTGGTCAGCTTGGAGCATGAAAGCTCAGGTTCAAAGCTACGGAACTTGAGGGAAGAAAGAAAGGGAACTTAAGGGAAGAAAGAGAAAGTGTTCTTGAAAGAGTGAGTGGGGAAGGCATGATTTAGGGGTGATTATGCTCATTTTCTAGTTTATTGATCTAAAAAGTGGATGTTGACATTGCTAGGAGCTAGAAAGGAGCTTAGAGGACCATCCCAAAGTGGGAGATAGTTTTGAAAAGTTTAGAGAGATAGTTAAGGCTCCATTTTGGTACAAGGTATATACATAACTATATTCAAAGCCTTTAAGTGCATTTTTATGTTTTGGTTATCTTAAATGCATGTTGTAATGGTTATTGGTTTGATAAAGATGCATGATTTTTGGTTTGTTTGGGGTTTAAAGCATGCTTGGGTGAAAAATTTTATGATGAGGATATGGTAGTTTGCATTTATTTATGTTATGAAATTTGCATATTTGATGCTAAAAATGGTTATTGGCATAATAAATGATGAAATATAACACCGGAACGTTGATAAGGTGATTGCCATTGGTCAATCATAGAGAGGAATTTGCATGTGAAATGGGATATTCTGTGTTTTCATGTTTTCTAGAAATTTATCCAGATTCATGGTTGCGAATTGGTAATTCACGGGCTCACCACTGTGGATGTTTTGAAATGTTATTTTTGGTTTAAATAGACCCATTCATGGGCAATTTCACGATTGTATTCATGGCCAAGTTCACACCTGTAAAGACTGTTGTCTAGATAATGAACCAAAAAGGGGGGTTGAATTGGTTAGAAACTAAAAAATTGCTTAACTTGAAAGTGTAGAATAAATTAAATAGAGTAAGGAATGAGAGATATCACACACAAGATTTATAGAGATTCAGGTATTAACAAACCCTACTTCTCTCTCCAATCTCAATTGGGTATTTCACTAACACACTATGTGTTACAATAGAGTTTTTCAAGCTCACTCCCAACTATGGTATTTCTCTCAATGACTAACATCTGACCTAGAAATTTCCTTATGTGTTTCAATGGCTCACACAAAAACCAATTCCTTGTGTTTTATGGCTCACACAATAAACCCTTACAAGTGTTTCACTCTTAACCCAATATACCCAAGCTCACTCTTGAGTAATTGATTACAATGAAAATGTTCACTAACCTACAATGCTCAGAAATTATGAGCAATTAGGTTTTCACAATGAATAAAGATTTATTGAGAAAAATAATTAATGCACAAGGCTACAACAAGATTAAAGATTCAAAGTAATTGTTGTTGTCCTTTTTGAGATTTTATAAATGACTTGCATTTATACTCCCTCTGTGAATTATGGCCATTGGGTGCATTTAATGCGAAAATAGCCGTTGAACCAACTCTTAATTTCGCGTTTGACATGTTTTTTTATCCTCATTCACAGGCATGAATATATGTTTCATAGTCATGAATGTTCTTCCAAGCCGTGGTCCAAGTGGTGACTCTGGCTGTGAAGCTCTCTGAAAGAATTGGAGGAACTTGATCACGAGTGTGGTCCAAGTGATGACACTGGCCGTGAAGCTCTCTGGAAGAATTTGACATGTATTGATCACAAGCGTGATTGTCTTTCACGGGCATGACTACTTGGTCATTCACGGTTAGTTTGATCCTTCATGGTTGTAAACTTTTAAATGTTAGAGAGTTGGCGCTAAGCTATATTCACAGGAGTGACATAAATAGTCATAGGCGTGACTTTGCTATGTCTTTGATTTTAATCTTTAAAAGTTGCCTTTCAATCTTGTTTCATGTTCTAATCAAGACATATCCTGTTTAACACACTTAGAACAAATATTGTTAAATATATTATTGCTATTTTATTTGTTATCATGAAAATGATGGAAATACCCCTCAAGGTTTAACAATCTCTCCCTTTTTTATGGTGACAAATAATCTAGCAATATGTACTTTTGAGAAGTCTCCCTCTCAAAAGGTGCTTAAGATAAAATAAAATAGTGCAAGATTTGAAAGAGATAGAGCAAAGGTATTTACAAACTAATAAGCTATATGCAAGGTATATCTTCAGTATATCTCATCAAGTAAAACATGTATTACCAAGTGTATTCAAAGTATAATTGAGATATATGTTAAGTATATCTTATGCATCCAAAAGAGTTCAGAATAAGTTCAAGTTTGCAAAGTATATGTGAGGTTGATGTGAGGTATATCTTATGCATATTATCAAATAAAATAATGTTTACATATTTCATACCACACATAGCATATTTGCATAATTATATTTATGTATAGATCACATATATATTGCTAGGTTCTCCCCCTTTTGTCATCAGAAAAAAGTTGAAAAAATCAATAAGATGAATGTATTAATGCTAAAGGAGAAGGATTACATTTAGAATGCAAACAAACAATAAGTTAAATAACAACAAAAGTAAAGTTACTACAGGAAAACTAGCACTCTAGGTAGGCTTCAAGCCTAACAAATCATCTCTAAGGCATGCTACCTTCGTCTCAAGGCTGTCCATCCGAGACTCTATGAAGTCTTTGAGGTTTTTCAACTTCTCATCAATGGAAGCCTGCATCATGTCTAGCCGAGGTGCTAAAAGATCAGCAACCTGTTGTGCCACAGTGTATGTGGTACAGGCCGGTGATTGGCCAACATTTTCAGCTACTACCGGTGTCGATGTCTCATCACGGGCTTGCATCCTTTGCTAGACAAACTGGAGACCAGCTTTGAAGGCATCAAAGTCATGATCTTCCCAATTAATATCACTAGCTGGAGTGGTGAAGCCATAGTAGACATTATCTTAAAAAATGATATGAACAACTGCTTTCATCTTAATAAAAGACTCAACATCGAGTCGATCTTGTGGATGAGTTGGAATTAGAGTGTAATTGTGGTTGTTGAGGCTCAAATACCCTAGCTCGATGGCAAGGTGAGTTACATACCCGTCAATTAAAATATCTCCTGATGGCTTCGTTGCAATGGAAATGAGGTGATTTGCGAACCATTGTGACAGTGCTACGGATAGTCCTCTTCCTACCGTCTCGAACAAAAAGAGCTCCAATTTTCTAATTGCCCTACTGGTATCTCTCAAGAAAATATACTATAGGTGAGGAACTTATGTATATACTTATGCACAGGAGACCGAAGGTGGGTGCTCTTTGTCTTCTTCACATCCCAGCTACACTACACGCTGAAATGTGTCAAAGCTGAAGAAGCATAAAATTTGAATTCACTCTCGTTTAGGATGCCATATGAAGGAAGCTTGAAAATAGTGCCAAATTTTGCTGCAGTGAGAGTGTTAGGATGTTTTCAGAGCTAAAATTTTACGGTTTTGGTGGGTGTGACTTGCAACGTGCTAAGGAACTCGAGAGTTGGTTCCCGTAGCATTGGATGATATATATCCATGAACTCTCTAAGGTGACAAGCTTGTAATTGCTCAATCATATTTATCTCAAGACCAAGAGTCTTGATAGAATTCCATTCGAAGGATCGTGATGATAGTAAAGGTTGTTTCTTGAGAATGACATATTATAGATGATAGTGATCCAGAATGACGTTGAGTAGATAATTGATGTGGTGTCTCAGGGCATGCAATTTCTTCTTAATGCCTTTTGAAGAACCAGATTCCCTTTTGATTAACTTTGATCAATGGAAGGATAAATAATTTTTGGAATAGGATTGAAGAACCCTTGAGAAAATTTGTGATTCTTTGAAGAATGAGGGGTTTGGAAATAGATGGAAATATAGGTGAGGAGGCCGCAATTTGTGAGAGATATTGAATGGGTGTGTTAAATGAGAGAATTTGTAGAGATGGAAATGAGAAAAGATAGAAAATTTCGTTTTATAGTCAATCGATTCATGGCAATAAACACCCAGTTATGGGTGTGAATAATCAGGGTCAAAGTTTGTTGAAAGGGCTCTCTAGCCATGAAGAAGAAGATGGATCGAGTCACAATCATGACATTAAACAGTAACGGGAGTGAAACAGACTTTTCACGGGGGTGATAAATATTGTCATGGGCATGAAACTCAGTTTTCACAACTTTTTCCCGTAAAGCAAGGCATGAAATAGAGCATAACGAATTCTGAAATTATTTGTTGTTTTTGGTCACGGTCATGAAGATATGTCACGGGCGTGAATCAGCCTTTTCACGGGTGTGACAAATAGAGTATTAGATATGAAAATCAGTCTTCATGACTTCTACCCGTGAAGCACGACGTGAGGTAAAGCGTGAAAGCTATTGGAACTATTTGCTATTATGCTCACGGTTGTGAATATATGTCACAACCGTGAATCACCTCAAATCTTCAAAAAATAAAAGTCTAAAACAAGACTAGAAGATTTCTAAAAAGGTTTATATGCCTTAAAAAATGTATTTCTATCATGTTAACCACTTCATATAATAAAATCAGTCAAGTTAATATGCCATCATATGAAGGAATTAACATTCAAGGTTCACACAATATACAATTGGCAATGAAAATAATTAAGACAAAGTTGATCCATCAAGCATACCAAGCTCTCTTCTTATGAAACAAAACCTTTGTTCATTTAGAGGTTTGGTAAAAATGCATGCCAACTGATTGTTTGTATCAATAAATTATAACACAACATCTCCATATTGAACATGATCCCTAAAAAAATGATGTCTAATGTCAATATGCTTACTTCTAGAGTGTTGAATGGGATTCTTGGATAGGTTGATGACATTAGTATTGTCACATTTTATGGGTATATGGTTCAAACTATGACCATAATTCTTTAGTTGTTGTCTCATCCATAGGATTTGAGTGCAACAACATCCTGCTGCCGCATATTTTGCTTCAGTGGTAGATAAGGCAATTGAAACTTGTTTCTTGCTAAACCAAGAAACTAAGCATTCACCAATAAAGTAACAAGTGCCTGAAGTACTCTTTTTATCCAAAAGACTACTGGCATAATTCGCATCCGAATATCCTATGATATGAAAAGATGAATTTTTAGGATACCATAAGCCTAGAGATAATGTGCCATTTAAGTATTTGGAAATCCTTTTTACAGCATTCAAATGTGATTCTTTAGGACAAGATTGAAATATAGCACATTAGCATACACTATACATAATATCGGGCCTAGAGGCAGTAAGGTATAAAAGTGATCCGATCATACCTCTATAGAGCTTTTCATTTATGCTCTTACACTTCTCATCTTTATCCAAATTTGTTGATGTGCTCATAGGAGTCTTAGCATTTTTGCATCCTTCCATTCCAAATTTTTTCATTAACCCTTTGGAGTACTTGGATTGGTTGACGAATATGCCCTCATTTCTTTGCTTGATTTGTAGACCTAGGAAGAACTTAAGTTCGCCCAACATGCTCATTTCAAATTCCCTAGTCATACATTTAGCAAATTCTTGACAAAACAATTCATTAGTAGACTCAAATATGATATCATCAACATAAATTTGAACAATTAAAATGTCATGCTTTTGATATTTAATAAATAAGGTTGTATCAACATGTCCTTTTAAAAAATTATTTTCTAAAGAAAAGAACTTAGTTTTTCATACCAAGCTATTGGAGCTTGTTTTAAACCATACAAGGCTTTTAAAAGTTTAAAGACATGATTAGGAAAATTATGGCTTTCAAAACCTGGTGGTCGTTCTACATAAACTTCATCTTCTATAAAACTATTTAAGAAAACACTTTTTACATCTATGTGAAAAAGTTTAAAATTCAAATGCTAAAATTATTCTTATAGCTTCTAATCTAGCTACTGGAGCATAGGTTTCCTCATAATATATACATTTTCTTGATTATAACCCTTTGCAACCAACCTAGATTTATTCCTAGTTATTGAACCTTATTCATCTAACTTATTTCTACATACCCATTTACTACCAATGATTTGATGGTCATTGGGTCTAGGAACCAAGGTCCATACCTTACTTTTCTCGAATTGATTGAGTTCCTCTTGCATAGAAATCACCCAACTTACATCATTAAGAGCCTCATCAATATTTTTATGCTCAATTTGAGAGACAAAAGAAAGGTTAGAATCTAAAGGATTGAGATGAGATCTAGTGTTTACACCCTTAGTAGGATCACCAATGATTTGTTCATTGGAGTGATTCTTTGTCATTTTCCATTCCTTTGGAAGCTCTTGGTTGACTTGCTTTTGAGACTGAGGTAGAGATACATCTTGTTGTTGTTTTTCATGATCATCATCATGTTATTCATGATCAAGATCAAGCTTCTCTATTATACCTACAATGTCATCAAGAACACTACTATTCACAAGATCAAGCTTACTAGATTCATAAAAAACAACATGCATAGATTTTTCAACAACTAAAGCTCTTTTATTAAAGACTCTATAAGTTTTGCTAGTTGTAGAGTATCCCAAGAAGATACCCTCATTGGATTTAGAGACAAATTTTCCAAGGTTGTTCTTAGTATTTAATATAAAATACTTGCATTCAAATACTCTAAAGTATAATATCATGGGTTTTCTTCCATTCCATAGCTCAAAAGAAGTTTTATTTAAAAGTAGTCTTTTGAAAACTCAATTTGAAGTATAACATGCAGTATTTGTGGCTTTGACCCAAAAGTAGGTTCGTAAACCATATTCATTGAGCATAGTTCGAGCTATTTCAATTAAGGTTCGATTTTTCCTTTCTACTATCCCATTTTGTTGAGGTATCCTAGGAGTTGAAAAATTGTGTGAAATACCATATTCTAAACAAAAGTTTTCAAAATTTTCATTTGCAAATTCTTTGCCACAATCGCTTTTTATTTTAGAAATAAAATAGCCTTTTTTCATTTGGAACCCTTTTAGAAAAATTTTTGAAAGATTTGAAAGCATCATTCTTTTGAGCTAAGAAAATTACCCAAGTGAATTTAGAGTAATCATCAATAATTAAAAAATCATAGTATTTATCTTCTAAACTAGCAACTCTAGTAGGTCCAAAAAGATTTAAATGCAAAAGTTGTAGAGGCTTAAAGGTACTTACTACATTTTTGGATTTGAAGGATGACTTGTGTTGTTTTCCTCTTTGGCAAGGTTCACATGTCTTATCCTTTTCAAATTTGACATTTGGAAGTCTACTTACTAGTTCTCCTTTGCTAAGGCTTTGAATTAATTTCATGCTTGCATGACCAAGCCTTCAATGTCATAGCCAAGATTCATCACTAATAGTCCTAAGACACTTAGAGAAAAGGTCAGAAATTTTGTGTAAATCTATTATGTAAGTATTGACATCTCTATTTCCCTTTAATATCTTTTGGCCACTTAAAGAGGTTACAAGACATTCATTTGAGGTAAAGATAACTTGGTTCCCCTTATCACATAATTGACTTACGCTTAACAAATTATGTTTCAAACCGTCAATAAGCAAAACATCTTCAATAAAAGTAGTATTATTAATACCAATAGAGCCAATGCCAATTACCTTACCCTTAGCATTATTTCAAAATGTTACCTTACCACCATCAATTCTTTTGATGTGATTGAAGAGTTTTTTTATTCCCGGTCATATGCCTTGAGCATCCAGTATCCACAAGCCAAACATTTTCCTTTATAATGGACTTGAGGCATACCTATAAAATCATAATTCAAGTTTGGTTTTTAGGTATCCAAACGAACTTGGGTCCTTATGGGTTAGCACTTGAAGGTTCCCAATAAGCCTTATTTATCCAACAATGTTTGTTGATATGATCGATACAATAATTACATTCCTTAGCTATAAACATTTTTTTCGGTTTTGACATGGTTTTTGGTCTTAACATTCTTTTCAAAGGTGTTTGTGTGCAATGATATACACATGCATAATGAATAGGTGCTTTCCTAGGTACATGTCTCTTATACATGAAGGCATGATTGACCTTTTGAGGTTTCCCTCTTAAGCCATGTGATCCTTGACCATTCTTCTTATGAATAGGGGGTTTTGTGTGTGTTATGCTCTTAGCCCTTGCGGCTATTACCTCAATTGTAGAGGTTGTGGTACACTAGACTTAACAAATGTAATACTGTGAGATAAGAATGATGTTTTATTAAATCCTAGACCGTGTCTTATTAAAGGTGGTCTTTGAGAAACTATGAGAGTATCTAACTCGATTTGCCTTTATGAAACCTTGAAATAGAGTTTCTAAGTTCCTCAACTTCATTTTTCAAAATATTGTTTTCTTTGAGCAAAGTTTTTAAAATTCTCTTTTTGTAAAACTTTCATTTTGTTTTTCAAATCTAAAATATTATTTTTATAAGTGATAAATCTACTTCTATATTTTTCTAACTCTAGGTTCAATACTTTTATTAAACTCTACTCATCATCATTTTCACTATCACTATGATTATCACTACATTCATTATTAAAAGAGTATGAGTAAGAAGGACCAACCTCATCTGTGAAGTGATCCTCTAACGCCATGAAGCATAGGTTGACCTCTTCTCCTCCATCATCATCTTTTTCGCTTGAAGAGCTTTCGTCATCCCATGTGACTTTATGAACTTTCTTCCCATATTCTTTTTGAAATCTTTTTTTTTTTTTGTGTTTCTTGAGCTTTGGACATTCTAGTTTGATATCCCCTTTCTTCCCACATTCATAACACTTTACCTCTTCTTTATTTCTTTAAGAGTCATTTGAGGAGTGTTTGAGGGCTCTTTGTTTGAAGTTTCGAGAATTACCAAGTCTTTTCTCAATTATTCTTTTTAATCTTCTTGAGAGCATGACAATGTCCTCATTTGCTTTATCACTCTTTTCTTCATCATCTTTAATTAACTCTTGAGATTTTGAAGTAGAGGCTTTAAGTGCTAGAAGCTTTCTCTTTTCTGGTTTGACTTCAAGTTCTCTATCTCTTTTTACCGCCATTTCATGCGTTAGAAGTTTGCCAATAAACACATCGGTAGGCATGACGTTCATATCTTCATTGGTCTTTTTTATACCCATAACTCTTGAACCATAGTCTTTGAGAGGAAGGCTTCTCAAAATCTTGTTGTTCACATCTTCCAAGCTCAAATGCTTTCCAATCTTTCTCATGCTATTGATGATGGCTAGAAGACGGTTCACTATATCGGTGATAGATTCATTGGATTTAATATTGAATAATTCATATTCTGAAGTGAGAAGTTGAATCTTCTTGGATTTAACTTGTTTGGTTCCTTTATGATAATTTTTCAATATTTTCCACAAGCTATATGCGGTAGGGCAATGTTGAATTCTGTCACATTCTTCAATAGATACAGAGCTTGCGAGGATTGTCATTGCCTTTTTGTTTTTGAAATTAGCTTTTCGTTGAGGGTCTATCCAATCATCTCTTGAGAGAATTTATTCTTCACCATCTACTCCTTTCTTTGTTAGTGGTGTCCATTCTTTCCGAACACTATCCCAAACTTTGATTCTCTCACTATCGAGGAATGTCTCCATCCAAAATTTCCAATGAGCATAATTTTCTCCATCAAAGTAAGGCTTGAGACTTTGGAATCCTTCATTGGCCATTTCTTGATATTTTCTAGCACTTTTTAGGCTTTTTTACTAGACAATCTTTGATACCAACTATTGCCCAGCTAATGAACCAAGAAAAGGGGGTTGAATTAGTTAGCAACTAAAAAATTGCTTAACTTGAAAGTGCGGAATAAATTAAATAAAGTAAAGAATGAGATATATTACACATAAGATTTATAGAGGTTCGGGTATTAAGAAACCCTACTCCTTTTCTCAATCCCAATTAGGTATTTCACTAATACACTATGTGTTACAATGGAGTTTTTCAAGCTAACTCCCAACTATGGTATTTCTCTCAATAGCTAACACCTAACCCAGAAATTCCTTTGTGTTTTTCAATGGCTCACACAAAAATCAATTCCTTGTGTTTTATGGCTCACACAATAAACCCTTACAAGTGTTTCACTCTTAACCCAATATACCAAGCCCATTCTTGAGTAATTGATTACAATGAAAACACTCACCAACCTACAATGCTCAGAAATTATGAGCAATTAGGTTTTCACAATGAATAAAGATTTATTGAGAAAAATAATTAATGCACAAGGCTACAACAAGATTAAAGATTCAAAGTAATTGTTGTTATCCTTTTGGGGATTCATAAATAACTTGCATTTATACTCCCTCTGTGAATTATAGCTCTTTGGGTGTATTTAATGGGAAAATGGCCGTTGAACTAACTATTAATTTCGTGCCTAACATGTTTTTTTGTCCTCATTCACGGGGGTGAATATATGTATCACAGTCATGAATGTTCTTCCAAGCTGTGGTAGCAGTGGTGACTCTGGCTGTGAAGCTCTCTAGAAGAATTGGAGGAACTTGATCACGGGTGTGACTAATAATTTCACGGGCGTGAATATTCTTCCAAGTCGTGGTCCAAATGGTGACACTGGCCGTGAAGCTCTATGGAAGAATTTGACATGTATTGATCATGGGCATGACTGTTTTTCACGAGCGTGACTGCTTGATCATTCATGGCATGACCATGAACTTTTGAATGTTGGAGAGTTGTCACGGGCGTGACTTTACTATCTTCGATGTTAGTCTTCAAAAGTTGTCTTTCAATCTTGCTTCATATTCTAATAAAGACATATCATATTTAACACACTCAGAACAAACATTGTTAAATATATTATTGTTATTTTATTTGTTATCATCAAAATGATGAAAATACCTCTCAAGGTTCAACAATCCAGATTCATGGTTGTGAATTGGTAATTCACAGGCTCACAGCCACGGATGTTTTAAAATGTTATTTTTGGTTTAAATAGACCCATTCATGGGCAATTTCACAGTTGTATTCATGGCCAGGTTCACACCTGTAAAGGGTGAATCATGACAATGAAACCTGTAGCTAGTTCACAAGTGAATCACAGCTTGATTCACGAGTAAACTACCCATGAAAGGTTGATTCATGACCTTGAGAGGTTTTTCATAGGCATGAATCCATTGATTTTGGTTTTCTTATATTTTGCTAAATGAATCAATGTTGATTCAGTTTGAGGTGGTATACCTCTGTTGTTGTGATTATGTCATGGTATGAAGATGACTATATGGAATTATGGTAAGTGTTGAGAATACGGTTATGTCAATACTCTAACTAGGACTAGAGCTAGTATAAATGGCACGTCATTGAGGGAAGATTTGTATTGGATGACCTAGGTTGGTCACATTAGAGATTCTTTAAAGGATAAGGTCTTTAGGCTCAAGTGAGCTTCCCTTGGTTATGATATATAGGCATACTTTTCTTACCTCAGATAGATATTCTGAGAGGCTCAGGCAGGTGTCCTAAGGGGCTCAAATGAGAGCCTTGCCAATTTAGTCTAATTAAGAGTAAATCACACAAACAAATGGTTCTACAAATTTTAAGTGTGGTATACACTTGTGTAGAAATTTTATTTATCTCTTGTTATGCCATGTTCAAATGTGTGGAATAATGTATAATTACTTTAGAGCGTAAGGTCATTGGTCAAATGAGTGTTCTATTTGCAAACAAACAAGGTAAGGTATATGATGGTAAGTTTATCATGTGTGTTATATATGTATGTTTGTATATTTTGCATATTGTTATGTACAATTAAGCATTAGGTTGCTTAGTGTGTCGGTGTTCAGAGTTGAGGATATACTTTATGAGTTGATAGACAGAGGAGGATGCCCATGTTTAGAGTTGAGGATATACTTAAGGGGTGGGTGATACACCTTGTATTTTTGTTTTTAGTTGTTCTTTAAGGATTGGGTAGTTACAAATGTACATGTTTTGTATTTAAAAGACATATAGTTTTGTAACTATCCATTTTGTAAACATCTTGGGATAAGGATTGCCTATACATATTATTTTATTATTTTCTTTAGTGATATAAAACTGTGTTATATATCTTGATGTTTTATTTTACCAAGTCATCATGGACATGGTATATAAAAGTTTTTAATTTAATATATTTTTAATCATATGCATTGTAATATTCTTCGGTATAGTTGGGTTAAACCCTAATTATATCGGAGGGTGTTATAAGGTACTCATTCTTCACTATCACTTTGTTCAGTTATCTATAATCTATACACAATCATAGAATGACATCCTTTTTCTTTATTATGGTACACTAAAGCACCCCAAAGTGATACATTGGGTGTGATAAATCCCCTGTCTAATAGCTCTTACAACTGAACTTTCAACTCTTTTAGCTTTCCTAAAGCCATTCTGTAGGGTGTGGTTGAGATAGGAGCAATGCCGAGTACCAGATCAATAGAAAACTCTATCTCATTGTCAAGTGGTAACCCTGACAAGCCATCTAGAAACACGTGTAAAAACTTGCCTAATGTGAGGATATCCTGAAGCTTCAAACTTTTCTTTCGGGTGTCCACCATATAGGCTAGGTATGCTTTGCATCTCTTTTTGAAAAGATGTTAAGCTTTAGTAGTGGAGATCACATTAGATGGTAGTTGTTACCTTTCACCAAAAACTACCACGTCATCTTGCCTAGCATTCTGAATATCACCTTTTGGGCCTAAAAATCGACCATAATGCCATGTGATGCTAACCAAGACATACCAAACTTATAAAAAGGGAGTTCTATCATATCTATTGGGAACTATTCACCTTGAATTTTTATTAGCATATGTCTATATACCTTGATCACCCTCACTTTGTGCCTTAAAAGATTCATCACCACTATGTCATATCATAGAGTTTCTGGCTCTACATGTTCTTGACTAGGTGGAGCATTACATATATAAGAATGAGTTAAATCAAGGTTTATTAAGGCATAAACATTGGAGTCAAAAGAGAAAATTTATCGATAATCATATATAGGTTATATTGCTTCTGCCTAACTCTCATTGCATACACCGTAGCTGGCACTGCTCTACCGCTCTCTTGCTTGTCCATAGTTTCAGAAGCACCCTAACTAGGCTTTGCACAGTCCCCTCTAAACAGTCATTTGCCTCTACCTCTAATTGGTACTTACCTTTGTGCTTATGTTGGCCCTATATTATATGTGCTTGCACCCTATCTCAATAAAATGCAATCTCATCTCTAATGACTGGTTGCCCCATATTTATAATATGTCAGGTTTTGAACATGCATCTCATACATATGGCAGTGGAAATTTAAAATTTAATTAAACTAAAAACCCATGGAATGCCTTATGTAATTTAAAATCGGATTGAACCATTCAACGATAGAAGTTGATTACCTTGTTACCATTTATTATTTTTCCAAGTTTGTGAGTTTTTCCTTCAAGTTAGGTTATTGCAAACTACAACAGTCTAAAGGTCGGATTACCTTTAATAGTAATCCATGCGAAGGAACGAACGAAACAATCACAAAGGAGATAGGGTGTCAAAGTACCAAGGTGCTAGCAATGATGTTTCAATTTAAAAGATAAAAAATAGAAAATAATTTTTTATTTCTCAAGTTGGTAGCCACAAATTTGGCTCCTAAAAGGGTTATTTATATGTACTCTAATCATAATTAAGATTAGACATATGTAACCCTTGCATTGGAATTCTATTCGAAATAGAAAACCTAAAATCGCAAAAGTTGTTGCAACTTCCACACCTATGACAACCTTTGTCATGGTCCTGACACACAATGCCACAACCACTATTGTGTGCGTGTCATGGCTAGCATGCATGCGACATGTAACACATCATTCACGCTCGTGAATTTGCATAGACCAAATGTCAATCTCTCATATCTTGGACCCAATCTAAGGTCCATTTTACATTTCCTTTATTCCTTCTATAAATATGACCCATTAAGTTCTGAATTATGTTCGCAACTCAAATCTTTAAATAATTTTGAATAAATCATGAATGGTATCTAGCAACACATCATGACTACTCAAATAACTGAAAAGTCAGTAGTTTGACTATAAACCCTTCCATAGATAATTACTATGAAATTCGTCCTTTCACCACACTATACCTCATTTGGTTTAGAGCATGGACCGTGTGTCAACTCTCACTAGGCTGACTACATCACGTTTAGTCGAAATGATATTAGTTCTTATCTATAAGACTCATTACTCTATTAGATTTGTCTTTGAAGACCTTCTTCAAGACTTGTCCACCTCTACTAAGGACTTCTAAGTAATGATCTCTACAAGAGGCCATAGGTATACTCTCCTTATATTAAGAGATGTAAATCCTTTATTGACTACTCAACTATCTTAGAATATCTCATGCTATATCCAGTCACCACCCTATGAGCAACCTCTGAGAGGTAATAAGGAATGGAGATAAAGTATAAGATTCAATATCCAAAATAACCTAGAGAATCTATAGTCGAAGGATATTTGCGCCATTGCTATGATGAGACTATCACTGATATTGAATAGATATCCATGTGATTGTCTCATAGCAGATCATCTAATGTACTTGGCTACTCTAGCAAGTATCCATATATTAACTCTAAACATCTCATGTCTTCAATTTATAATATCAGCTACTTGACCCAGTCAATGAGTATAAAATGTGTTAATATATGCAGATTAACGATGTTCCATCTTGTTAATCTTATTACTAGGGATTATTTAGATATAAACATAATTGCACATGATAGAAATCTCACCATCATGATCTCATCATGATTTCTTTCACATTGTGCTACATACCAAAGACTTCATTAAATGGTCTAAGATATAAATCAAATTCATATATGAATGAACACCAATATAATGAAAATATTTTTTATTAATGACAAATATGTACATCAAGTGCCGAAGGTGATTGTCTTTACAACACCTCTCTAATATAATACACCACTAACAACCACCAACACTCCCTTACATGGTTCCTTTCGCAATATAAACACATAAGCTGTGAGGCCGATCTCTTGGCAGTAAGTGTGCTAGCAATAGACATCGCAACTTTAACAATCTGACCCCATCTAAAATAGGAGTCTGACTAACATTACTCAGCTAATATTGGCCTCTGACTAACCTGGCCCTCTTACTAGTTGATAGGCATGCATTGGGTTGAGGTAATGGCTTCCTTTTACCCCTCTCTTAAGTTTTTCATCGCCAATCTGTAAGCACCCACTTAACACTCTAAGTTGCAAACGTAAGCTTTGAAAACTCCTTTATCTATAAAGTAATAACTTTGTCCTGTATTGAGTCACTGAGGCCATTCTCGAAGCGTTTGCACTTATCTATCTCATTTGTAATAATACCCCTGACTTACTTATGAAGGCACGTGAACTCTCTATCATATTTAGCAACTATGAGATTGTGTTGCTTAAGATTTAAGATATGAGTGGAAACGGGATGGTTCAGGGCGGAGTTTCCCGTCCTCGTCCCCTGTCGAGAATTTTTTTTTTGATTCTCATCCTATACCATATGGGGACGGAGATCTCTGACCTTTAACCAATATCCGATTTTTATTAAATTTTTTATTTTATTTTAATATTAAAAATATTTCTTATTTTAATTACTTAGTTAATTATATAATTGTTTAAATAAAAAAATATTTTTTTTTTACTTTAAATGAGTGTTATATGTTATTTTATTATTTTTCAAAAATATTAATTATGTTCATATATATATATATAATATTCGAGTCGAGATTGGGGATATATATTTAATTACTTAGTTCAATTCCATAGGTACCTATAAGTTCAGAAATAGTGGTCCACATAAGAAAGCAACAACTTTACCAGAATGATGATGTTAATGTGAATGCAAATGTAGTATGGATGTATATACATGCGCTTCAAACTCTACCCTTTTTCTGTCCTAGAACCGACTAAACCTCACTTTGATACCACTAAATGTAACACTCCCTTATCTTTCTATATCACAGTCGAGTAAGACAATGTCATTGCCTAATTGTTTGCAGTTACTATTAATTACTTGTATTTACATATGTATTAAACTAACTCTCAACCCATAAAGTAAAAACATATGTGATATATATATATATATATATATATATATATATATATATATATTACATAGTGTTTGCAGTATGTACAAATGTACTTTTCTTATATGCACATGATGCATGTGTATAAAATAATTTATGTACATGTACCAAATAAAACACCAACCCTAGTAGGGTGGCTACTATTGCTTGACAACTCTACCTGTAAGGCACACTGGTTTTACAGTTTTATCTACCAAATTGCTGCTAATGTCTTGAGAGGAAATAAACTCTCATACTAAGTTTAAGCTTAGTGATGCATGTTGTTGTAATATGTTTTGTAACATTATCATTATTAAATTAACTAACTAGACATGCCTCTGCTTTAAAATTACAGCTGAAAAGCATACAAAACTCATCTTTTTAGACAAACACACTGAAAGTACAATTACATAACATACCATACAGTCATAATCTTACATGTTCAACCATAACTATGCCACCTAGACCAGACACCGTGGACACATATAAGGAATCCCGACCCTAAGATCGTGTTGTATATATCCCGACCTTACAGTCATGTCGTCAACTGGATGTTGTGCATCCTCATAGCTAGCTAAAGAGTTGTTTGTCTTTATTGGCATACCGATATGTTTATCCTATTATAGTCTAGGCTTAAATGTGAGCTTATGTCATGTATTTACATACAAGGCTTTTCTCATGTATAATCGTTATCATAATATCATATCTATATGTTCATAATTCCATTTCAGATATGTTTTATCTTATCATGTTCTATTACCTCAGTTTTCGAATCAAATAGTAGTACCATTTTGTATCATATAATATTCATTCGTAGTTTACTATTATATACTATAATCAATAATTCACATAACAACAAATATTTAAGCACACATACATTTATTCAGGGTCTGTTTGACATTGCGTTTGAAAAAAATGCTTTTGGAGAAAAAAAATTTATTTTTAATTTTTTTGAGTTTTGAAAACTGCTTTTGGAAAGAAATAGGTAAATAGATATTTTTTCCAGAAGCAGATTTGAGAAAAGCAGTTTATAAAAAATTTAAAAAATCAGTCAATTAAATCAAAAAAATTCTAAACTTACTTTTTGGACACCCAACAACAATCCCAAACACCTCCTCATTCATGTTAATTATCCATTTACTTACCAAAATTAGACACAGCATAGCAAGAAATGCATTTTCTTTAAAAACTTATGATAAAACTTATGACAATTGCCATAAAGCATGCACAAATCTAGCTATGCCTTCCACGAGTTGATTCGAACCTTGCTTTTATTCGGCTCAGACACTCATGGCATCAATGCGCCTAACATAAAACATTCATTAATGAGTGTTCATGTTTATCAAGTGCATAAATGATATAAAAAAAAATGCTCACATGGTTAACTAGGATGTCATGTTTTAACTCATTTTAAATGTTTTGTACATATTTTTGTAATGCCTTTTGAGCTATGGTCTTGTTTCACATTTTATGATATTGGTTCACTATACCATAGTTCACAATCTAGGTTTACATGTCTCAAACACCTCACTATGTCTAACTTATTTCCTCAGTAAATTAGTTCTTTTAGTCTAACTTGGAGGTTCACAACTAATATTTTTTTAGTCCATAACTTATGTCCAAATTTCATGTTTAGTCTTTGTCCTTCACTTTCCAATATTTTTTAGGTCCCAACTAATGTCAAAATGCATCTTTTAAGTCCTTTTATGTCTCGGCCAACTTAGCTTTACGTCACAAATGTTTAATTCTTCTTCACATTAGTCCATTTAATTGTTCTAAGTTTCCTTTTTGGTCCCTCTAGATTTGAGCCATCATCAAACTCACTTTAAAACTTAATTATGTATTCCATCTATGACCTTAGTTAAATTTCAATTTGTTCATTTTCTTATCTTTTATGCTCAATTTTTCCCTTCTAGTACTTAATCTTCACATATGCTCATGGGTCCCTATGGATTTGTACCCAAAAATCTTTCTTTGGTCCTTTTTGAGTTTCGACCTAGCTAAGAAGAATGGGTATGGAATTTTTTGCATTTTGATTACCTTCACAACAACAAAATGACTACTTAGACAAGGAAATCTATGAATTAATGTAAGAAAATAAGTTGAAAAAGAGAGGAAAGAAAGGTTAAGGCTCTCAGCCAAAACTACCAAAATTACCTTAAATTTTCTTTTCACTTCAAAACTATGACTCCAAAGGCTTGTTTTCTCCTTTCCTTACTGGAATCCCTCATATGAAAGTCTTTTCAAGCCTTATCTTTGACTTGCAAGGTGTTTTATACCTTTTCTTTACCCATACGAACTTAGGTACAACTTTAGCTGAGCTTCACCATGCAATTCTCCCACTTTATGTCTCAGTCGCTACTTACTTCAACTTGGAACATGTTCTTTTTCTTCAAAATAATAAATCTTTAGCTTAGATATATGTTCGACGAATGAGAACCAGAGGAGAAATAAAGGAAAATTGCTTAAAGTATCTTGGGTTTAATGGGGGAAATATGGCCTACCATAGAAAGAAATGAGAAAAAGAAATAAAGAACGGTTAACTTTCCTATTTATATAAAGATTAATGGGAGGATTATGGTGCATGGATACCAAGTGGCAAACATGTAAACTATATTTAGTATTTTTCATGATTAATTAACTTTTATTAATCATAGCATACTTAATCATGGAAAAAAAAAATCACAAATGATCCTTAAACTTTCTTATTGCCATACTTAACTGCACCCTAGTTTTATTTCTCTGATTTTGTACCCCAAACTAATTAATAAAATTTTTACTATTAAATACACCAATGATCATATTTTAAAATTTTATACGTCTTGGTGTCCTCATTTCCGTAATTTGCTCACTATAGTAAGAATCTAGTTTTTACGGTTTAGTCCTTTTAAAATGTAACGCCCGTGATTATGGCCTATAAGTTATGTTATTAGTTAGTGGGAATTGGGGGATTAAGTGTACCACATTTTTCCATTTAACTACACATTTTCATCTAAAACATGCCTTTAAAGTAAATAACACATAAAACATAAAGTTATGACATTGAGTGTTGTTATGTACAAACCTTACACCTAGGATGGAGATTGGCTAAAGCTTGATCTCTTCAAGCTTGTCCTCTCCCTTGAGATGGACTTCCAACACTTTCTCTAGATCCTAGCAAGAAGCAAAAGTCCTCTTAGCCTCTGAAACTCGAACCAAAACTAGAAAAGGAAAAAACAAGCTTTTCCCTAAACTCTCAACCTCCCTTTTCTCTCTCTTCTTTCTTACTTTTTCCTCAAGAAACACTGATCTTCCAAGCTTCTCTAATGGAAGAAGATGGAGTCTGGGGGAAGAAGATGGTAAAATGGCATGTTTTATTTGTTAACAGGGAATGGGAAGCGGATTTAAATGGATGGCAGAGAGAAAAATGTGACTGCGTCACCAACTCTATCTACCTAGGCTTCACGACCATGACTCCTCTTTTATGGGCATGACCTTGTCCTTCACTATCGTGAAGCAACTCTTCATGTCTGTGAAAAACCTCATCACGGTTGTGCACTAAAATTCGATATTCACGACCATGACACCCATTGTCACAGGCATAAAACATTTGATTTCAGCCACTCTCAGCATCTCAAAAGCATGATGGGAATTTGTAGGAATATGGTTAAATTGACATATTTAATAAATATTTATGATTATCATTGATGACTAGAGATGATATAGTCATGTTAGATAACTTGAATGCATGCTGGAATGTTGATAAGGTGGTTGACATTAGTCAACCATAGTGAGTTGCATGTGGTATTGGCATAATTGGTGATGCTCTGTTTTTCTGAAAAAATTTTCTGATTCACAGTTGTGAAGGGTGGGTTCACGAGCATGAATGTCATAAGATGCATTCTTGTTACTGAAGCAGATCCGTTTATGGACAGCTTCACGGTTGGGTTCACACCCGTGAAGGGGTGATCACGACCGTGAACATGTGTTGATTCATGGGTTGAATCACGGCTTGAGTCATAAGAGGGACTACCCGTAAAGTGATGCTTCTGACCGTGATTGGTTACTCATAGGCATCAAGTTGTTTATGATAAAAATTTTATATATTTAGTTTTGAATCGGATTTGATTCGTTGGGAGGCGGTAGGCCTCGGATGCATGCTTCTAGCATGATATGAAAATATATGATTGTAGAAATCATGAGATTTATATAAAATATAGTAATTAATAATAAGAATGTGTGTATGATAATATTTTAAGCCCAATACTTTGACTAGGACTAAAGCTAAGATAGCTGACATGCCATTAAGGGGAGAATTTCAGTACCGAGTGACCTAGCTAGGTTGGTCATATATTTGAAGGCACAGAGGTTAGCAGACCAGAGTACCTCTGTGGATATATATTTGAAGGCCCAGATATTAGCGGACCAAAGCACTTTGGCGGGGTTATATATTTAAAGGCCCAGATGTTAGCGGATCAGAGTGCCTCAATGGATTATATATATTGAAGGCTCAGAGGTTAACAGACCAGAGCACCTTGGTGGGTTATTTATATTTTATAGCTAGAGATTAGCAAACCAGAGCACCTCGATGAACTGAGTTGCCCATATCCATTTTAGTCTAGTTATGAGTAAGTGGGCAAAAGAAAGATAATTAATAAATTGTTATGTTTGATAAACACGTGTATGTCATTGAGATATTGCTTGATATGCAATGTAGTAATGTATATATATATCGGATGACATGTCATGTAGTATGCGAGCTAGTGCATGTGCAAACTTCGATGTAAGTTGTTATAGTAACTCGGTGAGTATATCATGCATATTATTTGTATTGTTGTGTGCCTTGCACATTGTTATGTACCACTAGACACGAGTTGCTTAGTGTATGGATTTTCCATGCATGGATTTGGAGCTTAGAGGAGGACCGATAACGGATGATGCCCAGTGATCAGATTCGAGGATATTTCATTTGGAGTGGGTGATACACTGTTGTATCTTATTTTTGGTTGTTTTGCTACAGATTGGGTAATTATAGATTTGCATGATGTATTTTCAGAGACATGTAATTTTATAACTATTCATTTTGTAAAACTTTGGACTTGTGTATGCCCGTATGTTTTGTACTAAACTTCTATTTTATTGAGCTCAATTTCATGATTTAAGAATGCTTTTATTTTATTAAGTTATCGTGGTCATGGTACATGAAGGTTTTAAAAAATTTTGATGTTTTAACTCACGTGCATTGTAGCATCTTTTGGTGTAATTGAGTTTAGTCTTAATTATATCAAAGGGTGTTACATTACAGGTTTGGCATGGTTACTTAGTGACAAAATTTTGTATTTCAATTCCTCATTTTTGTTAAATCCAAATTTGGATTTCGATCATTTCGGCACTGTTTCAATAGCGAATATGCTCGATTTTCAATCTATCTAGCATATATGGTATCGAAACACACATATTAGTAGGGGTCTAAACTAGCGGATATCACAAAGAAAGCAAGTATGATAACTAATTGTTGTTGCATATTGTTTCATTTATTTATTTCCCACTAAAAGAATTTTTTAGTGTCACTAAAAAATTGTAGTGATGCCATGATGGCATCGTTAATAATATTATCGCTAAGCCAATTTGACGAAGCTAGAAAAAACAAGCGTTGCTGCTTAGCAATGCCTGCTTTGTAACGTGTTCCATATTGCAAGCTAGCAACCGTGTCCCTCCCGGCATCAATATATCTACAAACAATATAAGTGGATTGAATTGCTACTCGCAAATGCAAAAAGTGATAAAAAATTTCTATATTAGCTAAAGCCAAAAAATTGACCAAAAGAACTCAGTTAACGGAGAAGAAAAGCTTTGTATACATAACTATTTTTAAAGTGGCATGTTTAAGAAAATTTTTTCAAAATTCTAAAACCATATTTCTAGAAAATTTTAATCTTCCTTAAATTATAAAAAATATATATAAATGTTAAGTTCATGTCTTTCTAATAGAAAATATAACAGAATAATATATTAGTAAAATATGATAAAGTAAATATGGTTGATCATATAATTTTTAAACCTCAAGATATACTAGTATAATAAGTCAAAATTCAGAGGGTAAATAGTAATTTTTTCTAATTTTAATTGTTTTAGAATAACTATTCATAAAATGTGATTTTATGAGAGTGAGTCTCTAAAAAGCACTTACTGTGCAAATCATTGTGTTTTATTATGAAAAAGATGGGTTTCCAAATTTTTTTTATTATTGGATTAGACTAGTGAAGATTTCTTGCCTAAGATAATATCTAAGTTACATTCAAAAGAATCTCAGAAACATTGCGAGGAAAAAGTAAGGGATATACAACATCATGACCTCTCAATTTGTCACTTCAAGTTCAACATTAATGGTCAAACCAGATTTTTATGCTTCCAGACATTAAAGGGGAGTAAAAGGATAGGCAAACAGCATAACCAGGAACAAGAGTATTAAGCTAACAAAATAGCTTGGTTTCTGATGAAATATCAATTGGAGAATTTATTATATATGTTTTCATGATTCATTCAGCTGCATAAATTTTCACCTTTTTTATCAATTGTTTTAAAGTTCACTTTTTAGTGTGTTACTTCACAACATCATACCTTGTTCGCTTGTGAACAAGAGTATTAAAGTTCACAATAACTTATTAGTGTAAAGTAACACAAGTGTATCCTTACAGTGAGAAACAACTGATTTCACAAAATTACATGAAGATAAAGAAGGCAGTGGGAGGGCATTTCGGCTTGTTTGGATTATTGCCTTTCTTCTCCTTTTTATCTCTCTTTGCCTTTGGTTATGTTGATATTGGTCTCTTATTCCCAAATAAATCTTGAGAATACTAAAAACTAGAAACTCTTTTTTGTACAATCGATGGGGATTTTTTTTTTAAAAAAAAAATGCTAATACATACCTCTCAACTGGGTTCTTCTTAATCTCAGGGGGCTTTTCCACAAATTGAGCCTCTAAACCAAGAAAATTCATATGAACTAGTTAATTAGGCAGTTCGTATCGTTACAAAAAATTTTGCGGTAAGAAAGGTGTTGGGCTTTATGGTAATGGGCCGCCCATGTGGGCTTGACCCAGCCCAGACTCATATCTTCTTATATATAAAGTTATGAAAAGATATAACTTATAACAAAATGATATAAGGAAAAGAGATAACTTTTCATCAAGAGTTTTTTCTCTGAAATTCAGAAATTCTAGGAAAGGAATTTCTTCATCTCAGTTCAATCACAAGAGAATCAAAGCGTTCGTACTGTGGAACCGAGTCAAGTTCTAGTAATTTGTCTCCGCCTGAAGCATTGAAAGCATACGATTCACACTCAATAAGTAAGTATCCGCTGCTCTAGTAGTTTCTACATTGGTATCAGAGCCCGTTTTGTGCGGTTTTGTTCTTAAAATCATAATTGTTATGATTTTGGAGAAATTTACTATGCAAATTCGAAATTTCTTCGATTTTTTTTAAATAATTCTTCAATTTCATATTTCGAATTTAGTATCGTTGGAAAGCTCTCGTCACAAGCTTTCTAACGAGTATTTTTGCATAATTTTCTGATGAGTGGATGAATGTTTATGATTTTTCAAAGTTTCTGTATATATTTTTTGAAAATAATCATTAAAACGATTCCCACTCTCAAATTGGGTATGTGTTGTCCAAACATGGTTAAAATGATGTTAAAACGGAATAAAAATGGTTCCAATAGTTTTAAAACTGTCAAAAATGTGTAAAATTTCAAAATTCGGTGTAAAAATAACCCCGGAACACGACGCGTGTACTGCACGCTCCGCTGTGGCGCGTGATGCGCTAGCGGTTGAAGAAAATAGTTTTTGACGATTTTGCCACGTTTCATGCCATGTTTCCATGACACGTGGCACGCTTGGCCATGTGGCATCCTCCGATTAGTCCACGTTTGCTGACGTGGCCCGTGACGCGTGTAGGCGCCTGCAGAGAGCGTGGCGGTGCTTGGGCAGACTTCGTTCAGTGTGTGGAGGAGCGTGAACGAATATTTTTGGTCAAAATTTATTTTCCAATTTAATGGATATTTTTTCAAAATTTTTTGTTACTGTTTTGATGAGAAATTTGTAGAAAAGATATGCAAATAGGAACATAATTACATGTGAAATTTTTTTTTGGCACATAACATATATGATATTTAATTAAGTCTAATGTTGGTTTAATTTATTCAAATATATAGTAAGGAATCTGATTATTTGCATATATGTGCATATAAGAAAGATCCGAAACATTCTCTTGAAAAATATATTGATGAGATGTACCATAAAATTTGGACTTTCTATATGATGTTTAGTGAAGACTATGACTTAGCTGTGGAACAACAGATGTCAATAGTTCTTGATTCCTTACCTAATTCATGGCAAGAGGAAAGGAAGGCGCTTAAAGAAAGATTAAGCGACTTAACTTATGAAAATCTTGAAAAAGATTTGAATCGGGAACTGGAGCGCCGTATACAAGATGGTATTAGGCGATCTAGTAAATCGATAAATAGTTTCCCATGGATGAAGAAGGTATCTGGTACACTGGCAAAAATAGAATTTGCTGAAAGGGAACCAAAGGTTCAACCAGATGATGAATGAATTAAAATCAATATTAGAAAAATATTTATTTTTATGTGTGACAATATGTTATTTTTGTTTTGTATTTTGAACATGTAATTGATGTTTATCTTATTTTTATTGCATATATATATATATATATATATATATATATATATATATATATATATATATATATATATATATATATATATTATTGTTGTTATATTATATTATATAATGAATGCATTGTGGGAATATTAGATTGGTAGATTAATGAATCTCATCTAATATAGAATTAATTGGTGCATGTTTAAATTAAACAATGATAACTGGACTTTATTAGTAGGAGTTGATTGAACTGTATATACAGTTTTTTTGTTTCTACTACTTGTGTTAGGTTATTATTGATTAATTTAAAGCATTGTGACTTGAAATTGATGAAAATTAATAAAGAATTGTGCTGATCCTAATTATAATCATTGTCTCTAAAAAGTTGAAATGGCTGCAACAAAAAGCATTATTGCTGACTTGAATTAAGGAGATAAGCCGAATGATAAAAACTATGACATTTAGCATCGTAAAATTCAGTATCTCCTGGAAGATATGCTAGAAACAATAATACAACCAATGGCTGAGCCTGAGCATGGAAACACTACTTAACACATGCGAGATATGGAAGCATATCAAGCCTATAAGCGCAAGGACAGAGTTGCTCGCATATTGATGCTGAGCAGCATGAGAAATGACTTGATGCTACGTTTTGAAAAGCACCACTCAACCCAAGCAGTTTGGGATACTGTTATGGTTCAATTTAGTGGAACCTCAACAACAAGACTGCGTCAGTTAACTCTAAAGTTTGATGCCTATAAGAAAAATTCTAATCATACAATGAGGCAACACCTTACTGTTATGTCTAACATGATAAGTGAACTGAAAGGTGCTGGCCATAAGATGACTGATGAGTAACAAGTTCAAGTTGTGATTCGCTCTCTTCCAAAAGCCTGGGAACACGTGCGTGTCAACCTTACCCATAATGATAATATAAAATCTTTTGATGATGTTGCCCGACATGTTAAGCTAGAGAAGGATTGCCTTCTCGCTGATAAGCCTGAAGGAGAGGCTTATATGACTGAGTCTAGAGGCAAAGGGGCTTCTAGCTCTGGGAAAAAGAAATGGAAAGGTAAGGGCAAATGGCAAGGAAAGGGAGAAAATAAAACAAAATTTAGTGGAAATAAACGCAAGCGTGGGAAACGCTGCAGAAAGAAAGGCAAGCACATGAATTGCTTCAACTGTGGGAAGCATGGTCACTTTGCTCGTGATTGCACTGAGCCAAAGGTATTGTATGACCAAATTAATCCCTCAGATTTATATGTTAGTAGTTGTTTGATGTTATCTGAAAATGTTCCTTATTGGACTGTAGATTCAGCAGCAATAAACCACATAGCAAGGGACCGATCTGCCTCTGTGGAATTTTGTCGAATTCCAAAGCGGAGTAGAAAAGTCTATATGGGGAATAATGCTTCGGCTGACGTGCTTAGGATCGGTTCCTACAGGCTAGTGCTGTGGGGGGGTCGCACGCTTTATCTCCATGATGTGCTTTATGCTCCTGATATTCGACGAAATTTAGTTTCTATTATTGTTTTGCTTGGACTTGGCTTCAAAATTATTTTTGAACATGGTTATGTTAAAATACTTTTGGACGAAGTTTTTTATGGCTCTGGATATATGTTGAATGGTTTTATAGTGCTAGACACTATTTTTATGGATGTTAAGCAATCTATATTTCTTGTTGAAAATTCCAATAATGTTTCATTAATTGATGATACTAAATGACATGCTAGATTAGGACACATTGGGCAAGATCGTTTAAAAAGATTAGCAAAAGTTGGTCTTTTAGGATCTGTTAAGAAAATAGATTTGCCTATTTGTGAGCATTGTCTAGCTGGAAAAGCAACAAGATTGCCATTTGGTAAAGCCAAAAGCAAAACATTTCCTTTACAGGTTATACATTTTGACATCTGTGGCCCGATGAATATTAGAGCAAGACATGGTGATCGCTATTTCATCACTTTCATATATGGTTTCACTAGATACGGTCACATTTATTTGATCTCCCATAAATCTGAAGCATTAGATTGCTTCATACAATATAGTAAATTGGTTGAGAATCAATTGAATTTGAATATAAAATCATTACGGACCGATCGAGGGCGTGAATATCTATCTGATTTATTCAAAAGTTATTCTGATGATAAGGGTATAGCTAGGCAGCTAACTATTCCTTCTACTCCGCAACAAAATGGCGTAGCAGAAAGAAAAAATAGAACCCTATTGGACATGGTTAGGTCAATGATGACGCAGACTAATTTACCAATTTCTTTTTGGGGAGATGCATTAATGAATGCTGCCTACATTCTAAATCGTGTACCATCAAAATCTGTTCATTCCACCCCATATAAATTGTGGAAAAGCGAAAAGCCTGACTTAAGCCATATGCACCCATGGGGTTGCACAGCTTATATCCACAACACTTCCCATGAATATGGAAAACTTGGTCCGAGTGGGAAAAATGTATCTTTATAAGATACTCAGAATTCTCCAAATGATATGTATTTTTGGAAGAAGACACAAATGGAAGAATAACAGAAATTAAGTCACGAGATGTCATTTTCTTAGAAGAGGACTTTCCTGAAAGAGGTGAGATAAATAAGGATTTTCAATTTTATGAATTGGAAGATTATGAGACTAGTGGGAGTGCAAGTATAATTGATTTACCACTCACATAGCAAGAATTTATTGCTCCTCCTGAACCAAGTGGGAGTGAAAGAGTTTCAGTTTTTGTTCCAATGGAGCAACACCTTGAACAATCTCAACCTCGACGTAGTAATCGTGACAAGATTCCCCGTTGTCGATTTGAGATTGAGGGGGAAGCTTTTATGATTGCTCCAGATGAAGAAGAGTCTAAAATAGTACAACAAGCTCTTTCTGGTCCTAAATCAAAAGAATGGATTAAAGCTATGAAAGAGGAAATGGATTCGATGATATACAATCAAATCTGAGATTTGGTTAAGAAACCGTATGATCGTAAGACTATTGGGAAAAAATGGATTCTCAAAATAAAATGTAAGGCAGATGGGACAATAGAAAGATTTAAAGCTCGATTAGTAGCTAAAGGCTATACACAAAAAGAGGGAATTGACTATGAAGATACATTCTCACCTGTAGTTAGGTTTGCATCAATTCGCCTCATTCTGGCTATAGTAGCACGGATGGATTTAGAATTATATCAAATGGACGTTAAAACTATTTTTCTCAATGGAGAACTAAATGAAGAGATCTATATAGATCAACCTTTAGGTTTTGAACTCAAAGGACAAGAGCGCAAAGTTTGCAAGCTCAAAAGATCCATTTATGGTCTTAAGCAAGCATCAAGACAATGGAACCTCAAATTTCATCAAGCCATATTAAAGGATGGTTTTACGATGATGGAGGAAGACCATTGCGTATATGTTAAACATTCTAACAATGGTTTTATAATTATGTCCTTGTATGTCGATGACATTTTAATAGCTAGAAATGATTAGAAGTTGATTGATACTACCAAGAAATGGTTATCATCGAACTTCGAAATGAAAGATATGGGTGAGGCTAGTTATGTACTTGGTGTTAAGATCCTATGGGATCGCTTTAAAAGACTTATGGGTTTATCTCAGGAGATTTATATAAAGAAAATGTTAGAGAATTACCATATGCATGAATGTAAGCCTGTGGATACCCCTGTCAAAAGGAATCTGAGCCTTAGTCTAGATATGTGTCCCAAGACATCAGATGAAAAAGAACGAATGTCTAAAGTACCCTACTCCAACATTGTCGATAGTTTGATGTATGCAATGATGTGCACACGTCCAGACATTTGCTATGCTGTTGGGCTAGTAAGCAGATTTCAATCTAATCCAGGTCTGAAACACTGGATGGCAGTCAAGAGAATATTGAGATATGTAAAAGAAACTTCAGACTATGTTCTATGTTATCAAGGGAAGGATTTGTGCTTAATTGTTTATACTGATGCTGATTGGGGAGGTGATATAGATCAGCACAAATCGACCTCTGGATATGCATTCTTGCTTAATGATTGCGCAATTTCATGGAGTAGCAAGAAGCAATCTTGTATAGCTTTATCGACGATGGAAGCTGAGTATGTAGCATGTTCCTCAGCTATACAAGAGGCAGTTTGGTTAAAAAGATTTTTGCAGCACATAGAAATTGTCAAGTCAGCATTTGAACCTGTGACAATCTATTATGATAGTATGGCTGCATTAGCTTATGCTAAGGATCCAAAGTATCATGGAAAGACCAAACATATTCAGATTAGATATCACTATGTTAGAGACATGATTGCAGAAAAGGAAGTGATTCTAAAACACATTTCTACAAATAAAATGGTAGCAGATCCATTTACTAAACCAATAGCTAGGGATGCATTTGCAAGGCACGTAAAATCTTTAGGCTTATGTAGAATATAATCAAAATATGTTATGTTAGATCACTTGGTTTTTACAAATGATATATCATTTTAATTGATTAATGAATTTTCAATTATATGATTATATTGCAAATACCAGTTAGCACAATTCGAATAAGTATGTCGATAGACTTAGATTGACTCACTCACATGAGTAATCGCCTCTGGCGCTATGGAGCGAGTAGAGATGAGACCATAAATGCAGAGGCATTAAGTGAGTGACTAAGATGCAGTGGGAGCGGTCTTAGTTTTTATTCATTTTTTTATAAGGTCGCCTTGATGAGGATCAAGATGAGATTCTTCGTATATATAAGAATCGACATGAATTACTTCTCCACCATTCAGGTGTCTATATAAAGGAAGCTGAGTGTGAAATTTATTATTTAACATTGTTGAATATATAAATAAAAATTTCAAGTTTGACGCATTTGGAGCGACAAGACTAATACTCATATGGTGTTTATTTATTTTGAACTAAGAGCAAGACATACACTCTTTCATCTTTGACAAGAAAAGAGTAGCTCCACCATAGCATGCATTTCATACTGCATGTGCTATACAACCTATTAGGAAGCGAAAGAATGGATCTCTGCTTCTTCGCTATGTGAGTCCTAGAAATCCTAAGAAATGGATTTCAAACAAATTTTACCCTTTGTGACTATATCATGATGTGATGAATTAATGTTGGCTATCTTAGCATGTATCCTATAGTCATGGAATGATTCGACTTAACGGAACTGTAACATTCAGTGATTTAGGCTCGATTGCGCGTGACCATAGTGGGGTCCACTGGTTCAATCAGAGTCTAAATTTAAAAAAAATGACTAATAATAAGAGAAAATAATTAAGGGTATTATTATTTGGGAATTAAAAAGATTTGGGGTAGAATTAGAAAAAAATAAAACTTTCTATGGACAAAATCGGTATTATAGCAATTGTTTGGGGAAAAAGTGTGAATATGGAGGAAGATGTGGCAAATAAGAAATTTCTTAAAGTTTAAAATTTCATTAAAATTTCATTAAAATTAATTTATATTTTGGACCAATGGATGAAGAGCTTAATGTAGGCATGGAACCACCAAATACTCACCTAAAAAAAAATGAGGAATTCTTTATTCTTCCACCCAAAATATCAAAGTCATCATCTTATTCTTTCTTCACCTCTTTGGCCGTCCAACATACTCCCTCCCTAAGCCTCCATTTTCATTCAATCCAAGCTTGAAAAAGAAAGCAAATAAATTAGTTTTGAGAGGCAAAAATCTGATTTTAAGAGTTCTTACCATAAAAGGTACCAAAGGAGCAAGAAGGAAGGAAGAAAAAAAAAAGGTAAAGAGAGAAATATTAAGGGGAATTTCGGCCCACCTTGGAGAACTCTTAAGGTGAGTTTATTCTTCTTAAATTTAACCTTTTTCCTTCTATTTGAGACCCATGATGATGATAGATGTGATCAGATTTGGTAGATTGAGCTTATGTTGCAAGATTGGAAGTAGAAAATTAAGTTTGTGTTTAGTTGATGAAGCTGTAATTGGACTTTGAATTGATGATATTTGATGTTAGATAATTGTTTTATTGCTTAAAAACTAAAGAAAATATGATGTTAATGGATGAATAAGGGGCTGCCATAATTAAAGAAATTAGGGAAAATTGAAATTAATATGAAAACACAACAATTGGTGATAAGGAAAATATGATTTGAGTGTTGAATTGAAGAAAATGAATTGGTAACTAGGATATGGTTTTTGGGCAGTCATGACATATGAAGAAGGAAGTTTAACCTTAGTACATTTTAGCTCAATTAAGGTGTAAATCATATTAGGAGCATTAGAATATTATGTAGACATGAAAAGCATTGAAATTGGATGTTGGAATTGAGATGTGGTAAAATTGTGTAGGAAAAATAAGTGAACAAGTGAGAGGCCCTCAAGAGGGTGACAAAGGCAAGGAGAAAGCTAGCTAATAAGGGAAGGAAAAGAAGGTTTAAAGGAAGAACCAAGGCTGATTAGGTATGTGCTTCATTGATAAAAAATTTTCATGTTGTTAATATGTATGGAATTATATGTTAAGGTTTGTTATGTTTGTGTTTTTGAGATGTTATGTGTTTTGTTGTGACTTTTGATATTATATATGGAAATGAGACCAAATGGTGTGAAATAATTGAGATATATGAATGTATTTGTAATTCTGGAAATTTTAGTATTAAAATGATTGCAAATGATGAATGTGGTTTTAATATGAATTGATGTCAATTGATGGCTCGGGTACAGAATTCCAGGAACAACTCTGTCTATTTTGATGATAACTTGAGTTGTGGAACTCGTTTTTGTATGTTCTTTATTTTAAATGAAAGCTAAGACACAGGGATTTAATTTTTATTTAGACTATAACATTTAATTATGTCTAGATTTGCCCAGAAAAATGCATGAAGTTTAATCTTAGAATCTGTCCAGAAAATTCTGGGCAGAAAATTCTGTGATGATGCAGAAGTGAATTGATCATAACTTTTGATAGAAAACTTTGATTTAAGTGATTTTTGACGCATCTGAAAGTTAAGACAATAAGCTAAAAATTGTTAGAAGGACAGAATTCCAAATTATAATTATAAATGGGCTAAAAATGAAGCCAAAAAAAATAGGTCTAAATTCTGCCATAGGTATAAAATGTGAAGTGTTGGACTTATGCATGTGGTATGTTAATTATATGTAATAATTAATGAAAATATTTACTTTGATGGTAATTATCAATGTTCAACAGATTATTTATATATGAGATTTTATTGTAATAATAATGGGAATATAGAACAAAAATAAACAAGCATACTTATGATAGTTGAAAATATTGCGAATTAATATAAAAATAGTTAAGCCCAAAAACACCTAGTCTAGAACTAGAATAGGGAATAGTTTGGCATGCCAATCAGGGGAATTTAGGCACTCGGTGCCAAATATGAAAGCCGGTAATGGCAATTGATAAATGCGCTCGGCGCAAAATTATTAAGCCGGTAATGACAATATAACAAAAGCCAGTAATGACATTATTATAAAAGCGCTCGGCGCTACATTATGAAAGCCGGGAATGACAACCCCGTTATTCCTATTAGATAGTTCAGTTATAGGTATTATGGACACAAGAAAATAATAATAATACTAATATTGAAGTATGTGATTTTGATAAGTGTTACATGAATTAAATTTGTTACTATTACATGTTGAATGAAATTTATTTGATTTTATAGAAATTTTTATTTTATGCATTATTTATTAAATGGTTAATTAATATGTGAGAAAATATATATGTATGTAAAATTTTTATCATTGAAGCACCACTAAGCTAGTAGCTTAGCGCGGGTGGTTTCCTCTCGCGCAGGTTTAGAAGAGTAGCCGTAGAAAATAGTCTGTCAGAAGAATAAAGGTATCCGGAGGGAAGCAGCAAAAAGCTCTGAGTTTTCTTTTTTGGTATATTTTGTTAAAAAACTTTGTAAATTAAAATATTGTTTTTATTTCATATAATGTGTATTAAATATGTGAGTTACTATGTAAAAGAACATAGTTTGAATTTAAATTAATGTACTTTATAAATAAATAAAAGTTTTAATATTTGGGCTTGTATGAAATATTATTTTATTTTATGCAATATTTTCGGAAAAAAAAAAAATTTACTTCACTTCATTAATTTTATAAAACAGTAAGACGGGTAATACTCACTTACCTTGCTGAACGATAGTAGGGTAAGGGGGTGTGACAGGAACACTCCTAGAAAAGCGAGTTAATTCAAAGCTGATTGATATGAGGGCAAAAGAAAGAGTACTTTTTCACCAGCCGGAGTTATTACGCTTGATGAAGCGATAAGTAACTTAGAATACAAGTGATTGTAAGAATGATTTGAGTATAGATTCATGAGAGATTGAATGATACTCGAATTAAGTGTATTGAGAAAGATACTTAGGGTAATTAAGCACATTATCGAAAATAATTATAACTTTGGGTTGATGTCTCCTATATGGCCTATAATTAGGTTTGTATTGGAGCTCCCACAATTTGTGTATTTCAGGTCGCACAGTCTGTTTGCTTGTATGAAAGATTATTTGTTTAAGTTTGAAATGTGAGATGATATTTGGATTGAGCCAAGCCCACTTTGGGCGAGTGGGAGATGTTGGGCTTTATGGTAATGGGCCGCCCATGTGGGCTTGACCCAGCCCAGGCCCATATCTTCTTATATATAAAGTTATGAAAATATATAACTTATAACGAAATGATATAAGTAAAAGAGATAACTTTTCATCAAAAGTTTTTTCTCTGAAATTGGGAAATTCTAGAAAAGGAATTTCTTCATCTCTGTTCAATGACAAGAAAATCAAAGCGTTCGTACTGTGGAACCGAGTCAAGTTCTAGTAATTTGTCTCTGCCTAAAGCATTGAAAGCGTACGATTCACACTCAACAAGTATGTATCCGCTGCTCTAGTAGTTTCTACAAATGGAATGTAGATGGGACTCACCGAAGTTCATCTGGATTCTAGCGTTAAGGCTATAACTATGCATACTAATGAGAGAATTTCATCACCCACATAAGCAATCAAGATCCAATGCATATCTAAGTAAATAAAAGTGCTAAATCGTAAGGAATGAACCTTTAGAAATATAAACTAATCAATTATATAAACCATTAAAGAGAACTTGACATTCAAGGATGTAGATGAACAAGTAGTAATAATTCATTACAAAAGAAAATCGCACGAATTATGTCCAGATTTTTCGAAAAGGGCATAAAAAACGAGAAAACAAGCAAAAGAAAAAAATGGTATAGCCGAAACAGAAAGATTGAAAAGCAAACAGGGTAGGAACAAAATAATTTTAAGGAGAAACACATTAGAGGTAGGAAAAAATGAAGTAAAAAGGCAAATATAATTAAGAAGATAGTACCATCGAGCAAAAACACTGCCATCTTTGGCACGAATCATGGAAGTGGTAGTCACGGTTTCTGCAGCAAGAGTAGCCTCAACCTCCACCCTTTTCCTAGCCATTTGTATCATTCTTCTTCTAGTTATAGTTCACTTATTAGTTTGAGTTACTTCACAACATAATACCTTATTAAAGTTCACTTTTTTTATCAATTGCATGCTTTTGTTTCACTCCCCTCAATCTCGCGGAACAAGATCCAATTCATTTATTAGAAAAATTCAGCGAAGAGAAATGCATCAATTTTCAGATGAGCCATTTAGGAATTTTAAATCAAAATGATTAGTGATGCCATTAGAGTGTCATTGTGCCAAAACGACGGTGTGTAACTTTAAGCTTAGTGACACGATCTCAGAGTCGCAAAAGTAAAATGATGCTCCAATTCAGCGTTTAGCTTTAAGCTTAGCGACGCTTTCTGTGCATTGCTATTTAGCGATGCTTAAGCCTTGTCGCTAAAAGAAACGACAACTGATTGTTGTGTTTTGACTATTTGTGCAGCGTTTAGCAGTGCCATGCTTTCGTTGCTAAATTATGCATAAATTTGGCGGTATGTTGCTCCAGATTTAGTGACGCAAGATAGAAGCATTGCTGACCAGTGATGCCATGGCTTGCCACCAATTTTTGGCGCAAACTTCAGCAAAGCCATACAAAGTCGCTAATACATTTTATTTATATCACAATGGTCTCGCTAATTGACCATTTTAACATATTATAGCTAATGCATCACTACGACATCACAATTTAGTGATGCCACATTTAGCGTTGCTAAACAGTGTCACTAAATTCATGCTTTTTTTGGTAGTGTCCCATCATTGAGCACCATTTTTGTAGTTAGGCTTAGCGTGTTAGCTTTAATTTATGCCACACCATTTTTCTACAAGGTTTAGATGTAAATATCATTGGCAAGAGAGTTTGATTTTCTATTATGGGTAGTTATTTTTCTTTCCTATTTTTTCAGATTTTTTTTATATAAGTACTGTGATTCTTTTTTTTTCAATAGATGAGGCCAATTTTCATAATTTTTATTGTTTCTCATAGTCCTATCACGGTATCAAAGCTAAAGGTAGTTACCACATAGAATTTCTTGATGATCTTTCTATTTTGCGTTTGATCCATTGATCCATTTAGAGTGGTTTTGTTAGAATTTTGTGATAATAGTAGAAGTAAAGAAAAATGCTACTCAAGATTAGAGGAAGCAAGGGGAAGCAGTCATGGTGGATGGACTATTCTCCAAACCTCTAATAATCCAAGTATGGAGTTGGTTTTGAATTTACTAGATGGGAACAATGATCTAACTTGGAGTCGATCCATGAAGATTGCATTCAATGCTAAGAATAAACTAAGCTTTATTGAAGCTAATGGAATAACATCTACTGAGAAATCTGAAGATTTTAAAGAATGTAGTAGAGCTAACTCCATGGTTACTTCATGGATTTTGAATGGCATAACAAAGAAGATTGCAAAATCCTTTATATATGCTTCTTCTACTAGAGAATTATGGAAAAAATTAGAAGAGAATTATGGTGTATGCAAGGGCTCTCAGATCTATCAACTACAAAAAAAATATTTTCTATTAAGCAAGGAAACCTAATTGTTTCCCAGATAATGAACCAATAAGGGGGCTTGAATTGGATATTAAAAATTCTTAACTTTTAAGTGCGGAATGAAAAGTTAAGTAGAGTAGGGATAGGAAGGTATTACACATGAATTTTATAGAGGTTCAGGTGTTAACAAACTATACTCATCTCCCTAATCTCAATTGGGAGTTTCACTAACACACTAAGTGTTACAATGGAGTTTTACAAGCTCATTCCCAACTATGGTGTTTCTATCAATAGATCACACATAACCCAGAAATCTCTTGTGTTTTAATGGCTTACACAATAAACCAATTTCTTGTGTTTTAATGGCTCACACAAATAACCCTTACAAATGTTCTACTCTTAACCCAATATACCCAAATTCACTTGAGTAGTAGATTACAAAGAGAAACACTTACAAATCTATAATGCTCAGAAATAATGAGCAAAAAGATTTTTACATATAATTAAAATTTAGTTGAAAGTAATTAATGCACAAATGGCTACAACAAGATTTTGATTTGAAGTAATTGTTATTCTCTCTTGTTCTGGATTCATAAATGACTTGCAATTATACTTTCATGGAGAATTATAGCAGTTTGGATGTATTTAATGCGAAAATAGTCATTGCATCAACTCTTAATTTTGTGTCTGATATGTTTATCTTTCCTCTTTCACGGTCGTGAATATATATGTCACGGTCGTGAATGTTCTTCCAAGCTGTAACTCAAGTAGTGACTCTGACCGTGAAGCATTCTGGAAGGAATTTGAATATTTGATCACGGGCGTGACTTTATTCTTTCACGGGCGTGAATATCCTTCCAAGCCGTGGTCCAAGTGGTGACTCTGGCTGTAAAGCTCTCTGGAGGAATTTGACATATTTTATCACAGGTGTGACTATCTTTCACGGGCGTGACTGATATGATTATTCACGGTTGCTATGATCCTTCATGGTCGTCAACTTTAAATTTTAGAAAATTAGCACTAAGATACATCACTTGCATGACATAAACAGTTACAGGCGTGAACATGCTATTTCTTCATTTTTTGACTTTCAAAGTTAGTCTTTCATTCTTGCATCATATTTCATACCCTGTTCAATAAACTTAGAACACAAGTATGTTAAATACATTATTGTTATTTTATTTATTAGCATCAAAATAACGAAAATACCCCTCAATGTTCAACACTAATTATGAGTGGATATTACACAAAACTTATAAAATTATGGCAAAAGTTAAACTATCTAAGTCTAATGCCTCATTACAGTAGTGGGAAATGTGAGTGTGGGGCAGGAAAAATGATGGAGGAGGCAACTTCTTTGAACCGCTTGATGAAATTCCTGATGGACTTGAATCATGGTTATGAAAATGCCAATAATCATATCCTTCTACTTAATCCACTGCTTACTATGAGTAAAACACATTTTATGATGCTTAAAGTGGAGAGACAAAGGCTTGTCAATATGAACTTTGAGGATAATGTTGAAGGAAATTTGCTCCTTGCAAGAGTAAGACAAAATAATACCAAAGGCACAAACAAGAAGAAGGATTTTACTAAAATTGATGACAAATTTTGTGAACTCTGTGGAAACTAGGACATATTAAACATGTTTCAAGTTGCATGGAGTTCCAAAATGGTATTATGAATTAAAGCTAAAAAGAAAAAAAGAGCAAGGAAGCATTCAAGCTAACTTAGTTGCTGATAGTAATGAAGAGACATGAGGAATGGTTGAAGCTCAAAACAATAAAATTCATTAATCAATAATAGAAATGATGAGGCATAAAGTGTCAATGTATATCAAAGGAAAACAACTAGCAATTGAGGGCAATATTAACTTTGCAAGTCTAATAAATAAAAATTATCCTAATATTATTGGTTCTAATTATTGAATCATAGAAGTGGTGCTTCTATCATATTTATGCAAATAAAAGTTTGTTAACTGGTCTTTACCCTACTCCAAAGCCAATCAAAGTTTATTTACCTAATTATCAATCTGTATACACAATTCCAATTAAAAGATGTCATTTATATTCATTATTTAAAACACAATCTCATATCAAGATGACAATATAGATAGGTACAAAGCAAGGCTAGTGGCTAAGGGTTTTAACCAAATCAAAAAGTAAATTTCACTAAAAGTTTCTCCGAAGTTGCAAAATCTGTAACAGTCAAATTACTCCTAGCAATAGCTACTATTAAGCCTTGGACAATCTACCAACTTGACATCAATAATGTCTTCTTGTATGGCTATATTGATAAAGAATTATACATGTTGGAATCAGGTTGATATAAGAAAGATCTTCCAAGACAGATGTGCAAACTAGTTAGATATTTGTATGGCCTGAAACAAGCCTCTAAGTAGTGAAATGCAAAGTTCACATATAAATTGCCCTTCTATGGTTTTCATCAGTCCTCCTAAGACCACTGCATGTTTACTCTCACTAATGGCTTTGAGTTTTTTGCACTTTTGGTATATGTTAATGATGTCCTAATTACAGGAACATCAGAGCCAGTTATTCATAAGGTCAAGGCTTATTTACATAGAAAATTTACCATCAAATGCCTTGAACCAGCCAAGGACTTTTTTGATGACATGCCTTTTCGTTAGCCAACATATATATATCTTAGGCTTGCTCACTAATGCTGGCTTACAAGATTCTACTCTGTTTCTACTCCTATAGCCAAAGGGAAAGTACTCAGTGCTGATGAAGGTTCATCATTAATAGATCCTCAGCCTTATAAAAGATTAATTGGGAGGCTATTATATGTTGGCTTCACAAAACCAGATGTCATATATGTTGTGTAACAACTCAGCCAATATTTTACAATTGGAAGCCTTTAGTGATGCTAATTGGGCAATGTGGAGAGATACCCATTGCTCCTTAAATGGTTACCGTATCTTATTTGGATCAACATTAGTTTTATGGAAAACAAAAAAAAACACAGTATCCAAATCTTCAGCTCAAGCAGAGTATAAAAGTATGACAATCATAGTTTGTGAGCTTTAATGGTTGAGCTACAGTCTCAAAGCTTTTCATTTTCCAATTTAACTACCAATAACTCTTTAGTGTGATAACCAAATAGCGCTACATATCACAATAAATCCGGTCTTCTATGAGTGGACCAAGTACCTAGAGATTGATTGTCATCTTATGTGTGATATGTATAAAAAAGGCTACAGTAATCATCAACTTGTCACTTCCTTTTATCAACTTGCTAATACATTCACCAAAGCACTCATTGCCCCTGTTTTTGACACTTTTAGTTCCAAGTTAGGTTTATTGGCTCTACCACCAGCATTAACTTGAGAGAGGATGTTAAACATGTTGTTGTGCACTATTTTTGGGAAACTTGAAGAATCATGCAGCACACCATTTCATTAAGAGAGCAAGGAAGATAGTCGAGTGTGATTGTTTCATTTATTCATCTCTCATTGTTGCACACCACTTTTCTAGTTATACTTAGGCATTGTTTGGTAATACCAAACTAGATTATGACCATAAAAATAATCTAATTTGACTAATAATTTACATTTTGTAAAGTATCTTATTTAGTAAAAAAAAACTAGTAAAACTAGCATTCAAATTAGGTTAGAAATTAGTAGATTATGATTTCTTTTTTACTTTATACCATTAGGTTTTTTATCAAATGATGTGTTATAATAATAATAATAATAATGAAATATTAAATGATAAAGATAGATGTATTTATTATATTAGGATAACATATTTAATATAATTTTTATATTATTTAATATGCATATATATTATATAATTTGTTTGTATTATATATTTAAATAGATTTTATATAATATTTTTTTATTAATATAAATATATTATTTTATGTTATTTTACATTTTTCAACTATTTTTTCAACTAATTTTATCAAACAACTATTAATTAAATCACCTATATTATTAACTACTAGATTTTCAGTTACAACTAGATTATCTGTTAATTTTACTAAATAAACATGTAAGTGTTAGTGGTGGGAGAGTTTTATTTTTTTGTTAGGAGTAGTTATTTTTCTTTCCTATTTTTCTAATTTTTTTCATCATTTATATTGTTGCTCATAGTTCGACCAGAACTCTTGTGTTTAATTATAAATTATATCATATTAATAATATAGAGTAGAGTAATAGAGATTTTACCGCAACGCTAATATAATGCTCTCATGGGTAAGAAATAACATCTTTCTTATTTCTTTACATAATTTTGAGATTTTTTAATTTTCCTTTTAAATTCTAATTTTTTATATTACTGATGATAATTAATATTTGATATTATCTTCTATTAATATATTAAAAATTCATTTATACTAAAATATTATTTTAGTTACAAAAATTTATTTAGTTATTGATTGAGTTTTAATAACTTTATTTATTGATAATTGTCAACAATTTATCATTTCATTGGATTTGAATCTTTTATTTAAATCATGAAACTATCTTAATTTTCTTCACTTTTTTTTTATATCCTTATACTTTAACTACAAATAAAAAATTTACTCAAAAAAGTTAAATTTATTTTCATTCCCTGTAGTGAAGTGGGAAAACACGACTAATATTAAATAAATTATTTATCACATCCCACGCTAGGCATGCCTAGTTATTAATATAAAATAGAATTAAGGAGATGCTGATGAGATGTTCTTTGAGAAGAGAGAATAACATATTTTTTTATTTATATTTTTTTGTAGAATTTTGAGATTTTTTTTATAATTTTTAGCATTTAAATTAGTTGTTGAGTTCTAATAAAAGATTGTATATTATTATCTTCAAAGATAAATGTCATATATTAATGAGATGTTTAATGCAAATTAAATTGTTAATTTTTACCTTATAAATATTAAAGCATAAATGTTAAAACATAAAATTATGAAAAATCAAGATATCTAGTACACATAAAAAATGAATTTTGAGATTTTTTTTATAATTTTTTAGCAATTAAATTGGTAGTTAAATTTTAATAAAAAATTGTATATTATTATTTTCAAGAATAAATTTCATATATCAATGAAAAGATTAATGCACACAAAATTGTTAGCTTTTATCTTATAAATATTAAAGCATAAATATTAGAATATAAAATTATAAAAAATCAATATATCTAGCTAAGGTGTTCATGGTTCAGTTTAGTCAGTTTAAATTAAAAATTTATAATCAAACCATTAAATTTAATTTTTAAATAATTCAATTTTTAATTAAATTAAACACTATTAAAAATATTCAAACCAATATTATTTGGATTCAATTTAAATAATCAGTTTGGTTGGTTTGATAAATAATAAATTAAAATATAAAAAAAATCGATAAATATTAATTTTAAACCATGATCGAAATAACAACATTAATATCATCCAAAATATAAAAATTCAGTACACTATTTTAACTTCTAAAAAATTAATATATAATTTGTAGATTAGTAAAATAAATTTTTGCTCAATCATGGTATTCTAAAAAAAGTCAAATAGTGTACATAATTAAAGTGTCGATAATTTGAGAAAACTAAAAAATTATTAGTATTAATACACAATATATATATAGAGAGATACCCTATATTATTGATTCGTTTAGTTTTATTGAATTTATATTTTCTTAATCAAAAATTAAACCATAAAATTGGTTTATAAAAATTTCAAATTCATAATCATTTATAAAATTACTTAAACTATGATTTTCAATTTTGATTTAATTAAATTGATTTTGTTTAGTCGGTTTGGATAATTTTTGTGCAACTAGCCAAATATTTGTCACAAAATTAACAAAAAAAAATCCTTATGTGGCATCTATATCTCTTTTTTTTTTAAAAAAAATATTTTCAATTCTTTGTTTTAGAAATTTTAGTCTGATTAGTAATAATATTCTTCAATTTTAATATTTAATTCTTTGAAAGAATTATTAATAGGGACAATATTTATTCAAAAATTAAACAATTTTATTTTTTTATCCACTCGCAAAGCACGAATTTATTTGTAATTTTAATGGTATCAGAGTATTGTTTGAAAAAATCTAAAAAATACGAATGGATTAATTCGAATTCAAAAATCATTTGAATTTACTTTTAGAATTCTAGTTGATCTAATGATTTATCTGAACCTTCTGACTGATTACCATGTCTTATATATCAATTAGTCTATGGAAAAGGATAAAAATATATTATTTATGATTATTTTCTAATTCGTAGCCAAAAAAAATTAAAAAAAAATGTAAAATTCAAAATTGAATTTTTTTAAGAAATATTATAATTTATTGCTAAATTATGTGAACTATTAATCAGTAAATTAGACCCTCGTTATAAAAAAAACGAATATGTGCCCATTTTAATAATTTAAAGTAAAAACTACTAAAAAATATAAAGAAAAAAGTTGAAAATTTTAATAAAATTTTAGGAGAAAATTTTGACCTTACTCTCATATTAGTATTGAATTTTATGGATTAGCAATCCTTGATTACGTACGTTTATTGATGTTTGCCAAATTTTAAAATATAGACAAACAAAAAAATATACATATTATATTATAATTCTCATAATTCATAAATGCATTTTTCTTTGCCTTAGGGTTTTGTTTTCAAGTTGCTCTTCTTTTTTTGGTCATATATTACTAGTTCTGGAGTCAACAATTAGACTATTATTTGGGATTGTTTGAAAAATATTGTAAAATGAAGGTTGAATTTGAACTTGTATAACTCTTTTTAAGGAAATATTGCTCTCATTATGTTGTTACTTAGATTTATGGCAATTATTTCAAGGATAATCAAATTAAACAAACTATAATTTATAGCCAATAAATTTATAAACTCTTCCAAAAAACTTGTTAGAGAATGATTTAGAGTTAATTTGTTTGAATGCACCTATAGAATGATAAGAAAGAAGATTAATTAATTATAACTAATGTAAATCACCTATTTATATGCATAAAAGTGGCTATTTAGGAGGAACATGTCCATTAAGAAAAGGCACAAATAGTTTTTAAACTTTTTCAACTATCCAAGCTATTTCACAACTGGGCTTTGCAAATTGCAACCGCGATTTGTATTAATTCAAAAGAATCATGAGAAACATAATAGTTTGCAGTCTACATCGCGACTGTAAAATTGTCTGCGAATCATTTCGTGACCGTAATTATAAAATTACAATTGCACTTTCATTCAACAAGAATTCTCTCAAAAAAAACAGTATAGTTTGTGGGTTAATCATGACTGCAAACTTTATCATGCAATGGATTCCACATTTGCAATTTTTTAAATTTGAAATTAATTAAAGAAGAAGATTAATTAATTATAACTAATATAAAATACCTATTTATAGGCATAAAAGTGACTATTCAGGAGGGACATGTCCATTAGAAAAGGGCACAAATAGTTTTCGAACGTTATTAACAACCCAACTAGCCATTAAGCTATTTTGTGATTGGACTTTGCAAATTGCAATTTGCATTAATTCAAAAGAATTATGAGAAACAAAATGGTTCACGGTCTCTGTTGTGACCGTGAAACTACCCAAAAACCATTTCACGACTGCTATCATAAAATCACTACTACACTTTTATTCAATAAGAATTCCCTCAAAAAATAGTAAGGTTCGCAATCTTAATTGTGACCTCAAACTTTGTCACAAGAGGTAGTTACAAAATTTAAAACTTGAAATTAATTAATATTTTCCGCAAAGTAGGAATGACAATGAATAGGTTCTAGCAAAGTTTTCAATCTCGACCTTGATATCTCACCTCGTTTCTTGTCAAAATAAATTTTGGATCCTCATCCCTGCACTACACAGGCACAAGACGATAATCCCAAACTCTAACATGATCTTTGATTTTTATTAAATTTTTTTATTTTAATTTTAAAAATATTTTTTATTTTTTATTTTAATTAATTATTTAATTGTTTAAATAAAAAAAATTTACTTTAATTGAGTGTTATATTTTTATTTTATTATTTTTAAAATATTAATTATGTTTATATATATATATATATATATTCGGGACGAATAATGTATATACCCTCAAATTGCCAGCCTATAGGAGTAATCCTGGAATGAAATTAAATATAACAATTCAGAATCAGGACGGATCAAATTTTTATCTCTAATTTCATGACTGTTATGTTGTAATATTAATTAATTTCAATTTAATACCCAAATGACTCAAGTGTCCAAATATCCATTTTTGACCATTTAAATATGTCAATTTTGAAATTTCTCTCCGAAATTTCAATCAACCAATTTAACTTGTTTGGTGAGCAATTCTTTATAAATCCTTTTAAACTTCCTTCTCATTTCCATATTGGATAAGCCATCATATCACTAACTATTTTCTAACATGGATTAGAGTCCTACCCATAATGTTACAGCTCTGCATACAAGACTACACTAGTAAATCAACTGACTCATTGGTATCTATAATATTTAATCAAATGTACAAGTTGTAGCTCTAATTGTTTTTAAAAAAATAATTAATAATTAGTTTGTTGCTCAAATGATTTGTAAAATATTGGTTTTTTTCAAATTTTTTTAGAAAATACATTTTAAAAGTTGGACATTATATCGAACCCATTTATTATCTAGAGCAAATAAATTGGTAGCTAGCAATGAGTATCAACAAGTTGGTGAGTCATTAGGAGGAGCAGAAATTGTTGATTGAGAAGAATTGCCGTTCTTAATTATGAATAGAATACCAGTCCCATTCCCCATGTCTGATGTGGTTCTATGTGGCAATGCAACAACCACACTCCTGTATATATATATGTTCACAATATATAATCAAAATATGCCTTATAATTTGGAATTGTTATTAATTACTAAAATATGTTACTTGAATTATTTTATTCTTGAATTGAATTTCTAATGTTCAAAATGTTGTAATTTATAACAAAATTAAATAATTTCAAGACAGTGCTACTGTAATTTAGAACAAAATTTGGTAATTTTTTTTAAATAACTAAAATTCTTACAATAGATTCCTTGAGAAAATCCGTCTAAAAAGTTTTAAAAAAATCCCTCTAAAAAGTTTTAAAATTGTTAACAGTTAGATTTGGGATAAAAAAAAAATGACTAAGGTATTCAATTGAAAAAATTTCAAATATTAGATATAAAATGGACAAAAAATCATCTAATTAAAAAAGCTATAAAATGTTATGTTTTTTATTAAAAAAAATTGGCAAAACCTATCATTTGGCCTTATATTTTTTCAATTTTTTCAATTTGGCTCATGTATTTTTATATTTATGATTAGAGCTCTTGTACTATATTTTATTAGTAATTAGTCCCTTTTAGTTAGACTAATGTCATTAGTTTACTAATATAAAATCATCTGTTTTGTCTAACTTGATTATGATATAAGTTGAAATAATTTATATATTATTCTTAGTTGAATTGCAAATGCAATTCAATTATACATTTTAATTCGCATCATATTTAATTCAAACTAGACAAAAAATAATTTTATATTAGCAAATGAAGGACATTAATCTATTTAAAAAGCTATTAAAATGAGACTTAATTATCTCATCCATGATAGATTTTATCTTTTAAATTTTTACTTTAAAATAAAAATATTATAGATGATTTTTATTTAAACCGGGTTCATAACTTTATTCATGAACTGAATAAGTATCATATATGCAACATATAAAAATAATGAGTACATTATTTATATATATGCAATGCACACAGTGAAAAAGAACTCATGAGATATAAAACAAAAGGAAAAATATGCACTAAAAGTGGCAAAAAAAATAATCTAAATGCAGAATAAAAGAATGAGGATGAAAAAGATTAACTGATCAGGATTATCAGCTCTGAATCTGATAGCAACCCATCCATTTTTAGGAACTCCAACAGTAGTTTTTCTTGAGGAGGATCAACAAGATATTATATTTAAAAGGGTCTTTATGAGGATCAAAATTGTCAAAACCCCATCCAACTACATAAAAGCTATAACCATGTAAAAGAATTGGATGAATATCACTTGCTAACACATTAGTCCCTTGCAAAATCAGCTCAACACTTGAATTATACTCCAAAATCATCATTTTAATACTCCAAAATCTATAACGGAATTATACTATTAGATTTTTTTACTAGAACTAAATTGAATTGTTGTTTATTTGAAATGGATTTGGGTCCTTGTTAAATGTTGATATTTGAACTGAAAACTATATCGAATTATGCAAAACTGTTTTGGAATCAAATTGTATGAAAAGAATGATATTTAAATATTTATTAATGTTACCATAATCTAAAATTTAAATAATTTAATACTATTATTATTTATAACTTGTATTATACACTTATAATATAACTCAAATTTTCAATGCTTTTTAATTCATGAAATTAAAAAGAAATTTTTTTTAATTAATTAACAAAATTAACATGGCAATCTAATAATTAATAAAATAAATTTATTTGTGATGTTAATCCACGTTTTTCAATCTTATAAACTCTATTATAATTTACATTTTTTGCTAAATATTTAACAAAATTAAAATTACATTCTAATCATTGATATAAAAACCCATTCATTATCATTTTAAAAACTTGTTTAAAATGGCATTATAATCATTGATAAAATAAATAAATAAAAAACTTATTTTTCAATACTAATCAATCTTAAAATATTGTTTACACATTTACATTTTAATTTATTCATGTCTTATTAATTATTATTTAGGAATAATATGTAATTAAGTATATAATTTTTATTTATTTTGTCAATAATTGTTGCTTAGGAACAAATGAAATTAAGTTGAATAATTAGGTTTTCATTATCTATTAAATTCATATTAGCTTTTTAAATGAATTCGGATTTCTGATGCTATGATAGATAGATTCACCCCAAAATAAATTCAAATAAATTACTTCTCGATGGAACGGTAAGCCCGCATAGTTGAACTTTTATAAAATGTTTGGAATTATTTCTATTTTAAATTTAATCCGGCAGTTTATTTATTTTAAAAATAAATTTTTTGATTATTTAATGACTTTAAATATAAAAATAAAAAAATGTAAAAAATAAAAGATAGTCTCTATTTTTTCAAACTCAATTTTGTAGTTCCAATTTTTAATAGAAAAAAACAAAAAAAATTATCAATTGAGGCTAGCTCAATTGTTACACCAACCATGAACTAGTCATATAATCATGTCAAAAGTGAGAAGTCATATGTTCAATACCCGTCTCTACTCTTGTATCAAAAAAATAAACAAAATTAAAATAAGTTAAAATAAGCAGCTGTTAAGTGTCTCAACAACTATTTTTGGCCAAAAAGGAAAAAAAAAACCATACAACTATTAATGATCTACATTTGTAGAATTACATACAACATAATGAATTACAATGGCGCATCTTATTTCGCAGAAAATCATGAAGCAATCGTAGAATTACAAATAATATATTGATTTCAACAAAATATGAATATAAATATAAATATCTAAGAATTTACAATGAGCTTTAGTGATGTGGCTATATTATCAAGATTTGGTTTCCAAGTTCCCTACTTGAGACTTAATGTAGGAGCTAATCTGATTCCAGATAGATAACTTTGATCCAAAGAACCGAATTTTCACTGATTTTCTTGATTCTTTTCTCGTAAATTCTAAGTCCCTGGAAATGCTACACTCGATACTTTTCGAGTCATCAAGCAAAGGTAGCGTAACAGAACCATGAGACTCGACATTTTTAATCCACCCACGAAGTAAGTAATTGACCACCTGCACAATACCAAAGTCATAAATCTGTATATATGGAACCATAAATGAATGACAAACAACATTTGCAGCTGTTGCTCGACAAACTGAATTACATAAACTACAGTACGAGTAATGCAACAGCATTCTAGGCATCCTATGTAGTGCAGCAATGAATGAACAACTTGCACATTTTTATTCGCCTGTTAAATTCCATTATCACCTTTAAAATGGCAGCCATTGCATCAACATACAAATTAGCATGTCTAGATAAGTTGGAAATAAGAAACTGGAGAACAACATCACTATCCTTCTCCCTCTCTTCATCTAGTGTCAAGTAAAATCCCAGCCAAAAAGGTCTTATTGTTTCTAGTAATATATGCAGGTATATATGTGAATATAAATTGTCATCAAACGATCTTAAAAGAACCTTGTCATTCTAGCCACTGATGGGGCAGCTTGAAGTTGCCTCTACACCGTAGTGTTATTAACAGTTAAACAACTATTTCTTCCCTCTACTCGAGATTTTATGTTTTTAACTTTAGGAAAACATACTTTTCACAATAACAATTGTCAGGTCAAGCGAAATTTTATGCATTCCTCATGGAAGCAGGGGCCAGTGTGAAAAAGACCCTACCTAATCACGCACTCAAGATCACATCTTGAATTATAGATAACTGTCTAACACATTAAGTAAGAAGCCAAGTAATGGCAGGCCCTTTGTAAAAGATCAGAGAAAAATGTTCTCCCTGATGTCTTTGTGGCAGCAGATAGTGCATTTATGTTTTGCTTGGTTATAAAACAATTATATACAAAAAATACCATCATTAAAGCATGTACAATAATACAAGTGATGAAAAGCAGAAGTAATATCAGGAATCAATGAAAGACAGCTGCTATCTCAGAACTTCAACTTGAGGGCAGTGACCAAAAAGCACAAACTATATGATGAGCAACAAAAGAAAAACACACTATGAGCTTCATACCTCAGGAACTTCATCATGAGGGCAGTGACCTGCTGGGCTAATCTCGTAATATGGAGCTTCAGGCACCTGTCGCTTTACCTCTAGACCCCAGATGGGCTTCACCCAGGGGTCCTCTTTACCATACATGAGACAGAGGGGAAGATTCTTCATTTTGCACCTGAGAACAATTATGAACCATAAGTTCCTTTTCTTTTCTCGGTGGTAGACCTGCAAGTTCTTTAACTAGATATCAGAAAAAAAAAAAAGAGGAAATATATGTGATGCATGCTTTGCATTGGTCACCTCATTAAACAATCCCTGAATGACAGTTGTCCTTGAGGAGCAAACATAATTGAAGCAAACGATGCAGCAGCTGCAGGATGTTGTGTTATCTCAAGAATACGAGAAAATACTTTGTCAACATTTGTCGAATGATCAGCATAAACCTGTTTAAGTACCTCTGCTATACTTTTCGGATCACTTATTTTCTGCCAACTGGAAAATGTACATCAATAATATTATTAAATAGAAAAGACATGCAGAATAACAAAAATAATAATATTCAGTGTTATGGTATTAACAGTTTTAAGCAATGATCATCTTAAAAAAGGAAATAACTGCAGCTTCTTGGATATAAATAAACATTGAACAAAACACTTAAATAGATTAAATGACACATAACATCTACATGTGGAAATTAACTTTTTTCTGATAAATAAAATATTTAACTTAGGAAAGAAAAATTCTCCATGAGACTTCTGAAATGTCACAGACATCATGATACACACATTAACTGCTATGGAATTTCTTCTGATTATATATTTTTTTTAAGAAAAAAGTACAGAAACTTACAAGAATTCTGTGATCTTTCTCACACTTGGGGGCAGAGGAAATGTTCCAGACCATGGAAATATCTGTGCTAGTCTTGGAGATCTTATAGGATTAGGCAGAAATCCCCAAAAGGGAGTAGCATTAAGCAACGTAACACCCTTCACCAATTGAGGGTTGCTTGCTGCAAAATATAGGGCAACAAATCCACCTAGCGAGTTCCCCACAACATATACAGGTTCCCCAATGACCTGTAACAGAAATGACAACCGTCATTGTCATCTTGATGCATTTATTTCTCTTAAACCAAAGTCCATATGCCATAAAGATACAAAAGCTAAAACAGTACACTTTTTTGCTTCACTGTTGTTCATTCCCTATTGATTTTGATTGGCCATAGGAATACTATTGAAGGGTGGTACTGGTACAAGAGAAAAAAGAGCTTCAGGTACACATGATTAAGAGTAGGACGGTTGTCTTAAAACAGACGGTGTTGATGATCGTGGTGAGAATTGTATATCATCATTACCAACAATCTCTCAACCAAAATGCCCCTCACCCCAGCAAACCCAAAAATAAAAATAATAACAAATAACTTTTCAGAGTGATGCCAATATTTCATAGACTGTGACAATAAGTATGAGTCGTTCATATTAGAAGTGGAGGTGACATTTGAAATAACAGCAGTATATCGAAAACTTGTCCACATCTGTAGTAAACAATCCCAATCAAACAAGATGGGAGGCAAATAAGAAAATTATGCCCATGTCGACACTTATTGTTGTGAACTCAGATAAGGTAAACTTGTGCACTAATCAGACTTGAGTTATTTATTCATGATGAAGCAATAACTACAAGGCATATGGAAAATCTTGACTTTACAAGGCATAAAACAAATCTGACACTTTTTAATAAGTGAAATAGCACTTTCTTTCAAGTCAATAATAAGGTATGGTAATTATGAGAATTGAGTAATAGCATGGTGGAGGAATTAAGAACAAGCTATTACGTGCACAATGGGCAAAAGAGTTGTGCTCAGGAAACGTGATCCTTGTGCATTCTGATCATGAACAAGAACTTCAATATTGCATATTGTGCCTATTTTTAGTTTTTCTTTATCATATTTTAAATGCTAGCTATGTTAATTGTGCTCCTCCATTTCCCATCAAATTCTTTTGCTCCCCTATCTTGCATGCATACATATGTATGATTATGAGCAAAAGAAGCATCCAACATTCCCAGTCATAAAAGAGTTTTACAATTCAATCAATATGGTACCCATAAGTAAAGTAAAATTATAAATAAGCTCCAGATACAACGCTTGGTTCTTTTGTCAAGTGCAGCATGTGGATTGCCAACATAAATTAGAATACTGGGAGCAGTTTATCCAAACAACAAAATCGTAGAAAATTATCAGCACTAAATAATATGTCAGCTAGCTATTTGGCTGGGCTGATAGGCATCTGTAGACAGAATGTTTGAAAGATGTTGGTTTTGATAAATGTGCATGAACCATCAGTTAAAAGTAGACGCATAGACAGAGAGAAAGAGAGCCAGCATCTTATACATAATACAATGCTTTCAAAGTGATAACGACCACATATGGAAGAAAATAGAGTCAAAGTCATTGCAAATTAGCAACAGTTTAACTGAGTTACTACCCTATTAAGGACAGTGCTAAGAATCATGGTGTTAAGAGAAAAGGAAAAAAAAGACTGATGAAGCAAAAACGAGTTTTGAGCATTAGTTCTTTTCATGTGAATAGTAGTACTAAGACCTGATTTAAAATTCATATATGGAAAGCAACAGAATGTGAAGTGCATTAAGACAAGAGTGTACACTCAATATGTGCATTCCAATGTGAATCAGTATGTCAACTATTTGATATTAAACTAGACACGTGTAAAAATAATGAATACCTCTTCTACGAAACAGCGAACTTGGTCCCGCCACAAATCCATGGAGTAAACAAGCTCATTGGCCCATGGTTCAGTTTTATCTCCGAACCCCCAAATGGAATTCTGTCCTTCTAAGCTATCCCCTTCTAAGCTATCCCCTTCCTTCAAAAGTGGAGTGGGATCTTCAACTGGCAAGGACATGCCTTGCCCAAGAAAATCAATTGCCCATACTCTATAGTCACGACCCAAATCCTTCAATTGATTTTCATAATGAAAGGAACCAACACCAAAACCAGGAAGAAACAGCAGAGGTGGAGATTTCAGATTTTCACAACCAGCTTTCTCATAATGCACATTAAGTTTTGGCTTCCATTCCCAAAAGCAACTATGTATCGGAGCACAGCATTCACCACTAGATTCATCTGGTAACCCAGGAATCAAAACCTTAGTTGTTGATTCTCCACTATCTGAAATACTCTCCACATCATCATCTCTATGAATCACGTAACTATCATAGTTTGTAGAACACACCTTTGCATCCGCAACTCTGAAGCCTTGAGGAGTACTTAACAACCAAGAACATTTCCCTTGATTGGGATTCTCTAGGAAGAACCTATTAATGTTGGAAAATCTTAATGACTGGCTTCTCTGATCGTTCCTACCGCAGAAAAGTTGAGATTTTGTACCGGTAAGGATTTTACAAGAATTTGAGCTTTCACCAGCTAATTTACATCTCAAATTTGCAACATGATGGCATATTGTGATATTGAATGTAAGAATTTCCATACCTAGGGTACGTTCTGCAATGGTCAACCAATAAAAATGAGTAGGTAAAAAAAAATTTCAATCATACTCTTCGCAGATGCAGAGAGCACGATTATATGCATAGCACAAATCTGTATGCCTGCATATGTCCACACAACAACACTTGCAAGTGAAAGCTAACAGTGCTTCATCTTAGATGTTAGGAGAGCATATATGAGAGAGATTCAGCAATGTTCATCAATTGTATTCAAGTACAAAAACAGGGGAAAAATACGAAAGTTCGTGGAAATCACAGCAGTTGCAAAGAAGTGAACAGTATATTTATTAGTACAAGAGAATGTAAACATATTATGAGAATCAGCTAAGGGAAGTTGACTCAGTATCAAAAGCATATGCAGCCGAAATTTGTCCATTTGACTGGAAAACAAAAACCTCAAGGCTTCAAATCCATTTTTTAAACTGATCACCCCTTTTTGGACAAATTACGAGGGTTAATTCGCTTTTTCAGGTTCATAAATAGCATATACGAGTATATAGAGTATTTGATGTTTGTTCTTGTTTTAGTTTTTTAAACCCAGTTTTTATTTCTTAAGTAGAAAGTTAAAAAAACTTATCACAAACAGGCTTTTCTCAACGATTTCCTTTATTTCCTTCATTTTCCAGGCAACCAAACAAAAGCACAAAGCAAGTTCTATGCGGAATTTATTAAAATTAACATCAAAATACCACGCAGAAATTTATGGGAAGTTTCTTTCCTTCAGAGTCGTAAACAAGAAAGCAGCAGATCAAAAGACATAACAAATAAAAAAAAAATTACAAAAAAAAAAATGGAGAGGTTATATCACCTTCAATCTGCAAAGAGAAGTGTCATTAAAATGTGATGCTTTATGAACTCTAAAATCTTCTCTAGGAACTCTGAACTTAAGAGATTGAAAGACAATCAAGAGAAAGATAGAGACACAGAGATACTGATTGGGCTTCTTGCTTGTAAGTTTCTCCTACCAGTAAAATGCCAAAAACAGTTCTTTCCCTTATTTCTTTTTTTTTTTAATTATTTTTTTCCTCTTTTCTAATTTCTGCTTATGGCTGGCTAGATATTTTTTAAATAAAAAAATCAATATTTAAATATTTCTAATTTCACTTGTTTTTTTAGATTTTTAAAGGCAAATTTGCCTTTGAAAAATGTCCAGAAATATCCTAATAATTATTTTTCATGAAAAAAAAATGTGATTGTTTGTGTCAAAAATTTTAGTCAAAGCAAATTAGAGAAAAAATTTGCAGTTGGAGACCAATACAAAATGGCAATTAAAAAGAAACGAGATGTTCTACAGTACAAGAGGCACCAAAGCCATCGGATATAGACAGGATTATCACAACCGTTCATTAATACTACTTATTACTTTATTATAAATTTAATCTATTTATAATATAGATATATTTAAAAATATATAAAATATATAATAATTAAAATATTCAATTATATATTAATATTTTAAATTTATATATTAATAAAAATTAACAAATTAGTAATATAATTTATATTAATAAGAATCGTATAAATAATTAAATATTTAAATTTTATTATAATAATAAATTTTATTTTATACATTTACACGTACCAAATTATTATTATATTAATTTTAGTTGTTTATAATTATATACATGTATGTATATATATTTATAAATATATTACACGATTATACGATATGAAATTACATATTTAAATTAATACAAATAGCGATACAATATATTTATATTTAAAAAATATGAATTATCAACTCTAGTTTGATCTGAATTTTTTAAGAAAATAACTCAAATTCTTTAGAAAAACTTCTAACTATTCAAAATTTCTGAATTTCAACCTCAAAATATTTTAGATCTTTTTTTATACTATTGAAGAAGTTAAATATTAAATTCATGATTTTTCACCTTTACTGCCAATATATCATGCTAAGTATATTGTTGCAATTAGTGAGATCTTACTTTTTCTTAAGTTATATTTATTTTTATGATTAAATAATATTATTTTTTAAAACTCATAATTAATTATAATACTTTATACATTTTGTTAGATATAATACTACTTCTAAATTTTATTTAGTTAATTACAATGATATGCTGATATTTAGTTTATATATATATATTTACTTGTAGAATTTTGTTCAGAATATAGTAGAAAACACTTTTAAATTTTTAATTCACTACATTAAATTTATCTTCAGCATAATGGATTTGAGAAAATGCTAACAATACTTTATTTTCAATACTTTTTTAAATATTTGTTCTATAATTAGTTTATATCATCAAATTTAATTTATTAAATAAAGTAGAAAAATTTGTAAATTAAAATTTTGATGATTTGGATCAATTATATAGAAAGTGTCTAAAAAAGTGATTAAAAAAAATGTTACTAGCAATGTTTACAAATTTGATCCGGTCAATGAACCAGTAATGGCAAATGATCAAGGGTCGAAGATTTGACCGGAATTGAATCGAGATTGAATCGGTCAAAGTAAAATTTTATTAAAATATATTTGTTAATATATTCATACATAATAATATAAGAAAAATATTTATATTAAAGTTATTTCATGCAAAATAATATATTTAAAATACTAATATTTAGAATTCAAATTAATACATTACTATATTTAAAAATATTCTTTGAGTATTTATTTTTTATTTTAATAATAATACAGGTGATTATATAGTATACTTTTAATTTCTAAAATCATATTGAGCAAAAAAAACATTTTAAAAATTACATTATAATATTTATTTCTCGAATAAAATAATATTTTTTTTATAGAAATCAAGATAATTTTAAAAATAATTTAATAAATTTTTTTATAATGTATATTAATAATAAAAATGCAAATAATTATATTTAATTATATTATATAAAACTATGTTAACTATAACTATTATATATAAAATTCTGTAAGATACATAATAGTGCGCGAATGGTTGGGCGGTTACACTCATTTCCCTCCTTTCATAGGTTCAAATCTCAACCGCATATCATTATTTTTCAGCATCTCTTAGCCGGTTCCAGTCCAACCGGAAAAACCCTTATCGGTTTGAATGGGTCATGGTTCAACCGGCCAGTTGACCAATTTTTAGCTGAATGAAAGAGTAATCGGTTCTGAGGTATCAATCCGCCCGATTTTCAGCATCTCTTAACCCGTCCAACCGGCTAAACCCTCATCAGTTTAAACGGGTCATGGTTCAACCGGTCAGTTGACCAATTTTGTAGCTAAAAGAAAGAGTAATCGGTTCTCAGGTATCAACCCACCTGATTTCCTGATCGGTTCGCAAATTTACCACTCGAATTCAAAATAATAATAAGATATAAATTCAAAAGCTACCTTACTTAAAAAACACAATACACTCATGTTCACAGTTAAACAGAATCCTACATGGCTCAAAATCTCCATCTCCAAAAAAATTCCCTTTCCCAGTTCTCCTTAATATAAACTACTTCAAATCTTGAAGTTGATGCCTAATTCAAAAAAAGATCATATTCTCCATTCTTGATTTCTTTCATCTCTAACAAAAGGAAAAAACTTTTCTTATATTATTGATCTATCTACACCACATGGAGTTTTTAAAACTCTCACTAATGGTTTTGACTTGATTTTTCAAAACCGTATAAATATATAATATTTTGTTTTCCTTATTTGCAGAGTGCCAAATCGCTTGCTAATGAATTAAGTATTGTTAGCTGGTTGCTCTCTTAAGATAAATTTCGAGCTATCAGATGCAGATCTTATTATGAACATTTGATTATCACATAACTTTGATTTTTAGATTAATGAATGCACATGAAGATAATGTAATTTTATTAGCATATTATAAACATGATTGCTAAATTAAATGCCAATGCATGTTTGATTTAATGATGATTGTAAATTTTCAACGCCGTGACAATAAATAACATTTATTATAAATTTTAAAAATTAGACTTTTAAAATTTTTCGAAAATTGACTTTTGTTTTTTCTTTGTCAAATACCTAGCTATGGCTTTTTTTGAAAAGTTAAAAGTAAAAAAAATTTACTAAACACTCATTTAAGATTTTAGTTGTGTGTGTTAAAAGCAGTCCCTCTCATGTGGTGTTTCTCAGCTCAATATGCAGAATGCCGAGCTATGGGGGAAGGCTTGATTTTGGTAGCAGACATGAGTATCTCTAAATGTGTTCGAATAACTCCTCTATTGTATCTTTCTTTTCCAATTCTGAAGTTTATTTTCCTTTGTAAGGTACTATTAGCTCTTTAATTGCTCAGCTAAATATTTTCATCTCTTTTTGTTGTGTTAATAGGTTGTTTAATTCTGCAGCACATGTTGTAGTTTTGATGGCTTGGAGATATTTTGAACCTATGTCTTGGTTGGATAGCTGCCCAATGTGGCTTGGCACTATAATGGCAAATTTTGCCTATTAAGATTAATGAATTGCCATTGTTTAAAAAAAAAAAAAGATTTTAGTTTGTAAGACCGCCAAAAACTGCAAACAAAAACCCAACAAAGTAAAGTAAGCATTAAATAAATCCCTATGTTAATATATTAATTCCACTATGACTAAACTACTTATTAAATTATATAAAATTATACAAAATATTTAACAATTATAAAATATAATTCACTATTCATGAATGTACATATACAATACTAGTAAAAAGTTTATAAGCAAATTACGAGCGTAAAAATAAAATATAATTCTTGTGCAATGTATGTGGGAAAAAAAATATTAATACCTAAATTACATAATTTTAATTTTTTTTAAATTAATTAATTTTTGAATGAAACGAATAACATAACCACCTGCTCTCCGGGGGTTAGGAACTACTTTAATATGATAAGTAGCATCAGTTTGCAATTGAATTGTTCCGTGAATTTATTTATATACCTATTATCCAATTAATAGTATAAAACAACAAATAATTCCTAAGGCTACTTTTGTCTGGCTGAAGGACAAACCCTCGCTGAATCTGGACCAAAATCAGAGTAAAAGAGTTATCTAGCCGTTAAAACTTTTCTTCTAACAAACAACAAGCACCAAAGCAGAAAAATTTTAAGCAAAGGCATAGCATAGCACATACCATTTTTCAAAATTTGCCCAGAAATCGTGCTTAGGCTATCAGCTCTATAAAAGCATCTAACTGGATTCGTTCCCGCGAGCAAGAATGAACTAAATCTCTAGTAACACAACATATGACTTGCTTGAAACAGTTCTCGTCTTAGTCCCTTCACTGGCACTTATAGGCCTGGTAGGCTTGCCCAAAATATTTAACTTCTGAAACAAGAAATGACATTTTTTTCCATTGAGCGGAAACAAGAAAGGTCTTCATATATTCTGTGTATCATTCAACCCATTTACAACATCAATTATTCACTATACAGTTCAATTTGGTCATATTAATTTTACAATAACTCTCAGATATTAGTCACAATACCTAGATTACTAGAGCTTCGCTCTCCATTCTAATTAAGGATGAACTAAATATCTGAGCAGGTTATAGATCTCTTGGCTTGTCATTGAGCTCAAGTTGCAGAGGACAAGGTTTCCACTGTGTCCATTGTATGCCTGTCATCATTTGCTGTATGATTTATTTTAGTTATAGAATCTATGATTGCAGGATAACGATATCCTTCCTTTGACAATATCATTTTCCCACTTTCACCAATGCTAGCCTGCGACGATGATCCTGCTTCAGGACAGAAGCATGGCAAATCTGTCTGACACTGAAGACTAATTGCTCTGTTGGTTGATTGTGTGCCACAATCCTCCTCCTTGAACATAGTTGTGGCAATGCACTGCTTTTGAAATGAAATTACACCCAATTCATTATCAATCTTTCCCTTCAAATCAATCAGTAGGCTTCTTAAGCTCAGCACTTCAGCTTCAAGAATTAACTGCCCCTGTAATTTCCTAACCAATTGCTGGTTCACTAACCGCAACTTCTTAACTTCCTCTTCTAAGTAAGCGGTATGAGCCTTCTTTTTTTCTCTATATTTTCGAACTGCTTCTCTATTTCCTGACAACCTCTTTGCTTTCAAATAGGACTGCTCCTTGTTATTTGGGTTGTCAGCTTCTTCGGATGCAATAACTTGAGTGTGTGTGTGGTAGCATGTATGTGTATGAGCCGCATCAGGGCCAGGGGCGTTGCCCGCATGAGTATGGGTACATGCTCTGGTATTCTTCAAGAACTCATCAAGAAAAGAATCTAAAGATGCTGAGCCCTGAAAACTTCTAGATGAATCAGGATTTGATAACAAAACATGGTCCGAAAGCTCTACCTCACTATCATCCATACTATCTTTCTTTAAATTAACCCTAATAAGTAGTGCCTTTTTCTGTCAAACTCCCATTACAATGAAAATATTTGCAAAACCCAGATCTAGAAAAGCAATTATCATTACCAAACTGAACTGAAATCACTCAGAAGGTGGATTAAAGACTGCAGCCCATTTAACAATTCAAGGATATATGCAGAAGAGCAGAGTATGTAGAACAAAATTTATTCACAACAGGATATTGACATAAAAGACCAAGAAAAACAGCAGAATCCCAAAATCAATAAAAATCTTACCAGCTTAGGGTTTAACACAATTAAAAGCAGCTTTTATTAACAATTTAAGGAACACCCAGATTGAGATTCTTCAAAAGAAGATAACTGGAAGCATAAAGACAAGTATTCTTGTTGAAATGATTCCGCTAGCACCAGAAGGGAATCCAACACTCTAGGCTTCAGCTGGGCAAGTGTTAGAACAAAAAAGCATAACTTTTCAGAAAGAATATAAGAAAAGCAATCAAATTGAGAGCCTGAAAAAACTAGACATAATTCCTTGGAAAAAACGAATGAGAGTAAAAATTTCTTGGATTTACCTGATCTTTTGGTAAGATTCAATTCAGCGAGGGTGGAAGTTTTGGCTGGGTATACAGCCAATTTAATTCCCAGAAGTAGCAAGTGTTTGATAAAGATTCCTACATATGGGATATTCCTAATTTGCGACTTATTTTTCTTTTAATAATCTAATTCGTGACTTATGTGGGACTTCAGGAGTGACTATTAATTTCTCCTCTTTTTTAGTTTTTATTTTTTTAAATATATAATTCAAAATGTTACTTAAATTTTATTTGTAGTTAATTTTTAAAGATAATAATCTTTTTATGGTTTTATTATCAGAAAAATGCAAAAAAATGTATTTCACGCAGTGATGTTATTTTAAAATAAATTACAATCTATAATGTTTTCAAGTCAATTAAAATGGCAGAAGAACTTAAAAGAAAAGTGAGGATTTTATGCAAGTTTATTGCCCAAATTTTGATTCTAACACATGAAAATTTGTAAAAATCATTCCTCATTGCACCAAATTCATGCAATTATTGGCGAAATCGTTGTGCATGGAACTCATCATTCCTTAAAAATAATAAACGATTAAAATTGTATTATATGTAAAATTCCTTACAAAAAAAAAAGATTAAAAATCCTTAAATAATAGAAAACTAGCAGAAAACTTGGTCCATAAATACAGTAAATAATATAAAAATATAACTAAAGTAGTATAAATAATATAATTTCATAAAAAAATATAGCTAAAAAACACAAAGATATCATTTTTTTGAAAGCAAAAAGGACTTCATTAAGCAACAGCCAAAGAAGCATCTAAAGCAACAAAAGGAACAGCAAACGAAGGGATCTCTTCCATAAGGATCTGAAACTCCTCAACAGAAAGAGGCCACTGTGTTATAGAATGCGCGACATTATTACATAAGCGATTACTAAAAGAGAAATAAATCTTACTAAAGCATCTACTGATTTCCATAACATCATCAACTAAATTTCGGATAGCACTGTTCCTTGAAGCAGGGGATTGAATAACATTAATTATAGAAAAAACATTTGTTTCTACTTCCACAACAGCAAAACCTGTCTCCAAAGTCAACAAAAGACCAAAAATGATTGTCAAGGCTTCGGCAATCTCAACATCCAAAGTTTCAAAGACTCGTTTCCCACTTGACAAATGGATGTTCTCACAACCATCTCTAATTACGAAACCCAACCCCGCTTTTTGGACAAACAATCCACTGTTGCATCCGTTTAGCTTGACTTTACCTTCAGCCGGTTGTTTTCAGCTGTGAGAATGCTCCATTTTCTCTAACTTAACAACTCTTGACAACCACCAGCCGCATACTGAGCAAGGAGAACCTTATCTTTGCAAGCTTTTTTGTGGACTAAATGGTTTCGACCATTCCAAATCTCCCAAAAGCAAGCAGCAAAAAAGAAAGAACAGATCTTTATTCAGCAACTTATGGAATTCAACGAACCATTGAGATATGGAGTCAATCTGTAAAGCTTCACTTCTAAGACTAAGTGAACTACTTAACCAAATTCCTTTCACCCTTGGACAATTCTTAAAAACATGAAGAGGATATTCAACATCCGACCCACATCTTGGACAAAGAGTGGAACGTTTCACCCCTCTCCTCTCGAGAGCTGTTAGAGTTGACAGAGAATCATTAAATAATTTTCCAGTAGAAGTGGCACACTTTAGGGGGGATTTCATTTCTCTAAATTAAAGGCCAACATAAATCATTCATATTTGATGAACTAGACTGAGATTCAGTTTCAGAAGCTAAAATCCTTGCAAAATATAGCAAGATCTTACCGAAAAATTAAATATATATAATATAAATATAATATAAATATATATATATATTATAATATATATATATATTATAAATTAGAAATAAATTTAAATTTATAAATAAATATATATATTCTAAATATTCTAATAGCTAATAGAATATATAAATATTCTAATAGCTAATAGAATATATAATATAAAATAATATAAATTATGAATATGAATGAATATGAAATATTATCTCTAGTTTTTAGAGAGTATAGAGATATAGAGCGGGTAGCGGGAATCGAACCCGCATCGTTAGCTTGGAAGGCTAGGGGTTATAGTCGACGTTGATTCATCATCTTTAACGTCTCTAATTCAAAACCGAACATGAAACTTTGGTTTCGTTCGGCTCCTTTAAACAGCCAACATATAGTATCCTGAGGCAGACAGAAATTGAGGAGAATTTTGAGGATTTCTTCAACTTCAAAAGGGAGAACACACAGAATATATGAGCTCTCAATTCCACTGATTTGTATCAACATCAATTAAGTAACTAACTCTGGCATCTAAGAGAAGGATTCTCGAGACTAAAGGCTTTTTTGAAGGACATCCAGGCAGCCAGTTGTCTTTCCAGATGTGAACATCATTCCCATTACCTATACACAAGCAAATACCTCCTTTAAGAACATTTTTTGCTTCTTGAATCCCTTTCCAGAAAAAGCTACGCTTACAGCTCATTCCACCGTTCAACAACTCAGTTCTAGGAAAATATTTTGATTTAAGAACTCTTGCAAAAAAGGAAGTTGGGTTCTTGATAATTCTCCAAACTTGTTTAGCAAGGAGAGCTAAGTTGAAACACTTCAAATCCCAAAAAAGCCAAGACCACTTTTTGCCTATTTGCATCACATAACCTATCCCATCTGACCTAATGTAATTTTCTATCATTTTGAGAACTACCCCACCAAAAATTGCTAATTAAGCTTTGGATCTCCTCACAACAGGTTTTGAGAGCAAAAAATAAATCATATTATAGGTGGGAATAGATTGGGCAACAGATTTGATAAGAACCTCCTAACCTACAACTGAAAGGACTTTTTCTTTCCATCTTTTAAGCTTTTTCCATCTGTGCTCCTTGGGAATTAAAAATAATTCTCTTTGATCTCCCAATCAGTCCCGCAATTCCCAAATATTTGGCATGATGATTCACCTCTTTTACCCTAAAAATATTTTTGATTGCCGCCTTATTTCGAATTGCAGCATTCCAACTGAAAGAAATCTTAGACTTCTCATGATTGATAACTAGTCATGAGGCTTCAAACTAATGGTTAAGGATTTCTTTAACAACAAGGCTATCATATCTACTAATTTAAGTATTGAGTCGCATGTATCGCAGAAGAAAATTACAAAATTGGATAAATTTTGGAATTAATTTGCAATTTATCAAAATTTTGAAGACTATATAAGAAATTTGTCATTTAAACATGATTTTTGGTCATCTAAATACTTGTTGGCTTTACACCCAATGTGAAAGAAAAATTAAGATAATAATTAAGCTTAAATATCAAGTTATGGTCAAATATGTTGGGACCATAGTTAGAAATTTAGTTTTCTTCTTCCTTATCATCTCTTATTTAACTCTTTTTTTACTCATTCAAAACCAACTTCATCGTTCCCCATTAAAGCTCCATAGCCAAAGTTTGGTTCAAGGTAGAATAAAAGAGAAAGTAGAGAGAAAAAGGCATAATCATGCATAATAAAACTTGGAAAAGCTAGTAGGAGCAAGAAGGAAGGGGAAAAAAAGCAAGAAGAGAGGAGAGTGAAATCTCCAAAGTGTAGCTTAGCAGGAAGAAAATAGTATAGGTAAGAAGCTTTTTTTCTCCTTATTGCCCAGATATTAAACTAAGAAGGGGGGTTGAATTGAATATTAAAAATTTTAACTTTTAAGTGCGGAAAGAAAAGTTAAGTTGAGTAGAGATAGGAACATATCACACATGAATTTTTATAGAGGTTCAGATATTAACAAACCCTACTCATCTCTCCAATCTCAATTGGGAGTTTTACTAACACACTAAGTGTTACAATGGAGTTTTACAAGCTCACTCCCAACTATGGTGTTTCTAACAATGAATCACACCTAACCCAGAAATCCCTTGTGTTTTAATGGCTCACACAATAAATCAATTCCTTGTGTTTTAAAGGCTCACATAAATAACTCTTACAAGTGTTCTACTTTTAACCCAAAATACCCAAACTCACTTGAGTAGTAAATTACAAAAAGAAATACTTACTAATCTATAATGCTCAGAGAATAAAAGTTTGTTTTGAAAGTATTAAATGCACAAGTGACTTACAACAAGATTTTGATTCGAAGTATTAGCTATTCTCTTGTTCTGGATTCATAAATAATTTGCATTTATACTTCTATGGTGAATTATAGCTATTGGTTGCATTTAATGCAGAAATAGCCATTGAACCAACTTTTAACTTCGCGTCTGACATGTTTCTCTTTCCTCTTTCACAGTCGTGAGTATGAGTGTCACGGTCGTGACTGTTCTTCCAAGCCGTGACTTTGGCCGTGAAGCATTCTGAAAGGATTTGAAGTGTTTGATCACGGGCGTGAACATTCTTTCTAGCCGTGGTCCAAGTAGTGACTCTGGCCGTGAAGCTCTCTGGAGGAATTTGTCATGTCTTCTCATGGGCGTGACTTTCTTTCACGGTCGTGACTGATATGATCATTCACGATTGCTATCATTCTTCATGGCTGTGAACTTTAAATGTTGGATAGTTGACGCTAAGCTTCATCACGGACGTGACATAAAAGGTCACGGGCGTGAACATGCTATTTCTTCATTTTTTTGTCTTTTTAAGGTTAATCTTCCATTCTCCATTCTTGTTATCATGTTCCATACCCTGTTCAATAAGTTTATAAAACAAGTATGTTAAATACATTATTGCTATTTTATTTGTTAGCATCAAAATGATGGAAATACCCCTCAAAGTTCAACAATCTTTGTAACATCCTTGACCTTCCCCACATGCATATCCACATGCATTTCATTTGAACATATGCATCTTCTCTATAATTCAATTGAACACGTGCATTTCATACGTATTTTCGTAGGAACAAGTCTATGACACACACTAACTACGTGTCTTAGTACATTGCAATTGTATCAAGTCACATATGTGTATTTATAATCTAAATGAGGATAAAAAGTATTAAAAATAAATGAAATAAGGTGACCAAATTAAAGTATGCAAAATGACTAGATTAAGATTAAATTGCATATTGTGTTGAATTGTGTAATAATAATAAGAATAATTAGAAAAAAATAAAATAAAAAAATAAAAATAAAAATAAAAGTCAGGAAAAAAAAGGAAAGTGGACGGGTGAAACAAAGGAAATGGTGGTGCCTTTTAACTTATTAGGCAACCACCATATTCATTTCCTTTCCTCATCATCTTTTTCTTCTTTGCTTCATTTCTTCAATCCATTTTATTTCAAGTTCCAGCCACCATTTCTTCTTTCTTTCACTCCAAATATTGCAGCAACAAGATTATCCAAGAGTGATTATAGGTGAGTAAACATTTATTTTTGTGTTAAGCTTGATTATGGTGTTTAGGGTTCATTAATAGGTAGTATTTTGTGCTATGGTTTTGACGATCTTAGAGATCGAATATGAAAAAGCTTAAAACACAAAAGTTGTTCCTTTATATCTTAAATTTATGGATATGTAAATATTTTTGCAAGATGTGGTGTATAGAATGAGATATCCTCTTTGTACTAAAACTGGTTCGGATGTGAACCCTAAGTAAGTTAGCTACTGTATTTGGTTGTTTTGAATATTATAAAGCCAATATTTGAAGTACCTCAAAACATAAGAGTTGTCGATATATATGTTATGTATCTGTATACCAAATTTCAGATTCATAGGTTTTTTATATTTTGAGTTATGGTGAATAGAACCATGACTGTTCCATGGTTTGAACTGCCTACTGAGTGCCCTGGGCAGATCTAGAATTTTTGGATAATATGGGCTCCTTAGAGCTAGAGTATATACATTATAAAAACATAAAAGTTATAGGTATATGTCTTATCTAAATTTGGATACTAATTTCAGATTAATATGTTATGTATAGACTAAGTTATGGCCTTTGGAAGTCATACTGGTCCGGAAGCCAATTCTATTCTGGACCAGTGAAATGTTTATTATAATTTGAAGACCTTAGAGACATAATGGATACAAGTTGTAAACATAAAAAAATGTTCCATATGAACTCATATAAGTTTCTGTAAAGTTTCATTAAAATATAACTTATAGATTATAAGTTATGATGAACCAAAATGAGTACCATGAAACTGCCTAAGGGCAAAAAACAGAACATGTTTAGAAATTCCACCAAACATTGTACAATGTTCCAATTGGTCTGAAATTTTAATATTTTATATAATTATATGTTATTTTTAATTAGGAACAAGAATCCGATTAATTGGTCAAGTATAGAAAAAGTTATAGGCTAAAAAGTCCCATAAGGTCACACTACCTCATAGGAAAAATCTTAACTATTGATGTGAACAATGCATATTAATTTGTTTAAACCATATTAAGTCTCCCTAATCATGAGTTAATCGATTATGTCTTTATATTAGGTGCGCAATATATTGGAGACCCACAAGGAGCGGATAGACAATAGTGCATATGAATGTTGCTTGCTATGTGATTCATATGATTGTCATGATTTGCCCCTGATAATATGATGATGAATAATTTGTGACATTTTGGTACACATAAGTGGTATACTTGAGATATATTTGAGGTATATGTTTGACATATGTGATATATATATACATGATATATGTATAGTATATGCGAGGTATATGCGTAGTATATGTATGTTATATGTGATAAGATGCAATAGTTGATGAATGCTTAAGTACAAGTGCATATGCATATAGACTAAAAAGGCGTTGTGACTAGTTAATCGATATTGTAAAGCAAAAGTAGAGGCCTATGGCCCAACAAATGTGCAAATAAAACAAATGATCAAGCTAGTTAGCAAATGCAAATGTTCACATGGAAACCGGGGGCAATGTATGTTTAACTTGGTCACAACAAAATGAAATAAGAAAAGCATTTGCATATGTAAAGAGTAATGATTATATGTTTCAACTTCATTGATATTTATATGATATTGATGAATGGAATGAAATACATGGTATGTATTGGATTTGTGATTTATTACTATGAGTTGTTCGGTACTTTAGAGCTCATTTGATGGTTATTCTCACTGAGCCGCAACTCATCAATTTGCACCATTTTTTAGGTAAAGAAAAGTGATAGCTCATTTTGAGTAGTGTATAGAAGACATAGAGCACAGGTCACTGGCCGAGCCTCATCACACAAGCATGAAAATATGTCATCTGTGTTTTGTATTTACGTGCTTGAATATATATAGTCATTTTGGAATGAGTTTAAAAATGTATAAATGAAAGCAAATCGTAAATACTTATGTGTAAAGTTTATATTTTAATATATGTGATATATTATATTGTGGTAAAAACCTCAGTGTTAACTTTGCAAAGTCATTGAATAATATTACAGGATATGAGACTTGCAAGTCATTGAATGAAATTACAAGATATGAGACTTGCAAAGTCATTGAATGATATTATAGGATATTAAAAAAAAAATTTACTATCACTATTAACAAGATATTTTTTTTTTCCAGCATGCTATGTGTGATTATTTGATACAGAGATAGGTTATACTTAAATGCATAAGATGTGGTGTTACAATCTTCCCCTTTTTGATGGTGACAAATAATCTAGCAATATGTGCTTTTGAGAAGTCTCCCCCTCAAAAGATGCTTAAGATAAAAAATTACTGAAGTGCAAGAATTGTAAAGAATGATGAAATGTAGCATCAAAATATGCTTCCTAGTTTTAGTTATATGCAAGGTATATTCAAGGTATATCAACTCATTTTCATACTTGCATATTCATTTGATTCAAATAAGTATTTCAAATATATTGCATTTAACTTTAAATATAATATATTGTTAGGTTCTCCCCCTTTTGTCTTCAACAAAAAGAATAACAAAAAGATAAATCATAATAGAAAACAAAAGCAATTATATTAATATGAAAAGAAAAATACAAGGATATGACAAAGTGATTGAAAGTCCTACATCAAACAAGCTACAAAATAACATAGCTAACATATAGTCTAGCTAGATTTGGAGCTAGACATCCCATCTCTAAGGCAAGCTACTTCCGCCTCAAGGCTCTCCATGCGAGACTCCATGAAATCCTTAAGGTCTCTAACCTCTCATCCATCAAAGCCTGCAATTGCTCAAACTGTTGTGCCAAGAGATCAACCACTTGCTGAGCCAAGTTTGGTGTGAAGGCAGAGAATTGTCCAATTTTCTGCTCAACCTCTGGAGGCGCCATCTCAACTCGAACTCTCTTCCTCTGCTGGATTCCTTGGAGGCCAACTTTGAAGTTATCTGAGTCATTGTCCTCCCAAATAATCTCACTAGCAATGTTGGTGAAGCTGTAGTAGATGTTGTTCTCATGAACTATACGAACAATCGCTTCTATTTTGATAAAGGACTCGACGTCTAGTCGGTCTCGAGGATGTGCTGGTATAAGGTTGAAGTGGTGATCCTCTAGTTTCAAATACCCCAGCTTGATAGTAAGGTGAGTCACGTACCCACCAATCAGAATGTCTCCGGAGGGCTTGGTGGCAATTGACAGAAGATGGTTTGCAAACCATCGAGATAAAGCCACTGTTAGGCCTCTTCAGGCCATCTCCAGAAGAAAGAGCTCTGACTTCCTAATTGATCCATTGCTGTCTCCTCTAGCAAAAATGCTATAGGTTAAAAACCTATGCAAGTATTTATGCACTGGGGATCAAATGTAGGTGCTTTTCGTCTTCTTGACGTCCCAGCTGCAGTCAAGCCCGAAGTGAGTCCATGCCTGAGTAGCATAGAACTCCACCTCACTCTCATTCAGGATACCATCAGAAGGAAGGTTGAACATATCACCAAACTATATGGCAGTAAGGGTGTTCGGATGCTTGCAAAGTTAGAATTTTACCGTGCTGGTAGGAGAGACTTGCATTGTGCTCAAGAATTCTAGAGTTGGTTCCCTCAGCATTGGTTGATGGATATCAATGAAATCTTTCAGATGCCAAGCCTAGAGTTGTTCCGTCATACTTGTCTCGAGACCAAGTGTTCTGATAGTTTGCTACTCAAATGATCGAGAGGAAAGGAGTGGTCTTTGCTTGAGAACCGAGTATCTTGGATGACAGTGCTCCAAAATAATGTTTAAAAGGTAGTCTGTGTACCTTCTTAGAGCATGAGACTTTTTTCTGGTACCTTTGGAGGAGCCGGTTTCCATTTTTTTTATTGAGAAATGTATTTTTGAAGAGTGAAAATCTGATGGTAATTTTGGAGTAGAACCTAAGGTGTTTTGATTTTTGATGATGAAGATAGTTTTTGAAGGTATTTATAGATGGAATGAGTTGCTAGGGGCCGAAATCTTCAAAATGGTATTCAATGGTGATAAATGAGAGAAGTTTGAGAGTTGGAAATGAGAGAAATAACAGCAAAAATGTTTTATAGCCGACATCTTCACAGGCGTGAAAACTAAGTCACAAGCGTGAAATGTCGTGTTCACGGTTTGCTGAAAAGATGCTCTACCCATGAATAGGGATGTGAAACTATTCATGGTCGTGACAATTAAAGGTAAAGGGTGTGAATGATGAAATATCACGGTGGTGACAAACGAGTCACGAGCGTGAAGTACAATCTTCACTAAATAAGCGTCACGGGCGTGAACAAAGGGTTTCACGGGGGTGATAGAAAAAGGTTATGGGCGTGAAACATAGTCTTCACTACCTTCAACCGTGAAGCATGTCGTGAAGCAAGACGTGAAAGCTACTGGAGCTTTTGGCGACTATGATCACGACCGTAAATATATGTCACGAGCGTGAATTGCCTAAAATCCTTATTGAATAAAATTAAGTCTAAAACAAGACTAAAGCATTTCTAAGGAGCTTCTATCCCCTATAACATATATTTCTATCAAGTTAGCTACTTTATATCTAAAAAGATGAGACAAAGAAAACACAAGATTATCAATCAAGGTTCGACAATTTTGACATTCATAAAGTTAATCCATCAATCATACCAAGCTCTCTTCTTATGAAATTAAACCTTTCCTCATTTAGAGACTTAGTGAAGATATCTGCCAGTTGATTGTCTGTGCTTATAAATTCCAATACAACATCTCCATATTGAACATGATCTCTAATAAAATGATGTCTTATATCAATATGTTTACTTCTAGAGTGTTGAATGAGATTCTTAGATAGATTTATAGCACTTGTATTGTCACATCTAATAGGTATATGGTTCATACTATGACCATAATCCTTAAGTTGTTGTTTCATCCAAAGGATTTGTGTCATCCTGCTGCCACATACTCCGCTTCAGCGGTAGAAAGAGCAACTGAAACTTGTTTCTTGCTAAACCAAAAAACTAAGCATTCTCCAATAAAGTGACAAGTACCTAAAGTACTTTTTCTATGTAAAAGACTTCTAGCATAATCAGCATCTGAATATCCTATAATGTGAAAGGATGAATTTCTATGATACCATAAACCTAGATGCAATGAGCCATGTAAATATTTTAAAATTCTTTTTACTGCATTTAAATGAGACTCTTTAGGACATGATTGAAAGCGAGTACATAAGCATACACTATACATTATATCGGGTCTAGAGGCAGTAAGATATAAAGGTGATCCGATCATACCTCTATAGAGCTTTTCATTAATACTCTTACCTTTTTCATCTTTATCCAATTTTGTTGATGTACTATTGGAGTCTTGGCATTTTTGCATCATTTCATTCCAAATTTCTTAAGTAAGTCTTTGGCATATTTGGATTAGTTGATGAATATGCCCTCATTGTCTTGTTTTATTTGTAGACTGAGGAAGAATTTTAGCTCACCCATCATGCTCATTTTGAATTCCCTAGTCATATACTTAGCAAATTCTTGGCAAAACAATTCATTAGTAGATCCAAATATGATGTCATCAACATAAATTTGAACAATTAGAGTTTCATGCTTATGCTTTTTAATGAATAATGTCGTGTCAACATTACCCTTTGTAAAGTTATTTTATAAGAGAAAAGAACTTAATCTTTCATACCAAGCTCTTGGGGCTTGTTTCAAACCATATAAAGCTTTTGAAAGTTTAAATACATGGTTGGGAAAATCATAGCTTTTAAAACCTGGTGATTGTTCTACATAAACTTCTTCTATAAAGACATTTAAAAAGGCACTTTTTACATCCATTTGAAAGAGTTTGAAATTCATATGGCATGCATATGCTAAAAGTATTCTTATGGTTTCTAATCTTGTTACAGGAGCATAGGTCTCATCATAATCTATTCCTTCTTCCTGATTATATCCTTTTGCAACCAACCTAGCCTTATTCCTAGTTATTAAACCTTGTTCATCTAGTTTATTTCTAAATACCCATTTTCTTCCAATGATTTAATGCTCCTTAGGTCTAGGTACTAAGTTCCATATCTTACTTCTCTCAAATTGGTTGAGTTCTTCTTGCATAGCAATCACCCAACTTTCATCATTAAGAGCCTCATCAATATTTTTAGGCTCATTTTGAGAAACAAAAGCAAAATCAGAAACTAAATGTTTGAGATGAGATCTAGTACTTACACCCCTTGTAGGATCACCAATGATTTTCTCTTTGGGGTGATCTTTTGTCAATCTCCATTCCTTTGGGAGCTCTTGCCTGTTTTCCTCTTGAGCTAGAGGTAGAGAATCATCTTAATGTGAATCTTCTAGATCATTTTTTTCTCTTTCATTTTCAAGATCAAGTCTTTCCATAGTACCTACAATATCATCAAAAACACTACCTTTCACAAGATCAAGCCTACTAGATTCATCAAAAACAACATGCATAGATTCTTCAATAGTTAATGACTTTTTATTAAATACTCTATATGCTTTGCTAGTTGTAGAGTATCCTAAAAAGATACTCTCATCAGATTTAGAGGTAAATTTTCCAAGGTTGTCATTGGTATTCAATATGAAACACTTGCATCCAAATACTCTAAAGTATGATATCAAGGGCTTTCTTTCATTCCATAGCTCAAGTGAATTTTTTTTAAAAGATATCTTTTAAAAACTCGATTTGAAATATAACATGCAGTATTTGTTGCTTCGGCCCAAAAGTAAGTAGGTAAACCATAGTTATTGAGCATTGTTCGAGCCATTTCAATTAAAGTTCAATTTTTCCTTTCAACTATCCCATTTTGTTGAGGTGTCCTAGGAGATGAAAAATTCTGCGAAATGCCATGTTCAAGACAAAAATTTTCAAAGTTTTCATTTTCAAATTCTTTGCCATGGTCATTTCTTATTTTTGAACTACAATATCCTTTTTCATTTTGAACTCTTTTAGCAAAATTTCTGAAGGTTTCAAAGGAATCACTCTTTTAAGCTAAGAAAATTACCCAAGTAAATCTAGAATCATCGACGATGACAAAAGGCATAGTGTTTACCTCCTAAGCTAGCAATTTTAGTAGGTCCAAATAGATCGAGATGCAGGAGTTGTAGAGGTTTTAAGGTACTTACAATGTTTTTGGATTTGAAGGATGACTTGTGTTGTTTTCCTCTTTGGCAAGGTTCACATGTCTTGTCTTTTTCAAATTTTACTTTTAGCAGTCCCTTTACCAGCTCTCCTATGCTGAGGCTTTGAATTAAATTCATGCTTGCATGACCAAGACTTATATGCCACAACCAAGATTCATCACTAGTAGTCACAAGACACTTAGAGGAATGGTTAGATATTTTGTGTAAGTCTATTATATAGGTATAGATATCTTTATTTCCTTTAAATATCTCTTGACCATTAATAGAGGTTACAAGACATTCATTGGAAGTAAAGATTACTTTGTTTCCTTTATCACATAATTGACTTACAATTAACAAGTTATGTTTCAAGCCATCAACAAGCAAGACATCTTTAATAAAAGTAGTATCATTAATACCAATAGAGCCAATGCCAATTACCTTACCCTTAGCATTGTTTCCAAAGGTAACTTTACCTCCATCAATACTTTTGATTTCATTGAAAAGTTTTTTGTCTCCTGTCATATACCTTGAGTATCCACTGTCTACTAGCCAAGCATTTTTGTTTATTGTGGACTTGAGGCATACCTATAGAATCACAATTCAAGTATGGTTTTTAGGTACCCAAATAAGCTTAGGTCTTTAGGGATAAGCACATGAAGGTTCCCAATGAGTCTTCCTTATCCAACAATGTTTATTTATGTAACCAAATTTCATACAATAATTACATTGTTTAGGTTTAAATATGCTTTTTGGTCTTACAATGCTCTTGAATGTCATATTTCTATTAGATTGAGTTTGAGAGCAATGACATGCACAATCATGATAATTTTGTGCTTTTCTAGGTGCATGCTCCTTATACATAAAGGCATGATTATCCTTTTGAGGTTTCTTTCTTAAGCTTACCAATCCTTGATCATCCCTCTTATGTATAGAAGATTTAGTGTATTTTGTGCACTAAGCCCTTGGAGCTGTTACAGCAAATGTGGAGATATGAGATTCACTTGACTTAACAAAAGTAGTCTTGTGAGAAGATGATGATGTACCCTTAAATCCTATACCATGTCTAATTAAGGGTGGTCTTTGAGACACAATGAGAGTATCTAAACTCTCATTTCCCTTGTGAAATTTTAAAATGGAGTTTCTAAGTTCCTCAATTTCATTTTTCAAAATATTGTTTTCTTTAAGCAAGGATTTAGTTGAAGGTCTTGAAGAGTATTCATCTAATAACTTTTGAAGAGATTCATTAGATGATTTAAGCTTAAAGTTCTCCTTTTCTAAAGCATCCATTTTGATTTTCAAGTTAGAAACATTATTCTTATAAGTATTGAATTTACTTTTATATTTCTCTAGTTCTAAATTCAATACTTCTATTAGGCTTTGCTCATCATCATCTTCACGCTTACTATCATTATCACTACTATCATTATTGAAAGAGTATGAGTGAAGTGATCCTACCTTATCCGAGACGTGATCCTCTATAGTCATGAAGCATAGGTTGACCTCTTCACTTTCATTGTCATCTTTTTCACTTGAAGAGCTTTCGTCATCCCATGTGACTTTGTGACCTTTTTCCCCATTGTCTCTTTGGTATTTGCTCTTGAGCCTTGGACATTCCGGTTTAATATGTCATTTCTTCCCACATTCATAGCACTTTACCTCATCTTTACTTCTTTGTGCATCATTAGAAGTTTGTTTGAGGTTTCTTTGCCTGAATTTTCTAGAATTTTTCATTCTCTTCTCAATAATTCTTTTCAGCCTTCTTAAGAGCATAGCAATGTCCTCATTTGCATCATCACTCTTTTCTTCATCATCTTCAACTTTCTCTTGAAATTTTGAAGTAGAGGCTTTCTTTTGTATGACTCTGCTTCAAGCTCTCTATCTCTTTTCACTGCCATTTCATATGTAACAAGTTTGCCAATAAGCACATCGGTATTCATGATGCTCATCTCTTCATTTGCCTCTTCTATACCAGAAACTCTTGAACCGTAATCTTTGAGAGGAAGACTTCTCAGGATTTTGTGATTAACATCTTCCAAGCTCAGGTGTTTCTCAAGCTTTCTCATGCCATTTATGATGGCTAGAAGACGGTTGGTCATGTCAGTAATTGACTAATTGGATTTCATCTTGAAAAGTTCATACTCTGAAGTAAGAAGTTAAATCTTCTTGGATTTAACTTCCTTTGTTCATTCATGATAGTTTTCCAATGTTTTCCACATGCTGTAAGCAGTTGGGCAGTGTTGTATTCTGCCACATTCTTCAATGGATAATGAGCTTAAGAGAATTGTCATTCCCTTCTTATTTTTGAAGTTTGCTCTTTTTTGAGGCTTTGTCCAATCATCTCTTGACAATATTTCTTCTTCACCATCAACTCCTCTTCTAGTTGGTGGTGTCCATTCTTTATGAACACTATTCCAGACTTCAATTCCTTCACTATCCAAATATGTCTCTATCTGAAACTTCCAATGAGCATAATTTTCTCCATCAAAGTAAGGCTTGAGACTTTAGAATCCTTCATTGGCTATATCTTGATCTTTGCTAGCACTGTTTAGGTTTCGATACTAGACTAAGCTCTGATAACAATTGTTGCTCAGATATTGAAACAAGAAGGGGGGTTGAGTTGGATATTAAAAATTTTAACTGTTAAGTGTGGAAAGAAAAGTTAAGTTGAGTAGGGATAGGAAGATAACACACATGAATTTTTATAGAGGTTCGGGTGTTAACAAACCCTACTCCTCTCCCCAATCTCAATTGGGAGTTTCACTAACACACTAAGTGTTACAATGGAGTTTTACAAGCTCACTCCCAACTATGGTGTTTCTAACAATAGATCACACATAACCCAGAAATCCCTTGTATTTTAATGGCTCACACAATAAACCAATTCCTTGTGTTTTAAAGGCTCACACAAATAACCCTTACAAGTGTTCTACTCTTAACCCAAAATACCCAAACTCACTTGAGTAGTAGATTACAAGAAGAAACACTTACAAATCTATAATGCTCAGAGAATAATGAGAAAAATGATTTTTACAGAGAATAAATGTTTGTTTTGAAAGTATTAAATGCACAAGTGGCTTACAACAAGATTTTGATTCGAAGTATTAGCTATTCTCTTGTTATGGATTCATAAATGACTTGCATTTATACTTCCATGGTGAATTATAGCCATTTGGTTGCATTTAATGCAGTTGAACCAACTTTTAACTTCGTGCCTGACATGTTTCTCTTTCCTCTTTCACGATCGTGAATATGAGTGTCACGGTCGTGACTGTTCTTCCAAACCGTGACTTGAGTGGTGACTTTGGCCATAAAGCATTCTGGAAAGATTTGAAGTGTTTGATCACGGGCATGATAATATTATTTCACGGGAGTGAACATCCTTCCTAGTCGTGGTCCAAGTAGTGACTGTGGCTGTGAAACTCTCTGGAGGAATTTGTCATGTCTTCTCACGGGCGTGACCTTCTTTCACGGTAGTGACTGATATGATCATTCACGGTTGCTATCATTCTTCATGGCCGTGAACTTTAAATGTTGGATAATTGGCGCTAAGCTTCATCACGGGAGTGACATAAAAGGTCACAGGTGTGAACGTGTTATTTATTCATTTTTTTTGTCTTTTTAAGGTTAGTCTTCCATTCTCCATTCTTGCTATCATGTTCCATACCCTGTTCAATAATTGCTATCATGTTCCATACCCTGTTCAATAAGCTTAGAAAACAAGTATGTTAAATACATTATTGCTATTTTATTTGTTAGCATTAAAATAACAGAAATACCCCTCAAGATTCAACACTCCTCTTTCATCTTTTCCAAAGTAAGACATAGTTTTGAGCTCTTTTAGAGCTAATTATGAAAGAAAGAGAGTAAGAGGTTAGGGTTTGAGTTTTGACAAAAATAGGATTTTGATTATGATTTTGTAATTTATAGGAGTTCAAGGTGACAAAGAAGGAGCTCAAAGGAGCAAAGGCAAAGGAAAGTAGATTTAAAGAGTGAAAGAGCAAAAAGAAGTGGTTTGTGCATAACTTAAAGCAATAGCCTGTATTTTATTATCAAGTTGCATAATTTGAGCAATTAGTATATAAATGATTACAAATTAGTAGTATTTTATGATAAAATTTTAGGGATGCATGTTTGCTAAACTTATGATTAATTTTGGTAAAAATTGAATTAGGTAACTGTGTGTCCTTTGTTGGATTTTGTTGAACAATAATTATATGTTACTATAACTTGAGCTCTGGAATTCTGATTAATGTATTCTTTATTGGATTTGAAATTTAAGACACAGGGATAAAACTTTTATGAAGAACATGAGACTTAATTTGGATGGTAACTATGTTAAAAATTAGCTTAAATGTTGAACCTTAAATATGCCCCCAAAATTATGGATAAAACTTTTTGTGACCAGTCAATATTAAATTGAGCATATATTTTGATAAATAACTCCAAATTAATTTATTTGAATTGAAAATTAAAGCTAAGATCTGGGGATATAAATCTCTACAAGACTACTTATTCTAATTCGGACTTTAACATGACTAAAATTGAGATCAAAAGCAGGATATGAAATCTGCCAATAATAGGACATAGTAGGAATTGAAGAATTTAATATGTAAAATGATGTGGATCTTATTATATTATGCAAATTATATTTTCATTTGAATATTTAAGTGATTAATTGAGTCATTAAACTCATAAAATGTGTGAATTTAATAGTTACGAATTTTAATGACATTAATTAAGTCCTAGAATACCTAGCTTAGAACTAGAATTTTGGATAGATTGACATGTCAATCGGGGGGATTATGAATACCTATGATGACATGATTAATGAAGCCGATGATGATGACATTATAATTAAAGCTAGTAATGATATTATTATTAATGTCGGTGATTTGTCCATGTGGCACTTATAAATGCCTAAATAACAATCTCATTATCTTAGTTGGTGGTTATGAGGTGTTATAAGCATAAATATGTTAACTTGGTATAAATAATTTTATATGTGAATTGGTTGTTCATAAATATGAATATAAAAGAATAATTTATTTTTATAAGATGATTATGCAATGCCTATATGTAAATAAAAAAATATGTATATATGTATAAAGAAAATGCAAGAGCAAATGAAAAAAAATAAAAAAATTGTATAACTTGACATATATGAATGATAACACACTGATGCATATTGTATGAATATAGTTTATTGTCTTATTTATATACATCACTAAACCTAGAGCTTAGCATGAAAGTTTTCTCTCTCGTAAATATAGAAAAGAGTAGCCTAGGCCAGTTAGGCAAGAACAATGGTGACATGATCAAATACAGCAGTAAACTCAGTTATAGTAGGCCACTTACCTTGTAATTTGGTTTTATAGGTTTATTAGACCAATGTGTGCTTTGTATATTAAGTATTTTGTAAATGTTATATTTTATAAATAAAAGTATGTTTTGTTTTCTCTCTCAAAGGAAAAAAATATTATGCTATTTTATTTGTGAATTTCATTATGAATAAGATTTTAAACAATGAAGTTAGTGTAGTGCTCCCTTGTTTTAGGACTGGTGTCAAGGCACGTGTGCTGAGGTGAAGGGGTGTTACAGAGTTTTGGTATCAGAGCTCGGTTTTGGTGGTTTTGGTTTTTCAAAAAAATGAATTTTTGTAAATATTTATGATATATGTAGACCCACAATTGACTATATGAGTTGCTACTTATTGATTAGCATTGTTATCTTTTACGATATGGATAGGTTATGACTTCAAGATCACGATAAAATTTTGGCTAAAGAGGTTGAGAGAAAGGCGACCGAGTTGTCGTCGGGGTGTAGCATAAAGATTTGGTGCTAGTTCATCACGTGGACAGTCAGTTACTAATACAGCACAAACAGAGTTGATGAGGAATATGGTAGATCTATTATAGAGGGCAACACATCCAGCCCTATTGGTGTTACAGTTTGAGAGGCTGAAAAAGTTAGAGGCATTTGATTTTTATAGGATGAGAGAGGATGATCCTTCCATGGTAGAGTTCTGGTTGGAGCGAGCTGAGAGGGTTTTTGATTAGCTGCATTGCACAGATGAGCATAAATATAAGTATTAGTATCTTTACTGCAAAAGCACGCTTATGATTGGTGGCGGTCAGAGTCACAGAGCTCGGAGGCACTCGACCCTATGACATGAGAATTCTTTCTAGAGAAGTTTAAGGAGCAGTATATTCCTCTTATTACACGGATGACAAGAAGAGAGAATTCTTGATACTAAAGCAGTATCTGAATATGAGAAAGACTTCACATATCTTTGCAAGTATGTTGGAGTCATTATATCCACTATAGCAGATAAGTGCTGGAGATTTGAGGATGGATTGAAGGATCCGATTAAGCTGCAGGTCTCAGCCCTATAGTTGATGAAATTCCCTAGTTTACTAGTATCTGCCAAAACAATCGAAAGAGTCCTAACAATAAAGCAATTGGCATAAGAAAGAGGGTTTAAAAGACTCATTTCGCAACCGAGTGGGGGACCATTAAGTGGCAACATGGCAAGATCTTTTAATGGTCGATTTCAGGCTAAAGGTTCCAATAGGCCTTTTTTCTTCAAACGAGAACAACCCGCGAGATCCTTATCTTTAGTAGCTAGTGTATTGACACAGGCATCACGTGGATCTATACTCCTATTAGTGTGTCAACATTGTGGTCACTCTCATCTAAGAGAGTGTTAGTGGACGACATGAGCTTGCATGATGTGTGACTTTAAGGATCACCTATGAAGAAATTGTCCACTGTTACAGTTTGGCAGAGGCTCGGGAAGCACTGAGCTGGTATAGATACAAATTTCTGGATAGGATAGAGGTCGAGGTAGACGAGGCTGAGTAGGTCATAATCAGTTCAGATCTTGAGATGATGAAAAGATCGGAAGGAAATAGAGCTGCTCCAGCAAGAGCATATGCTATGTGTGGCTGAGAGGAGTAAGATGCACCCAATGTTATATTGGTAAACTCATTCTCTTTGGCTCTAACATCCATGCATTGATATATCTAGGGGACGATGCATTCTTACTTATGCACACTACCAATGGGTCGAGAGGGTTTAGAATCGAAGGCTTTAGAAGTTGAGGGTTAGCAAGGTGTTCAGGATTTGCCCGATTGAGATACAAGGTCGGTAATTCCCTGCATATTTGATAGAGTTACCATTCGATGATTTTGATATGATTATAGGAATGAATTGGTTAGCTCATCACGGTGTGGTAGTGGACTGCAGGAAAAGACAAATGATCATCAGAATTCCAGATCACGAAGAGATAGTGGTGATAGGTGAGAATAGGGGATATCCTAATAAGGTTATATCAATGTTGAAGGCTCATAAACTCATCAATAAAGGATGTGAAGCTTATATAGCATATGTGATTGATACGAAAAAAAGCAGCCCTAAGTTAACTGACATTTTTACTGTGTGTGAGTTTCCCGACGTGTTTTCAAAAAAGTTGTTAGGATTACCACCAAATTTAAAGGTGGAGTTTGCTATAGATTTGGTACCTGGCATTCCCCTATTTCAATTACACCATATAGGATGACATCTGTAGAGCTAAAAGAGTTGAAAGTATAGTTATAAGATTTGTTGGACATAGGTTTTATCTGACCTAATGTATCACTATGGGGTGCTCCAGTATTATTTGTGAAGAAGAAAGATGACATTATATGTCTTTGAATTGATTATAGGCAACTTAATTGGGTGACTATCAAGAATAAGTACCTATTACCTAGGATTGATGACCTTTTTGACCAGCTGAGAGGAGCAGATGTATTTTCCAAGATAAATCTTCGATTAGGGTATCATCAGCTGAATATTAAGGAGTCAGATGTACCAAATACGACATTCAAGACTCATTATGGTCATTATGAGTTCCTAGTTATGCCATTTGGCTTGACAAATGCACTAGAAACGTTCATAAACCTGATGAACAGAGTATTCAGACAATATCATAATAAGTTTGTAATTGTATTTATCGATGATATTTTGGTGTATTCCAGAGATCAAGAAGAGCATGATCAGTATCTCAGAATAATGCTGCAGACCTTGAGGGAGAAACAATTGTATTCAAAGTTATCTAAGTGTGAGTTTTGGTTGGAAGCAGTTAGTTTTCTAGGTCATGTGGTATCAGCAAAGGGTATCCAAGTTGATCATGGTGAGATTGAGACTATTCTTAATTAGAAACGACCTTGTAATGTGACAGAAGTGAGGAGTTTTGTTGGATTAACCGGATCTCCTTTGACCCTATTGTTGCGGAAATATGTCCAGTTCAAATGGATAGATAAGTGTCAGGCTAGTTTTGAAAGACTCAAGACGATGTTGACTGAAGCTCTAATGTTGACTCAGCCTACTATAGGGAAAGATTTTTTGTGGTATATAATGATGTTAGTCATAATGGTTTGGGTTGTCTTCTAATGCAATAAGGAAGGGTGATTGCATATGCATCTAGACAGCTTAAGCCACATTAGCTTATTTACCCGACACATGATTTGGAACTTGCAATGATAGTTTTTGCTCTTAAGATTTGGAGACATTACCTGTACAGAGAAATGTGTTATATTTACATAGATCATAAGAGTTTCAAATACCTACATTCACAGAAAGAATTGAACTTAAAATAATGAAGGTGGTTGGAGTTGATTAAAGACTATGATTGTGTGATTGACTATTAGTTAGGAAAAGCGAATGTGGTGGCTGATGCCTTAAACAGAAAGATATTAGCTAAGTTATGAGTGGAGTCTACTATAATGTAGAGGATTAAAGCGGTTCAGAAGCAAGATAAAAAGATGGTAAAGATAGTCGAAGCCATAAAAAAGAGAGAAAAATTGAAAATTTTCTTTGACAGATGATGATACCGTGTATTTCAAGAACTGGATTTGTGTACTGAGTAATAAAAATGTTGAAGTCAGATTTTAAAAGAAGCTCATGAAACAGTCTATATTATGCATCCAAGTGGAAACAAAATGTACCAAGATTTGAAAGCACAATACTGGTGGCTAGAGATGAAAAAGGATATCACCGAGTATGTTGCTAAGTGCTTAACCTGTCAACAAATGAAATATAAACATCAATTACCCACAAGATTATTACACCTAATACCCATACCAGAGTGGAAGTGGGAAAAGATCATGATGAATTTTGTGTCCAGTTCACCAATCACACAGAGGAAGCATAATGTAGTGTGGGTGATAATAGGTTGACTGATAAAGTCAGCACATTTCTTACCAGTCCGGCTGGATTATTCATTGAACAAGCTGACCAAGATTTATGTTAATAAGATAGTGAGACTTCACAGAGTAGCAATGTCCATTATCTTTGACAGAGATCCCAGATTTACATCGCAGTTTTGGATGAGCTTACATCAAGTTTTGGGAACTCAACTCAGTTTCAGCATGACCTTTCATCCAAGATAGATGGACGATCATAACGAGTTATTCAGTTGTTATAAGACATTATGAGAATTTGTGTGCTTGAATTTGATGGAAGTTGGGATCGATATCTACCTTTTATGAAGTTTGCCTACAATAATAGTCATCAGACAAGCATTGACATGGCTCATTATGAGGCTTTGTACAAAAGAAAGTGCAGGACCCCAGTTTATTATATCGAGTTGAATGAGAAAAAGTTGATCAGACCAAAGATAGTTCAATAGATTGAAGAAAAAGTTTGAATGAGCAAGGAAAGATTAAAAGCACAAGATTGACAGAAGTTATACGCTGACCTTAAGAGGCAAGATATTGAATATGTTGTTGGTGACAAAGTATTTCTCAAAGTTTCACCTTGAAAAAAAAGTGTTGAGATTCAGTAGAAAAGGAAAGTTAAGTCTAAGGTTCATTGGATTCTATAAGATTCTAGAAATAATCGGACTAGTGACATATCGATTATCCCTTCCAGCAAAATTGAATAGAATTCACAATATTTGCCATATTTTGATGCTAAGAAGATATCGTTCAGACCCAATTCATATTATACCAGATGATGAGATATAAATGCAAACAGACATGTCTTATGAAGAGGAGACAATGGCTATCTTAGCACGTGAAGAGAAAGTTCTCCGGAACGATAAAGTTCCTCTAGTTAAAGTCTTGTGGCGGAATCATACGGTTGAAGAAGCCACGTGAAAAAGTCAGAAAACAATGAAAAGGAAATATGCCCAATTGATGTTGTATGAATCGGTAAAATTTTGAGGAGATAATTTATTTTAAGAAGTGGAGAATGTTATATCCGCTAATTTAGTAACCGAGTCGAGTGTATCGCGTAAGTGACACGTCGGATCGATCGGAGTCTAAATTCAGATTTTGATTGAAATTAATCAAAATAATGGTTAATAAATATGAAATATGCCTATTAAATTGTTTATAATGCTTAAAGAAATTGATTTACTGTAAAAGACTAAATTGTAAAATTTGATAAGTTTTGGGATTAATTTGTAATTTATCAAAAAATTAAGGATTATATAAGAAATTTGTCATTTAAACATGATTTTTGGTCACCTAAATACATGTTTTTGGCCACACCATGTAAAAGAAAAATTAAAATGATAATTAAGCCTAAATATCAAGTTATGGTCAACTATGATGGGACTCATAGTAAGAAATTCGGCTTTTTTCTTCTTTTTCTTCTTCTTCCTGATCATCTCTTTTTTAACTCATTTTATGTTCATTCAAAACCAGCTCCACTATTCCCCATTAAATCTCCATAGCCAAAGTTTGGTTCAAGGTACAATAAAAGAGGAAGTAAAGAGAAAAATGCATAACCATTCATAACAAAGCTTAAAAAAGCTAGTAGGAGCAAAAAAGAAGGGAGAAAAGAAAGAAGAGAGGAGAGTGAAATCTCCAAAGTATGGTTTATGAGGGAAACAAAGAGTATAGATAAGAAGCTTTTCTTCTCCTCTTTCATCTTTTCCAAAGTAAGACATAGTTTTGAGCTCTTTTAGAGCTAATTATGGAAGAAAGAGAGTAAGAGGTAAGGGTTTGAGTTTTGATAAAAATAAGATTTTGATTATAATTTTGTAATTTATAGGAGTTCAAGGTGACAAAGAAGGAGTTCAATGGAGTAAAGGCAAAGGAAAGGAGACTTAAAGAGTGAATGAGCAAAAAGAAGAGGTTTGTGCATAATTTAAGGCAATAATCTATATTTTAATATCAAGTTGCATAATTTGAGCATTTGTTATGTAAATGATAGAAAATTAGTATTATTTTGTGACAAAATTTTGGGGATGCATGTTTGCTAGACTTATGATTAATTTTGATAAAAATTAAATTAGGTAATTGTGTATCCTTTGCTGGATTTTGTAGAACAGTCATTATATATATTGTTATAACTTTAGCTCTGAAATTCTGATTAAAGTGTTATTTATTGGATTTGAAATTTAAGACATAGGGCTAAAACTTTTCTAAAGAACATGAGACTAATTTGGACGACAACTATGCCAAAAATTAGCTTGAATGTTAAAACTAAAATCTATCCCGAAAATTTTGGGCAAAACTTTTAGTTACTTGTCAATGTTAAATTGAGCATATCTTTTGATAAATAAATTCAAATTAATTGATTCAAATTGTAAATTAAAGCTAAGATATCGAGATATAATTCTTTAGAAGACTACTTAATCTAATTTCTACTTTAACAGGACCAAAATTGAGATCAAAGATGGGACATGAAATCTGCCAATAACAGGGCAGAGTAGGAATTGAAGAATTTAATATGTAAAATTATGTGAATCTTATTATATTATATAAATTATATTTTTATTAATATTGAAATGATTAATTGAGCCATTAAACCCATGAAATATGTGAATTTAAGAGTTATGAATTTTAATGAATTTAATTAAACACTAGAACACCTAGGTTAGAACTAGAATTTTTGATAGTTTGGCATTTCAATCAAGAGGATTATTAATGCCTATAATGACATGATTAATGAAATCAGTAATGACACTATACTTACACTCATAAATACCTAATTGACAACTCTATTATCCTAGTTAGTGGTTTCTAGGTATTATGGGTATAAATATGTTAACTTAGTATAAAAAAATTTATATGTTAATTGATTGTTTATAAATATGAATATAAAAAGAATAATTTTATTTCTATAAGATAATTATGCAACGTCTGCTTATAAATAATATATATATATATATATATATATATATATATATATATATATATATATATATATATATATATATATATATATATATATATATATATATATATATATATAGAAAACGCATGAGCAAATGAAAAAAAATATAAAAAAAATTATATAACTTGACATATATGAATGATAACACATTGTTGTATATTGTATGAGTATAGTTTATTGTCTTATTTATATGCACCACTAAGTTTAGAGCTTAGTGTAAGAGTTTTCTCTCGTGCAGATATAGAAAAGAGTGGTCGATGCCAATTCAGTGAGAAAAATGGTGACCCGGTCGGATACAACTGTGAACTCAGTTACAGTGGGTCATTTATTTTGGTTTTATAGGTTTATTAGACCAATGCGTGTTTTGTATATTAAATATTTTATAAATGTTATATTTTATAAATAAAAATATGTTTTGTTTTCTTTCTCAAAGGAAAAAATATTATGCTATTTTATTTGTGAATTTTATTATGAACAAGATTTTAAACGATGAAATTAGTGTAGCGCTCCCTTGTCTTAGCACGGGTGTCAAGGCACATGTGTTTTGTATATTCTCGATGTTCTCTCTAGCGAAAATGATGTTATCATCTGCGAAAAATAGGTGAAAAATAGTAGGGCTCCCTCTCTTCATGCCAATACCATGTACATCTCTTTGATTTATAGCCTTCCAAATTAAGGAAGAAAAACCTTTGCATATAAAATAAAAAGGTAGGGCAAAATGGGGTTTCTTTGACGAAGTCCCCTATTAGGCCTTAAAAAGCCTTTTCCAGAAAATTGTAAGAGACTAAAGATATGCATTGCATGATTAAACAACAAAATGAAAAAGGAATTTCATCTTTAACATAACAACCTTTAGATAAACCCATTCCACTCTATCATAAGCTTTGCTCATATCTAACTTAAAAGCAAAAAGTCTATTTTTACTCTTCAAATTATGCTTCATAGAATGAAAGAGTTCAAAGGATATGATCACATTATTTGTAATTAGATGATTAGGAACAAAAGCAGATTGGGTTTCATAAATGACACTTGAGAGAATTATTTTAAGTCTATTAGATAATGCCTTAGACATAAGTTTGTAGATGACATTATACAAGGATACTGCGAAAAAATCTTTTATATTATCCAAACTTTTAACTTTAGGGATAAAAGTTATGAAAGTATGATTAATGCCATTAGGGAAGGTACCAGAATTTAAAAAATTAAGGACGTAGAAATAACATCATTATCAATAATATGCCAAAATGATTGATAGAAAAGAGCAGACATACCATCAGGTTCTAAGGCTTTGCAGGGATGCATCTACTTTAAAGAATTGGTAACCTCATATGCAGTAAAAGGTGCCTCTAGAATTTCAGTTTAGGCTTCATTTAACTCTACACCAATAGCATCAATCACCAGATTATCAAAAGTGGGGTTAGAGCTTGAAAACAAGTCTTTAAAATAATTAATAACCACTTCCAAAAATCTCCTTATCTCCCCTAATCAGTCGACCTTTCCCATCCTTTAAGCTTTCAATTTTATTTCTACGTCTCATATCAGATGTTTTATTATGGAAATATTTTATATTACGATCTCCTTCCTCAAGCCAAATAGCTCTAGAGCATTGTCTCCACATAATTTTCTCTATAAGAAATAACTCCTTAAGCTCTTTCTGAAGTGTTCTAATTTCAGAGAAATCATCATCACTATTTACAAATCTTTGAGCCTATTCCAAGAGGTTAGATTTAAGTTTAAATTTTTTTTTGACATTATTGAAAGTATCTTTACTCTAACTCCTCAAATCTTAGGCACATCTCTTAATTTTATTCAATACCAAATAGCCATCAGGACCTGACCTTTCATTCCAAGCATTGTTTATGACATTTTCACAAGTAGATTCCCTTATCCACACAGCTTCAAATCTCCAAGGCGTTTCCCTATCAAAATTAGAATAATTATCCTTCCGGAAACAAACAAATAAGGGGCAATGGTCAGATGCTATACGTGTCAGGTGCTTAACTCTATAACTTTATAAAAGAGTGGAGAAAATAATAAAAATTTGTAAACACTACAAATTCGGTGGATGTATGAAAAAAAAAAAATAGACTATGAAGATATGGAAAATTTTTTAAAAAAATAGAAAAAGAAAGTAGGTCCAATCGACAATTTAGGAAAAAAATAAAAAAATAGCAAAAGCAACAAAAAAAAATGGAAACAATTAAAAATAACCAGACATTCAAATTTCTACATTTTATCATTTTAGTTATTATATATTACTAAGTATAAATAATAACTAAAAAAGGTAATCTCAGGAGTATTAAGTGTCCAAAAGCTTTTTATTTAATTCTTTGATATAAGGCAAAGATTTGATTCATTTAAATTATTTTTATGAAAAATGAGTTCTTGATATAAATTGAAAAAGTTAACAACTTTGCTTTTATCAAGTCTACATTGTAAACAGTTAAATAGAAAAACTACTGTATTAATCACAATTAATCTTAATTGCACCCATACAAACCAATACATGTTAAGGTATTAATATTAAATTAAGCTAAATAAAATTTTAATTCTTGCATAAAAGGTGGAATTGGACACACATCTCCACCCTTAAGGATATTATTAAATTACGCTAAATAAATTTTTAATTTTTTTGTAAAAGGTGAAAGTGGGCCCGCATCTCTCATTTCTCTTTCATCTTCTCAAAACTTCTAAATGTTTCTCCACTATTATTAGAAATAACAATGAGGTGGCTTCGAGATGAAATTCTTTATTCTCATCCTTGATCTCAAAATGTATACTTCATCTCCAATTCTGCTTCGTTTTTCATCAAGAGAAAATTATAAATCTCTGTCATTGCACAATAAAAGGACGAGAATTCCCGACCTAGACCAGATATTTAATTTTTTATTTTATTTTATTTTAATATTCAAAATATTTTTTAGTTTTAGTAATTAGTTAATTATATAATTGTCTAAATAAAAAATACTTTTTAATTTAAATAAATGTTATATTTTTATTTTATTAGTTTTTAAAAATATTAATTATGTTAAAATATAAATAATTATTATATATATATAAATATAAATATAAATAATATGTCGAGGTGGAGATTAGGGTGGAGGATGTACATACTATCCTCGCCCTTGTCTCCATCACAAAAAATTTTGGGATCGGGGTGGGGTGTGAAAATAATTAAAAAAATCCTCTTGTTCGAGATAGGACTCTGTGTAAATGAGTCTAATTGTCATCCCTAACCATTATTTATTTCTTCAATGATATAAAAGGTGGAATTGGACACACATCTCTCATTTCTCTTTCATCTTCTCAAAAATTCCAAATGCTTCTTCACTATTCTTTATTTCTTCACCCGTAAGAAAAACACTACCACTATCTTTGCTTCGATCAACTTAGAGAAATCAAAAGAAAAATCTTACATGATAAGAGAAAGATTAGGAAATTGAGAAAATATGTGCTTAATTGAGACAAAAAAAAGAAAAATAAAGCCAAAGTTGGTGGAGTATTAGTTTTGGCTAGAGTAAGAAGTGCGAAGGAAAGAAGAATTTACTTATGCGAGGTGTTGGAGTTTATGAGATTCATGGAAAACTAATGAGAAATCAGTAGATTTGAGGGAGAAAATAACAACTAATTGAAGGGGGGAATGTGTTAAAGCTTTGAGTTCAAAAGATGTTGATGAATGTGAGCCAATTCATTAAAAAAATAATTTGTGCAGTTGTGACCTTATTAAGTGTATAATTCTATCTTTTTTAATGAAATTTGAGAAATTTTTTGAGAATGATGTTGGGTTGATTACATAAGGGGAAAAAATATGAAAACATTGTCGTTTTGGAGGAGGACAATTTTGTATATTGTAGTAGCTACACTGTATTCAGAACTCATTTTTAACATTATTAATAAATCCTTCAACAAATTAATTAATCCCTAAGTTCTATTTTTTAACTAGACAGATGTATAATTTAACACAAGTAACTAAATTTAGAATTTATAAGTAGCAAAAATTACTAAAAATCACAAAAAAATAGAAATGAAAAAAATCGACTTGAAGAAAGTGACCCGAAAGTGATCCAAACTTAAAATGATCTGGTCTGTTATGATCCAAATCTAAATCCAAACTTATCTAAATAGATTCGTTTACCACCTTTAGTGTAAAAAATTTATACATGAAATGAAACATAATCTACTCTCATAGAGGGACTTCGTAAATACTCAATTCACTAAAAATACAATCAAACCAAATTTCATTATAAAAATATATGTAAATTTTAACTCAAGAGCCAATTTTCATCTTCTATCTTTATTAGATACAAAAGGAAAAATAATTAATACCAGTAAAAAATAAAATTTAGGTCTTATTTGGCATTGCATTTAAAAAAAATATTTTTTTAGAAAACAATTATTTTTTATTTTTTAAAATTTTGAAAAATAATTTTGGAGATAAACAAATAATTAATTGTTTTTCCAGAAGCATATTTAAAAAATTATAAAAATAAAAAATCAACACAACCTTTTACTTTTTTCACAAATCTAACAATTTTAACGAAAATATGCAGCTTTAAAGTTTTTATAACAAAAATAGCTTTCGAAGAGAAAAAAAAATGATATTTTTGCCTACATGGACGCAATATTTTTTTTAAAAAAAAAGGTGAATCGGTTGATCACAGTTGTGTCAACAAACCCATATCAAAGCACATCGTTTTACAGGAAAATGAAACCAAGTAAATACAAATATAAATTTGGGCATTCATAGAGTATTCAATAAGAAAATGGTAGACCAAACAAGATCTAATAAAAACAATGAAAAACTATTATTTCAAAAATCTATCAAATTAAAGAAAGAAATAATTTTTAAAATCAACATCCAAAACCAAAAGGAAAAAAAAAAAGAAAAGAAAGAAGAACATAGAGAATAACAACTAATGTAAAACAGAGCATAAAATCTAACCATGCAAGCTCTCTCTTTCTTGATCCATAAAGCTCAAGAATCAAATTAAATAGAAACTCACAATTTTTAATAAAAATATATGCATATGTACGTTAGGTTTACAAGCTTTGCAAAGGGAACCCATAGAATTAGCAAGATAAGGAGAAAATGAATTAGATCCAGAAACTCTCACTTCCCTTATGAAAATGAGGGATAATATGAAACCGAGTGAGCAAATCGCCCTTATTAGTAACATGAGTAAGAGCCCACATCATAACATGCTTAGAGTGAGAGGAGTGATCCACGACTACCATTACTCTCTTCTTCATTTTGCGATTTGGAAATATTTCATAGCAAATCTTGAAACATTTTGTTATCATTATTGTTTGACAAGTTTTGTAAAAAATTTATTGTGGCATTTAGAGCCACAATTCTTACATCAACAATGGTTGAATTCCTTAAACAATTTAAGAACATGAACGGTTTCGCCAATAAACTGAGCCAATTGAGCAAAAATAAAAAAAGTCAATTCTTAAAGATTATGATTTTGTGCGGTCACACATTAGAATATGAACGGTTTTAAGGAATATGGTTTGATAAATTAATAGTGTTTCAAAGTGGATGGAGTCGAGGAGGATGGCGAGTTGCTGCAACTAAGTTTAATCGACAACCATCATGGATAAGTAGGGAATTAGAAATTTTGAGGGATATGGTTTTTGGTGGTGGTTGTAGAGAAGAAGGAAAGATAAAGGGGGAATTTTGGAGGATTTCTAGTGGTGGCTATATAATAGAAACCGATTCTGCTACATAGTTTAGGGTTCATTTTCAAGCAAAACAACATGTTTTGATATGGATTTGCTAACACAACTGTAATTGACTAATTCAGTTTTTTTTTTTAAATTTAGCATCCATATAGGTAAAATATCTTTTTTTTTTATTGTCAGAAGCTATTTTTATTATAAAAACATTAAAATTGTGTATTTTTTATTAAAATGCTTAGATAGGGTTATAATTGTAAAAAAAATAAAAAATCGTAATTTTTTAAATAATTTGGCCTAAAAATATTTTAAACATATTTTATTGCAATCCCAAACGGTAAGATCGCAGCTAATTGCCGACGTATGTGTCCGGCTTATAATTAACACCACGGGTGAGAGCGTCATGCTTTGTAGCTCGAGTTACCCAAGTACAAGCCCTATATATACTCGTTTCATTTTATTTCTTGCTTTCTGCTCCCCTTATCCTTTTTTTCTTCTTACTTATATTCTTCCTGTCAAATTATCAATTCATTAAATTTAAACCTTCGCCTAAATAAACCGACTCAACACACTCACTGAACACTACAAATCCGCTGTTGTTACGACTTCAGTTCGGCTATGGCGTCGTCAAAGGTGATGGCGACCTCGACAACCACCAATCCTGATCTGCCACGTCAATCTTCTCTTTGTTCTTCCCTCTCCACTCTACTCACTGATCTTCAAAACCAAAACCAAAACCAACCCCATAATCAAATTGCCTCGCAAAATTCGCTGTCTTCGATGACCATGGATGATCTATTGAAGAATATTTACTCCTATCCAACTCCGCCGCAGGCGCCAACTGATCCGCAGGGGCATTTTCCTGGAGGCGCGTCGAATTCACGCGAGGAGAGCTTCTCATTTCCTAAGGAAGCGAAGTCTGTTGATGAGGTATGGAAAGAGATTATTGCCGGCGGGGATCAGCGGCGGGAGGGAAGCGCCGGCGATGGTATTGAAGGGATGACGTTAGAGGATTTTTTTACCAAGGCAGGTGCAGTTCGAGAGGAGGATGTTAGAGGTGTTGGAGTTCCTGTTCAGGTGGGGACGGCTGTAGTAGCTTATGGTGTGGATACCAATAGTAAAATTAACAACGATAATAATAATAATAACAACAATAATAGCAGCAGTAATTATGATAACGGGCAATTTCAGAGGGTTGGAAATGGGATTATGATGGCGGAAGGTGGGAAAGGGAGACAGAAGAGAAGGACTGTGGAGGAACCTCCATTGGATAAGGCTACCCAGCAAAAGCGTAGGAGGATGATCAAGAATCGTGAATCTGCTGCCAGGTCCAGGGAACGTAAACAGGTTAAATTTACTGGGATTTTGTACACCTAAAGGAGCATCAATGTTTCCTGAGTAGCGTATTATATAATTGTTTAGAAGCCTTGGAAGATTCTGGCATAGAAATGTGTATATTTTTTAATCTGTTACTCAAGATTGTGATGTCTTTATATTGAAGTTCCTTTTTTTCATATCATCTGTATTTGATTCTTATTAATATAATTTATATTGCTCTTGATACTTAGGCATACACGATTGAGCTGGAATCTCTGGTGACAAAATTTGAGGCGGAGAATGCACGGCTTGAAAAAGAAGAGGTACCGCTTTTTTGTTTATTTATTTATTATTATCGAGTTTAGGATTTAAGTTGTGACTTTGGAATTTTTTGTGGTGATGAATGTGTGGCTTTGCTACACAGGGCTCTCTATTCTTAGTCCAGTTTTGCCCTGGGATAATTACTAAAATATGACGATTCTATAAAATGGGGTTTCAAGTATTTCTCCATATGGAGTGCCGCTTGGAATGCATGTTCCCCATTTTATGTGGGTTTTCTGAATAGTTCTTTCATAATATTCAAATCATGCTAAAAAAATTGATGTATGGTTTCAGCCTAGGGCTGTAAATGGGTCAAATAAACACAATGACAAGCTCGAGCTCCACTTGTTTCAAAATTTTGACTTGAAACTTGACTTGACTTTATTGAGTTCTATGTTTCTATGCTCAAACTTGTTAGATGATATATTTTAGATACTGAACTTTATAAATTTAAATAAAAATGTTATTAGTCTCAAATTAAAACTTGAATATGCTCAAATTGGAGCTTAAATTAATATTTTTATCATATATATTTAGGATAGAATAATGAGCACTATAACCCATTATTTATATAATATTGTTCAAAATTAAATGAAAAAATAAATACTTGACCAACGTCGCTAGTTGAGGCTTGAGTAGAATCCTTGGAAGATTGAGTCGATGAAAATTGAGTTGAATTCAATTATTACGTGAGTAGCTTGACTCATTCACACCCCTAATACAATATTCAACTTTTTAAAGTTTTACTTTTCAGGCATCTTTTCAAGGTCACTTATACAGCATATACTTTCATAATTTAAGTATTAACTGATTGTTGTCCCAGTCTTTTTCACATCATACTCAGCACCATACTACTATGTTTTGGCTTTTGTAAGTAGCAAGATCTTAGCAAATGTCATTCTAGGATATCTTCCAATATGATATTGATTGAAGTCTAATTCAGAAAGATGAAGCAATCAAAATATGGTATAGGATCTGTACTATTTTCAGTGAGCTTCTAGCTTCATTTTCTTGGTGGTCACAGACTATATCATGTGGTTAGCCTTGGTGCAATGTTAAGATCTTCACTAACCCTCCTATATTCCTATTGAGGAGAGTCTGATTAGGAAGTTTTTGGGAGGTAGTCATACTAGAAGGGATAGTTACTTGTGTCATTTACTTGTCATAGTTAATGACTATACTATCTCTAGCAATTCAATCCATCTTAGTCTCCACAGAATTCATCCTCTCATTCAATCTATCAATTCTGTCTTCTTACTATCTTTAGCAACTCATCCATCTTAGTTTCCACAGAATTCATCCTCATTTAACCTTTGACTTAGGTTTGGTGTTTCTCACTGCTGGTTATGAAAACTTAGATAGAAGGTCTATATTATACCTATTTCTTTAGGTTGTAGGTTTGGCAGTTTTGGAAATTTGGATTAATTGGGAAAGCTAAAGAAAGAAGAAAAAAAAAAGACTTAAGTATTTGTTATCGTGTTCCATTTGGATGCAAATAACATGATGAAATGGTTGGTAGGGCTGTAAATGAGCCGCCCGAGCCGAACTGAATATTGGTGAGCTCGAGTTCGGCCTCGACTCATTTAAGTTCTTCACAGGCTCGTTCTAAAATTATTAAACTCACGAGCAGCTCGAGCTTGGTTCGTAAAAAAACTCATTTATTATGTTTAACGAAATTAGCTCAAGTTCGGCTCGTTAACTAAGAAAGACAAAAACTCAAGTTCGGCTTTTTAACTAATAATGAAAAAAACTCGAGTTCGATAACAAAATATATTATAAATGAGTTTTTAAACGAATATGTTTGCGATCTTTTAAATGAACATATTTGTGAGCTTTTAAACAAATATATTCGTGAGCTCGTAAATAAACATATTTGCGAGCTAACGAACCAAATTGTATTAAGTTCGAGCTCGGATTTGAGCTCAGACTTAACTCGTTAATAGTAATAAATGATTTCGAATGAGTTTTTTTCCGAACCAAGACCCAAATAGCTCGTGAGCGGCTTGGTTTATTTACAGCCCTAATAATTGGACAATGGGAAGGTCTAAGAAATGTAGTTATGCAAGATTAGAGTATTGTGATTAGTTGTAGGAATCCAAAGCTTCTAAGGTTAAAGATTACTTTTAAGTTTATGATTACTCATACTTGTAAGGCTTTATTCTCATGTTTCAGGCCTAAAATTGTGGCATTTGTGCTTCTTTGGATTGTTTTGTGCTATCCAATCATAGATCTGATGCCCATATGATCTCTGTTGATGTTGAAGGAATTTTATTGTGAAGCTTAGTATTCATTTTTCCCTCTTTAATTTCATAATAACCAGATCAAAATCCTGCAAATAATGGTATATTTGCAGATTAAATGAGATAACTGTTTGACACACTAAACTAATGGGGACCAGATGTTGTTTTCTCCTCTCTTGTATTTACCTTTATGATTGATGAATAACTGTTCCTACTTAAAATTTCAATCAGAACACCACTCCTGCAAGCTGTCTTGTGTCAGAAAAGGCAGGTTTCAGGTAGTTGTTTAGTGCTGCTCTAGCCTTGTTAACCATGGAACTGTAGGTTTAGGCTTCGTACCTGAAGCTCAACCCAAACCTTGGTGTCCTACCATAAGCATCACATCTAGGTTCACATTTGCATCACAAAATCCAAAAAGTCTGAAATTCTATTGACTGATAAATTGATCAATAATTATATATTTTTATAGGTTAAAAATAATTTTCAATTTTCAATTTGTTGGCCGATTATCTTGTTGTAGTCTTCTTAATTGGATTCCATTAGACAACTTATGTTACTCCAACACTTCATTTTTGAAGTACGTACGCGTGCCATTTGGGTATGACATTGGTATGTGTATGAAATCCTTACCAGATCATTCACTTTAAAAGTGGATACTCATAATTCCAGTTTCATTTAAATTACAATTGCAGATTAAATGGACTTGAAAGAGTTTGTAAATTTATAATAATTATCTCTTAACGACGCGCAATTGAAGACTATGATTTGTGATGGTAACAAAAATTAATATAAATTATATAGCAAACTTGGGCTGATTTACAATTTAAATGAATTTAGAATTATCATTTTATTATTTGTTTGTAGTTTGAATTTTAGAATTTAAATATTTTATCCAATTTTATTTTATTTTATTTTGCAATTTAATGTTATAATTTAATCTGTCTTTTAACTTAAATTATTATATATAAAAATTAAAATATTTTCATATATATATATAGACGTATTCTCGTACCTGTACCCTAATTTTGGGTACTTTTTAGTCATATCCACATATCCTAAAATTTAAAAAATAAAAAACCGGACTTCTAAATATGTATCCTTGTCGGGTATCCATACCCGAGTCCAAGCAACATAGTAGACAACTAAAATGTAAACTAAGATTTACAACTTCATAAGGAGACTTACAGGTGTAGATCAAATAGACTTGGAAGAAAATATTTTTGTGGAGTTAGAAGAATTATCTGTTAATGACCCACAATTGGAGACTGTAATTTGTGGTGGTTACAAAAATTAATATAGATTATATAGCAAATTTGAGCTGATTTACTATTATAATGGAATTAAAATTATCATTTTATTGTTTGTTTGTGCTTTGAATTTTAGACTTTAAGTTTGTAATTTAAAATATTTTATCCAATTTTATTTTATTTTATTTAACAATTTAATGTTATAATTTGATCTATCTTTTAACTTAAATTAATATATAAAAATTAAAATATTTATATTTATATATATTTAGGCATATCCCTGTACCCTAATTTTGAGTAATTTTTTAGTTGTATCCTCGTATCTTAAACTTTTAAAAAAAAGAAATCGGACATTTAGATATGTACCCATGTCGGATACCCGTACCCGAGTCCAAACAACATAGTAAGAGTTGAAAGTACTCAATAATATTCTAAGTAAGCCCCATTTGTTATCAGACCATTAGTCTTAAGTTTCTTGAGTATTTAAACTTTATTCTTATTGACCTTAGGAAGATAGAAATAGATGGAAGAGATGATATGTTTGGATAGGCTAGACAAGGTACATTCATTAGAAGTAAAGAGGGACAAAGTAGAGAGAAGGGAAGGGCGCGAGGGGAGGGTGGGGGTTAGGGGTTTTCAGAAGAAAAGTAGAAAGGAAAGACCAAATTTCCATTGGCATCTATGTGAGGATTGACATAACATTTTCTTTAACTTTTTTCTTTTAAAATTGGGATAACAAGAAAGAAATCATACTTATATGTGCTGTTACAACATGGCAAATTATTGCACGTCATGCTTGTATAGTTCAACAATAATACTGTGAAGTTTAAATGTAGGGCTTTTGCTTCACATTCAGTGTAGAATTGTTTTATTATTTATATGATTTCATAAATTTCATACTGGTTCTTAAAACTAAATAGGAAGCAGGTCTTATCATGGATGCCCAGCCATTCTTCCTTCTCCTTTTCTTCACTTTTGTTGTTTCTTGTCATTATTCTTACTTAGTTGTTCTGTTTGACACACTAGAGAGTGAGACACCTGCCTTCTGAAGTTTCAACAGTGAATAACACTGATGAAATTTAGGTCAGCTATAAAATTAAAATGTTGACTTAGGCTGATAAAGAGTAAGAAAGCAGAAAAATTGTTTTAGTTTTTTGGCTACTGGGAACAGTATCCCAATATCTGTAGCAACAATAGAAAGTAGAAGGTAGAAAATGAAAGGAGCAAAAGAAAAAAAAGGATGTGGGCTTTCAAACCAAATCATGACACTTCATAAAAAATCTAAAAAACTAGTTGCAAAGATTTTCCACTTTATGAAATTGGAACCAAATAAGAGATTTTCCTGGATAATATTACAATAATTTATGTTTCCTATAGGAAGATCCAATTATGGTCCTAAAAAATGTGAACACTTGCAAGATAAAAACTGAGATTTTATCATTTAGAATAAAATCATAATAAACCGCAAACTTGTTTTTCCATGATTAGGTGCATAAACTCTGCTTTTGTGAACACTCTAAATCTTATAAAGTATTGGTAAATTACTCTTTCAAGGGATTTTCTGAATGTTGATAATTGTATTGATGATAATCAAGAATAAGGTCAATTTATTCTATGTTGATTTCTAATAATAATTTACTAGTTTTCATGTTTAATTTTTCATTTATTTTGAAACTTGACTAAGAAATCAGAGTTGTAATTGCAGGATGATAAGAGACAGGAGAGATATAAGGAGGTAAGTTTCATGCATTTCATTTGTTTGGTATCACTTTACTCATTAAATTTTGGGCAGAAAGTCAAAATAAGCCTCCTAATTAACATGGTAATTCTTTTTGAGCCCGATCATTGATTGGAAGCAATCTTTCTATTAATAATTCGTATTTATTTATTGAAGCCAAAATGATGAATTAGCAACTTCAAAGTCAAGCAATTACATATATAATGCTTCAAACACAGTTGCTGAGGAAAGCACTTTGTGGTTGATTTCATATTTTTTACCTTTTCTTCAGCATGGAAAGCTATAAACAGAAAAGGAATTAGGGAATGCACTTCAAACTATGTTAAAAACAAAATCCCCAAATAGCACACCAATAAACAAGTGCCTTGGGACCTCTTCTTGTTTGTATTTTTATGGTTGTTGTGAGAGAGGAGGATGTTGGGAAATAGTTAACTATAATACGTGTAAATACTCGCAATTTCAACTTGATTGGTCATTTTTGCCTCAATTACATAATGTAATATTTTTAATGTTCTATAATTGTGTGCAAATATATGCATATGCTGCAGGGGTCTTATTTGATCTTTCTGCCAGTTTTCATAAACAAAATAGCAATACAAGGTTTTCTGGAAAATATAAATTTTTTTGCGAAGTACTTTCCCAAAGGGGTATGAATTGTATCTATACAGATATATTGGTTATCTTATGTAAACAATTATGTTTCTAGTGTCGACCAAGTACGGTAACGTCACATATTTTTCTTTTCATTGTTTATTTTATGGAATAAGTAAATTTTTTGCGAAGTACTTTTCTCTATGGGGGTATGAATTGCATCTATACAGGTATTGATTATCTTATTTAAATAATTATATGTTTCACATACCTCAAAATCAAATATTTTGTAATTACATAATGGGTTCCTTTTGATTAAATGCGGAGGATTGGAATGCACCTTCTATTTGGATTTTCATTTTCTTAATTCGGCATAAGGGCCCCTTTGTGTTGGGATCTAACGTTGACGGTTTTGAGCATAAGAACCTTAGTTTTAACTGTCTTTAGAATTACTATTCATAAAATGTCATTTTATAAGAAGAAACCTCTAAAAAGCACTTTCTGCACAAATCATTGTGCTTTGTTTTGAAAAAAGATGGATTTCCAAATTCTTTTATAACTGGATCAGCCTAGTGTAAATTTCCTGCCAAGTTACTGAATATCTAAGTTACATTCAAAAGAATTTTTGTGAAACTTCGGCTTTTATGAATAGGCTGGAGGACCAAGAGTTGCTTTTAAATTTTAATATGCACTGAACTAATATGTGGGGATCCAACCCTAATTTTGTGTAGCTGATGTTTGTTGGTATTTCACTTCCTTTAAAAGAACAATGATTTAGATTAGTACTTGTTTTAGATTAATTCCCTTTTTTGATTTGGTCTCCCTCAACATCACTTTAATGCAGCTCATGGAGAAGCTGATACCAGTTGAGGAGAAGCGAAGACCACCACCACGAGTTCTTCGTAGAGTAAGCTCTGCGCAGTGGTAGGCGTGGTATCTTTCTAGCCGTTGTTAATAACATCATTTCCTTGGTTAGCATAAAAGTTATATAAGTTTTATACGAATATAGAGTGATATCAACAAAGGTAAAGAAGCAGAAACATATATCCATAGTTAATCGATCTTTACTGGTGGTTACTGAGTAATTGGGGTTGCATTTCATGAAGAGAAACTGAAGGAAGCCATGAGCCCAAGTAAGTTATTTACTGCCAAACTACATATGAGAGATCCATTACAAATGTTTGTTAGTTTTCCTATCCATAGAAATTAAAGAGCCAGCTCCTGTTTGTTAGATTACGTGGTTTATTCTCACATGCCTGGCACATAGAATCTGAAAATAGGACCAAAAATATATACTAATTTATTTTATAATAGCTACTGTATATGAGTTGGGCTTTTATTTATGTTTGAGGTGATATGGTTGTAGAATTCTTCCTCTGTGCTAATATTGGGGTGGCTACAGTTTCTGTATATTCAAGTTTGGCATTCATACATGGTGGTTGACACGGGCTTCTCCTGTTTGCATATCTTTATATGGACAGAACCTTTCCTTGTTTAATGAATTTTAATTATCTTGTTTATTTTAAAAAAAATAATCTCCCCTCACCACTCTCTTCAGAAGAGGTTATTAGATGCGCCTGTCAATTGCATCCCACAAAGAGACGTGGGTTTCACCTGTGAAAAAATATTTCTATTTTGTTAATGTCTTGAAATTCTATTGTGAAAACATATATGTACTCCGCATAATGTAGTTAATAGACATTTTATTCAAGAAAAGCTGGGTAAGGGCTTTAATTTTCACTTCCTTAATTTGTCCCTATTTGTAGTCAAAGTGAATTTTCTCGCTAAAGCATTGCCAGGTGTTCAAAAATTAAATGGCAAGTTTGGAATGAATGATATATATTAAACTTAGGGGGGAGTGGAAAATTATTGACAGCTTGTAAATCTTTTTGTACATTGATGGTTGTATTTTCTTTCTTTTTTAATATTTATGTGTTAGGGTTTAATTTTAATTCGTTATGCAGTTTCTAGAATAGCCTTGATTTGATTTATTTTAGGAAATTTCCTTGGTTTGGTATAGTTTCCTAGTGTAGTCTTGTTTGGGTTTAAATATGTTCACGGATTTGTCCCGACCACCTAATAAATAAAACAAAATATTTCAGTCTCAATCGTTTAATGAAATATTTGATTGTCTCTAATTTTTTATTTGATTGGATTTCTTAAGTTTGATTTTTATTTAATTTTATATTTCAATATTTTCTGGCAAAAGTGTGCTACATACGCTGTTTATTAGCGCGCGATCATAATATTATAATATTTTTTTAAACTTTAAAATATTTGAAATAATTTAAACTATTAAATAATAAAAGTAAATAAAAATGCAAACCCTATAAAACTTTTTAACCTTAAATTTTAACACCACTTCTTTTTCAGTCACCATTATCTTCTTTTCTTGTCTACTACTATCTCTTCTTCTTTGTTCTTGAACTGGTTATGCTTCTTGAATTCTAAGAACATAACAAATTGGAGTCACAATTCACTGAGGAGCAGTTTCTATTAATTGATATTCAAATGCAAGAGCTAGAAATGGTTGGAAGAATGAATGACTTGCATTTTGAAAATCAAGGCCCCCAAAAGAACTGATGCTGAAAATGTGGTCGAGACAAGGGAAAAATTAAAAAAAAATATATATCGGCTAATGAGAGTTGCACAACTTAATAATCATAAAACCTTGAGTTTAATTTTTGTGGTTCCTTCGGAGGATTCATTTGGGTTGAGGCACTGTAATGTTGTTTCCTATGTGTTTTGTTATGTTTGCTTACCAGCCTAATCAAAGGCTCCCGAAGTTTTCGAGCTCTATGCTCAAGAAAGCTATTGGTTCTTGAGTTTTTTTTTTTTTAAAAATTCTGAATTAATTTTTTTTTTCACGTCGTTAATGCTAAATAATAGTATTTTATTCGTTCTGTTAACTCTGGACCAGAAAATGATGAGCACAAATTTTTAAGGTTCTAATCAAATACAAATAAGAGATTGACAACTTAAGCAAATTAAATAAAAGAATTAGGACTGAATGAAATAAAACGTGACAGTATAAGGACCCAGAAATGTATTTTGCCTAAATAATAAAAAATAATTTTTATAAATTATATTATGAATTCGTATTCATAATACATCATAGATTTAGATTCAAAACGACAGTTTATTATTTAATAATTCATACGTATGACGTGATTTTAGTGTCCAATATGTATTTTTTCATTGTATTCTCCTCTTCTTTTTTTTTTTTCTTTTCTCTGCCCATTTTTTTGTAAAATTTCTGTCTATTTTAAATTTGTTTTAAAAAGAAAAACCTTTTAATTTGCATATTTAATTTTATTTTTAGTATTTTTTAATGTTTTAGTTATTGTTATTATTGTTTGTGATAAAACAATATTAGTTTTGATATATTTGTAGAATAAAATGGTTGAAAATAAAAGATATTTAAACTAAAAATGAGTAATTTAGAGAGATAAAATTAAGTTACTAGAAGTTGAAGACGATAGATTTTAGTAGAAATAATGAACATGTAAGTGATGAATTTGCAAATTGTAAATAATGAATCTGTAAATGACGAAATTGTAAGTTTTAAACAATAAACATATAGCTTTTATACAATGAATCTATAAGTTCAAAACTATGAATCTGTAAGTGATGAACCCGTAAGTTTAAAATAATAAATATATAGTTTATATACAATGAACCTATAAATAATGAATCTGCAAGATCTAAATGATGAATTTGTAAGTTTTAAATGATAAACATGTAGTTTCTAAAATATAAAACTATAAGTTCAAAATGATAAACTTATAAGTTGTAAATGGCGAATTTGTGAATTCTAAACAATAAATTTTAAATAATAAACCTGCAAGTTCAAAATGATAAATCTGCAAATTGCAAATGATGAATCTGTTGCTTATAAATGATGAATATATAGTTTATAAATTTGTAGTTCAGAATAATAAATATCTAAGTTCAAAATGATGAATTTGTAAATTATAACTGATAAACATATTGTATATTTATTAATTTATCAAAATCTAATTTCAAAAAATCGTATGCTTTATTTTGTTTCGCACGTATAAAAAAAAAAGATCCATAATGCAATATAGATCTAAATCTATGATATAATAATCCAATAATTTTGTACACAACAAGTGAAGAAATACTTTTAGGCTTTTCTACAAACAAGGCAAAAAAGATTTCTTAAGCTTTGTACAAGGATTTTGCAATAAATGAATCTAATTCTCTTAGCTTATTGATGTATAGGAGGTAAAGAGAATTAAATTGGGTTGTTGAAAAAATAATTAAAATCAACTTAAACTAATTGGGATAAATTGAAAGCAAAATTGGATTATTTAATGTGTAGAGGCAAAAATTATAGGGAAAAGCCTTTATATAGGCAACAATATAACAAGAAAAATGGTCTATATTAAATTATGCTCTAACAAGATAAAAATGAGTAGTTAAAATATAACTAAATTTTTTATCCTAATCTAATCAAAAGAAATAATTATTGGTAAAAATATTATTTTTGTTGCAGTATATAAATCATGTTATATTATATATATATTCTTTTCAATTTAATAAGAAAATTATTGGATCCCTTTTCCACATATCATATTAACAATTAAGGACGTCGAGGTTTATAGTCAAATATTATTCTAATGGTATCTTTCAATAGTTTAAAGCAAGGTTAGAAGTCAATTGATGCACTGAAACATATGGAGTTCATTATTTGGAAATATTTGTTTTTATTGCTAAGATAATACTGAGACAGTTTTATTATTTTGGGTAGCAATTAGGACAATTTGATGTCAAAAATTCTTTCTTACATGAAGATCTTGATGAAAAGATTTACATGGAGATGCCGTTGGGATTACCTCCATCAGTTGGGGCGAGCAAAATCTAATTAATCCAATTGAATAGAATCAAACTGATAGTTTATTTTGATTTACTTAGGCAATTGGGTCAGTTTGGGTGGTTTATTAGGAATGTATTATTCGATTTGGGTTGGAAGATTTCTTTGTTATTTAAATATAAAATTAGATTTACCAATAAACTTGAATTGGAATTCTAATTAGTTATGGTCTATTCAAGTAAAATTTGAGGGAGGTTGTTCCAGGTAGGTTCTTGAACATGCACACCCCTAACTCATAAAATTGGAATTTTACGTAACCTTATAATTGTGTTGTAAAGGCCTAAAATAATTATTAGGTGCTTGGCTAATATGATCAGTTGACTCCTGCCCTAGACAACTTCAAAGTTCCCATGAATCGATTACAGAGGTTTCAACCACTGAACTTACTTGTGCTCCCCCTTTGATCGAGTGTTATTTCTATTAAAAATAGAGTAGGAAAGACTTTAATTGGCCAATCTAGACTCTATTTGGTAAAACTAACCAATATTCTAATTACAAACTAATAATTTAGTTGTAACTAATAATCTAGTAGTTGAAAATATAACAATTGATAATATTGCTAGTTGAATTAAAAATATTTAGTAAAACTAACTAAAAAATGTAAAATGATATAAAAGGACATGTTTATGTTAATTAAAAACGATATATAAAATATATTTACATGCATAATACAAACGAATTATATAATATATATGCATATTAAATAATATAAAAATTATATTAAATATCTCAATCCAATATAATAAACACATTGACCCTTATCATTTAATATTCAATTATTATATATACATACAAATTAAATAATTTAATAATTATATTATAAATAATTACCTAGGAGTTTTAAGTTAAAGGGGTATAACCTAACCTATCATTTGGCAAAAAAAAAAAAGCATATAATGAGAAACAAAAATTATAATATACTAGTTTATAAGTTGAACGCTAGTTTTATTAGTTTTTTTGGAAAAAATTATAATATAATTTTTTTTCCAAATTATTTACTTTACCAAACAAAGATTATTGGTCAAATTAAATCAAATTTATAGTCAAACTAAATTAAAATATAATTTTATATTACTAAACAGTGTCTTAATCTCTAACAAGATTGCCTCAGCTTCTCAAACACATGAGGTAACATATTTTCAATCGAAATCTCAATCAAAGACAAATTTTATAAAAGGCAGGATCTGAAAGAGAAGAATCACTTTCTAGAATTCCAAGTGACATTCTTCTTTCAGAAGCTAAAGATGAATGATTGAAGTCTCCTTTAGGTTTAGTCGAAGAGATTAAAGCGAAGTCATCAATTCAACCTTTGGAAGATTTACCAACATTATGTAAGCATAAGTTGAGAAGATCATACTTTATTTGTAAAACATTATACTTCATGGTGAGTGTTAGTGTCACTATTAATGATATTATAGTGACATATATAAATTCTAAATTTTAACCCCTCTAAATGAGATGGACTGATGATAATAATTTACAGGAGATAAATCATTCAATTGTTTCGAGAGTTGCAATGATTGTGAAAAGATCAATTCAAATTAGTGAAAAAATAACTTTATTGCTCGCTAGACTTTTTCCTAAAAATACATTGAGTTTTTGGATCTCTTTAAAAACTTTCAATGCACAATCAGGGCCTAAAAACTCTAGAAAATAAAATGCATCAAAACTACAAAGATCTATATGGTTAGACCAATTTAATGAACTGATGCCTATGCCTGAGGGCTAGGTGATTGGTTCAATTTTTGCACTATACCCCTAAATTAGATCTTTTGAGACTTCTACCAAGTTTTAAGTGATATTCTCCAAAAAATTCAAAAATATTATTTGGACCAATTTGAGTTTATTTTAATACATTGTTTGAGCTCAAATTGGAGTTTTGAAGTGACAGAGTTATGATTTTAGGTTTAATTTATGAGGAATAAAATATATTTTAAAATAAAATATTAATTATTTATAATTAATCACAATAATATATAAAAGTATACTTCATTTTTTCCTCAATTAATCACTTATTTTTCCTTATAAATTTATATTTGCAAACAAGTAGAGAACCAGGGGTACTATATATTTAGCCAGACTCTTGTAAATGATAGAGAAACTTGCAAAACACAATTAAATCACTCCAAAGATTAAGTCAGTATGCATATAATTGATATAAATATAGAAAATGAAGAAAATATGAGATATATGAATATCAAATGAGAAAGGAGAGTTGAATTAGAACATCACTCCCATTTGGGAGGTTTTTCACTTTTTATACTAGTAGTTATTCAAGTAGTGGGTGATTACCCTTGAATATAGTGAGCGATTATTCAAGATTTATTCTAGTGGAGTTGTGGGAAAGTAGCCTTATAACTTCCAATGTGACTCACTAATAGTACCTTCTTGACATGATGGAGGATGTAGTTATGGAAAGACATGTCAACAAGGCCAAATGACATTTTTAGCTACCCAAGCTAGCCTTCTTACTACTTATGGACTTGGCTTAGGCCAAGCCATAAAACTCCTATTTTAGGCTTTGTGTCTTCAGATGACACCTTCCAAGTATCTGAGTATTTATGATTAGCCAAATGAAAATTATAAGTCCTTGAAAAAAATAAGACTTCTTAAAGTTGCAAATTTTGAGGCTTTCAACTTCATTGTCCTTAGGCGTATACTAATGTTTACAGTAACTGGACTCTTTTGCTTTAAAATCCATCAACATTTTCATCTTTGTTCATTCTCTTTTGTTGGTATGAGTATCCTCCTTGATGTATTTGTTGATGTAGGCATCCACCTTCTTTTCCTCTTCTTCTTTTTCTTTTTCTTTTTCTCTTTCTTCTTTTTCTAATTGTAGTGAATGACAAGTTACTTCTTTAAAAATGCTATTCTTAATATCAAAATCATATCTATAGGAACTTTAGCCAACCCCAAGAAAAATGTTTATACTATAGTAATGTAGATATCATATACTAGGGAGCCTTAGCTCCCTCATGTGAATGTTTCATATCCGTGGGAACCTTTATCCACTTAGGTGAAATATCCTTACTTATCCTAAAAAATCTCAAATCAGCATATATGAAATGACATTTGCCTCATTCACATGAGATGACCTCTACTTCAATCATGAAACTTTTTCTTCCTTCATATAAGATGGCACTATCCTTGATCCGCAGATGCTTTGTCCCCTTTAATACAAAATCCTTAGCCTTAAGATGACATATGTGTAACGCTTGCTAATTTGGCATCGAACCACGAATGCATTATAAGGCCCAATTACACTTATTGAAATCTAAATTTAGGCTAAGATAACAATTTGGATATTTAATAAAGTAATTAACTCACTAAATATGGTTAATTAAGAAATGGTGTTTTAATTAAATACAGTTTTGAATAAACACATAGGTAGTGACATTTTTGTAAAAATCTAAGTGCATGAATTTAATATTAAATGTTTGACTTGGACCAAAATATGATTGGTAGATAGATTTTGTGGTGGATAATTAATGGGTGATGTATTTTAATATAGACCATTTGATCATGAGGCACCGATATGGTAGTTTTACATAGGGCAAAAGGGTAATTTTACCATGAGTATAAAACAACATTTATTTTTCTCTGTCCTCTCAATTTTTTTGTGCAAACCCATTTTCCATCTCTCTTTCATTCCATTTTCTCTAATTTTTCTTCCCATTTCTCATTTTTTTCTCACAACCCATCATAAACCCTAACAAAAATCAAGAGATTTTTTACCAAACGGTCAAATTTTGAAGAAGAACAAAGAAAAGATGTAGCTTGAATTGAGAGGAATGAATTTTTTGAAGGGAAAAAAGAAGAAAATCCTAGAAAGATAAAGATTTATTTCCATATTTCATGGATCTAGACAAGTTTGATGTTTTCTCCTTATTCTTTTTTTCTCTTATTCTTTTTTTTCGTTCTTGATGCTTAAAGGACCTCTTATTGAAAATTTAGGATTTTAACACAAAATGAAAGTTTTTAAGTTAGCAAAATGAGTTATGAAACCCATATTGGTGGAAAAGTAGAACCTTGATAAGGGTTTAGACATAAAAGGGAGATTTTGACATGGAACTTAAGATTTATGCTTAAAGTAGCATTTTTATGTTAAAACCTAAGTGTTAAGAGTTAAACGAAATGTTTTATACATTAGGAGAACTTAGTAGAGATGGAAATAGCCTCCAAGGAAAAGGTGAAGCTTGAGATAAGCTTAAAGGAGTGATTTTGAGGCTCCATAAAAAAGGTATGCAAACTTTGGCATTTAAAGTTATTTTTATGTGTTTTAGGTGATTTTGCATGTTCTTGTTAGTTTAAAGTACATTTTTAGATATTGAGATACATATGAGATGATTGATGCATGTTAAAATGATAAATGTTGAGACATGTTTGATTGTGGCCTAATGAAAGACATTGTCATATGGTAGATGTACTAGGAGTGATAAATGTATTATAAAAAGTGAATGTTGAGTAAACAATACTAAATGTAATGTTTGAATGAGTTTTAATTGATTCATTGGATATAAAATGCTTTTAAAAGTAAAAATGTTAAATTTCACAGGATGAATAGTTAACATTGAGTAAAAATGCAGTTGGTTAGATTGTTGCATGTTTGGATTGAGTTTGAAGTAATTTGATTCATGAAGATGAATTAGAATTGCTTGGAAATGTTTTGTGTATGATTTTGACATGAAAAATGTGTTAAAAACTTAAGAGTCGAATTATAGGAAGGCTCTGTAAGAGCCCAACATATGCATCACACTCATGACAAAGTCAGATAGGTTTGGAGAACTCTCTGTCACGTGTCTGACAAATGTGTCACCCATGAAATGAGGTTAATGTAAGGTTGTCACGCTCGAACGATGTGTGTTGTTTCTTTCCGTGATGATTTTTTTGACCTCCAACTTGTATGTAAAGGTTGTAAAACATATAAAAAAAAAACGGATCTTTGGGTGTAAAATTGAATGGTTTAAGACATGAACATTACATGACACTATATTATGATATAAAATGATTAACATGTAAAAATAATGTAAGGGTTAATAAATCATTAGTATGATGACATGAAGCATATCATACGAATACTTAAACATGATTACAAGAATATATTGTATGAGATACCTGATGAACACATAAGATTATAACTTGACATAAACTTAAAATATGAGCATACAAATGTTATGATTATATTATTTTAATATATGAAGGCACAATGTGTTGCATACATGGAAATGATGAAAAAATGCAACATACACATGAATTGATTAACATAGAGCACACATAAAGTCATGAATTTGTATGAAAAATAAAGTAATGATGCATGATATGAGTATATGAACATGTAATGTATGGAATGATATGGATTATATGCAACTTGTGTGCACGACTATATTATATGATAATGAGAATGATGATAACAAGGGATATGGTTTACGAAATGAAATGATATAAACTCATTGTTCTAACCTAGGAGTAAAATTAGGATAGATAACATGACATTAAGGGTAGATGGTACTATAAAATATACGATTAGAGGGTTAAATATCAGCTTGTGTCAGTGGCTCTTAATTCGTGATTAATTATATGAATGAATATGATTGATGGATGGGAGGTCAAATATTAGCTTGTGTAAGCACTCTTAATCCAATTATGCATGCATATATGAGATATGAACTTCAGTTAAATGGTTAAATTTTAGCTTGTGTGAATGCCCTTAGTCGATGAAGATTGGTTGAGTAAGACGATAAGGACAAGGGGTCAACTATCAGCTTGAGTGGGTGCCTTTGCTCCCAACCCTTATCCAGTTCAGCATGGTTTAAAGTGTCATGGGCGAACCAATTAATGAAAAGTACACATGAAGTTTAGTTCTAATAATATGGTTGTAGTTTGCCCCGGCCATGGTTCAGAATCGCTAGTTCCACGGTTCTACAAATAAAGGACCGGACCATAACCAGTTTGGGTCTAGCCAGTTCCGATTCATGAACCGGCGATTCAGCTAATTCCATTACTTTTTTATTTTTTTAATTATAATAAACACAATAAATACAATTAAAATTATTAATATTTAAAGTTTAGAAATTAAACTTAATTGTTGAGTGAATTTGAAGCGAAAAAAATAATTTCACTTATCAAATTGTGTATAAATGAAGTAAAAAAGATATTAAGTTAGAAATAAGTGAAATTTTTTGGAGAATAAATTAGTTAGAAAAAATGAGAATTTTGAGAAAAAAATATTAACTTATGAAATATTAATTTTGTGTAAATTATAAATTTGTACAACTAATAAGTTATAAAAAATGAAAACTTTGAGAAAAAAATAACTTATTGAATATCAATTTGTGATTTTATATAATAAGTGAGATTGTTATATAAAAAAAAGAGGAATTTAATTTTGAGAAATTATAAATTGGAATTTTGAAAAGATTATTTTTATTTGATAAATTAATAAATTATAAAAAATATTACTAGGATAAAAGCTAATCAATTTAATTTTTTTATTTTAAAAAATAATTTAATTATAAAAGTTTGAATTTATTATTATATTTTAAAAATTATAATATTAATAATTGGGCTTGAATTTAATTTTTTTACCATTAATTAATTTGCTTATGTATCATTTTAGAATTTAGAGAAATTAAATCTCACGTAGTTATCTTACCTTTTAAATTTTAATTATAAATCAATTTTATATATTTTTTAATCAGAACCACCGATGTCGTATGTGCAACTGTTTGTTCGGAGGTAAAGTCATATTGGTACTCAAATTGATCTTTCTATATTTTTTGTTGTCTTATTTTCACTTTTGTCAAATCATCAATACATGTTTGACTTCTAGTGTGTTGCCCAGGAATTGAACCAAGAAGGAGGGTTGAATTGGATATTAAAAATGTTTTAACTTTTAATTGCGGAAAGAAAAGTTAAGTAAAGTATGGATAAGAATATATCATATAGGAATTTTTATAGAGATTCAGGTGTTAATAAATCCTACTCCTCTTCCCAATCTCAATTGGAAATTTCACTAACACACATTAAGAGCTTGAGATATCATACATGAATGTTTGTTTGAAAGTAGTAAATGTACAAATGACTACAACAAGATTTTGATTCGAAGTATTTGTTATTCTCTTGTTCTGAATTCATAAATGACTTGCATTAATACTTCCATGGCAAATTATAGTCATTTGGTTGCATTTAATGTAAAAATAGCTGTTGCACCAACTCTTAATTTCGCGTCTGACATGTTTCTCTTTTCTCTTTCACGGTTGTGAATATGTGTGTCACAGTCATGACTGTTCTTCCAAGCCGTGACTTGAGTGGTGACTTTGGCCGTGAAGCATTCTGGAAGGATTTGAAGTGTTTGATCACGGGCGTGACATTATTCTTTTACGGGCGTGAACATCCTTCCAAGCCGTGGTCCAAGTGGTGACTCTGGCTGTGAAGCTCTCTAGAGGAATTTGACATGTTTTCTCACGGGCATGACTTTATTTCACGGGCATGATTGATATGATCATTCACGGTTGCTACGATCCTTCATGGCCGTGAACTTTAAATGTTGGATAATTGGCGCTAAGTTTCATCACGAGCGTGACATAAAAGGTCACATGCATGAACATGCTATTTCTTCATTTTTTTATCTTTTTAAGTTTAGTTTTCAATTTCCATTCTTACATCATATTTCATACCCTATTCAATAAACTTAGAAAAAAATATGTTAAATACATTATTGCTATTTTATTTGTTAGCATCAAAATGACGGAAATACCCCTTAAGGTTCAACAATCTCCCCTTTTTTTATGGTGACAAATAATCTAGCAATATGTGCTTTTGAGAAGTCTCCCCCTCAAAAGATGCTTAAGATAAAAAATTACTGAAGTGCAAGAATTGTAAAGAATGATGAAGTATAACATGGATGTATGCTTCCTAGATTAGGTATATGCAAGGTATATGCAAGGTATATCCAATGTATACCAAATTTTTACTTAAAACTAGTTAAGTGTATACAAAATATATTTAAGGTATATTCAAAGTATATCAAGCATATTCATTCATGTAACTTGCGTCAAGGTATATGCAGTATACTTAAGGTAAATTCAAGGTATATCAACTCATTTGCATATTTGCATATTCATTTAATTCAAATAAGTATATCAAATATATTGCATTTAAATTTAAATATAATATATTGCTAGGTTCTCCCCCTTTTGTTATAAAAAAAATAACAAAAAAAAAGATAAATCATAAGGAAAAACTAATGCAATTATATTAATATTAAAAGAAAAGTACAAGGTTTTCAAAAGTAATTAAAAGTCCTACATTAACAAAGCGAAAAAAAATAGTCTAGCTAGATTTGTAGCCGGACATCCCATCTCTAAGGCGAGCTATTTCCTCCTCGAGGCTCTCCATGCGAGACTCCATGAAATCCTTGAGGTTCTCTAACCTTTCATCAATCGAAGCCTGCATTTGGTCAAAATGCGGTTCTAATAGGTCAGCCACCTATTGAGCCAAGTTCGGTGTGGAGGCTGAGGATTGTCCAATTTTCTGCTCAACCTCTGGGGTTGCCATCTTAACTCGAACTCTCTTCCTTTACTGGATTCCTTGGAGGCCAGCTTTGAAGTCGTCTGAATCGTTATCCTCCTAAATAATCTCACCAGTTGTGTTAGTGAAGCGGTAGTAGATGTTGTTCTCATGAACTATACAAACCGTCGCTCCCATTTTGATAAACGACTTGACGTCTAGTCGGTCTCGAGGATGTCCTGGTATAAGGTTGAAGTGGTGCTCCTCTAGCTTCATATACCCAAGATTTATAGCAAGGTGAGTCAGGTGCCCACCAATCAAAATGTCTCCGGAGGGCTTCATGGCAGTAGACAGTAGATGGTTTGCAAACCATCGAGATAAAGCCACTGTTAAGCCTCTTCAAGCCATCTCCAGGAGAAAGAGCTCAGATTTTCGAATCGCTCCGTTGCTGTCTCCTCTTGAAAAAATGCTATAGGTTAGAAATCTATGCAAGTACTTGTGCATTGGTGATCAAAGGTGGGTGTTTTTCGTCTTCTTGATGTCCCAGTTGCAGTCAAGCCCAAAATGAGTCCATGCCTGAGTGGCATAGAACTCCACCTCACTCTCATTAAGGATACCGTCAGAGGGAAGGTTGAACATGTAACCAAACTTCGTGGTAGTAAGGGTGTTTGGATGCTTGCAGAGTTGAAATTTTACCATGCTGGTGGGAGAGACTTGCAGGGTGCTAAGGAACTCGAGAGTTGGTTCCCTTAATGACGGTAGATGGATATCAACAAAATCTTTTAGATGACAAGCCTGGAGTTGTTCCGTCATGCTTGTCTCGAGACCAATGGTCCGACAGTGTGCCACTCAAATGATCAAGAGGAAAGGTGTGGTCTTTGTTTAAGAACCGAATACCTTGGATGACAGTGCTCCGGAATAATATTGAGAAGGTAGTCTATGTACCTTTTTGGAACATGAGACTTCTTTTTGGTGCCTTTGGAGGAGCCAGGTTCCATTTTTTATTGTGAAAAAGATTTTTGAATAGAGAAAATCTGATGGAAGGTTTGAATAGAACCTAGTGAGTTTTGATTTTTGATGATGGAAATAGTTTTTGAAGGTATTTATAGATGGAGTGAGTTGCCAGGGGGCTGGAATCTATGAAATAGTATTGAATGGTAACAAATGAGAGAAATTGGAGAGTTGGAAATGAGAGAAATAACGGTCGTGAATGCTAAGTCACGGGCATGAAATGTCGTATTCACAGTTTGCTGAAGAGGTGCTCTACTCGTGATGAGGGATGTGAAATGATTCACGGTCGTGACATTTAATGGTCATGGGTGTGAATGATGAAATATCACGGTGGTGAAAAATGAGTCACGGTCGTGAAGTACAATCTTCAGTACTTGTGACCGTGAAATAGAGCATGATACAAAGCGTGAACGCTTCTGTAAGTTTTTGGTGGAAATGTGCACGGTTGTGAATAAGTGTCACAGTCATGAACAAAGGGTTTCACGGGGGTGACAGAAAAAGGTTATGGACGTGAAACATAGTCTTCGCTACCTTCAACCGTGAAGCATGTCGTGAAGCAAAACGTGAAAGCTACTAGAGCTTTTGGCGATTATGATCACGGCCGTGAATATATGTCACAGACGTGAATTTCCTAAAATCCTCATTAAATAAAACTAAGTTTAAAACAAGACCAAAGGATTTCTAAGGTGCTTTTATACATTTCTATCAATTTAGCTACTTCTTACCTTAAAAGATGAGATAATAACACAAGATTATCAATCAAGGTTCGATAATTTTGGCAATCATAAAGTTAATCCATCAATCATACCAAGCTCTCTTCTTATGAAATTAAATTTTTCTTCATTTAGAAACTTAGTGAAGATATCTGCCAATCGATTGTCTGTGCTTATAAATTCCAATACAACATCTCCATATTGAACATGATTTCTAATGAAATGATGTCTTATGTCAATATGCTTACTTCTAGAGTGTTGAATGAGATTCTTAGATAGATTTATAGCACTTGTATTGTCACATCTAATAGGTATATGGTCCATACTATGACCATAATCTTTAAGTTTTTGTTTCATCCAAAGGACTTGTGTGCAACAACATCCTGCTGCCACATACTCCGTTTCAGCAGTAGAAAGAGCAACTGAAACTTATTTCTTGCTAAACCAAGAAACTAAGCATTTTCCAATAAAGTGACAAGTACCTGAAGTACTTTTTCGATCTAAAAGACTTCCAGCATAATCAGCATCTGAATATCCTATAATGTGAAATGATGAATTTCTAGGATACCATAAACCTAGATACAATGAGCCATGTAAATATTTTAAAATTCTTTTTACAACATTTAAATGTGTCTCTTTAGGACATGATTAAAAGCGAGCACATAAGCATACACTATACATTATATATGGTCTAGAGGCAGTAAGATATAAGAGTGATTGATCATACCTTTATAGAGCTTTTCATTAATGCTCTTACCCTTTTCATCCTTGTCCAATTTTGTTGATGTGCTCATTGGAGTCTTGACATTTTTGCATCCTTCCATTCCAAATTTCTCAAGTAAGTCTTTGGCATATTTGGATTGGTTGATGAATATGCCTCCATTGCCTTGTTTTATTTGTAGACCGAGGAAGAATTTTAGCTCACTCATCATGCTCATTTCGAATTTTCTAGTCATACACTTAGCAAATTCTTGGCAAAGCAATTCTTTAGTAGACCCAAATATGATGTCATCAACATAAATTTGAACAATTAGAGTATCATGCTTATGATTTTTAATAAATAAAGTAGTGTCAACATTCCCTTTTGTAAAATTATTTTCCAAATGAAAAGAACTTAGTCTTTCATACCAAGCTTTTGGGGCTTGTTTCAAACCATATAAAGCTTTTGAAAGTTTAAATACATGATTGGGCAAATCATAGCTTTCAAAACCTAGTGATTATTCTACATAAACTTCTTCTTCTATAAAGCCATTTAAAAAAGTACTTTTTACATCCATTTGAAAGAGTTTGAAATTCATATGGCATGCATATGCTAAAAGTATTCTTATGGCTTCTAATCTAGCTACATGAGCATGAATCTCATCATAATCTATTCATTCTTCCTGATTATATCCTTTTGCAACTAGCCTAGCTTTATTCCTAGTTATTGAACCTTGTTCATCTAGTTTATTTCTAAATACCCATTTGCTTCCAATGATTTGATGCTCATTGGGTCTAGGTACTAAGGTCCATACCTTACTTCTCTCAAATTGGATGAGTTCCTCTTGCATAGCAATCACCCAACTTTTATCATTAAGAGCCTTATCAATATTTTTTGGCTCAATTTGAGAGACAAAGACAAGATTAGAATTTAAAATGTTTCAGATGAGATTTAGTACTTACTCCCCTTGTAGGATCACCAATGATTTGCTCTTTGGGGTCATCTTTTGTCAATCTCTATTCCTTTGGGAGCTCTTGCATGTTTTCCTCTTGAGCTGGAGGTAGAGAGTCATATTGATGTGAATTTTCTTGATCATTTTCTTCTCTAAGATCAAGTCTTTCTATTGTACCTACAACATCATCAAGAACACTACCTTTCACAAGATCAAGCTTACTAGATTCATCAAAAATAACATGCATAGATTCTTCAACAGCTAATAACTTTTTATTAAGTACTTTATATGCTTTGCCAGTGATAGAGTATCCTAAAAATATATCCTTATCAGATTTAGAGGCAAAGTTTCCAAGGTTGTCCTTGTTATTCAATATGAAACACTTGCATCCAAATACTTTAAAGTATGATATCATGAGCTTTCTTCCATTCCATAGCTCAAAAGAAGTTTTGTTTAAGAATGGTCTTTTGAAAACTCGATTGGAAATATAACATGTAGTATTTGTGGCTTCGACCCAAAAGTAAATTGGTAAATCATACTCATTGAGCAATGTTCGAGCCATTTCAATTAAAGTTCGATTTTTCCTTTCGACTATCTCATTTTGTTGATGTGTCCTAGGAGATGAATAATTATGTTAAATGTCATGTTCTAGACAAAAATTTTCAAAGTTTTCATTTTCAAATTCTTTGCCATGATCACTTTTTATTTTTGAAATACAATATCCTTTTTCATTTTGAACTCTTTTAGCAAATTTTCTGAAAGTTTCAAATGCATCACTTTTTTGAGCTAAGAAAATTACCCAAGTGAATCTAATGTAGTCATCGACAATAACAAAGGCATAGTGTTTACCTACTAAGCTTGCAATCCTAGTAGGTCCAAAAAGATCTAGATACAGAAGTTGTAGAGGTTTTGAGGTACTTACAATGTTTTTGGATTTGAACGATGACTTGTGTTGTTTTCCTCTTTGGCAATTTTCACATGTCTTGTCCTTTTCAAATTTGACTTTTGGTAGCCCCTTTACCAGCTCTTCTTTGCTGAGGCTTTGAATTAGATTCATGCTTGCATGACCAATCCTTCTATGCCACAACTAAGATTCATCACTAGTAGTCACAAAACACTTAGAGGAAGGGTTATATATTTTGTGTAAGTCTATTATGTAGGGATTGACATCTCTACTTCCTTTAAATATCTCTTGGCCATTAATAGAGGTTACAAGACATTCATTGGAAGTCAAGATTACATTGTTTCCTTTATCACATAATTGACTTACACTTAACAAGTTATGTTTTAAACCATTAACAAGTAAGACATCGTTAATGAAAGCAGTATCATTAATACCAATAGAGCCAATGTAAATTACCTTACTCTTAGCATTGTTTCCAAAGGTTACTTTACCTCCATCAATACTTTTGATTTCATTGAAAAGTTCTTTATCTCCAGTCATATGCCTTGAGCATCCACTATCTACTAGCCAAGCTTTTTTATTTATTGTGGACTTGAGGCATACCTATAAAATCAGAATTCAAGTATTGTTTTTAGGTACCCAAATGAGCTTAGGTCTTTGGGGGTTAACACATAAAGATTCCCAATGAGCCTTCCTTATCCGGTAATATTTATTTATGTGACCAAATTTCATACAATAGTTACATTGTTTAGCTCTAAACATGCTTTTTGGTCTTACAATGCTTTTGAATGCCATGTTTCTATTAGGTAGAGTTTGAGAGCAATGGCATGCACAAACATGATGACTTGATGCTTTTCTAGGTGCATGATTCTTGTACATAAAAGCATGATTAGCCTTTTGAGGTTTCCTTCTTAGGCTTACCAACCCTTGATCATTTCTCTTATGCATAGAAGGTTTAGTGTATGTTGTGCACTTAGCCCTTGGGGCTGTTACAACAGATGTGGAGATGTGGGGTTCACTTGACTTAACAAAAGTAGTCTTGTGAGATGAAGATGATGTACCCTTAAATCCTAGACCATGTCTAATTAAGGGTGATCTTTGAGACACAATGAGAGTATCTAAACTCTCATTTCCCTTGTGAAATTTTGAAATGGAGTTTCTAAGTTCCTCAACTTCATTTTTCAAAATATTGCTTTCTTTAAGCAAAGATTTTGTTGATGATCTTGAAGAGTACTCATCTAATGATTTTTGAAGAGATTCATTAGATAATTTAAGCTCAAAGTTCTGCTTTTCTAAAACATCCATTTTGATTTTCAAATTAGAAATGTTATTTTTATAAGGATTGAATTTACTTTTATATCTTTCTAGTTCTAGATTCAATACATCTATTAGGCTTTGCTCATCATCATCTTCACTACTACTTTCATTATCACTACTATCATTATTGAATGAGTATGAGAGAAGCGATCCTACCTTATCTGAGATGTGATCCTCTATAGCAATGAAGCATAGGTTGACCTCTTCACTTTCATTGTCATCTTTTTCACTTGAAGAGCTTTCATCATCCCATGTAGCTTTATGGCTTTTCTCTCCATTGTCTCTTTGGTATTTGCTCTTATGCTTCCTGAGCCTTGGACATTGCGGTTTAATATGCCCTTTCTTCCCACATTCATAGCACTTTACCTCATCTTTGATCCTTTGTGAGTCATTTGAGATCTGTTTGAGATTTCTTTGCTTGAATTTTCTAGAATTGCCCATTCTCTTCTCAATTATTCTTTTCAGCCTTCTTGAGAGCAATTCAATGTCCTCATTTGCATCATAACTATTTTCTTCATCATCTTCAACTTCTTCTTGAATTTTGAAGTTGAGGCTTTTAGTGCTAGAGGTTTTCTTTTTTCTGGTTCTGCTTCAAGCTCTCTATCTCTTTTCACTGTCATTTCATGTGTAAGAAGTTTGCCAATAAGCACATCAGTATTCATGATGCTCATGTCTTCATTTTCCTCTTATATACCGGCAACTCTTGAACTGTAATCTTTGAGAGGAAGACTTCTTAGAATTTTGTTATTTACATCTTCCAAGCTCAAATGTTTCCCAAGCTTTCTCATGCCATTTATGATGGCTAGAAGATGATTTGTCATGTCAGTTATTGACTCATTGGATTTCATCTTGAATAGTTCATACTCTGAAGTAAGAAGTTGAATCTTCTTGGATTTTACTTGTTTTGTTCCTTCATGATAGTTCTCTAATATTTTCCACATGCTATATGCAGTTAGGCAGTGTTGTATGCTGCCACATTCTTCAATGGATAATGAGCTTGAGAGAATTGTCATTGTCTTCTTGTTTTTGAAATTTGCTCTTCTTTGAGGCTCTATCCAATCATCCTTTGACAAGATTTCTTCTTCACCATCAACTCCTTTTCTAGTTGGTGGTATCCATTCTTTTCGAATATTATCCCAGACTTCAATTCCTTCACTATTCAGATATGTCTCGATCCAGAACTTCCAATGAGTATAATTTGCTCCATCAAAGTAAGGCTTGAGACTTTGGAATCCTTCATTAGCCATTTCATGATCTTTGCTAGCGTTGTTTAGGCTTCGATGCTAGACTAAGCTCTGATACCAATTGTTGCCCAAAAATCAAACCAAGAAGGGGGGTGGAATTGGATATTAAAAATTATTAACTTTTAAGTGCGGAAATAAAAGTTAAGTAAAGTAGGGATAGGAAGATATCACATAAGAATTTTTATAGAGGTTCGAGTGTTAACAAACCCTACTCCACTTCCCAATCTCAATTGGGAGTTTCACTAACACACTAAGTGTTACAATAGAGTTTTACAAGCTCACTGCCAACTATGGTATTTCTATCAATGGATCACACCTAACCCATAAATTCCTTTGTTTTAATGACTACATAATAAACCAATTCCTTGTGTTTTAATGGCTCACACAAATAAACCAATTCCTTGTGTTTTAATGGCTCACACAAATAACCCTTACAAGTGTTCTACTCTTAACCCAATATACCCAAACTCACTTGAGAAGTAGATTACAAAGAGAAACACTCACAAATCTATAATGCTCAGAAAATAATGAGCAAAAAGATTTTTCACAGAGAATTAATGTTTATTTGAAAGTAGTAAATGCACAAATGGCTACAACAACATTTTGATTCGAAGTATTTGTTATTCTCTTGTTCTGGATTCATAAATGATTTGCATTTATACTTCCATGGTGAATTATAGCCATTTGGTTGCATTTAATGCGAAAATAGTCGTTGCACCAACTCTTAATTTCGCGCCTGACATGTTTCTCTTTCCTTTTTCATGGTTGTGAATATGTGTGTCACGGTCGTGACTGTTCTTCCAAGTCGTGACTTGAGTGGTGATTTTGGCCATGAAGCATTCTGGAAGGATTTGAAGTGTTTGATCACGGGCGTGACATTATTCTTTCATGGGTGTGAACATCCTTCCAAGCTGTGGTCCAAGTGGTGACTCTGGCCGTTAAGCTCTCTAGAGGAATTTGACATATTTTCTCACGGGCGTGACTTTATTTCACGGGTGTGATTGATATGATCATTCATAGTTGCTATGATCCTTCATGACCATGAATTTTAAATGTTGGATAGTTGGCGCTAAGTTTCATCACAGGCGTGCCATAAAAGGTCATGGGCGTGAACATACTATTTCTTCATTTTTTTTTGTCTTTTTAAGTTTAGTCTTCCAATTTCTATTCTTGCATCATATTCCATACCCTGTTCAATAAAATTAGAAAACAAGTATGTTAAATACATTATTGCTATTTTATTTGTTAGCATTAAAATGACAGAAATACCCCTCAAGGTTCAACATAGTGATTCAGGAATTAAGTTATATCACATCTCATCCAAAATATTACCTTTCGCACTAAAAACTTGTTCAACCACAATAGTTGAGATTGAACTTGAAAAATTTTGTTTTGCAATTTGTGAGAGTACCAGATAAGTATTTTGATATTGACTCTACCAATCAAGGATTGAAAAATCTTTACATGTCTTACTATCATCAAACTCAAATGTAGTTGTTAGATAAATATCAAGTTCGGGTGAACTAGCTGATGATTTTAGTTTTTTATATTTTTGCATAATCAAATGGTCACCCCTCTAATTTTTATCACCCGAACCTTAACCAGCAGTGCCACTACTACTAGTAGTAGTAGGAAAATTATAAATCAAACTAAATTTCTTAAATAAATCACAAGTTAATTTTTTTACATTATTAATAATATAATCAACATTAACATCATTATTTAAATGTAACAATGAATGATAAAAATTCAAATAATCATATAAATTATTTTTTTTACATCTAGAATAAAAAACATAACATACAATATTAATTAAAAGAATAAATTTAAAATAATTCAATCATTTATATTTCATCATACATATAAAATCAGGCAAAATTGGATCATTAATATAATATTAAAATGTATCAACAATATTAATACATTCACACAAAAAGTTATTAACAAACATCACAATATTGTGGATATAAATTAATTTCTGACACATTATTAGAAATAAATGTGCACAATAATTTTCTATATTCATATAACTCAATGAGTAATTCATATGTTGAATTCCAATGAATAGAAACATTTCTTAGAAATCTTTTAGATTTTTTATCATTTTCACGATAAAATCGAGTCCATAATTTTATTGTTTGTGGATGTGACTATAAAAATGAAATTGCTACTTTAATTGGAATAATTATACCACTCAAAGATTTCAAATCATATTGAACACATAAATTTAACACATGACATGCACATTTAACATAAAAAAAATTTACCTCCAATGTTAGGTTGATATAATGCTTGAAGGTCTTTAATTGAGGTGGTATTTGTCATCACATTATTAAAAGAAATTGAAAAAAATTTATGAACAAATACATATTTTTTCAAAATATTTTTTTATTATTTTAAAAATATTATCGACGATATGCCGATCATCAAAAACTCAAAATGCAAGTAATTTATTTTTGTAATTGTCATTCATCATCAATCCAATGACATGTAAGACCCATGTAAAAACACATTTGCCAATGATTACTTCAAATATCATTACAAATACAAATATATATATTCAAAGAAGAAAATATTTTGAGTAATTATTTTTATTTTTTATATATAAATTATACAAAGCACGTTTAAAAGTATTTCTAGGTACATGTTTAACAAATGAATTTAATGCATTTTAATAATAATTAACAAAACCTATTTTTCACCAAAACTAAAAGATAAATGTTCAATATTTATTATTTGTTTCAATTCTTTTTATTTTTTTAATCATTATATTGAAATAATTGAGAAGTAGAAACAATTGTATACCCAAAAATTTGACTTTGCCTGCAGCATGTTTGTTTTGCAAGTGCCTTCGAAATGTATCATAACCACCTTCAACTTTAATTTATATGTTTGTGTACAATAATTATACACAACATCAAATATCCCATCATTTTTTTGAATTTTTTGAAATGAATTTGAAAAATATTGGATGTTTAAATTTTTGCTTCAGATGATGCTGCTGCTGCAGCTAGACCTGGTTGTTCATCACCTCTATTTCTTTTGCTTTTTTTCATTTAGAATTTCAAACTCCCCCTCTTCATCCATGTTGCCTAGATATTAAACCAAGAAGGGGGGTTGAATTGGATATTAAAAATTTTAACTTTTAAGTGCGGAAAGAAAAGTTAAGATGAGTGGGGATAGAAAGATAAAACACAAGAATTTTTATAGAGGTTCGGATGTTAACAAACCTTACTTCTCTCTCTAATCTCAATTGGGAGTTTCACTAACACTCTAAGTGTTACAATGGAGTTTTACAAGCTCACTCCCAATTATGGTGTTTCTTACAATGGATCACACCTAACCCAAAAATCCCTTATGTTTTAATGGCTCACACAATTAACCAATTCCTTGTGTTTTAAAGGCTCACACAAATAACCCTTATAAGTGTTCTACTCTTAATCCCAAAATACCCAAACTCACTTGAGTAGATGATTACAGAGAGAAACACTTACAAATTTTTAATGCTTAGAGAATGATGAGCAAAAAGATTTTCACAAAGAGTAAATGTTTGTTTTGAAAATATTAAATTCACAAATGGATTAAAACAAGATTTGATTCAAAGTATTAGCTATTTTCTTGTTCTGGATTCATAAATGACTTGCATTTATATTTTCATGGCGAATTATAGTCGTTTGATTGCATTTAATGCGGAAATAGCCATTGCACCAACTCTTATTTTCGCGCCTAACATGTTTCTCTTTCCTCTTTCACGGTCGTGATTATGGTTGTCACGGTCGTGATGTTCTTCCAAGCCTTGACTTGAGTGGTGACTTTGGACGTGAAGCATTCTAGAAGGATTTGAAATGTTTGATCACGGGAGTGACATTATAGCTTCACGGGCGTGAACATCTTTCCTAACCGTGGTCCAAGTGGTGACTCTGGCCGTGAAGCTCTCTGGAAGAATTTGTCATGTCTTCTCACGAGCGTGACTTTCTTTCACGGGCGTGACTGATATGATCATTCACGGTTGCTATCATTCTTCATGGTCGTGAACTTTAAATGTTGAATAGTTGGCGTTAAGCTTCATCACGGACGTGACATATAAGGTCACGGGCGTGAACATGTTATTTCTTCATTTTTTGTCTTTTTAAGATTAGTCTTTCATTCTCCATTCTTGCTATTATATTCCATACCATGTTCAATAAACTTAGAAAACAAGTATGTTAAACACATTATTGCTATTTTATTTGTAGTCTTCCATTCTCCATTCTTGTTATCATATTTCATACCCTGTTCAATAAACTTAGAAAACAAGTATGTTAAATACATTATTGCTATTTTATTTGTTAACATAAAAATGACGGAAATACCCCTCAAGGTTCAACAATCTCCCCCTTTTTGATGGTGACAAATAATCTAGCAATATGTGTTTTTGAGAAGTCTCCCCCTAAAAAATGCTTAGGATAAGAAATGCTGAAGTGCAAGAATTGTAAAGAATGATGAAGTGTAGCATCAAAATATGCTTCATAGTTTTATGCATATGCAAGTTATATGCAAGGTATATCCAATGTATACCAAAATTTTTCCTTAAAGCAAATTATATTTATGCCAAGTATATTTAAGGTATATGAAGAGTATATCAAGTGCATATTCATTCATGTAACTTGAATCAGGGTATATGCAAAGTATACTTAAGGTATATTTAAGGTAAATGAAGTTCATTTGCATACTTGCATATTCATTTGATTCAAAATAAGTATTTCTTTTAACTTTAAACAATATATTGCCAGGTATATATTGCTAGGTCCTCCCCATTTTGTCATCAACAAAAAGATAAAACATAATGGAAAACAAAAGCAAATATATTAATGTAGAAAAACCAAATACAAAAGTAATTGAAATTCTGAAAGGAAATTTGAAATTCCTACAGCAAACAAGCTAGAAAAATAACACAGCTAACATAAAGTCTAGCCAGACATCCTATATCTAAGGCGAACTACTTCCGCCTCGAGGCTCTCCATGTGAGACTTTATGAAATCCTTGAGGTTTTCTAACCTCTTATTCATCGAAGCCTACAATTGTTCAAACCGTGGTGCCAAGAGGTCAGCCACTTGCTAAGCCAAGTTTGGTGTAGAGGCAGAGGATTGTCCAATTTCCTGCTCAACCTCTGGAGGTGCCACTTCAACTCGAACTCTCTTCCTCTGCTGGATTCCTTGGGGGCCAGCTTTGAAGTCATCTGAGTCATTGTCCTTCCAAATGATCTCACTGGCAGTGTTGGTGAAGCGGTAGTAGATGTTGTTCTCAAACACTATACGAACAGTCGCTCCCATTTTGATGAAGGACTCGACGTCTAGTCGATCTCAAGGATGTGCTAGTATGGGTTGAAGTGGTGTTCCTCTAGCTTCAAGTATCCTAGCTTAATGGCGATGTGAGTCACTTACCCACCAATCAGAATGTCTCCAGAGGGCTTGGTGGCAATTGACAAAAGATGGTTTGCAAACCATCGAGATAAAGCCACTGTTAGGCCTCTTCGGGCCATCTCCAGGAGAAAAAGCTCTGACTTCCTGATTGATCCATTGTTGTCTCCTCTGGCGAAAATGCTATAGGTTAGAAACCTATGTAAGTACTTGTGCACTGGAGATCGAAGGTGGGTGCTCTTCGTCTTCTTGACGTCCCAACTGCCGTCAAGCCCGTAGTGAGTCCATGCCTGAGTAGCATAGAACTCCACTTCACTCTCATTCAGGATACCTTCAGAGGGAAGATTGAACATGTCTCCATACTCTGTGGCAGAGAGGGTGTTTGAATGCTTGCAAATTTGGAATTTCACCATGCCAGTAGGAGAGACTTGCAGGGTGCTCAGAAATTCCAGAGTTGGTTCCCTCAGTGTTAGTTAATGAATATCAACGTAGTCTTTCAGATGACAAGCCTGGAGTTGTTCCGTCATGCTTGTCTCAAGGCCGAGTGTACGGATGGTTTGCCACTCAAATGATCGAGAGGAAATGAGTGGCCTTTTCTTGAGAACTGAATATCTAGGATGACAATGCTCCGGAATAATGTTTAGAAGGTAATCCGTGTACTTTCTTGGAGCATGAGACTTCTTCCTTGTACCATTGGAGGAGCTGGTTTCCATTTTGATTGAAAAATGAACTTTTGAAGAGTGAAAAATCTGATGGAATGTTTTTAGAGTAAAACTTAAGATGTTTGATTTCTGATGATGGAAATGGTTTTTGAAGATATTTATAGATGGAATGAGTTGCTAGGGGGGCTGGAATCTTCAAAATAATATTTAATGGTGATAAATGAAAGAAGTTGAGATAAGTTGGAGAGTTGGAATGAGAGAAATAACGGCAAATACGTTATATAGCCGATATCTTCACGGGCGTAAAAAACTAAGTCACGGGCGTGAAGTGTCGTGTTCACGGTTTGCTGAAGAGACGCTCTACCCGTGAAGAGAGAGGTGAAATTGTTCACAGTCATGAAAATTAAAGGTAACAGGCATGAATGATGAACTATCATGGTGGTGACAGATGAGTCACGGGCATGAAGTACAAACTTCACTACTTGTGATTGTGAAACAGAGCGTGACACAAAGCGTGAATGCTTCTGTAAATTTTTGGTGAAAATGTTCACGGTCGTGAAGAATCATCACAAGCATGAACAAAGGGTTTCACAGGGGTGAATGAAAAAGGTTATGGTCATGAAACATAGTCTTCTCTACCTTCAGCCGTTAAGCATGTCGTGAAGCAAGTCGTGAAACCTACTGGTTCTTTTGGCGATTTAGTTCACGGTCGTGAATATATAACACGGGCGTGAATTGCCTAAAAACCTCACCAAATAAAATTAGGTCTAAAACAAGACTAAAGCATTCCTAAGGAGCTTTTATCCCCTATAACATATATTTCCATCAAATTTGCTACCTTACATCTAGTAAGATGAGGTAAAAACACAAGATTATCAATCAAGGTTTGACAATTTTGGCAATCACAAAGTTAATCCATCAATCATACCAAGCTCTCTTCTTATGAAATTAAATCTTTCCTCATTTAGAGACTTAGTGAAGATGTCTACTAATTGATTGTCTGTGCTTATAAATTCCAATACAACTTCTCCATATTGAACAGGATCTCTAATAAAATGGTGTCTAATGTCAATATGCTTACTTCTAAAATGTTGAATGGGATTCTTAGATAGATTTATGGAACTTGTATTGTCACATCTAACAGGAATATGGTTCATACTATGACTATAATCCTTAAGTTGTTGTTTCATTCAAAAGATTTATGTACAACAAAATCCTACTGCCATATACTCCGCTTCAACAGTAGAAAGAGCAACTGAAATTTATTTTTTGCTAAACCAAGAAACTAAGCACTCTCCAATAAAGTGACAAGTACCTGAAGTACTTTTTCTATCTAAAAGACTTCCAGCATAATCAGCATCTGAATATCCTATAATGTAAAAGGATGAATTTCTAGGATACCACAAACCTAGATGCAATGAGCCATGTAAATATTTAAAAATTCTTTTTACTGCATTTAAGTGAGACTCTTTAGGACATGATTGAAAGCGAGCACATAAGCATACACTATACATTATGTCAGGTCTAGAGGCAGTAAGATATAAAACTGATCTGATCATACCTCTATAGAGTTTTTCATTAATGCTCTTACTCTTTTCATCCTTGTCCAATTTTGTTGATGTGCTCATTAGAGTCTTGGCATTCTTGCATCCTTCCATCCAAATTTCTTAAGTAAGTCTTTGGTATATTTGGATTGGTTGATGAACATGCCTTCATTGCCTTGTTTTATTTGTAGACCGAGGAAATATTTTAGCTCACCCATCATGCTCATTTCGAATTCCCTAGTCATACACTTAGTAAATTCTTGACAAAGCAATTCATTAGTAGACCCAAATATGATATCATCAACATAAATTTGAACAATAAGAATATCATGCTTATGCTTTTTAATGAATAATGCAGTGTCAACATTCCCCTTTGTAAAGTTATTTTCTAAGAGAAAAGAATTTAGTCTTTCATACCAAGCTCTTGGGGCTTGTTTCAAACCATATAAAGTTTTTGAAAGTTTAAATACATGATTAGGCAAATCATAGCTCTCAAAACCTGGTGGCTGTTCTACATAAACTTCGTCTTCTATAAAACCATTTAAAAAGACATTTTTTTCACATCCATTTAAAAGAGTTTGAAATTCATATGACATGCATATGCTAAAAGTACTCTTATGGCTTCTAATCTAGCTATAGGAGCATAGGTCTCATCATAATTTATTCCTTCTTCCTAATTATACCCTTTTGCAACCAATCTAGCCTTATTCCTAGTTATTGAACCTTGTTCATCTAGTTTATTTCTAAATACCCATTCGCTACCTATAATTTGATACTCCTTGGGTCTAGGTACTAAGATCCATATCTTACTTCTCTCAAATTGGTTGAGTTCCTCTTGCATGGAAATTACCCAACTTCATCATTAAGAGCCTCATCAATATTTTTAGGCTCAATTTGAGAAACAAAAGCGAGGCCAGAAACTAAATGTTTGAGACGAGTTCTAGTACTTACTCCCCTTGTAGGATCACCAATGATTTGCTCTTTGGGGTGATCTTTTGCCAATCTCCATTCCTTTGGGAGCTCTAGCCTATTTTCCTCTTGAGCTTGAGGTAGAGAATCATCTTGATGTGAATCTTCTTGATCATTTTCTTCTCTTCCATTTTCAAGATCCAGTCTTTCCATGGTACCTACAACATCATCAAGAACACTACCTTTCACAAGATCAAGTCTACTAGATTCATCAAAAATAACATGCATAGATTCTTCAACAGTTAATGACTTTTTATGAAACACCGTATATGCTTTACTAGTTGTGGAGTATCCTAAAAAGATACCCTCATCAAATTTAGAGGTAAATTTTCCAAGATTGTCCTTGGTATTCAATATGAAGCACTTGCATCCAAATACTCTAAAATATGATATCAAGGGCTTTCTTCCATTCCATAGCTCAAATGAAGTTTGTTTTAGGAGAGGTCTTTTGAAAACTCGATTTGAAATATAACAAGCTGTATTTGTGGCTTCTGCCCAAAAGTAAGTTGGTAAACTATACTCATTGAGCATTGTTCGAGCCATTTCAATTAAAGTTCGATTTTTCCTTTCGACTATCCCATTTTGTTGAGGGGTCCTAGGAGATGAAAAGTTCTACGAAATGTCATGTTCAAGACAAAAGCTTTCAAAGTTTTCATTTTCAAATTATTTGCCATGGTCACTTCTTATTCTTAAAATGCAATATCCTTTTTCATTTTGAACTCTTTTAGCAAAATTTTTGAAAGTTTCAAAAGCATCACTCTTTTGAGCTAAGAAAATTCCCAAAAAAAGGCATAATATTTACCTCATAAGCTTGCAACTCTAGTAGGTCTAAATAAATCTAGATGCAGGAGTTGTAGAGGTTTTGAGGTACTTACTATGTTTTTGGATTTGAAGGATAACTTGTGTTGCTTCCCTCTTTGGCAAGGTTCACATGTCTTGTCTTTTTCAAATTTGACTATTGGCAGTCCCTTTACCAGCTCTCCTGTGCTGAGGCTTTGAATTAAGTTCATGTTTGCATGACCAAGCCTTCTATGCCACAACCAAGATTCATCACTAGTAGTCACAAGACACTTAGAGAAATGGTTAAATATTTCGTGTAAGTCTATTATGTAGGTATTGACATCTTTATTTCCTTTAAATATCTCTTGACCATCAATAGAGGTTATAAGACATTCGTTGGAAGTAAAGGTTACTTTGTTTCCTTTATCACATAATTGACTTATATTTAACAAGTTATGTTTCAAGCCATCAACAAGTAAGACATCTTTAATAAAAGTAGTACCATTAATACCAATAGAGCCAATGCCAATTACCTTACCCTTAGCATTGTTTCCAAAGGTAACTTTACCTCCTTCAATGCTTTTGATTTCATTGAAAAGTTCTTTGTTTCCTGCCATATTCCTTAAGCATCCACTGTCTACTAGCCAAGTATTTTTTGTTTATTGTGGACTTGAGGCATACCTATAGAATTACAATTGAAGTATGGTTTTTAGGTACCCAAATGAGCTTGGATCCTTGGGGTTTAGCATATGAAGGTTCCCAATGAGCCTTCCTTATCCAGCAATGTTTATTTATGTGTCCAAATTTCATACAATAATTACACTGTTTAGGTCTAAAAATATTTTTTGGTCTTACAATGCTTTTGAATGCCATATTTCTATTAGACTGAGTTTGAGAACAACGACATGCACAATCTTGATTAATTGGTACTTTTCTAGATGCACGCTTCTTATACATAAAGGCATGATTAGCCTTTTGAGGTTTCTTTCTTAGGCGTACCAGACCTTGAACATCCCTCTTATGTATAAATGTTTTAGTGTATTTTGTGCATTTATCTCTTGGTGTTGTTCCAGCAAATGTAGAGATGTGAGGTTTACTTGACTTAACAAAAGTAGTTTTGTGAGAAGATGATGATGTACCCATAAATCGTAGACCATGTCTAATTAAGGGTGGTCTTTGAGACACAATGAGAGTACTAAGCTCTTCTTCCCTTTGTGAAAATTTGAAATGGAGTTTCTAAGTTCCTCAACTTCATTTTTCAAAATATTGTTTTCTTTAAGCAAAGTTTTAGTTGAGAGTCTTGAACAGTTTAACCAAGGTTTTAGTTGAGAGTCTTGAACAGTATTCATCTAATGACTTTTGAAGAGATTCATTCGATGATTTAAGCTTAAAGTTCTCCATTTCTAAAACATCCATTTTGTTTTTCAAGTTAAAAATGTTATTCTTATAAGTATTGAATTTACTTCTATATTTTCCTAGTTTTAGATTCAATACTTATATTAGGCTTTGCTCATCATCATCATCTTCTTCACTATTACTATCATTATTGAAAAAGTATGAGTGAAGTGATCTTATCTTAACCGAGATGTGATCCTCTATAGCCATGAAGCATAGGTTGACTTATTCACTTTCATTGTCATATTTTTCACCAGAAGAGCTTTCGTCATCCCATGTGGCTTTGTGATCTTTTTCCCCATTGTCTCTTTGGTATTTGCTCATGTGCTTCTTGAGCCTTGGACATTCCGGTTTAATATGCCATTTCTTCCCACATTCATGGCACTTTACCTCTTTTTTACTTCTTTGTATATTATTAGAAGTTTGTTTAAGGTTTATTTGCTTGAATTTTCTAGAGTTTCTCATTCTTTCCTTAATGATTATTTTTAGCCTTCTTGAGAGCATAGCAATGTCCTCATATGCATCATCACTCTTTTCTTCATCATCTTCAACTTTTTTTTGTGATTTTAAAGTAGAGGCTTTTAGTGCTAGATGCTTTCTTTTTTCTGGCTCTGCTTTAAGCTTTCTATCTCTTTTTACTATCATTTCATGTGTGAGACATTTGCCAATAAGCACATTAGTATTCATGATGCTCATGTCTTCATTTGCCTCTTCTATACCGGTAACTCTTGAACCGTAATCTTTGAGAGGAAGACTTCTCAGGATTTTATTATTTACATCTTCCAAGCTCAGGTGTTTCTCAAGTTTTCTCATACCATTTATGATGGCTAGAAGATGGTAGGTCATGTCAGCAATTGACTCATTGAATTTCATCTTGAAGAGCTCATACTCTGAAGTAAGAAGTTGAATCTTCTTGGATTTAACTTGCTTAGTTCCTTTATGATAGTTTTCCAATGTTTTCCACATGCTGTAAGCTGTTGGGTAGTATTGTATTCTACCACATTCTTCAATGGATAATGAGCTTGAGATAATTGTTATTACTTTCTTGTTTTTGAAGTTTGCTCTTCTTTGAGGCTCTGTCCAATCATCTCTTGATAAGATTTCTTCTTCACCATCAACTCCTCTTCTAGTTGGTGGTGTCCATTCTTTTCGAAACTATCCTAGACTTCAATTCCTTCACTATCCAGATATGTCTCCATCCGAAACTTCCAATGAGCATAATTTGCTCCATCAAAGTAAGGCTTGAGACTTTGAAATCCTTCATTGGCCATATCTTGATCTTTACTAGCGCTGATGTTAGACTTTGCTCTGATACCAATTGTTGCCTAGATATTGAACCAAGAAGGGGGGGTTGAATTGGATATTAAAAATTTTAACTTTTAAGTGCGGAAAGAAAAGTTAAAATAAGTGGGGATAGAACAATAAGACACAAGAATTTTTATAGAGGTTCGGATGTTAACAAACCCTACTCCTCTCCTCAATCTCAATTAGGAGTTTCACTAACACTCTAAGTGTTACAATGAAGTTTTACAAGCTCACTCCCAACTATGGTGTTTCTTACAATGGATCACACCTAACTCAAAAATCCCTTGTATTTTAATGGCTCACACAAATAACCAATTCCTTGTGTTTTAAATCGTCACATAAATAACCCTTACAAGTGTTCTACTTTAACCCCAAAATACCCAAACTCACTTGAGTAGATGATTACAGAAAGAAACACTTACAAATCTTTAATGCTTAATGAATGATGAGCAAAAATATTTTCACAGAGAATAAATGTTTGTTTTGAAAATATTAAATGCACAAATGGCTTAGAATAAGATTTTGATTCGAATTATTAGATATTCTCTTGTTCTGAATTCATAAATGACTTGCATTTATACTTCCATGACAAATTTTAGTCGTTTGATTGCATTTAATGCAGAAATAGTCGTTGCACCAACTCTTATTTTTGCGCCTGACATGTTTCTCTTTCCTCTTTCACGGTCGTGATTATGGTTGTCATGGTCGTGACTGTTATTCCAAGCCACGACTTGAGTGGTGACTTTCGCCATGAAGCATTCTGGAAGAATTTGAAGTATTTGATCACGGGCGTGAACATCCTTCCTAGCCGTGGTCCAAGTGGTGACTCTGGCCGTGAAGCTCTCTGGAAGAATTTGTCATGTCTTCTCACGGGCGTGACTGTCTTTCACGGGCGTGACTGATATGATCATTTATGGTTGCTATCATTCTTCATGGCCGTGAACTTTAAATGTTGGATAGTTGGCCCTAAGTTTCATCACTAAGGTCACGAGCGTGAACATGCTATTTCTTTTTTTTTTTGTCTTTTTAAGATTAGTCTTCCTTTCTCCATTTTTGCAATCATATTCCATACCCTGTTCAATAAACTTAGAAAACAAGTATGTTAAATACATTATTGCTATTTTATTTGTTAGCATCAAAATGACAAAAATAGCCCTCAAGGCTCAACAATCCAAATTTTCAATAAACTTTTCCAAATCAATAATATTTTCATAAAAAAATTACACCTTCCACTATGACTTACCATTATTTATGATTAAATTTTGTAAAACAAATTGGAGAATATTAAAAAAAAGTGTAGAGAAAGAAAATGAAAAAAGAATTGTAGGATTAAGAAAAAATTGAGAATTAGGGAGAATTAAAGAATTGAAGAAAAAATTGAGATTGAATTGTAGTGAAATTGAGAGAAATTGAGAATTAATTGAGAATGAGATTGTGTAGAAAATAAAAAATATTGAAATGAATTTGGTATTTATAGAGAAAAAAATTGAAAATTTAAATTTCAATAATATCCTTAAAATATAGCTGTTATTTTTCTGTTATAAGGGGTATTTTTATTTTTTGTATTCTATTTATATTTTAATATATTTTAAAAAACCAAAATGTTGTGTGTGTGTAGTGCAAGGGGGGAGGCAACGGTTTTATGACCATTGAGTGCGTGTATGTGTATTTTTTTAAAATTTTCAAGTTGAAACCGTGAACCGTCGGTTCCGAGGGGAAGGGCCCGGACTGGACCCTTCTCCTACTAGGCCACAGTTTGGTCAAGGTTGGACTGGACTAGTTTCAAGGGCCCAACTAGCCCATGGCTAGGCCTAGTTGTAGTTTGTGAATGTTCTGGTATGACATGCATGACATTATTTGTAACACCACATCTTATACATTTGAGTTCAACCTATCCCTGTATCAAATAATCACATATAGCATGCTGGAAAGACAAAATATCCTGTTAATAATGGTAGTAAATTTTTTTTTCATATCCTGTAATCTCATTCAATGACTGTGCAAGTCTCATATACTGTAATATCATTCAATGACTTTGCAAGTCTCATACCCCGTAATATCATTCAATGACTTTGCAAAGTTAACACTGAGGTTTTCACCACAATATAATATATCAAAACATAAACTTTACACATAAGTATTTACAAGTTGCTTTCATTTATACATTTTTAAACTCATTCCAAAATGACTATACATATTCAAGCATGTAAATACAAAACACATATGACATATTTTCATGCTTGTGTGGAATGCAATGAGAGAGTGTGATGAGGTTTAGCCAGTGACCTGTGCTCCATGTCTTCTATATACTACTCAAAATGAGCTATCACTTTTCTTTACCTGAAAAATGATGCAAATTGATAAGTTGCGGCTCAGTGAGAATAATCATCCAATGAGCTCTAAAGTACCAAATAACTAATAGTAATAAATCACAAATCCAATATATACCATGTATTACATTCCATTCATCAGTATCATATAAGTATCAATAAAGTTGAAATATATAATCATTACTCTTTATGTATGCAAATGCTTTGCTTATTTCATTTTGTTGTGACCAAGTTAAACGGACATTGCCCCGGGTTTCCATATGAACATTTTCCATGTGAACATTTGCATTTGCTAGCTAGCTTGATCATTTGTTTCATTTGCACATTTGTTGGGTCATAGGCATCTTCTTTTGCTTTACAATATCGATTAACTAGTCACAACGCCTTTTTAGTCCATATGCATATGCACTTGTACTTAATCATTTATCAACCATTGCATCTTATCACATATAACATACATATACCGCATATATGCCTCATATGCCATGCATATACCTCGCATATACTATACATATACCCTGTATATATATCACATATGTCAAACATATACCTCAAATATATCACAAGTATACCACTTATGTGTACCAAACTATCACAAATTATCCATCATCATATTATCAAGGACCAATCATGACAATCATATGAATCACATAGCAAGCAACATTCATTAGCACTAAAGAATTCAATTGATAATTAGACTCACCTTTCTCATTTGATTTCGACTCCTAACTTATTGTCTATCCGCTCCTTGTTGGTCTCCAATATGTTGCGAGCCTAATATGAAAACATAATCAATTAACTCATGATTAGGGAGACTTAATGTGGCTTGAACAAATTAATATGCATTGTTCATATCAATAGTTAAGATTTTTCCTATGAGGCAGTATGACCTTATGGGACTGTTTAGCCTATATATTTTTCTATACTTGACCAATTAATCTGATTCTTATTCTTAATTACAACTAACATATTAATATATAATATATTACAATTTTAGACCAATTAGATCATTGTACAATATTTGGTGGAATTTCTAAATGTGTTCTATTTTCTGCCTTATTTTTTGCCTTTAGGCAGTTTCAGGGTATCCACTTTGGTTGATCATAACTTATAATCTATTGGTCCTATTTTAATGAAACTTTACACAAACTTATATGGGTTCATATGGAACATTTTTTATGTTTACCACTTTTATCAATTGTGTCTCTAAAGTCTTCAAATTATAACACACATTTCACTGGTCTAGAATAAAATTGGCTTCCGGACTAGTATGACTTCCAAAGACTATAACTTAGTCTATACATAACATATTAAGCTGAAATTAGTACCCAAATTTAGCTAAGACATATACCTATAACTTTATAATTTTGAAAATTTATAGAATATAGCTCTAGCGAGCTTCAATTAGCCAAACAAGTTTCTAGATCTGCCCAGGGCACTCAGTTGGCAGTTCAAGTCATGGAACAGTCATGGTTCCATTCACCATAACTCCATATTTACAAGACCTATGAATCTGAAATTTGTTATAAATATACATAACACATATTTCTACAACTTTTATGTTTTTTGATACTTCTAATAATGGCTTAAACATATTCAAAACCAAATAATACAATAGCTATCTTAGCTAGGGTTTACATCCTGACCAGTTTCAGTTCAAAGAGGATATCACATTCTATAAAAACAATCTTTCAAAACGGTTTACATATACATAAATATAAGATATAAATGAACAACTTTTGTTTTTTACACTTTTCCAAAATCAATTTCTATTAATATCAAAATTGGGGTGCAATTCAGTGCCTATTAATGAACCTTAGCAACTTAAATCAACCCTATAGCAATAAGAATTGATTACTTACCAAGGACGAACTTGCAAGGGATTAATTTGGTGCAAAACCTAGGTGAAACAAGGAATAATTGAGTTCTGGAATGTAGGAAGATGAAGAAGAAAACGGGGTTAAAGTGAGGAGGCAGAAATGGGAGAGGAAGATAAAGCCAACCTTTTGTTTTTTTGTCGTTTTATCCTTTTTCTCTTCATCTCTTATCTTTTCTCTTGTCTTTTCTCCTTTATTTTCTCTTGTCTTTTCTTTTATTTTCCTTTTGTTTCATTTTCATTTTATTTTGTCTATATTATTATTATTATTATTATTATTATTATTACATATATTTATAATTCCACTAATTCACACAATAATACAACTTAATCATTTGACCCGATTTAACTTAATTAACAGTGTAAATGTTTACTAATCTTAATCTAGTCATTTTTCTTACTTTAATTTAGTCACCTTATTCAATTTATTTCTAATGCTTTGTTATCATCATTTAGGTTATAAGGATACACGTGTGACTCGATACAATTGCCAAATACTAGGACACGTAGCTAGTGCGTGCCATGAACTTGTTTCTAACAAAATATGTATGAAATGCACATGTTCAATTGGATTATATGGGAGATGCATATGTTCAAATGAAATGCGTATGGATATGCATGTGGAGAAGGTTGAGGTGTTACATTATTGTTGAATTATATGACTGTTAACCTTAAATATACAAGATGAGAAGTCATTATTTTATTGGTATGATTGATGTAGTCACGATATAAATGATTGAGAAAGAGGTACACATTATGCTTAGCTACAAATGTTTAGAAGCATGATGTTGGTATGCCATGTAGAAACATCACTGTTGGTAAACAAGAAATAGTTGTATACTAAGAACCTAAGGTATTACAAATGATATAGGAATAAACAATTACCATAATCACATTTTAAAATTCTTGCAATACGTGCACAGGAACTAAGGTATATGAATGTGGTAAAGTTGCGAATTCTTAAATGTAAATGCTACACCAGTATGTAAGAATAAGATTAAGATAATATAGGCTAAATGTATTTTATAAGGATAAATCTGTTAAGGTAAATGTTGAGTATACAAATGAACATCATTTATAAATAAGATATTGAAAACATAATAGGCATGTACATTGTGAATAAAGGAATAGGCTAGAAATAAATCATTGTATTTATAATTAAAACATTTGTAGTTAAATTGTCATCCTAAGTATTATAAATGTTTGAATGCATGATTGCATTTTTATATATACATGCCTTAGTATACCATTAAGTATTATTGCTTAGCATGTGAGTTGTCTCTCACGCGCAAGTCTAGAGCCGAAAGGATAAAGTTTGACAAAGAAGAAATAAACCTGCTACCGAGTCTTTTGAGGAGATTGCTCGATCATTGTGGGGAATCATGATATTTAATTTATATTCCTTTATTTTAAAGTGTGTTTCATTTTGGACATGTAATAATTATATAATAAAATAGTGCATACTGCATGTATGGTTTTATGTTATGCATAGGGCTAAATAAGGCTTGAGCGATGCATGTTAATGAAAGTTGAATGTCATGAGATTAAGTAGATGATAATAGTTGACTTTGAAATAATCATGGAAACATAATGTTTTTTAAAGAAAATATATTTTTTTAAAGAAAATCAAATTTTTAATGTTTTCATAAAGGCATATTTAAAAAACAGTTTCAATTTTTACCGGTTTTCAATTATATGATAACGTAATATCTTTATATATGGTTGAATTATTCTAACTATATAATGGAGTATTACATTTATTGGTATTAGATATTAGCTTTAGGCGATTCTAGACCAAAGTGGGTTACAAAAATTATCATGCATATGTATCGTACTCTGTAAGACTTTGGTGATGACTCTTCTATGTCAAATGTAAGTATTGTATGGATGTTAGAGAGTTGCCCTATAGGAAATCATTTTAGACATTTGATGTACTAATTTATTATTAATAAAATGCATTTTTTTCATCATATTGGTGTTCATTTACATATGAATTTGATTTAACATACAAGCACACACATATGACATATATATAATATGCATGATATACTCACTGAGTTACGATAATATTTTACCTCGGAATTCGTACATGCACTAGCTCACATACTCCATGACATACCATAAAAATCTCATATATACAGATATAACACACATCGAACATGGTATATCAATTAATCAACTAGAATCATACAAGTGTACATCACACTTAGAAGTATTTACTTACTGTTACTTACTATTCTGCTGCTCGCTATACTCAAAACTAGAGTAAAATGGATACGGGTACTCTATGGCTCTTACTAGAGCCCTCAAGATATATGTCTGAGCTTCCCAAATAAGGAAAACGAGAGTACAAAATAGTTATGAGGGAAGCCTACCTAGCTAGGCCCCGAGCCTTCAAAACAACTCATATATATATAACCCAACTGAAAAAGCTCCCATCGCTTAACTCTAGGCCTTCAATATAATCCAACTGAAGAAGCTCTCATTACTTACCATTGGGCCTCTAAAGTGCCTCAATCGTGACCAATATATGTCATATGGTACTGATCTCCCCCTTAATGGCATGTCATTTATCATAGATTTAGTCCTAGTAAGAGTATTGGGCTTACAATTTCACAATATGTACCACATATATTTGATATAGTTTGTCAAGTATGATTTCTCATAAATCACTACCAAAACATGTATTATCATACTATATTATAAAATACAACAAAGGTACTCTGCCTTAAAATGAATCAACTTTGATTTACAAACAAATATAATAGATTTTCAAGTTAAGCAGTTTCACACTCGTGAATAATCTTTTACGACTGAAACATTACTTCACGGATAGTTCCCCCGTGAACCAAGTTGTGATTCAACCCGTGAATCAGCACACATTCACGGCTGCGATCACCCCTTCACGGGTGTGAATCAAACCACAGACCCAACCATGAAGCTACCCGTGAATGGATTTGCCTCAACATCAAAACTTATTTTCACGATCTTCATATTCGTGAACTAAGTTCATGACCGTGAATTTGGAAAATTTCCAGATTTCATACCAAAATAGAGCACAACTATTTTCATACCATTCTTATATGCAATATTCTCTACCGTCAACCAATGTTAGTAATCCTATCAACACTATAGTATGCATTTTAACCATTTACCATAACCATATACTTTCTAACTATTTATATTAACCAAAATAATTACTCTAACATCTCAAGACATTCATTTCATATAAAAACTCCCATAATGCATTTTAACCTCAAAAGTCATAGATTTTATTAATAAAAAATCATACCAAACATGCATTCAAGTCACACCAACATACAAATACAAGATTAAAGTTTGAAAGGTTGTTATGTACAAACTAGGATGGAGATTGGCTAAATTTTGAGCTCTTCAAGCTTGTCCTCTCCCTTAAGATGGACTTTCAGCTCTTCTACCCAATCCTAGAAAGATGAAAAACGTTCTCTTAGCCTCTGGAACTTGAACCAAACCTAGAAATATGAAAATCAGACTATTCTCTCAAAGCTCACAAGCTTCCTCACTCACTCTTCTTTCATTTTACCCTCATGAAACTTGATCTTCCAATCTTCCAAAATGGAGGAAGATAGAGTCTGAAGGAAGAAAAAGAAGCAAAAAAGCATGTTAGGTTGGTTAACAGAGAGTGAGAAGCAGATTTAAAGGGATATGATAGGAAAAAAATTATGGCTGCCTCACCTGCCCATACTGTTCAATCTTCATGGTCGTGACTCATCTTTCACGAGTGTGAACCACTCCTTCACAGGCATGAAGAAACTCTTCATGGTCGTGAAAAAACTTTTCACGATCGTGAAGAAACTCATTACAGTTGCTAACTAAAATCTGATATTTATGGTCGTGACGCTCATTGTTGCTGGCGTGAAGCAATATATTTCAGCAACTCTCAAACTTTCAAAACTTAACTTAACCCCCAATTCTCACTAATCAAGACAATGACTTATAGGCCCAAATTATTGACATTATACTTATATCCATTTTTAAATCCATTGGTCCTTTCCCTCTTATCATTTTACAGTGCATAACATGCAAAATCTCAAAGTCTATAAGAACATTTTTAATAATCAAATGCCCTAATCCAAAAGCATAATAAAAAAACCTTAGCAATATTTTATGTAAATAACATTGCATAAAGAAATTGAATGTCTAAGGTCCTTTATCAAAATAGGATTGTTAACATTAGGAATGAAAATTATAGTATCACATAAATTAGAAGAAAAAAACTTATTGCAACCATTCTAGATAACTAGATACTACATCCGAACCAATAACATGCCAAAATTTGTGAAAAAAAAAAAATTCATACCAACATGCTTTAGGCCTTATCCGAATGCATTTGAAAAACTATCTTTATAAATTCCACACTTGTGAAAAGAGTTATGCCTTAATAACACGAGTCTTAGTTTTTCCAAAACCATTAGACTAGATGATGTGCTATTAGAAAACACTCCAATAAAGTAGTCAACGGCGCCAAACCCTCATTCAAACTCACCTAGTTTCCCTTATCATCATTCAAAGCTTTAATTAAACTATTTTAGCACCTAACATTAGTTTGAGAGTGCAAAGATCGTATGTTATTTTCCCCATATTAAAGCCAAAATGACTTTTTTCCTTTGTTTCCATTATATTTCCTTCTAAAGGAACACATCATTATGCTCCATTTTCAATTGCTCAATCACCAATGCACTATTTAGATCTCTTATACTTCTTGCTTCATTTAATAGCATAATGAATTGTTAAGATTCTTATGAAATTGCCCATAAACACATTGTCCCCAAACAGTCAAAACAACACTATATTGTTAAATTTTCTCCATCATCAAATCAACAATATCCAAACTAGCTATCCAAAACTACCTTAGCTTTGAATGCAATAGTGATACATTTAGATCCTAACCTTATCTCAAAACTCACAGCTAAAAATAGAGGAGTATGATTCGAGTTCAATACAACTAAATTTCTAAATGATGCATAAAAAATAGTTCCAACTAAGCCTCATTTGCAAAAATTCAATTAGGTTTACATGTAAATTGGTGCAAACATGAATACATAAATAGAAAAGCTCTCACCTTTAAATAGTATCTCTAAAACCAACTATCAATCTTAAATTCTCCACCCCTCATTTATTCTCAACATTAACCAAATCATTGGATTAACCACACAATGAAGTAAGCCTAGCCAAATGTAATAATTTATCCCAAGATTCTTGCCTTATACTCCTTTTAGGACAACCATAAAACCTGGCTAATCGCCATTACACTCCATTCTCTCCCAAAATAAAAGCATCAATAAAATTTTTAATGTTGAATATTCATAGACACATTACTTCAAAACAAAGATAAATCTCCACTCCTATTTACGTAATCCACCACAAATGCATTAGCAAACACTAACTGCACATGAATCTCTTCAATCTTAATAAAATTGACAAGAGTCTCCATTAAACTGACAAGCTCCGAGTGATGGCATTTTATAACCACTTTAGAGCATTAAGATTGGTTTACAAAGCCAATAGAAAAATCTAGTGTGGAATTACTATTAGAGTTTCAAGGATAATTTACAAGCTTGTAAATTTGCAAGCTTGCAACAATTGAAAGAGGAGAGTGAGAATTTAATTTGAATAAAAAATATTAATGAGTCACACATTTATTATTTTATAATAAATTTAAATTAAATATATATTTAAAATTAATTAATATGTAATTAATATTTAACATAATTAATTATTTTAGTTGATATATTAATATTAATATAATATAAAATATAAAATTAAGTTAATATAATTAATTATATTTGAATAATATAAAAAATTATTAAAATAATTACTGTAAAATTAAATTTCATATTTATTTTAAAATTTAATTTATTTGACAGTAAAATATAATATTTTAAATATAAATGTAAATAAAATATAATAAAATATTAATCAAGTACTATAAATTGAATTTGATATCAATTATATAAATAAAATGTGTTTAAAATTGTTATCAAAATTTTGCTGATTTAGCAGTGAAAACCATTGTTTGCAGTTGCAAACCAATTTTATAGATGTAGATGTTTTTAAGAGCATTTGTATCCTCTAGGAATGCAATTGCAAATGCCTATGTGTCACCTGTAAAGGGAATTACATAGAAAAATTGTAAAAATTTGCAATATTAGAAATAGGAGAGAAACAATTTCAATTAAATAAAAAATTCCAATAGATCTCACTTTGTTTGTTTTATAATAAATTTGAATAAAATAAATAAATAACACATATTTTATTAATTAATATAAAATACATAATTAACTTAATAAAATTATTACAAAATTAATTTAAATAATATGATAAAATTAATAACATAATTAATGTTAATTAATATAAAAATGAATAAAAATATAATTATGTATATTAATTAAGGGTGACAAGGAATTAGCGATAACAACGAGGGATTGTAACAAAGAATTAGCCACCATGAACCCTGTCGCGATAGATGTTTCCAATTTCTTATGTTGGATTTTAGTTATATTTTATAATATTTTATGTTAAATTTTTTCTTATAAATGAAATATTGTGTGTTTCCTTTAATTTTCATTAATTTTCAAAATTGTTTTTAATATATGATTTATTAATTTTAATATTATTTAACATAACTATAAGATTGAATTAATAAATAAAAAAATATAATACTTTAAATGTGAATGTGAATATAGTACATTAAAATATTAAATGGTTCCATAATTTAAAGTTATGTGAATTGCAGGATAAAAGTAGTTTAAAAATATAATTAAAATTCTATTATGCGACAGTACATGTTTAAAATTACTATTAGGTGTTTAAAAAATAGATTTTAGAATTTTTTTAATTTAATTGATTGATTTTTTTAATTTTTTATAAATTGTTTTTTTCAAATATATTTCTAAAAAATATATCTATTTACTTGATTTTTTCCGAAAACAGTTTTCAAAATTTAAAAAATTTTAAAATAAAGTTTTTAAAAGCATTTTTTTATATAACACATAGGCCGGGACTACACCTGTAGTTACAAGTCAATTGCAGGATAAAATTTCTGCATGGGCAACAACTAAAATCTAAGCAGAAAATTTATACGACAAAATAAAATGAAAGAAAGAAGAAAAAACGACAGCGAATTCTCCTGATTATGCTTTGTTGACGCCATCAACGCCCATTTCACACACTTTTTTTCTCTCTCTAGAGTTCAACTTTCTACAGAGTCACTGTTTCTCACTTTGACTTGTATGTAATCAAATCGTTATTCATCCTTTTGCCTGTATAGATTAGTTTTTATTTTTTATTTTACTGTGTGAGATGTGAACTCTGAGAAAAAAGGAGTCGTGGGTTTTATGGTTTTAGTAGAAATGTGGAATAAAAATAAAGAGATTGGGAGAGAGTAATTGAGATATGAGAGAAGAATTGATAATTGTGGAAAGGAAACTGTTAATCAGATATGATTAGGAGATTAAGATGGTTGATGGGTCGAAACCAGAGAAGCTGGTCGTCCAAGACTCTTACTAATTCTAACCAGCAGAGCTTCTCGGCGCCTAATTCACCTCCGGCCGGAACTGTTCATGAAGTTGCAATCTATATTCATAGGTTTCATAATCTTGATCTTTTCCAACAAGGGTAAAAAGAAACTTTCTTTTATTTTTTTATTTTTGGGTAATGGGTATTTGAGGTTTCACTGGTTTCTTATGTTATATGGTTTTAGGGGTTCAACAATTGATGTTAATGATAACTAAATAAATAATGCAGATGGTATCAGATTAAGATATGTATGAGGTTGGAGGACTGCGAGAACGAGTCTGTAGGAACTCCGGCCCGGGTTGTTCAATATGAAGGTACTCATCATTTTGCCAAATAGAGTTGCTATATTTGTTCAATATGTGCGTGTGAGTATATTTGAGTTTTTTGTTTTGTTTTGCCCCTTTTTTTTGTAATATTTGTAATTTGAGCTATAAGTAATTGGTTTGGTTGCATTGTGATTACTTGAAATTTAGTTCAAGAAGTTTTCTTGTAATTGGGCTCTGTTTATTTCTATGTAATTTTATTTTTGCATTCTGTCATGGTTTAGTTCCTTTTCTCCTTGCTTTCTGTCTTGTTCTTTTTTTTTTTTTGCTGAGATATAATGTCTCTTGTGGGCAGAAATATATTTAGTTTTCTTCTTCATTCAGATCTGTATTAGATTAACTAGAGTCTGAGAATTGCTTGCATTTATTTTTAATCTGCAGCCCATATACAGGGCTCTGAAGGTGCATATGGAATTTGGAGGATTGATGACCTGGAGAACAGTTTTTCAACACAGCCTTTTTTGATAAAATATGCAAAGCAGGATGTTTATCTCTCTATCATGGTCTCCTTTGTCCTTTCCTTCCATGCAAACGAGGTAAGAATCTCATGTTTCTTTGATAAGAACTTGTTTTTCTTGGTGGAAAATGAAAATCATGTTCTTTTCTTTATTTTTATTTTTTTTGGTCAGAATGGCTGAACTTTTGCAATGGCTTTGGCTTAGGTTGTGTTCTAGCTCTTATGAATGATCACACTCCTTGTAAAATTTGACCCAGTGATGGATCTCCTACGAAGATGCTTGAGACCTTTGCAGGAACTTGGAGCTCTTAACTTTTGCCTTCTCGAAAAAGGGGAAAAAAATATTAACATTGCAATTTGGCAATAAAATTTGTCAACAATTGAAAAATGTTTTACTATATTATTTAGGGTTAATTATAACAAGCCCTTTGAGATTTTCCTTAAAAACACTTCAGTCCTATTGTTTCAAAATCGACTAGTTTAGTCCCTATACTATTATAAATGAGAAGTATGTACTTTTGAGGGAATAAAGTGTTTTGTAATAGAATAGTTCAAAAACTAAAACACAGTTAAATTTGGGAATTTCGGGAACTAAAGTGTTGTACAATTCAAAATGTTCAGGACAGAAGTATTGTGAAAATTCTTTAGTTTTTATAATCATGGACTTAAGTGCTGAAAAATTAACAAGCCTTGGGGATTAAATTTGATCGCCTTGAAACAATAAGAACTCAACCTTTTAGGTTGAACCTCATGAGGATTTTCTGTTATTAACCATATTGTATTTCTTGACTCATGCTCGTGATGGCCATTAAATTTTGATCATGCTCATAAATATCTTGGTCAATGATATAATTTGCTGTTTTCAGGTTCCACCAACTTCTACTGTTATTTTGAAGTTTGAGCTGATGTCTAGCTCTGCTTTGGAGAATGGGTTAGTTTGCATTGCATTTCATTCTTTACTTGTCATTTTGCTATCAGTAGGATTTCTTTTGGCACGTGATATTGTTTAAACTGAAATTAGATACTTTTACGAATTGTTTGACCCAATTGCAGCCTCTCTAACATCCTATTTGCAGGTCTGAGTTGCAGGCTTCTTTGAATGCATGCCCTGCTGCAGTCCATGAATTTAGAATTCCTCCTAAAGCTCTTTTGGGACTGCATTCTTATTGCCCTGTACACTTTGATGCTTTTCATGCAGTCCTTGTTGATACTAGTGTGCATATCACTATGCTGAAAGCTTTTTGCACACCGCCAATGAAGGTAGTGAGGTTTTCAGCTTGAGTTTCTAAAACAGATAGTGTACTCAGGATGACATTCATTTGTATTGATTTACCATTGTCTATGGGCAATTATATGTAATTGGAAATAATTTTCCTGAAATATTTTCACACTATCAACTACTCAAAATAAGTTGGTGACTTAAATTGCCAATGGACTTTGGTTGCATCAAAGATGTTACTGGTCATATTATGATGGTGGTCCAATTAAGTATGTCTTCTCTAAGTATGACCAGACGGATGTGCATCACTGCTTATGCAACTTGGAATAGCTACAATGCCATGTATATAATTAAATTTTTTTTTTCTCTTATTTGCTTGCTATCAGTTTTCCTAACAGTCTCACCTCTTTACATACTGACACTATGCATGTGAATTGTAGGCATTGGGTCAAGTGGATTTGGTAAATTATAAACAGGTTGTAGTCATTAAAGAATTAAAGGCTGCAAGGGACATACTTCTTCATGACCTACAAAAGATTGGAAGAGCTATTGACCAGTCAATTGACTTAAACAATTTTGTTTGCAATCTCGATGATACAAAGTTTGGTTTCATTATGCAATCGAATCTGGGTAGAGAAGGTGAAGTTCCACAAATTTCAGACAAGCCACAAAACGGTGATAAGGTGCTTTTACTTTCTATACAAATCAAATATCCTTTGCTTTTTGTTTTAGCTTTTGTTGACCTAAAGTTGTTAGAGTTTTCATTTACTCTATATTACCTTTGTATTTAAACAGAAGACAAATGCTACAACTGGTCTTCGAAGTGATGGTTTGCCCGACTCCTTATCTTGGGATGATCTGTCAAACTCTGCACATTTGTTGGGGGACCAAATTTTGCATTTGTGGAACACCTTTCTTATGTTTCATAGGTATTTCATTTGCACTAACTTTGGAAGTCCTTTGATTTCTTGTATCATACCTTCATGCTGCAACAAATGAAAACTATAAATAAGTGCGCATCAAATTTTCATTTTTCTGTTAGCAACTTGGTTGGATATGTTGTTAAGAATGGAGATATTAATATTTGTAGGTAAACTGTAGAAGTTATTATTTTTTTTCTCCCTTTTCCATGAAATCTTAAATGATGATACTAGAAAAAAATAAAAGCCATCTATTAGCTATTTAGCTGTAGGTTTGCTTTATTTTATGTCCTTCAAACTTAATTTAATTTTTTAATTGGCAATAAATTATGTTTTGTTTTCAAAAATTAACTTCTTTTGCTTTTCTTTTACATACATCCCAAGCGGGTGTTGCAATTGAATTTTATTGATCTTCTAGTGTCAGCAACAACATATTATCTCATATTTTAATATGATTTTAATAATTGATAAAAATCCTTCTTCTCTTTTCTATTGGTTTCAAGCTATATCAATAGAAATAGTTCATGAGGCAAATTTCGGTTTACTACTTTATCCTAAATCACTTTCGGTCTAGTTGCCTTTATTCCTATCTCTTAACTTTTGTGTACTTGACGTCTCATGATTGTATACTTGCTGGCCTATGATTGTCATGTTTAAACCATCTAAATTTTCCCTTTCAATTTATCTTCAATAGATGCTATTTAAACCTTTTGCTTTCATACCATTCCTCCCATCTCCTCTCTCATAGCATTCCTCCATTCCATTTTTGTCAATGCCTCAGAAATAGTATTAGGAATAGAAGTGGTGTGAAGACTCACAATAAATTTTTGTAGGCTAATGACAAGTGATTTAATGAAATATAGTATGATAAATGATATAAGGTTTCTTGATGCATTCTCTTGTACCTTTTTGGATGGCAATGAGAAGGTGAGAATCATCTGTGGTTCCTTCTGTTGATTGTGTATGCAAGGAAGATATTCAGTTCTAGGTCTCAGATTGGATTCTTGGACTTGTTTCGGATCAATATCAGTACTCGCTTATCAGGAGTACACTTTTAACTGCCTTGAAAAATCATGATCAATATGGACTGGAACCAACTCTAGACAGGACATAACTTGAATTCGAACTAACTTTGGACGGGACACATTTTCTGGTTCTGGAACTGACCTGGACTGACACTATTTCTGGAGTTGGACCTTTTGAAGTACTTCTAGATATAGACCTTAGGTGGAATTGTTTCAGTAAAAATAAGAGGTTCAAACCCGGACCCGAATTCACTAGGGCTATCTTCAATCAAAGACATCTCCCCTTGAAGATAGGTCTAGTTAAAAAAAGTTTGTTTTCATTGAATGTGACATCAGCTGAGACAAAGAATTTTCTTGAGAGAGGATTGTAGCATTTATACCCTTTTTTGAATGGATGAGTTGCCTATAAAGACACATTTAATAGCATGAGAATCTAACTTGCCTCGGTGTTGATGGTGAATGTGTACAAAAGCAGTATAGGCAAATATTCTAGGAATAAGTCCATTTGAGGTTTTGAAGTTTGGGTAGAAAGTGTTGAGGATTTCCTTAAGAGTTTTGTTGTCTAACACTCGTAAGGGAAGTTTATTTATTAGCTGTGTGGCTATTAGGACAACTACTCCCCAATAATTGTTTGGAATTTGCCCTTGAAAAAATAGGGCCTGAGTAACACTCAGTAAATGCCCTTTTTTTCCTCTCAGCTACCCTGTTTTGTTGAGGGGTATCAACACAAAATGAATCATGGATTATCCCTTGTTTTTGAAAGTAGGATGATAATACTTGGTTGAAATAGTCTCTAGCATTGTCTACCCTAAAAGTTTTGATTTTAACCCCAAATTGATTTTGAATAATGGAATGAAAATTAGGGATCACTACACTAAAATAAGATTTTTGTTTAAGCAAAACAATTCAGATAACTCGAGGGGAATCATCAATCAAAGAAACAACCCAACGTGCTTTAGAAATATTAGGAATGGTAGAGGGACCTTAGATATCACTATGAATTAATTGAAACGAGTGAGAACTTTTTTTTATTACTGATAGGAAAGGAAACACGTTTATGCTTTGCTAGTTCACAAATGTCACAATGAAAATTTGAAATATCAACATCTTTGAATAATTGAGGAAACATAAACTATAAGACTAATAAAGGATGAATGACCAAACCAGGAGTGGTAAAGCCAGATAACATCTTTATTTGGAGTACTAAGAAGAGATGCAGACATATCATTCATGATTTTTCGAGGATAGTCAAGATGGTAGAGACTGTTCCTTTCCCTAGCAAGTCCAATCCTCCTCCTTGAGCTCTGGACCTAAAAGACACAACATCAAGAAGAAAAAATAGCAGAACATTTTAGATCATGAGCAAGTTTTTGAATTGACAATAAATTGGCAAAAAGTTTTAGGACATGAAGGACATTACATAGTGAAGCAAGAGAGAAAAAAATACTCTCTCAATCTTATTTTAATACTGAGGTTACATGGGTTTAAATACAAAATATGTTCCTAGAATTAAGGAACAAAAAAGGAAGAAATACAAATAAGGAAAAAATCAAAATACAAGAAAGGAAGAAAATAAAACTAAGAAAGGAAGAAATAAAGCTAATTTAATGGGAGCTGATTTTATGCAATATTTCCCACACTCCCCCTCAAGTTGGTGCATAGATGTCCATCATGCCCAACTTGCTTATCAGATGTTCAAAGTTAGATCTCGCAAGTCCTTTGGTCAAGATGTCAGCTGTTTGTTGACTGGAAGGAACAAATGGCAAGCAAATAATTCCAGCTTCTAGTTTTTCTTTTATAAAGTGTCGATCAATCTCAATGTGCTTTGTTCTATCATGTTGAACAAGATTGTGAGCAATACTTATAGCAGCCTTATTGTCACAGTACAATTTCAAAGGAAGTTTTACTGTCTTTTTAAGTTTTTTGAGAAATCTATATATCCACAATACTTCACAAATCCCTTGAGCCATTGCTCTAAATTCAGCCTCAACACTACTTCTAGCAACAACACTTTGTTTTTGCTTTGTCAAGTAACCAAGTTCCCCCACACAAAGGTGCAATATCCGGAAGTAGATCTTCTGTCAGTTACTGAACCTGTCCAATCTGCATCGGTAAAAACTTCAATGTTCCTTTGATTGGTTTTTTTAAAAAATAGACATTTCCCATGAGTAGACTTCAAATATCTCAAAATCCGATAAACCGCCTCAAGATGCTCTTCATAAGGTGCATGCATGAATTGACTGACAACACTAACTGCGAAGGCAATATCTGGTCGAGTGTGAGATAAATAAATCAGCTTACCAACTAATCTTTGATATCTGCCAGTATTCACAGGAACACGTCCCTTCTCCCAAAGTTTTACATTAGGATCCATGGGAGTTTCAGCTGGTTTGCAACCACTCATTCCTGTCTCTCTTAAAAGATCAAGAATATATTTGCACTGAGATACAACGATTCCTTTTCTTGAGCGAGCAATCTCCATTCCAAGGAAATATTGTAAATTTCCCAAATCCTTGATCTCAAATTCAAGAGCAAGACTTTTCTTTAACCTTTCCATTTCAGCCACATCATCACCTGTTAGAATAATATCATCAACATAAACTATCAGTACAACAACCTTACCTTCAGAGGAAAGCTTGTAAAACAAGGTATGATCTGCTTGTCCTTGAGAATATCCTTGCTTTCTAACAGAGTGTGTGAATTTTTTGAACCATGCCCTTGGAGACTGTTTTAAGCCATATAAGGACGTTTTTAGCTTACACACTTTTGAGCCAAACTTCTCTTCAAAACCGGGTGGACTATCCATGTAGACTTCCTCCTCCAAGTCTCCATTGAGAAAGGCATTCTTCACATCCAATTGCTGTAAAGACCAGTCTAGATTAGTAGCAAAGAAAAGGTCAACTAGCATAATGACTTACTTTGAGAGCCCTAAACTGCCCACCTTTTAATCCATTGTGGCTCATTCTCATAGTGCTTTTATACTTGTAAAAAATAAGATGCTAGTTGGCTACCATTTTGAAATATCTTGCAATAAAGGGTATTTAGTTGTCCTAATAATATTTTTGAAGACTTTTTTGATGTAATGTTATGATGGCATCATTGTAAAGAGGGTCAATATACTAATGATGGTTGCGATAACTAAAAAATGTAGGGCCATCATCTGGACTTACAGCTTGTCCGGAATCAATGGCTTTTGATAGATCCCAAGATAGAGTTTCTTATGTCAGAGGCAAATGAAGATAAAACAGATGGGGACTTCATAGAAATGGGGCTAAGGCTAGCTGAGGAAGTGGTAGCTTTCACAAAGAAGAAAATGGATAAGGCCTCAAGAACTGGAAACTTAAGAAATATCAGGCTTAGCTTTGTTGGACATTCCATTGGAAACATCATCATAAGAGCTGCATTGGCAGGTATATGAATATGACTGAGGGGTTGCTATTGCATTTGGTCTAATTAATCACTAGATCTGTGATTTTGGTTGGCAGAGAGCATCATGGAACCATACTTGAGATACTTGTATACTTATGTTTCTTTATCTGGTCCACACCTGGGGTATATGTACAGTTCAAACTCGTTGTTTAACTCTGGGCTATGGCTCTTGAAGAAGCTTAAGGGCACACAGTGCATTCGTCAGCTTACATTCTCAGATGATCCAGATCTTACAAACACATTCTTGTACAAACTCTGTAAGGTACATACTGGACTTTCCATTTAATTTGAGAATGCATTTCGTATACATTACACAGTTAGATATTGGTTCTTTGTGATTGTGACATATCAGTCTAATGTGACATGAATTATACTTATTGGTTTTGGTGTGATTTAGAGAAGGAACAAATTGCATATTGGTGTTTTTAATTATTAATTTTGTTTTTTTTTCCTTTATTTCAGCAGAAGACACTGGAGAACTTCAAGAATGTGGTGCTGGTATCTTCTCCACAGGTATTCTTTATCTTTCACGAGATTTTATTTTTTTGGAATATATGTAGCTCGAGTGAAGCATTGCAATTAATTTTATTTGGCACCCGTTATGCAGCTCATATATTGAAATTGGAAAGTTCTCATTTCATCTAATTATAAAGGATTTATAGTTACAATTTTGGTCTTGTTTGGTTGTGCATAATGTGCAGATTCATAATGAAATCTTCTTTCCTCCAATTCAGAGTCCCATTCCTCGGCTTGTTTTTTATTACCATGTTTGGGCAGCTTAAGATTTGAGAATGGGAAACCCTTTTTTCTCATATTTGTTTCAGTGAAAAACTGGAGAGAATAGAACTCTAATCACAACTACTGCAATGATGTGCACCACTGACCTCTTAGTTCCTATCATTTGTCACAATAATCTACTCAATGTAGAAACACAATTTTAGTTTTTGACCATTAATAAAAATGGTTGTTCTATGAAGAAATTTAGCTCATTACGGGGAGAGAAGTAGCAATAGTGAAGGATTATTTAGCATGTAGAGGAGGAAGTGAAAAAGATGAAGCGAAAACCAATGAAAACTTTGGCTGTTGCTGCAATGGTTGCTGGCTGCAGGACTTTGGTGAATAAGAAATGGATAGAGGGACTGAGGGAGGGAAAGAGCAGGGGAGATAAATATAGATTTCGCAGAAATGGAAGTTGAATCTCATTAAAGTTCACTATGTCTTTCCATGTGAATGATTTTATTCCATTTTAGACAATGTTATAGACGACTAAGAATAGCAATGCAGTTCACCGTTTGTGTAACCAAATGTGGAAATGGATTGGAGTCGTTTTCACATTCCTGTTTATTCATTTAAATGGCAAAGAAATATGCCCTAATGTATTTCTGTTCGTAGATCCTAATGGTTTTATGACATTGTAAGATGATGCCAGACTGTAATTTCTGTTAACGGTGTCAATTTTAATTTATATATTACGGTCTTCATTTCTTTAGTTGTAATAGGATTGTTTACCCCTAGAATAGATTGTTTGCTTTTTTTTTTTTCTCCTTTTTTTCTAGCCTGCTTGCTATACTGAATTCTTTCATTTTCAGAAAATATAGAAATGTGATAGAGGTGGCAATTTTATGATCCAAACTAAACTTGGAAAGCTTGAAATGACCTAGAATTTTTTAGGTTGGACCATCCAGTAGGTAGACCCATGACCTGAACCAAAGTGATCCAAATAGGTCATCTGATGACCCGGTCTGAAAATTGACTTAATGGGGCACTTTTGACTCTCTCTCTCTATCTCTCTTTTTTTTTTTTTTCTTTTTTCCTTTCCCCAACCTAAAACTTTCCTTTTTTCTTCTTTTCCAAGATATTTGACTCTCGTTTCTCTAGTTCTTTCCTTTTATTGTTTGCTTTCTACTCAGATATCTACTATACTTTCTTGAGTTTGTTCAGCCGTGATTGATTCGTTGATTTTAACAAATAAACTTGTATTGCACTTTGTGATTTGATTATTCTAGAATTTACTATTTAATATGATTTTTTTTCTTTATTTGGTTCATTTTTTTTCCCATCATTTACTTAGATGGTGTTTGAGATTGCTTTTGAGTGTGCAAAAAGCAGATTTAAATTTTTTTGATTTAATTGACTGATTTTTTAAATTTTTTATAAACTGCTTTTCTCAAATCTGATTTTGGAAAAAATATCTATTTATCGGCTTCTCTCCAAAAGCAGTTTTCAAAACTCAAAAAAATTTAAAATAATTTTTTTTTTCCAAAAGCGCTTTTACTAAACTCAATACCAAACGGACCCTTAATAAAATTAAAAAATCCATAAACTTCAGTACCAAATTCTAATTAGACAGTAATTTTTTTGAAAAAGGATAATTCATTATTACATGATGATTTTAGTTATTTTTGGATGATAATATAATATAATCCTTTATGCTAGGAAATGCTTTAAAATAGCCCTACCTAACCCGATTTGTTTCTTCTTCTTTTTCCTTCTTTTTTTTTCCCTTTTATTCAGAGCCCAACTCAAACTTGATCTGATAACCTGATGTCAACTCGATAGGTAACTTGAATCCGCCTGAAATCCGAATAACCCAAGAATAGCACACGTGGAATGACTTGAAATAAAAATGAACCAACCTGATTGTCACCTCTAAATTGATCAATATTAATCTGCCATCAATGTCGGAGTAGATTTTACTTGACAAAGCAAGTGATGGTTGACCTTTTTCTTTTAGAAAATCAAAGGGAAAATTTACTATAAGCACCAACAAGTTAAATTAAAGTAGCGTAGTTTGCAAAGAAAAGAAAAAAGGGTTAATAGGATCAATTGAAGAATGATAAGGATATTACCATTGAAAAGGAAAGGGATGTAAACCAAGTGATGGCCCTATTTCAAGAAATGCATTGCCCCACCGTCCGTTATTATCTGCACAAACTTGGAAATTGAAGACATTCAATATTTCAAGTCAACTTTAGTGATTAACAAGGTCCTTTCTCCCGCTTTTTATATCTAATGTTTTCACTGGTAATATGTACCGGAATTCATTGTTTTTTGATAGCTTTTATCCTTGTCATGTGTCTCAGGATGGTTATATTCCATATCATTCTGCTAGAATTGAAATGTGTCCGGCTTCTCTTTTGGACTACTCGAAAAGGGGAAAAATCTTCCTGGAGATGCTGAATGATTGCCTGTTCCAGATGCAGGCCCCTTCTACTGAGCATCGAGTCTTCATGCGATGTGATGTCAACTTTGATACCTCTTCACAGGGAAGGAACCTTAACACCATAATTGGAAGAGCTGCTCATGTTGAGTTCCTGGAATCTGACATTTTTGCGAGGTTGATAATGTGGTCCTTTCCTAAACTGTTTCGTTGCCTGTAATGAGAACCTGCATGAATTTTGTAATTTCTCATTGCATCTCCTCTGTCATTTGGTGGGGCATTCCAGTTTTTAAGGTGAGAAGTCCGGCTAACCATTCGGCTGCAAGTGTTGGTGGATCCAATTAGAACCACACTGGCATCATCAGTAGCAAACTATTGTCTAAGATGGATTCATGGTTTCCCTTTCTTGGCAGGCTTAATCTCAAAAGTGGTGACAAAAAATGATGGGATTCTGGGAATGGTGTGTAGTGACTGGCAATGACAACCTTCAATCAGGCGCAGGCAAAGGCATGGAGATGATGGCCACTGTAAATCAGTTGCTTGGACTTCTTAAAGTGAGATAATTTTACTTCCTTTCTGAAGGGGAGTATGGGCAACAGCAAGAAATGTGCTTTTCATGGGGCCTCATATTCAAGTTATCATGTTTATACATCTATATGAAGTGGTAAAATAATGGTGGATGGTGTTTGGAATCTTTGTACATGCATGTATATTATTGACAATGTGATTGCTAGATCTCGGGCAATTTTGTATATTTAGAAACCAAAAAGAATTTGTATTTTAGGAAGGTTGAAGGTAGACATATTGCCATCAAAGATTTAGAAACCAAAAAGATTTTGTAGAAGCACTCTCTTATTTATTGACTTAACTAGGTCAATTTATTTTCTGATTGAGTTAGCATTCTAATTCCACAGCTGTCTAATTTCTGTAGTTAATATTTGTCAAACTCAGAAGACTGCAATCTATTTTATTCGGCTAATAGGTTAAGATATTGATATTATATTTATGTCAAATGATTATTAAAGTATAACTTATATTTATTAAACTTACATTTAATATATTATCATGTTCTTGGAATTATATCAGTTTAAGGGGCAGTTTGATTTAGAATTTTGATGTAGCTAATAATTGATTAGAAAAACAAAATTATATTTGTTTGTGAAAATATATTACCTGTTGTTGTTTACATGGTATATAATCATTAAGGGTATTAGTTATTTTTAATATAATATATGTTTAATATGTTAAATAGCATATATAACAATTAAAAATATATTATATATTTTTTAATCATATGAATATGAACATCATTAGTAGATTAACTATTATTTATAATATTTTTGTACTTAGTAATTATAAATATTGAAAAAATTAATCGGAAGGAAATAAGTGTTTTGTAATAATTTAAATTTATAGAGTAATATTATTCAAATAAAAAATTAAATTAAATTAAATTAGCTAATGGGAATGAAGTTTTGAAATCATTTGCCTTGCTCAAGAGTTCAAGCCTCTCATTTAGACAGCCCATTATCCTATGGAAAACCTCCCTCGTCAGGATTAATAAATGAGTTAAGTGAATTGAATATTTTGACACCAAATGACATGATTATAATATATTTAATATTTAAATAATATTTTAGTAGTTTTTTTTAATACAATCATCTTAATATAAATTATAAACTATATGTAATTTTATTATAGTTTAACAATTAGATATAATTTTTTTACAGTAATTAAACAACATATGCTATAATTTTAAAATATAAAATGATAAATAGTTTAAAATAATACTATTTTTTGCAATTTAATATATAATATAATAATAAACATATTAAACAAGTCATTTATAGCAGATATGAATTGAAAAAAATCAAGATAAATATTAATTGGATCAACACAATAGAATTGACAACTCTACCTCTATCAATAGAAATTCAGGAAGATCAACCAAGTTTGCTGCGTAACTAGCACATTTCTCAATTTGATGAATTTCTTTGAGCAACCCATTAGAGTTTCGGCGATCCCTCTTCTTCGATTCCTCCACAATCCTTTCATAAAGTGAGAGAAGTGGTACAGCCCACGAAAAATTGCGTGGGAATGAGAACTAAAGACCAAGTCCCCTATCTTAGCAAGGAATTGCAGCAACAAGAGTCCACAAAACAAATATCAACACAAAACTGACTATAAAAAGGTTTAGCGCAAGCCCATTTGTGACCACAATCTCATTTACACGAGGACCAAATTGTTTGCAGTTGATTGAAGTTGTTTAGTAGCAGACCAAGATGGAGAAACACTCCATGAGAGAAAACCAGAATGTCTGGACGCATGGTGATGACGATCTTTGCTTCTGTTATTCCGCCCAAAAGATTGATTTTGTTGTGAAAAAACTGAATGGGATCCCTTCTCATCAAGCATTGCAGGTGTGGAATCTATCAATGCTTTTCTTGCATAAATTCAACGATATGTTTTCCCAAACTATATGAATCCTATTGAATATACCTAACTAAACTTTTATAATAAGAATTAATCAATGTATATTAAGTCCTATGATTTTTCAATAAGAAAACTTTTATAATAAGAATTAATTAATGTATATTAAGTCCTATGATTTTTCAATAAGAATCTCCCACTAGTCAAGCTATATTACTCTCATTTAAGCTATATCCTAAGTATTTTTCTCCCATACTCATCCTTAGGACTATAATCAATATTAGTGGGCAAGTAATTGAAATCATTAAAAATAGTCATAGATCATTACAATAATAAAGAAAGAAAAAAATAATCAGCCTATTAATTTCAAAACCCAAGTTATACAAAAAAACTACTCTAATATAAGATTTAACTCATGCTTTTAAACATAAAAATACAAAAAAATAAATAGAAAGATATAAGGAAAGAAGATTCAAACTCTTAATCTTGATTTAAAGCTAACTAATCCTTCACTTTTTTTTAGCTCTAATGCCACGAAAAATCCCTCTTGTGAAAATTATTCAAAGCTATAAATGAAAGGTGCCTACTCCTTAAATTGCTTCCAAAAAATAGCAAATAAAAAAGGGAGCTTAAATACCCTCTTCCCAAGAAGAGAAAGAAACCCTAGAGAGTATCTAGGAGCAAAAGTTAAAAGTTCATAAGATTTATAAAAGAACCATTAAAATAGCCAAGAATGTCTAAAATAGCCCTTAAAATTCATATTCAGGATGCCAAATTGGGTTGGGTATGGATCTTAGCTTAGGTGCAGTTTATGATCGCCTCCGCCTTAAATTGATTTCACATTTTCTCTCGATCACAGCTTGGGATAAAAGTTAACATTAAGGTTGTAACATCTTTAGATGTATTTTTCATTTTCTTGTGTTTGGGCTTAAAGCTTCTAACCTTGATCACCACTTATGTCTTCTTGTCACAACCGAGGATGATTTTTCTTTGTATGTTGAACTTTAAGATCTCTATCTTAACTAATCAAACGCTCCACAATTGCTCTACATTGCCTCTTTTTAGATCTAATCTAAGTCCAAATTTAACCAACTTAGTTTTTCACAAATATGAACATTTAGGCATTAAAGGTGAGTGAGTATTATCCGACTAACTATCTTATAAGATTTGCTAAAAGAAGTATAAATTTTTTTTAGCAAAAATATTACAAATACCAATATGCAAAATTTTATTTATTTATAAAATATATTATTTTACATCCAAACTATATCCATTATATTAGTTTTACATACCTCTAATACATATTAGATGAGATAAAATTATAATTTAATTTACAAAACTTTTAACAAAATATATCGAAAATAGTCCAAAACTTTAAGTTGTTTTCCGTTTGGGCACATTTCTTCTTCTGACAACTATACTATCTATAGTTATTCTTTAGAACATGTGCGAGAGAAAACCACCTGCACTAAGCTACTAGTTTAGTGGTATTTCACAAATAAAAATTTTACATAAATGTATTTTCTTACATGTCATTTCATAATTCCACATTCACATTTCATGTACTTTTTTCCTTCTTTTCCTCCCCTCACTAAATAGCTTTGCCTTTGTCACCCTTTTGAGAACTTCTCTTTTGCTTACTTGATTTTCCTATATAATCATACCATATTCCATTGCTATCATCCATTTTCAAAACTTTTCATGTCTACATAAAATCCTAATGCTGCTAATATATTTTATACTTTATTTTAGCCAAAAAGTACTAAAGTTAAACTCCCTTTTTGATAGATTATGGCTGTCCAAAAATATTATCATAGATCTCAATTTATTTTCTTCAAATTAACACCCTAATCACCCTTTATTCATCTCTAATTACCATTTCCTTAAGTTAATTCCAATTTTTTCCAATTTGACTCCCTCAAGGTAGCCATTTTTTCTTCAATTATAAACATGATACATTAGGCTTAAAACTTTCCTAAAATTCAACACTAATTTAAAACTCTGGTTCATATATGCCAAACATAGTCTACCAATTCTAATCATATCTATCATCTTTATGGATCTCAAATGGAAGGAAAAATATTAAATTTAAAGAAAAGAATCTCACCTTAATGGAGTTCTAGGGTTGGTCGAATCTACCCCCAACTCTTCTCCTTTTTTCTTCCTTCTTGCTCATTCGCTCTCTTTATGACAAGAATTCTTTAATTTCTTGAATCTTTTATCTCATAACTCATTTTTTTCCATTCTTAGCATGCTGGAAAAAGGAAGAAAAAAAAGGAGGTTTTTGGTTAAGGAGAGGGACGATAATAAAGGAAGAAGGAGATGGTGGTGGTTGTTTGCTAATTAGTGGAAAATGAAGATTTTTATCTTTTTTTTTGAAGGTGAGTATTTGGCAGTTCCATGACTACATTAAGCCATTCTTCCATTGGTCCAAAATATAAATTAATTTTGTTTAAATTTTATTTATCTTAAATTCCTATTTTCCACAAATTTCTCTTCAATCACAAATGTATCCCAATAATTTTGATAATACCAAATTTGTCCATAGAGTGATTTTATTTTATTTTTCCATTTTTTGCACTAATTTTTTAGTTATCAAATAATAATACCCTTAATTATTTTTTCTTATAATTTTTCATTTTTTTATGGGTCCAAATTTAGACTCCAATTGAACTAGCGCATCCTACTATGGTCGTGCGCAATCAAGACCTAAATCGCCATATGTTATAGTTCTCTCATCCTTAAGAAAAATTTGTCCTCGAAATTTACTTGATTAGCTAGAGTTGAATAACTTATGACACTGAGTTCTCATAATTTTTTCACTCTTCTAAGTGGCTTATTCTACTGTATGATTGTGCCATAGGACCTTTACCAACAGTACCTTCTTGTTTTGTAGTTTCTTGACTTTTCGAACTAAGATTTTCATAGGCTTTTCTGCATTGGTCAAGTCTGGTTGCATCTCTATTGATCCCATAGGTATTACATATGTCGAATCCGATCTGTATCTCATTTATTGCCTAGATATTAAGCCAAGAAGGGGGGTTGAATTGGAGTTTAAAAAAAAATTAAACTTTAAAGTGCGGAAATAAATAATTAATTTTAGGAGAGATAGAGAAAATCAGACAAAAAGATTTATAGAGGTTCGGGTGTTAACAAACCCTACTCCTCTCCCCAATAGCAATTGGGAGTTTCACTAACACACTAAGTGTTACAATAGAGTTTTACAAGCTCACTCCCAACTATGGTGTTTCTCACAATGACTCACACCTAACCCAGAAATCCCTTGTGTTTTAATGGCTCACACAATAACCAATTCCTTGTGTTTTACAGGCTCACACAAACAACCTTCACTTTGTGTTTTACAGGCTCACACAAACAACCTTTTAATTTGTGTTTTGGAGGTTCACACAACTAACCCTTACAAGTGTTCTACTCTTAACCCATAAATACCCAAAACTCACTTGAGTAAATATTACAGAGAGAACCACTTATAAATCTTAATTGCTCAAATATGAGGAGCAAGAAGATTTTTACAGAGAATAGATTTGTTCTCAAAGTATGAAAGTACAAATAGCTTGTAATAAGAATTAAATTTGAAGTATATGCTATTCTTTTGTTTTTCTTATCATTCTCTTGTTCTTAATGCATAAATGACTCCCATTTATACTCCCATGGCTGAATATAGCCGTTGGGGTGCATTAAATAAGAAACTAACTGTTGTACCAACCAAAAAATCGTGCCTGACATTTTTCTCTTTCATTGTTCACGGGCATGACTATGCTTGTCACGGGGGTGACGGTTCTTCCCAAGCCGTGACTGAAGTGGTGACCTTGGTCGTGAAGCTCTCTGAAATGTTTTGACATATTGAGTCACGGGCGTGACATACTTTTTCACGGGCGTGACAATCTTCCCAGCCGTGATCCAAGTGGTGACTCTGGTCATAAAGCTCTCTGGATGAAATTGCATAAATCTTCACGGGGGTGACACCTTTATTCACGGGGTGACTGAAATGCTTACTTCACGGTTTGTTTTTCCTTCATGGCCGTGAACTTCAAATGTTGGTTTTGGTAACAGTTAGCTTCCTTCACGGGAGTGACTCCTAGAGTCACGACAGTAAACATGCTACTACTTGAATTTTGTCTCTCAAGGATTATTCTTCCAATTCTCCATTCTTGCTATTTTAATCCATTTCCTGTATAATATACTTACAAAAACAAGTATGTTAAATACAATATTGCTATATTTTTTGTTATCATCAAAATGACAGAAATACCCCTCAAGGTTTAACAATCTCCCCCTTTTTGATGGTGACAAATAATCTAGCAATATGTGATTTTGAGAAGTCTCCCCCTCAAAATATACTTAGGATAAAAAATTATAATGTGCAAGAATAGTAAATAATGATGTAGCATTGAACTGGATTTTAAGTATATGCAAGTTATATGAGAAGTATATCCAATATATATCATAATTCCTTTTTTTTTTTTAAGACATGAAGCATATGTAAGGTATATTTAAGGTATATCATGACAGATTTTTATTTGTAACTTGCTTTAAGGTATATGCAAAGCATACTTAAGTTGTATCTAAGGTATATAAAGCTCAATTTTTACACTTTGCATATGAAATTTTGAATCAAGATTTTTAATCCATTTCAAAGTCAATTTAATTTTTGATTCAAAATTCTTATAATTGCTAGTTCTAGTTTGATACCATTCTCCCTTATCATATATTGCTAGTTTTCTCCCCCTTTTGTCATCAATCAAAAAGGATATGAAGATTGAAGTAAACAAAAGCAAATATATATATCATAAAGGAAAGGATACAAACTAAGTTAAAATATTCAGAAAGGAAATTTTAAAATTTCCTACACAAGCAAACATAAAAATAACAAACAATCAAATTTAGGCTACACTCTAGCCTATCTCCTAGCTAGACATCCTATCACGAAGCCTAGCTACTTCAGCCTCAAGGCTGTCCATCCGAGACTCCATGAAGTCTTTGAGGTTCTCCAACCTCTCATCCATTGAAGTCTGCAGCTACTCAAAACGTGGTGCCAAGAGGTCAACCACCTGCTGTGCTAAGGACGGTGTAGAAGCTGAAGACTGTCTGACGTCCTGCTCGGCTGCTGGAGGTGCTTCCTCAACCCGAGCCCTCTTCTTCTGCTGGACTCCCTGGAGGCCTGCTTTAAATTCCTCCGTGTCATTATCTTCCCAGATAATCTCCCCAGCAGTGTCAGTGAAGCAGTAGAAGATATCGTTTTGAAAAATGATTCTGACAGCCATTCCCATCTTGATGAACGACTCGACATTCAAGCTATCTCGAGGATGTGCAGGAATGATGTTGAAGTGATGGTCATCCAGCTTCAAGTAATTGAGCTTCACTGAGATATGGGTGACATATGCCCCAATCAAAATATCTCCTGTGGGCTTGGTGGCAATGGAGAGAAGATGGTTAGCAAACCATCTGAAAAGTGCCGCTGTAAGTCCTCTTCGAGCCATCTCAAATAGGAAAAGTTCTGACTTCCTGATAGTCCCGTTGCTTTCTCCTCTAGCAAATATGCTATAGGTCAGGAACCTATGCAAATACCTATGCACTGGGGTTCTGAGATGTGTGCTCTTTGTTTTCTTGACATCCCAGCTGCAACCGATGCCAAAATGTGTCCAGACTGGAGGGACAAAGAATTCTACCTCAGTATCATTTAGGATGCCCTCAGATGGTAGGCTGAATAATTCTCCAAACTCAATGGCACTCAGGGTGTTAGGATTGTTGCAGAGTTGGAATTTCACCACTCCAGTAGGTGAAACCTGCAAGGTGCTGAGGAATTCCAGTGTTGGCTCCCTCAGAGTCGGCTGATAAATTTGAACAAAATCTTTGAGATGACAGGCTTGTAGTTGCTCTTTCATAGCTGATTCAAGCCCGAGACTTCGGACTGTCTACCAATCGAAGGACCTTGATGACAAAAGAGGTCTCTTCTTCAAAGTTGCATACCGAGGATGACAATTCTCCGGAATGCGGTTCATGAGGTAATCTGCATACCTCTTAGGTGCATGAGACTTTTTTTCTCTTTCCCTTGGATGAAGCAGACTCCATATTTGAAGAAATTTGTTGTTGATGGAGTTGAAAATAATTTTGACAGAAAATTTGATGTAAAACCCTAGAAATGTATGATTTCTGATGAAGATTCGAACTTTTGGTGGTATTTATAGTGAAATTTCAAGTCTTTGGGGTCGGAATCTTCCATGTCTTAATGAATGAAAGTAAATGAGAGCGGTTTTGGGGGATGAAGAGTTGAAATGAAGGTTGTAACCGGTTGTTCTCTTATATATTCAATACATTCACGGGCGTGAATTATGGTTTCACAGGCGTGAATTCTCATGTTCACGGTTTGCTGAAGGAGTGTCCCACCCATGAATGAAGGCATGAAAAATTGAATTTCACCACTTATTCCCGTGAAGCAAGTCGTGAAAGCTTCTGTGAGTTTTGGGGTGTAATTCTTCACGGGAGTGAAAATTAGTCACAGGCGTGAAAATCCCTTTTCACGGGCGTGACTCAAGCCGTGAAAATAAGTTTCACCACTTGAAGCTGTGAACTATGTCGTAAACCAAGTCGTGAACGACACTGCCTCTTTGGTCCATTTAAGTCACGGGCGTGAACATTTGTCACGGGCGTGACTCCCCTAAATTTTTCATCAAATTAAAATTAAGTCCTACAACGAGACTAAATTATTTCAACAAGGATTATATTCCTTAAAACATGAATTCTCATCAAAATTTCTATCTTATAACTTGTGATATGATTTAAGATCAACAATTAAAATTTCATATTTTTGCAATCACAAGGTTAATCCATCAATCATACCAAGTTCTCTTCTAATGAAATTAAATCTTTCCTAATTTAGAGACTTAGTGAAAATATCTGCTAATTGATTTTCTGTGCTTATAAATTCTAATGCAACATCTCCATATTGAACATGATCTCTAATAAAGTGGTGTCTAATGTCAATATGTTTGCTTCTAGAGTGTTGAATAGGATTCTTTGTAAGATTTATAGCACTTGTGTTGTCACATTTTATAGGTATATGATTCATCTCATGACCATAGTCCTTAAGTTGTTGTTTCATCAAAAGAATTTGTGTACAACAACATCCAACTGCTACATATTCAGCTTCAGCAGTTGAGAGAGCAACTGAAACTTGTTTCTTGCTAAACCAAGAAACCAAACATTCTCCAATGAAGTGACAAGTACCTGAAGTAATTTTCCTATCCAAAAGACTGCCAGCATAGTCTGCATCTGAATATCCTATAATATAAAAAGATGAATTCCTAGGATACCATAAACCTAGATGCAATGATCCATGTAAATATCTTACATAAGCAAACACTATACATAATATCGTGCACATAAGCAATGATCCATGTAAATATCGTGCACATAAGCAAACACTATACATAATATCGAGTTTAGAAGCAGTAAGATATAAAGTGATCCGATCATACCTCTATAAAGCTTTTCATTAATGCTCTTACCTTTTTCATCTTTGTCCAATTTTGTTGATGTGCTTATAGGAGTCTTGGCATTTTTGCATCCTTCCATACCAAATTTCTTGATTAAATCTTTGGCATATTTGGATTGGTTGATGAATATGCCCTCATTGCTTTGCTTTATTTGTAGACCAAGGAAATACTTAAGTTCTCCCATCATGCTCATTTCAAATTCCCTAGTCATGCACTTAGCAAATTCTTGACAAAGCAACTCATTAGTAGAACCAAATATTTTATCATCAACATAAATTTGAACAATTAGTATATCATGCTTATGCTTTTTGATGAATAGTGTAGTATCAACATTTTCCTTTGTAAAGTTATTTTCTAATAAATAAGAACTTAGTCTCTCATACCAAGCTCTTGGAGCCTGTTTTAAACCATACAAAGCTTTTGAAAGTTTAAAAACATGATTTGACAAATCATAGCTTTCAAAACCTGGTGGTTGTTCTACATACACTTCTTCATCTATATAACCATTTAGAAATGCACTTTTCACATCCATTTGAAAAAGTTTGAAATTCATGTGACATGCATATGCTAAGAGTATTCTTATAGCTTCTAATCTAGCTACAGGTGCATATGTTTCATCATAATCTATACCTTCTTCCTGATTATATCCTTTTGCGACTAGTCTTGCCTTATTCCTGGTTATTAACCCTTGTTCATCTAATTTGTTTCTAAATACCCATTTGCTACCTATGATTTAATGATCCTTGGGTCTAGGTACTAGATTCCATACCTTATTTCTCTCAAATTGATTGAGTTCCTCTTGCATGGCAATCACCCAACTTTCATCATTAAGAGCCTCATCAATATTTTTAGGCTCAATTTGTGAAATAAAAGCAATGTCAGTGACTAAATGCTTGAAATGAGATCTAGTACTTACTCCCCTTGATAGATCACCAATTATTTGCTCTTTTGGATGATCTTTCGTCATTCTCCATTCTTTTGGAAGTTGTTGTTCCATTTGTTCTTGATTTTGAGGAAGTAAATTTTCTTGATCATTTTCTTCTTTTCCATTTTCAATATCAAGTTTTTCCATATTACCTACCACATCATCAAGAGCACTACCTTTCACAATATCAAGTCTACTAGATTCATTAAAAACAACATGCATAGATTCTTCAACCGTTAATGATCTTTTATTAAAAACTCTATATGCTTTGCTGGTTGTAGAGTACCCTAAAAAGATACATTCATCAGACTTAGAGAAAAATTTTCCAAGATTTTCCTTGGTGTTCAATATAAAACACTTGCATCCAAATACTCTAAAGTATGATATCAAGGGCTTTCTTCCATTCCATAGCTCAAATGAGGTTTTGTTTAAAATAGGTCTTTTGAAAACTCGATTTGAAATATAACATGCAGTGTTTGTGGCTTCTGCCCAAAAATAAGTTGGTAATTCATATTCATTAAGCATTGTTCTAGCCATTTCAATTAAAGTTCGATTTTTCCTTTCAACTACCCCATTTTGTTGAGGTGTACTAGGAGATGAGAAATTATGTGAAATGCCATGTTCAAGAAAAAAGCTTTCAAAGTTTTCATTTTCAAATTCTTTCCCATGATCACTTCTTATTTTTGAAATGCAGTAACCTTTTTCATTTTTAATTCTTTTAGCAAAGTTTTTGAAGTTTTCAAAAGCATCACTCTTTTGAGCTAATAAAATTACCCAAGTAAATCTAGAGTAATCATCTACGATGACAAATGCATAATGTTTTCCTCCTAAGCTAGCAATTTTAGTAGGTCCAAACAAGTCTAAATACAGGAGTTGAAGAGGTTTTGAAGTACTTACTATGTTTTTGGCTTTGAAAGATGACTTGTGTTGCTTTCCTCTTTGACAAGGATCACATGTCTTGCCTTTTTCATATTTAACTTTTGGTAATCCTTTTACTAGCTCTCCCGTGTTGAGTCTTTGTATTAAGTCCACGTTAGCATGACCAAGTCTTCTATGCCACAACCAAGATTCATCAGTAGTAGTCACAAGACACTTAGAGGAATGGTTAGATAGTTCATATAAGTTTATTATGTATGTATTGATATCTCTATTTCCTTTAAATATTTCTTGACCATCGATAGAAATTACAAGACATTTATTTGAAGTAAAAATTACTTTGTTTCCTTTATCACATAATTGACTTACGCTTAGCAAGTTATGTTTCAAGCCATCAACAAGTAAGACATCCTTAATAAAAGTAGTACCATTAACACCAATAGAACCAATGCCAATTATCTTACCCTTTGCATTATTTCCAAAGGTAACTTTACCTCCATCAATACTTTTGATTTCATTGAAGAGTTCTTTGTCTCCTGTCATATGCCTTGAGCATTCACTGTCTACTAGCCACGCATTTTTGTTTATTGTGGACTTGAGGCATACCTATAGAATCACAAATCAAGTACGATTTTTAGGTACCCAAATGAGTTTGGGTCCTTGGGGGTTAGCACATGAAGGTTCCCAATGAGCCTTCCTTATCCACCAATGTTTATTTATGTGACCCATTTTCATACAATAATTACATTGTTTAGGTCTAAACTTGCTTTTTGGTCTTACAAAGTATTTAAATGCCATAATTCTATTAGACTGATTTTGAGAACAATGACATGCACAATCATGATTAATTTGCTTTTTTCTAGATGCATGCTTCTTATACATAAATGTATGATTATTCTTTTTCTGTATAGAGGGATTAATATGCTTATTTCTTAGTTCTTTCTTAACATGTGTGGATGTAACACCACATCTTATGCATTTTAGTATAACCTATCAAAATATCAAGTAATCATACATGGCGTACTGGAAAGGTAAAATACCCTGTTAACAATAGTAGTAAATTTTTTTTTCATATCCTGTAATATAATTCCATGACTTTGCAAGTCTCATATCCTATAATTTCATTCAATGACTTGCAAGTCTCATATCCTATAATATTATTCACTGACTTTGCAAGGTTAACACTGAAGTTTTCACCACAATATAATATATCACATATATCAAAACATAAACTTTTCACATAAGTATTTTCGAGTTGATTTCATTTATACATATTTAGACTCATTCCAAAATGACTATACCTATTCAAGCACGTAAATACAAAAAAAACACATATGACATATTTTCATGCTTGTGTGGAATGCAAGGAGAGAGAGAGTGACGAGGCTCGGCCAGTGACCTGTGCTCCATGTCTTTTATACGCTACTCAAAATGAGCTATCACTTTTCTTTACCTGAAAAATGATGCAAATTGATGAGTTGCGGCTCAGTGAGAATAACCATCCAATGAGCTCTAAAGTACCAAACAACTCATAGTCATAAATCACAATTCCAATATATACCATGTATTCCATTCCATTCATCAGTCAATAACATATAAATATAGATAAAATCAAGTATTCAATAATTGTTATTTACTTATGCTTTGCTTGTACATTTTATTTTGTTGTAACCAGATTAAACGAACATTGCCCCGGGTTTCCATGTGAACATTTGCATTTGCATTTGCTAGCTAGCTTGATCATTTGTTTCATTTGCACATTTGTTGGGCCATAGGCCTCTTCTTTTGCTTTGCACATTTGTTGGGCCATAGGCTTCTTCTTTTGCTTTGCAATGTCGATTAACTAGTCACAACGCCTTTTTAACCCATATGCATATGCACTTGTATTTAAGCATTTATCAACCATTGCATCTTTATCATATACAACATACATATATTCCCTATATACCTCATATGTCAAGCATACACCTTGTATATACTATACATGTACCATGTATATATATCACATTTGTCAAACATATATCTCAAATATACCATAAGTATACCATTTATATGTACCACAATGTCACAAATTATCCATCATTACATTATCAAGGACCAATCATGACAATCACATGAATCACATAGCAAGCAACATTCATTTGCACTAAAGAATTCAATCGATAATTAAACTCACCGTTCTCCTTTGATTCCGACCCCTAACTTATTGTCTATCCACTCCTTGTGGTTCTCCAATATGTTGTGAGCCTAATATGAAAACATAATCGATTAACTCATGATTAGAGAGACTTAATGTGGCTTAAACAAATTAATATGCATTGTTCATGTCAATAGTTAAGATTTTTCCTATGAGGTAGTGTGACCTTATGGGACTGTTTAGCCTATAACTTTTTCTATAATTGACCAATTACTCTGTTTCTTATTCCTAATTAACAATAACACATATATATAGTACATATTAAAATTTCAGACCAATTGGATCATTGTATAATATTTGGTGGAATTTCTAAGAGTGTTATGTTTTCTGCCTTGTTTTCTTCCTTTAGGCAGTTTCAAGGTACTCATTTGGGTTCATCATAACTTACACTCTATAAGTCCTATTTTAATGAAAATTTACAGAAACTTATATGGGTTCATATGGAACATGTTTCATGTTTACAAAGTTTACCAATTATGTCTCTAAGGTCTTCTAATTATACCAAACATATTACTGTTCCAGAATAGAATTGGCTTCCGGACCAGTATGACTTCCAAAGGCCATAACTTAGTCTATAGATAACAAATTAAGCTAAAATTAGTACCAAAATTTATCTAAGACATATACCTATAACTTTAATGTTTTGATAATTTACAGAATGTAGCTCTAACAAGCTCAAATTTTCCAACCAATGTACTGGATCTGCCCAGGGCACTCAGTAGGCAGTTCAAACCATGGAACAGTCATGGTTCCATTCACCATAACTCCCCATTTACAAGACCTATGAACCTGAAGTTTGGTATAAAGATAAAAAACACATATATCTACAACTTTTATGTTTTGAGAGACTTCAAATAAGGGCTTTAACCTATTCTAAATCAAACCACATAGTAGCTAACTTGGTTAGGGTTTATACCCTGACCAGTTTCAGTACGAAGGGCATATCTCTCCCTATACATAACATCTTGCAAAAATGTTTACATATCCACAATATAAGATATAAAGGAACAACTTTTGTGTTTTACACATTTCTAGAATCAATTTCTATTAATATCAAAATCGGGGTGCAATTCAGTGCCTAATATTGAACCTAAGCAACTCAAATCAACCCTATAGCAATAATAATTGATTACTTACCAAGAACAACCTTGAAAGGGATCAATTAGCTTCAAAAACTAGATGAAACAAGGAAGAATTGAAGTCTAAAATGGAGGAAATTGAAGAAGAAGTCGGGTTGGAGTGAGGAGGCAGAAATGGGGAAAGATATATGAAGATAAAGCCAACTTGTTGTTTGTCATTTTCTCATTTTCTCATTTTCTCTTCTCTTTTCTCTTCTCATTTGTCTTTTCTTTTCTCTTCTATTTCCCTTTTGTGTCATTTTCATTTTATTTTGTCTATATTATTATTATTGTTTACATAGATTTATAATTCCACAAATTCACACAATAATACAGCTTAATCATTTGACCCAATTTAACTAAATTAGCAATGTAAATGTTCACTAATCTTAATCTAATCATTTTTCTTACTTTAATTTAGACACCTTATTCATTTCATTTCTAATACTTTGTTATCCTCATTTAGGTTATAATTACACATGTGCGACTCGATACAAGTGCCAAATACTAGGACACATAGCTAGTGCATGCCATGAACTTGTTCCTATAGAAATACGTATGAAATGCATGTGTTCAATTGAATTGTATGCAAGATGCTTATGTTCGATGAAATGCATATGGGGAAGGTCAAGGATGTTACAGTGGAGATGTTAGGTTCTTTAGATTTAACAAATATAGTTTTGTGAGAAGATGATGATGTGTCCTTAAATCCTAGACCATGTCTAATTAAGGGTGATCTTTGAGACACAATGAGAGTATCTAAGCTCTCTTTAACTTTGTGAAATTTTGAAATGGAATTTCTGAGTTTCTCAACTTCATTTTTCAAAGTATTATTTTTTTTTAACAATGAAGCTGTTGAGGGTCCTGATGAATATTCATCTAATGACTTTTGAAGAGATTCATTTGATGATTTAAGCTTTATGTTCTATTTTTCTAAACCATCTATCTTATTTTTCAAATTATAGATATTATTTCTATAGGTACTAAATTTAGTTCTATATTTCTCTAATTTTATATTTAATTCTTCTATTAGGCTTTGCTCATCATCATCGCCATCACTATCACTATTACTATCATTATCACTACTATCATTATTGAAAGAGTATGAGTGTAGTGATCTTACTTTGTCCGAGACGTGATTCTCAATAGCCATAAAGCATAGGTTGACCTTTTCACTTTCATTATCTTCTTTTTCACTTGAAGAGCTTTTGTCATCCCATGTGGCTTTATGACCTTTCTCCCCATTGTCTCTTTGGTATTTGCTTTTATGCTTCTTGAGCCTTGGACATTTTGGTTTGATATTTCCTTTCTTTCCACATTCATAGCATTTTACCTCTTCCTTACTTCTATGTGTGTCATTAGAAGTTTGTTTGATGTTTCTTTGCCTAAGTTTTTTGGAATTGCTCATTTTCTTCTCAATGATTCTTTTTAATCTCCTTGAAAGCATAGCGATGTCCTCATTTTCATCATCACTCATTTCTTCATCATCTTCACTTTCTTCTTGAGATTTTGAAGCAGAGGCTTTGAGTGCTAAGGGCTTTTTTTTTCTCTGGCTCTGCTTCAAGCTCTCTATCTCTCTTCACTGCCATCTCATGTGTGAGAAGTTTACCAATCAGCACATCAGTATTCATGATGCTCATATCTTCATTTGCTTCTTTTATGCCAGCAACTCTTGAACCATAGTCTTTAAGAGGAAGAATTCTCAGGATTTTATTGTTTACATATTCCAAACTCATATGCTTCCCAAGTTTCCTCATTCTATTTATAATGGATAGAAGTCGGTTGGTCATGTCAGTGATTGACTCATTGGATTTCATCTTGAAGAGCTCATATTCTGAGGTTAGAAGTTGACTCTTCTTAGATTTGACTTGCTTAGTTCCCTCATGATAGTTCTCCAATGTCTTCCACATGCTATATGCTGTTGAGCAGTGTTGTATTCTCCCATATTCTTCAATAGATAATGAGCTTGATAGGATTGTCATTGCCTTCTTGTTTTTGAAATTTGCTCTTTTTTGAGGCTCTGTCCAATCATCTCTTGATAGGATTTCTTCTTCACCATCAGCTCCTCTTCTGGTTGGTGGTGTCCATTCTTTTTGTACACTATCCCATACTTCAATTCCTTCACTATCCAAGTATGTCTCCATCCTAAACTTCCAATGGGCATAATTTGCTCCATCAAAGTAAGGTTTGAGACTTTGGAATCCTTCACTGGCCATATCTTACTCTTTACTAGCGCTTTTTAGGCTTCAATGCTAGACAAGGCTCTGATACCAATTGTTGCCCAGATATTAAGCCAAGAAGGCGGGTTGAATTGGAGTTTAAAAAAAATTAAACTTTAAAGTGCGGAAATAAATAATTAATTTTAGGAGGGATAGAGAAAATCAGACACAAAGATTTATAGAGGTTCGGGTGTTAACAAACCCTAATCCTTTCCCCAATCGCAATTGAGAGTTTCACTAACACACTAAGTGTTACAATGGAGTTTTACAAGCTCACTCCCAACTATGGTGTTTCTCACAATGACTCACACCTAACCCAGAAATCCCTTGTGTTTTAATGGCTCACACAATAACCAATTCCTTGTGTTTTACAGACTCACACAAACAACCTTCACTTTGTGTTTTTCAGGCTCACACAAACAACCTTTTAATTTGCATTTTGGACGTTCACACAACTAACCCTTACAAGTGTTCTACTCTTAACCCAGAAATACCCAAAGCTCACTTGAATAAAGATTACAGAGAGAACCACTTATAAATCTTAATTGCTCAAATATGAGGAGCAAGAAGATTTTTACAGAGAATAGATTTGTTCTCAAAGTATGAAAGTACAAATAGCTTGTAATAAGAATTAAATTCGAAGTATATGCTATTTTTTTGTTTTTCTTATCATTATCTTGTTCTTAATGCATAAATGACTCCCATTTATACTCCCATGGCTGAATATAGCCGTTGGGGTGTATTAAATGAGAAACTAGCCGTTGTACCGACCAAAAAATTGCCCTTGACATTTTTCTTTTTCATTGTTCACGGGCGTGACTATGCTTGTCACAAGGGTGACAGTTCTTCCCAAGCCGTGACTGAAGTGGTGACCTTGGTCGTGAAGCTCTCTGGAATGTTTTGACATATTGAGTCACGGGAGTGACATACTCTTTCACGGGCATGACAATCTTCCCAGCCGTGATCCAAGTGGTGACTCTGGTCATGAAGCTCTCTGGATGAAATTGCATGAATCTTTAAGGGGGTGACACTTTTATTCATAGGGGTGACTGAAATGCTTACTTCACGGTTTGTTTTTCCTTCATAGCCGTGAACTTCAAATGTTGGTTTTGGTAACGGTTAGCTTCCTTCACGGGAGTGACTCCTAGAGTCACGACAGTGAACATGCTACTTCTTGAATTTTGTCTCTCAAGGATTATTCTTCCAATTCTCCATTCTTGCTATTTTAATCCATTTCCTGTATAATATACTTACAAAAACAAGTATGTTAAATGCAATATTGCTATATTATTTGTTATCATCAAAATGATGGAAATACCCCTCAAGGTTTAATATCCTTAGCCTTGAGACATGAAACACATTATGGATCTTATCCAATTCTGGTGGTAAGGCGAACTGGTAAGCCACTGGGCTCACACATTCAAGTATTTTGTGTGGTCCAATAAACCTGGGGCTTAGCTTTCCCTTTTTACCAAAACGAAGTACTTTCCTTTTTTACTAAAATGAAGTACTTTCTTCCAAGGTGAGACTTTTAAAAATACCTTGTCTCTGACAACATATTCAATATCCTTCATCTTCAAATTAGTGTAGGATTTTTGTTGGTTAGTTGCAACTTTTAATGGATCTTGGATTAATATCACCTTCTCCTTTGTCTTCCGCACCAATTATGGGCTCTTTAACTTCTTATCACCAAGTTATGTCTAGCATAAAGTTGTCCTCCATCATGTTCCATACAAAACTTTGCATGAAGCCATGCCGAGACTAGCTTGATAGCTATTATTATATGCAAATTCCATCAATGGTAAATACCTATCCCAATTACCCTCAAAGTCAATTACACAGCTTCTAAGCATGTCTTCTAGTAATTGAATAACTCATTCGGATTGCCCATCTTTTGTTGGTGGAATGCCATACTAAAAGTAAGTCGAGCCCCCAATGCTTGTTGCAAACTTTTCCAAAATTGTGATGTGAATCGTGGGTCTCGATTAGAAATAATAGATATTGGCACCCCATGTAGTCAAATTATCTCATTAATATATATTTTTACTAACCGGCTTAATAGATAATCCATCCGAACTAGTAAAAAGTGAGTTGATTTGGTAAGCTTGTTAACAATTACCCATGTTGCATCATGATTCTTTTATGTCAAAGGCAAACCAGATGCAAAATCTATCATAATCCTTTCCCATTTCCATTTTGGGATAGCAATAGGTTGCAATAATCCAGATGGTATCTGGTGTTCTACTTTCACTTGTTGGCATGTCAAACATATTGTAGTGTATTCAATGATATCCTTATTCATTCGTGGCCACCAATAATGAGTCTTCAGGTCTTGATACATTTTATCGCTTCCTAGATACATGGAATAAATTGTATTATGTGCCTTTAGAATTATTTGCTTTAATTCGTTGTCATTTGGCACACACAATCTTCCCTTATAAATTATACTTCCATAATCTTCAATCTTAAATTCAGGTCTATCCACCTTTTTAATTGTCTGAGCAATTATCATCAATTTTTGATCTTGCCTTGAGCTTTTCTCACTTGTTGCTTAAGATAGGTTGAATCCCTAACTCTGCCAAAATAAAATATGAGTCTCCTATTAATTTATTGTTGATTACTATATTTTATATTATAATGAGGAAATTATAAGGTATACCTATTAGTGTTTTTCTACTTAAGGCATTGATTATTACATTAGCTTTGCCGGCTGGTAATCAATAATACAATTGTAATCCTTAATTAACTCCAACTAGCGTCTTTGCCTTAAGTTTAGCTCCTTTTGTGTGGACAAATATTTGTGGCTCTTATGATCTGTATACATGTAGCACCACTCACCATACAAATTATGTCACGATATTTTTAAAGCAAATAATATTGCTACCAACTCCAAATCATTAGTAGGGTAGTTTAGCTCATGAGGCTTCAATTGTCTAGATGCATAAACAACTACTTTACCCTATTGCATTAATACACATCCTAGCCCATTATGAGAGGCATCACTATATATTACAAAATCTTTCCCTAAAGTAGGTTGGGTCATGACAGGTGCTTCGATTAGCATGGCTTTCAACTTGTCAAAGCTTTGTCCATTCAAATTTAGTTTCTTTTTCTGAATAGCTTGGTAATTGGCGCGACTATGCTTGAAAATCCCTTCACAAACCTTTTATAGTAGCTAGCTAATCCAAGAAAACTCTAAACTTCTATCACATTGCGAGGCGGCTTCCAATTTAAAATCACTTCTATTTTGTTAGGATCCATACAGATTCCTTCAACTGACACAATATGCCCTAAGAATCCTACTTCTTCTAATCAAAACTCACATTTGGACAGCTTTGCATACAATTATTTTTCCTTCAAAGTTTGAAGCATTATTCTGAGATGTCTGTCATGTTCTCCTTTGTACCTTGAATACACCAAGATATCATCTATAAAAACTACCACAAATTTATCAAAGTAAGGCCTAAAAATCTTGTTCATCATATCCATAAAGGCAGTTGGTGTATTCGTTAAGCCAAAAGGCATAATCTGGAACTTATAGTGGCCATATCGAGTCTTGAAGGTTGTTTTAGGTACATCTGATTCCTTGATTTTCAGTTGATGATACTCGAATCTAAGATCAATTTTAGAGAATACTCCTGCTCCCTTCAATTGATCAAACAAATAATCAATTCTACATAGTGAGTATATATTTTTAATTGTCACCTTGTTCAATTGTCAGTAATCAATACATAATAGAAAAGTTCCATCCTTTTTTTTTACAAACAACACCAGAGCATCCTATAGTGACACACTAGGCCTTATGAACCCTTGTTTAACAATTCCTATAATTGAACCTTCAACTCTCTCAATTCTGCAAGTGCCATTCTATAAGGAGTAATTGATATTGGGGCTGTACCAGGAATCACATCAATAGCAAACTTTATATGCCTATCTGGTCGTAACCCTAGTAAGTCTTTAGGAAACACATCTAAGAACTCACACACTATGGGGATGTCCTTGAATTTTGGTCTCCCCTTCCTGGTATCTATCACATGGGTCGAGTATGCCTCACATCCCTTCCTAATGTATTTATGAGCTTTTAATACAAAAATAACACTGTTCAAACATGTTTGACCTTTACCCCGAATGATAGTGTCATCCTGCTTAAGAATTTTAAGTACAACTTTTCTAAATCGACAGTCGATTATAGCTCCATGCTTTGTCAACCAGAATAACATCAAATTCATGAAAAGGTAATTCTATTAAATCTGTTGGAAATTCTCTACCCTGAATTATTATTAAGTTGTTTCTATAAATCTGATTCACTTTCACACTATATCCTAACGGGTTGATCACAACTATCTCAAATTTTAAGGTCTCAGGTATCATGTTCCCTTGTTTAAATGCAGTTGTGCTTATGTATGAATGCGTGGAGCCAGGATTTATCAATACATGCAAATCAAAGTCAAATAAAGAAAATTTACCAACTATGATGTCAAGTGCACCCTGGTCCTCCCGAGATCTCATCACATACGCCCGAGCTAGAACTCTATTACATTTGAGTTTGTCAACTGTCTTTGATACCTCCTGACTCTATCCTGTTCGACCACCTCTAAATTGGCCTCAACCTCCACCACAGCTCTATACTGAAGCCATAGTTTGTGCTGGTGCCATACTACCTGTACTAAGTCTAGGACAATCTTTCTTCATATGATCAGTAGCTCCACATCTCAGGCATGCCCTAGTCAACCACCAACACTCTCTTATATGAGATCTACCACAATGCTGACACATAGCAGGAGCTGGCCTTTTGAACAACGATGCTGGTGAACTACCAGATGATGCTGGGGTTTAAATTGTTGACCCCGCCTAACAAAAAATGTCTGCCTAGCAACCCGTGATTGAAATGGTCTGGGTACTATCCGCCCTATTTACCAGATGTCTAGGCCACACTAGCTATTGATTTCTTGGAGAGCTCTTCTGTCTTAATCTTTTTCCTTCTTTCAACACTAATGGCAGAGGACACTAGTGTAGCAAAGTCTGTATGCCGATAGGAAGCCATAAAATATCCAATATCCTCATCGAGGTCATCTTCAAATCTACAACATTTATCAGCTTCATCTCCAATAATCCCCATTGCATACTTACTCAGCTTGGTGAACTCCCTCTCATACTCAGCTACTGTCATAGCCCTCTACTTCAAGTTCAAAATTTCTCTCTTTTCCTCATTAATATAAACTCATGGCACATATTTCTTTTTAAATGTTGCCATAAAAAAAATTCTATGTATGAGGTTTCATAGTCTAGGGCTTCGCTAGTACCGACTTCCACCAGTCGTAGGTATGCTTCTGAAGGAAGGATACTGCATACCTAACCTTGTGCTCCTTCGGGCATTGAAGCTCTTCAAAAACTTGTTCTACCTTTTCCCACCAAAAGTCTGCTGCTGCTGGGTCATCCTCTTTCTTACCTTATCTTATTTTCTTAGCTTATCAATATGGGGTTTTGGCTGAGGTGAGGGAGGTGGTGGAGTTGGTGGTAGCACAGCTTGTGCTATCCGCTGTAGTAAAGTAGCCATCTATTGCATACGGGGTACTTAACTTGGATCAACCAGTTGTTCAGCTTGCTGTGGAGCTACAACACTAGGCTCCGAGGCTCTAACTGATGCTGACTATCTATGAGCACTAGAGTCAACTATATTACCACCCTTTTCCTCTTTGTAACTTCATCTTGATTCATAATCCATTAAAACCTATATTGTTAGAAAAATGGTCCCTTATTAGAATATAACATATTAAAAAAAATGCATATGCATGAAAACATGCACTTATCTCCCATACCCACTAGGCAAGAACCGTCTAATCCAATAGCTCTGATACAAAAAATTGTAACACCCCTTTACATATTTTAATTGTAACACCCAAGAATAAGAGTTCTTTTACCAAACATGCACTTTTACGTATTTTATGTCCTTTTTTTTAATTGTTCATTTGATGGTGAATTCATATTGGTCACTATTTTCATCTTTCTCCATTTTCAGTTGTCTTAATGCCAATTTGGTCCAATCATTAATAGATGTTTGAGCTTCTATCTATTCAGGAGTTAAACTAGATCGAGTATCATCCAAAATATTACCTCTCTATTATAAATTGTTCAATTTGGGAGAGTACTGAATAAGTATTTATTTTGCAATTTGGGATTGAACGTGATAAAGTATTAATAGTGGAGATTGAACTTGAAAAAAATTGTTTTACAATTTCAGAGAGTATTGAATAGGTATTTTGATGTTAATTCCACCAATCAAGAAGTGGAAAATCTTTACTTGTCTTACTATTACTAAAATCAAATATAGTTAGATAAATGTCAAATTCAGGAGAACCGAAGGATAATCTTTATTTTTTATGCTTTTGAAACATTAAAATGATCACTCACTCTAATTTTTATCGATTCACTTGAATTTTGACTAGTGGTTCCACTACTACTAATAGCAATAAGAATATTATAAATCAAACTAAATTCCATAAATAAATCACAAGTTAATTTTTTTACATCATTAATTATAACATCAATACTAATATCATCACCTAAATATGAATAATAAGGACTTAAATAATCATATAAACTATCTACTTTACATATAGGATAGAAAACACGACATACAAGATTAATCAAATGAATAAATTTAAAATAATTCAACAATTTATTTTTCACCATATAAATAAAATCATGCAAAATTGGATCATTAATATATTCTTGAAATGCATCAATAATATTAATAAATTTACAAAATAATAAATGATATGTTGGATAATAAAAACCACTTAAAATATTTATCTTTTAAAATATCTAAAAGTTGTTGACAAACATCCCAATATTATGGATATAAATTAATTTGACACATTATTGGAAAAAAATGTGCATAATAATTTTCTATATTCATATGACTCGTTGAGTAATTCATAAGTTGAATTTCAACGAGTGGAAACATTCTTTGGAAATTTTTTTTAGCTTTTTTGTCACTTTCACAACACAATCAAGTTTATAATTTCATTGTTTATGAATATGACCATAAAAATGAAATTGTTACTTTAATTGGAGCAATTATACCACTCAAAGATTTCAAACCATTTTCATATAAATTTAACACATGACATGCACATTTAACAGGAAAAAAATACTTCCAATGTTAGGTTGGCATAATGCTTGAAGGTCTTGAATATATGTGGTATTTGCCGCTGCATTATCAAAATAAATTGAAATTTTTTTATGAATTAATCCATATTCTTCCAAAATATTTTTTATTATTTTAAAAATATTATTAGTGATATGCTGATTATCAAAAACTTTAAATGCAAGTAATTTGTTTTATAATTGTCATTCACCATCAATCCAATGATATGTAAGACCCATATAAAATGTAATTGTGAATGATTATTCTAAATATCATTATAAATACAACACATCCATTTGAAGAAACAAATAATTTTTACTTTATTTATATAAATTAAATAAAGCACGTTTAAGAGCATTTCAATGTATACGTTTAACATATAGATTTAATGTATTTTGACACTAATTAACAAACTCTACTTTTTTTACCAAAACTAAAAAAATAAATGTTCCATACTTATCATTTTTGCCATTTTGTTTTTATTTTTTTCATCTTTATATTGAAATAATTGAGAGTTAAAAGAAGATGTTGCGTACCTGAAAATTTGGATTTGTCTTTTCTCTATTCCAATTTGAGTAGTATATTTATTTTATAAGTGCTTTCGAAATGTGCTATAATACAACAACTTTAAATTTTTAAATTTATATACAATAATTGCACAGAATATCAAATGACACATCATTTTTTTGAATTTTCTTGAAATGAATTTGAAAAATATCGGATGTTCAAATTTTTGCTTCAAATGATGTTGTCGTCAGACCTGGACCTAGTTGTTCATTACCCCTATTTCTTTAACTTTTTTTAGTTGAAATTTTGAACTCCCCCTCATCCAAATTTTTAATAAAATTTTCCAAATTAACATGTTCACCGAAAATTTTGCTCATTCTACTATAGTTTGCCATTATTTATGATTAAATTTTGTGAACAAAATGGAGAATATTAAAAACAATTGTAGAAAACGATAATTAAAAAAGAATTGTAGGATTAATAAAAAATTGAGAATTAGAGAGAATTTAAGAATTTAAGAAAAAATTGAGATTATGTAGAGTATAATTAGAGAGAAATAAAATAATTGAGAGTCTAATTAGAGAGAAATTAGGAATATATGTAGAGAGAATTGAGATTGTGTAGAAAGTGAAAAAAATTGAAATGAATTTGGTATTTATAAAGAAAAAATTGAAATTTAAAATCCAATAATACCCCTGAAATATAACTATCAGTTTTTTTATAAGGGGTATTTTTCGTCTTTTCAATATATTTATATTTCAATATATTTAATTTTTTGAATTAAAAAAACAAAAATGGGGTTACATTGCATCGGGGTGAGGGGGACATTGCTAGGGTAATGGTCTCATGACTGTTACTATTAAAAGAAATTGAATTATCTAGGTTGGATTTGGTGGTTCTTGGGCCTGAACTAGACCCTTTTCCTATTGAGATATGGTTAGAGCTAGGTCCATAACCAGCCTAGCCCGATCCAGGCCGGTTCCACTGACCCAACCAGCCCATGGCCAGGCCTGTTTGTAAGTTTCATTCTTACATAAATAATATAATATTCACATACCCTTAATTCAATATTACCTTAGTTATATCCCTTTACTTCTGGTAAATTACTCATGAATAAGAAAAGTCTTACATTATGTCATAAAATCAATTGTACTCATATCATGTTAAAGATTCTAGGTTTATAGCTTACCATTATCTCCTGTTTTTATTTAATACATGCCTATATACTCCACTTAAAGCATTTATTATATAGTGTCCTATTGTCTTTTCATGCATAAATACTAAATAACATGTGAATCTTAATTAATACTAATATTGAAGACAAAACCTATATGGCATACTCAATTTGTGTTATCTTGATAACATACAATGACTCACTTAATGTAGGACTCCCTTACCTTACTAATCGCTAATAGTGTATGAAAGTACTACTAAACTCATTTTTTGAAAAACCAATGCTCAAATTATTGTATAAATTTTTTTCTTTTCAGTTTTAGAGTTTATTATTAGTGGAATATTTATTACTATATATTTTTTATATCATTTAAATATGTAACTAATGATGTAAATATTTTGATTTAAAAGAGCTCATTCATTAAACCATAATATTTAGAAATACATTTACAAATAATACCAAATATATAAATTACAAAATTCACTCCTTATAAATCTTACATGCCACAAATTTATATCAAAAGAAATTCTTAAAATTTAATTTTTACAATACAATTTCCAAAACATACAAAAAGAAAATAAATTGCTACAATTTGATCTTAGGGTTCTCCTTTTCTTCAGTCGGCCTAACACAAAAGCTATGTCTATTGATTTGCACGTGAAACACACGCGTTAAGCTACTAGCTTAGTGATATGTTTGACAACTATCCAATAATTATATAAATATTTCTAAAATAAAATTTTAGAAACTACAATTAATTTACTAAGTATACCAAAATATTCAAATAATATCAATACCATTTACGCCAAACAAAAATAAACAATTCATCAATTATAATATTTCATTTATTTAACATGCTTAAAATTTTTTAACAATACAATATGCTTTTTAAAATATCAATTTAATAATTTATAATTTTTTTTTTCTGTTTATTTGATAGCCCATGACATCTTAGACCGAAATTAAATAATGGATACAAGGTTTCTATTTTCTGGCAGTATAATCGGCGCCTACTTAATAATTTTATAACTCGGCGTTTAAAGCCTACATTTTTCACAATAACTCAACACCTTTTTGGTGCATACGTAATTTTGAACTCATCACTATTTCTTAGTGTCTACGTAATTTCAATTTAACACTATTTCTTAGTGCCTACGTAAATTAAATCTCAGTACTATTTTTTGGTGCGTACATTTCTACCATTTTATTGGCATGCCAACTTATCCTAATTTCTAATTTTTGACTAGATGTTATAGGGTTTAATTATATTTGTTACCTTTATTATTATTTACATAAATGCATTAATCTCCATTAAATATTTTATAACATCATACTTGCTCATTTAATCATTATAACTATAAGAAAAGTCAAATAATATATTTTTCTATCACAAAATTCTACAATCAACACATACATATAAACTTCCCTATTCTAAACAACATTTCTTTCTTATATTTCTCTGCATTTTTCATCCATTTGTAGATGGAATTTGGACAAGTGATCACTAATAAAATGTAGGTACATGTCTTATATTTAATTTAAAACTAGCATCACATTAAACCAAATTTTGTAGCAAAAGTTATGAATTTTTCTCTAAGCTACGTTTATTCCATTTGCCCAGTATTTTACTAGACAGATTTCTAGTTCGAATTTAAGTCCATTTTACACCTAATTGCAGACATATTCAGGTCTAATGGTCTGAATGAAAGTTGAAGTCATATGTCTTAAATTTCCAACCCAATAAGAACTACTCAAAAATAATTTCCAGAACTCAAGTTATGACTAGAAAGGTGGACAACATTCATAAGATAAATTTTCCAGCACTTCAATTAATTCCTACAATTTCTATCTTCAAGCATCAACATCAAATTCAAATTTTTAGTTTCACATTCATGACATCATTTAATCACCAATTCACCACTCAATCAAAATATCAAGAATTACATACACCAGTACACATAATATCAAAAAATCAAAAATCAACATTTTCCATATTGAATTTTTGCCAAATATACATACCTCGAAAAGTCTACTTCACTTTACTTTTCTCTTCCTCCTAATTAGCTTTCTCCTTGTCCTTACTTCCTTTTTGATTTTGGCCCAAAGATTGTTCACCTCCTTGGCCTAACAACAAATTTTACACTAATCAAGTACTAAACATACTAATCAACCCTTAATCACCATTAGCATACTAATAACCCTAAGTTACCAACCTTATTGGTAACTAACCCCAAAATCAAAGAAAGGAGAAGAAGCAAAGTGAGAAAATGGAAAATTTAACCTCACCTTTGTAGATATTCCAAATGACCAAATCTTCCTTCTCTTTTTCTCTTCTTTTTCTTCTTTCCTCTTCCTTTGTTTTGCTCACTTTGCTTCACTTTCTTATTGATCTTGCTTTAATCCAACTTTTTTTTTTTATCTAACCTTAGCTTTGATTGAAGAAAAAAAGAACAAATGGGGGAAAGAGGTCATGGCAAAAGGGAAGCAAAAGAGAGAGAATTTGGTTTGTTTAAGATGAGGAAGAAGAAGAGTAAAGGCAAAAAGTGAAATTTGACTTTTTATAGTTGGATTAGGTGGGTGGTTAAGATTAATAGATAATCTTGTCCCTCATTGGTTAATTAATTTAAATCACTCTTAATTTATTTTAATCCCAAGAAAATTCCTTTTCTTAGATAAATAATATTCCATTTTTATACATTCTTAAAATATCTGTGTCAAAAACACTGTAAATTCCAATTTCGTTTAGTGAAAAATTATTTTTTTCTAAATTTTAGTTCCGAACTTCAAAATTCTCAATTTTTTTCTCATATTTTAATCGCGATTGTGGCCTAAATTATCGGGCATTACAATTAATCTTCATGTCCAAAATATTATTGTTAATACATTGAATGTTCCTCTTTATTGTTCGATCATAATGCAATCTTCCTTAATCATACTAATGTAATGGTGATTTCATGCCATGTAGGATTTGTGATAACATTCTTAAGATACAACAATAGTACAAAACACTTTACATTAGATCATTCATGTAAATCACCATCATAATAAAATGCTTATCACCACAATCATGCATTTCAATAGTTATAGCTACATAAGGACTGTTACTCACTTAATGGCTCAAAGCTCATCACTTTAATCATTACATAGGTTACATATTCATAACATTTGTTCTATAATAAGCATTGGGGAAAAACCACATCAATCCATATCCAAGACAACTCATTTGAACAATAGTGATGGATGCAATGCAAAACTGTTTATTATCTAAAAGTGATAGGCCTACCCTTAATGTCTCTAAACTGGGAGTTTTAATAGGGACTGAAGTCCTAACAAAAGGTTGTGCACAACTAAACAATAAGAGACAAAAGTCCTTAAAAATAGGAGGTTTACACCTCTAACAATAGGGGATCCCTTATTTACAATAGGAGACAATGTCTTTTCAATATTGTATGAGGCATAGCCTCAAACAATAGGAGACCTTAAGTGGCTCCGACACTTTATTAGTCATATGAAAAATCATGAACACACAATACTAATTTAATAACTCCTTTTTATACCATAGAATTACCATTCACATGCTCAATATATATAATAAAATGTCTGTAGCATCTTTCCAAGCCAAAGGCTTCCTTTCATTTTTTCTCTCTCAAGAACTTAGTTAAATCTTGCTATTTTACTTGGCATTTAGTGCTTTTAATCTAGTAATCAAAAGGGAAATGGTGGGAAGTGTCTTTAGTGTGTGAAAAAAATTTAGAGGGTAGGGTTTTAGTATAATAGGGCATCTGTGTGTGAGAGAGAGAATGATCTTATCCTTTTATACTAGACAAGGTTCAGGGACATGATAGTTTGTGTCACAATCGTGAATCAACTTGCCTTCATGAACCCATCTCGCTGATGGTCCACAGTCATGAGGACATTATCATGAGTGTGAACTCTGTGACACTTCACTTTCTTATCTCTTTTCCATCTCTTTACACATACCAAGACTATGAATTATAAACTTATGTTCCTTTAATCCATCTCATTGAATAAGCCCAACTTAGCATACGTTACAAGAACAATATAGAAATTTCATATATTAACATTACCAGATTCATGAGCATGAATGCCTTATTCAAGGGCATGATGCGTGAAGTTCCTTGTTGTTAACCTTGAGGGGTATTTCCATCATTTTGATGATAACAAATAATATAGCAATATTGTATTTAACATACTTGTTTTTGTAAGTATACTATACAGGACATGAATTAAAATAGCAAGAATGGAGAATCGGAAGAATAATTCTTGAGAAACAAAAATCAAGTAGTAGCATGTTCACTGCCGTGACTCTAGGAGTCACTCCCGTGAAGGAAGCTAACCGTTACCAAAACCAACATTTGAAGTTCACGGCCATGAAGGAAAAACAAGCCGTGAAGTAAGCATTTCAGTCACCCCCGTGAAGAAAGGTGTCACCCCAGTGAATAAAGGTGTCACTCCCGTAAAGATTTATACAATTTCATCCAGAGAGCTTCACCACCAAGAGTCACCACTTGAATCATGACTGGGAAGCTTGTCACGCCCGTGACTGAGTATGTCATGCCCGTGACTCAATATGTCAAAAACATTCCAGAGAGCTTCACGACCAAGGTCACCACTTCAGTCATGGCTTGGGAAGAACTGTCACCCCCGTGACAAGCATAGTCACGCCTGTGAACAATGAAAGAGAAAAATGTCAGGCGCGATTTTTTGGTTGGTATAATGGCTAGTTTCTTATTTAATGCACCCCAACGGCTATATTCAGCCATGAGAGTATAAATGGAAGTTATTTATGCATTAAGGAACAAGAGGATGATAAGAAAAACAAAAGATTAGCATATACTTCAAATCACAAGCTATCTTGTACTTTCATATTTTGAAAACAAATCAATTCTCTGTAAAAATCTTTTTGCTCCTCATATTTGAGCAATAAAGATTTATAAGTGGTTCTCTCTGTATTCTTTACTCAAGTGAGCTTTCGGTAGTTCTGGGTTAAGAGTAGAACACTTGTAAGGGTTAGTTGTGTAAACCTCCAAAACACAAAGTGTAGGTTGTTTGTGTGAGCCTGTAAAACACAAAGTGTAGGTTGTTTGTGTGAGCCTATAAAACACAAAGTGTAGGTTATTTGTGTGAGCCTATAAAACACAAGGAATTAGTTATTGTGTGAGCCATTTAAAACACAAGGGATTTTTGGGTTAGGTGTGAGCCATTGTGAGAAACACCATAGTTCAGAGTGAGCTTGTAAAACTCCATTGTAACACTTAGTGTGTTAGTGAAACTCCCAATTGCGATTGGGGAGAGGAGTAGGGTTTGTTAACACTCGAACCTCTATAAATCTATGTGTCAAATTTTCTCTATCCCTTTTAAAATTAACTGTCTATTTCCGCACTTTAAAGTTTAATTTGTAAAACTCCAATTCAACCCCCCTTTCTTGGCTTAATATCTGGGCAACACTTGTGAAAGCTTTTGCATAAAATTGACATCTAGGTTGAAATTTACTGTTGTGAAAGAACCTTCATTGGAGTGAAACAAGTGGTAGAACAAGTTGTGAAAGGGTTTGTTGGAATTGAATATTCCTCAGGTGTAGAGATTTATGGCCCTGGATGCATCCTCAAGGGCGTGAATCTAGATTTTCTAGTGCAGAAAACATTCAAAAATATAGAATTCCTTCTATTCACATGCAATCTCTAAAATTGGCCAATCCCAATTAATCCTATCATACACGTGAGAGCATATCACATCCTTTTCATGTATGTATATCAAATTTTGCACTTTTAACACCCAAATAATTCCAAAACACACATTTAATACTTTGCAATCCATACATTATATGTTTATAGAAATTTATTGCATAATATGCATTAATTTGTTCATCAATGCAATACAACTGAAGACAAAACTTTTGTGCAACCAAAGCATGTCAAAACACATTAGAGGCCTTAAATGCAAATAATACTAACCTTAAATGGAGTTTTCACAAAATTTCCTTTTTGCTCAACTCAAGCTCCTCCTTCTTCTTAGAGGGTTATTTCCAACAACACTTGGGGATCTTAACACACAAAACACTATTCTTAAACACTAAATCACTGTCACATCATAAAAATTCACTTTTAAACTTAAATCTCATTGTTCCAACCCAAAAGGAGAGAAAAAAAGGAAAAGGAAAAAGATCACCCCAAAATCTTTTTTTTTACAAAGATGGTCGAAACCCACCAAAACCCATATTTCTTCTTCTTCTTCTTTGTCTTTTTTTTTTCCTTCTCAAATCCGCATCTTCTTGTCAAAAAATGGATTCCTCCTTCATTTCTTTTGATTTTCTAGTTAGAAATGGCGATTTGAACTTGAGTTTTGGTTAGAAATATTAAAAGAAGAGGAAAGAATAAAAGATGTTGAATGGAGTGTTGTTGGCATAAAAGAAATTAAAGACAATATGGAGTGGAGAATGGGCAAAATCGTGAGGGAGAGGAATGGTGAATTGTCCTCTTTTTGCAATTTTTACCCATGTACAAAAATTTCTACTTTGGTCTTTTAAATACCATCTCACTCTCTTCTTAATGAAAGGCCTAGATCTTGCCACATCTCATATTAAATCTATACCACATATATTTTTATCTAATCAAGACAAGTGTTTAGGTAAAACTATTATTTATAATTTTTGTATAAAATGGTAATTACAAATGTGCCACTGTGATTGCATTTTGTCCATAAATGCCTTTAATTAAATTCTTCCTTCATAACTGCTTATATCCTAGATTTTAATTTTTCACTTAACTATCCAAATTATTATTTTAGTCTGAATTTAGATTCTGATTAGTGCAATTGTGCCCCTTTCGATACGCTCGCGATTTAGTGCCTAAATTAGCAGACATTACAATTCTTTTCCCTTTAAGAAATTTTGTCCTTTGAAATTTACCTGGTTGTTTGGCTTGAAACAATTGGGGATATTATGCTTTCATGTTCTCCTCACTTTCCCATATAGCCTATTTCGTTAAGTGATTACATCATAAGACTTTGGCTATTGGTACTCTTTTATTTCTCAACTCTTAAACCACTTGAGCTAAAATCTCTACTAGTTCCTCTTCATATGTCAAGTTAGGTCGAATCTCAATTGATTTTGATGGTATGATATGAGTCGGGTCCAATTGATATCTCCTTAACATCAAAACATAAAACACATTGTGAAACTTACTCAATTCAGATGGTAATGCTAGCCTATGTGTGACTAGTCCCATCTCTCTAGAATCTCATGGGGTCTCATAAAATGAGAGCTAAACTTTTCTTTTTTCCAAAAGCAAAGAACTTTCTTCCATGAAGAAATCTTAAGAAACACCTTGTCATCAACATCATATTCCATGTCCTTCCTTTTAAACATATGATTTTTGTCAGTCCGATGTTGCCTTAAGCCTTCCTTTAATGATCTTCATTTTTCTTAAGTTTCTTAGACTAATTCCAATCCCATAAGCTTCCTCTCACTCAATTATGTTTAACACAAGGGAGTTCAACATTTATTGCCATATAGAGCCTTATAAGGTGTGAGGCCAATGCTTGACTGATGATTGTTGTTGTATTCAAACTCCATAAAGGGCATATACTTATTTCAACTTTCCTCAAACTTGATAACACAACTCCTCATTATGTCTTCAAAATTCTGAATCACTTTTTTCTGACTGGCCATCCATCTGTGGATGAAAATCTATGATGAAGTTAAGCCTAATACCCAAGGCTCATTGTAGACTTCTCAAAAATTGTGAGGTAAACCTTGGGCCTCTATCTAAAATAATGGATACTGACACTTCATGAAACAGGACAATCTCATTCACATAAATCTCTGCCAACTGGTTAAATGGGTAGTCTCTTCTAATTGGTGAGTAGACTTCGTAAGCCTATTAATAATCACCCAAACTGCATCACACTTTATTAGGTAAACCAATCAAAAGCTCCATGGTGATCCATTCTAAATTCCATTTTGGAATTTTAATTAATGGGAGCAAACCAGAGGGAACCTAATGTTCTATTTTGACTTGTTGACAAGTCAAATATATGGTGATATATTATGTGATATCCTTTTTCATTCCTAACTACCAGTATCTGGATCTCAAATCTTGGTACATCTTATTACTCCTTGTGTGCATTACGTACTTAGTCTCATGAACCTCCTTTAAAATCCTTTGCTTCAATTCCTCAATATGAGGCACATACAACTTACCTTGGTAGTACAAACTGCCATCAATCTTAACTCAAAAATCTAGTCTTTCCCCCTTAGGAACCAAATCATCTATCTTTTTCAATTTGTCATTCTATTTATGAGCATCCTTGATCTTTAGATCCAATGTCGGCCTAATGTGCAATTTCTATAGTCTTTTAACTCAAAATGTCTACCACCATATTGGCTTTATGCAGATGATAATCAATAACACAATTGTATTCCTTTATCAACTCTAACCATCACATCTATCATAAATTTAACCTTTCTATGAGGGAAGATATTTCAAGCTTTATGATTGATGTATATGTAGCATTTCTCCTTATATATATAGTGACACTATACCTTCAAAGCAAACACAATAGATGTCAACTCTAAATCATGAGTCGGATAATTCAACTCATGAGGCTTCAGCTGTCTAGATGCATAATGTACAATATTTCCTTCTTGCATGAGCACACACCCTAAACCATTATGGAAAACATCACTATATATCATGTAATCCTTATCTAAGAGTAGTTGAGTCAACACTGGACTTTGGTCAACATAGCTTTCAGTTGATAGAAACTAGCTTGACATTTGTCACTCCATTCAAACTTGAATTCTTTTCTCAGTAGATTCGTTAATGGAGATGTGATTATAAAAAACCTTTTGACAGATCTTCTATAATATCCTGTTTGTCCAACGAAACTTTAGATCTCATTCACATTATTAGGGACCACTTCAATCTTATTAGGATCCATTTGAATTCCATTTACTGACTTGATGTGCCCAAGAAAAATTGTCTCTTCCAGCCAAAACTCACATTTTGATAACTTAGCATACATTTGTTTGTCCCTGAGGATCTAAAGTACTATTTGAAGATGTTGATCTTGTTCCTCCTTATTCTTAGAATTGATTAGGATATCATCAATGAAAAATACCACAAACTGATCTAAGTACGACCTACATACTTTGTTCATTAAATCCATAAAAGTTGCTAGTGCATTAGTCAACCTAAATGACATCACTAAATACTCATAATGACCATACCATGTTCTGAAGGCAATTTTATGAACATTTGTCTCCTTTATCTTTAGTTGGTGATACCTCTACCTCAAATTAATTTCAAAGAATACTTGAACTTCCTTCAATTGATCAAATAAATCATCTATCCAAAGGTAGTGGATATGTGTTCTTGATGGTCACCTTGTTCAACTGTTGGTAGTCTATACATAACCTTATAAAACCATATTTCTTCATGATGAACAATACTTGTAATGCTCGCAAGTTAAGGCTTGGAATTAATATGATAATAAAATTTTATTAAGAGTATATAGGAGGTATATCAGGGGTGAGCATTCGGTCAGTTTGTTTCAGAACTAAACTTAATTCATAAAAATCGAATCGAACCGAACTGAAATTTATTTATAAAAATTGAACCGAATAACATTTAGAGTTGAATCTAATTGAATTGAAATATTTCGGTTCGGTTTGGTTTAATCAATTTCTTAATTAATTAATTAAATTTATAGAAATTATAATTATAATTATATTTTATCAACTATAACACCATAAATTTATAAATTAATATAAATTAAGATAAAATAACATAAATTATGGTAGATTGATATAATAATTATTTCATCAACTACCGTAATTATCATAAATTAAATTTTATTACCATAACTTTATAAATTATCATAAATTAAAATCAATATCACACTTAGTTAACATAAATTAGAATAAATTTTCATAATTCATGACTTTATCCTACTATAAATCAAAATAAATTATTATAAACTATAATTTGTTTATCTAAAAATTTGAATAAATTATTATTATTATATATATATATATATATATATATATATATATATATATATATATATATATATATATATATATATATATATATATATAAATTCAGCCAATTCAGTTTAATAAGTTTTTTAACATTTAAAATTGAACAAAAAAATTGAATTTTTAATTGATAACTGAATTAATTAAATTGAAAACTGAACAAACAAAACCCAATAAATCGAATTCAATTATGTTCGGTTCAGTTTTCAGTTTCGGTTTTGCACACCCTTAAGGTATATAGTGGTTAAGGATTTTGGTAATATGAAATTAATAAAAAAGATAAGAAAAAGTGAAGTTTGTAGCGTTCACACCCATGACATAGATAATCACAACTGTGAATATCGAAAAATTCAGATTCTAAAGCTGAAATGCTTTACAACCGTGACACTATGGTTCATGCCTATGAAGACTTGTAGATTTAAATATAGTAGTTTCATATTTCAAAACAAAAAACTCATGTATTTTCAATCAGGAACCCTAGCCACCAGACTTTGAATATCCCTAAACCAATTCCCTTCATTCCCTTTCAATTTTAGTTGATTAAACGCAAAATTCCCACCATAAACAAAGATAAAATAGATTAGAAATAAGGATTTCAATATACAATCGAAATCAGAATCAAAGAGCATTAGAACACATTATGAGACTAGAAAACCAATCTGTGACCCTCGGGATAGAGGTAAGAATCACATTCCCTTGTGTTCTTTGATTCGGTTCAATTCATTGTTAATAGGGAAATGATGTTTAAGGGTTTAATATAGGTTTACATATCATTTATGGTATTGATGAATAAGGCATGAAGCCGAGTTAATTGATGAAGTATGAATATATGCATGTTTATAATTGTTTTATTGTTGAATATATGAAAACTATTGATAGGAGTGGCTAACATTCATTAGCCTTAGAACCCAAAGTGTGTTGTGTGAGAAATTGGCTTAAAATAGTGTTAGAATTATGTTACAGTCTAATGTGTCATGCCAGTGAAGTCAATATTCATGCCCTTGAATATATGAATACAGTATAGTCATGCCCGTGAACCAATTTTCACCCCTGTGAATGATCAGGGTTGAATTATGGGTAGACAATCCGTGAAAGAAGGCTTCACACACATGAATATACTATTCACATCTATGAATGTCTTGTATCCAGAAATGGTTAATTGAATGATATGATTGAGTTACATGTATATGATTTATACACACATGCTTGGCATGAATAATTGAGATACAATACAATATGATTACATGTTTTTGAGCAATGATTATGCACTCGGTGTTCTACATTATAGAATGGTATGTGATGATTGAGCAATGATATAAATGATATTGATAACCATACTATATTTTAAATATACCCATTCTCTATTCGAGGACTAGCTAAGATAGGTGGCATGTCATCGAGGGGTTACGGTACTATAGTATAATATTATTATTATTGTTGTTGTTGTTGTTATTATTGTGTTAATCAGAGTGGCTTAAGTTAGGGTAAGAGCGCTCATGATTATTTAGGAATAAGGTGGCTTAAGCTCAGGTAAGAGCGCCCTTGTACCCATATGCATGCAACTATTATTACACATCAGGGTGGCTTAAGCTTTGGTAAGAGCACTCCTGATTTGAGATGCATAATTTTCAATATAGACAAACATAAATTGTAACATTCAGTAATTTAGGCCCCGATTGCGCGTGATCGTAGTGAGGCGCGCAAGTTCAATCGGAGTTTAAATTTGAACCCATAAAAAAATGACTAATAATAAGAGAAAATAATTAAGGGTATTATTATTTGGGAATTAAAAAGATTAGGGTAGAATTAGAAGAAAATAAAAGTTTATATGGACAAAATCGGTATTATGGAGATTGTTTGGGGAAAAAGTGTGAATATGGAGGAAGATGCGGCAAATATGGAATTTCTCAAAGTTTAAATGTTAATCAAGATTAATTAACTTAATGAACCAATAAGAAGTAAGATTAATTTTAATTAGTGGGACCCACTCCCTAATCAAAGCATAAAAGTCAAAAAGATGAAGGAAATTCCACATTCTCCCATGACTTTCTCTTCATCTTCTTTTCTCCTCACCTTTGGCCGTCCATCTCCACTCCCCTAAATCTCCATTTTCTTCCTTTTCCCAGCATGCTAATAGTGAGAAAAAAAATAGTTTTGAGAGATGAAAATTTTGAATTAAGGAGTTCTTACCATAAAAGGTACCAAATGAGCAAAAAGGAAGGAAGAAAGAAGAAGAAAAAGGGATAAGAGTAGGAGCAATTTTGGCCCACCTTGGAGAAGACTTAAGGTTAGTTTATTCTTCTTAAATGCAACATTTTTCCTTCCATTTGAGATCTATGTTGATGATAGATATGATTAGGGTTGATATATATAGGTTATGTTGCAAGTTTGAACTTATAAATTTAAGTTTAGGAATAATTGATGGAAGTGTAATTAAGCTTTGAATTAATGATAATTAAAGTTAGTTAATTGTTTTATGGCTTAAAAACTAAAGAAAATATGATGTTAATGGATGAATGAGGGGCTGCCATAGTTAAAGCAATTTGGGAAAAATTGACATTAGCATAGAAGCACAACAATTGGTGATAAGTGAAACATGATTTGAGTGTTGAATTGAAGAAAATGAATTGGAAGTAGGATATAGTTTTTGGGCAGCCATGACATAGTAAGAGGAAAGTTTAACCTTAGTACATTTTAGCTCAATTAAGGTGTAAAACATATTAGGAACATTAGAATACTATGTAGACATGAAAAACATTGAAAATGGATATTGGAATTGAGATGTGGTATGGTTGTGTAGGAAAAATAAGTAAACAAGTGAGAGGCCCTCAAGAGGGTGACAAAGGCAAGGAGAAAGCTAGTGAATAAGGGAAGAAAAATAAGGATTAAGGGAAGAGCCAAAGCTGATTAGGTATGTGCTTCATTGATAAAAATCTTGCATGTTGTTAATATGTATGGAATTATATATTAAGGTTGGTTATGTTTGTGTTTTTGAAATGTTATGTGACTTGTTGTGGCTTTTGATATTTTATATGGAAATGGAATCAAATGGTATGAAATAACTGATACTTACGAATGTAGTTGTAATTCTGGAAATTTTAGTATCAAAATGAATGCAAATGATGAATGTGGTTGAAATATGGATTGATGCTAATTGATGGTTCGGGTACAAAATTTCAGGAACAACCCTGACTCTTTTGATGATAATTTGAGTTCTGGAACTCCTTTTTTTATGTTCTTTGTTGGAAATAAAAGATAAGACATAGCAAGTTGGACTGTTTAAAAATATAGGCTTAATATAGATATAGATTATAGATTAATCTATAATACCCTATTCATAATATCTAGTGTCTAGAAATCAATATAGATATAGATTATAGATTAATCTATAATACCCTATTCATAATATCTAACTTTTATTCATAACATAATATCTAATTATGTCTAGATTTTCTCAGAAAAATGCATGAAGTTCAAACCTAGAATCTATCTAGAAAATTCTGGGCAGGAATATTTGTGATGATATAGTATTCAATTACAAATAACTTTTGATAGGAAAATGAGATTTAAGTTATTTTTGATGCATATAAAAGCTAAGACAATAATCTACAAATTGTTATAAGGTGAGAACTCTAAATTCAAATTAGAAATGGGATACAAATGAAGCCCAAAAATAGGTCCGAAATCTTCCCTATGTAAAAACATGAAATATTGGATTTGTGCATGTGTTGTGATAATTATATATAATAATTAATGTGAATAATTATTTTAATGGTAGTTATGAATGTATAAAAAATTAGTTATGTTTGAGATTCTAGTGCAATAATAATGGGAATAAAGAACAAAAATAAATAAGCATGATTATGATAATTGAATAATATTGACATTTTTGAAATATTGTGAATTAATATAAAAATAGTTAAGCCCAAAGACACCTATGCTAGAACTAGAATAGAGAATAGTTTGGCATGCCAATCAGGAGATTTTAGGCACTCAGTGCTAAATATAAAAGCCGGTAATGACAAATTGATAAATGCGCTCGACGCAAAATTATTAAGCCGGTAATGGCAATATTACAAAAACCGGTAATGACAATATTACAAAAGCCAGTAATGACATTATTATGAAACGCTTGGCGCAATATTATGAAAGCCGAAAATGGAAATCCCATTATTTCTATTAGTTAGTTCGGTTATAGGTGTTATGGGCACAAGAAAAATGAAAGATAAACATCACGTTAAGGTATGTCATTATGATAATGTTATATGATTAAATTGTTAAATATTACATGCTTGATGAAATTGCTTGATTTTATATAATTCTTTATTTTGCGTCTTACCTTTTAAATTTATAAATGACATGTAATCAAATATGCATATGTAAAATTTTTATCATTGAAGCATGACTAAGCTATTAGCTTAGCGCAGGTGGTTTCCTCTCGGGCAGGTTTAGAAGGGTAGCCATAGAAAATAGATTGTCAGAAGAAGAAGGGTACCCGGAAGGAAGCAGCAAAAAGTTTTGGATTTTCTTTTTGGTATATTTTATAAAAATATTTTGTAAATTAAATTATGGTTTTATTTCCTATAGTATGTATTATAGACATGAATTATAATGTAAATTAATGTACTTTATAAATAAATAAAATTTTGAATATTTGGGCTTGTATGAAATTTTATTTCAGTTTTTGCAATATTTTTGGAAAGAAAAAATATTTACTTCACTTCATTAATTTTATAAAACAATAAGACGGGTAATACTCATTACCTTGCTGAACTACAGTGGGGTAAAGGGGTGTTACAATTTTTGGTATCAGAGCTATAGGTTTTAATGATTCTAAATTTAGTGGGAATGAGAAGATAAGTGCATGTTTTCAGCATTTGCATTATTTTAAGCTGCTATATTCTAATAAGTGACCCTTTTTCTGACAATATAGGTTTTAATGGATACGAAATCAAGGGGAGGTCACGAAGAGCAGGAGGGTGATAATAGAGGTAATTCGGCTACTCATAGACAGTCAGCATCAATTAGAGCTTCGGAGCCCAGTGTGATAGCCTCACAACATGCTGAAAAACAAATTGATCCAGGTCAGGTACCCCTTATGCAATAGATGGCTACCTTGTTACAACAGATAGCACAAGTTATGCCACCACCAGCTGCATCACCTCCCCCATCTCAACCGAAACCCTAGATTGATAAATTAAGATAATATAAGGCTACAGATTTTATGGGCAAGAAAGAGGATGACCCAGCAGTAGCATAATTTTGGTTGGAAAAGACAGCGGGTTTTTGAGGAGTTGCAGTGTCCTGAGGAGTACAAGGTTAGATATGCAGTATCCCTCCTTCAGGAGCATGCCTATGACTGGTGGAAGTTGGTGTTACCGAAATCTCAGACTCCGATCCCTCAGACATGGGATTTCTTTGTGGCAGAGTTTAAAAAGAAATATACGCCAAGAATTTATGTGGATGAGAAAAGTGAGAATTTTTAAATTTGAAGTAGATGGGTATGACAGTAGTTGAGTACGAGATGGAGTTCACCAGGCTAAGCAAGTATGCTACTGGGATTATTGGAGATGAAGCTAATAAATGTCGTAGATTTGAAGACGGTCTCGATGAGGAGATTGGGTATTTAATGGTTTCACACCAGTATACAGATTTTGCTACACTAGTGTCCTTTGCCATTAGTGTAGAAAGAAGGAAGAAGCTGAAGATAGAAGAGTTCTCTAAGAAATCAACAGCTAGTGTGGCCCAGACATCGGGTAGGAAAGGACGGATAGTACCCAGACCCTTTCAGTCACGGGCTACCGGGCATACATTTTCTGGTAGGCGGGGTCAACATTTTAGAACTGCAGCATCATTTGCTAGTTCACCTGCATCATTTCCCAAGAGACCAGCTCCGGCTATGTGTCAACATTGTGGTAGAGTTCATACAAGAGAGTGTTGGTGGTTGACTGGGGCATGTTTGAGATGTGGAGCTACTGACCATATGAAGAGAGATTGTCCCAAACTTAGTACAGGCAGTATGGCACCAACACAGACTATGACACCGGTACAGAGTCGTGGTAGAGGTTGAGACCAGTTTAGAGGTGGTCATACCGGATAGAGTCAGGGGGTATCAGAGACAGTTGATAGACCCGGAGGTAGTAGAGCTCTAGCTCGGGCATATGTGATGAGAGCCCGTGAGGACCAGGATGCACCAGACGTCATAGTTGGTAAATTATCTTTATTTGATTTTGATTTACATTCATTGATAGATCCTGGTTCCACGCATTCATACATAACCACAACTGCACTTAAATAAGGGAACATGAAACCTGAGACCTTAGAATATGAGATAGTTGTGACCAATCCGGTGGGACATAGTGTGGAAGTGAATTAGATTTATAGAAACATCTCAATAATAATTCAGGGTAGAGAATTTCCAGCAGACTTAATATAATTACCTTTTCATGAATTCGATGCTATTCTGGGTATGGATTGGTTGACAAAGCATGGAGCTATAGTCGAATGCCGATCTAGAAAAGTTGTACTTAAAATTCCAGGGCAGGATGACACTATCATTCAAGGTGAAGGTCAAACATGTTTGACCAGTATTATTTCTGCATTAAAAGCTCGAAAATACATTAGGAAGGGATGTGAGGCATACTTTGTAACATCCTCAACCTTTCCCATATGCATTTCATTTGAACATATGCATCTTGCATATAATTAAATTGAACACATGCATTTCATACGTATTTTTGTAGGAACAAGTCCATGACACGTACTAGGTACGTGTCCTAGTACATTGCAATTGTATCGAGTCATATATGTGTATTTATAATCTAAATGAGGATAAAAAGTATTAAAATAAATGAAATAAAGTGACCAAATTACAGTATGCAAAATGACTAGATTAAGATTAAATTGCATATTGTGTTGAATTGTGTAATAATAACAAGAATAATTAGAAAAAAATAAAATAAAATAAAATAAAAATAAAATAAAAATAAAAATTCAGAAAAAGAAAAAAAAAGAAAAAGAAAAAAAAAGTGGACGGGTGAAACAAATGGTGGTGGCTTTTAACTTATTAGGCAGCCACCATATTCATTTCCATCCTCACCTTCTTCTTCTTTGCTTCATTTCTTCAACCTATTTTCTCTCAAGTTCCAGCCACAAATTCTTCCTTGTTTCACTTGGTGTTTGAGGCAAATTGATCCCTTGCAAGTTTGTTCTTGGTAAGTAATCAATTCTTATTGCTATAAGGTTGATTTGATTTGCTAAGGTTCATTAATAGGCACTGATTTGCACCCCGATTTTGATATCAGTAGAAATTGATTCTGGAAAAGATTAAAACACAAAATTTGTTCCTTTATGTCTTAGAGTTATGGATTTTAAATAATTTTTCAATATGTGGTGTATAGAATGAGATATCCTATTTGTACTAAAACTGGTCCGGATGTGAACCCTAAGTAAGTTAGCTATTGTGTTTGTTAGTTTTGGATATGTTAAAGCCAATATTTGAACTACATTGAAAAATACAAGATGTAGATATATGTGTTATGTATCCTTATACCAAAAGGTTCATAGGTCTTGTAAATGTTGAGTTATGGTGAATGGAACCATGACTGTTCCAGGGTTTGAACTGCCTACGGAGTGCCCTGGGCAGATCTAGAAACTTTTTTGGCTCATTTGAGCTCTTTAGAGCTAGATTCTGTAAAGGATCAAAACGGGCAAGTTATAGGTATATGTCTTAAATAAATGGTGGTACTAATTTAAGCTTAATAGTTTATTTATAGACTATGTTATAGCCTTTGGAAGTCATACTGGTCTGGAAGCCAATTCTATTCTGGACCAATGAAATGTGTGTTATAATTTGCAGACCTTAGAGACATAATTGATAAAAGTTGTAAACATGAAAAATGTTCCATATGAACCCATATAAGTGTTTGTAAATTTTAATTAAAATAGGACTTATAGATTATAAGTTATGATGAACCAAAATGAGTACCCTGAAACTGCCTAAAGGCAGAAAGCAAGGCAGAAAACAGAACACACTTAGCAATTCTACCTAATATTGTAAAATGATCCCATTGGTCTGAAACTTTAATATATTATATAATTATATGTTATTTTTAATTAGGAACAAGAATTAGATTAATTGGTCAAGTATAGAAAAAGTTATAGGCTAAACAGTCCCATAAGGTCACACAGCCTCATAGGAAAAGTCTTAACTATTGACATGAACAATGCATATTAATTTGTTTAAGCCACATTAAGTCTCCCTAATCATGAGTTAATCGATTATGTTTTCATATTAGGCTCGTAACATATTGGAGACCCACAAGAAGCGGATAAACAATAAGTTAGGGGTCGGAATCAAAGGAGAACGGTGAGTCTAATTATCAATTGAATTCTTTAGTGCAAATGAATGTTGCTTGCTATGTGATTCATATGATTGTCATGATTGGTCCTTGATAATGTAATGATGGATAATTTGTGATATTGTGGTACATATAAATGGTATACTTGTGGTATATTTGAGGAATATGTTTGACATATGTGATATATATACATGGTATATGTATAGTATATGCAAGGTATATGCGTGACATATGAGGTATATATGGAATATATGTATGTTGTGTATGATAAAGATGCAATGGTTTATGAATGCTTAAGTACAAGTGCATATGCATATGGACTTAAAAAGGCATTGTGACTAGTTAATCGATATTGTAAAGCAAAAGAAGAGGCCTATGGTCCAACAAATGTGCAAATGAAAAAAATGATCAAGCTAGCTAGCAAATGCAAATGTTCACATGGAAAATGTTCACATGGAAACCCAGGGCAATGTATGTTTAACTTAGTCACAACAAAATGAAATAAGCAAAGCATTTGCATACGTAAGGAGTAATGATTATATGTTTCAACTTTATTGATATTTATATGATACTGATGAATGGAATGGAATACATGGTATGTATTGGATTTGTGAGTTATTATTATGAGTTGTTCGTTTCTTTAGAGCTCATTTGATGGTTATTCTCACTGAGCCGTAACTCATCAATTTGCATCATTTTTCATGTAAAGAAAAGTGATAGCTCATTTTGAGTAGCGTATAAAAGACATGGAGCATAGGTCACTGGCCGAGCCTCATCACTCTCTCTCCTTGCATTTCACACAAGCATGAAAATATGTCATCTATGTTTTGTATTTACGTGCTTGAATATGTATAGTCATTTTGGAATGAGTTTAAAAATGTATAAATGAAAGCAACTCAAAAATACTTATGTGTAAAGTTTATGTTTTGATATATGTGATATATATATTATGTTGTGGTGAAAACCTCAGTGTTAACTTAGCAAAGTCGTTGAATAATATTACAGGATATGAGATTGCAAGTCATTGAATGAAATTACAGGATATGAGACTTGCAAATTCATTGAATAATATTACAGGATATAAAAAAAAATTTACTATCACTATTAACAGGATATTTTGTTTTTCCAGCATGCTATGTGTGATTATTTGATACAGATATAGGTTATACTTAAATGCATAAGATGTGGTGTTACATACTTGGCCCATGTGATAGATACTAGGAAGGGGAGCCCAGAACTCAAGGACATCCCCACAGTGTGTGAGTTCCCAGACGTGTTTCCTGAGGATTTGCTGGGGTTACCACCAGATAGGGAGATAGAGTTTGCTATTGATGTAATTCCTGGTACAGCCTCGATATCAATTATTCCTTATATATTGGCACTTGCAGAATTGAGAGAGCTGAAGGTTCAATTGCAGGAATTGTTAGACAAGGGGTTCATAAGACCCAGTGTGTCACCATGGGGTGCTCTGGTGTTGTTTGTGAAAAAGAAGGATGACACCCTTCGATTATGTATTGATTACCGACAATTGAACAAGGTGACAATTAAAAATAAATACCCACTACCTAGAATTGATGATTTGTTTAATCAATTGAAGGGAGCAGGAGTATTTTCTAAGATTGATCTCAGATTCGGTTATCATTAATTGAAAATCAAAGAATTAGATATGTCCAAAACAGCCTTTAGGACTCGCTATGGCCACTATGAATTCCTGCTTATGCCATTTGGCTTAACGAATGCACCAGCTGCCTTTATGGATATGATGAACATGATTTTTAGGCCTTACCTTGATCAATTTGTGGAAGTTTTTATAGACGATATCCTGGTGTATTCAAGGGACAAGGGAGAATATGATAGACATCTCAGAATAGTACTGCAGACTTTGAGGGAAAATCAATTGTATGCAAAGCTGTCAAAATGTGAGTTCTGGTTGGAAGAAGTGGGATTCTTAGGGCATGTTATTTCAGTTGAAGGAATCCGGGTTGATCCTAACAAAATAGAAGCCAATCTAAGTTGGAAGCCGCCTCGCAATGTAACAGAAGTCCGAAGTTTCCTTGGATTAACAGGCTACTACAGAAGGTTTGTGAAGGGATTTTCAAGCATAACTGCACCAATTACTAAGTTGCTCAGAAAAGAATCTAAGTTTGAGTGGACAGATTGGTGTCAAGCAAGCTTTGAGAAACTAAAAGCCATGTTAACCGAAGCACCTGTTTTGACCCAACCTACGCCATGGAAAGATTTTGTGATATACAGTGATGCCACTCATAATGGGCTAGGTTGTGTATTAATGCAAGAGGGTAAAGTAGTTGCTTATGCATATAGGCAATTGAAGCCCCATGAGCTAAATTACCCTACTCATGATTTGGAGTTGGCAGCAATAGTGTTTGCTTTAAAAATATGACGACATTATTTGTATGGTGAGTGGTGCTACATATATACAGATCATAAAAGCCTCAAATATCTGCTTACACAAAAGGAGTTAAACTTAAGGCAAAGACGTTGGAGTTAATCAAGGATTATAATTGTATTATTGATTATCAGCCGGGCAAAGCCAATGTAGTAGTGGATGCCTTAAGTAGAAAAACACTAGCAGGTATAGTTTAAAAATTTCCTCAATTATAATATAATATATACAAATTAATAATAAATTAAAAATTAGACTCACAATTTATTTTTGCAGAGTTATAGATCCAACCTACTTTAAGGCAACAAGTGAGAGAAGCTCAGAAGCAAGATATGAAATTAATGATAGTTGCCGAGGAAGTGAAAAAGGGGGTGAGACCTGAATTTAAGGTTGAAGATGATGGAAGCATAAGTTACAAAGGAAGATTATGCGTGACAAATGACAGCAGATTAAAGCAAGTAATTCTAAAAGAGGCACATAATACAACTTATTCTATGCATCCAGGGAGCAATAAAATGTATCAGAACCTGAAGACTCATTATTGGTGGCTATGAATGAAGAAGGATATAGTGGAATATACTACAAGATGCTTGACATGCCAACAAGTGAAAGCCGAGCACCAAGTACCATCTGGATTGTTGCAACCTATTGCAATTCTAGAATGGAAGTGGGAAAGGATTACAATGGATTTTGTATCTGGTTTGCCTTTAACACAAAAGAAGCATGACGCAGTATGGGTAATTGTTGACAGGCTTACCAAATTGGCTCACTTTCTGCCAGTTCAGATGGATTATTCGTTGAGCCGGTTAGCAGAATTATATGTCAATGAAATAATTCGACTGCATGGGGTGCCAGTATCAATTATTTCTGATCGAGATCCACGGTTCACATCAAAAATTTGGAAAAGTCTACAGCAAGCATTGGGGACCCAACTTACTTTTAGCGCAACATTTCACCCACAAACAGATGGGCAATCTGAATGAGTTATTCAATTGCTGGAAGATATGCTTAGAAGTTGTGTAATTGACTTTGAGGGTAGTTGGGATAAACATTTACCATTGATGGAATTTTCATACAACAATAGTTATCAAGCTTGTCTCTGCATGGCACCATACGAAGCTTTGTATGGAAGGAGATGTAGAACACCGTTATGCTGGAAAGAACTTGGTGAAAAGAAATTAATGGGGTCAGAATTAGTACAGCAGACAGAGAAGAAGGTGAAATTAATTCAAGATCGGTTAAAAGCTGCAACTGATCGACAAAAATCCTATGCCAATTTGAAGAGGAAAGACATTGAATATGTTGTCGGAGACAAGGTATTTTTGAAAGTTTTACCTTGGAAGAAAGTACTTCATTTTGGTAAAAAAGGGAAACTGAGTCCTAGATTTATTGGACCATACAAAATACTTGAACGTGTGGGTCCAGTGGCTTACAGGTTGGCCTTACCACCAGAATTAGATAAGATCCACAATGTGTTTCATGTCTCAACGTTAAGGAGATATAGATCGGATACGACACATGTAATACCTATAGAATCAATAGAGGTACAACCAGACTTGACATATGTTGAAGAGCCAGTGAAAATCTTAGCTCGAGAAGTCAATGAACTACGGAATAAGAAGGTACCACCGGTAAAGGTCCTACAGCGCAATCATGCAGTAGAAGAAGCTACCTGAGAGAGTGAAGAAATGATGAGAACTCAGTATCCTCAGCTATTCGGCTCTACCTAATTAGGTAAATTTCGAGCACAAAATTTTCTTAAAGGGGAGAGAATTGTAACATTCAGTAATTTAGGCCCCGATTGCGCGTGACCGTAGTGAGGCGCGCAAGTTCAATCGGAGTTTAAATTTGAACCCATAAAAAAATGACTAATAATAAGAGAAAATAATTAAGGGTATTATTATTTGGGAATTAAAAAGATTAGGGGTACATTTAGAAGAAAATAAAAGTTTATGTGGACAAAATCCGTATTATGGAGATTGTTTGGGGAAAAAGTGTGAATATGGAGGAAGATGTGGCAAATATGGAATTTCTCAAAGTTTAAATGTTAATCAAGATTAATTAACTTAATGAACCAATAAGAATTAAGATTAATTTTAATTAGTGGGACCCACTCCCTAATCAAAGCATAAAAGTCAAAAAGATGAAGGAAATTCCACATTCTCCCATGACTTTCTCTTCATCTTCTTTTCTCCTCACCTTTGGCCGTCCATCTCCACTCCCCTAAATCTCCATTTTCTTCCTTTTCCCAGCATGCTAATAGTGAGAAAAAAAATAGTTTTGAGAGATGAAAATTTTGAATTAAGGAGTTCTTACCATAAAAGGTACCAAATGAGCAAAAAGGAAGGAAGAAAGAAGAAGAAAAAGGGATAAGAGTAGGAGCAATTTTGGCCCACCTTGGAGAAGACTTAAGGTTAGTTTATTCTTCTTAAATTCAACATTTTTCCTTCTATTTGAGATCCATGTTGATGATAGATATGATTAGGGTTGATATATATAGGTTATGTTGCAAGTTTGAACTTAGAAATTTAAGTTTAGGAATAATTGATGGAAGTGTAATTAAGCTTTGAATTAATGATAATTAAAGTTAGTTAATTGTTTTATGGCTTAAAAACTAAAGAAAATATGATGTTAATGGATGAATGAGGGGCTGCCATAGTTAAAGAAATTTGGAAAAAATTGACATTAGCATGGAAGCACAACAATTGGTGGTAAGTGAAGCATGATTTGAGTGTTGAATTGAAGAAAATGAATTGGAAGTAGGATATAGTTTTTGGGCAGCAATGACATAGTAAGAGCAAAGTTTAACCTTAGTACATTTTAGCTCAATTAAGGTGTAAAAAATATTAGGAACATTAGAATACTATGTAGACATGAAAAACATTGAAAATGGATATTGGAATTGAGATGTGGTATGGTTGTGTAGGAAAAATAAGTAAACAAGTGAGAGGCCCTCAAGAGGATGACAAAGGCAAGGAGAAAGCTAGCGAATAAGGGAAGAAAAATAAGGATTAAGGGAAGAGCCAAGGCTGATTAGGTATGTGCTTCATTGATAAAAATCTTGCATGTTGTTAATATGTATGGAATTATATATTGAGGTTGGTTATGTTTGTGTTTTTGAGATGTTATGTGACTTGTTGTGGCTTTTGATATTTTATATGGAAATGGAATCAAATGGTATGAAATAACTGATACTTACGAATGTAGTTGTAATTCTGGAAATTTTAGTATCAAAATGAATGCAAATGATGAATGTGGTTGAAATATGGATTGATGCCAATTGATGGTTCGGGTACAGAATTTCACGAACAACCCTGAATCTTTTGATGATAACTTGAGTTCTGGAACTCATTTTGTATGTTCTTTGTTGGAAATGAAATATAAGACACAGGAATTTAACTTTTTTTTTAGAACATAATATCTAATTATGTCTATATTTGCCCAGAAAAATGCCTGAAATTCAAACCTAGAATCTGTCCATAAAATTATGGGCAAGAATTTTTGTGATGATGCAATATTCAATTAAACATAACTTTTGATAGGAACATGCAATTTAAATGATTTTTGATGCATCTAAAAGCTAAGACAATAATTTACAACTTATTAGAAGGACATAACTTTAAATTCGAATTATAAATGGGCTACAAATGAATCCCAAAAATAGGTCCGAAATCTGCCATAGGTAAAAACATGAAATATTGGATTTGTGCATGTGTTGTGATAATTATATATAATAATTAATGTGAATAATTATTTTAATGGTAGTTATGAATGTATAAAAAATTATTTATGTGTGAGATTTTAGTGCAATAATAATAGGAATGAAGAACAAAAATAAATAAGCATGATTATGGTAATTGAATAATATTGGCATTTTTGAAATATTCTGAATTAATATAAAAATAGTTAAGCCCAAAGAAACCTAGGCTAGAACTAGAATAGAGAATAGTTTGGCAAGCCGGTAATGGCAAATTGATAAATGTGTTCGGCGCAAGATTATTAAGTCGGTAATGGCAATATTATAAAAGCCGGTAATGACATTATTATGAAGCACCTGGCACAATATTATGAAAGATGAAAATGGAAACCCCATTATTCCTATTTCGGTTATAGGTGTTATGGGCACAAGAAATATGAAAGATAAACATCGTGTTAAAGTATGCCATTATGATAGTGTTATATGAATTAAATTGTTAAATATTACATGCTTGATGAAATTGTTTTATTTTATATAATTTTTTATTTTGTGTCTTACCTGTTAAATTTATAAATGACATGTAATCAAACATGCATATGTAAAAGTTTTATCATTGAAGCACCACTAAGCTATTAACTTAGCGCGGATGGTTTCCTCTTGCGCAGGTTTAGAAGGGTAGTCGTAGAAATAGATTGTTAGAAGAAGAAGGGTATCTGGAAGGAAGCAGTAAAAAGCTTTATGTTTTCTTTTTGGTAAATTTTATAAAAATATTTTGCAAATTAAATTATGATTTTATTTCCTATAGTATGTATTATAGACATGAATTATAATGTAAATTAATGTACTTTATAAATAAATAAAATTTTGAATATTTGGGCTTGTATGAAATTTTATTTCAGTTTTTGCAATATTTTTGGAAACAAAAATATTTACTTCACTTCATTAATTTTATAAAACAGTAAGATGGGTAATGCTCACTTACCTTGCTGAACTACAGTGGGGTAAGAGGGTGTTATATAAATAGTGAGTATGGTGGTTTTAGCTTGGGTAAGAGCACTCTTGTTTCACAACCCATATCTTGGTAGTTCAGGTCTAGGGTATTGGGCTAATAAGCTAGAAATTGATAACACAGTATACAAAAAATTGTAAAGAGATCATTATAACATGGTTATATAGAAATTAGTGAATCAGAATACAATTGTATCTTACAAAAGGAATGTATAAATCAACAATCAAATATATGAAAGTAAGAGCTAGATAATTGAAATTTCTGATAAAATTTACTATGCATACGATGATATAGAAATGTATTATGATTATAATGATATGGATTCACTTGTGCAATATATGCAATGAATGTATTGAAATCAATTTGATTTAGAATGAATGGGCTATTATATGGATATTATTGTATATGAAGATATGGTTAAGCACAAAGGTATGTTTTGGATTATGAATTCCATGTTAATATGTGAATGCATGGTAGAATTTTAATGCTTATATGTACCACTAAACTTTCATAGCTTAGCATGTGGGTTTCCCTGTACTCAAGTTTGGAGCCATTAGATTATTGAGTTGATAAGAAGAGAAGACTAGGTCAGTTAGAGTTGAGCTATGTTAGGGTTTGTTTTTATTATTTTATTCATCTCATTCTTTTATTTCTCATGTCATGGGATAGAGACAAATACATTGGGATTTATTTAATAAGGTTGATTTTGTAAAAAGGGTAGTAATTGCCCAAACTAGTTATTATTCTAGTTGATAATTATTACTAATAATTTAGATGAGTTTTATGAAGTAAGTAAGATATATTTAGTATAAGGATGCATGTTAAACAGATGTAATATTGTTGACACAGAAATAAAATAGATTTTTTTTAATTCAAAACAGGTTTAGACAAATTCAATCATGTGGCATCCATCTGTATAGTGAGATTTTCCTTGAATGTATAGAGGGATGTTACATGTAGTGGTATTAGAGCTTAGATTTAGGTGGTTCTAGACCTAAATGGATTACGGGGTTATCATGCATACATACATGTGTCTCATCTTACTTTGACTTGGGCTACTTCTTTGTCAACTTATAGGATTATAGTGATATGGTGTTTGAATCAAATGACATGGCTGAGAGCCAAAGCTCTCCATATAATGGGGCACCGAACCAGCCCAGTGCAGCTAGTGTTCAGGATCCAGGTGCAGTACCAATCCCTAATTAATAGGTTTCTGAACAAGTTAATCAAGATCATACTTTGTTGATGCAGTGGATGGTAAGATTACTGCAGCATATAGCTAGAGCTATACCACTAGTACCAGCTCCTCCACCTCCACCGAGGCCAAAGGTATAGCTAGACAAGCTCTGTAAGTTTGGAGCTACTGATTTTCTAGAAACAAAGGATGACAATCCTACTACTGTGGAACGTTGGATAGAGAAGGTAGAGAGAGTTTGTTATGAGTTTGAGGTGAACATTGATTAGAAGGCCACGTATGCCATTTCCCTATTGTAGGATGACGCCCATGATGAGTGAAAGATAGTGTTAATGAAGCTAGATGTCCCTCAGCCAATGACATGGGATTTCTTTATAACTGAGTTTAAAAGGGCTTTATGTCCTTTTGATTTATGTAGATGAGAAAAAGCGAAAATTTCTAAGCCTCAAGCAGGGCAATATGGTTGTGATAGAGTATTAGAAAAAGTTTATTGTACTGAGTAAATATGCCTTAGAGATTATCACAAGTGAGAGCGACAAGTGCAGAAGGTTTGAATATGGCCTCAATGCAGCGATAGGTAATTTTGTGACTACACTTCAGCATGTCAGCTTTACTAAGCTGATTGCATTTGTTGTGAGTGTGGAACAGAGGAAACATCCAGAAAGATAATGATTCTAGTGACCTAGCCTTCAAACAAGAAGGGTTGTTTCTATCCAAGACAATCTCGTGGAAGGAGTCAGGGACAAAGTAAAGGTCACACATAGGGTGGACCACATAAGAGGAAACAACCCTCCAAAGCTACATCTGCATAGCACTTAAACACAAGCTACTAGAGAGAGTATTCCACTTCGTGGCACTTGCCATAAGAGTCATTGAGGAGAGTGCTACAGAAATACAAGTGCTTACTACAGATGCAGATCTAAGGATCATATGAAGAGGGATTGTCCCCTAATGACAGGCAGTGCACCTACCTAGACTATAGAGTCATCTCCAGCTTAGACCAGATAGTAGACTAGAAGAGGTCATACAGGACCTACCAGGCAGTCTCTGAGACTATCAATAGGCCAGGACTAGGCTGAGCACTAGTTAGAGCTTATGTTATGAGGGCCAAAGTGGACCAGGAAGCTACTGACGTGATAGTGGGTATGTTTTCTTCACATGACTATGATATATATGCATTACTTTATATGAGTTCAACACACTTTTATATATGCATAAGCACTCCAAGGCAACACACTATGGTTAGTGAAACCCTTGAATATGAAATTGAGGTTACGAATCCCTTAGGACATAGTGTGATAGTGAACATAGCATATAAAGGATATCCTTTGATTGTACATGGGAGAAAATTTTTGACATACTTGATAAAGTTTCCCTTTCATGAGTTTGATGCCATTTTGGGCATAGATTGGCTATCACAGCATGGGGCGGTAGTAGATTGCAAGGAAAAATTTCTGATGCAGAAAACTCCTAAACAAGTAGATGTAAAAGTGGAAGGTGAGTTGTTTCCACAGCTTCTACGAGTCATTTCAACGATGAAAGTTGAACGAATGATGAGAAAAGCATGTGAAGCCTATTTGGCTCATGTGTTTGATATTAGAATGGGAGGTCCATAACTTCAGGATATCCCTACAATGAATGAATTTCCAGAAGTTTTTTCTGAGGATATACCAAGATTATTACCTAATAGAGAAGTTGAGTTCTCTATAGAGTTTACCCTAGGTACAACACCCATATCAATAGTGCCATATAGAATGGTGCCATTTTAATTGAAAAAGCTTAAGGTTTAGTTGTAGGAATTGTTAGATAAGGGGTATATCAGACCGAGTGTATCTCCATGGGGTGCATTAGTGTTGTTTGTGAAAAAGAAGGATGGGTCTATGAGATTATATATAGATTATAGACAGTTGAATAAGGAGACAATCAAGAACAAATATTTGTTACCATGGATCGATGACTTGTTTGATCATTTGAAAGGTGCATGTGTGTTTTCAAAGATTCATTTGAGATCTGGGTATCACCAACTGAGAGTTAAGGCATGAGATGTAGCCAAGATGACATTCAGAACTAGATACAGGCATTATGAATTTGTGTTATGCCTTTTGGGTTAATCAATACTCTAACAGTTTTTATGGACCTGATGAACAGGGTATTTAGACCTTACCTAGACTAGTGTATTGTGGTCTTCATTGATGATATTCTGGTGTATTCTAAGACACTTGAAGAGCATGAACAACACTTCAGAATAGTGTTACAAACACTTAAGGAGCAGAGATTGTATGCCAAGTTCTCAAAATGTGAATTTTGGTTGGACGAGGTAGCTTTTCTTGGACACATTGTGTCTTCAGATGGTGCACAGGTTGATCCTAGTAAGGTAGAGGCTATTATGAGTTGGAAGCCTATTCGCAATGTGGCAGAAGTCATAAATTTTCTTGTATTAATTGGTTACTACAGGAGATTTGTTAAGATTTTATTGACGATTGGTTCTCTTTTAACAAGACTACTAAGGAAAGATGTGAAATACGAATGGACAATTAAATGCTAGGAGAGTTTTGATAGTTTCTAGAAGATGTTAATAGAGGCTCTAGTTTTGACACAGTCTGTCCCTAATAAGGAGTATATCATATACAATGATGCTTCTCACAATAAACTGGGGTATGTATTAATGCAAGAAGGCAAGGTAGTAGCATATGCTTCTAGGCAGTTGAAGCATCATGAAAAGAATTACCCCATGCATGACTTAAAGTTGGCAGCCATTGTCTTTGCATTGACGATTTGGCATCACTATCTTTATAGGGAGAAATGTTTCATTTATACAGACCATAAGAGTCTGAAGTGTCTTCCCACACAGAGAGATCTTAATTTGAGACAGAGGTGGTAGTTAGAGTTGATTAAAGATTATAACTGTATTATTGAATACCACCCAAGTAAGGCCAAAATAGTGGTTGATTCTTTGAGTAGGAAGACAGTAGCAGAGTTGCACATCTGGCCTACACTTGATAAGAAGATTATTGATTTGCAGAGGTAGATAGTAAGCTTGTTAAGACAACTGAGTTGGTCTCTAAAGAGGAGAGAACTGAGTATACAATCGAGACAGAAGGTTATACTACCAGGGCCATTTATGTGTGCCCAATGTTGGTGAACTGAGACAGAGGATATTAGCTAAAGAATATGTAATATCCAATGATGTAGGCCTTAATTGCACGTGACCGTAGTGGGGTGCGTAGGTTCAATCAGAGTCTAAATTTGAACCCATAAAAAAATGACTAATAAAAAGGGAAAATAATTAAGGATGCATTTTTTGGGAATTAAAAAGATTCGTGCTAAAATTGGAAAAAAAATAAAATTTTATATGGACAAAATCGGTATTATGGCAATTATTGGGGGGAAAGTGTGAAAATGAAAAAATTTGTGGCAAATAAAGAATTTCTCAACGTTTAAAAGTTAATCAAGATTAATTAAGTTAATGAACCAATGAGAATTTGGATTAATTTTAATTAGTGGGACCCACTCCTTAATTTGGGTATAAAAGTTAAAAAGATGGCCAATTTTTACATTCTTCCATAAAAAAGTCTAACTTATCTTCTTCTTCCTCTCTCCCACCCTTTGGCCATCCACCTTAGTCCCTATATCAGCCACCATTTTTCTTCAATCCAACCTTGAAAAAGAGAGAAAAGAAATTAGTTTTGAGACAGGAAAATTCATAATTAAAAAATTCTTGCCATAAAGGGAGCAAAGGAGTAAGAAGGAAAGAAGAAAGAAGACAAGAAAAGGGAGAAATTTTAGGGGGAATTTCGACCCACCTTAGAGAACCATTAAGGTGAGTTTATTCTTTTTCAATTCAACTTTTGTCCTTCCATTTGAGACCTATAAGGATGATAGATATGATTAGGATTGATAGATTGAGGTTATGTGCCAAGATTGGAACAAGAATTGGAAAGTTGTAACTAGTTGAAGAAAATTGTAGTTAAACTTTTAATTAATGATAATTGATATTAGTTAATTGTGTTATGATTTAAAAAATAAAGAAAGAAAGGTAACTTTAATGGAGGAATGAGGGGCTGCCTTGATTAAGTTAAATCGGGAAAAATTGAAATTAACCTAGAAGCAACACAATTGGTGATAGATAAAGTGTGATTAGAGTGTTAATTTGAAGAAAATAAATTGAGACCTATGATAAGGTTTTTGGGTAGCCATGATATATCAAGAAGGAAGTTTAACCTTAGTACATTTTGGCTAAATTAAAGTATAAAATATATTAGGAGCATTAGAATTTTATGTAGGCATGAAAAGCTTTCAAAATGGATGATAGAAATGAGATATGGTATGGTTGTGTAGGAAAACCAAGTGAGCAAGTGAGAGGCCTTCAAGAGGGTGACAAAAGCAAGGAGAAAGAAAACTAGTAAGGGGATGAAAAGAATGATAAAAGGAAGCTCCAAGGCTGATTAGGTATGTGCTTCATTGATAAAAAAAATTTACATGTTCAAATGTGTACTTATGTATTAAGGTTTATATGAATGTGGTTTGATATGGAATGTGATTAGTTGTTGCTTTTGATGTTTTATATGGTAATGAGACCAACAGCTATGAAATCATTAAGATATGTGAATGTAATTATGATTTGGAAACTTTGGTATAAAAATGAATGCATATGATGGTTGTAATTGGTAGATAGGGTTGTGTTAGTTGATGACCCTGCTGTAGAATTTTTGGAACGGTCTTGACTATTTTGATCATAACTAATTCTCTAGTAATGATATTGAGGTGAAATTAGTTGAAAATTAAACTAGACTCATAATTCTAAAACTTCATTCAAAACTTGAGTTCAAATTCTAATGAAAAATGGGCTAAAAATTGGACATAAAATCTCGGACCTGTAGGTACCCAGAAAATACTAGGTAAAATTAATGGAATGCCATTCAGTAAAAGGGCCATAACTTTAGATAGAAAACTTGGATTTGAGTGATTTGGGATGAATCTGAAAGCTGAGACAATAGTCTACAAAATTTTAGAAGAATATAACTTCAAATTAAAATTATAAATGGGCTAAAAAAGAAGCAAAACCTCAGAGCCGAAATCTCCCATAGATAAAAACTTGAAATATTGGGCTTTTGGATATGGTGTAATGAGTATATGTAGTAATCAATATTAATTTTCACTTTAATAGTAATTATAAATGTTTAATAAATTATTTATGTATGAGATTTTAATGCAATAACAATGGAAACAAAGAACAAAAATAAATATACATATATGTGAAAATGTAGTACAATTATCATTTTTGAAAATATTGTGAATTAATATAAAAATAGTTAAGCCCTAAGACACCTAATCTAGAACTAGAATAGAGAATAGTTTGACATGTCAATCAGGGGATTTAAGGCAATTGGAGATAAATATAAAAGTCGGTAATGACAAATTTATAAATGCGTTCGGTGCAAAATTATTAAGCCGGTAATGACAATATTATAAAAGCCGGTAATGACACTATTATGAAAATGTTCGGCGCAATATTATTAAGCCGATAATGGCAACCCCATAACGCCTATTAGTTAGTTCGGTTATAGGTGTTATGGGCACACGAAAAATGAAAAAATAACAATAATATAAAAGTATGTCGTTGTGATAAATAAAAATAGTTAAATATTAAATGTTTGAGGACATTTGTTTGTTTTCATATAATTTTTTATTTTATGCCTTATTTGTGAATGAATAAATGACATGTAAGAAAATATATATATGTAAAATTTTTATCCTTGAAGCATCATGAAGCTAGTACTTTAGCGCGGGTGGTTTTCTCCCGTGCAGGTTTTAAAGGGTAGCCATAGATAGTATAATTGTCAAAAGAAGAAGGGTACCTGGACGAAAGCAACTAAAAGCTTTGGATTAATTTTGGTATATTTTGTTAAAAACTTTGTAAATTAAATTATAGTTTTGTTTCATCCATTATGTATCGGGGATTATGCATATAGTATAATGGACACGGTGTGAATGTAAAATAATATATTTTATAAATAAATAGAATTTTGAATATTTGTGCTTGTAATAATTTTATTTTGGTTTTTGTAATATTTTTGAAAAAAAAAATTATACTTCATTTATCTAAGCTTATAAGACAATTAGTCGGGTAATGCTCATTTACCTTGCTGAACTAAAGTGGGGTAAAAGGGATGTTACAGAATATGAAATTGGGTGTACGATGCACCCAGGAAGCATGAAGATGTATCATGATTTAAAGAGTAAGTATTGGTGGACAGGTATGAAAAGAGATATCATAGAGTATACGACTAAATGCCTGACTTGTTAGTAGGTCAAGGCATAACATCAAGTACCATCAAAATTACTGTAGCCTATCACTGTACCATAATGGAAATGGGAGTGGATTACTATATACTTCATGATTGGGTTGCTAGTGTCTCTTCAAAAATATGATGTTGTATGGGTTATAATGGATCAGCTTATGAAGTCAACTCACGTCTTACCTATCAGGAATGATTTTGTTTTGAACAAGCTAGTAGGGCTTTATATTAATGAGATAATACGACTACATAGAGTGCTAGTCTCCATTGTTTTGGATAGGGACCCCATGTTTACTTTTCATTTTTAGGGTAGTATGCAAATAGCTTTCTGTGCCAAGCTCAGCTTCAGTACAGATTTTCACCTCCAGATAGATGGGCAATCATAGAGGGCCATACAGATCCTAGAAGATATGATGAGGAGTTGTGTGATTGAATTAGAAGGTAGATGGGATAAATATATTCCATTGATGGAATTTGCTTACAATAATAACTATCAGTCTAATATTGAGATGATTCCTTATGAGGCACTATATGTTAGGAAGTGCCAAACACCTTTGTGTTGGGCACAACTTAGTGAAAGAAAGTTAGTGGGGCCAGACTTAGTACAAGATACAGAGGAAAAAGGTATGAATTATCCACAATATATTGAAGGTAGTTTTTAACAAACAAAAGTCACGTGCAGATCTAAAGAGAAGAGATATATAGTACACAGTGGGAGACAAGGTTTTTCTTAAAGTTTTCCCATGGAAAAAGGTCTTGAGATTTAGGAAGAAAGGCAAGTTGAACTTGAGATTTATTCAGCCTTATGAGATTCTAACGAGAGTGGGACCAATTTCTTATAGGCTTGCTCTACCACCAGAGTTGAGCAAGATTCATGATGTGTTCCATGTCTCCATGTTGAAGAGACACAAATCAGATCTTTCTCATATTGTTCCAGTTGAGAACATTGAGGTGAGACCGGAGTTGACATATGAGGAAGAACCAGTTCATGTATTAGCTAGAGAAATCAAAGAACTCAGGAAAAAACGAGTACCATTAGTCAAGATCCTATGGAGAAATCATTCAATAGAAGAGGTTATATGGGAAAGTGAAGAAATGATGAAAGCCTAGTATCAACAACTGTTGAGAAATAATACAATAGGTAATTTCGAGGACGAAATTCTTTAAGAGGGAGAGAAATATAATGCCTGCAAGTTAAGGCTTTGAATTAATATGTTAATAAAGGTATATTAAGAGTATATGAGAGCTAAATATAATGGTTAAGGGTTTTGTTAATATGAAATTAATGAAAAAGATTAAAAAAGTGAAGTTCCCAGCATTTATGCCCATATTCTTCTTTAATCCAAAATTTCATCTTCAAATTAGCATAAAATTTTACAAACCCATCCAAAGTTGGTCATTCTCTCTCAATTTTGTTCATCAATTTCAGGATGCCAATGACAAAAAGCTCATCTTAGAGGAATTAAGAATCCTCATGCGCAGATGATCCTACACCTCCACTAAGTCATGATCATGATGAAGAGGAAACTACTTGTGATAGTATTGATGTTGTAACAAAAGATTCAGACATAGACATGTCTTTCAGGTATGATGCCCATTTTCCCATTTATGCAAATGAAGAAGGCATAAGATATGAGCATTATGTGACTAGGCCATTATTTGCCTGTAGATTCTTTGATTTTGCACGTTTAAAGCAAATGAATAGTTTAGAAACTATGCAAGCTTATGCTAAGCGATTAGGATGGTTGGATTTCATTAACTTGTTTGTCCCTAGTCTCAATGAACATGTTTTTGAATTCTACAACGCTTTGCTAATTAATAAAGACTGCTAAAATGAACTTTCATTTGTTAGGACAATGGTGTGTAGTAATGTATAAAACAATGATAAATTTTTTTAAGTTATTTATGGAAGAAGCTAGGGATGTGCTACACAATTTTAATCCTGATAAAAATTTTCAATTCCTAACAAGGGAACCCTGAGATAATCCTAGAAATGCATCCACTATGAGTTTAAAGATTCTTATGTTGCTCTCTTTCATAAGTTTATATGTCATGCTATATTTGGAAAATCTGAGAGTAACAAGGATTCCAAGGTTGAATAATTGCTATTGTGGTGTATGCATTATAGGACTAGAGTTTGCACTTCAGCTTTTATTTTTAGGCATATACTGTACACCATCAGACATCCTAAGGCTATTATTGGCTTACGCTATATTATCACTTCCTATGCTAAAAAATTTTATGCTTTTGATATTTCTGCCAATACTTTAACAATGATACCTAGCAATGAGATTTTGATAGTATTGCTTTTGCAGCGATCTAACTTTGTCATCAAAGAAGGAGATACTATTAGATGGTTAATGGTACCAAGTGAAAGAAGGGAATCTTTGCATCAAGCTGAGGACACAAAACCAAATGATCAACAACCAAGTGGGAATGCACTATCCTTAGATTGCCTAAGTAGTTGGTATATGAGTATGCAAAGCACTCTGAATGAGCATAGTGTGTTTTTCTCATACTAAAAAAATCTAAAAGCTCAAAGAAAGAGAAAAATGTACTATGACTTAGAGAAGAATTGTTAACTCTAAGTAAAAACAAAAATGATAAGTAAAAGTAAAAAAAAAAACTATAAGAAATAAGTGTGGGGGCTTAATGTATGAGTTTTTAATGTTTATGGTAAGTAATTTGGCTAGATTGCTATTTATTATATATTTTGAGAGGATGTTATGATTAAGATTGTTTGTTTTTAATTTGAGTATGGACATGTATTAGGATGGTCTTGAATGTAGTTGACTATGTAATTCTAATATAGGCCAGGCTGGGGCATTGGTGAGACTTAGATGTGATGAGATTGAGATTGAGTGTATTAGTTAAATTTATTGGTTTGTTTGTTTGATATTTCTCTGTGTTTAGATAATGCTTAAAGATAAACAATATTTAGTGTGGAGTAATTTGATTTGTTTTTATTTAGTATAGTTTTTAGGTACTTAGTTGTTTTTATTATTTATAAGCGTTGAAGGAATAATGCAGACATGAAGGAGACTGTCACACGAGTGATTATGCCAACTACAACAACCTTTTGTCATAGATGTGCAGCCTTGTCCTAGGCACTCAATGTTCTTCCCATGTAGTGCAAGTGTGAAGATTTGACATGGGCACAACAATCTTGAACCTTAAATTCCTATCACAGCTACGTTGATTCCATGACTTTAAAATACTATCATGAACGTGCTAAAATATCATAGGCATGACATTACTATGTTGTGCAGGAATGTCACGAGCATGTTACCTTTGCATGTGTGTGACAATGATTGTAGCGATAGATTCCATTTGTGTTCAAATTTTTTATTTTAATCAAGTGTGGCCCAGACTTTGGAGATACATGTTGATTTGGGAACAATGAATTTTTGGGAGGTAATTATATCTTTTGTTTAGTAAGTGTTGTGTTTTTAGAGTTAGATTTCAATTAGAACTTTTTAGGGCATAAATTCAGACTTATGGTAGAATTAGAATAAAAAATATTCTCTTTTTAGTAGCAGACCTGCTTCTCTTATTGGGAATTTCATGGAGCATTCTTGCTTTAGTTGTATCTTTATTCTCTATTGTAATGTTTAGCTTAGTTATCAATATTAACATAATCAATGTTATTATGATGCTAAGCTAAATCACTTTATAGGTACTTAATGATCAACTACAGTTTGTAATAACCTTATTTATATTTTAATGAATAAATGATTTCCTTCAGTTTCAATTGTACTTATTTAATTTTTAGTTTGATAGTTGTCTGATTACCAATTGTTAAAATTTAAATGGAAAATATTAAGGTTAAATTATTAGGAACATGACTTCTGATTTAACCTAAAAATTGGATTGAATGTTAATTAAGTCATTGGTTTGATTAATTAGTGCTTTAAGGTGAGAGCCACTATATCTGAGTTCATTAGTTCTAATTTGTCAAGGAGAACACAAGTCGGGGGATACGACCTAACAACTTTTATGACATTTTAGTTATTATTAGTTTAATCAAATTACTAAAACTTGATTAAAGTGTTTAGTATTTACTTTCTCATTCATTGGTAATTTGAAATTAATTAAGAATTTAAGCCAAACAGTTTCGTGGGGGAGTGACCTCAGGGTCAGCTTGCTAGTATTACAATTAGTTCATACACTTGTGAGTAAAATTTGAGTGACATTAGTATCATACATCATTCTCATTTCATTCTCATTTGTGAAATTACTCACGTACTCAACATCATGTCATAGTATTTCCAATTTCCATGTAGCATGTTATGCTAGCACAATTAACACATTTCACACCATTTATACATTATATATTATGCTTTTAGAATACTTGGGTCATATGGTGTCACATTCTATGAAATCCATTGGGGTAGAAGAAAAATCCAAAAATTTCATATATTATCATTACTAGATTCACGACCATGAATACCTTATTCACAAGTGTGAAGATAGTCTTCATAGGTTGCTACCCATAAACCTAGAAGCTTCTTGTGAAAGTTTTTGTACAAAATTGACATCGAAGTTGATATTCACAGAGATGAAAGAACCTTCACGAGTGTGAACCATATGGTGAAAAGTCATAGCGTAAATTGTGAAAGGGTTTATTTGAATTGAACATTCCTAGATGTAGAGATGCACAAGCATGAGTATACCTTTTCTGGTGCATAAAACATTAAAAAATAGAGAATTCCTCTTATTTACATGCAATCTCTAAAATTGACCAATGTTAATCATTCTTGTAACACACATGAGCACATATATAACATCCTTTTCAAGCATGTATACCAATTTCAACACTTTTAATAACCAAATCATTCCAAAACTCCCAGTTAATATTTTATAATCCATAATACATATGTTTATAGGAATTGTATTGTATAATATGCATTAATTACTCATAATTGCAAACAACAACTAAAAAAACACTTTTATGCAATCAAAGCATGTCAAAACACATTTAAATCACATTAGATGTCTTGAACGCCAAACTGTACTAACTTTAAAAGGAGCTTTCTCAAAAATCTCCTTTTTGCTCAACTCAAGCTCCTCCTCCTTCTTGGAGGGTATTTCCAGTAACACTTGGGGATCCTAACACACAAAATGCTATTTTTAAACACTAAATCACTATCATATCATAAAAAGTTCACTTTTAAACATAAATTTCATGGTTCTAAACCAAGATTTTATTTTCAAGGCTTATTCTAGTTCAAGCTCTCTCTTATACTAGTTTAATGGGTATTTTGGTTAGGTTTCATCACCTAAAACCCCAACTTGAAGGTAAAAATCCTAAATTGTGCCCAAAATCTTAGCTTATCTACTGGGTTTTTCCTCAAGAACAAAAATGAAGAAAAAACAAGAAAATTTAGGTTTCAATTCACCCCAAATCCTTTCTTTTACAAAGTTGGTCAAAACCCCCAAAACTTCTTTTTTTTTTATTCTCCAATTTGCCTTTTCTAGTCCAAAAATTAATTCCTTCTTAATTTCCTTTGATTTTCCAACTAGAAAATGGTATTTTGTGCTTGAGTTTTTGGTTATAAATATGGGAAGAATGGGAATGATTGAAGGAGGGTGAGTGGAGTGTTGTTGGAGTGAAACAAAAAGGAGAATAGAGAGTGGAAAATGTGTAAAAGGGTGAGGGAGAGGAATGGGTGAGCTATCCTCTTTTTGCTATTTATAGCCATGTGCAAAAATTTCTATTTTGGTCTCTCTTTTAAATATCTCACTCCCTTCTCAATGAAGGGCCTAAATCTTGCCACATCTCTTATTAAATCTCTACCATATATATTTTTGGTCAATCATAACAAGTATTTAGGTCAAACTATTATTTATAATTTCTCTACAAATAGTAATTAGGACCATGCCATTATTATTGCATTTTATCTATAAATGTCTTTAATTAAATTCTTCTTTCATAACTACTTATATCCAAGATTTTAATTTTTCACATAATTATCAAATTATTATTTTAGTCCAAATTTAAACTTTGATTAGTGTGATTGTGCCCCTTTCAGTGCGTTCACAATTTGGGGCTTAAATTAGTAGACGTTACAAGAGAATCTAAAAATCAACTTTTTTTTTATCTCTACAATTAAGAGTAGCATAATTCATTTCCAACCAATCCATCTCCAATGTCACATCAAAGTCCATGTACAACAAATTAAATCAGTTTGAAAATCTCTAACCTCTACAAAAATTAGGCAAAAGGAAAAATGACATATACTTCTAATGCATCACTCAAATGGGTAGTCATATATCCAACCTAGCTAGTTGTCTATCTAACCTCAAAGAAAAGCAAGGGGAAATAAAATAATGTGTTGCACTCAAAGCTAACAAAACTCTACCCTCAAAAGAACATATTGGAATAGTACCTGACACTACTGCATTTGAAGCTCTAATGTCCTTAGGTGTAAAGGTGAACACTCTAGTTTGTTCTGCTTGAAAGTAGATAGAACCTTGACTGTAACCTCAGCCACTTATTCTATCTATTGGTGTTTTACCACCAAAACCAAGGCTCTATTGGCTTATAAATTGAGTAGCAATCTGGGAAGAATTAGGAGTAACTAGATACAATGGTCAACTTACACTTACTAATGATCTTTATGAAAGGTCTGTTGTCCTAAGAAATGAGGACAAGACTTAGACAAGGTCTCTGATGTGGTGTGCCACACTGTTGACACACATGGGGGCCAGAACCAACATTGCTATAACTCGAACTCTATCCACTACCACTAAATCCTTGATTGGGCTTAAATCATAATAGTCACTATTTGAGATAGTTAATACCTTAGTCTTTTTAACTAGTGTTTTAAAATAGCCCTTTGAAACTTTTGAGATAGGAAGCATGTTAAGCCGGTCATATAACATAAGGAATATATGGGGAACTTATTTGGAATAGTAAACAAAAGAATTACACAAAATAGGAGATATAGGTAGTTAAGATAGAGTCATATTTTTAGGTTGTATAAGGAATGAACATTAATTGCAAGAATAATAAGACTAAGAGTAAGAGTGGGCAACTAGAGGAGTACTTCTAGACTTACGGGTCATGATCATTTCCTATGGATAAGGGGAACACTGTCTAACTCATCACCCTCCTTAAAATTTTTTTCTATTCCCTTACCTATGACTAACTCTTTTTTCCTCACCTGTACCCTAGAAAAAATCATAGTTAAAAAGAGGAAAGGTAAACAAAGTATAAAGAAAGAATGAATGAAAACTCTTTTCACTCGAATGTTGGCTTCTGGAATATGATCCCTGATGATGCCTTGCCTTTGCCTTTTCTCTTTAGTAAGAGCTTAATTGTGAGCATTCATTTAGGAATTATGTTGCTAGCTAAGCAAACAAAGAAATAATGATAAGTTAAAAGAGGATATTTAAGCAATAAGTTTTTTGAAAAATGGTTAAGTATTACCTTTAAGAGAATGACTCGTGGCTAGGTTATTGGGATTAGTGGGCTAAAACAATGTTGGCATAAGAGTCTCGATCACTAAGTTTTCATTTATTAGAATGTTCCAGTCAGGGAACTAAAGGGCCATCACTAAAAGCCACCATTGGTCATAGAGAGGAGTATTGATGGGGAAGGTGTCCCATTCCACTAAGTTATTTGCAGCATGAGGCATATCAACACTGCATCAACTTCATCCACCCAGTTATGGTAATTATACTTGTAACACTCACTAATTAGTCTAAGTTAGAATAAGTATGTGTTATACATAGGAAATTCATGATAGATAATAGAGATTAAAATAGATAAAATAAATGGCTAAATTAGAAATTAAAATAAATTAAATTCATTTACATGATAAATTTGATCAAATTAGACATATCACATAACGAAATTTTAGTTTAATAAAAGCTAGTGGAATTTCTTACTTGTAAAAAAAAGATAAGGGGGCCAAATGTGGTTATTATGGGGGGGAATGTATTTGGATTAATTACATTTATTGCAACTTCTACACAATTCTAGCAACCTTATCTCCATTCTTGTTTTTCCTCACACCACCAGCTTCCATTTCTTCATTTTCTCCTTCATGATTTTCAATAAATTCACTCTAAATAGATTTGTTCTTGGTAAGTAATCCTCTCTCAATTGTTCTTGTGTTTTTAGAATTATTAGGACTGTATAGTATCAGTCTTTTGTAGTCTATTTTTGAGGGAGTTATCAACCTAATTTGAATAAGTGTAAAGAAATAAAGTTGTTCATATATGTATTATTTATATGTCTGTCAAATTCCGTGAAATTAGTTTAGGTATATAAAGAGATAAACTTGTTTGAATGAGATTGGTTCAAGGAGATGTGTCAATAGAATAACCTACAATTTTTGCTTAATTTGATTATCTTAAAAGTTGAATCTAACATTATTTAAAACATAAAAGTTGTAGATATATATGTTATTTAGGTGTTTATAAAATTTTGTATAAATATCTCTTATTTAAGCTGAGTTATAGAAAAATGAATTATGCCTGTTCTTTGATTGAGCAGTTTCCTTGTATCTGTGCAGTTCCGGTAAATTCATATTCCTTTTTAAGCTTTTTAAAGGTCAAATTTTCCAAAGTTCAAAAAATGCAATTTTTATTTCTATATCTTATCTAGGTTTTTGTGAAATAATTACCTAAAAATATTTTTTATTTTGTGAGTTATGACCTTAACAATTGAACTGGTCAGGTTGTTATTATATTCCGAACCAGTTACAGATCCTCTAGTATTTGAGAATCTTAGAGGCAGAATCTGGACATATGGTAAACATAAAACAATTTCCAAATTAGCTTATCTAACAGTATAAAACCTTTCATTATAATTGAATATACATGATGAAATATATAAATTTTTAAATATAATACCCCAAAACTGCCTAAAGGAAAAAAATAGAGTAACATTTAAAATTATAATAAAAATTATGTAATGGTTCAAAAATTCTGAAACTTCAGTACGTTTTAGTCTTATATGTTAAATTTAATTAGAATAGGAATCATATAAATTGGATAAGTGTAGAAAATGTTATAGAGCTAATAGTCCTCAAAGGTCATATGACCGTTTAGACGAACTTTTAGTTATTTATTTAAACTATAATAAAAATAAGTATTTTAATAAGGTATTAATTAATTATATTTTTATATTAGGCCCTCAACAAGAGAAAGAGCAACAAAAGTAGACAAACTCCAAATTTTAGATTTTGGAAAAGCTTTTTTGAGGTTTGTACATATATGCATTTTAGTTTGTCTTATTGCATGCTTGTGTGTTAATTTAATAAGTTGCATATTTGAATAATATATTAAAATGTGTAAATATGAAATGGTTGACAAGGGATAAGATGACCTGTTAGGAAATATAAATGAGGGAAAAAATAATGTAGGTGGCATATAAAATATCATAAATAAGATCTTAAAGAATATATGTATATATATATATATATATATATATATATATATGGTTGTTGTGATAGAAGGTTTGTAAAACCTATATATGAACATTGAATTACTAATAAAATGTTGCGTGATTATCGTAACATGCGACTTAGGTTGAGGATTGAATGAAATGAATTAAGTGATTAATTAATTAAATGTCGTATTAATGCATGTATAGACATATGAATAAATAATTGATTGATAAAATGTAGGAAAGTTTTGGTTTAAGATTGTAAATATGTGTTAAGGGGTGTGAATGTAGAATATGTAACATAATATATTTTTCAATATGGATTTGTATATGATTTATAAAAAAATGTGATAATTATTAATGGTAATTATTGAATAATTATGACAATAAAGAGTGAAGTTAGAAAGTCAAGTATGACATATGTATTTGATATGAAAAGAGAAGTTATATGGCATACTTGGACTCATAAAGATATTATAAATTTTGGTTATGTATTAAAAGATTTGTTGGCTTTGATTGTATGAAAAACTAATTAAAGTATGCCAATATTACTTAAATGATTATATATAATGGCATATCATATGATTATATGATTTTAAAGTTTTATAATCATATTTTCATTATAAATGTAAAGGGAATATTGATTCCAGCAAATTAATATATAACAAAATAAATAAGTAATAACTTTAATTGCTCAGTTCTCAACCTGTGGACTAATTAGGGATAGATGATGCATCATTGTGGGAGCATTACAATACTGATATTGATATGGTTTAGGAACAGGGTGGTGATAGCCCCAAGTGCACTCCTGTCCTAATTGTACACAGATGATGTGATTATACTCGATCATAAGGCTTAAGCTCCGCATTCGCTCTTGACTTGAGACTATAGTAATTAGGGTGCTTAAGCTATGCGGACAGCCTTACTACATGCCCTATATCCTGACAGTCCGGAAATGAGATTTGTGCTATTTATATTAAAACATTATATATAAATTAATTAAATGACATACATGTACATGTTGGGGGATAAATGTGTGAGATAACATGAATTATAAATATTTATTAAGGTAAGTTAAATTTATAATTGAGTTATATATATTATCAATGAATTTGGTAATATTATATAGTCATGTGTTTGTTTCTGTATAATGTATGTTGAATTATTTTTCAATTGCATTATGAATTATCTACTATGCAGTTTTTGTAATTGTATATTTAGGCTTATATGGATTGAGATTTGAGTTAACTAAACTAAAATAATTTTAGAGAAACCAGTTAAATTAAAATGAGTTATTGAAACTAATTAAATTAAAATAATATGTAAAAAAATTTATTTAAATTAAGTCTATATGTGGAAATAATTTAAAGGTCATGGTAAAAAAATGTAATAAAATATGGAAACATGAGAGGAGGTAGAATATTTAATATTTTATATATTACATATTATTGAATATATGCAATTCATGTCTTGATGCAAATATAATGATAATATAATGGAACATAAATTTTATTTTATTATAATATTTTCTAAATTTTTATGCAATGAATTTTTATGCAATGATTTATTTAAATTTTGTCATGATTTTTATGACCCATGTTTGTGTGACTGCATGAGAAAACTTAAATGCTTCTATGTACTATTAACCTAGAAATGGCTTAGCGTGGGTTTTACCGCGCAGGAATTGGAGTTTACAAATAGTAAATTGTGAAGTTGAAAGAGGAAGTACAAGTCCATATTAGAGGAGACGCGTCAGGACTGGTTGAGGGTCGGATGCACGTCATTTTTGCATTTTGTTCATTATCATGTATATGGGTTTGATAGAGATGTTTGATATATAGTTAAGAACATGTCTTGTATTTTGGTATTATATCTATATAGTTAGATGTGAGGTAAAAGCTGTTAATTTTAATAGTTATAATGAAGTACAATATTTAGGTAACAGGATGGTGTATTTTGATCATTGAATTCGTATGTATATTTGAATATATATATATATATATATATATATATATATATATATCAATTAAGTTATTAAATGAAAATTTTAAACTCATACTAATTTCATTTAGCTTGTCGGTGTCATTCCGTTTACGTAATGGGAGATGTCACAATGCTTGGGCCTAGAGAACGAATATACATTGACCAAGTGAGGGGCAAGAGATAGTTATGAGCTAACCCAAATTGACGAGCAGTAAGTGAGTACAGTACTGCTCCACCCTGAAGGTCACTATAACACCCATCCATATAGTAAAACATAACCCCACTGTACAAGTGGATGCCATATGATCGAATACCTTATTAACCTATTCCAATTAAAAACTTCTCCTATCTTATTCAATATGCTTATATCATGTTCATAAGCCTGTATAACATGTATAACAAAAACTTTTGTTTTTCCATATAGTGGATAAACCACATACTATATAAGACCAAAATCTATATCTGAAATAAAACATCACCTCCTTATTGGGCTTCCATAAGTCGTTCATGACAAAAATCCATCCTTATGTAAATAAAGTAATTTAATCAATTTTAACTAAATGCTTGTCTTAATTAACAACATAAGTCAAATGACTGTTTTTATCTCATGTCATGAGAAATAATAATGAAAATAAATAAAATAAAAACTGACCCAACACGAGTCTAATTTGACTACTTTAATGGGCATAGACTCATCCTTTCATTAACTCAATTGTCTAACGGCTTCAAACTTGTGTGCAGAAAAATCCACACAGTAAGCTACTAGAAACTTAGTAGTATATATAAATATAAAAATTCTAACATGCATTCATACATAATCATAGGATACGCAAATGTATTGTGTATGTATATAAGTGTTTTATTATGCCATCATATACTCATATGTCCCATACATATTTAATCAACTGAATTAAAGTACAAACATGCCACAATGCATATATATGAATCCATTTAACCATATAAAAGTAGTAATCACAACATATAATGCTAAATTCCACTTCCTAGTTTCATAAACTTGGTTATTGATTTTTCCTTATTCCTTTATAGGTTATATTTGTGTCTAGTTTTCATATTTCTGATTCAATTTCTTTATTACCGGATTTACATTTCAATGCCTAATACTCTAGACACAAACTATCTTGATGCGAGTTGTGAAATAGGAGTGCTCTTATTCGAGCTTAAACCACCCTACTCACTAACTGTATCTATATGTATAGTGCTTAATTAAGCTTCTCAAATCAAGAACACTCTCACCTAAGATTAATCCACTCTACACACTAATTGTATTTGTCTTTATAGTACACAACTGAACTTCTCAAGTCAAGAGTGCTCTCACCCAAGCTTGAGCCACCTTGTCCCTAAATAATAAGTAATCCATATACTATATATTCTATGGTATTGTAACCCCCTCAATGACATGTCATTTATCCTATGCTAGTTCTCATATAGAGAATGAGCATTAATTAATTATAATATGGTTATTCACCATAGACCATAGTCCATTTCATAATTTTTGAGTAACATATTGTGATGTAAAGAAAAATAAGCATATTCATGTTTTAGCTTAGGATATCATATTGTATACCATCTCATTTAATCATGCATGGTGTGTGTGCATACCAAAAATATAAAATTTCTTCCTAGAATTCTAAATACAAATTTATAGTTAGAGGGCATTTGTGGCCATTCACAGCCGTAAAAGCCTTCTTTCACGGGTTGTCTGCCATAACTCAACTGTGATTGTTTTTGTGTGGACATTCATGGGCATGAACCTTGATTAATAACCATGAACATCATTTGTATAGCCATTCAGAGGCATAAAGCCTTCCTTCACGACCGTAAAACAATAGTCTTTGTCAAAATTTAACACTATTTTAATGCAAACATACACACCATATGCAAAGGATCTAAGGGTAAAAAATGTTAGCCGCCCCCATCATCATTTTATAGCATAATTAATCATTTAAAAACTATAGTCATGCAAATTACCACTTGATATCATATAAATTATGTTCAAACAACCATATTCTATATCATAACATTATCAAAGTTCATGTATCAATCTTCCATATCCAATTCAGATTTGATCATGCCATTTATTGTAATTCCAACAATTCCTATATACCCATATATACTAAATAAAATTCCATTTACGCAATTCATCACACAAATAATTGATTAATCGAATTTAAATGCATATATTTACAAACCTTAATTGGAGCCTTAATTCCCAACTGTTGGGTTCTTAAAATGCATCTCATACATGCCACAATAGAAATTTAAAATTAATTGAATCCAAAACCAGTGGAATGCCTTATGAAATTTAAATTGGATTGCATACCATCAAATGGGATAAGATTATTACATTGTTTTCAATCTTTGATCTTCCAAGCTTGTAAGCCTTTCCTTCAAGTTAGGTTGTTGCAAACCACAATAATCCAAGGTGGATAGTCTCTAACATTAATCCATGAGAAGGAACAAACAAAAAAACCACAAGGGAGATGGGATGTCAAAGAACCAAGATGCTAGCAATGGTATTTCAACTTGAAAGAGAAGATGATGAGATAATAACTTTTATTTCTCAAAGTAGTAGCCATGAATTTGGCCCTTAAAAGGGTTATTTATATGTCCTATAATCATAATAACAGTTGGACATAAGTGTCCCATCCATAGAAGTTCTATTTGAAATAGAAAATCTAAAATTGGCAAAGCTGATATTGAGGCCTTCACGATCATGACTTCCATTTGTCACGCCCGTGATATCGAGGCCTTCATATCAAATTATTCTCTCTCATGTCTTAGATCCAATCCAAGGCTCATTTCACATATCCTTCATTTCTTCTATGCGTATGACCTATTAGATTTCCAACTATGTTGGCAGCTTAAATAATCACATGATTTTGATAGATCATGAACGATATCTATCAATATATCATGAATTCCAATTGATTGAAAAGTCAGTAGTTTGATTATAAATCCTTCCATAGACAATTACCGTGAAATTTATCCTTTCACCATACTATACTTCTATAACACCCCTTCACCAAACAGCATGTGCCCGGATGAGGGAGCACTACAACTGACTTCTTCAAATCACTATTTTAATAATAGCTAGAAAGCCATACATAATTTTTTTAAATTCAAAGCTCATATATATACAATAACTAATGTACATTTTATTTACATAAGATAGTAATTATAAATATCAAATTAATTCTTAACATACTATGAAAATTAATTTACAACTTAAAAGTATACAATATGAAAAACAAGATACAATAGTTCAAAAGATTGTGACCCATTATTTCAAGATCGGCTGCTTTAATTTACTAGGATTACCGCTTGCTTTATCTGCACCTTTAGCTACCTTTTTATATCTGCGTAGAAGGAAATTTTCACGCTAAACTCTGGGCTTAGTGGTGCATATAAATAAGGCAATATACTATGTTATGCAACAAGCATTAACATGTATCATTTTATGCATTAATATATTTCATACTATTTTTCTCCTCATGTCCCTATTATATATGATTATGAGCATCATGCATACATGTACAATATTATTTTAATTTATCTCTAATTATAAGTTACTCTTTTCATCTCTTTAATATTCTATATCAACATCATATCATTTTGTCTCATCTTTCAACTTAACTTCATTAGTTCGCCCACATCACTCCAAATTGGACTAATTGGATACAGGTTATGGATCAGGAGCACTCCCAGAGTTATAGCCACCTTGTCCACTATCTGGTTCAATAGAGCTTTTCAAATCAGTAGCGCTTCCAGAGCTAAAGCCATATTGATTGAGTAATATGTCATCATAGATGAATTACTGGACCAAGGGCGTTCCCAGAGCTAAAGCCATATTCTCCTCAATTTATGTATGCTCAACAGAGCTTTTCAAATCAATGGCACTCCTAGAGCTAAAGCCACATTGACCGAGAAATATCTCATATAGTACGATACCGATCGCTCCCATAATGACATGTCATCTATCCTGTTTCTAGTCTAGAGTTAGAGTAATGGGCATATCCGTATTTCCACATTATTCATATATCTTTACTTAATTACTTTTACAAACATATCATCATTCTTATTTTTCAAACATATCAACATTCTTATTTTACAAACATATCAACACTCTTATTTTTACTGGATAAAAAATATCTTTTCAATTACTTACCTGAATAATTCATTATTTAACAATATTCACAATACTAAAAATAGAGCATTCACGATCGTGATTACTAATTCATGCCCATGAATTAGTTCATGCTCGTTATTCAAAGTCGTGAATACTTCTACAATGAATTGTGCCATTACTACACAGAAGTCACAATCATGATACAATTCAGTCACACCCGTGAACTAGCAAGTTCATACCCGTGATCCAAAAGTCACGCTCGTGACTATCTGCAAGAAACCTGCATATTCATTTTCCTTATTCACTTCTAGTTGCACCAAGTCATGCCAGAATACAAACTCATGCATTTATGAGGTCCTTTACTCAACATACCATGTTCTAAAACATATAAATGCCTTAATCATAACTCAATTCACTAACATACATACTTAACTCAAGATATCATGAAATCTCATTCTTTATATCTAAACCTATGGTTTAATTCCATAATCATCATTAGTGCAATTCAATAATTGATTATCATGATAAACATGCATTATTTCAAACAAAGATAGGCTATTGCCTTAAATTATGCACAGACCTCTATTTTTCTCCTTCACTCTTCTAGGTAGCATTCTCTTTGCCTTTACTCCCTTGAGTTAGTTCCTTGTCACTTGGAACTCCTACAACATCATACAATCATCATCAAAACCTTACTTTCTCAAGACTTTCTAAATCCTAAACTCTCTCTCACAAAACCCTATACTCTCTCTCCTTCCATATAAGCTTTAAATAGGCTCAAAACCCCAACTTCCTTAAGAAAATGTGAAAGAGAAGAAGAAAACCTTCTTCCTTTTACATTTTTTGTCACTTGATGACAACCCTGGAGATTCTCTCTCTCCACTAAACTTGTTTGTTCTTCCTCCTTCTTGCTCTTCCAAGCTTTTTTAAGACTTGTAAATCATGAAAATCACTTTGTCTTGTTCTTTTCCCTCTCTTCCCTTCCTTTCTCTAACTAGAATTCAAGGTTGGTTATAGAGAATGGTGAGGGTGGCTGGTGTGACTGGTTGGGAAGAAAAGAAATAAGGAGAAGAAGAGAAGGAAAAAAAGAAGAAAATATACAAATGTCCTCATGTGGGACCCACTTTTTTGACCATGTCTTTGATATTTAGCTTTATTATCATTTTATTCTTATTCCATCATGCTATGGCCGGTCAACCCATATTTGATGTCCAAATTTAATATGTTAAATAGAAAATATCTCGCTAAATCCTCAAAATTTTGGTAAATTGCAAATTGACTCCAAAACTTATGAAATTTTACAATTTAGTCCTTTGCCATAAATCAATTTCTTTAATCTTTATAAACACTTTATTAGGCATATATCATAATTATTAGTCAGCATCTTGATTAATTTCAATCAAAATCTAAATTTAAACTTGGGTTGGTCAAACGCGTCAACTTCGCGACACTCGGTGCCTAAGTTAGCGGATATGACATTCTGTCCCCCTTAAAAATAAATTTTGTCCTCAAAATTTACCTGTTCATTCTGGATTGACAACTGGGGATAGTGCTTGTTCATCACTTCTTCACTTTCCCACGTGGCATTTTCAACTGCATGATTCTGCCACAAGATTTTAACTAGAGGAATTCTCTTGTTCCTGAGAACTTTCTCTTCGTATGCTATTATTGTCACTGGTTCCTCTTCATAAGACATGTATGTCCACACCTCTATCTCTTCAGTTGGTATAATGTGTGTTGGGTCCGAGCGATATCTCCTCAACATTGACACATGGAACACGTTATGAATTCTTTTCAGCTCTGGAGAAAGAGCTAATCGGTATGCCACTGGTCCTATCCTTTCCAAAATCTCATAAGGACCAATAAACCTTAGACTCAACTTTCCCTTTCTGCCAAATCTTAATACCTTCTTCCAAGGTGAAACTTTAAGGAAAGCTTTATTACCTACAACATATTCTATGTCTCGCCTCTTTAGGTCAGCGTATGACTTTTGTCGATCTTGTGTCACTTTCAATCTCTCTTTGATCACTTTAACTATTTCTTCGGTCTGTTGAACTATCTCTAGTCCGATCAATTTCTTCTCATTAAACTTGGTCCAACAAACTGGGTTCTGCACTTTGTTCCATACAATGCCTCATATGGAGCCATGCCTATCATATCCGCTAATTTAGACTTAAGTCACACGAGTTATTAAATCGACTCGTCGATTTGACTGAAGTCTAAATTTGAATTTTTATCAAAAAATAATTAAAATAATGGCAATTAAGTATGAAAATTTTCTAATGAAGTGTTTAAAATATCTAAAGATGTTAAATTTCGGTAAAGGACTAAATTGCAAATTTTGAAAAGTTTAGGGGTTAATTTGCAATTTACTAAAAATTGGAGGATTAATTGGGATAATTATCAATTAAATACATGAATTGGGATATAAAATGCATTTGGAGGCTAGCCACACCAAATAGAAAATTTTAAGAAGTCAAGTAACATACATGCATTAGACATTAAATGTAAATAATCTTAGGTGTCTCCATTAATTAATTAATTTTGTCTTCTTCCTCTTAATTACTCATCCTTTCTTATCTCTTCATATCTAGAATTTTATGTCATTAATTGTCTCCCATATTTTCTTGAAGCACAACATACTAAATGGCATACAACAATTAGCCAAGTGATGTGCATGAATGAGGCATTAATGAAAGTTTCTAGATGATGCTTAGGTGTCCCCATCTTCACAACTTTTGTCATTTTATTCTTAATTGTTTCTTCTTCTTCCTAATCTCCTTTCATTGAGCAATTTCTGCCTCCCAAACCAGCCCACATTTTCCCTTGTTCCTCCATAGCCAAAGCTTAGTTTTAGTCAAAGAAAGTGAGAAAAGAGAGAAAAAGTAAGGGAAAATTCTATTTTCATGCTCAAGAAAGCTTAAGAGAGTAAGGAAAAAGAGAGAGATTAGGGTTTATGAAGTTTTAATAATCTGATTTTAAATTTTAGAAACTCAAGTTAACAAGGAGCTAGATCAAAGGAGCAAAGGAAAGGAGAAAGAGAAGTAAAGAGAAAGAAAAGAGAAAAAGAGAGGTTTGTGCATAACGTAAGGCAATAGCCTATTTAATTTTTTTATTTGCATGATTTGATTATTTGTCATGTTGATAATTTTGAATTAATAGTATTTTGTGATGAAAATCTTGGGGATGCATGTTTTCTAGACTTAGGATTTAATTTGGTAAAAATTGAATGTGATTAGTTTGTATGTTCCTTGCTGGAAATGGATGAGCAGTGAGCACTTCAACTATTATAACTTAATTTATGGAACTCGGTTTTGCATGTTGTTTGTTAGGTTTGAAAGCTAAGATATAGGGCTATAACTTTATTTAGACCATAAAATCTGAATATGCCTGTAATGTTCCAGAAAAATTCAAGTTCGGACTCAGAATCTGTCCAGAAAATCCTAGGCAGAATTGTTAGTGACCAGTCAATGTTCCTTTTATCATAGCTTTTGATACAAAAGTTAGAATTAAGTGATTCAACTTGAATATCAAAGTTAAGATCCAGAACTAAAATTGTTAAGGAGATCATATAACTAAAGTCAGAACATAATAGGACCAAAATTAAGGTCCAAAATATAAAATAGAATCTACTAGTGACAGGGCAGCATATGAGTTGAGGAATGAAATGAGTATAATGATGTAAATCTTGTTATATTATTTAAATATTATTTTAATTCAGTGATTATGTGATTATTTTAAGACATTACATGTATGAAAAGTGTGAATATAATTGTTATGAATTTTAATGAAATTGTATAAGCCCTGGAACACCTAACTAGAACCAACTTAGGATAGTTTGACATTCCAAATAGGGGGGAGTATGATGAAAATGATTAAATCCATTAATGGTATGATTATCTACACTAGGTTTGGCATTGTTATCTACGCTGGGCTTGGCATTATTATCTATGGCTTGGTTTGGCATTGTTATCTACACCAGGTATGATATTATTATCTACATCGAGTTTGGCACGGTTATCTACGCCGGTAATTATACTTATATGCGCACATCATATTACCCAGGTGGCACTCCTAAGTGCCTGGCTGACAACTTCATTATCCTAGTCAGTGGTTCATAGGTGTCTTGGGCATAAATGAAAACATAAATAAAGAAGTTATGGAACATAAATGAATTAGTGAAAAGAAAAATGGAATTACAAATTGTGACATGGATAAAAAGAAGATTTAGTGTTATGGGAAATAAAAAGCTATGGATAATAATGAGTTGATAAAGTAAAATAAATATAAGATATAAAAGAATAAAATTTATGAAATGTAAGTTGCATGAAAAAAAATGATTGAGTATGATTTGTGTCATGCATTAATAGATGATTGAGTGTTGTGGACATAAACAAATTATTGAAAATAAAAAGGGAATCATGAATAGTAAAATAAATAAGAATGATGATTTGATTATGTTAAAAAAATGATATACAATAAAATAAATTGATGTTATGCATACTAGAATATTATGAAATGTATATTTGCATGATTTGATCATAAATTGTTATATGACAATGCATGTGGCATTAAAATAGTTTATTGCCTTATTTATATGCACCACTAAGCCAAGGGCTTAGCGTGGGAGTTTTTCTTGTACAGGTATAGCAAAGATTAAATAGACAGTAGTAGATAAAGCTAACGGTGACCTGATCTGTAGAGCCGCATATTTCAACCACTGTGGGTCACACAACTTTTGTATATTATCTTTTGAATTTTATTTTATAGTATTTGTAAAATAAACATTATATTTTTGTAAAGAACATGTTATTATATAAAAATGTAGTTTATCTTTCATGTTATATTTGTTTTATACCGCAAAATAAATAAATAGTAAATAAAGAAAAAAATATACAAGTGGTTTTCATTTATAAATAATTTAAGAAAGATATTTGTTTTATACCTCATCCGGGCACGAGCTGCTGGGGTGAGGGGGTGTTACAATGCCTATGCTCGTTTGATTACTATTTTTGTAGGAAAACTCCATAAGAGGTAGATATCGATCCCAACTTCCCTCAAATTCAAGCACACAGTTTCTCATCATATCTTCTAATAATTGGATAATCCGTTCTAACTGTCCATCCATTTGTGGATGAAAAGCTGTATTGAAATTAAGTCAACTTCCTAAAGCCTGTTGTAGACTCTTCCAAAACTGTGATGTAAACCTGTGGATCTCTATCAGATATGATGGACATTGGAATTTCATGCAACCTCACTATCTCACTTACATAAATTTCAGCTAGCTTGTTTAATGAGTAGTCCATTTTGACTGGTAAGAAATGTGTTGACTTCGTCAGTCAATCCACTATCACCCATACTGCATCATTATTCCTTTGAGTCATCGGTAAACCAGTCACAAAATCCATTGCAATTCTCTCCCATTTAAACTCTAGAATCAGTATTGGTTGCAACAATCTTGTGGGTAATTGATGTTATGCTTTTACTTGTTGATAGGTTAGACATTTAGCAACGTACACAGTGATATCTTTCTTTATCCCTGGCCACCAATGTTTTGTTTCAAATGTTGGTACATTTTGTTCCCGTCTGGATGCATAGCATAAACTGTTCCATATGCTTCTTTTAAAATATCTATCTTCAAATCTTTCATACTTGGCACACAAATCCTATTCTTAAAATATACTGTGCCATCTTCCATCAACAAAAACTTAGGCTTTTATGCCTTTTTTACTGCTTCAGCTGTCTTTACTAACTTTTCATCTTGTTTATGAGCATCTTTAATTCTCTGCATCAATGTGGATTCCACTCGCATCTCAGCTAAGATTTTCCTGCTTAATGCATCAGCAAACATTAGCTTTTCGTGGTGGTAGTCAATCACACAATCATAGTCTTTAATCAACTCTAACCATCTTTGTTGTCTCAAGTTCAACTTTTTCTGTGAAGGCATGTACTTAAGACTCTTGTGGCCCATATAAATGTAGCATCTTTCTCCAGATAAATAATATCTCTAGATCTTAAGAGCAAAAACTATCATTGCAAGCTCTAAATCATGTGTCGGATAGTTAAACTCGTGAGGCTTGAGTTGTCTAGAGGCATATGCAATCACTTTTCCCTTTTGCATAAGAACACAACCTAACCCATTGTGACTTGCATCATTGTACATAACATAATATTTTTCTGGAGTGGGTTGAGTCAAGACTGGTGCTTCAGTCAATGTTGCCTTCAATCGATCAAAGCTTTTTTGACTCTATTTGTCCACTTAAAATGGACCGTTTTTTGTAGCAGTCATGTCAATAAAGTCACTAAGGATGAAAATCCCTTCATGAACCTCCTAAAATATCCAGCTAATCCAAGGAAACTTCTCACTTATGTCACATTTTGAGGTGGTTTCCCATAGTCTCAATTTTACTAGGGTCAACCCAAATACCTTCTGCTGAAACTACATGACCTAGAAAACTGACTGCTTCAAGCCAAAACTTGCACTTTGATAACTTTGCATACAACTATTTCTCCCTCAGTTTTTGCAACACTATTTTGAAATGTTGATCATGTTCTACTCGATCTCTAGAGTAGACAAGAATGTCATCAATAAACACCACTACAAATTGATCAAGATATAGCCTGAACACTCAGTTCATTAGGTCTATAAAAGCTGCTGGTGCATTCATCAATCCAAAGGGCATAACCAGGAACTCATAATGACCATAACGAATCTTGAATGTCGTCTTAGGTACATCTGACTCTTTGATCTTCAATTGATGATACCCCGATCGAAGATCTATCTTTGAAAATATGCATGCACCTTTCAATTGATCAAATAAGTCATCAATCATAGGCAGCACGTATTTATTCTTAACAGTAACCCTATTAAGCTGTCTATAATCGATGCAAAGACGGAGGGTGTCATCTTTCTTTTTCACAAATAACACCGGAGAACCCCATTGTGATACACTGGGTCATATAAATCCCTTATCTAATAATTCTTGCAACTGCACCTTCAACTCTTTCAACTCAATAGGTGCCATCTGGTATAATGTAATAGATATAGGAGCGGTGCCAGGTATTAACTCGATAGCAAACTCTATCTCTCGGTCAGGTGGTAACCCTGGCAACTCCTCAGGAAATACATCTGAAAACTCACTAAATGTTGGGATGTTGGCAAATTTCGGACTATTCTTTCCTGTATCGATCACATCTACCAAGTAAGCCTCACATCCCTTACTAATGAGTTTTTGAGCTTTCATTAACAATATCATATTATTTAGGTATCCCCTGTTGTCTCCCATCACCACTATCTCTTCTTGTTCTAAAACTTTAATCCTCATCTGCCTTTTTCCACAGTCTACTGTCACCTCGTGATGAGCTAGCCAATGCATTCCCAAGATCACATCGAACTCGTGGAATGGTAATTATATCAAGTCTGTTGGGAATTTCCTACCTTGAATTTCAATAGGGCAACCCCTAAACACCTTGCTAACCCTTACACTGTGCCCTAATAGGTTAGTCATAAGAATATCAAATTCTAAAGCCTCTAGTTTTAAACCTTTTTAACCCGGTGGTGGTGTGCATGTGTATGAATGCGTCGATCCCGGATCTTTCAATGCATGTATATAAAAGCTAAAGAGAAGGAATTTACCCACTATGACGTCAGGTGAATCCTACTCCTCATGGCCTTGCATGGCATATACCTTGGTTGGGGCAGCTCTACTGCCTTTCAGCCTCTCCACTGTGTCTGACCTAAACTGGCTTGGCCTTGCCTGGCCTCTTCCACCTTGCCCTTGGCCTCGACCTATGCCTTGTCCCATAGTCCGTATTGGTACTAACTTTACACTCCCTAAACCTTTGCCAAATTGTAGCAATGGACAATCTCTTCTTAGATAGTCCTTGGAGCTACATCTCATGCATGCTCCTTGTTGCCTAGATATTGAACCAAGAAGGGGGTTGAATTGGATATTAAAAATTTTAACTTTTAAGTACGGAAAGAAAAGTTAAGTTGAGTAGGGATAGGAAGATATGACACAAGAATTTTTATAGAGGTTTAGGTGTTAACAAACCCTACTCCTCTCCCCAATCTCAATTGAGAGTTTCACTAACACACTAAGTGTTACAATGGAGTTTTACAAGCTCACTCTTAACTATGGTGTTTCTAACAATGGATCACACCTAACCCAGAAATCCCTTATGTTTTAATGGCTTACACAATAAACCAATTCCTTGTGTTTTAAAGGCTCACACAAATAACCCTTACAAGTGTTCTACTCTTAACCCCAAAATACCCAAACTCACTTGAGTTGTTGATTACAGAGAGAAACACTTACAAATATATAATGCTCAGAGAATGATTCACAAAAAGATTTTCATAGAGAATAAATATTTGTTTTGAAAATATCAAATGCATAAATGGCTTATAACAAGATTTTGATTTGAAATATTAGTTATTCTCTTGTTTTGGATTCATAAATGACTTGCATTTATACTTCCATGGTGAATTATAGTCGTTTGATTGCATTTAATGCGAAATAGTCGTTGCACCGACTCTTATTTTCGCGCCTGACATGTTTCTCTTTCCTTTTTCAAGGTCGTGAATATGATTGTAACGGTCGTGACTGTTTTTCCAAACCGTGACTTGAGTGGTAACTTTGGTCGTGAAGCATTCTGGAAGGATTTAAAGTGTTTGATCACGGGCGTGACATTATTTCCTCACAGGCGTGAACATCCTTCCTAGCCGTGGTCCAAGTGATGACTCTGGCCGTGAAGCTCTCTAGAGGAATTTTTCATATCTTCTCACGGGCGTGACATTTATGATCATTCATGATTGCTATCATTCTTTATGTTCGTGAACTTTAAATGTTGGATAGTTGGCGCTAAGCTTCATCACGGGCATCACATATAAGGTCATGGGCATGAACATGCTATTTCTTCATATTTTATCTTTTTAAGATTAGTCTTCCATTCTCCATTCTTTTTATCATGTTCCATATCCTGTTCAATGAACTTAGAAAACAAGTATGTTAAATACATTATTACTATTTTATTTGTTAGCATCAAAATGATGGAAATACCCCTCAAGGTTCAACAATCTCCCCCTTTTTGATGGTGACAAATAATATAACAATATGTGCTTTTGAGAAGTCTCCCCCTCAAAAGATGCTTATAATAAAAAAATTACTGAAGTGCAAGAATTGTAAAGAATGATGAAATGTAGCATCAAAATATGCTTCCTAGTTTTAGGTATATGCAAGTTATATGCAAGGTATATCCAATGTATACCAAAATTTTTCCTTAGAACAAGTTAAGTATATGCTTAGTATATTTAAGATATATTCAAAGTATATCAAGTGCATATTCATTCATGTAACCTGTATCAAGGTATATGCAAAGTATACTTAAGGTATATTTAAAGTATATGAGCTTATTTCCATACTTGCATATTTATTTGATTCAAATAAGTATTGCATTTAACTTTAAATATAATATATTGCTAGGTTCTCCCCCTTTTGTCATCAACAAAAAGAACAAATAAAAGATAAAATATAATGGAAAACAAAAGCAATTATATTAATATAAAAAGAAAAATACATGGATTTGAAAAGAAATTGAAATTCCTACATCAAACAAGCTAGAAAATAACATAGCTAACATATAGTCTAGCCGGACATCCTATCTCTAAGGCGAGCTACTTTCGCCTCGACGCTCTCCATGCGAGACTCCATGAAATCCTTGAGGTTCTCTAACCTCTCATCCATCGAAGCCTACAATTGCTCAAATCGTGGTGCCAAGAGGTCAGCCACTTGCTAAGCCAAGTTTGGTGTGGAGGCAGAGGATTGTCCAATTTCTTGCTCAACCTCTGGAGGTGCCACCTCAACTCGAACTCTCTTCCTCTGCTGGATTCCTTGTAGGCCAGCTTGGAAGTCATCCGAGTCATTGTCCTCCCAAATAATCTCACCAGTAGTGTTGGTGAAGCAGTAGTAGATGTTGTTCTCAAATACTTTACGAACAGCCGCTCCCATTTTGATAAAGGACTCGACGTCTAGTAGATCTCGAGGATGTGCTGGTATGTGGTTGAAGTGGTGCTCCTCTAGCTTCTAGTACCCCAGCTTGATAGCAAGGTGAGTCACGTACCCATCAATCAGAATGTCTCTGGAGGGCTTGGTGGCAATTGACAAAAGATGGTTTGCAAACCATCGAGATAAAGCCACTGTTAGGCCAGGAGAAAGAGCTCTGACTTCCTAATCGATCCATTATTGTCTCCTCTAGCAAAAATGCTATAGGTTAGAAACCTATGCAAGTACTTGTGCACTGGGGATTGAAGATGGGTGCCTTTCGTCTTCTTGATGTCCCAGCTGCAGTCAAGCCCGAAGTGAGTCCATGCCTGAGTAGCATAGAACTCCACCTCACTCTCATTCAGGATACCATCAGAGGGAAGGTTGAACATGTCACCAAACTCTGTGGCAGAGAGGGTGTTCGGATGCTTGCAAATTTGGAATTTCACAATGCTAGTAGGAGAGACTTGTAGAGTGCTCAGGAACTCTAGAATTGGTTCCCTCAGCGTCGGTTGATGGATATCGACAAAATCTTTCAGATGACAAGCCTAGAGTTGTTCCGTCTAAGTGTTCTGATGGTTTTGCACTCAAATGATAAAGAGGAAAGGAGTGGTCTTTTCTTGAAAACTGAGTATCTTGGATGACAATGCTCCGGAATAATGTTTAGAAGAGAGTCTGTGTACCTTCTCAGAGCATGAGACTTCTTTCTTATACCCTTGGAGGAGCCGATTTCCATTTTTGATTGAGAAATGAACTTTTGAAGAGTGAAAAATCTGATGGAAATTTTGGAGTAGAACCTAAGGTGTTTGATTTCTGATGATGGAATGAGTTTTTGAAGATATTTATAGATGGAATGAGTTGCTAGGGGGATGGAATCTTCAAAATACTATTCAATGGTGATAAATGAGAGAAGTTGGAGAGTTTGAAATGAGAGAAATAATGGTAGAAATGTTTTATAGTCGACATCTTCACGAGCGTGAAATCTAAGTCGGGACCATGAAATGTCGTGTTCACGGTTTGCTGAAGAGACGCTCTACCCGTGAAGAGAGATGTGAAATTATTCATGGTTATGAAAATTAAAGGTCATGGGCATGAATGATGAACTATCATGATGGTGACAAACGAGTCATGGGTGTGAATTACAATCTTCATTACTTGTGATAATGAAACAGAGCGTGACACAAAGCATGAATGTTTCTGTGAGTTTTTTGTGGAACTGTTCACGGTCGTGAAAAAAGAGTCACGGGAATGAACAAAGGGTTTCACGGGGGTGATAGAAAAAGGTTATGGTCGTGAAATATAGTCTTCACTACCTTCAGCCATGAAGGATGTCGTGAAGCAAGTCATGAAAGCTATTAGAGCTTTTGGCAATTTTGATCACGGCCGTGAATATATGTCACGGGCGTGAATTACCTAAAATTCTCATTAAATAAAACTAAGTCTAAAACAAGAACAAAGCATTTCTAAGGAGCTTATATCCCCTATAACATATATTTCTATCAAATTAGCTACCTCATATCTAAAAAGATGAGACAAAAACACAAGATTATCAATCAAGGTTTGACAATTTTGGCATTCATAAAGTTAATCCATCAATCATACCAAGCTCTCTTCTTACGAAATTAAATCTTTCCTCATTTAGAGACTTAGTGAAGATATCTACCAATTGATTGTCTATGCTTATAAATTCCAATACAACATCTCCATATTGAACATGATCTCTAATAAAATGATGTCTTATGTTAATATGCTTACTTCTAGAGTGTTGAATGAGATTCTTAGATAGATTTATAGCACTTGTATTATCACATCTAATAGGTATATGGTTCATACTATGACTATAATCCTTAAGTTGTTGTTTCATCCAAATGACTTATGTACAACAACATCCTGCTGCCACATACTCCGCTTCAGCGGTGGAAAGAGCAATTGAAACTTATTTCTTGCTAAACCAAGAAACTAAGCATTCTTCAATAAAGTGACAAGTACCTGAATACTTTTTCTATCTAAAAGACTTCCAGTATAATTAGCATCTGAATATCCTATAATGTAAAATGTTGAATTTCTAGGATACCACAAACCTAGATGCAATGAGCCATGTAAATATTTTAAAAAAAAATTACTGCATTTAAATGAGACTCTTTAGGACATGATTGAAAGTGAGCACATAAGCATACACTATACATTATGTCAGGTTTAGAGGTAGTAAGATATAAAAGTGATCCGATCATACCTCTATAGAGCTTTTCATTGATGCTCTTACCATTTTCATCCTTGTTAAATTTTGTTGATGTGCTCATTGGAGTCTTAGCATTCTTGCATCCTTCCATTCCAAATTTGTTAAGTAAGTCTTGGGCATATTTGGATTCGTTGATGAATATGCCCTCATTGCCTTATTTTATTTGTAGACCGAGAAAGAATTTTAGCTCACCCATCATGCTCATTTCGAATTCCCTAGTCATACACTTAGCAAATTCTTGACAAAACAATTCATTAATAGACCCAAATATGATATCATCAACATAAATTTGAACAATTAGAGTATCATGCTGATGCTTTTTAATAAATAATGTAGTGTCAACATTCCCCTTTGTAAAATTATTTTCTAAGAGAAAAGAACTTAGTCTTTTATACCAAGCTCTTGGGGCTTGTTTCAAACCATATAAAGCTTTTGAAAATTTAAATACATGGTTGGGCAAATCATAGATTTCAAAACCTGGTGGTTGTTCTACATAAACTTCTTCTTCTATAAAACCATTTAAAAAGACATGTTTTACATCAATTTGAAAGAGTTTGAAATTCATATGGCATGCATATGCTAAAAGTATTCTTATGGCTTCTAATCTAGCTATAGGAGCATAGGTCTCATCATAATCTATTCCTTCTTCTTGATTATATCATTTTGCAACCAACCTAGCCTTATTCCTAGTTATTGACCCTTGTCCATCTAGTTTATTTCTAAATACCCATTTGCTTCATATGATTTGATGCTCCTTGGGTCTAGGTACTAAGCTACATACCTTACTTCTTTCAAATTGGTTGAGTTCCTCTTGCATGGCAATCACCCAAATTTCATCATTAAGAACCTCATCAATATTTTTAGGCTTAATTTGAGACACAAAAGCAAGGTCAGAAACTAAATGTTTGAGATGAGATCTAGTACTTACTCCCCTTGTAGGATCACCAATGATTTGCTCTTTGGGGTAATCTTTTGCCAATCTCCATTCCTTTGGGAGCTCTTGCCTGTTTTCCTCTTGAGCTTGAGGTATAGAATCATCTTGATGTGAATCTTCTTGATCATTTTCTTCTCTTCCATTTTCAAGATCAAGTCTTTCCATGGTACCTATAATATCATCAAGAACACTACCTTTCACAAGATCAAGTCCACTAGATTCATCAAAAACAACATGCATAGATTCTTCAACAGTTAATGACTTTATATTAAATACTCTATATGCTTTGCTAGTTGTAGAGTATCCTAAAAAGATACCCTCATTATATTTAGAGGCAAATTTTCCAAGGTTGTCCTTGGTATTCAATATGAAGCACTAGCATCCAAATACTCTAAAGTATGATATCAAGGGCTTTCTTCCATTCCATAGCTCAAATGAAGTTTTGTTTAAGAGATGTATTTTGAAAACTCGATTTGAAATATAACAAATAGTATTTATGGCATCTACCCAAAAGTAAGTTGGTAAACCATACTCATTAAGCATTATTCTAGCCATTTCAATTAAAGTTCGATTTTTCCTTTCAACTACCCCATTTTGTTGAGGTGTCCTAGGAGATGAAAAATTCTGTGAAATGTCATTTTCAAGACAAAAATTTTCAAAGTTTTCATTTTCAAATTCTTTGCCATGGTCACTTCTTATTTTTGAAATACAATATCTTTTTCATTTTGAACTCTTTTAGCAAAATTTCTGAAGGTTTCAAAGGCATTACTCTTTTGAGCTAAGAAAATTACAAGTAATACAAAGCTTTTCTCTCAAACTCTCTTGTGTTCTTGTTTTGCTATTGAATCTTCTGGATCTCTAAGTTCCGTTCTATTCTCTTTGGAGTGCTTTTATCGGTTTGGAAGGCAGGCTTAGTGCAACGGACCGTGCTAAGTGCCGCACGATTGCTAGGTATTCCCGATAACTTGGTACACCTCTATGCCGAATTAGGCGATCTGCCAGAATGGAATCCACTCCTCTATCAAAGGAGGTTACTACGAGTAATCATCTACGATGACAAAGGCATAGTGTTTACCTCCTAAGCTTGCAATTCTAGTAGGTCCAAATAAATCTAGATACAGGAGTTGTAGAGGTTTTGAGGTACTTACAATGTTTTTGGATTTGAAGGATGGCTTGTGTTGTTTTCCTCTTTAGCAAGATTCACATGTCTTGTCTTTTTCAAATTTGACTTTTGGCAGTCCCTTTACCAGCTCTCCTATGCTGATGAATTAAATCCATATTTGCATGACCAAGCCTTCTATGCCATAGCGAAGATTCATCACTAATGGTCACAAGACACTCAGAGGAATGGTTAGATATTTTGTGTAAGTCTATTATGTAGGTATTGACATCTCTATTTCCTTTAAATATCTCTTGGCCATTAAAAGAGGTTACAAGACATTTGTGGAAGTAAAGATTACTTTATTTCATTTTCCACATAATTGACTTACACTTAACAAGTTCTGTTTCAAGTCATCAACAAGTATGATATCTTTAATAAAATTAGTACCATTAATACCAATAAAGCCAATGCCAATTACCTTACCCTTAGCATTGTTTCCAAAGGAAACTTTACCTCCATCAATACTTTTGATTTTATTGAAAAGTTCTTTGTCTCCTGTCATATGCCTTGAGCATCCACTATCTACTAGCCAAGCATTTTTGTTTATTATGGACTTGAGGCAGACCTATAGAATCACAATTCAAGTATGGTTTTTAGGTACCCAAATGAGCTTGAGTCCTTAGGGGTTAGCACATGAAGGTTCCCAATGAGCCTTCCTTATCTAGCAATGTTTATTTATGTGACCAAATTTCATACAATAATTACATTGTTTAGGTCTAAAAATATTTTTTGGTCTTACAATGCTTTTGAAAGCCATATTTTTATTAGACTGAGTTTGAGAACAATGGCATGCACAATCATGATGAATTGGTTATTTTCTAGGTACATTCTTCTTATACATAAAGGCATGATTAGCCTTTTGAGGTCTCTTTCTTAGGCTTACCAATCCTTGATTATTCCTCTTATGTATAGAGGATTTAGTGTATTTTGTGCTCTTAGCCCTTGGGGCTGTTACAGCAAATGTAGAGATATGAGGTTCACTTGACTTAACAAAAGTAGTCTTGTGATAAGATGATGATGTACCCTTAAATCCTAGACTATGTCTAATTAAGGGTGGTCTTTGAGACATAATGAGAGTATCTAAACTCTTCTTTCCCTTATAAAATTTTGAAATGGAGTTTCGAAGTTCCTCAACTTCATTTTTCAAAGTATTGTTTTCTTTAAGCAAGGATTTGGTTGAGGGTCTTGAAGAGTATTCATCTAATGACTTTTGAAGAGATTAATTAGATGATTTAAGCTTAAGGTTCTCCTTTTCTAAAGCATCCATTTTGATTTTCAAATTAGAAATGTTATTCTTATAAGTATTTAATTTACTTCTATATTTCTCTAGTTCTATATTCAATACTTCTATTAGGCTTTGCTCATCATCATCATCTTCACTATTTCTATCATTATCACTACTATCATTATTGAAAGAGTATGAGTGAAGTGATCCTACCTTATCCGAGACATGATCCTCTATAGCCATGAAGCATAGGTTGACCTCTTCACTTTCATTGTCATCTTTTTCACTTGAAGAGCTTTCGTCATCCCATGTGGCTTTGTGACCTTTCTCCCCATTGTCTCTTTGGTATTTGCTCTTGTGCTTCTTGAGACTTGGACATTCTGGTTTAATATGCCCTTTCTTCCCACATATATAGCACTTTACCTCTTTTTTACTTCTTTGTGTATCATTAGAAGTTTGTTTGACGTTTATTTACCTGAATTTTCTAGAGTTTCTCATTCTTTCTTCAATGATTATTTTCAGCCTTCTTGAGAGCATAGCAATGTCCTCATATGCATCATCACTCTTTTCTTCATCATCTTCAACTTCCTCTTGTGATTTTAAAGTAAAGGCTTTTAGTGCTAGAGGCTTTCTTTTTTCTGGCTTTGCTTCAAGCTCTCTATCTCTTTTTACTGCCATTTCATGTGTGAGATGTTTGCCAATAAGCACATTACTATTCATAATGCTCATGTCTTCATTTGCCTCTTCTATACTGGTAACTCTTGAACCGTAATCTTTGAGAGGAAGACTTCTTAGGATTTTGTTATTTACATCTTCCAAGCTCAGGTGTTTCCCAAGTTTTCTCATGCCATTTATGATGGCTAGAAGATGGTAGGTCATATCAGCAATTGACTCATTGGATTTCATCTTGAAGAGCTCATACTCTGAAGTAAGAAGTTGAATCTTCTTGGATTTAACTTGCTTAGTTCCTTCATGATAGTTTTCCAATGTTTTCCACATGCTGTAAGCTGTTGGGCAGTGTTGTATTCTACCACATTCTTCAATGGATAATGAGCTTGAGATAATTGTTATTACCTTCTTGTTTTTGAAGTTTGCTCTTCTTTGAGGCTCTGTCCAATCATCTCTTGATAAGATTTCTTCTTCACCATCAACTCCTCTTCTAGTTGGTGGTGTCCATTCTTTTCGAACACTATCCTAGACTTCAATTCCTTCACTATCCAGATATGTCTCCATCCGAAACTTCCAATGAGCATAATTTGCTCCATCAAAGTAAGGCTTGAGACTTTGGAATCCATCATTGGCCATATCTTGATCTTTGCTAGCGCTCTTTAGGCTTCGATGCTAGACTATGCTCTGATACCAAGTGTTGCCCAAATATTGAACCAAGAATGGGGGTTAAATTGGATATTAAAAATTTTAACTTTTAAGTGTGGAAAGAAAAGTTAAGTTGAGTAGGGATAGGAAGATATGACACAAGAATTTTTATAGAGGTTCGGGTGTTAACAAACCCTACTCCTCTCCCCAATCTCAATAGGGAGTTTCACTAACACAATAAGTATTACAATGGAGTTTTACAAGCTCACTCCCAACTATGGTGTTTCTAACAATGGATCACACCTAACCCATAAATCTCTTGTGTTTTAATGGCTCACACAATAAACCAATTCCTTGTGTTTTAAAGGCTCACACAAATAACCCTTACAACTGTTATACTCTTAATCCCAAAATACCCAAACTCACTTGAGTAGTTGATTACAGAGAGAAACACTTACAAATCTATAATGCTCAGAGAATGATGAGCAAAAATATTTTCACAGAGAATAAATGTTTGTTTTGAAAATATCAAATGCACAAATGGCTTACAACAAGATTTTGATTCGAAATATTAGCTATTCTCTTGTTCTGGATTAATAAATGACTTGCATTTATACTTCCATGGTGAATTATAGTCGTTTGATTGCATTTAATGTGGAAATAGCCGTTGCACCAACTCTTATTTTCGCGCTTGACATGTTTCTCTTTCCTCTTTCACGGTCATGACTGTTCTTCCAAGCCATAACTTGAGTGGTGACTTTGGCCGTGAAGCATTCTGGAAGGATTTGAAGAGTTTGATTGTGAGCATGACATTATTTCTTCACGGGCGTGAACATCCTTCCTAGCCCTGGTCCAAGTGGTGACTCTGGCCGTGAAGCTCTCTAGAGGAATTTGTCATGTCTTTTCACGGGCGTGACTGATATGATCATTCACGATTGCTATCATTCTTCATGGTCATGAACTTTAAATGTTGGATAGTTGGTGCTAAGCTTCATCACGGACGTGACATATAAGGTCACGGGCGTGAACATGCTATTTCTTCATTTTTTATCTTTTTAAGATTAGTCTCCCATTCTCTATTCTTGCTATCATGTTCCATATCCTGTTCAATGAACTTAGAAAACAAGTATGTTAAATACACTATTGCTATTTTATTTTTTAGCATCAAAATGATGGAAATACCCCTCAAGGTTCAACACTCCTGTCATCCACCAACACTCTCCTGAGTGAGAACGACCACAATGCTGACACACTAGTAGAGGTGTAAATTTGTGGGATACATATGTCGGTGCACTAGCTGCTGATGAAATAGATCTTGCGGGTTGTCCCCACCTATAAGAAAGAGGTCTGCTAGAACCCCATACCTGAAATCGACCACTAAAAGATCTGGCTCTCTTGCCATTTGACTATTCCCCACTTGGCTATAGTACGGGTGTACTAACCCCATTAACCTGCACTGGCTGCTGTGTCACCAAGACTCTTTCAACTGTTCTAGCAGATGCTAGCAAACTAGGAAAACTCACCAGGCGTAGAGCTAAAACTTGTAGCTTAATCGGGTCTCTCAATCCATCTTCAAATTATCAGTATTTATCAGCCTCTGTAGACACAATGCCACCCGTATACTTGCAGAGATGTGTGAATTCTCTCTCATATTATGTTATCGACATACTCCCTTGTTTTAGCATAAAAAAATTCTCTCTTTTTGACATCTCTATAGATAGGAGGAATATATTGCTCATTGAATTTCTTTGGAAAGAATTTCCATGTCAAAGGGTCGGGTTCCAAGCTTTGTCACTCAGATCGCCACCAATCATAAGCATGCTCTTGTAGCAAAGATACTGCATATTCATATTTATGCTTGTTCGTGCAATGCAGCTGATTAAAGACTCATTCTACTCGTTCCAAAAACAATTCTACCATGGAGGGGTCATATTCCTGTTTACTGTACAAATTGGGTGCCATTAACTTCTTAAGTCTCTCAAATTGTAGCATAGATGGGGCCGGCTGTAATGCTCTTTGTAGCAAATCTATCATATTTCTCATGAGTTTCTTTTGACCAGTATTAATATCTAACTGCTCACGGGATGAGCTAGCACTAGATCTCGATGCTGGAGCTCGGTAACAACTTGGTTGCGATGAAGCTCTTGCCTCTGAAGGCTCATTACTCTCGGCTTTTTCTGCTACTATTCATCTTGATCTTGAAGCCATACCTTTCCTAAAACATAAAGGTAATGACCCTAATCAAGAAAGCAATAACTCCAAAAATTCAAATGTGGGTACACTCAAGTAATATACATTTTCCAAAACTCACTTTTTAAAAACCCAAAACCGCTCAAACCGGGCTCTGATACTAAAACCTATAACACCCCCTCACCCAAACAACACGTGCCCGAATGAGGGAACGCTACCATTGACTTCTTCAAATCACTATTTTAATAATTGCTAGAAAGCCATACATAATATTTTTTAAAATCAAAGCTCATATATATATAAGAACAAATGTATATTTTATTTTCATAAGATAGTAATTATAAATATCAAATTCATTTTTAACAAACTGTGAAAATTAATTTACAATTTAAAAATATATAATATGAAAAGCAAGATACAATAGTTCAAAAGATTGTGACCCACTATTTCAAGATCGGTTGCTTTAATTGACTAGGATCACCGCTTGCTTTATCTACACCTTCAGCTACCTTTCTATATTTACAAGGAAGGAAACTCCCACACTAAGCTATAGGCTTAATGGTGCATATAAATAAGGAAATATACTATGTTATGCAACAAGCATTAACATGTGTCATTTTATGCATTAATATCTTTCATACTATTCTTCTCCTTATGTCCCTATTTTATACGATTATGAGCATCATACATACATGTACAATGTTATTTTCATTTATGTCTAATTATAAGTTACTCTTTTCATCTCTTTAATATTCTACATCAACATCATATCATTTTGCCCCATCTTTCAACTTAACTGCATTAGTTCACCCACATCACTCTAAATTGGACTAATTGGATATAGGTTACGGATCAGGAGCGCTCCCAAAGCTATAGTCACTTTGTCCACTATTTGGCTCAATAGAGCTTCTCAAATCAATGGCTCTCCTAGAGCTAAAGCCACATTGATTGAGTAATTTATCATAATAGATGAATTACTAGACCAAGGGCGCTCACAGAGCTAAAGCCACCTTGTCCTCAATTTATGTATGCTCATCAGAGCTTCTCAAGTCAATGGCGCTCCTAGAGCTAAAACCACATTGACTGAGCAATATCTCATATAGTACGATAGCGATTGTCCCCATAATGACATGTCATCTATCATGTTTCTTGTCTAGAGTTAGAGTAATGGACATTACCATATTTCCACATTATTCATATATCTTTACTTAATTACTTTTACAAACATATCATCATTCTTATTTTTCAAACATATGAACATTCTTATTTTACAAGCATTGTTGCCCAGATATTAGACCAAGAAGGGGGGTTGAATTGGAGTTTCAAAAATTAAACTTTAAAGTGCGGAAATAAATAGTTAATTTTAGGGAGGATAGAGAAAATCAGACACAAAGATTTATAGAGGTTCGGGTGTTAACAAACCCTACTCCTCTCCCCAATCGCAATTGGGAGTTTCACTAACACACTAAGTGTTACAATGGAGTTTTACAAGCTCACTCCTAACTATGGTGTTTCTCACAATGGCACACACCTAACCCAGAAATCCGTTGTGTTTTAATAGCTCACACAATAACCAATTCCTTTGTGTTTTACAAGCTCACACAAACAACCTACACTTTATGTTTTACAGGCTTACACAAATAACCTACACTTTGTGTTTTACAGGCTCACACAAACAACCTACACTATATGTTTTGGAGGTTTACACATCTAACCCTTACAAGTGTTCTACTCTTAACCCAGAACTATCCAAAACTCTCTTGAGTAAAGATTGCAGAGAGAACCACTTATAAATCTTTATTGCTCAAATATGAGGAGCAAAAAGATTTTTACAGATAATTGATTTGTTCTCAAAGTATGAAAGTACAAGATAGCTTGTGATTTGAAGTATATGCTAATCTTTTGTTTTTCTTATCATCCTCTTGTTACTTAATGCATAAATGACTTTCATTTATACTCTCATGGCTGAATATAGCCGTTGGGGTGCATTAAATAAGAAACTAGTCGTTGTTCCAACCAAAAAATTGCGCCTGACATTTTTCTCTTTCATTGGTCACGGGTGTGACTATGCTTGTCACGGGGGTGACAGTTCTTCCCAAGCCGTGACTGAAGTGGTGACCCTGGTCATGAAGCTTTCTGGAATGTTTTGACATATTGAGTCACGGGCGTGACATTACTCATTCATGGGCGTGACAAGCTTCCCAGCCGTGATCCAAATGGTGACTCTGGTGGTGAAGCTCTCTGGAATGTTTTGACATATTGAGTCACGGGCGTGACATTACTCATTCACAGGCGTGACAAGCTTCCCAACCATGATCCAAGTGGTGACTCTGGTCGTGAAGCTCTCTGGAATGAAATTGAATGAAGCTTCATGGGGGTGACACCTTTCTTCATGGGGGTGACTGAAATGCTTACTTCACGGTTTGTTTTTCCTTCATGGCCGTGAACTTCAAATGTTGGTTTTGGTAACGGTTAGCTTCCTTCACGGGAGTGACTCCTAGAGTCACGGCAGTGACCATGCTACTATTTGATTTTTGTTTCTCAAGGATTATTCTTCCAATTCCCCATTCTTGCTATTTTAATTCATGTCCTATATAATACACTTACAAAAACAAGTATGTTAAATACAATATTACTATATTATTTGTTATCATCAAAATGACAGAAATACCCCTCAAGGTTAACAAGCATATCAACATTCTTATTTTCACTGGATAAATAATATCTTTTCATTTACTTACTTGAATACTTCATTATTTAACAATATTCACAATACTAAAAATAGAGCATTCATGGCCGTGATTACTAATTCATGCCCGTTAATTAGTTCACACCCGTGATTCAAAGCCGTGAACGTTTCAGGAATGAATCATGCCATTACCACACAGAAGTCACAACCTTGATACAATTCAGTCATGTCTGTGAACTAGCAAGTTCGCACCCATAATCTAAAAGTCACGTTATCTGTAGGAAACCTGCATATTCCCTTTCCTTATTCACTTCTAGTTGCACCAAGTCATGCCAAAATACGAACTCATCCATTTCTGATGTCCTTTACTCAACATATCATGTTTTAAAACATATAAATGCCTTAATCATAACTCAATTCACTAACATACATACTTAATTCAACATATCATGAAATCTCATTCTTTATATCTAAACCTATGGTTTCATGCCATAATCATCATTAGTGCAATTCAATCATTGATTATCATGCTAAACATACATTATTTCAAACAAAGATGGGCTATTGCCTTAAATTATACACAAACCTTTATTTTTATCCTTCACTCTTCTAGGTAGCTTTCTTTTTTCCTTTACTCCCTTGAGTTAGTTCCTTGTCACTTGGAACTCCTACAACATCATACAATCATCATCAAAACCTCACTTTCTCAAAACTTTCTAAACCCTAAACTCTCTCTCACAAAACCCTAAACTCTCTCTCCTTCCATTTAAGCTTTAAATAAGCTAAAAACTCCAATTTCCTTAAGAAAATATGAAAGAGAAGAAGAAAACCTTCTTACCTTTACACTTTTCTTCACTTGATCACAACCTTGGAGATTTTCTCTCTCCACTAAACTTGTTTGTTCTTCCTCCTTCTTGCTCTTCCAAGTTTCTTTAAGACTTGTAGGTCATGAAAATCACTTTGTATTATTCTTTTCCCTCTTTTCCCTTTCTTTATCTCACTAGAATTAAAGGTTGGTTATGGAGAATGGTGAGGGTAGCTGGCGTGACTGATTGGGCATAAAAGAGATAAGGTGAAGAAGAAAAGGAAAAAAAAGAAGAAAAGACACAAATGTCCTAATATGGGACCCACTTATTTGACCATGTCTTTGATATTTAACTTAATTATCATTTTATTCTTATTCCATCATGCTATGGCTGGCCAACCCATATTTGATGTCCAAATTTAATATGTTAAATAGCAAATATCTCATTAAATCTTTAAAATTTTGGTAAATTGCAATTTGACCCTAAAACGTATCAAATTTTGCAATTTAGTCATTTATCGTAAATCAACTTATTTAAGCTTTATAAACACTTTATTAGGCATATATCATAATTATTAGTCATCATATTGATTAATTTCGATCAAAATCCAAATTTAAACCTCGGTCGGTCAAGCGCGTCAACTTTGCGACACATGCGACATGGTGCCTATGTTAGCGGATATGATGACCTAATTTGGTTTAGAGCATGGGTTGTGTGTCAAATCCCATTAGACTGACTATGTCACATCTAGTCCAAATGATATTAGTTCTTGTCTATGAAACTCATTACTATATTAAACATGTCCTTAAAGACCATCTTCACGACTTGTCCACCTTGGCCAAAGATTTTTGAGTAATGATCTCTATAAGAGACCATATGTGTACTCTCCTTCTATTAGGAGTGGTAAATCCTTTATTTACTATTCAACTACCTTCAAATACCTCATACTATATATAATTAACCCTATGAGCAACCTTTGAAAGGCAATAAGGAATGAAGTATGCATCTAAGATAACTTTATGCATCTTAAGTGTAAGGATTCTTGCACCATTTCTATGATGAGACCATCACTGACATCGAATAGATATCCATGTGATTATCTCATAGCATGTCATCCAATATACTTGGTTACTCTAGCAAGTATCCACATGTTAACTCTAAATATCTCTTATCTTTAGCTTATGATGTCAGTTGTTTGACCTAGTTAAGGAGTTTAACATGTGTTAATCTATTTAGATTAACAATATCCCATCTTGTTAATCCTATGACTATGGGTAATTTAGGTATTAATACAATTACACATGATAGGAATCTCATCATGATTTCCTTCATGTTGTGCTACATATCAAGGACTTCATTAAGCAATCTAAGATTTATATCAATTCATATGCAATGAATACCATATAATGAAAATGCCTCTTATTAATAATAAATGAGTACATCAAGTTCCTAAGGTGATTGCCTTTTGGGTACCTCTGTAACAATATCCCACTTGCACTAAAGTCAATCCCCTTTGTACATTATACCATAAATGAGTATATGACTATCACGTTTCTTTTTGGGGAAGTGGCATTGTGAAAGGATAGTTATAATATGATCAACGGGAACTCTTTCTATCTTAACTGTTGCCCAGATATTAAGCCAAGAAGGGGGGGTTGAATTGGAGTTTTAAAAATTAAGCCAAGAAAGGGGGGTTGAATTGGAGTTTTAAAAATTAAGCTTTAAAGTGCGGAAATAGACAGTTAATTTTAGAAGGGATAGAGAAAATTTGACACACAGATTTATAGAGGTTCGGGTGTTAACAAACCCTACTCTTCTCCCCAATCGCAATTGGAAGTTTCACTAACACACTAAGTGTTACAATGGAGTTTTACAAGCTCACTCCCAACTATGGTGTTTCTCACAATGACTCACACCTAACCCAGAAATCCCTTGTGTTTTAAATGGCTCACACAATAACCAATTCCTTGTGTTTTATAGGCTCACACAAACAACCTACACTTTGTGTTTTACAGGCTCACACAAACAACCTACACTTTGTGTTTTGGAGGTTTACACAACTAACCCTTACAAGTGTTCTACTCTTAACCCAGAACTACCCAAAGCTCACTTGAGTAAAGATTACAAAGAGAACCACTTATAAATCTTTATTGCTCAAATATGAGGAGCAAAAAGATTTTTACAGAGAATTGATTTGTTCTCAAAGTATGAAAGTACAAGATAGCTTGTGATTTGAAGTATATGCTAATCTTTTGTTTTTCTTATCATCCTCTTGTTCCTTAATGCATAAATGACTTCCATTTATACTTCTCATAGCTGAATATAGTCGTTGGGGTGCATTAAATAAGAAACTAGCTGTTGTACCAACCAAACAATTGCGTCTGACATTTTTCTCTTTCATTGTTCACGAGCATGACTATGCTTGTCATGGGGGTGACAGTTCTTCCCAAGCCGTGACTGAAGTGGTGACCTTGGTCGTGAAGCTTTCTGGAATGTTTTTGACATATTGAGTCACGGGCGTGACAAGCTTCCCAGCCGTGATTCAAGTGGTGACTCTTGGTGGTGAAGCTCTCTGGATGAAATTGCATGAATCTTCACGAGAGTGACACCTTTATTCACGGGGGTGACAATCTTCCCAGCCGTGAGCCAAGTGGTGACTCTGGTCGTGAAGCTCTCTGGATGAAATTGCATGAAGCTTCACGGGGGTGACACCTTTCTTCACGGGGGTGACTGAAATGCTTACTTCACGGTTTGTTTTTCCTTCATGGTCGTGAACTTCAAATGTTGGTTTTGGTAACGGTTAGCTTCCTTCACGGGAGTGACTCCTAGAGTCGCGGCAGTGAACATGCTACTACTTGATTTTTGTTTCTCAATGATTATTCTTCCAATTCTCCATTCTTGCTATTTTAATTCATGTCCTGTATAATATATTTACAAAAACAAGTATGTTAAATACATTATTGCTATATTATTTATTATCATCAAAATGACGGAAATACCCCTCAAGGGTAATATTTACATCATGTCTACCTATGAGTTTTCGAATCAAATGGTAACATTTGAGCACATACTTGGATCTTTGATGAGACTGAGTCTCATTTGCTTGTGTAATGGCTCTATTGTTAACACAATTCAAGGATATTAGATCAACAATACTAGGAACCATTTATAACTTTATGATGCATTTTCTTATCTAAATCGCTTCCTTAGCTGCCTCAAAAGCTGCAATGTACTCTATTTCGATTAGGGAATTTATAGTCATCTCCTGTTTGGAACTCTTCCAATTGACTGTTTTGCCATTTAACGTGAAAAAAATGGCCTAATTGGGACTTGGAGTCATCCTTATTAGTTTGGAAGCTAACATCTGTATGCTTGTTTACTTTAAGCTCATTATATCTATAAACTAAGAATGCATCTTTAGTTCTTCTTAAGTACTTAAGGATGTTCCTGACAGCCATCCAATGCCCTTCATTGGGATTTGACTAATATTTGCTCATAACACTTAAAGAATATGATACAATGGGGTCTAGTATATAATATAGCATACATGATAAATCCAATAGTCGAAGCATATGGAATCCTACTCATGTGCACCTGTTCATCCTATGTTTTTGGACACATGGACATAGAAAGGGTAATCCCATGAGTTGTAGGAATAAATCCTTTCATGGACTATTCCATGCTAAACCTCTTTAGAATCTTGCCTATGTATGTAGACTAAAAAAGAGTATACAATCTTTTAGATCTATCTGTATAGATTTTAACCCAATATGTAGGTTGCTCCTCCTAGGTCTTTTATGGAGAAATTCTTTGAAAGCCAAATTTTGACTGATTGAAGAACTGAGACATTGTTTCCTATAAGAAGTATGTCATATACATACAATACTAGGAATATGTATGCACTCCCACTAACCTTCTTGTAAACATAATGTTCATCCATATTTTGAAAGAAACCAAACTCTTTGGTTGTCTCATCAAATTGGATGTTCCAAACTCTTGGATGCTTGTTTTAATCCATAAATAAATCTTTGTAATTTGCATACCTTTTTTCCATCACTAGATGTGAAACCCTTAAGTTGTGTCATGTACACATCTTCAGTCAGATTTCTATTAAAAAAAAACTATTTTCACATCCATTTGCAAAATCTCATAATCATAATGAGCAATAATGGCTAGGAGTATTATGATGGATTTAAGCATAGCAATTGGAAAAAATGTTTCATCATAGTCAACACCCTGTCTTTAATGATATCCTTTAGCTACCAACCTATTATTATAGTTAACTATATTACCTTCCATGTCGGCCTTCTTCTTAAAGACCCATTTGCACCCAATGGGTTTTATCCCTTCAGGTGGGTCAACCAATGTCTATACTTAGTTTTTATACATGGAATCTATCTCTGACTGCATGACTTTTAGCCATTTGTCAGATTTTGTACTATTCATAACTTCTTCATAGGTAGTAGGCTTATCATCCTCTATGAGTAATACGTAATTTTGTTCACTTATGAGAAATCCATATTTTTTGGGAATAGTGCGTATCCTACTAGACCTATGAAATTCTTGCATTTCAGAAGGTATAGTTGTTACTTCATCTACATGAGTAACTTATTTGGGTTTTGTTAGTTGATTTGAATATGTTGGAGCATCTTGAACTTCATCAAGTTCAATCTTGCTCCCACTATCTTCTTTTAGAAGAAACTTTTTCTTTAAGAAGACAACATGTTTTGAAACGAACACCTTTTGTTCCAAAAGGTGGTAGAATTAATATCCAAATGACTCTTTTGGATATAACACAAATAGACATCAGTCAAACTTAGCTTTTAGCTTATCTAATATTGTCTACTTCACATAAGCAAGACAACCCTATACTTTCATGTGTGAAAGAATATGTCTCTTGTTATTCCATATCTCATATAGTATAACATCATTTGACTTAAAAGGGACTTTGTTTAATATATAAGTAATAGTTTATAGTGCATACCCCAAAAATGACATAGGTAGTTCTGTAAAGCTCATCATTGACCTCACCATATCTAACAAGGTTCAGTTTCTCCTTTTATCCACACCATTATGTTGTGGTGTGTAAGGTGGAGTCTATTGAGAAAATAATCCTATTATCCCTTAGAAAACCTTGAAACTGTTGACTTAAGTATTCTTCACCTCTATCTGATCTAAGTGTTTTAATATTTTTGCCAAGTTGTTTCTCTACTTCAGTTTTGAATTTTTTGAACTTTTCAAAGGCTTCAAATTTATATCTCATCAGATACAAGTACCCAAATTGTGAGTAATCATTAATAAAGGTAATGAAGTAGATGAAACCTCTGGCATGCATTAATGTTGGGCCACATACATCTATATGTATAAGTTTAATAGTCCATTGGTACGTTCATCCTTTTCCACAAGTAATTTTATCATCTTGCCTAACAAACAAGATTCACATATGTCATATGATTCATAATCAAATGACCCTAAGTCACCATTCTTGTGTGACTCAGTCATACGCCTCTCACTTATTTGGCCAAGGTGACAATGCCATAAATATAATGGTTTTAGGTTATCCAACTTTTTTCTTTTAATATTATTGACATAAAAGATTGAATTAGATATGTCAAGAATGTAAATTCCATTGCATAATGTGTCAGTTCCATAAAGAATATCATTCAACCATATAGAGCAACCATTGCCATTAATAGTTAAATGAAAACCTTTTCTATTTAAATAAAAAACATAAATAATATTTTTAGTTAAAACTGGAACATAATAGCAATTGTCTAATTCTAAAACAAGCTCACTAGGGAGTGTCAATACATTATATCCTATAGCTAATGTAACAACTCTTGATCCATTACCAATATGTAGGTGTGACTCTCCTTTCTTGAGTTATCCACATGTTAGAGAATGAACTATATACATGAATATTAGGTCTTTAATAAATTCACATTATTACTCCCACTATTTTATTGTAAACCCATAGCCCTCATTATGAATCCAAGAGAACCTGTTAGAAGCTCAACTAGTGGGTCAATATGAAACATCACTAAGAATGACCTTAGGTGTGCCCAACAAGCCACCTTAGGTCAATTAGTAGGTATCTCATACCATTTGCATTATATTATGCAACTACTGAATCATTGGGCTATCAGCTCTTGATATGTGCACATCTCATGCACACTTACCTAATACTACCTCTATTCACATTTACCTTGGTATGCCCAACAAGCCAATGTAACTAGTTAAAACTGACCCATTAATTATGAAATCATATTTTGACATTTTCAACATCTTCATGTAGAGCGGGCTTAGGTGTACCCAATAAGCCAAACTCTAAAAGAACTCTAGTTCTTGCCATATTAATGGAAGGCATTGACCTTAATATAATTTATGAGGGATTTCCTTTAATTTAGTCTCATCATGGTTGTTTGGCATCCATAATATATCTATTCATCACATCTAGATATATAAGATAATTACAGTAATTATATGGTCATGATTATGGACATATCTAACATCAATCTTTCGAGCTATGAAAGGATTTACTAGGTCTCACCTGGGTAGATGCATGAAATTACAACACCAAAATAGAAAACAATTTTCTATTCTTATGCTCATTTGTTTTTGGCACCATCTCATTGGATTCTTGCTCATTTCCATTTCAATTCAATTCTAACCCTATATTATCTAATTGCATAAATTATTCATAAGAAAATCTTAAGTTACATTTCAGGGGAGTATGATGAGAAGAGAAATACAATAGAGAGAATAAAGAAGGTAGTGACTCACATGCTCTATTTACCAAAATTAAAATTCCATGCATGATCAATCACATTGGTCTAGTCCATAATCATGCCATCATGTCATTCCATACACTTCTAGCATGCATTCTCTAATGCATAAATAAAGGTAATCTATTAAAGTAACAATTTGGGTTCCTTTTATTTCAACTCTTGAAACATTGTTTTGATTATTTGGCCTTTAATAAAATTCATTTTACATCTATGATATAATCTCATTAAATCAATTAGGCATACATTTGATCATATCCAAAAGTTTCCTAAAATTGTCTACTTTGCCAACTAGGTTACTACCAATTTAATGCATGCAATATTTAAATACGAATTTAATAATTAAATCACATTAAATATTAAATTAAATACGACTAGTTATTTCATAATTAAAGTATCTTAATTAGTTATTATTTTAATGTCAAATAGGATTAAACAATCCTAATTACAATTACAAACTAGAATCCTAGTCAAACTAGGATTTAAAAAACCCTTTTCTAATCCAAATTAATTTTTATTTTAAAAATTCCCATTAGATTTTTAGCTATGTTAGTAGATCAAATCATCACAAGATTTTGAGCAGATTATGAGTAATATCTAGCAACACTTCATGACCCCCAATTCACTGGAAAGTTAATGGTGTGACTATAAACCTTTCCCTATACAATTATAGTGCAATTTGTCCTTTTACCATACTATACCTCATTTGGTTTAGAGCATGGATTGTGTGTCAACTCCCACTAGAATGAATACATCTTATCTAGTCCAAATGATATTAGTTCTTATCTATTAGACTCATTACTTAATTAAACATGTCCTTGAAGATGTTCTTTAAGACTTGTCCATCTCAACCAAGGATTTGTGAGTAATAATCTCTTTAAGAGGCCATAGGTATACTCTCCTTCTATCAGGAGTGGTGAATCATTTATTGATTACTCAAATACATTTGTATACTTCATGTTATACCCAATCACCACCCTATGAGTAACCTCTAAAAGGCAACAAGGTATGGAGTCAAAGTATAGGATTCGGTATCCAAGATAATCTTGAGCATCTCATGTCTAACTATACTTGCACCATTGTTATGATGAGACCATCTCTAACATTGAATAGATATCCATATGATTGTCTCATATCAAGTCATCTAATGTACTTGGCTATTCTAGCAAGCATCCATATATTAATTCTAAACATTTTATATCTTTAGCTTATGAGATCAGCTACTTGACCTAGTCAAGGAGTATAACATATGCTAGTCTATCTGGATTAACAATGTCTCGTCTTATTAATCCTATAGTTAGGGATAATTTAGGCATAAACACAATTACATGTGATAGAAATCTCATCATCATGATTTCTTTCATAATGTGTTACATACCAAAGATTTCATTAAACAATTTAAAATCTATATCAATTCATATGTAATGAATACCATATAATGAAAATGCATTTTTATTAATAATAAATGAATACATCAAATGCCTAAGGTGATTGTCTTTGGGGAACCTCTCTAACACCAACCTCTCTCATATATCTACTACCTTTTGTGGTTATCTCCACCTTCTATCTTGCTCCCTAACACTAGATCAAAGACCATATTATTGCCTAATCAATTAAACACCATTTGTATGCCTTAATAACATAAAACATTAACTTAATCATCCATTAAAAGTTTATAAACTCTAATCCCTATATAAAAACCAAATTGAACCAATTAAAGAATGAAGGAAACATATTTTTTTACCTTCGTTTTATAGATTTCATATTAGGTTTTAGTTCAAAAATCAATTTCTCTTTCTCCTTAATTTTGATCTCGATTTTATTGCAAAACCTTTATTTTTAATCTTTTTTTTTTGTTTATAGTGGGAATTTTGTATAATCGAAGCTATAAATCAAGGAAATTGAAAGAGAATTGATTTTGAGGTTCGATGAAACTTGTGGCTAGGGTTTTGGGTGGAAGAATAGTGAGTTTTTGTCAAAAACACGAAAATACCCAATTTAAACTATAAGTGTTCACAGACGCAAACATGGGTGTCATGATCATGAAGCTCATTTGCTTCAGAATTCGAATTTCATGATATTCATGGTCGTGATGCTATATTCGGGGGTGTGGATATTGGAAATTTCTCTTTTTAAATTGTTTTAACCATTTTCATGTTATTGATACCTATAACCACTTATATAACACTTATATACACTTAATATACTATTGTTACATGTTATTTCTACGACCTCAATTGTAGACATTACATTTCTCTCGCCCTTAAAGAATTTTGTCATCAAAATTACCTAATATACTGTCTCTAAATAACTGTAGATGTTGGGCTTTCGTCACTTCTTCACTTTCCCTTGTAGCCTTTTTCGTAGCATGATTTCTCCATAAAACTTTGACTTTGACTAATGGTACTATTTTGTCCTTGAGTTCCTTGATCTCTCTGGCTTGAATCTAAACTGGTTTTTCTTTATAAGTCAAATATGGTCTCACTTTAATGCTTTCAATTGGAATAATGTGAAAGGGATCAAACCTATATCTCTTCAACATTGAGACACGAAACATATCATGAATCTTACTTAACTCTGGTGGTAGAGCAAACATGTAAGCAATTGGTCCCACTCTTGCTAGAATCTCATAAGGCCCATGTAACACCCCCCTCACCCCAGCAGCTCGTGCCCGAATAAGGGAGTGCTACCTCTTACTTCATCGGTTAAAAGATCATTATTAAATTTTTGTACACATGAAAATCATTCATTTTTTTTTAATTTACTATTTATTTACTTTGCAACATAAAAGAAAAGTCATAATATTAAAGATAAAAATCCATTTTATTTAATAACATCTTCTTTATAAAGTGTACCATTAATTTTACAAATACTACAAAATAAAATTTAAAAACATAAATACAACAGAAGTGTGACCCACGGAGGTTCAAATATGCTGCTTTACTGGGTCAGGTCGCCGCTAGCTTTATTTATTATTGTCTCCTTATTCTTTGTTATACCTGCGCGAGAGAAACTCTCACGCTAAGCTCTTGGCTTAGTGGTGCATATAAATAAGGCAATAAACTATTTTATGCAATCATGCATTATCATATATCAACTCATGCTTAATCATATTCTCATGCAAATATACATATCATGGTATTATAGCATGTATAAACATCAGATCATATTCTTTTATCTCATACTTGTTTACTTTACTAAAACATCATTATATATAACATGTCATAATCAATCATGTTACAAGTCATTATTTCTTTTATTTTCCATGTCACAATTCATAATTCCATTTTAAATTCCAATAATTCATTTATGTTCCACAACTTCTTTATTTATGTCCTTATTTATGCCCAAGACACCTATGAACCACTAACTAGGATAACGGAGTTGCCATCCCGGCACTTAGGAGTGCCACCCAGGCAATATGATGTGCGCATATAAGTGCCAAACCCAGCGTAGATAACCGTGCCAAACTCGGCGTAGATAATAATGCTATACCCGGCATAAATAACAATGCCAAACCCGGCGTAGATAACAATGCCAAATCCGGTGTAGATAATCATACCATTAATGGATTTAATCATTTTCATCATACTCCCCCCCTATTTGGCATGCCAAACTATCCTAAGTTGGTTCGGTGTTCTAGGGCTTATACAATCTCATTAAAATTCACAACAATTATATTCACACTTTTCATGCATTTAATGTCTCAAAATAATTACATAATCACTCAATCAGAATAATATTTACATAATATAACAAGGTCCACATCATTTTACTCATTTCATTCCTCATCTTATATGCTGTCCTGCCACTGGCAGATTCTGTTCTCAGTCTTGGACCTTAATTTTGGTCCTGTTAAGTTCTGAATTTAGTTTCGAGGTCTTCTTACCAATTTTATATCTGGATCTGAGCTTTAACATGAAACTAGAATCAATTAATTCTAAGTTCTGTATCAAAAGATATGATAAAATTACCACTGACTGGTCACTAAACAATTCTGCCCGGAATTTCCTAGACAGATTCTTAGTCAGAACTTTATGAATTTTTCTGGACAATTACAGACATATTCAGATATTATTGTCTAAATAAAAATTATAGCCTTATGTCTTAGATTTCAAACAAAACAAATAACACACAAATCCAAGCTCCAGAACTCAAGTTATAAAAGTTTAAGTACTTACTGCTCATTACTAACAATTCTGCCCAGAATTTCTGGACAGATTCTATGTTCGAAATTTATGAATTTTTCTGGAAAATTACAGACATATTCAGATTTTATGGTCTAAATGAAAGTTATAGCCCTATGTCTCATCTTTCAAACCCAACAAACAACATGCAAAACCGAGTTTCAGAAAATAAGTTATAACAATTTAAGTGAACACTGCTCATCAATTTCCAGCAAAGAACATACCAACCAATCACATTCAATTTTTACCAAATTAAATCCTAAGTCTAGCAAACATGCATCCCCAAGATTTTTCATCACAATTAATATTAATTCAAACTCATCAACATGCCAAATAATTAAATTATGCAATTAAAAAAAAATTAAAATAGGCTATTGCCTTAGATTATGCACAAACCTCTCTTTCTCTCTTTTCTTTCTCTTTACTTTTCTTTCTCCTTTCCTTTGCTCCTTTGAGCCAACTCCTTGTCACTTTGTGTTCCTAAAGTTCATAAACAGATTATTAAAAATTCATAAACCCAATTCCTCCCTTTCTCCTTACTCTCTTAAGCTTCCTTAAGCATGAGAATGGGATTTTACCTTGCTTTTTCTCTCTTTTCTCACTTTCTCTTCTTAGAACAAGGTTTGGTTATGGCTGCCCAAGGGAAAAACGTGGCTGGTTTGAGAGAACAGAATTTTCCTAAATGAAAATGGTTAAGGAAGAAGAAGAAACAATCAAGAACAAAGTGACAAAAGTCATTAAAATGGGGGACACATAAGCCATATTCTAGAAATCTTAATTAATGTCATATGCATGTATCTTCATTATCTTATTAAACTTTGCCATTTGGTGTATTGGACTTCAAGAAACGTGGGAGGCAATTGAAAGATAGTGCAAATTCTAGATATGAAGTGATGAAGGAACAATTAAGAGAATAAAGACAAGCTACATAATTATGGGACACCTAACCTTAATTCTAGAAGTCTTCATTAATGCATTCATCTCCCTTGGTGTATGTTAATTGTCCACTTAATGTATGCCACTTGGTGTGGCCAGCCTCCATATTCATTTTATGTCCCCATTCATGCATTTAATTTATGATTATCCCATTTAATCCTCCAATTTTCGGTAAATTGCAAATTAACCCCTAAACTTTTTAAAATTTGCAATTTAGTCCTCTACCGAAATTTAACATCTTAAAATATTTAGACCACTTTATTAGGTATTTTCCATACCTAATTGTCATTATTTTCATTATTTTTCGATAAAAATCCAAATTTAGACTTCGGTCAACCCAACGAGTCGATTTAACAACTCGCGTAACTTAGGTCTAAATTAGCGGATATGACATTCTCTCCCCCTTAAAATAAATTTCGTCCTCGAAATTTACCTGTTAATTTTGTGAACAATTGTGGATATTGCCTCTTCATGACTTCTTCATTCTCCCATGTGGCTTTTTCAGTAGCATGATTCTGCCATAGCACTTTAACTAATGGAACTTTCTTGTTTCGTAAAACTTTTTCTTCACGTTCTAATATAGCCACTGGTTCCTCTTCATAAGTCAAATCTGGTTGTACTTCTATCTCCTCAGTTGGAATAACATGAGTCGGATCAGACCTATATCTCCTTAGCATAGATACATGGAAAACATTATGGATTTTATCCAACTCTGGTGGAAGTGCTAACCGATATGCTACTGGTCCGATTTTTTCCAAAATCTCATAAGGACCAATGAACCTCGGACTTAACTTTCCCTTTTTACCGAATCTCAATACTTTCTTCCAAGGTGAAACTTTAAGAAACACTTTATCTCCCACATCATATTCAATGTCTCGCCTCTTGAGGTCAGCATATGATTTCTGTCGATCTTGTGCGGCTTTCAATCTTTCTTGGATAATTCTAACCTTTTCTTCTGTTTGTTGCACTAACTCTGGCCCTATCAACTTCTTTTCACTCAATTCGGTCCAACAGATTGGTTTCCTGCATTTTCTTCCATACAATGCCTCATACGGAGCCATGCCTATGCTTGTCTGATAACTATTGTTGTAGGCAAACTCCATAAGAGGTAGATGTCTATCCCAACTTCCTTCAAACTCGAGCACACAACTTCTCATCATATCCTCTAACAACTGAATAACTCGCTCTGATGTCCATCCGTCTGTGGATGAAAAGTCGTGCTGAAATTGAGTCGAGTTCCCAAAGCTTGCTATAGGCTCTTCCAGAATTGTGATGTAAATCTGGGATCTCTATCGGATATGATGGACATTGGCACTCCATGCAACCTCACTATCTCAGTTACATAAATTTCGGCTAGCTTGTTCAATGAATAATCCATTCTGACCGGTAAGAAATGTGCCGACTTTGTCAATCGATCCACTATCACCCACACCGCATCATGCTTTCTCTGAGTCATTGGTAAACCTGACACAAAATCCATCGTGACTCTTTCCCATTTCCATTCTGGAATCGGTATTGGTTGCAGCAATCCTGTGGGCAACTGGTGTTCTGCTTTCACTTGTTGACAAGTTAGACACTTAGCAACATATTCAGTGATATCCTTCTTCATCCCTGGCCACCAGTATTGAGTTTTCAAGTCTTGATACATCTTGTTCCCGCCTGGATGCATGGTATATACCGTTTCATGTGCTTCTTTTAATATCTCGGACTTCAGCTCTCCTATACTGGGCACACAAATCTTATTCTTAAAGTATATTGTGCCATCTTCTGTTAATGAAAACTCAGGCTTTTCTCCCTTTTTTACTGCTTCCACTATCTTTACTAACTTTTCATCTTGCTTCTGAGCATCTTTGATCTTCTGCATCAAAGTAGATTGTATTCGCATCTCCGCTAAAATTTTCCTGCTTAGTGCATCTGCAACCACATTAGCTTTTCCTGGCTGGTAGTCGATCACACAGTCATAATCTTTAATCAACTCCAACCATCTTCGTTGTCTCAGATTCAACTCTTTATGTGAGGGAAGGTACTTAAGACTTTTGTGATCTGTATAGATATAACATCTTTCCCCATACAGATAATGTCTCCAGATCTTAAGAGCAAAAACTATCACAGCTAACTCCAAATCATGTGTCGGATAGTTAAGCTCGTGAGGTTTAAGTTGTCTTGAAGCATAAGCAATCACCTTTCCTTCTTGCATAAGAACACAACCTAGACCATTATGACTAGCATCACTGTACACAACAAAGTCTTTTCCTAGAGTAGGTTGAGTCAAAACTAGTGCTTCAGTCAGCATTGCCTTCAGTTGATCAAAGCTAGCTTGACACTTATCTGTCCACTCGAAACAGACCTCTTTTCGTAGCAATCGTGTCAAATGAGTCGCTAAGGATGAAAATCCCTTCACGAACCTCCTATAATATCCGGCTAATCCGAGGAAACTTCTCACTTCTGTCACATTTCATGGTGGTTTCCAATTAAAAATAGCCTCAATTTTACTAGGATCAACCCGAATACCTTCTGCTGAAATTACATGACCTAGAAAACTGACTGCTTCAAGCCAAAACTCGCATTTAGATAGCTTTGCATACAACTGCTTCTCCCTCAATGTTTGCAGCACTATTCTGAGATGTTGATCATGTTCTGCTCGGTCTCTAGAGTAGACAAGAATGTCATCAATAAACACCACTACAAATTGATCAAGGTATGACCTGAATACTCGATTCATCAGGTCCATAAAAGCTACTGGTGCATTCGTCAATCCAAAAGGCATAACTAGGAATTCATAATGACCATAACGAGTCCTGAATGTCATCTTAGGTACATCCGACTCTTTTATCTTCAATTGATGATACCCCGATCGAAGATCTATCTTTGAAAATATAGTTGCACCTTTCAACTGATCAAATAAGTCATCAATCCTAGGTAGTGGGTATTTATTCTTAATAGTCACTTTATTAAGCTGCCTGTAATCAATGCAAAGACGAAGAGTGCCATCTTTCTTCTTGACAAATAATACTGGAGCACCCCATGGTGATACACTGGGTCGTATAAAACCTTGATCTAATAATTCCTGCAATTGTACCTTCAGCTCTTTCAACTCTGTTGGTGCCATCCTATATGGTATAATGGAAATAGGAGTGGTGCCGGGTACCAAATCGATAGCAAATTCGATTTCTTTATTTGGTGGTAATCCTGGCAACTCCTCTGGAAATACATCGGGGAACTCACTAACAGTAGGAATATCCACCAACTTCGGACTTGCTTTTTCCATATCAACCACATACGCTAAGTATGCTTCACATCCCTTACTGATGAGTTTCTGAGCTTTCAACACTGAGATCACATTGTCTGGATATTTTCTATTCTCACCCATCACCACTATCTCCTCTTGTTCTAGAATTCTGATGATCATCTGTCTTTTTCCACAATCCACTACCACTTCATAATGAGCCAACCAATCCATTCCCAAGATCACATCGAACTCATGGAATGGTAACTCTATTAAATCTGCTGGGAATTGCCTACCTTGAATTTCAATAGGGCAACCCCTAAATACCTTGCTAACCCTCACACTGTTCCCCAACGGGTTAGTCACAAGAATCTCAAATTCTAAAGCTTGTGGTTCTAAACCCTCTCGACCCGGTGGTGGTGTGCATATGTATGAATGCGTTGACCCCGGATCTATCAATGCATGTATGTCAGAGCCAAAGAGAAGGAATTTACCAATTAAGACATCTGGTGCATCCTGCTCCTCTCGGCCTCACATGGCATATGCCCTGGCTGGGGCAGCTCTACTACCTTATGGTCTCTCAACTGTCTCTGATCTGAACTGACTGGACCCTGATCGGCCTCCTCTGCCTTGCCCTCGACCTTGGCCTCTGCCTTGCCCTGAAGCCTGTGTCTGTATCAGCTCAGTGCTCCCCGAACCTCTGCCATACTGTAGCAAGGGACAATCTCTCCTCATATGGTCTTTAGAGCCACATCTAAAACATGCTCCTGTCATCCACCAACACTCTTCGGGATGAGAACGGCCACAATGCTGGCATTCTGGTAGGGGTAGCGATCTATATGGTGTTTGTGTCGGTGCACTAGCTGCCGAAGAAACGGATCTCGCAGGTTGTCCCCGCCTGAAGGAAGAAGGCCTGTTGGAACCTCCAGCCTGAAATCGGCCACTGAAAGATCTAGCTCTCTTGCCACTTGATTGTACTCTACTTGATTGTGGCATGGGTCTCTTGAACCCTCTATCTTGTGCTGGCTGTTGTGCTGCTAGAACTCTTTCAACTGTTTTGGCAGATGCTAGCAAACTAGGAAAGCTCATCAGGCGTAGGGCAGAGACTTGTAGCTTGATCGAGTCTTTTAACCCATCTTCAAATCGTCGACACTTATCTGCCTCAGTGGATACAATGCCTCCCGCATACTTGCAGAGATGTGTGAATTCTCTTTCATATTCTGTTACTGATAAGTTTCTTTGTTTCAGCATCAAAAACTCTCTTTTCTTGTCGTCTGTGTAAATAGGAGGAATATACTGCTCCTTAAACTTCTCTAGAAAGAACTCCCATGTCATAGGGTTAGGAGCCTCTGTACTTTGTGATTCAGATCGCCACCAGTCATATGCATGCTCTTGTAATAAAGACACTGCATATTCATATTTATGCTCGTCTGTGCAATGCAGCTAAAAAAAACTCTCTCTGCCCGTTCTAGCCAAAACTCTGCCACTGAGGGGTCATCTTCCCGTTTACCGTAGAAATCGGGTGCCCCTAACTTCCTCAGTCTCTCAAATTGTAATCCTGATGAGGCTGGTTGTGATGCTCTTTGTAGCAAATCTATCATGTTCCTCATAAACTCTGTTTGTCCTGTGCCAGCAATAGACTGCCCTCTTGATAGGCTAGCACTGGATCTAGATATAGTAGCTCGGCGATGACTAGGTCGCGATGAAGCCTCTGTTTCAGTAGGCTCATTACTTTCGCCTCCTTCGGCCACAATATGTCGTGACCCTGAAGCCATACTCTACCTATATCATAAAGTAACGGCTCCAATCAGTAAGCAGCAACTTTAATATTTAATTGTGGGTACACACATGTCAAAATTATTTTTGAAAACCATTTTAAAATCCCAAACTACCCAAACCGGGCTTTAATACCAAAATCCAGAAACACCAACCTGGTGCTTTGATACCAAAAACTGTAACACCCCCCTCACCCCAGCAGCTCGTGCCTGAATAAGGGAGTGCTACCTCTTACTTCATCGGTTAAAAGATCATTATTAAATTTTTGTACACATGAAAATCATTCATTTTTTTTAATTTACTATTTATTTACTTTGCAACATAAAAGAAAAGTCATAATATTAAAGATAAAAATCCATTTTATTTAATAACATCTTCTTTATAAAGTGTACCATTTATTTTACAAATACTACAAAATAAAATTTAAAAACATAAATACAACAGAAGTGTGACCCACGGAGGTTCAAATATGCTGCTTTACTGGGTCAGGTCACCGCTAGCTTTATTTATTACTGTCTCCTTATTCTTTGCTATACCTGCGCGAGAGAAACTCTCACGCTAAGCTCTTGGCTTAGTGGTGCATATAAATAAGGCAATAAACTATTTTATGCAATCATGCATTATCATATATCAACTCATGCTTAATCATATTCTCATGCAAATATACATATCATGGTATTATAGCATGTATAAACATCAGATCATATTCTTTTATCTCATACTTGTTTACTTTACTAAAACATCATTATATATAACATGTCATAATCAATCATGTTACAAGTCATTATTTCTTTTATTTTCCATGTCACAATTCATAATTCCATTTTAAATTCCAATAATTCATTTACGTTCCATAACTTCTTTATTTATGTCCTTATTTATGCCCAAGACACCTATGAACCACTAACTAGGATAACGGAGTTGCCATCCCGGCACTTAGGAGTGCCACCCGGGCAATATGATGTGCGCATATAAGTGCCAAACCCGGCGTAGATAACCGTGCCAAACTCGGCGTAGATAACCGTGCCAAACTCGGCGTAGATAATAATGCTATACCCGGCATAAATAACAATGCCAAACCCGGCGTAGATAACAATGCCAAACCCGGTGTAGATAATCATACCATTAATGGATTTAATCATTTTCATCATACTCCCCCCCTATTTGGCATGCCAAACTATCCTAAGTTGGTTCGGTGTTCTAGGGCTTATACAATCTCATTAAAATTCACAACAATTATATTCACACTTTTCATGCATTTAATGTCTCAAAATAATTACATAATCACTCAATCAGAATAATATTTACATAATATAACAAGGTCCACATCATTTTACTCATTTCATTCCTCATCTTATATGCTGTCCTGCCACTGGCAGACTCTGTTCTCAGTCTTGGACCTTAATTTTGGTCCTGTTAAGTTCTGAATTTAGTTTCGAAGTCTTCTTACCAATTTTATATCTGGATCTGAGCTTTAACATGAAACTAGAATCAATTAATTCTAAGTTCTGTATCAAAAGATATGATAAAATTACCACTGACTGGTCACTAAACAATTCTGCCCGGAATTTCCTAGACAGATTCTTAGTCAGAACTTTATGAATTTTTCTGGACAATTACAGACATATTCAGATATTATTGTCTAAATAAAAATTATAGCCTTATGTCTTAGATTTCAAACAAAACAAATAACACACAAATCCAAGCTCCATAACTCAAGTTATAAAAGTTTAAGTACTTACTGCTCATTACTAACAATTCTGCCCAGAATTTCTGGACAGATTCTATGTTCGAAATTTATGAATTTTTCTGGAAAATTACAGACATATTCAGATTTTATGGTCTAAATGAAAGTTATAGCCCTATGTCTCATCTTTCAAACCCAACAAACAACATGCAAAATCGAGTTTCATAAAATAAGTTATAACAATTTAAGTGAACACTGCTCATCAATTTCCAGCAAAGAACATACCAACCAATCACATTCAATTTTTACCAAATTAAATCCTAAGTCTAGCAAACATGCATCCCCAAGATTTTTCATCACAATTAATATTAATTCAAACTCATCAACATGCCAAATAATTAAATTATGCAATTAAAAAAAATTAAAATAGGCTATTGCCTTAGATTATGCACAAACCTCTCTTTCTCTCTTTTCTTTCTCTTTACTTTTCTTTCTCCTTTCCTTTGCTCCTTTGAGCCAACTCCTTGTCACTTTGTGTTCCTAAAGTTCATAAACAGATTATTAAAAATTCATAAACCCAATTCCTCCCTTTCTCCTTACTCTCTTAAGCTTCCTTAAGCATGAGAATGGGATTTTACCTTACTTTTTCTCTCTTTTCTCACTTTCTCTTCTTAGAACAAGGTTTGGTTATGGCTGCCCAAGGGAAAAACGTGGCTGGTTTGAGAGAACAGAATTTTCCTAAATGAAAATGGTTAAGGAAGAAGAAGAAACAATCAAGAACAAAGTGACAAAAGTCATTAAAATGGGGGACACATAAGCCATATTCTAGAAACCTTAATTAATGTCATATGCATGTATCTTCATTATCTTATTAAACTTTGCCATTTGGTGTATTGGACTTCAAGAAACGTGGGAGGCAATTGAAAGATAGTGCAAATTCTAGATATGAAGTGATGAAGGAACAATTAAGAGAATAAAGACAAGCTACATAATTATGGGACACCTAACCTTAATTCTAGAAGTCTTCATTAATGCATTCATCTCCCTTGGTGTATGTTAATTGTCCACTTAATGTATGCCACTTGGTGTGGCCAGCCTCCATATTCATTTTATGTCCCCATTCATGCATTTAATTTATGATTATCCCATTTAATCCTCCAATTTTCGGTAAATTGCAAATTAACCCCTAAACTTTTCAAAATTTGCAATTTAGTCCTCTACCGAAATTTAACATCTTAAAATATTTAGACCACTTTATTAGGTATTTTCCATACCTAATTGTCATTATTTTCATTATTTTTCGATAAAAATCCAAATTTAGACTTTGGTCAACCCAACGAGTCGATTTAACAACTCGCGTGACTTAGGTCTAAATTAGCGGATATGACAGCCCAATGAATCTGGGGCTCAACTTGCCCTTCTTTTGAGAAAACTTTCAGAAGCACCTTATCTCCCACTGTATACTCTATATCTCTGCTCTTGAGATCCACATATGATTTTTAGCTGTCAGAAGCTGCCTTCAATATCTTTTGGATAACCAATACCTTTTTCCTCTATCTCTTTTACCAAGCCTAGCCCTATTAGCTTTCTCTCACTGAGTTCTATCTAACATAAGGGTATTTGGAACTTCCTATCATATAGTGTCTCATAAGGAGTCATCTCAATACTAGATTGATAACTGTTGTTGTAGGCAAACTCCATCAAACGAAGATATCTATCCTAGTTACCCCTCAAACTTAATCCCATTAACAACCAAGGGACACATTTGTATACTTAGTTCATTATCATACTATGCCCTAGAGGGTTTGTAACCTCAAACTTATTGTCAAGTTTTTCACTAACCATGTCATGATATATAGGTGTGCTTATGAAGGAATTGAAGCAGCACTTGAACCATGAGTACTTGCATACTGGGTAGAACCTGAGCCATAATGTCCGAAAAACTATTGCTTTCAGCAACATCATATGGTACTATCTCTATAACCTCACTCAAGTTCTTCAATTGAAGGAGAAGCAGGCTAAGTCAAAGTTAGACAAGACATATTTATGCATGTATGGTAATCTCATTATCCACTTAAGTCTAGAATCACCTAAACTAGAGATTTGATACCACTAAATATCATACCCACCCATATAGTAGGACATAATCCCACTATACAAGTAGACACCATATGACCAGATGCCTTATTAACCTGTTTAAATTAGAAACTTCTCATATCTTATTCAATATACTTGCATCACATTCATAAACCTGTATAACATGTATAAAAAAACCATGTGTTTCCATATAGTGGATAAACTATATATTATATAAAATGAAAATCTATATTTGAACTAAAACACCACATCCTTATTATCAAAATAAATTGATTAGGATTTCATAAGCCATTCATCACAAAATCCATCCTTATATAAATAAAGTAATTTAATCAACTTCAACTAAATGTCTATGTTAATTAACAATATAACTCAAATGACTTTCTTTATCCTATGTCATGAGAAATAACAAAGAAAATAAATAAAATGAAAATTGACCCAACATAGGTCTACTCTAATTGCTCTTATGGGCTCAGACTCTTTTTATTGTCAACTCAATTGTCTAATGGCTCCAAACCTGTGTGCAGAAAATCCACATGCTAAACTACTGAAAGTTTAATGGTACTTATAAGCATAAAAATTCTAATATGCATTCATACATAATCATAACATATGTAGATGTACTGTGTACGTACTTGAGTGTTCCATTATGCCATCATATACCTGTATATCCTATACATACTTAATCGACTAAATTAAATTACAAACAAGCCCCAATAGATATATACAAATCCATTTAACTATATTGAAGTATTAATCACACATATAATGTCAAATTCCACTTTCTAGTTTCATAAACTTGGTCAATAATTTTTTTCTTATTCCTTTATAGTTATATTTGTATCTTATTTTCATATTTCTTATTCAATTTCCTTATTAATGGATTTACATTTCATTGTTTAATACTCTTGATCCAAACTATTTGGATGCATATTGTGAAACATGAGTGCTCTTACCCGAGGTTAAGTCATACTGCTCACTAACTATATATGTTTATATAATGCTCAACCGAGCTTCTCAAGTTAATAGCACTCTCACCCAAGCTTAAGCCACCTTGATTGAGTAAAAATCACAATTGCATGCATATGGGATCAAAGGTGTTCTCACATGGGTTTAAGCCACCTTGTCCCTAACTAATAAATAATCCATGTACTAGATATTCTACGATACTATAAATATTAATTAATCATACTCTGGTTTTTCACCATATTCCATAGTCCATTTAATAATTTTCGCATAACATATTGTGATGTAAAGCAAAATAAGCATATCCATGTTTTAGTTTAGGTTATCATACTATATACCATCTCATTTAATCTTGCATGGTTTGTGTGCATACCAAAATGATGCAATTTCATCTTAGAATTCAAATTTTAATTTACGGTTATAGGGCATTCACAGGTGTGAATGGTTATTCATAGTTGTGAAGCCTTCTTTTATGAGTTGTCTATCCTGACTCAATCATAACTAGTTTTGTGTGGACATTCATGGGTGTGAACCTTGATTCACGATGAATATCTTATGTGTAGCAATTCACAGGCATAAAGCCTTCATTCACGGCCATGAAATAACATTTTATGTTAAATTTCAGCACTGTTTTAAAGCAAACATACACACTGCATTCAAAGGCTCTAAGGCTAACAAATGTTAGTCACCCCTATTAACATTTTCTAGTATAATTCATAATTTCAAAACTATAATCTTGCAAATTACTAATTGATATCACATAAACTAAATTCAAACGACCATATTCAATCTCATAACATTATGAAAGTTCATGTATCAATCTTCCATATCCAATTCAAATTCAATCATGCCATTTATTCCAGTTCCAACAATTCCTATATATCCATATATATCAAATAACATGTCATTTTCACAATTCATCACACAAACAATTGATTAATCAAAATTAAATGTGTATATTTCTCGTGTTCCTACTACCTTTGGTGGTTATCTCCACCTTTTATCTTGGTCCTTAAAACAAGATCAAAACCACATTACTGTCTAATCAATTAAACACTATATATATGCCTTAATTACACAAAATCTTAACTTAATCATCCATTAAAAGTCTTAAACTCTAATCCCCATATAAAAATTGAATTTAACAAATTAAAGAATGAAGGAAAATGATTCATTACCTTTGTTTCACATATTTATATTAGGTTTTGGTTAAAAAATTGATTTTTAATTCTCCTTAATTTTTCTTTTGATGTTATGTCAAAACCCTTATTTCTAATCAATTTTGGTCTTGTTTATAGTGAGAATTTAGTATAATCAAAACTAGAAATTAAGGGAATTGAAAGGGAATCGATTTTAAGGTTCAGAGAAATTGGTGGCTAGGTTTTTAGGTGGAAGAATTGTGACTTTTTGTATTAAAAAAATACAAAACTATACAATTTAAACTGCATGTCTTCACGAGTATGAACATATGTGTCATAACCGTGGAGCTCATCAGCTTCAGAATTCTAATTTCATTACCGTGACACTATATTTACGGTCGTGAACACTAAAAAATTTCAGTTTTTAAATCCTTTTAATAATTTTCATGTTCCTGATATCAATAACCACTTATATGTCACCTATATACATTTAATATTCCTTTGTTACATGGTATTTCTAAGCTCTAACTTGCGGGCATTGAAATCATGAGTTATGAGGCAAATTTGCTAGTTGAAGTTCCAAGTAATAGTCATATCGTGGTATCTTGATTGATGATGAACATCCCAACCCATTTAGGGCCCTATTGGGTAGAAAATAGAGGTTGAAACTGATTTATAATCTATTAGCAATGAATTGAAAAAGCTAGCAAAGGAAGAAGATATAGTTGCCGAGAATTCTTTATGTTGTAACCTAATGGTCGTAGCAACTGTAATTTTCGAGAGAAGGTTGGGCAGTAAGCACACATAATTCCTTGAAGTACAATATTAACCATAGTTGTACCATCCACAAAGGAACCCCAATTTTCTTAAATGTCTGCACCCTATCTTTTTGGTTGGGAATTAGCCAATAGATGTGTGACAGCTAGTAGGGAGCAACAACGAGGCATTTTCTGGGATTAGCTAGCAAGGTTGCGAGAGCTATATCTTCCTTGGTCACTTCCCTGAGCCCATGGATATGTTGTATTTGCATAGCCATAAGATCATGAAAGTTGTGTGCTCTTCATAGTCGAGATTGATAAAGCAAGTGGAATTGGATCCTAGAAATTCACTCTAAGAGAATTTGAAATGATCCAAACAACTAGTGAAGGTCACGTCCATGGTTAAAGAATTTAAAGAGATGCTAGTCCCATAGACCGGTAGGTTGAACATGGCCGCCAAGTCGAAAATGGTAATGGTCATGATCCTAAAGCGGAATACGAAGGCATTTACTCTTTTTGACCAAAATATGGAGGTTGCGTCGAACAATGCCCCATTGAAATCTAAGGGATTGAACATCAAAATCAGGTTTTAGATCCCCATCTTTTACCAATGATCAGTGTATTTGGCCTCCATCCTCTCAAGCCATAACATATACCCATCATACACAATAGGCCAATTCCATAGCTTATTGGATAAGTATTCCAAACCGATAGGCATGCGAAAGAGAGAGGACTTTATAGTGGAAAAAGGAAAAGTGTGTGGGTCTTCTATTCTTAGAACCCTCAATGTTGATCCCAAACTAAAAAAATGAGGACCACCCAAGGGAATTTGGGCTTGGAAAGTTGTTTCTTCTATTTCCACAGTGAGGACATTCTCAATTGCTTTAATGGGGTTATTGGTGTTGATAGTTTGGTCATATCAAGATTTTGAGATAAAGAAACCATTGAAGACGAGGAAGAAATTGAAATGGTGATTAGAGAGAAGACTGACAGAAAATAGACAAAGAAGAAGATGAATAGTAGCAAAGAAAACTATAGGCTCAAAACAGTGCAAAATGAGATGATAAGATGAAAAAAAAGTATTTATACCAAGGGACACAAATGATAAACTGCACTAAAGAAGGCGAGTGGGCGCATGAAAAGAGGAAATGAGCTGCCGATTGAGCTAATTAACCATTGGATAATGATCTTGTACGAGATTCTAGAATACACAAAGGAACGTGGGTTAAATGCAAACTTGAAAAGATAAAACTTGTCAAGCAAGCTTCACTACTGTGGGTAACACGTCGCTGAGAAAAATGACTACAAATAAAAAAAATAAAGAGCTTTAAAAATCTCCAAGGTATATGCGAAGTGCGACATCACAACTGCTATCGTAATAGTGTAACCAAACTCAAGCGATTGACAGCGAAGATACGACAATAGGCTAGTGTAAATATCAAAAAAATCAACCTTATAATTTTATCAGAGTATAGGTTGAAAGGTACATTCATTACACTTGCACAATAAAGATTAAGGCCTATTATCATAAAACTAAAGAGATTACATTAGATTTGCTAGCACAACAAAACAAGTCCACCACTCTCGAAAATACAATGACATTTTAGTAAATAATAATTTTTGTGTAAACAATTTATTGAACAATTATTTTGATTGGTTGAGAAGCCTCCTAAAATTTTGATTAGTTACATGTACCACCTATGTGACAGTATAAATAAGACTATTTATTGATAAGAAGATCTTACCACTTTTGGACTAACTTTATACATTTATTGTTTTTTGTTTGTAGCTCCTTTATTTGTATAAGCTAAGTTTCTTATTTTTTTTAGATGTGTTTATTTTATGTTATGTTATATTCTGCAATTTCTTGCTTTTGTCTTTTAAGCATTTATTTTTTTAGTTACATGATTGTTGTTTGTCACGATTATGATATGCTCTCATCTAGTTAATCGTGTCGTTGTCTATATGACCACAATCACCTTACTATTTGAAATCAACTCCTATTGATAGATTATTTGGCAATATCTCATTCAGGTGGATCTAAGATCCACTTTTTAGAACTCATTTTTAATTAGATCATTGTCTTAAAAAATAGATATAAAGCAAAGCCAATCACATAATTAAACAAAACCAAAGACTTCTTTTAAGTCTTTGCAATAGAAAACGAAAAGACTGAAATTGTTTCCACCACTAATCAACAAATCTATTAATGCTTCTTGAATTAGTCATAAAAGCATTCCCAAGACTTTGATTAAAGAACAGAACAATTTTTTTTTTTTTTAAGTTTGCACTTGTGGTTCTTAGGTTTCAGTAGGTGTCCAAAGACCAAAACTTTTTTAAGTCTTATCGATGAGACTCAAATATCAACCTAATACCAATGACTAGCACCACAACTAATACTCTACAATTAATAAATAAGATTTTAATCCACTTCCTTTGGGTGACTTTGAAATAATAATTGATTATCACCCCCAAATCAAATAGTTAAAAAATTTTCAAAGCATATAATGAAAAAAGGAAAAAGTTAGAGAATATAAAAAAGCTAATTGAGTTCATATAACGGTTGATCGCTAATAGTTTTTTGATGATTGCAAATAATTGATCATATCTAAATATTCAATTGAAAATGAAAAGAAGAAGAAAATTTTGGTGGATATGCAAAATACATAACGTGTATATTGGTGTGACAGTAGACCTGTCCATTTGCCATGGGATGACTAGAGTAAAATTAATATATTCTTTTTATTTAAGATTTTTTTGTTTAACTTTAAATATTTATTTCAAAAATCAATAGAGTATTTAATATATATTTTTCTATTTAGTTTTTTTATTTTATATTACTAATATTAGATAATAAATAAAATGATTGAAGTAAATTGTAATAAATTAATTTGAAGAGTAATAAATTTTAAAATAGTAAATGCAAATTATTATTTTTAACAGAAATAAATTAATAAACTCATAACTCATTGAAAAACAAAAGAACTCCAAAATTAAATTAATGAATCGGCTGCTAATAAGAAGCAACATTAATGAGTTAATAAGTAGCTAATTCGTGAACTTAACTAAACAAGTTAATTTTGTATAAGTATTACCTATGAATTGAGACCGTTTAGGCGCACGAAACCTCTCCACCACACACCCAATAAATATTTTTAGACAAATCATCACTGTGATTTCATGATTTTGATTATGTTTTAGAAATTTTATTACATTTTAGTTTTTTTATAATTTTGGGGAAAAGTTAAATATTAATTAATTAGGGACAATAAAAAGAAATTAACTGTAATTTTAACATTAAATCAATTAGCGCATGTTTAATGATAATATAATTTTCTAGCATTTTATTAGTATGTGTTTTTGTTTTTGATTGCGAAGACTTAAGAGAATTCCTTTGTCTTTGCTTTATTATATATGTCATTTTCTTGAGAGTATAAGTCTAGTAGGAATATGAAGTGGAATGAATTTAAGTCTTTTTATTTTTTGTTTTAATTGCAAAGAGTTGAGAAAATTAAAGTCTTTTGTCTAATTGCTTCATTATGTCATTGTATTGATAGGAATATGAAGTGGAATGAATTTAAGTCTTTTATTTTTAATTGCAAAGAATTGAGAAAATTAAAGTCCTCTGTCTAGTTGCTTGATTATGTCATTGTCTTGATAGGAATATGAAGTGATATTGATAGTGAAAAAGTTTGATTGATTCCTAATCCTTTTATTTAAGTGATATCCAATTTTTGACCATTTAATTTGTAGTATTTATTGATTTGTCCACATAGTTATATATATAGCATATGTCTTATTGCCTTCTTGCTCACGACAAGAAGTTTAATTAGTTACATACTTCGCTACAAATTGTTTGTACATTTATCTGGATTTTTGACGATTTTAAAAATATAATTTACTTCTTATTAGTAGTTGAATTTGATAGCAAAATTTTAATTGATTATCTGGATTATATTGACATTAATTATTAAAAATTTAACACTATATTCTTTTGCAAATTAATGTTACACAAATTAATTATTGTTAGCAAGTTTTTTTATGACTCTCATATGCTTTAAAAAATTATTAAATTTACTTTAATAATTTTATGACTCATATGTTTTAAAAAAAATTAATAAATTATTATTATTATAGTGTTGTAGTAAAATATTATATTTTCCAAATAAATTATTTTTCAAAAATAAATTATTTTCTGGAAATAAATAAAATTTTAATTAGTTGATAGATTCTCAGTGAAAATTTTTATTTATTTATTGTAAAGACTTAAGAATATTAAAGTCCTTAGTTTTTACTCTGTTATGTCATTGTTTTGATAACATATATATGGCTACTGGGAATATGATGTGATATAGATAGTGAAAAAAGTTGATTGATTACTAATCCTTTTATTTAAGTGATATCCAATTTTGGACTATTTAATTTAATAAGTAATATATTGACATTAATTATTAAAAATTTAATAATATATTCTTTTGTAAATTAATGTTACACAAATGAATTCTTGTAGTAATTTTTTTATGACTCTCATATGCTTGAAGAAATTATTAAATTCACTTTAATAATTTTATATATGATTCATATGCTTTAAAAAAATTAATTGATTATTATTATTATTATTATTATTATTATTATTATTATGAAATGAACCCAATAATAAAGCAAGACTAAGGCTTTTTTAAATCTTTTGCAATAAAAATAAAGATTTGCATTCTTTTCAAGACTTTGTAGTGCTTTTAATCTTCGATTTTCTAAGTCTTTGCCAATTTTGTGTGCGTTGGACATTGATGACACTAATATTTTCTTATTTTATTAACACCAATTTCGTGGACGTTGGGCACTGGGGAAATGGGGACACATGCCTCCATAACTCCCTAAAATATTTTCTAATACTACTTTTAATTCCTAGAAAATTTTCTTATATATATAGTATCTTGCACTCACTTGAAAATTTTCAATTTAGTTTTATAAATTTTATATACTAAATTATTCAAAAAAATACAAAAAGATATTACTTTTAGATTTTTTTTCTTATTTTGTTATATGATTATTTAGTTATATATATTGAAAAAAATGTATTTAATAGTATTGATAATAAAAAAATATGTAAAAATATCAAAATATGAGTACTTCACTAAAACAAACTGGAGTAATTTAGAATTCATATTATTATATCATTATGAACGTAAAAAAAAAACTCTACCAAAAAATATATAAATATTAGAAAATTTGTATTTCTTTTATATAAATTATTTTTATATCATTATAATTTATTATCTATTAAATTAAATTACTCCTTTTTGAAAATAAATTCTAAATCCTTACCTATCTTATTCTTGAATTATTATATATTTCATTGTCTTAAAAGTATATGTCTACTAGGAATACAAAGTGACAGTCAATTTTCTAAGTCTTTGCCAATTTCGTGGACGTTGGGCATTGATGACACTATTAAATATAAATTAGTAAATTTAATAAAAATAGTTATTTTTAATATACAAATTAAAATAATAAAAAAATTATTAATGTAAATTTTAAAAATTCTAACACTAATAAGAATTAATTTGTGTAACTTTAATTTATAGATGCATTAATGTATTATTAATTTCTTAATTATCAAAATTACAAAAATAAATATGAATTAGTAAATTTAATAAAAATTTACGGACAAAAAATCCAATTTTGAAATGCCCATCAGCAAATTGTTCCAGTTTATTTATGTAATTTAAGATTAATTGAAGGGAAATAAAAGAGAAGGGAAGGTGTATTAGATGTTGTTGCTAAAATATATAACAATGGATTGATCGAGTCCGTCGGGTCAATTTTAATTAAGACTGAGGTTATATTTGTAATTAACTAATATTCAAATTCTACATTTTTGTTATATGATATTTAAATAATCAAAACATGAGTAATAGAAAATAAATAAAAATTGGAAAAAGAAAAAAAATAAGGAAAAGAAATATTGATCTTAAAGTCAATTGCATGACGTGTGTATTGATGTATTATAATATACATTATAAATTGAATATTATAAATTGTAAATCAAAAATTAATTAATTTTTATTATTATTAAACCATAAAATAAAATTTACTAAAAAAAATTTAAAAAGTAAAGGTCACGACAACTACCAATTAAACATTATAAATTGAATTAATGTGGTTTGGTAAATATAAATTATTCTCTATATTCTATATTCTAATTTATTAGTATTATACTGTGATGGAAATTTCAATGATGAGTAGCACCACCATTCTTTTCCTTTGTTCCCTCCTCATTGTTATGGTACCCTCTTGCTTTGCCGGGTGCTGTAGAACTGAGAGAGATTCTCTTTTAGAGTTTAAGTTTCATCTTACTGATCCATCTAACCGCCTAGCAGACTGGGTTGTCAATGGAGACTGCTGCAAATGGATCGGACTTGTTTGCCACAACTCGACTGGTCATGTCCTTGAGCTCCATCTCAGGACTCTCTCTGTTGAAGAATATCTTGGCCCTCAATATAAAGAATACTGGAAGAAGTCTGCATTGGGTGGAAAGGTGAGTTCATCTTTGTTTCAGTTGAAATATTTGAGGTACTTAGACCTTAGCAATAATGATTTTGGAGGAGTTTCTATTCCCACCTTCTTTGGCTCCATGGTGAGTTTAAGATCTCTTAACCTCTCCGAAGCTGGATTTGGAGGATTGATTCCTCCTCAACTTGGGAACCTCTCTAATTTACATTATCTCAATCTTTCGAGGAGTCTATAAGTATAATTTATTGGGGAAGAATTTAGATTGGGTTTCTAGACATTCTTTCTTTAGAATTTCTTGATCTGAGTTTGGTGGACCTCAGTAAATCCTTTGATTGGCTCAAAGTGATGAACTCTCTCCCTTACAAGATGTCTTATTCTGGACAACATTTCTACCTTACGTTGCTCTGTATTTTTCATCAATTCTTAGATAGAAATTGGACAAGTGATAAACTAAAAAAATGTAGGTACATGTCTTATCTTTAATTTACAACTAGAATCACATTAAAAATAAATGTTTAGCAAAAGTTATGAATTGTCTCATAAGCTACGTTCACTACAATCTGCCCAGTATTTTACTGGACAGAATTCTGCCTTATTTTGCTCTGTCTTCTACATCCATTTTTAGATGAAATTTGGACAGGTGATCACCTAGAAAAATGTAGGTACATCTTTTATCTTTAATTTCCAATTGAAATCACAGTAAAATGAATTGTTCTTCAAAAGTTATGAATTTCTTCTAACCTATATTCACAGCAATCTGCACAATATTTGTTTTTTTGGACAGATTTCTAGTTAAAAGTTTGAATCCATTTTTCACCTAATTCCAGACATATTCAGGTCTAATAGTCTGCATGACAGTTGAAGCCCTGTGTCTTAACTTAACAAACTAACAATAATCACTCAAAAATAATTTCCAGAACTCAAGTTATGATCAAAACACTAGACACTGTTCATAAGACGAATTTTCCAGCACATCCATTAAATCATACAATTTCAATTTTCATGTATCAACCTCATATTCTAGTTTTTATTTTTACATTCATGGCATCATTTAATCACCACTTAATTTCTCAATCAAATATCCAGAATTTCATATACATCACAAAGTCAAAATTAACATTTTTATGCATTGAATTTTTGTCAAATGTACATACCTCAAAAATTTCACTTCTCTTCACTTTTATCTTCTTCCTAACTAGCTTTCTCTTTGCCCTTACTTCCTCTTTGATTTTGGTTCAAAGTTTATTCATTTCCTTCTCCTAACAACAAATTTTACACTAATCAAACACTAATCACCCTAATCCACCCTTAATCACCATTAACATATTAATAACCCTAAATTACTAACTTTAATGGCAACTAACCCCAAAATCAAAGAGAAAAGAAGAAGAAAAGTGAGAAGATGGAAAATCCAAACTCACATTTGATGATCTTTAAAATGACCCAAGTCTTCTTTCTCTTTTTCTCTTCCTTTCTTCCTTCCTCTTCCTTGGTTTTGATCACTTTGCTTCACTTCTTTGATGATCTTGCCTTAATCCCCTTCTTTTTTTTTTCATCTAATCTTAGCTTTAATTGAAGAACAAAAAGAAGAACATTAAGGGAGGAGGAGGAGAGTCACGGAAAAAGAGAGAAAAAGGGAGAGAAATGGGTGTGATTAAGTTGAGGAAGAAGAAGAATGGTCAAAAATGTGGAAATTTGACTTTTTATAGTTGGATTAGATGTGTGGTTAGGATTAATTATTAATCTTGTTTCCTATTGGTCCATTAATTTAAATCACTCTTATTTTATTTTAATCAAAAGAATATTCATTTCCTTAGATAAAGAATATTTCATTTTTATGCTTTCTTAAAATATTTGTGCCAAAAACACTGTAGTTTCTAATTTTGTTCAGCGAAAATTAATTTTTTTCCAAATTTTAATTCCAAACTTCAAAATTCTCAATTAATAATATCCAAAATATTTTTCTCACATCTTATTATTATTTAAATTTATTTTTTTCATGTCTGAATTTAGACCTCGATCGGTTCAGCGCGCCAGATTTCGGTCAACCTCGATCGTGGCCTAAATTATCGGGCATTACATACAACATGACCCAGAATTGATAGAAAAGACAGTGGTTTTACTACGAAACTTTTTGAAGACAATTTCCTTGCAATTAATTCTTTTACCATTCTATACCCCACTTCATTCAGAGTATAGATATGTGTCAATTCCTACTAGATTGATTACGTCTCATCTAACCCAAGTAATGTTAGTCCTTGTCCCTAAGGCCCATTACTCTATTATATATGTCATTGAAGACAATTTCATGACATTTTTACTCCGACCAGAGATTCCAGAGTAATGACCCCAACAAGAGGTCATGGGTATACACTCCTTCTATCAGGAGCGGTGAATCCTTTGTTTGTAACTCAATTGCCTTCGAAAACTTCAAACTGTACCCAATCACCACCCTATGAGCAACCTCCCTAAGGAAATAAGGAATAGTATCAAAATATAGAATCAATATCCAAGATCTCTTTGAGTACCTCAGGTCTAAGGATACTTGCACCATTGCTATGATGAAACTATCACTAACAATTGAATAGATTATCCATATGATTGTCTCATAGTTAGTCATTCAATGTACTTAGCTACAATTAGAAAGCATCCACATGTTAACTTTAAATATCTTATGTTTATAGATTATGAGATCTACTGCTTGATCTAATCAAAGAGAATAACATATGCTAGTCTATTTGGATTAACAATGTCCTTTCTCATTAATCATATGACTAGGGATAATTTAGATACTAACATAATTAGACATGATAACAATCTCAATATCATGATCTCATAGAAAATAGACATGAAAATATTTTTTGTAAAAAAAAATATTTTTAAGACACAACAAAAATTCTTTCAAGAACATGTTCAAAGCTAGCACTTTGAATTTGTTCAAACCATTTCTCTTGATAGTTTCTTCTTCATTCTTCGCATGGATTATCATTAGAGACATCCTAGTGTGGATTGTTATGGTTTGCTACAACCCAACAAAGTGAAGATTTGAAGAACAAATAAAAATTACAAGGTATAATTTTTGATATTTACAATTATATAAAATAGTTTTAATGGTACAAGTATAATCTTTTGTTTTGGGTTTTGCAAAATTTTATTTTTTGCTGCGTTTATGAATATGATTCATTCTTCAAAACCCAACATGAGTCGATTTAACAACTCGCGTGACTTATGTCTAAATTAGCGGATATGACATCCTCTCCCCTTTAAAATAAATTTCGTCCTCAAAATTTTACCTGTTAATTCTTTGTTGAACAACTGAGGATTGTTGGGTTTTGAAGAATGAATCATATTCATAAATGTAGCAAAAAATAAAATTTTTCAAAACCCAAAATAAAATATCATACTTGTACCATTAAAACTAATTTATATAAATGTAAATGTTAAAAATTATACCTTGTTATTTTTATTTGTTCTTCAAATCTTCACTTTGTTGGGTTGTAGCAAACCACAACAATCCACACTAGGATGTCTCTAATGATAATCCACATGAAGAATGAAGAAGAAACTATCAAGAGAAATGGTTTGAACAAATTCAAAGTGCTAGCTTTGAAAGTGTTTTTGATAGAATTTTTGTTGTCTTAAAAATATTTTTTTCACAAAAAATATTTTCATGTCTATTTTCTGTCATTTAATGTCTTTTCTATTTGAATCAAATTCAAAAATAAGATGAAAAGTCAAAAATGGAGAAAATGGAAACAAATGAATAGTATTTGGCCATAATTGGCCTAATTAAGGTCAAAAACAGCCGTTGGCAACCGGATGGGAAGCTGCAGGCGCGCTGGGCCTGTTACGGGCTACTGCTGGGCAGCCCAGCTGGCCCGCAAGGCTAGCCAGCAGCCTGCCTAGCCCACGCTGGCCTGCGCGGGCCCGTGACACTCCCGAACGATTTTTCCATGCGATCTCATCGCGATCCATCCTAAAATATTTCTCTCATATTTTGGATTCTATCTAAGACCATTTTACTCATTCTCCATATCTTCAATGCGTGTTACTCATTAGATTCTCGGTTATGTTGGCCACTGAAATTAACAATTAATTTAAGCAGGTCATGAACGGTATTTAACAACACATCATGACCCCCCAATTGACCGAAAAGTCAGTGGTTTGGCTACAAACCTTTCCATAGACAATTTCTATGCAATTATTCCTTTCACCATTCTATACTCCATTTGATTCAGAGTATGGACATGTGTCAACTCCCACTAGACTGACTACGTCACGTCTAGTCCAAGTAATATTAGTTCTTGTCCTTAAGGCTCATTACTCTATTAGATATGTCATTGAAGACTATCTTTACGATATTTGCACTTCAGCCAGAGATTCCTGAGTAATGACCACGACAAGAGGCCATGGGTATATACTCTTTCTATCAAAAGTGGTGAATCCGTTGTTGGTTACCCAATTACCTTTGAATACCTCAAACTATATCCAATCACCACCCTATGAGCTACCTCTCTAAGGCAATAAGGAATAGTGTCAAAATACAGAATCAATATTCAAGATATTTTTGAGTACCTCAAGTCTAAGGATACTTGCACCATTGCTATAATGAGACTATCATTGACATTTGAATAGACTATCCATATGATTGTCTCATAGTTGGTCATCCAATGTTCTTAGCTACACTTAGCAAGCATCCACATGTTAACTCTAAACATCTCATGTTTATAGATTATGAGATCTACTACTCGATTCGATCAAGGAGTGTAACATGTGCTAGTCTATCTGGATTAATAATGTCCCATCTCATTAATTCTATGACTAGGGATAATTTTGATACTAACATAATTACATATGATAAGAATCTTAATATCATGATCTCATCATGATTTCTTTCATGCTATGTTATGTATCAAGAAATTCATTAATTGATTTAAGATCACTTATCAATTCATATATCAAATGAATATCAAATTAATGAAAAAGTCTTTTATTAATTAAATAAATTTGTACAATAAGTGTTAAAGGTGATTGCCTTTAGAGCACTCCTCTAACAAGCTCCCAATTGCACTAAAGCCAATTTCCTTTGTATTTAATTTCATAAGCGAGTACATGAGAATCATATTTCTTTTGGGGAAGTGACTTATTTAAAGAATCGTTGAAGTTGATTAGAGATTATAGCTGTGTGATCGACTACCAGCCAGGCAAAGCTAATGTGGTTGCAGATGCACAAAGCAGGAAGATTTTAGCTAAGATGCGAATACAATCTACTTTGATGTAGAGGATCAAAGATTATCAGAAGTGAGATGAGAAGTTAGTAAAGATAGTGGAGGCAGTGAAAAAGGGAGAAAAGCCTGAGTTTTCATTGACGGAAGATGGCACAGTATATTTGAAAAATATGATTTGTGTGCCCAGTATAAAAGAGATGAAGTTCGAGATATTAAAAGAAGCACATGAAACGGTATATACCATACATCCAGGCTGGTACAAGATGTATCAAGACTTGAAAACTCAATACTGGTGGCCAGGGATGAAGAAGGATATCACTGAGTATGTCGGTAAGTGTCTAACTTGTCAATAAGTGAAAGTGGAACATCAGTTACCCATAGGATTGTTACAACCAATACCGATTCCAGAGTGAAAATGGGAAAGAATTACAATGGATTTTGTGTCCAGTTTACCGGTGACTCAGAGAAAGCATGATGCAGTATGGGTGATAGTGGATCAATTGACAAAGTCGACACACTTCTTACCATTCAGAATGGATTACTCATTGAACAAGCTAGCCAAAATTTATGTAAGTGAAATAGTGAGGTTGCATGGAGTGCCAGTATCTATCATCTCCGATAGAGATCCCAGATTTACTTCTCAATTCTAGAAGAGTCTACAACAAGCTTTGGGAACTCGACTCAGTTTCAGCACGACCTTTCATCTTCAGACGGATGGACAACCAGAGTGAGTTATTCAGTTGCTAGAGAATATGTGAGAAGCTGTGTGATTGAATTTGAGGGATTGGGATAGATATCTACCTCTCAAATCCGAAAAGATTGGCTATGTCCTAGATGAGGCACTCCTTAATCCCTCTACTTCTAATGCTTCTGAAGATGTTCAGAAGGCATATCAAAAGCATCTCAATGATAGTGAGATAGCAAGCTGCATTATGCTTGCTACTATGTCAGCTGAGTTACAAAAGCAGCATGAGGCTATCGATGCTAATTCCATAGTATACCATCTAAGAGAGCTTTTTGATGAGCAAGCACGTTTCGAAAGGTTCAAAACTTCAAGGTTGCTCTTCCACACTAAGATGGTTGAGGGGACATCTCTAGTGCAATATGCATTGAAGATGAATGACTATATTGAGAGGTTGGCCACCTTGGGATTTGTGATGGACCATGAATTAAGTATTGACTTAATTGTAACCGGTTTGTCTGATAGTTATTCACATTTTGTGCTTAACTATAGGATGAACCAAATCTCTACCACTATTCCTGAGCTGATTAACTTGCTTAAAATAGTTGAGCCATCTGTCAAGAAGGACAATAAGGATGTGATGCTGGTGGACTCTTCAAGTTGTAAAAGGAAGAACCTTAAGAAGAAGAAGAAATCCATGAAGCCTAAGGGAGGCGTGGCCAAGAAAAAGGCCAAGGAGATTGCTCTAAAAGGGACATGTTTCCATTGTGGCAAGGATGGCCATTGGAAGAGAAACTGCAAGGCTTACTTGGAGTCCTTGAAGAAAAAGGCATCTGATGCCCCATCTACTTCAGGTATTTTTGTCATTGAAATTAATATTATTTCCAATAATAATATATGGGTTAGATACCGGTTGTTGCTCACACATATGCACTGATATGCAGGGCCTAAGGAACAGTAGACAGCTTAATAAGGGAGAGTCAGACCTACGCGTTAAAAATGGAGCAAGGGTTGCTGCATTAGCTATAGAAACATATGTATTGACCCTCCCTAGTGGGCTTATATTAAATTTAGATAATTGCTATTATGTACCTGCTTTGACTAAAAATATTATTTCTGTTTCAAGTCTAAATAAAGAGGGTTTCCTTTTAGCTTTTAGTAACAATTGTTGTTTTATTATGTTGAATGGAATTCTTTATGCTAATGGTACATTATGCAATAAAATATACATATTAGATATGTCAAATCCAATTTTAAACATCAATGATAATAAAAGGCAAAAACAAGATATTTTGAAATCATCTTATTTATGGCATTGTCGTCTTGGTCATATAAGTGAGAAACGCATGGCTAAGCTACACAAAAGTGGTAGTTTGGGGTCATTTGATTATGAATCATATGACATATGTGAATCTTGTTTACCAGGCAAGATGACTAAATTACCCTTTAAGGGAAATGGTGAACGTGCTAATGGACTTTTAGACTTAATACATTCAGATGTATGTGGTCCAATGTCTACACATGCCAGAGGTGGTTTTATCTACTTCATTACTTTTATCGATGACTACTCACGATATGGATAAGTGTATCTTATGAGATACAAATATGAAGCTTTTGAAAAGTTCAAAGTATTCATAAATGAAATAGAGAAACAACTTAGCAAAAGTATTAAAACACTTCAATCAGATCGAGGAGGTGAATACTTGAGCCAAGAGTTTCTAGATTATCTTAGGGATAATGGGATTTTATCTCAATGGACTCCACCTTACACGCCACAATACAATGGTGTGGCTGAAAGAAGAAACCAAACCTTGTTAGACATGGTAAGGTCTATTATGAGTTTTGCAGAATTGCCTAAATCCTTTTGGGGTTATGCACTAGAGACTACCATTTATATATTAAATGGAGTTCCTTCAAAGTCAGTTGATGTTACTCCATATGAGATATGGTATAACAAGAGGCCCACATTTTCCTAAATGAGAATTTGGGGTTGTCCTGCTTATGTGAAGTGGACAATGTCAGATAAGCTAGAAGCTAAGTCCGACCGATGTCTGTTTGTGGGATATCCAAAAGCATCATATGGATATCAATTTTACCACCCCTTGGAACAAAAGGTTTTTGTTTCAAGACATGCTATCTTTTTAGAGAGAGAATTCCTTCTAAAAAGAGACAGTGGGAGCAAAATTGAACTTGAGGAAGTTTAAGATGCTCAAACAGATGCTGATCAACTGCTGAACCCAAGCTTGTTACTCATGCAGATGATATAATAGCTCAACCTTCTGAAGCACAAGAGCTTTGTAGGTCAAGTAGGATACGTACTGTTCCAGAGAGATATGGATTTCTCATTAGTGAACAGAACAACGTATTGCTCATAGAAAATGATGAGCCTACAACCTATGAAGAGGTTCTAAATAGTTCAGAATCTAACAAATGGCTTCAAGCCATGAAGTCAAAAATTGATTCCATGTATGAAAACCAAGTATGGACTTTGGTTGACCCACCCGAAGGAATAGAGCCTATAGGGTGCAAGTGGGTTTTTAAAAAGAAAACTGACATGGATGGTAATGTGATTACCTATAAAGCTAGACTTGTTGCTAAAGGTTATCGTCAAAGACAAGAAATTGACTACAATGAAACTTTTAGCCCAGTAGCTATGCTTAAATCTATAAGGATACTCCTAGCCATTGCTACTCATTATGATTATGAGATATGGCAAATGGATGTGAAAACAGATTTCCTTAATGGAAATATAACTAAGGATGTGTACATGACACAACCAGAAAGTTTCATATCCAAAGATGGCAAAAAGGTATGTAAGCTTCAAAGATCCATTTATGGATTAAAGCAAGCATCCAGGAGTTGGAATATTCGGTTTGATGAGACAATCAAACAGTTTGGTTTCTTACAAAATTCGGATGAACCTTGTGTTTATAAGAAGGTTAGTGGGAGTGCAATTGTATTTCTTGTGTTATATGTAGATGACATATTGTTAATGGGAAATGATGTCTCAGCCTTACAATCAGTCAAAATTTGGTTATCCAAGAATTTCTCTATGAAAGACCTTTGAGAAGCAGTGTATATTTTAGGGATAAAGATCTATAGAGATAGATCTAAAAGATTGCTTGGTCTTTCACAATCTACATATATAGATAAGATGCTAAAGAGGTTTAGCATGGAGCAGTCCAAGAGGGAATATATTCTCATGACCTATGGGATTACTCTTTCAAAGTCTTTGTGTCCAAAGACACAAGATGAGAGGACACACATGAGTTTGATTCCATATGCTTCAGCTATAGGATCAATCATGTATGCTATGATATGTACAAGACCTAATGTATCATATGCTCTGAGTGTCACAAGTAGATACCAATCGGACCCTGGTGAGGGTCATTGGGTGACTGTTAAGAATATCCTTAAGTACTTAAGAAGAACTATGGATGTATTCTTGGTATATGGAGATGAAGGTTTTACTGTGAGCAGGTATACCGATGCCAGCTTCCAATCTGACAAGGATGACTCAAAATCTCAGTCAAGTTATATATTCACACTAAATGGTGGAGCAGTTAGTTGGAAGAGTTCCAAACAGGAAACGACTACTGATTCCACAACCGAAGCAGATAGGAAGCAGTTTGGATAAAAAAATTCATCACAGAACTTGGAGTGGTTCCCAGCATTACTGATCTAGTACAATTGTATTGTGATAATAATGGAGCCACTACGCAAGCAAAGGAGTCACGGTCTCATCAGAGATCTAAACATGTACTCAGAAGATACCATTTGATTAGAGAAATCATTGGTAGGAATGATGTAAAGATAGAAAGAGTGCCCACTGATCAGAATATTGCAATAAAGGATGTGAGACTTACCTAGCATATGTGATTGATACCCGAAAGAAAAGTCTGAAGTTGGCCGACGTCCCAATAGTTAGTGAGTTTCCATATGTGTTTCCTGAGGAGTTGCCAGGACTACCACCTGACCGAGAGATAGAGTTTGCTATCGAATTAGTACCGGACATCGCTCCTATATATGTTACACCATATAGGATGGCACCCATAGAATTGAAGGAGTTGAAGATACAGTTACAAGAAATGTTAGATAAAGGATTTATATGACCTAGTGTATCATCATGGGGTGCTCCAGTATTATTTGTGAAGAAGAAAGACGACACTTTACGTCTTTGCATTGACTACAGACAGCTTAATAGGGTTACTGTTAAGAATAAATACTCATTGCTTAGGATTGATGATTTATTTGATCAGCTGAAAGGTGCAAGTATATTTTCAAAGATAGATCTTCGATCGGGGTATCATCAACTGAAGATCAAAGAGCCAAATGTATCTAAGACGACATTCAGGACTCGTTATGGTCATTATGAGTTCTTGGTGATGCCATTTGGATTGACGAATGTGCCGACAGTTTTTATGGACCTGATGAACCGAGTGTTCAGGCCATATATTGATCAATTTGTAGTTGTATTCATTGATGACATTCTTGTCTATTCTAGAGATCGAGTAGAGTATGACAAACATCTTAGAAAAGTATTGCAGACTTTGAGGGAGAAACAATTGTATACAAAGCTATCTAAGTGTGAGTTTTGGTTGGAAGCAGTTAGTTTTCTGGGTCATGTAATTTTAGTGGAAGGTATTCGAGTTGATCCTAGTAAAATCGAGGTTATTCTTAATTGGAAACCACCTCGAAATATGACAGAAGTGAGAAGTTTTCTTGGATTAGCCGGATACTATAGGAGATTTGTGAAAGGATTTTCATCTATAGCAAATCTTTTGACATGACTGCTGCGAAAAGAGGTCCATTTTGAATAGACAGATAAGTGTCAAGAAAGCTTTGATCGATTGAAGGCAATGTTGACTGAAGCACCAGTTTTGACTCAGCCTACTCCAGGAAAAGACTATGTTGTGTATAGTGATGCAAGTCACAATGGGCTAGGATGTGTTCTTATATAAGAGGAAAAAGTGATTGCATGTGCCTCCAGACAGCTTAAGTCTCACGAACTTAACTATTTGACGCGTGATTTAGAGCTTGCAGTGATAGTTTTTGCTCTTAAGATTTGGAGACATTATCTGTATGGAGAAAGATGCTACATTTATATGGACCACAAGAGTCTTAAGTATCTTCCTTCACAGAAAGAGTTGAACCTGAGACAACGAAGATGGTTGGAATTGATTAAAGACTATGATTGTGTGATAGACTACCATTCAGGAAAAGCTAACGTGGTTGCAGATGCACTAAGCAGGAAAATTTTAGCTGAGATGCAAACGGAATCCACATTAATGTAGAGAATTAAAGATGCTTAGAAGCAAGACGAGAAGTTAGCAAAGATAGCCGAAACAGTGAAAAATGGGGAAAAGTCAGAATTTTCTTCAATAGAAGATGGTATTGTGTATTTCAAGAATCGGATTTGTGTACCAAGTATAGAAGAGTTGAGGTCGGAGATTTTAAAAGAAGCTCATGAAATGGTTTATTTATGCATTGAGTAGGAAGGCCAGTAGCAGTGTAGCTCATTTACAAACATCCTCTTTTCCATATTTGATTCAATTACGATCCATGAATGTTGAATTAAATATGCATAATAGAGGATTACTGATTGTTACTCTTCAAGTCAGACCTATATTAAAGGAGAGAATTAAAGAAGCACAAAGCAAAGATCCTCAATTATGTATGAAAATTGATATGGTAAGGCAGGGAAATAATACAGAGTTTCATTTGTAGAATGATACACTGATGTTAAAGTCACGCATATGTGTTCCAAGAACTGAGAACTTGCGTCAGGAAGTAATGGAAGAGGCACACAATGCACCTTATTATATTAATTGACTTTTCTTATAGTTATAATGATTAAATGAGCAAGTTTGAGATTGTAAAATATTTAATGGGAATTATTACATTTATGTGGAATTTATATTAATGTTACCTACATAATTTATGTAAATAATAATAAAGGTAACAAATATAATTAAGCCCTATAACATCTAGTCGAGAACTAGAAATTATGATAAGTTGGCATGCCAATAAATAGGGTAGAAAAGTAGGTAGTAAAAATAATAGTGTTGAGATTTAATTTAAGTAGGCACTAAAAAATAGTGCTGAGTTGAAATTATGTAGGCACTAAGAAATAGTACTGAGTTCAAATTTACGTAGGCACCAAAAAAGTGCTAAGTTGTTATTGAAAATGTAGGCATTAAACGCCGAGTAAAAATAAAATTATGTAGGCACTGAGTATACTGCCGGAGAGCAAAAATCCTAAAGTGGTTGAACAACTATTTTTGCATTGAATGCACTTCAAATGGCTATATTTCTTAAGGGAAGTATAAGTACAACATATTTATGACTTCCAAAAGTTAGAAAGCTAATTATTAAGCTTCTAATCTTTGTAAAGCCCTGTGCATTTATCATTTTCCAACACTTTCCTTAAATCTTTATTGTAAACCATTATTGCTCAACACCCACCTTCAGTCTCCTATGCATAAGTATATACATAGGTTTCTCACCTATAATATATTTGCTCGAGGAGACAACAATGGGGCAATCAGAAAATTGGAACTTTTTGTTGGAGATGGCACAAAGAGGACTATCCGTAACATTGTCATGATGGTTTGCAAATCACCTCTTTTCCATTGCAACAAAGCCATCGAGAGATGTTTTGATTGGCAAGTATGTGACTCACCTTGCCATCAAGCTAGGGTATTTGAACCTCAACGAATACAATTACACTCTCATTTCAGCTCATCCATGAGACCAACTTGATGTCAAGTCGTTTATCAAGATGGGAGCAACAGTTCAAATTATTTATGAAGATAATGTCTACTACCATTTCACCACTCCAATTGGTGAAATCAATTGGGAAGACCATGACTCTAACGCCTTCAAATCTAGCCTTCAGTCTATCCAGTAAAGGAAGCGAGCCCGTGATGAGACATCGACACTGGCGGTAGTTGAGGATGTTGATCAATCATCGGCCTCTACCACATCATCTTTGGCACAACAGGTTGCTGATCTTATAGCACATGGCCTAGACATGATGCAAGCTTCTATCGATGAGAGGTTGGAAAACCTCAAAAACTTTATAGAGTCTTGTTTGAACAGCCTCGAGGCGGAGGTAGCATGCCTTAGGGATGATTTGTCATGCTTGAAGCCTACCTAGAGTGCTAGTTTTCTTGTAGTAGCTTTACTTTTTTTGTTATTTATCTTATTTTTTTGTTTGCATTCTAATGTAATCCTTCTCCTTTAACTTTAATACAATCATTTTATTGATTTTTCAACTTTTTGTTGATGACAAAAGGAGGAGAACCTAACAATATATATGTCATCTATACATGAATATGATTATGCAAATATGCAATGTGTGGTATGAAATATGTAAACTTAATGGTATCTTTTTAATTGATAATATGCATAAGATATACCTCACATCAACCTCACATATACTTTGCAAACTTGAACTTATTCTGAATTCTTTTTAATGCATAAGATATACTTAACATATATCTCACATATACTTTGAATACATTTGGTTATACATGTATTAATTGATGAAATATACTTATGATATACCTTGCATATACCTTTGCAAACTTGAACTTATTTTGAACTCATTTTAATGCATAAGATATACTTAACATATATCTCACATATATTTTGAATACACTTGGTTAAACATGTTTTAATTGATGAGATATACTCAAGATATACCTAGCATATACCTTATTAGTTTGCAAATACCTTTGCTATATCTCTTTCAAATCTTGCAATCTTTTATTTTATCTTAGGCACCTTTTGAGGGGGGACTTCTCAAAAGCACATATTACTAGATTATTTATCACCATAAAAAAGGAAGAGATTGTTGAATCTTGAGGGGTATTTCTATTATTTTAATGATAACAAATAAAATAGCAATAATGTATTTAACAATGTTTGTGTTCTAAGTGTGTTAAACATGATATACTTTGATTAGAACCTAAAGCAAGATTAAAAGATATCTTTAGAAGATAAAAAAAATCAAAGAAATAGCAACGTCACGCTCGTGAATATAGGTTAGTGCCAACTCTCCAACATTCAAAGTTCACGACCATGAAGGATCAAACCAACCATGAATGATCAAATAGTCACGCCCGTGAAAGATAGTCACGCTTGTGACCAAACATGTCAAACTCTTCCAGAGAGCTTTACAGCTAGAGTCACCACTTAGACTACAATTTAGAAGAACATTCACGACCGTGACACATATATTCATGCTTATGAATAAGGACAGAGAAACATGTCTAGCGTGAAGCTAAAAGTTGGTTCAATGACTATTTTCGCATTAAATGCACTTAAATGACTATAATTCACAGAGGGAATATTAATGCAAGTCATTTATAAATCCCAAAAAAGAAGAAGAACAACAATTACTTTGTATCTTTAATCTTGTTGTAGCCTTGTTCATTAATTATTTTTCTCAACAAACCTATATTTATTGTGAAAACCAAATTGTTCATCATTTTTTAGTATTGTAGGTTGTTGAGTGTTTTCATTATAACTAATTACTAAAAAGTGAGTTTGGGTATTTCAAGTTAAGATTGAAACACTTGTAAGGGTTTATTATGTGAGCCATAAAATACAAGAATTGATTTTTTTGTGAGCCATTGAAAAATATAAGAAAATTTCTGGGTTAGGTATTAACCATTGAGAGAAACACCATAGTTGGGAGCGAGCTTGAAAAATTCCATTGTAACACTTAGTCTGTTAGTGAAAAACTCAATTAAGATTGGAGAGAGGAGTAAAACTTGTTAATACTGAATCTCTATAAATCTTGTGTGATATTTCCCATTCCTTACTCTATTTAATTTATTCCGCACTTTCAAGTTAAACAATTTTTTAATTGCTAACCAATTCAATCTCTTTCTTGGTTCATTGTCTAGGCAACAAAAACTTTTAAAAGATCTAATAGTTATTAACTTATATCTCAATGTTGTGAATATAAATTAATTTTTGGCACAATATTAGAAATAAATGTGCATAATAATTCTATATATCCATATGACTCGTTGAGTAATTCCAAAGTTGAATTCCAATGAGTAGGAAGATCTCTTGAAAATCTTTTAGATTTTTTATAATTTTCACCATAAAATCGAGCTCATAATTTTATTATTTGCGGATGTGACTAGAAAAATGAAATTGCTATTTTAATTGGAGTAATTATACCGCTGAAAGATTTCAAATCCATTTTGAATATATAAATTTAACACACGACATGCACATCTAATAGTAAAAAATTTACATTCAATGTTAGGTTGACATAATATTTGAAGGTGTTGAATTGATGTGGTATTTGTCACCATATTATCAAAAGAAATTGAAATTTTTTTATGAATTAATATATATTTTTCCAAAATATTTTTTATCATTTTAAAAATATATCGGTAGTATGCCGATCATCAAAAATTCTAAATGTAAGTAATATTTTTTGTAATTATCATTCACCATCAATTCAATGACATGTAAGACCTATGTAAAAATACATTTGTCAATGATCACTCCAAATACAGACATGTCCATTCCAAGAAAAAAATATTTTGAGCAATTCTTTTATTTTCTTTATGTAAATTATATAAAACACGTTTAAGAGCATTTCTAAGTACACATTTAGTAGATTAATTTAATATATTTTGACAATCATTAACAAAACATATTTTTTCACAAAAGCTAGAAGTAAAATATTTCATACTTATCATTTTTACCAATTCTTTTTTATTTTTTTCATCATTATATTGAAATAATTTAGAAAGAGAAAAAGATCTTACATGCCCAAAAATTTAACTTTGTCTTTTTTCTATTATAATTTGAGTAGCATATTTACTTTCGAAATATGTAAATACCAGCTCCAGTTTTAAATTTGTATGTTTATGCACAATAATTGGACACAATATCAAATGATCCATTATTTTTTTTGAATTTTCTTGAAATGAAATTGAAAATATCGGATGTTCAAATTTTTGCTTCAAATGATAATGCTACTGCTGGATCCGGACCTGATTGTTCATCATACCTATTATTTTGGCTTTTTTCGGTTGGAATTTTGAACTCCTTATCCAAATTTTCAATAACATTTTCCAAATTAACAATATTTTCATCAAAAAAATTGTTTCTGCCACTATGGCTTGCCATTATTTATGATTAAATTTTGTAAAAAAAAATTAAAAAATATTAAAAAAAAGTGTGGAGAAAGATAATGAAAAACTAATTGTAGAATTAATAAAAAATTTGATAATTAAAGAGAATTGAAAAATTGAAGAAAAATTGAGATTATGTAGAGGTATAATTAGAAAGAAATTATAGAGAAAAAATATTTTATAGTGTAAATAGAGAGAAATTAGGAATATAGAGAGAAAATTGAAATTAAATTATAGAGAAATTAAAAATTAATTAAGATTGAGATTATGCAGAAAATGAAAAATATTGAAATGAATTTGAAATTTATAGAAAAAAATTAAAAATTTCAATTTCAATAATACCTCTAAAATATAACTGTTATTTTTCTTTTATAATGTGTATTTTTGTTTTTTTATTATATTTATATTTTTCATATATTTTTTTTAAAAAAAGGTGCAAAATATGCACTTTTGTCTGTGTGTGCAAGGGAAGGGGAGGGGGTGGGGGGAAGGAAAGGGGAGAGAGGCAACAACCTCATGACCATTGTTATTTTTTTCTTTAAATTTCTTTTTTAATTTCCGAGTTGGAATTTTGTTGCAAAAATTAGGAGTTGAATCAAAAGACATAAACACATTTATTATTAGCATATCACAAATTCCAAAAGGTGAATTGATAAAATATAAAAAGTTGCAAATTCTATTTGTGAATAATTGAACAAATACAAAAAAATGTTAAAATTCAGACCCAACATCATCTTTCAAATAATACTGATATGTAAATATGCAGAGTAATATTACTTTTTAATTATTATTATTTATTATTAAAGCAAAGTTTGATATTGTGTTTTAAAAAAAACTTTTTAGGAAAAAAATTTATTTTTATTTTTTAAAAATTTAAAGTGGTTTTGGGGGAAATGATCCGGACCAGAACTTTTCTCTACTGGATCTAGAATCGGCTTAGTCCTATCCGAATTATACCGAGCCGGTTCCACAGATCCAATTGGCCTATGGCCAGGCGTATTAAGTGTAGTTGTTGGTAAAAAAAACATTTTAGAATTATTTTAATTTAATTGTTTAAATTTATAAATTCTTTTTCTTAAATCTTCTTCAGGAAAATTATTTATTTATTTTCTTCAAGTAGCTTTCAAATTTTATATTTTTAAATGCAATGTCAAACATTGCTTTAATAATAAATAATAATAATTAAAAAATAATATTACTCTATATATTTACATAGCAATATTATTTGAAAAGATGATTTTGGGTATGGATTTTAATATTTTTTTTTGTGTTTGCTCAATTATTCATAAATAGCATTTGCATCGTTTTATATTTTTTTAATTTACCTTTTGGAATTTTGATATGCTAATAATATACGTGTGTGTCTTTTGATTCAACTCCTAATTCTTACAACAAATTACATTTTAGAAAAGCCAAAATGCATTTTGAGGTTATGAACTATAACATTACTTTTTATTGAGTTATAAAATCTTATTCATTTTATTTAGTCTTTTAATTTTAATTTTTACCATTATTAAAATTTTTAATAGAAATATCGTACGTGCATTGCATTATTGAAAAAAATGCAAAAAAATGTGACAATTGATGATGGAAATAGCTATTTCAACCATAAAAAGTGTAGTCGTAGTCACAACAACAATATCTACCATGGTTTTTGGGTAAATGATCATATTCACTAGTTTAGACCACAACCGATACACACATTTCGCAATTGAATGCTCCGAGTAGACCTAAAACCAGATATGATCATGAACTAAACAAGGAGATATGGTTGAAGTCTAAATTCAGACTTAATATAAATGAGAAAAACTAGTTATGAATGTTTTATGTTAAGTTCCTTGAGAAAATTGATAACAATGGACCAAACCGTAATTTTATGATTTTCGCTCCGATGATTGTTCATGAAACTAAAAACTCTAAGATATAGTACATATTGAGATGTAATCACCAGTGAATTTCTTTTTGAAATGGAAGAAATAAAACTTAGGATCCAATTTTGTGAGAAAAGTAAAAGTATGAGGATCTTTTTGGATAATTGCCATAAAGTAAGATTAACTTAAAGTAATTAAACCCATTTAATATGTTAATTATACTTTGCATGGGTGACATTTGTACACCATGTATGCTAATTAGACATTTTAATTATTATCTAAAAGAGTGAAGGAAGACTCCACAATTCCTTTCTTTTCTTTCCTTCTTCATTCTCTCAACTTAATTTTTTCTCTCTAATAATAACATCCACCTTCTATCTCTACCTGAAGCTTTCTTCCTTAAATTTATCTAATTTGCTCTTAGATTCTTAGCAACCAAATACCATTTTGACTAGGGGTAGAAGTTTGAAGGGAAGTAGTAAAATCCATTTCCATCTCCATCTAGCTAAGATCTTTATTTGGGTTGGAAGATTATAACAAAACTCGATTGAAGCTCATCCATGGAGTAGGACTATTGCATGTGGGTCTAAAGAGGCTTATATATGGTTATAAGCAAGAAAGATATGAGAAAATTCAAATTCTCCTCTTTGATCTTATAATGATCGAGATATTCAATTTCAACTATCTCTTGATTTTTTTCTCATTCTTTTCCCTTTACCTATGTTTTTCATCATAAACTCTATAGATCAACCTTTGCATATTGGAAATTCATCAAGAAACTAAGAAGGGAGTTAAGGAAAGGCAATAAGTAGAGAACTCAAAGGTAATGGTTGAAACCTTCAATGTCTATTTCCTTCGATTTTCTCTTTGGTTTTCACCTTTATTCACAAAACTGATTTTTATCTCTTATTGCAATCTTTTTTTATTTTTTTATTTCTCTTGTGGTGATTGAAGCTTTTAGGGTATCAAAATAGAGTTGTGATCGAGGCATGTCAATGAAGAATGTCTTGTTTCTAAGCTAAGGTTAAAGAAGAAATTTTTTACTAACCTTTTGGACTTGAAGCTAAGATGGGGAAAAATATAAATTTTGGACTAAATTTTAAGAAACGCGTGAGCTTCTAAGGACTTAGTTGATATTTTTATACAATTTTGGACCAAAAGACATGTTAGACATATGAAGGACATAATAGAAAGTTAACTAAAAGATTATTGCATGGAAAAAAAGATTTTGGGTTTAATTTTGATAAAAAGTTGACAGATGAAAAACAAAAAAGAAAAGGGAAGGATTTATAAGAATATTTAACAAAGTTATTAAACCTTATTAAAAAAATTATTATTAATTTGATATGGAAGACTTTTTCCAAAAGTTGAAAATTTGAAGGATTAAAATTGGAATTTTGATTAAAATTTTGGACTCAATTAATAGAATACATGCAACTTTTAGTACCAAACTACAACTAAGCCACATACATTGGACTTCAATAAAATTATAAATAAAAAAAATTTTGGACTTAACTAAAATTTAAATGAAGTACTAATATAAAAAGACTGAAATATATGAGGACCGATGTGAAATTTGACATCTTAAAAAGAAAGACTTGAATATTCAAATAAAAAAATAAAAGGATTTAAGGTGATATTATTTCGTCTTTCTTTGAGAATTAAGAAGTGCATTAGCCATAAAACCATAAGTCTTGACGATGGGGTTAATGATACATAAAGTTGAACATATAATATCGAATAACGGAAAGATCTCGGAAAACTTAACATAAGATTTTGTGAATAGTTACACAAAGTTCAGAACCACAATTTTATGAGAGGAGCATCAGGTTTATTTTTGGTAAAGACAAAATATTATTAGATATAAAATTTATTAAATTGAGAATGAATACTAATTTACATGTATTTTATCAGACGCATTTACGCCACAGGAACCTATGTTGGACAAAGGTATGGGTTTGACAATTGTGGAGAGAGAATGATTCTGGTTTGTGAAATTTTATGACAATAGCCAATAAAGACTATTATACCTAAAGAAATGATTGAATTGTTTCATACTATGTAAGTAATATGAAAGTATGTGTTGATATCATGATTTGATTGAAATATTATGTGATGCATGAAATAACATTAGTTTGCACATATATGATAGTATATCATGTTAATAGTCGATTATAGGAATGCTTAAATACTATGACAAGGCATAGTAATAAAATAATACAATATATATATATATATATATATATATATATATATATATATATATATATATATATATATATATATATATATATATATATATATATATATATATATATGTATACATATTTGTTTGATGTGACACTATGATACTATAAATGTTAATACATCTGTAGTAAAGGGTTGCTCAGTTAGCTGAATGTTTATCATCACTAGTACAAAAATATATTTAAACGAAGATTATATGTGTCTGTTGTAAAAATATCAGACACATAAAATAGAGGCGGTGACATTTTTGCAAATATATGATAAAATTACAAAGTATATGTGTCTGTTAATATAAACGACAGATATATAAAATTCAACTTGTATTTTAGGCGTATGTCTTAATAAACAACAGACACATATGATATACTTTTAGTGTATGTCTTAACAAACAACAGACACCTATTATTTATTAATAAACAATAATTTTTTTGAATTAATTATTGAAAAATATTTTTATTGGTATATACGTGTGTTAATATAAATGACAGTCATGTAAAATTTAACTTGTACTTTAGGTGTCTGACATTAATAAAAGCAGACACATATATCTTTTACTTTAGGTGTATGTCGTTAAAAAGGACAGAAGCGTAATATCTCTGCACTCATATGCGTCTGACATTAATAAAAGCAGACACATATTAGTGTACAATAGGTGTCTGTCACGAGTAATGACAGACACCTATAGTTCATTTTTTAAAACCAAAAAACACGGTTTCTCTCTGTGCTCTTTTATTTGAAACCCAACTATATATATCTATTTCTTTTACTTTAGAGCTTGAAACCTAGTTGTATGCGCCAACCATCTCATTTTTCAGCTCTCAACATAAAGTTGGCTTTTTATACCTTCATCACATTTTGGACTTGTCTTAGTGGCGACGATAATGAAAAGAGCTATATTGTTCGTTAGTGGTCATAGATACGCATGGAAAAGGTATTTTTTTTCTCTTTAGCTTTTTTTCTACATTTTTTGGCTACCATGTTCAAATTTGAGCCTCTATGTTGTAGCCACGATGATGACAATAAAATATTTTTTTGTTGATTTATAAAATGAAAGTGAGTTTCATGCATTGAGAGGTTGTCTAAGGCATTTGGTAAGGAGAAAACAAGTTGGTTCTGCACATGTTAAAGCTAATTTTCACCATCAATTAGCCAAGGAGTTGCATGTTCTCCACTTTATTACTATTGATATTTGATTTTCTACTTTTTTATGCAAAAAAGTTTATTTATTTTTTTTATTTTTTGTGTATTTTATTTTTGTTAATTTTATGTTGTTGTTTTTTTCACTTAGTAGTTGTTTTTTTGTTATACAATTAGTTTTTTTTATGAGTTTAAGTAATTTTTACGATTTGCTATATATTTGTTAATTTATAATATTTTTTAAAAAATTAACTATAGGTGTCTGCTATTTTGTAATAACAGACACCTATATTGAATTTTTTTTAATAACATGACTATAGGTGTCTGTTGTTTTATAACAACAGACGCCTATAATTAATTTTTTTTTCAAAAAAATTGACTTTAGGTGTCTGCTATTTTGTAACAACAGACGCCTATAGTCATTTTTTTAAAATATACTTTATGCGTCTGTTATTATATTTTAACAGACGCATAAAATAATTATATGCGTCTGTCATTTTGACAGACGCCTAAAATCCAACTCATATACGTCTGCTTCATAAGCATCTGTCATTTAACAGACACATAAAGTTCAAAATAACAGACGCATATGAGTCATTTTTGTACTAGTGCATGCCTATTACAACCAGGATACTATATAGACTTATTGTATGTGTGAAGGTTCTGCTATGTATATGTTTGGCATACAATTAAAGTATAGTCTTGGTATATGTGCTTCACCTATCTACTATGTTGTATGCATATGTAATATACATTTGATAAATTTATCAGTTTTATTATGAGTTATTGTTAAGTCTGAAGGGCATGAAAAAAACATATATGTGTGAGATTATGTGTGGCATTTTGAAAATATATGTCATATATCTTACAAGTGTATATACATCTAATATGTCTATTGTGTTTGAGTCTGTTATGCATATGTCTATAAGATATTAGAAATTTGTGTAAGGTATGCAAAGAAGGACTTGGTATATGATTTATTAGACAATGAATGTACCAATAATGGATTCCAAGGCTCATTCTCAAACATTTACATGAGTTTTCACCAAACTCAGTCTCCAACCCATACAAGAGTTTTTCCAAGACTTTTAAACCCACACAAGAGTTTTTAGTAGACTCACTCTTAAATCTATGTAAGAGTTTTTACACCAGATTCACTCTCAAACCCTTATTCCTAAGTGTTTAAGGCTAACACTTAAACCATACTAAATCTCTCTATACAATAATTGAATACAAATAACTTGGAGGAATAAACAAGTGTTTTGAATTACAAAATATTAACAGTAGCATGTTAGGCACTACACAATCAGTCCATTCAAATATGGCATGTAAAGCAAATATGTTTTATTTTTTGTTCCACGATATTACATTTTTACAAAAAATTATTGTTGTATCATTTCTCATCTCTTTCCAATTTACTGCCCATAATTATATTATGTAGACTAGACCCTAATGAGACATAAGGCTATACGGGTCATATGACTTTAATAAATGGGTGTTTTAGCCTTTTTTAACGGATGTCTGTATAATAGAACATTGTGTATCCTAATATAAATAGGTAGTATTCTGCCTTAGGTATAAAAAATAAGCCATTTGACCTATGTAAATAGGCCTTGTCGCCTTTAAAACGAGCTATATAGCCTTAAGTCTCTAATTGGCATGTCAACTTATCTACCATATTCTAGTGTAGGCATAAATCATGGACTATCTCTATTTCATTTGTCAATTTCTATCATTTAATAATTTCATGTATTCACTTGTACAATTTACCATAACATATCAACATTGTAACACCCCCTCACCCTATCGTAAAACCAGGCAAAAAGGTGCTACAAACTACCTCTCAAAAATTTGGTTAAAATTATAAAACAAAATGGATATAATTTTTTTTATTTTTATTTTTTCTCAAACATACATAAAACTCAAATCAACTTGTTAACTTCCTAAAAACAATATCAAACATCTAAAGAAATATTTACATTTTTATATACAAAAGTGATGTTATACAAAAGTTGCCTTTAAAACCATTTACAAAAGATCATGGTTCTTTAAGCATACAAATATGTGGAGCTGAACATTTAAGCATACAAATATGTGGAGTTGAACATCAAAAGTACAAAAAGGTTTCACCCACAATAGGTTCCTAGCTATTTCATTGGTTTTAGAATTCACTAGTTTTAACCTTTGTCGATAAGCTATGTTCTATCTCCTGCAAAAATCCTTATATCTGAGTGAGATAAACAAATATCTGCTACGCTAAGTACTAAACTTAGAGGTGCATGCTGATAGGCAATAAACTATAAAGCAAACATATATTCACATATGCAACAACTCACATATAATTTGTCAATATATATACATTTATAGAGCAATGTCTTATCATGTCAGTAATTTTGTGCATTTCATTTTCACAATTTACATTTATCTCAAATGCTTATTTCAGAGTCCGTTTGTTAATAATATCACTTATCTTTAATATAACTTTATTTTTCTTATATTTCTCATTCTTTATTCTCACTTATATGCCTGAGATGCCCAAACCAAACTATAATACCCAGTTTTTAGGGTTTATAAATTAGTTGGGTTGGTTAAGAGATAGTGTAGTGAGATTAGAATTTGAAAGGTTTAATATAGCGATAAAAAAGGTTGTTCACACCCGTGAATAAGGGTTTCATGACTATGAATATCGTGTGTTAGGTTTTCTTATGAAAGGTTTGTCATGTTTGTGATAAGAGAGTGTTCATGTCTGTGAAGATTTCTTCACGTCCATGAATGATAGTCAACATAGTTATTAAGTATAGCAGTTCTTTCTCTCTCTCCCATGCTTTTTTAGCTACTCAATCATCCCTGTAACCCAAGTCTACATGCCATATTTATCTTCTTCAACTTCTTCTTCCCTTATTACACAAAAATCACCATTTTAATCCTTGTAGAAGCTTGTACTTAAGAGATAAAGAGAAGTTCATGAGGTTTAAACCAAAGGTTGTTTGAGAGTAAGTTTAGTGATTCATTTTATGTTTTATGGTTCTAAGATAGGGATTTTTCATGTGGTAGGTGCTATAACCAGTGGAGAGGATCATCGAAGGGGTTAGGCAAGCTTAAAGAGCTTGAAGAGTTTAGACTACATTGTTAAAGGTTAATACATATATGCATATTAATGCTCTCTTTCTTGTATAATGCCATATTTTTTTCCATGAGATGATTTGAAATGTGATAAATGATATACATGGGTTTCTAGTTATGTAAATGTATGATGGTTGCATAGGTTAAGTGTTAGAAATGCCATGAAAATAGGTTATGTTTGTTATGATGCTTAAGAGAGAGTTTAGCATGATATGTGTTATGAATGTTCCAATTAATGTTAAAGGCATGTTGCTAGCTTGACATGTGGTTAAATATTGATAGGAGTGAGTAACATTGGTCAATCTTAGAGACCTTTGCATATGGTTTTGTTATTCTCTATTTTCAGGTCTAGAAAACCTAGAAATTCATGCCCATCATAAGGTTGTCACGCCTGTGAATATAACACATAGACAAGTTTCACACCTATGATAAAGAGACTCATACTCATGAAACATGAACCTAAAAAATACCTAGAATGGGCAGAAGCTTCTACGCCTTGTGTCAAACTGAGGAAGTCATAAATGCATAGGCTCATGCCCATGAACATGTAGTCACAGCCCTAAACATATATTTTTAGTTTTCAAGATTTGAACCACAATCATGAATGCTTGGTTTCACACCTATGAACTTATAGTCACGACTATGAATAAAGTGTGTTTGGGGGACAAAAGCTTTCATGTGAACGGTCATGGTTGGCTTCACGAGTAAGGATGTACCTGTGAATGTCTTTCATGCTCGTGAACATATAGTTCATGCCCGTGAATTTTGGTAAATTTATTATATGCAGTTTTGGTTTTTAATGATATGTGATGGGTGAATAGATCATATGTTATTATTTGTATGCTAGTATGTGTAAATCACATGTAAATGATGATGATGAGGTAATATATCGGTATTGATGCTATAAGCATGGTTATATGTGATGATGGTATTAAAAAGAAATGAAAGATAAAGGTTAAGACTTTAAAAGCCCTTTTTTCTAATATAGGATTTGACCTTAGATAGATGACATGCCATTGAAGGGGTTATGTTACTGTAGAATATTTTTTGTATGAGGCCTTAGTAGCTGAAGCTTAGGTTAGAGCGTCGTTGGTCCTCGGTTCCATGCGATTTTAAGGACAATGTGCCTTAAGATTAGGTTAGAGCACCTTTGATCCGATTTATACTCAGTTAAGATGGCTGAAGATTTGGTAGCACCCTTGACTTGAAGAGCTCCAATGAGCTTTTTATAGTTAGTGGATAGAGTGACTGAAGCTCCGAGAGCGCCTTTGTTCAACAACCCATATCTGGATAGTTTGACTTAGAGTTTTGGATAAAATAGATTGAAAAGGGAATTATGGTAAATTTTAGGCAAAAGAAAAACAATTATAAAAGGAAATGGAAATTGGTAAAGTGGTAAGTCATGATTAAAATCAGATGAATTAAAGGACGAGGTATTATGAATAAGCTTGCTCTGTGTAATGTTGATATGAGATATGATGATTGTACTGTCATGCATTAGGATAGTGTTTATGGTATGATAGTATACATGAATTGCATAATTTGTCATGATATGAATTGTATGGTTACATGGTTGAATGTTTATGCCTATATGTATCACTAAGCTTTTCAATATCTTAGTGTGTGGGTTTCCTGCATACAAGTCGGAGCCTAAGAGATAATAGGAGTTAACTTAAGAGAAGAAACACCTATTTTAAAAAGTTAGTGCACATTTCATCTTTGTTGATTTCTTTGTAGATGACATGATTTTGGGTTTTATGTTTTGTTTAAGTTTGCATGTTAAAGAATATGTATTTAATTTTAAAGTTGTATTTTTGTAAACAGTGGGCTAGTTAAGGCCAATTTGGCATTTTCTGAAAGGGATCCTTAAGGATAAAGTTTATGAAATTAGTTTTGCAAGAAAATTTTTTTAATTTTACATGTTTTATAAAATAGTAATCGATAGCATCCATCTAATTAGTCAGGAGTAATTCTGATTAGTTGGGTGAATGTGTTCAATTTTTGGTGTTTTTGAACCAAAATGGGGTAAATGGTTTATCATACATGTATAGTTCATCTCATCTGACTCTGACATTGGCTACTTCTCTACCAATTATAGGATTAAAGTTAGGGTTATGGAGATATAACCGCACGGTGTTGCTGAGAACAACAATCCTTTGAATGTTGGGGCTCAGGATCAGCATAGTGTTACGAGTGTTCAAGGTCTAAGTGTTGTTCCGGTTCCTCCACAGCAGCAGATGGCCAGTTTAGTAGATTATGCCTAGGATATGTTAATACAAAATCTAGGTACTCTTCTATAGAGTTTAGCTCAAGCAGTACCTTAAGCAGCACCACAACTAGTTCCACTGCCGCCACTATAAGAGGCACCCAAGATGAAGATTGACAAGCTCTAGAAGTATGGGGCTACAAATTTTCTTGGAAAAAGTGAGGACGATTAAGTTGCAACTGAATATTGGTTGGAGAAGATCGAAAGGGTCTTTAATGAGCTAAAGTGTGTTGAAGAGCACAAAGCTAGATATGATATATCTCTTCTACAAGAAAATGCTTACAACTGGTGTAAGATAGTTCTACTAAAGCTAGAGGTTCTTGAACCATTGATATAAGAGTTCTTTATGGAAGAGTTCAAGGAATAATATGTCCCTATAGTCCCCATTGATGAGAAGAAGAGAGAATTATTGAATCTCAAGCAGGGAAGGATGACGGTTTCCAAGTACTAGAGAGAATTCATTCACTTGAGTAATTATGCATCCAAGTTGATCATGGACGAGGTTGACAAGTGTTGTAGATTTGAATATGGCCTTAATGTAGAGATCAAAGATTTCATGGTAGCTCTCCAGCATGTGAGATTCTCAAAATTGGTATCCTTCACCGTTAGTGTGGAAAAGAGAAAGAGAAAGAAAGTTAAATAAGCTCATAGGAAGCCAACAATTTTAGTGGCATAGACTATAGGTGACAAAGGTCATTTCTCTTCAGGGCATTCACAAGACAGAGGATCAGGACAAAGCCATTCCCAGTCTAGTTCGTTTAGGAGGGGACCATCCTCTAGAGCTACATGTATTGTTGCTAGTACTCAGTCAGTCGAGGATACTGCACTTTTGTGTGAGATATGTCACATATTCCATGGAGGAAAGTGTTGCATATTGTTAAGAACTTGTTTCAAATATGGGTCCAAGGCCATTGCAAGAGAGATTATCCTTTGTAGTATCAAGAGGTTCCTACACAAACCAAAAGATAAGTGCTGACACAAAGGCCAGGGCTAAGGACAAGTTAGGAGTGGAGTTAGCCAGGCCACTTTTGAGACGGTGAATAGGCCAAGATCGAGTAGAACACCAGCAAGAGTCTACCACTTGAGGGCTATAGAAGAATCAGAGCTTGCAGATGTTGCTGAGAATACCTTTTCTTTTCGTAGTTGCATATTCCCCAATTGTTCATCTCAATAAACCAAGTAAATTTTGAGGATGAAATTTCTTTAAGAGGGGAAGAAATGTAACACCCAATTTTTAGGGTCTATAAGTTAGTTGGGTTGCTTAAGAGAGAGTGTAGTGGGATTAGAGTTTGAAGTTGTTCATACCTATGAATAAAGGTTTCATGGCTATGAATGTCATGTTAGGTTTTCTCATAAAAGATTTGTCACATCTATGAGAAGAGAGTGATCATGCCTATGAAGATTTATTTACGCCTATAGACGATAGTTAGCATAGTCATTAAGCATATATGTTCTTTTCTCTCTCTTCTATGAATTTTTAGCTACTCCACCGGCCCTATAACCTATGTCTACATGCCACATTCACCTTCTTCAGTTTTTACTTCCCTTATTACACAAAAATCACCATTTTGAATCCTTCTCGAAACTTGTAACTAAGAGATAAAAAGGAGTTCTTGAGGTTTAAACCAAAGGTTAGTTTAAAAGTAAGTTGAATGATTCATTTTCTGTTTTATGGTTCTAAGATAGGGATTTTTCATGTGGTAAATGCTAGAACTAGTGGAGAAGATCATCAAAAGGGTTAGGCAAGCTTAAAAAACTTGAAAAGTTTAGGCTCCATTGTTAAAGGTTAGAACATATATGCATATTAATTCCATCTTTCTTGTATGATGCCATGTTTTATGCCATGAGATGATATGAAATGTGATAAATGATAGACATAGGTTTCTAATTATGTAAATGTATAATGGTTTGCATGGGTGAAGTGTTATATAGGTTATGATGCTTAAGAGAGATTGTAGCATGATATGTGTTATGAATGTTCCAAAGGATGTTAAAGGCTTGTTGCTAGCCTGATATGTGGTTAAGTATTGATAGGAGTGATTGACATTGGTCAATCTTAGAGATCCTTACATGTGACTTTGTTATGCTCTATTTTCAGGTTTAGAAAAGCCAAAAATTCACTCCTATGATAAGGTTATCATGCCCGTGAATATAACACATGGACAAGTTTCATGCCCTTGACAAAGGGACTCTCGCTTGTGAAACATGAACCCAGAAAATGCCTAAAATGGCCATAAGCTTTTATGCCTTGTGTCATGACTAAGGAAGTCGTGAATGTTTGAGTTCACGCCTATGAACATATAGTCATATACCTGAACATATATTTCTAGTTTTCACCCTTAGTTTTTGTGGTTTGAACCACATTTGTGAATGCTTGGTTTCACGCCTGTGAACTTATAGTCACGACTGTGAATGAAGTGTGTTTAGGAGACAAAAACTTTCACGTGAATGGTTACAATTTGGTTTACCAGTAAAGAAGTACCCGTGAATTTTGGTAATTTTATTATATGCAGTTTTGGTTTTTGATGCTATGTGATGGGTGAATAGATCACATGTTATTACTTGTATACTAGTATGAGTAAATTACATGTAAGTGATGATGATGAGGTAATATATTGGTATTGATGCTATAAGCATGGTTAAATGTGATGATGATATTAAAAAGAAATGAAATATAAAGGTTAAGACTTTAAAAGCCATTTTCTCTAGTCAAGGACTTGACCTTGGAATAAGGTGTTGAGATTTGGCAAAAAGGGAAAGTTGAGACCAAGGTTTATTGGTCCTTATGAGATTTTAGAAAGAATAGGACTAGTGGCTTACCAATTAGCTCTTCCTCTAGAGCTGGAAAGAATTCATAATGTGTTCCACGTGTCGATGTTGAGGAGATATCGCTCGGACTCGACCCACATTATACCGATTGAAGAGAAAGAAGTACAGACAAACATGTCTTATAAAGAGGAACCTGTGGCTATTTTAGCACGTGAAGATAAAGTTCTCTGGAACAAGAAGTTCCTCTAGTTAAAGTCTTGTGGCGGAACCATGTAGTTGAAGAAGCCACGTGGGAAAGTGAAAAAGTGATAAAGAAGCGGTATCCCCAGTTGTTCAACCCAAAATAAACAAGTAAAATTTTGATGATGAAATTTATTTTTAAGGGGGAGAGAATGTCATATCTGCTAATTTAGGCCCTGAGTTGCACGTGTTGCAAAATTGACGCATTTAAATTCGGATTTTGACCAAAATTAATCAAATTATGATTAAATTATGTTGATATATGCCTAATTAAATGTTTATAAAGCTTAAAGAAGTTGATTTATAGTAAATAACTAAATTGCAAAATTCGATAAGTTTTGGGGTCAAATTGCAATTTACCAAAATTTAGAGGATTAATGAGATTATTTTCTAATTAACATATGAAATTTGGATTTAATTAAATTGGCCGGTGATCATAAGAAAAAGAAGAAAATTAATGTTAATTAAACCTAAGTAGCAAAGAAACGGTAAATTTGATGGGTCCCACATGAAGACTTTTATTTCACTTCTTCTTTCTTCCTTTTCTTCTTCTCCTCATTTCTTCTTTCTTTCTGCCCAAAACCAGCTAATCACGCTAGCCCTCTTTTCCACCATAGCCAACTTTGAAATCTAGAGAGAGAAAGGAAAGGAAGAGAGGGAAAATACCAAGACAAAGTGATTTTCATGATCTACAAATCTTAAGGAAGCTTAGGAGAGAAAGAAGGAAGAGAAATAAAAAGGTTTTGAAGAGAGAGAAACCTCTAAGGTTGTGATCAAGTAAAGAAAAGTGTAAAGGTAAGAAGCTTCCTTCTTCTTTTTCATCTTTTCTTAAGGAAGTTGGGGTTTTGAGCTTATTTAAAGCTTCTATGGAAGGAGAGAGTTTAGGTTTCATGAGAGAGAGTTTAGGGTTTAGAAAGTTGGAGAGAGTAAAGTTTTGATGATTAATGTATGATATTGTAGGAGCTCAAAGTGTTAAAGAATGAGCTTAAGGGAGTAAAGGTAAAGAAAAATCTACCTAAAAGATTGAAGGAAAACAATAGAGGTTTGTGCGTAATTTCAAGCAATAGTCTATCTTTATTTGAAATAATTGTTGATTTATTTGCATCTATGATGATTATGACATGAAATCATAAGTTTAGCTATAAAGAATGAGATTTTTGTGATATGTTGAGTTAAGTGATGCATGTTAGAGAATTGAGTTTTGATTAAGGCATTTTACATGTATTAGAACATGTATGTTGAGTAAAGAATTTTAGAAATGCATGAGTTTTATTTTTGGTATGATTTGGTGCAATTACAAATGAATAAGACAGTGAATATGTAGATTTCCTGCAGATAGTCACAGGTGTGACCTTTGGGTCGCGGGTGTGAACTTCCTAGTTCACGGGTGTGACTGAATTGTATCGTAGTTGTGACTTTATATGTGGAAATGGCATGATTCATTCCAGAAACGTTCACGGCTTTGAGTCATGGGTGTGAACAAATTCACAGGCGTGAATGAGTGATCATGGCTGTGAATGCTTTGTTTTTAGTAATTATGAACATTATTACCTAATAGAGTATTTAGGTAAGTAAATGAAATGAGATTGCTTATCTAGTGAAATAATGAATGTTGATACGTTTGTGAAGGTGATTAAGTAAAGAAATAGGGATGTGTCATGAATAATGAAGAAAAATGGATATGCTATGAATTTTAATGTTATTATGTAAGCCCTAAAACACCTAACTAGAACCAGATTTAGGATAGTTTGGAATGCCAAGCAGGGGGGAGTATGATGAAATCCATTAATGGTATGAATTACAAAGCCGGTAACGACACTATTATGAAGCCGGTAATGATACTATTATAAAACCGGTAATGACACTATTATTGAAGCAGGAAATGACACTTGTATGTGCACATCATATTGCCGTGTGGCACTCCTAAGTGCCTAGATGGAAACTCCATTATCCTAGTCAGGGGTTTATAGGTGTTGGGGGCTATAAAGGTGTTATAAAAGTTTAAAAGGAAATCTTGAACTGTGATACGGATATAAAAAAGATATTGAAATTAAAAAGGAAATCATGAAAGGTGATATGGAAAATAATGATATTTTGATAAAGTAAAAACAAATATAGAATATAATAATATGATTTAATATTTATGCATGCTAGGATAATATGAAATTTATATTTGCATAAAAGATAAGTAGGCATGATTTATTATATAGCAATGCATAATGCACATAATTGTATGTAATAGGGCATGAGAAAAAGAATAGCATGGTAAGATTTTAACGCATAAAATGACATGTGTTAATGCCTTGTGCATAACATAGTATATCGCTAATTTAGGCCCTGAGTCGCATGTGTCGCGAAATTAATGCGTTTGACCGATCAGAGTTTAAATTCGGATTTTTACCGAAATTAATCAAATAATGATTAAGTTATGTTGATATATACCTAATTAAGTGTTTATAAAGCTTAAAGAAATTGATTTACGGTAAAGGACTAAATTGCAGAATTTGATAAATTTTGGGATTAAATTGCAATTTATCAAAATATGGGGGATTAATGAGCTTTTTTTCTAATTAACATATGAAATTTGGACATTTTAATTGGGTTGGCCTATTTTCATAAGGAAAAGAAGAGAATTAATGTTAATTAAGTCTAAGTAGCAAAGAAATGGTCAAATTTGGTGGGTCCCATATGAAGATTTATTTCTTCTTCTTTCTTCCTGCCCAAAACAGCCAGTCACACCAACCCACTTTTCCACCATAGCCAACCTTGAAATCTAGAGAGAGAAAGGAAGGAAAAAAAGGGAAAAGAACAAGACAAAGTGATTTTCATGATCTACAAGACTTAAGGAAGCTTGGAAGAGCAAGAAGGAGGAAGAATAAACAAGTTTAATGGAGAGATAAAATCTCCAAGGTTGTGATGAAGAAAAAAAAAGGTGTAAAGGTAAGAAGTTTTTCTTCTTCTCTTTCATCTTTTCTTAAGGAAATCATGGTTTTGAGCTCATTTAGAGCTTGATTATGTATAGAGAGAGTTTAGGATTTCATGAGAGTTTTGATAAGGTAATATTTTGATGATGATTTTGTGTGTTTTAGGAGCTCAAGGAAACAAAGGAAAAGAGAAAGCTACATAGAGAAAGTGAAGGAGATTAATAAGAGGTTTATGCATAAATTAAGACAATAGTCTATATTTTATTTTCAAGTTGTATGATTTGAGAATTTGACATATGAATTAACATTATTTTGTGATAAAATTCTGAGAATGCATGTTTGCTAGACTTAGGAGTATATTTGGTAAAAATTAAATTAGGTGATTGTATGTATAATGTTGGAATTTATGGAGTAGTAAGCATATATATTGCTATAACTTGAGCTATATAATTCGGATTAATGTGTTCTTGGTTGGGTTTGAAAGCTAAGACATAGGTTTTTAACTTTTATTCAGACCATAAAATTTTGCCTAGAAAAATATATATATTTCAGACCTAGAATCTGTCCAGAAAATTCTAGAAAAAATTATTAGTGAACAGTCAATATTCAATTAATTATATCTTTTTCTAAAGAACTCCAAATTTAGTGATTCAAGTTGCATATTAAATATAAGAAATATGGCGTTAATGTTTATTTAGACCATAAAATGTAAATATGTCTGTATTTGCCCAGAAATATATATATATATATATATATATATATATATATATATATTTCGGACCTAGAATCTGTCTAGAAAATTCTGGGCAAAATTGTTAGTGAACAGTCAGTATTCAATTAACCATATATTTTTCTACAGAACTCCAAATTTAGTGATTTAAGTTTCATATTAAAGCTAAGACATAGGGCAATTGGTAGGGGTCATCCCGCTGTTGTTGCTCACGAATCCCTTTCTAGTGGACTGATTTCAACCCAATTCCCCGCGAAGGGGAAAGATGGGCTCTCAAAACAAAAAAAGGAGATCTGAATTCAGTATTGCTTTCATTACTCACTGGTTTTATTCAGACATAAAATCTAAATATGTCTAGATTTTCCCATATATATATATATATATATATATATTAAAGAATAGAATATGTGTGCCTAATTCAAAAGAGCTGAAGTAAGACATTCTCAAGGAAGAATATGAGACAATGTATATGATGTATTCCTGTGGTAATAAGATGTATCAAAATTTGACGGCTCAATATTGGTGGCTAGCATGAAAAAGGACATCACTGAGTATGTTGTAAGATGTTTGATTTGCCAACAAGTTAAAGTAGAGCACTAGTTACCTATCAAATTGCTACAACCAATAGCCATACTAGAGTGGAAATAGGAAAAAGTCACTATGAAATCTGTTACTAATCCACCCATGACTTAGAAGAAACATAGTGTTGTTTGGGTAATAGTGGATCAATTGATGAAGTCAACATATTTCCTACCTACTAGGTTTGATTACTCACTAAACAATCTAGTTTAGATTTATGTGAACAAGATAGTATGGCTATATGAAGTACCTATGTCCATTATATCTTATAGAGATATCATATTCACTTCTCAGTTTAAGAAGAGTTTACATAAGGCATATGGTACCTGACTTAGTTTCAACAAATTGTTCCACCTGTAGACAGACAATCAATTAAAGTAGGTAATCTAGTTATTAGAAGATATAATAAGAAGCTATGTCCTATAATTTGAAGGAAGCTGAGATAGATACTTGCCTCTTATGGAGTTTTCTTATAATTATAGCCATTAGACAAGCACTAGTATGGCTCCTTAAGATGCTTTATATGGAATGAAGTGTAGGACACCTGTATGCTAGACATAGTTATGTGAGAAGAAGCTAATAGGGCCAAATTTGGTACAATAAACTGAAGAGAAATTAAAGATAATTAAGGAAAGGCTAAAGGCAACCGGAAATCTATAGAAATCATATGTTAACTTAACGAGGTGAGATATAAAGTATGTCGTGGGCAACAAAGTATTTTTTATGGTATCATATTGGAAGAAAGAACTAAGTTTTGGCAAGGAAGTGAAGTTGAGTCTGAGATTTATTGGCCCAAATGAAGTCCTAGAAAGAATCGAACTAGTAGTGTATCGTTTAGCCTTACCACTAGAGCTAGACATAGTACATAATGTATTTCATATATCTATGCTATAAAGATACAGATCAGATCCGACACATTATTATCAGCTAAAAGTATAGATGTGCATACATATATGAAGTATGAAGAAGAAACTGTCGCCATTCTTGTAATGCTTGATTTTTAGGGTTTAAAAGTTAAATGGGCTACTAAGAGATAAAGTGGGCAGATTATGGTTTAAAAGGGTTGATAATAGTGATGCTTTTGCACTCGAGAAAGTGTTGTGTTTTCAAAATGGTAGAGTTTTAGAAGTATTCATACTCGTGAAGAGTTTGTCATAGCCATGAATGTTGTGGCTTAGGGTCATTCTCGTGAAAGGCTTTTTCACGGCTGTGACATGGTGATTCATGCCAGTGAAGAAGGTCTCATGTCCATCAACTATGATTAGTCTAGTAGGTGAGCCAAAGCCGTGTTTTTCTCTTTCTCCTATGCCTCTTTTGTTGGGTTTTGAAGAATGAATCATATCCATAAATGCAGCGGAAAAATAAAATTTTCAAAACCCGAAACAAAAAATCATACTTGTGCCATTAAAACTAATTTATATAAATATAAAGATTAGAAATTATATCTTGTAATTTCTTATTTGTTCTTCAAATCTTCACTTTGTTGGGTTGTAGCAAACTACAACAATCCACACTTCTCTAATGATAATCCATGTGAAGAATGAAGAAAAAACTATCAAGAGAAATGGTTTGAACAAATTGAAAGTGCTAGCTTTGAAAGTGTTCTTTAGAGAATTTTGTTGTGTCTTAAAAATATTTTTTTCATAAAAAAATATTTTCATGTCTATTTTATGTCATTTGATGCATTTTCTATTTGAATCAAATTCAAAGAAAAGATGAAAAGTCAAAAATGGAGAAAAAGAGAAATGAATGAATAGTAATTGAATCCATACTCATTGAGCATTGTTTGAGCCATTTCAATTAAAGTTCAATTTTTCCTTTCGACTACCCCTTTTTGCTGAGGTGTCCTAGGAGTTGAAAAATTATGTGATACACCATGTTCTAGAAAAAAGTTTTTAAAGTTTTCATTTTCAAATTCTTTGCCATGATCGCTTCTTATATTTGAAATAAAATATCTTTTTTCATTTTGAACTCTCCTAGCAAAATTTTGGAAAGATTCAAAAGTATCGCTCTTTTGAGCTAAGAAAATTACCCAAGTGAATCTAGAGTAATCATCAACAATGAAAAATGCATAGTGTTTACCTCATAAACTAGCAACTCTAGTAGGTCCAAAAAGATCCAAATGCAAAAGTTGTAAAGGCTTGGAGATACTTACGATATTTTTGGATTTGAAAGATGACTTATGTTATTTTCCTCTTTGGCAAGGTTCACATGTCTTATCCCTTTCAAATTTGACTTTTGGAAGTCACTTACTGGCTCTCCTTTGCTAAGGCTTTAAATTAAATCTATGCTTGCATGACCAAGCTTTCTATGCCACAGCCAAAATTCATCACTAATAGTCATAAGACACTTAGAGAAAAGATTAGATATTTTGTGTAAGTTTATTATGTAAGTATTGACATCTCTCTCTCCTTTGAATATCTCTTGGCCACTTAAAAAGGTTACAAGACATTCATTTGAGGTAAAGATTACTTGGTTTCCCTTATCACATAATTGACTTACACATAACAAATTATGTTTCAGACCATCAACAAATAAAACATCTTCAATAAAAGTAGTATTATTAATACCAATAGAGTCAATGTCAATTACCTTACCCTTAGCATTGTTTCCAAAGGTTACCTTACCACCATCAATACTTTTAATGTGATTGAATAGTTTTTTGTTTCCAGTCATATGCCTTGAGCATCCACTATCCACAAGCCAAACATTTTCTTTTATAGTGAACTTGAGGCATACCTATAAAATCACAATTCAAGTTTGGTTTTTAGATACCAAAATGAACTTAGGTCCTTCGAGGTTAGCATATGAAGGTTCCTAATGAGCCTTACTTATCCAACAATGTTTATTGATATAACCAAATTTCATACAATAATTACATTGTTTAGCTCTAAACATATTTTTTGGTTTTACCATGCTTTTGGGTCTCCTTATCTTTTTAGATGGAGTTTGTGAGCAATGACATGCACATGCTTAATGAATAGGTGTTTTCCTTGGTGCATGCCTTTTATTCATAAAAGCATGATTGGTCTTTTGAGGTTTCCCTTTTAAGCCAAGTGACCCTTGGGGCTATTACCTCAATTGTGGAGGTTTGAGGTGTACTAGACTTAACAAAAGTAGTCTTGTGAGATGATGTTCTATTAAATCCTAGACCATGTCTTATTAAAGGTGGTCTTTGAGAAACTATGAGTGTATCTAAACTCTCATTGCCTTTATGAAATCTTGAAATAGAGTTTCTAAGTTCCTCAACTTTATTTTTCAAAATATTGTTTTCTTTAAGTAAGGATTTAGTTGAGGGTCTAGAGGAATACTCATCTAATGATTTTTGAAGACTTTCATTAGAGGTTTTAAAATCAAGATTTTCTTTTTGTAAAACTTCCATTTTGTTTTTCACATCTAAGATATTCTTTTTGTAAGTATTGAATCTACTTCTATATTTTTCTAATTCTAGGTTCAATACTTCTATTAGGCTCTACTCATTATCATCTTCACTATCACTATTATTATCACTACTATCATTATTAAATGAACATGAGTAAGAACAACCTACCTCTTCCGTGAAATGATCCTCTAAAGCCATTAAGCATAGGTTGACCTCTTCTCCTTCATAATCATTTTTTTCGCTTGAGAAGGTTTCTTCATCCTATGTGGCTTTGTGACCTTTCTCCTTATTATCTTTTTGAAATTAGTTTCTTCATCCTATGTGGCTTTGTGACCTTTCTCCCCATTATCTTTTTGAAATTTTTTCTTGAGCTTTGGACATTCTAGTTTGATATCTCCTTTCTTCTAACATTCTTAACATTTTACCTCCTATTTATTTCTTTGAGAGTCATTCGATGAGTGTTTGAGGGTTCTTTGTTTGAAGTTTTGAGAATTGCGAAGTCTCTTTTCAATATTTCTTTTTAATCTTCTTGAGAGCATGGAAATGTCCTCATTTGCATCATCACTATTTTCTTCATCATCTCCAATTTATTCTTGAGATTTTGAAGTAGAGGCTTTGAGTGCTAGAGACTTTCTCTTTTCTGGTTCGACTTCAAGTTCTTTATCTCTTTTTACTGCCATTTCATGCATTAGAAGCTTGCCAATAAACACATCGGTAGGCATGACACTCATGTCTTTATTGGCTTATTCTATCCCCACAACTCTTGAACCATAGTCTTTGAGAGAAAGGCTTCTCAGAATTTTGTTGTTCACATCTTCCAAGCTTAAATGCTTTCCAAGCTTTCTCATGCCATTGATGATGGCTAGAAGACGGTTCGTCATATCGGCGATGGATTCATTGGATTTCATTTTGAATAGTTCATATTCTGATGTGAGAAGTTGAATCTACTTGGATTTAACTTGTTTGGTTCCTTCATGATAAATCTCCAATGTCTTTCATATACTATATGTAGTAGGACAATGTTGGATTCTACCACATTCTTCAATAGATAGGGAGCTTGTGAGGATTGTCATAGCTTTTTTGTTTTCGAAATTCACTCTTCGTTGAGGCTTTATCCAATCATCTCTTAAAAGAACTTCTTCTTCACCATCAACCCCTCTCTTGGTTGGTGGTGTCCATTCTTTCCGAATACTATCCCAGACGTTAATTCCCTCACTATCTAGAAATGTCTCCATCCAGAATTTCCAATGAGCATAGTTTGCTCCATCGAAGTAAGGCTTAAGACTTTGAAATCCTTCACTAGCCATTTCTTGATCTTTGCTAGTGCTTTTTAGGCTTTGTTGCTAGACAAGCTTTGATATCAATTGTTGCCCATACAATGAACCAAGAAGGGGGTTGAATTGGTTAGTAAATAAAATTTTCTTAACTTTAAGGTGCGGAATAAAATAAATAAAGTAGGAAAGAAAAGAATTCACATACAAGATTTATAGACGTTCGAGTATTAACAAACCCTACTCTCCCCAATCTTGATTGGGTGTTTTACTAACACACTAAGTGTTATAATGGAGTTTTACAAGTTCACTCCCAACTATGGTGTTTCTCTTAATTGGCTAACACCTAACCCAGAAATTCCCTTGTGTTTTTCAATGGCTCACACAAAAACCAATTTCTTGTGTTTTATGGCTCACACAATAAACCCTTACAAGTATTTCACTCTTAACCCAATATACCCAAACTCACTTGAGTAATTGATTACAATGAAAACACTCACCAACCTACAATGCTCAGAAATTATGAGCAATTAGATTTACGCAAATAATAGAGGTTTGTTGAGAGAAATAATTAATGCACAAGGCTACAACAAGACTAATTGATAGAAAGTAATTGTTGATCTTTTTCTTCTTGTTTAGGATTCATAAATGACTTACATTTATACTTCCTCTATGAATTATAACCATTTGGGTGCATTTAATATGAAAATAGTCGTTGAACCAACTCTTAACTTCGACCCTGACATATTTCTCTATCCTCATTCATGGGCGTGAATATATGTGTCACGGTCATGAATGTTCTTCCAAGCCATGGTCCAAGTGGTGACTCTGGTCGTGAAGCTCTCTGAAAGAATTTGAAGTGTTTTGATCATGGGCATGACTTTATACTTTCATTGGCGTGAATATTCTTCCAAGTCATGGTCCAAGTGGTGACTCTGGCCGTAAAGCTCTCTGGAAGAATTGACATGTTTTGTTACTAGCGTGACTAAATGATCATTCACGGTTGGTATGATCCTTCATGGTTGTAAATTTTGAATAGTGGAAGGTTGGCGCTCAGCTATATTCAAGGGCGTGATATAATTAGTCACGGGCGTGACTTTGCTAATTCTTTTGATTTTAATCTTCATAAGTTCTCTTTCAATTTTTCTTCAAGTTCTAATCAAGATATATCCTGTTTAACACACTTAGAACAAAAACATTGTTAAATGCATTATTACTATTTTTTTTCAACACCAAAATGACGAAAATACCTCTCAAGATTCAACGTATTATATTAAAAAAATTGCATGAGATTTTAATCTTGATAATGATGATTATTATATAATGTTAATGGATTTGTTTTTGTATGTGTGAAATTAGGTTGCCTTAAAATGGTTAAATGGTTGCAATTGTGGAATTATATGTTAATTGAAACTTATATGAGTATAGTGATGTGTTTAGGAAGTGGCTGAAATGGTATGAATTGGTGCAGTGTGCCTTGGAGTGAATTTGGGATTAAAAAAGTGGTTTTACAACCTTGTTCATCATTATGAACATTACTTAAAAAAAGTACTATTCATTTTAGATTCACTGACGGCTGGGAATAAAACAGAGTGTTATGAGAGCAAAGTTATCCCACATTAATTCACAAGCATGAATCTTGTTTCCTGGTTGTGAAGAAGTTCCAACATTATTGTTAAACCTTGAGGGGTATTTCCGTTATTTTGATGATAACAAATAAAATAGCAATATTGTATTTAACATACTTGTTTTCTAAGTCTATTTAACAGGGTATGGAATAAAATAGCAAGAATGGAGATTGGAAGAATAATCCTTGAAAGACAAAATTAAGGAAGTAGCATGTTCACGCCGGTGAGCCTATGTGTCACGCCCGTGAAAGAGCTAACCGTTACCAAAACCAACATTTGAAGTTCACGACCATGAAGGAAGAACAAACTGTGAAATAGACATTTAAGTCACGCTCGTGAATTAAAATGTCACGCCCGTGAATGTTCATGGCATTTTCATCCAGAGAGCTTCAGGACCAAAGTCACCACTTAGATCACGGCCGGAAAGATTGTCACGCCTGTGAAGATGTATGTCACGCTCGTGACCCAATATTTCAAAACATTCCAGAGAGCTTCACGACCAAGGTCACCACTTCAGTCACGGCTTGGGAAGAAATGTCACGCCTGTGACAAACATAGTCATGCCCGTGAATGATGAAAGAGAAAAATGTCAGGCGCGATTATTTGGTTGGTACAATGGCTAGTTTCATAATAAATGCACCCTAACTGCTATAATCAGCCAAGAGAGTATAAATAGAAGTCATTTATGCATTCAGTACAAGAGGATAGCAAATACTTTAAATCAAAATCTTATTACAAGCTATTTGTACATTCAATACTTTGAGAACCAATATCAATTCTCTGTAAAACTCTTTTTGCTCTTCATTCATTGAGCAATAAAGATTTGTGGGTGTTTCTCTCTGTAATCATTTATTACTCAAGTGAGTTTTGGGTATTTTTGGGTTAAGAGTAGAACACTTATAAGGGTTAGTTGTGTGAGCCTTTAAAACACAAATTAAAGGTTGTTTGTGTGAGCCTGTAAAACACAAGATAAAAGGTTGTTTGTGTTAGCCTTTAAAACAAAAAGTAAAGGTTGTTTGTGTGAGCCTGTAAAACACAAGATAAAAGGTTGTTTATGTGAGCCTATAAAGCACAAGGAATTGGTTATTGTGTGAGCCATTAAAACACAAGGGATTTCTGGGTTAGGTGTGAGCCATTGTGAGAAACACCATAGTTGGGAGTGAGCTTGTAAAACTCCATTGTAACACTTAGTGTGTTAGTGAAACTCCCAATTGCGATTGGGGAGAGGAGTAGGGTTTGTTAACACCCGAACCACTATAAAAATCCTTATGTAAAATTTCTCTATCCCTCCTAAAATTAATTTTTTATTTCTGCACTTTAAAATTTATTTTTTGAAACTCCAATTCAACTCCCCTTCTTGGCTTAATATATGGGCAACAATTGGTATCAGATCTTAGTCTAGCATCAAAGCCTAAAAAGCGCCAGTAAAGATTAAGATATGGCCAGTGAAGGATTCCAAAGTCTCAAACCTTACTTTGATGGAGTAAATTATGCCCATTGGAAGTTTCGGATGGAGACATATCTGTATAGTGAAGGAATTGATGTCTGGGATAGTGTAAGAAAAGAATGGACACCACCAACCAGAAGAGGAGCTGATGGTGAAGAAGAAATCATGTCAATAGATGATTGGATAGAGCCTCAAAGAAGAGCAAATTTCAAAAATAAGAAGGCAATGACAATTCTATCGAGGTCATTATCTATTGAAGAATATGGAAGATTACAACACTGCCCAACAACATACAGCATGTGAAAACATTGGAAAATTATCATGAAGGAACTAAGCAAGTCAAATCCAAGAAGATTCAACTTCTGACCTCAGAATATGAGCTCTTCAAGATGAAATCCAATGAGTCAATCACTGACATGACCAACCATCTTCTAGCCATTATAAATGGAATGAGGAAACTTGGGAAGCATCTGAGTTTGGAGGATGTAAACAACAAAATCCTGAGAAGTCTTCCTCTTAAAGACTATGACTCAAGAGTTGTTGGCATAGAAGAAGCAAATGAAGATATGAGCATCATGAATACTGATGTGCTGATTGGCAAACTTCTTACACATGAAATGGTAGTGAAAAGAGATAGAGAGCTTGAAGCATAGCTAGAGAAAAGAAAGCCCTTAGCACTCAAAGCCTATACTTCAAAATCGCAAGAAGAAAGTGAAGATGATGAAGAAATGAGTGATGATGAAAATGAGGACATTGTTATGCTTTCAAGGAGACTAAAAAGAATCATTGAGAAGAAAATGAGCAGCTCCAAAAAATTCAGGCAAATAAACCTCAAACAAGCTTCTAATGATGCACAAAGAAGTAAGGAAGAGGTAAAGTGCTATGAGTGTGGAAAGAAAGGACATATCAAACCAAAATGTCCAAGGCTCAAGAAGAATAAGAGCAAATACCAGGAAGACAATGGGGAGAAAGGTCACAAAGCCACATGGGATGATGAAAGTTCTTCAAGTGAAAAAGATGATAATGAAAGGGAAGAGGTCAACCTATACTTCATGGCTATTAAAGATCATGTCTCGAATAAGGTAAGATCACTACACTCATACTCTTTGAACAATGATAGTAGTGATAATGATGATGATAGTGATGATGATGATGATGATGAGCAAAGGCTAATAGAAGAATTAAATCTAGAATTAGAGAAATATAGAAGTAAATTTAGTACTTATAGAAATAACATCTCTAATTTGAAAAATAAGATAGATGATTTAGAAAAGGAAAACATAAAGCTTAAATCATCTAATGAATCTCTCCAAAAGTCATTAGATGAATATTCATCAAGACCCTCAACTGCTTCCTTAAAGAAAATAACACTTTGAAAAATGAAGTTGAGGAACTTAGAAATTCCATTTCTAAATTTCACAAAGGTAAAGAAAGCTTAGATACTCTCATTGTGTCTCAAAGATCACCCTTAATTAGACATGGTCTAGGATTTAAGGACACATCATCATCTTGTCACAAAACCATCTTTGTTAAGTCTAGTGAACCTCACATCTCCACACTTGTTAGAACAACACTAAGAAATAAACATATTAAACCTTCTATACATAAACAGAATAATCATGCCTTTATATATAGGAAGCATGCATCTAGAAAATCTACAATTAATCATAACTGTGTGTGTCATCATTCTCAAAATAAGTTTGATAGAAAAGTGGTATTCAAAAATATTGTAAGACCAGAAAACAAATTTAAACCAAAATAATGTAATTATTGTATGAAAATGGGTCACATAAATAAATATTGGTGGATAAGGAAGGCTTATTGGGAACCTTCATTGCTAACCCCCAAGGACCCAAGCTCATTTGGGTACCTAAAAATCATACTTGAATTGTAATTCTATAGGTATGCCTCAATTCCACAATAAATAAAAATGCTTGGCTAGTAGAGTGGATGCTCAAGGCATATGACAGGAGACAAAGAACTTTTCAATGAAATCAAAAGTATTGATGGAGGTAAAGTTACCTTTGAAAACAATGCAAAGGGTAAGGTAATTGGCATTGGTTCTATTGGTATTAATGGCACTTCTTTTATTAAAGATGTCTTACTTGTTGATGGCTTGAAACATAACTTGTTAAGTGTAAGTCAATTATGTCATAAAGGAAACAAAGTAATTTTTACTTCAAATGAAGGTCTTGTGATCACTATCGATCGTCAGGAGATATTTAAAGGAAATAGAGATGTCAATACATATATAATAAACTTACATGAACTATCTAACCATTCCTCTAAGTGTCTTGTGACTACTAGTGATGAATCTTGGCTGTGGCATAAAAGGCTTTGTCATGCTAACATGGACTTAATACAAAGCCTCAGCACAGGAGAACTAGTAAAAGGACTGCCAAAAGTTAAATATGAAAAAGGCAAGACATGTGAACCTTGCCAAAGAGGAAAGCAACACAAGTCATCCTTCAACTCCTGCATTTAGACTTATTCGGACCTACTAGAATTGCTAGCTTAAGAGGAAAACATTATGCATTTGTCATCATAAATGATTACTCTAGATTTACTTGGGTAATTTTCTTAGCTCAAAAGAGTGATGCTTTTGAAAATTTCAAAAACTTTGCTAAAAGAGTTCAAAATGAAAAAAGGTACTGTATTTCAAAGATAAGAAGTGATCATGGGAAAGAATTTGAAAATGAAAATTTTGAAAGCTTTTGTCTTGAACATGGCATTTCACATAATTTCTCATCTCCTAGGACACCTCAACAAAATGGGGTAGTTGAAAGGAAAAATCGAACTTTAATTGAAATGGCTAGAACAATGCTCAAAGAATATGATTTACCAACTTACTTTTGGGCAGAAGCCACAAACATTGCATGTTATATTTCAAATCGAGTTTTCAAAAGACCTCTTTTAAACAAAACCTCATTTGAGCTATGGAATGGAAGAAAGCCCTTGATATCATACTTTAGAGTATTTGGATGCAAGTGCTTTATATTGAATACCAAGGACAATCTTGGAAAATTTGCCTCTAAATCTGATGAAGGTATCTTTTTAGGATACTCTACAACCAGCAAAGCATATAGAGTTTTTAACAAAAGATCATTAACTGTTGAAGAATCCATGCATGTTGTTTTTAATGAATCTAGTAGACTTGATCTTGTGAAAGGTAGTGTTCTTGATGATGTTGTAGGTAACATGGAAAGACTTGATCTTGGAAATGGGAAAGAAGAAAATGATCAAGAAGATTCACATCAAAATGGTTCTCTACCTCAAACTCAAGAAGAAAATGAACAAGAACTCCCAAAAGAATGGAGAATGACGAAAGATCATCCAAAAGAGCAAATCATTGGTGATCTCTCAAGGGGAGTAAGTACTAGATCTCATTTCAAACATTTAGTCACTGACATTGCTGTTATTTCACAAATTGAGCCTAAAAATATTAATGAGGCTCTTAATGATGAAAGTTGGGTATTTGCCATGCAAGAGGAACTCAACCAATTTGAGAGAAGTAAGGTATGGACCTTAGTACCTAGACCCAAGGATCATCAAATCATAGGTACCAAATGGGTATTTAGAAATAAACTAGATGAACAAGGTTCAATAATTAGGAATAAGGCTAGATTAGTTGCAAAAGGATATAATTAGGAAGAAGGTATAGATTATGATGAAACCTATGCACCTATAGCTAGATTAGAAGCCATAAGAATACTCTTAGCATATGCAAGTCACATGAATTTCAAACTTTTTCAAATGGATGTGAAAAGTGCATTTCTAAATGGTTATATAGAAGAAGAAGTGTATGTAGAACAACCACCAGGCTTTGAAAGCTATGATTTGCCAAATCATGTTTTTAAACTTTCAAAAGCTTTATATGGTTTGAAACAAGCCCCAAGAGCTTGGTATGAGAGACTAAGTTCTTTTCTATTAGAAAATAGCTTTACAAAGGGAAATATTGACACCACATTATTCATTAAAAAGCATAAGCATGATATACTAATTGTTGAAATATATGTTGATGATATAATATTTGGTTCTACTAATGAGTTGCTTTGTCAAGAATTTGCTAAGTGTATGACTAGGGAATTTGAAATGAGCATGATGGGAGAGCTTAAGTATTTCCTTGGTCTACAAATAAAGCAAAGCAATGAGGGCATATTCATCAACCAATCCAAATATGCCAAAGATTTAATTAAGAAATTTGGTATGGAAGGATGCAAGAATGCCAAGACTCCTATGAGCACATCAATAAAATTGGACAAGGATGAAAAAGGTAAGAGCATTAATGAAAAGCTTTTATAGAGGTATGATCGGATCTCTTTTATATCTTACTGCATCTAGAACTGATATAATGTATAGTATTTGCTTGTGTGCTCGATTTCAATCATGTCCTAAAGAATCTCATTTAAATGCAGTAAAAAGGATTCTAAGATATTTACATGGATCTTTGCATCTACGTTTATGGTATCCTAGAAATTCATCCTTTTATATTATAGGATATTCAGATGCAGACTATGCTGGTAGTCTTTTGGATAGAAAAAGTATTTCAGGTACTTGTCACTTTATTGGAGAATGCTTAGTTTCTTGGTTTAGCAAGAAACAAGTTTCATTTGCTCTTTCAACTGCTGAAGTAGAGTAGGTAGCAGCTGGTTGTTGCTGTACTCAAATTCTTTGGATGAAACAACAACTTAAGGACTATGGTCATGAAATAAACCATATACCTATTAAATGTGACAATACAAGTGCTATAAATCTTTCAATGAATCCTATTCAACACTCAAGAAGTAAGCATATTGACATTAGACATCACTTTATTAGAGATCATGTTCAATATGGAGATGTTGCATTAGAATTTATAAGAACAGAAAATCAATTGGCAGATATTTTTACTAAGTCTCTAAATGAGGAAATATTTAAGTTCATTAGAAGAGAACTTGGTATGATTGATGGATTAACCTTGTGATTGCTAAATTATGAAATCTTAATTGATGATCTTAATTTTGTATCATATCACTAGATATAAGGTAGTAATTTTGATGAAAATTTATGTTATAAGGGATAGAATCTTTATTGAAATAATTTAGTCTTGTTTTTAGAACTTAATTTTATTTGATGAAAATTTTAGGGGCATCACTCCCGTGACATATGTTCACGCCCGTGACTTAAATAGCCAAAAGAGGCAGTTTCGTTCACGACTTGATTCATGACATGGTTCACGGCTTCAAGTGGTGAAGCTTATATTCACGGCTTCATTCACTCCCGTGAAAAGACCTGTTCACGCCCGTGACATATTTTCACACCCGTGAACCTTTACACCCCCAAAACTCACAGAGGCGTTCACGCCTTGAGTCACGTCTTGCTTCACAGGCATAAGTAGTGAAATTCAACCTTTCACGCCCATGACTATTGTTTCTGTAACACCCTCCTCACCCCAGCAGCTCGTGCCCGAATAAGGGAGTGCTACCTCTTACTTCATCAGTTAAAAGATCATTATTAAATTTTTGTACACATGAAAATCATTCATTTTTTTTAATTTACTATTTATTTACTTTGCAGCATAAAAGAAAAGTCATAATATTAAAGATAAAAATACATTTTATTTAATAACATCTTCTTTATAAAGTGTACCATTTATTTTACAAATACTACAAAATAAAATTTAAAAACATAAATACAACAGATGTGTGACCCACGGTGGTTCAAATATGCTGCTTTACTGGGTCAGGTCGCCGCTAGCTTTATTTATTACTGTCTACTTATTCTTTGTTATACCTGCGCGAGAGAAACTCCCACGCTAAGCTCTTGGCTTAGTGGTGCATATAAATAAGGCAATAAACTATTTTATGCAATCATGCATTATCATATATCAACTCATGCTTAATCATATTCTCATGCAAATATACATATCATGGTATTATAGCATGTATAAACATCAGATCATATTCTTTTATCTCATACTTGTTTACTTTACTAAAACATCATTATATAACATGTCATAATCAATCATGTTACAAGTCATTATTTCTTTTATTTTCCATGTCACAATTCATAATTCCATTTTAAATTCCAATAATTCATTTATGTTCCACAACTTCTTTATTTATGTCCTTATTTATGCCCAAGACACCTATGAACCACTAACTAGGATAACGGAGTTGTCATCCCGGCACTTAGGAGTGCCACCCGGGCAATATGATGTGCGCATGTAAGTGCCAAACCCGGCGTAGATAATAATGTCATACCCGGCATAAATAATAATGTCAAACCCGGCGTAGATAACAATACCAAACCCGGCGTAGATAATCATACCATTAATGGATTTAATCATTTTCATCATACTCCCCCCCTATTTGGCATGCCAAACTATCCTAAGTTGGTTCGGTGTTCTAGGGCTTATACAATCTCATTAAAATTCACAACAATTATATTCACACTTTTCATGCATTTAATGTCTCAAAATAATTACATAATCACTCAATCAGAATAATATTTACATAATATAACAAGGTCCACATCATTTTACTCATTTCATTCCTCATCTCATATGCTGTCCTGCCACTGGCAGATTCTGTTCTCAGTCTTGGACCTTAATTTTGGTCCTGTTAAGTTATTAATTTAGTTTCGAGGTATTCTTAACAATTTTAAATCTGGATCTTAGCTTTAACATGAAACTGGAATCACTTAATTCTAAGTTCTTTATCAAAAGATATGATAAAATTACCACTGACTGGTCACTAAACAATTCTGCCCGGAATTTCCTAGACAGATTCTTAGACGGAACTTTATGAATTTTTCTGGAAAATTACAGACATATTCAGATATTATTGTCTAAATAAAAATTATAGCCTTAAGTCTTAGCTTTCAAACAAAACAAATAACACACAAATCCAAGCTCCAGAACTCAAGTTATAAAAGTTTAAGTACTTACTGCTTATTACTAACAATTCTGCCCAGAATTTCTGGACAGATTCTATGTTCAAAATTTATGAATTTTTCTGGAAAATTACAGACATATTCAGATTTTATGGTCTAAATGAACGTTATAGTCCTATGTCTCATCTCTCAAACCCAACAAACAACATGCAAAACCGAGTTCCAGAAAATAAGTTATAACAATTTAAGTGAACACTGCTCGTCAATTTCCAGCAAAGAACATACCAACCAATCACATTCAATTTTTACCAAATTAAATCCTAAGTCTAGCAAACATGCATCCCCAAGATTTTTCATCAAAATTAATATTAATTCAAAATCATCAACATGCCAAATAATTAAATTATGCAATTAAAACAAAATTAAAATAGGCTATTGCCTTAGATTATGCACAAACCTCTCTTTTTCTCTTTTCTTTCTCTTTACTTTTCTTTCTCCTTTCCTTTGCTCCTTTGAGCCAAATCCTTGTCACTTTGAGTTCCTAAAGTTCATAAACAGATTATTAAAATTCATAAACCTAATTTTCTCCCTTTCTCCTTACTCTCTTAAGCTTCCTTAAGCATGAGAATGGGATTTTACCTTACTTTTTCTCTCTTTTCTCACTTTCTCTTTCTAAAATCAAGCTTTAGCTATGGAGGAAGAAGGGAAAACGTGGCTGATTTGAGAGAACAGAATTTTCCTCAATGAAAAATGGATAAGGAAGAGAAAGAAGCAATCAAGAACAAAGTGACAAAAGTCATTAAAATGGGGGACACATAAGCCATATTCTAGAAACCTTAATTAATGTCATATGCATGTATCTTCATTTGCTTATTAAACTTTGCCATTTGGTGTATTGGACTTCAAGAAACATGGGAGATACTTAATGATGGAAAAATTCTAGATCAATGGTGATAATTAAGAAAGGATAAGCACTTAAGAATAAAGTGACAAAATTAGATAATTATTGGAGACACCTAAGCATTTTCTAGAAACTTTTCATTAATTTCTAATTCATGTATGTCAATTGACTTCTAAAAGTTGCCACTTGGTGTGGCTGGCCTCCATATGCATTTTATGTCCCAATTCATGCATTTAATTTATGATTATCCCCTTTAAATCCTCCAATTTTCGATAAATTGCAAATTGACCCCTAAACTTTTCAAAATTTGCAATTTAGTCCTCTACCGAAATTTAACATCTTAAAATATTTAGACCACTTTATTAGGTATTTTCCATACCTAATTGTCATTATTTTCATTATTTTTCAATAAAAATCCAAATTTAGACTTTGGTCAACCCAACGAGTCGATTTTACAACTCGCGTGACTTAGGTCTAAATTAGCGGATATGACATTCTCTCCCCCTTAAAATAAATTTCGTCCTCGAAATTTACCTGTTAATTTTGTGAACAATTGTGGATATTGCCTCTTCATGACTTCTTCATTCTCCCATGTGGCTTCTTCAGTAGCATGATTCTGCCATAGTACCTTAACTAATGGAACTTTCTTGTTTCGTAAAACTTTTTCTTCACGTTCTAATATAGCTACCGGTTCCTCTTCATAAGTCAAATTTGGTTGTACTTCTATCTCCTCAGTTGGAATAACATGAGTCGGATCAGACCTATATCTCCTTAGCATAGATACATGGAAAACATTATGGATTTTATCCAACTCTGGTGGAAGTGCTAACCGATATGCTACTGGTCTGATTTTTTCCAAAATCTCATAAGGACCAATGAACCTCGGACTTAACTTTCCCTTTTTACCGAATCTCAATACTTTCTTCCAAGGTGAAACTTTAAGAAACACTTTATCTCCCACATCATATTCAATGTCTCGCCTCTTGAGATCAGCATATGATTTCTGTCGATCTTGTGCGGCTTTCAATCTTTCTTGGATAATTCTAACCTTTTCTTCTGTTTGTTGCACTAAGTATGACCCTATCAACTTCTTTTCACTCAATTTGGTCCAACAGATTGGTGTCCTGCATTTTCTTCCATACAATGCCTCATACGGAGCCATGCCTATGCTTGTCTGATAACTATTGTTGTAGGCAAACTCCATAAGAGGTAGATGTCTACCCCAACTTCCTTCAAACTCGAGCACACAGCTTCTCATCATATCCTCTAACAACTGAATAACTCGCTCTGATTGTCCATCCGTCTGTGGATGAAAAGCCGTGCTGAAATTGAGTCGAGTTCCCAAAGCTTGCTGTAGGCTCTTCCAGAATTGTGATGTAAATCTGGGATCTCTATCAGATATGATGGACATTGGCACTCCATGCAACCTCACTATCTCACTTATATAAATTTCGGCTAGCTTGTTCAATGAATAATCCATTCTGACTGGTAAGAAATGTGCCGACTTTGTCAATCGATCCACTATCACCCACACTGCATCATGCTTTCTCTGAGTCATCGGTAAACCGGACACAAAATCCATCGTGACTCTTTCCCATTTCCATTCTGGAATCGGTATTGGTTGCAGCAATCCTGTGGGCAACTGGTGTTCCGCTTTCACTTGTTGACAAGTTAGACACTTAGCAACATATTCAGTGATATCCTTCTTCATTCCTGGCCACCAGTATTGAGTTTTCAAGTCTTGATACATCTTGTTCCCGCCTGGATGCATGGTATATACCGTTTCATGTGCTTCTTTTAAAATATCGGACTTCAGCTCTTCTACACCAGGCACACAAATCCTATTCTTGAAGTACACTGTCATCCTCTGTCCATGAAAAATCAGGATTTTCTCCCTTTTTCACTGCCTCGACTATCTCTACTAACTTTTCATCTTGCTTTTGAGCATCTTTGATCTTCTGCATCAAAGTAGATTGTATTCGCATCTCCGCTAAAATTTTCCTGCTTAGTGCATCTGCAACCACATTAGCTTTTCCTGGCTGGTAGTCGATCACATAGTCATAATCTTTAATCAACTCCAACCATCTTCGTTGTCTCAGATTCAACTCTTTCTGTGAGGGAAGGTCCTTAAGACTTTTGTGATCTGTGTAGATATAACATCTTTCCCCATACAGATAATGTCTCCAGATCTTAAGAGCAAAAACTATCGCAGCTAACTCCAAATCATGTGTCGGATAGTTAAGCTCGTGAGGTTTAAGTTGTCTTGAAGCATAAGCAATCACCTTTCCTTCTTGCATAAGAACACAACCTAGACCATTATGACTAGCATCACTGTACACAACAAAGTCTTTTCCTATAATAGGCTGAGTCAAAACTGGTGCTTTAGTCAGCATTGCCTTCAGTTGATCAAAGCTAGCTTGACACTTATCTGTCCACTCGAAACAAACCTCTTTTCGTAGCAATCGTGTCAAAGGAGTCGCTAAGGATGAAAATCCCTTCACGAACCTCCTATAATATCCGGCTAATCCGAGGAAACTTCTCACTTCTGTCACATTTCGTGGTGGTTTCCAATTAAGAATAGCCTCAATTTTACTGGGGTCAACCTGAATACCTTCTGCTGAAATTACATGACCCAGAAAACTTACTGCTTTAAGCCAAAACTCGCACTTAGATAGCTTTGCATACAACTGCTTCTCCCTTAATGTTTGCAGCACTATTCTGAGATGTTGATTATGTTCTGCTCGGTCTCTAGAGTAGACAAGAATGTCATCAATAAACACCACTACAAATTGATCAAGGTATGACCTGAATACTCGATTCATCAGGTCCATAAAAGCTGCTGGTGCATTCGTCAATCCAAAGGGCATAACTAGGAATTCATAATGACCATAACGAGTCCTGAATGCCGTCTTAGGTACATCCGACTATTTTATCTTCAATTGATGATACCCCGATCGAAGATCTATCTTTGAAAATATAGCTGCACCTTTCAACTGATCAAATAAGTCATCAATCCTAGGTAGTGGGTATTTATTCTTAATAGTCACTTTATTAAGCTGCCTGTAATCAATGCAAAGACGAAGAGTGCCATCTTTCTTCTTGACAAATAATACTGGAGCACCCCATGGTGATACACTGGGTCGTATAAAACCTTGATCTAACAATTCCTGCAATTGTACCATCAGCTCTTTCAACTCTGCTGGTGCCATCCTATATAGTGTAATGGAAATAGGAGTGGTGTCGGGTACCAAATCGATAGCAAATTCGATTTCTCTATTTGGTGGTAATCCTGGCAACTCCTCTGGAAATACATCGGAGAACTCACTAACAGTAGGAATATCCACCAACTTCGGACTTGCTTTTTCCATATCAACCACATACGCTAAGTATGTTTCGCATCCCTTACTGATGAGTTTCTGAGCTTTCAACACTGAGATCACATTGTCTGGATATTTTCTATTCTCACCCATCACCACTATCTCCTCTTGTTCTGGAATTCTGATGATCATCTGTCTTTTTCCACAATCCACTACCACTTCATAACGAGCCAACCAATCCATTCCCAAGATCACATCGAACTCATGGAATGGTAACTCTATTAAATCTGCTGGGAATTGCCTACCTTGAATTTCAATAGGGCAACCCCTAAATACCTTGCTAACCCTCACACTGTTCCCCAACGGGTTAGTCACAAGAATCTCAAATTCTAAAGCTTGTGGTTCTAAACCCTCTCGACCCGGTGGTGATGTGCATATGTATGAATACGTTGACCTCGGATCTATCAATGCATGTATGTCAGAGCCAAAGAGAAGGAATTTACCAATTAAGACATCTGGTGCATCCTGCTCCTCTCAGCCTCGCATGGCATATGCCCTGGCTGGGGCAGCTCTACTACCTTCTAGTCTCTCAACTGTCTCTGATCTGAACTGACTGGACCCTGATCGGGCTCCTCTGCCTTGCCCTCGACCTCGGCCTCTGCCTTGCCCTGAAGCCTGTGTCTGTATCTGCACAGTGCTTCCAAAACCTCTGCCATACTGAAGCAAGGGACAATCTCTCCTCATATGGTCTTTAGAGCCACATCTAAAACATGCTCCTGTCATCCACCAACACTCTCCGGGATGAGAACGGCCACAATGCTGGCATTCTGGTAGGGGTAGCGATCTATATGGTGTCTGTGTCGGTGCACTAGCTGCCGAAGAAACGGATCTCGCAGGTTGTCCCCGCCTGAAGGAAGAAGGCCTGTTGGAACCTCCAGCCTGAAATCGGCCACTGAAAGATCTAGCTCTCTTGCCACTTGATTGTACTCTACTCGGTTGTGGCATAGGTCTCTTGAACCCTCTATCTTGTGCTGGCTGTTGTGCTGCTAGAACTCTTTCAACTGTTCTGGCAGATGCTAGCAAACTAGGAAAGCTCATCAGGCGTAGGGCTGAGACTTGTAGCTTGATCGAGTCTTTTAACCCATCTTCAAATCGTCGACACTTATCTGCCTCAGTGGATACAATGCCTCCCGCATACTTGCAGAGATGTGTGAATTCTCTTTCATATTCTGTTACTGATAAGTTTCTTTGTTTCAGCATCAAAAACTCTCTTTTCTTGTTGTCTGTGTAAATAGGAGGAATATACTGCTCCTTAAACTTCTCTAGAAAGAACTCCCATGTCATAGGGTCAGGAGCCTCTGTACTTTGTGATTCAGATCGCCACCAGTCATATGCATGCTCTTGTAATAAAGACACTGCATATTCATATTTATGCTCGTTTGTGCAATGCAGCTGATCAAAAACTCTCTCTGCCCGTTCTAGCCAAAACTCTGCCACTGAGGGGTCATCTTCCCGTTTACCGTAGAAATCGGGTGCCCCTAACTTCCTCAGTCTCTCAAATTGTAATCCTGATGAGGCTGGTTGTGATGCTCTTTGTAGCAAATCTATCATGTTCCTCATAAGCTCTGTTTGTCCTGTGCCAGCAATAGACTGCCCTCTTGATAGGCTAGCACTGGATCTAGATATCGTAGCTCGGCGATGACTAGGTCGCGATGAAGCCTCTGTTTCAGTAGGCTCATTACTTTCGCCTCCTTCGGCCACAATATGTCGTGACCCTGAAGCCATACTCTACCTATATCATAAAGTAACGGCTCCAATCAGTAAGCAGCAACTTTAATATTTAATTGTGGGTACACACATGTCATAATTATTTTTGAAAACCATTTAAAATCCCAAACTACCCAAACCGGGCTTTAATACCAAAATCCAGAAACACCAACCTGGTGCTCTGATACCAAAAACTGTAACACCCCCTCACCCCAGCAGCTCGTGCCCGAATAAGGGAGTGCTACCTCTTACTTCATCGGTTAAAAGATCATTATTAAATTTTTGTACACATGAAAATCATTCATTTTTTTAATTTACTATTTATTTACTTTGCAGCATAAAAGAAAAGTCATAATATTAAAGATAAAAATACATTTTATTCAATAACATCTTCTTTATAAAGTGTACCATTTATTTTACAAATACTACAAAATAAAATTTAAAAACATAAATACAACAGATGTGTGACCCACGGTGGTTCAAATATGCTGCTTTACTGGGTCAGGTCGCCGCTAGCTTTATTTATTACTGTCTACTTATTCTTTGCTATACCTGCGAGAGAGAAACTCCCACGCTAAGCTCTTGGCTTAGTGGTGCATGTAAATAAGGCAATAAACTATTTTATGCAATCATGCATTATCATATATCAACTCATGCTTAATCATATTCTCATGCAAATATACATATCATGGTATTATAGCATGTATAAACATCAGATCATATTCTTTTATCTCATACTTGTTTACTTTACTAAAACATCATTATATAACATGTCATAATCAATCATGTTACAAGTCATTATTTCTTTTATTTTCCATGTCACAATTCATAATTCCATTTTAAATTCCAATAATTCATTTATGTTCCACAACTTCTTTATTTATGTCCTTATTTATGCCCAAGACACCTATGAACCACTAACTAGGATAACGGAGTTGCCATCCCGGCACTTAGGAGTGCCACCCGGGCAATATGATGTGCGCATGTAAGTGCCAAACCCGGCGTAGATAACCGTGCCAAACTCGGCGTAGATAACCGTGCCAAACTCGGCGTAGATAATAATGCCATACCTGGCATAAATAACAATGTCAAACCCGACGTAGATAACAATACCAAACCCAGCGTAGATAATCATACCATTAATGGATTTAATCATACAATTCTGCCCGGAATTTCCTAGACAGATTCTTAGACGGAACTTTATGAATTTTTCTGGAAAATTACAGACATATTCAGATATTATTGTCTAAATAAAAATTATAGCCTTATGTCTTAGCTTTCAAACAAAACAAATAACACACAAATCCAAGCTCCAGAACTCAAGTTATAAAAGTTTAAGTACTTACTGCTCATTACTAACAATTCTGCCCAGAATTTCTGGACAGATTCTATGTTCAAAATTTATGAATTTTTCTGGAAAATTACAGACATATTCAGATTTTATGGTCTAAATGAAAGTTATAGTCCTATGTCTCATCTCTCAAACCCAACAAACAACATGCAAAACCGAGTTCCAGAAAATAAGTTATAACAATTTAAGTGAACACTGCTCATCAATTTCCAGCAAAGAACATACCAACCAATCACATTCAATTTTTACCAAATTAAATCCTAAGTCTAGCAAACATGCATCCCCAAGATTTTTCATCAAAATTAATATTAATTCAAAATCATCAACATGCCAAATAATTAAATTATGCAATTAAAACAAAATTAAAATAGGCTATTGCCTTAGATTATGCACAAACCTCTCTTTTTCTCTTTTCTTTCTCTTTACTTTTCTTTCTCCTTTCCTTTGCTCCTTTGAGCCAAATCCTTGTCACTTTGAGTTCCTAAAGTTCATAAACAGATTATTAAAATTCATAAACCTAATTTTCTCCCTTTCTCCTTACTCTCTTAAGCTTCCTTAAGCATGAGAATGGGATTTTACCTTACTTTTTCTCTCTTTTCTCACTTTCTCTTTCTAAAATCAAGCTTTAGCTATGGAGGAAGAAGGGAAAACGTGGCTGATTTGAGAGAACAGAATTTTCCTCAATGAAAAATGGATAAGGAAGAGAAAGAAGCAATCAAGAACAAAGTGACAAAAGTCATTAAAATGGGGAACACATAAGCCATATTCTAGAAACCTTAATTAATGTCATATGCATGTATCTTCATTTGCTTATTAAACTTTGCCATTTGGTGTATTGGACTTCAAGAAACATGGGAGATACTTAATGATGGAAAAATTCTAGATCAATGGTGATAATTAAGAAAGGATAAGCACTTAAGAATAAAGTGACAAAATTAGATAATTATTGGAGACACCTAAGCATTTTCTAGAAACTTTTCATTAATTTTTAATTCATGTATGTCAATTGACTTCTAAAAGTTGCCACTTGGTGTGGCTGGCCTCCATATGCATTTTATGTCCCAATTCATGCATTTAATTTATGATTATCCCCTTTAAATCCTCCAATTTTTGGTAAATTGCAAATTGACCCCTAAACTTTTCAAAATTTGCAATTTAGTCCTCTACCGAAATTTAACATCTTAAAATATTTAGACCACTTTATTAGGTATTTTCCATACCTAATTGTCATTATTTTCATTATTTTTCAATAAAAATCCAAATTTAGACTTTGGTCAACCCAACGAGTCGATTTTACAACTCGCGTGACTTAGGTCTAAATTAGCGGATATGACAGTTTCACCCCCGTGACAGTTCATCATTCATGCTCGTAACATTCAAAGGTCATGACCGTAAACATATTCACGTCTTTATTCATGAGTAGAGTACTCCTTTAACAAACTGTGAACACGACCATTCACGCCCGTGAACAAGCATTTCACGCCCTGAATGCATCGGGCATATAAGAGAATAACCGGTTATTTTTCTCATTTCAACCTTTTAACTCCTTGAAACCACTCTCATTTACACACATTCAATGAGTTATTGAAGATTCCAACCCCCATGTCATAAAATTTTCCTATAAATACCATCAAAAGTCCACTCATTCATAAAAAATCAAACTCTTTTAGGGTTTTTATCAAATTTATGTCAAATACTTTTCTCAAACCTCACAAAGTTAACTTCTTCAACTCAAATGGAGACTGCCTCATCAAAGGGAAAGAGAAAGAATTCTCATGCTCTCAGGAGGTATGCAGATTACCTTATGAACATAATTCCGGAGCAATGCCATCCCCGGTACTTCACTTTGAAGAAAAGGCCTCTCCTTTCATCGAGGTCCTTCTAATGGAAAACCGTACGAACTCTTGGGCTTGAAACGGCTATGACAAAGCAACTCCAAGCCTGTCACTTGAAAGAATTTGTGGACATCCACCAGCCCACATTGAGGGAGCCAGCACTGGAATTTTTGAGCACTTTGCATGTGTCTCCTACTATAGTGGTGAAATTCCAACTTTGTGACAGTCCAAACACCCTCAGTGCCATTGAATTTGGGGAATTATTCAACTTACCATCAGATGGCATCCTCAATGACAGCAAAGTAGAATTCTTCACCATTCGAGCTTGGACCTATTTTGGCACCGATTGCAGCTGGGATGTCAAGAAAACCAAGAGCACTCATCTCAGGTCCCCAGTGCATAAATATTTGCATAGGTTCCTGACCTATAACATATTCGCTCGGGGAGAAAGCAATGGGACCATCAGGAAATCAGAGCTCTTCCTATTTGAGATGGCAAGAAGAGGACTCACAGTGGTGCTCTCTAGATGGTTTGCAAACCATCTTCTGTCCATTGCCACCAAACCCACAGGAGATATACTGATTGGTGGTTATGTCACTCACATAGCCTTGAAGCTTGGCTATTTGAAGCTGGTTGAGCATCATTTCAATCTCATCCCTGGGCATCCTCGAGATCGACTGGATGTCGAGTTCTTCATAAAGATGGGAGCGACTATCAGAATTGTTCACGAGAACAATATTTTCTACCGCTTCACAGACACTGTTGGGGAGATAATCTGGGAAGATAATGATACGAAGGATTTCAAAGCCGGCCTCCAAGGGATCCAGCAGAAGAAAAGGGCTCGGGTTGAGGAAACACCTCCAGTGGCTGAGCAAGACATTGGTCAATCCTCGGCTTCCACACCGAATTTAGCGTAGCAGGTGGTTGACCTCTTAGCACCATGTTTTGAGCAGCTGCAGGTTTCGATGGACGAGAGGTTGGAAAACCTCAAAGACTTCATGGAGTCTCGGATGGACAGCCTTGAGGCAGAGGTTGCTAGACTTCGAGATAGGATGTCCAGCTAGATATTTAGGCTAGGTGTTAGGCTAGATGATAGCCTAAATTTGTGTGGTTGCTTGTTTATCTTCTTTGTTGTTTTGTTGTTTTTTGTTTGATTGTATTTCCTTTATGAACTTTAATTAACTTTGGTGTGTATTTTTCTTTTATCAAATATATTTGCTTTGTTTATCCTTTGGTATCTTTATATTCTTTTTGATTGATGACAAAAGGGGGAGAACCTAGCAATATATTAAAATGAATTATTTGAATGAAAAATAGACATTGAGTTAGGTTAGGAGAAATTAGAAATACTCAAACTTTGATTCATAATTAATATGCAAGTATGAAATTGAGAAATTGAACTTTATACACATTAGATATACCTTAAGTATACTTTGCATATACCTTAATGCAAGTTACATAAATGAACATGTCATGATATACTCTAAATATACCTTACATACACTTCATGCCTTAAAAAGAATTTTGGTATATATTGGATATGCTTCACATATAACTTGCATATACTTAAAAACTAGTAAGTTTATTTAAATGCTACATCATTCCTTACAATTCTTGCATTTTATCAATTTTTTATCCTAAGTATCTTTTGAGGGGGAGACTTCTCAAAAGCACATATTGCTAGATAATTTGTCACCATCAAAAAGGGGGAGATTGTTAAACCTTGAGGGGTATTTCCGTCATTTTGATGATAACAAATAAAATAGCAATATTGTATTAAACATACTTGTTTTCTAAGTCTATTAAACAGTGTATGGAATAAAATAGTAAGAATGGAGATTGGAAGAATAATCCTTGAAAGACAAAATTAAGGAAGTAGCATGTTCACGCTCGTGACCCTATGTGTCACGCCCGTGAAAGAGCTAACCGTTACCAAAACCAACATTTGAAGTTCACGACAATGAAGGAAGAACAAACCGTGAAATCGACATTTAAGTCACGCCCGTGAATGTTCATGGCATTTTCATCCAGAGAGATTCACGACCAAAGTCACCACTTGGATCACGGCTGGAAAGATTGTCACGCCCGTGAAGATGTATGTCATGCCTGTGACCCAATATTTCAAAACATTCCAGAGAGCTTCACGACCAAGGTCACCACTTCAGTCACGCTTTAGGAAGAAATGTCATGCCCGTGACAAACATAGTCACGTCCGTGAATGATGAAAGAAAAAAATGTCAGGCGCGATTATTTGGTTGGTACAACGGCTAGTTTCATATTAAATACACCTAACGACTATAATCAGCCAAGGGAGTATAAATAGAAGTAATTTATGCATTCAGTACAAGAGGATAGAAAATACTTTGAATCAAAATCTTATTACAAGCTATTTGTACATTCAATACTTTGAGAACCAATATCTGTTCTCGATAAAAATCTTTTTGCTCTTCATTCATTGAGCAATAAAGATTTGTGGGTGTTTCTCTCAGTAATCATTTATTACTCAAGTGAGTTTTGGGTATTTCTGGATTAAGAGTAGAACACTTGTAAGGGTTAGTTGTGTGAGCCTTTAAAACACAAAGTAAAGGTTGTTTGTGTGAGCCTGTAAAACACAAGATAAAAGGTTATTTGTGTGAGCTTGTAAAACATAAAGAATTGGTTATTGTGTGAGCCATTAAAATACAAGAGATTTCTGGGTTAGGTGTGAGTCATTGTGAGAAACACCATAGTTGGGAGTGAGATTGTAAAACTCCATTGTAACACTTAGTGTGTTAGTGAAACTCTCAATTGCGATTGGGAAGAGGAGTAGGGTTTGTCAACACCCGAATCTCTATAAAAATCCTTATGTCAAATTTCTCTATCCCTCCTAAAATTAATTTTTTATTTCCGCATTTTAAAGTTTAATTTTTGAAACTCCAATTCAACCCCTCCTTCTTAGCTTAATATCTAGGCAACAATTATTCAGGAAAAGCATGTATGATTTTTTATATAAGGAAAAAGAAAAAGTTTTATGAATGACATTAATAAAGAACGGTGGAAATATGAGAATATGAAAAGGAGTATTTGAGCATAATATATGTGTCTAACCTAAACTAGAGTGAGTAGATAAGTTAGCATGACAATTAGGGATGATAGGTGGTAAAACCCATAAGCCATTGTGCTTGTAGGCCATAGTGCCCGTAGATGATTAATGCATATAGGCAATTTATTACTCGTTATCATGGATATTCACTTCCCATATTATATGTGACACTCTTATAACACTTATTCTCTACGTACGTTACATGGATCAATACACTTATAACCGATGTGTGCCAAAAAAAATTTCTTAATTTAATTTAATAACTATATTATCATTAGTATTTTAATTAATTCTTTTTATTTTTCAAAAATTTCAACAGCATAACAATTATAAGTTAACTACCCCACCTACAATGCAGATAATCCACAACCCATTTTTGGGTACAACAATACACATATCATACAAAATAATTTTCATTCAACCATAAGTCAACCTTCCATTCTAAACACATATAATAATTTACAAATAATTTTTATCATAATATATACATAATTTTAATCCTACAACTTCATATCTATACATATATATATATATATATATATATATATATATATATATATACATGTCATTCTTAGTACTAACCTACTATTATTTATCCTTCTGTCAGCTCTCAAACTTTGTACGTTTGCTTCTGCCTCCTTTTCAGCTACTACCTGCACGCAATAAAATAACTACGTGGTGAGCATTAATATACCCAGTGGTGATTACTAATTTAAAAATTTTCATTGTCCTATATTTTCATGTATTCAAACATGCAATAACATTTTTAATACACTATTCAATTTTTCTCTTTAAAATATTTATTATTCTTTTTATCAATACTTTATTTTTATTTTTCCTTAATTCACTATTTAATACTTTATTTCAATTATTCTCAATTTAATCATTTTTCACTTTACTTCTTTAATTAATCATTCTTTTCAAATTTTTATTTAATTAGCTACAAATTTCACTTTAATTCTTAAATTTCTATTTCTTTACAATTATGGCACTAATAAATTTTATTTTTCATTTATTTACCTTTTTAACTGTATAATTTAACATTTTATTTCATTTTTTTCTACTTATTTCTCATTTTTCAATTTTACTATTTTTTCTTTTGTCACAGTTATCACTTTTATCATTATTATTATTATACCATTTTATTATCTTTACCACTTTTATCATATTTATCAAATTTATCACTTATATCATTTTTATCGTATATTTTATTTTTATTATTTTTCTCATATTTTTCACTTTATTCATTTTTCTCATATTTTTCACATTTATCCTTTTTATTATATTTTTCTCATATTTTCACTTTAATCATTTTATTGACATTTGTCACTTTTATCGTTTTTATACTTATACCATTTTATCATTCTTATCATGTTTTTCACTTCCATCATTATTACTACTTTTATTCATATTTGCCTCTAGTTTTCATCCGATAAAAAAAAATCTTTGGACCAAATACATGAGACGTGGACCCCGAAAATCTACTACACTAAAGAGTAATCCCGAATGATCACCCGATCACTGCACTGTGCATTATTTACTGAATTACTATCACTATAGTAGATCATTATTGATCTACATAAGCGAGTCGTCATGACCCACACCGCGGTAATTGTATCCCTATGGCTAGCCAATTATATCCTGAGCTAGATTTAACCATTAGATAAATAATTAAGACATTATTTTATTCCTTTAATTTAATTTCCATTAAATTCATAAATTCCATTATTTTTACATTATTAATCATTTAACATTTTATTCATCCCTAAAATTTTATCTCTACCATAATCCTTTCACATTTTCCATTTTACTATATTAATATTTCATCATTAATAATCAATTAAGTCATGAAACTCACTAAATACACTTTATTTCTTATTTTTTCATTTCATGCACAATAAAATCAATAATTAGAAAAATATTCAATATATTATCTAAAAATTCTCAATAAATTTCTACACACCCAAAATCATATTTTCTTGCATTTTATGACCAAATTTTCATTTAATTAGAAAGAAAAATATTAATTTTTCCTTCTCATATTTTGGCTTATAATTAATTTTCATCATTAAAATTTTTCTTTCACCTTCTAATTATTCATTTCACTAATTTATACATTCATTATTCCATATGTATCATAATATTATAATAAAATTTATTTATTCCTTAATATTCATTTTTCACATAATAAGGTCATATTTTATAATTTTTACTAATTAATTTTTTAATTGAAATTAACCATTTCAATTCACTTTTCATAATTCCTTAATAATATTTTAAGCATTATTAGAAATTACATACAAAACACACAAATTTCTAAATTTCACTAACCCTAAATCATACTTAATTAATGGAAATAAGTAGATTTTGGAATCACTAACCTTAATTTCTTGCTTTGGCCTTTCTAAGCTTTCTTTTCCTTAGCCTTTTCCTTGGAAGCACCTTCACTTCTCTTTGAACCTACAATAGCCAAAAATTACACTCCATTAACCCACCAATATTTTGTTTCCTTAACTCAAATAAACTTTATATTTATCATCTACATACCTTAAACTACCTATTTGAACCATTAAACTAATTTAAAACTATAAATTTCACTTACCTCAAATTTATATCCTAACTTGTCTTCTTTGATTTTCTTCCACTTTAGCCCCTCAAATGAAGAATAAAGGTTTCTACTAGGTACTAGAGATGCTGAAATTATTTTTAGGTGGTTGATTTTGGTGTAAATATTGAAGAAAATTGAAGAACTTTTGGAGAAGAACAAGGGAAGAATGGTTCAGCCATAAGGGAAAGAAAGAGGAAGAAGATTAAGCATAATTCTCTCTAGAGAATTTTGATAATTTGGGTCTTATATAGTGGTCTAAGTTGCGTGGGATTGTACCAAACAAGGCCCAACCCATTTAGGCCCAAGTATACATTATAAATTATTTTTCTCACTTCTCAGTCTCAATTTTACCCAAATTTGATTCCATAATTCATAAAATATTTTATATGTCTACAAAAAAAATTTCAACTTGATTGGAGTCCTTTTTCTGTCTAGCTCATTCAAACTGAACTAATAATTCAAATTTCAGTGTTACCGAAAAATTTCTTTTTCACTGTCAAATAATCCTAAATATTATTTAGAGTCTATCCATGTCTTAAAATAAATTTTTGAATGTCGTTTGCTATTTTTCATAGCCCGGTCAAAGTATGGTCAACCAACTATTTAATTAACCCACATCCCTTTTTTTTTTAGTTTTGACTTTTGAAAACTTATTTGATCTTATTTTCACTCTAAATTTTACTCTTGGACTAGTCATAACCTATATTTTCCAATGATCAAATAAAATATTTTTCACCCACTGGTGTATTTTTAACCCTCAGGTATGCATATCAATTTCGTAAACTAAAATTTACAACTAATCCGGTATTTGGGCCATTACAATTCTCTCTTACTAATATAAATTTCGTCCTTGAAATTTTACCTGTATTGAATAGTTGTGGATATTGTTTCCTCTTTGCAGCTTCTAACTCCCACAAGGCTTCTTCCATATTATGGTGACTCCATAATACCTTCACTAGTGGGATTTACTTGTTCCTGAGTTGTCTAACCTCTCTGGCTGGGATATTTAATGGTTTCTCTTCATAAGTCAGATCAGCCTGTATTCGAATTTTTTCTGGCTTGATTACGTGGCTAGGGTCTAACCTATACCTCCGTAGCATTGACACGTGGAACACATCATGAATTTTTTCCAACTTTTGAGGCAGCTTCAATCGATAGACTATAGGTCCCACTCGCTGTATAATCTTATAAAGGCCTAAAAATCTCGGACTTAGTTTGCCCTTCTTACCAAATCTCATAACCTTCTTCTAGGGTGATACTTTCAGAAAGACTTGATCTCCAACCTGAAATTCTATATCTTTTCTTCTTAAGTCTGCAAATGACTTCAATCTGTCCATGGCTTCTTTCAATCTATACTTGATCACCCGTACCTTTTCTTCAGTTTCTCAAACCAAATTGGTCCCCATTAGCTCATTTTCACTCAATTTTGTCCAACATAAAGGAGTTCTACACTTCCTTCCATAAAGTGCTTCATATGGTGCCATTTTAATGCTAGATTGATACCTATTATTGTAAGCAAACTTTGCTAATGGAAAATACTTTTACCAACTACTTTCAAACTCAATGATGCAAGATCGTAACATATCCTCAAGTATCTGAATCACACGCTCCGACTGCCCGTCGGTCTGGGGATGAAAAATTGTACTAAAATGAAGTCTTTTCCCTAATGCTTCTTGAAACTACTTCTAGAACTGTGAAGTAAATCTTCGATCCCTATCTAAAATAATGGAGGATGGTACTCCATGGAATCTAAATATCCCATTGATGTAGATTTCTACCAACTTGGTCAGTGGATAGTCCCTCCGTACTGGTATGAAATGAGCTGATTTCGTGAGTTTATCAATGACTACCCAAATAGCATCATGCTTTTTACTAGTCAAAGGCAGTCCCATCACAAAATCCATGGTCACTCGATCCCATTTCCTCTCTAGTATCGCGATAGGCTAAAGAAAACCCGATGGAACTTGATGTTCAGCTTTCACTTGTTGTCATATCAAGCATTTACTCACAAATTCTGTCACATCATGTTTCATTCCTGGCCACCAGTAGTATAATTTCAAATCCTGATACATCTTGTTACCACAAGGATACATTGCATAACTGCTATGATGAGCTTTTGTGAGAATTGTTTTCTCAATTCATCTTGATCTGGCACACATAATCTCCTGTTGAAATAAAGGCTTCCATCTTCACCCAAAGAATAATCACTTTCATTGCCCTCTTTTACTCAATTCACTATGGCAATCAAGCGATCATCTAACTTTTGTGTTGCTTTCACTTGCTGAAGGAATTCTGGTTTTACTTGTATTTTTGCTATTATTGCTCCATCTTCTGTCATATCCAATCTGACATTCATCACCTGAAGGGCTGCCATACCAATACAGGAGATGGATGAGAACTTTCAAACAAGGATCAAGGTATGAGTAACCCTAAAGGCTCTTCTGGCCACTAGTGGGTCCATCCTGTTTTGATTCTTAATTCAAGCATTCTCAAACATAACCTGGGATTGTTATACAATCATGAGACTATTTGGTATGGCTTAATCTTGGATCAAAGGAAGAGAGAGAAGTTTAAGAAAGCATATTTTTTAGTTCACAATAGGGAATTACATGGGGTAAAACTTTGAATGCCCCTCACTCTTACATCATAAAAGCTTATAAAGACTGAAAGGCAGTTAACACATGTGTCACTACTTACATCGTTAAGCACTAAAGATAAGATTCCTAAATAGTGATGTAATCACTATGACAAAGACTTAAAGAAAAAGGTAAAAAAAAAAGAAGCAAACCACACTATTGTAGGTAGGGTCAGCTGTCATCATATCAGCTGAGTTATTACAACTTTTATAAAAGCATAATATAGTGGCAAACATTTCACTATTTTCGGTTCGGCTTATATGATGGTGACAGGTTAAAATCTTCAAGAGTGGGCTCTTCGTCTCTTTAGGGCGAATCATCGATGTCTTCAGTTTCCTCAATACTTTCTGGTGAAGGGGTCTGAAAAGTCAACATCTTGATTGTAGTTAAAGTTTGGGAACTGTGGAACTTCATTTCTGAAGTTAAAGCTTAGGCCATAATGGAGATTGGGCTTGGGCCTATACTCTTCTCTTTGAGTAATTGTTACATCTCTAAGATTGGGCGTGTAGGTTTCTTCCTCTTGTGAATCTTGATCAATCATTGGGTCTTCGTCTTCAAGTGTGAGCTTGGGCTTGAGCATAGGTGGCCACTGAATCGTCTTAATTCTTTTATAGGGATATGGGCTAAGTGATGTGTAACTTGTTGGAGGTAGATGATAGTAGTTGTTCCTTCATCTCAGTTCCAGGTGGATTACCGACTTTTCTTCTTCTAAACACATGGGATCTTCATGGAAAACTGTTCTCCAAAGGTTGAGGTGTCCAAGTGCTATGACTGCATTTGTTCCTGCAATGTGTGTGTAAGGACAATGGAATATAAAAATTCCAATGATCTCCTTTGGAACCTCAGGGGTTGAGTTATCTGCAATCAGCTTGGCAAATAATTTCTTCTTGTAACTTAGTGGCTGAAACCATGTTAAGAACTTAACCTATGGGGACTGTAGATTCTCTCGATTACATATGAATGGGAGAAAATCTATCAAAAGGATTTGGACTGCATGATAGTATAGTGTCGACTGACACCATAAATACCATAACTGCTCAGGAAGCATAAGCTCTGTAGAGAGCCTGTAGATGACTACCCAATGGTACTCTGCAGGGCAGTAAACAATTCTCCTTGGAAGACCTAGCTTGTTTTGAAATAGCATTATGTATGTGAACAACGTGTTTTGGGCAAAGCTCTTGATTTGTTTAAGATTTGGACTTTTTGGACATCCTAGTAGGAAGTTTGAGAGACTGAGAACTGAAGTGTTTGACTGGGACCTGGAAGCCATAAGTATGAGAGGAATTTCTAATGATGATGAGATGAGATCAATTTGTGAAGGTCAGGATAGAAAATCAGGGATGAGGTTTTTATCTCCTTTTATATGTTGAACTTCAAAACTGTATCTACTGAACTACTCTTTCCATCTCAACAACCATGGATGAGGAATAGTTTTCTATCTGAAATCTAGCATGCATGGAAAAAATGAACAATCCATGACAATTGTGAAATGATGTCCTATTAGATGGAATTCAAATTTTTTTATTCCATATTTGACGGCTAAGATTTCTTTGAACGTCGAGTGATAGTGAAGTTTACTATCCTTGAAATGACCACTCACATATCCATATATCTATTTCCTATCTCCATTGATCTCAAAAAGTATTGCTCCCCAATGTTAATCTGACGTGTCGGTTTATAGCAATCTTTTCCCTATGGAGGGAAGATGTAAGTGTAGTAGACTTTGAGCGACTGACTTGATCGTCTGAACTGATTTGGTATGAATGACCGACCAAGGTGGGGGCTGCTTTTTCAAAAGTTGATATAATGGTTTTACGTGCTTACTGTAGCCTGTAATGAATTGTCAGATATAGTTGGCTATCCCGAGAAACTGTTGAATATGCTTAACTATTAGATTTTCATATGGGAATTTTAACAGTTCTTGGGCTAAGTGGGGTTGAGGCATGTAAGTCCCATTTGAGAATTGCATTCCTAAGAAGACAATAATTGTTTAGGCCAACTGCATCTTTGTTGGATTGAGCATTACTCCATGGGCCTTTGTGAGATCCATAAACTTCTTGACCGTCTCATGATAAGAGTTGATGTCTGGCCTTCTAGAATAGTGAGGGTGCCACTTTGAGTCCAAATGGCATGACAGTCTACTCGTAATGGTGATTAGGAATATAGAACATTGCCTTGTATCTGCCTTCTGGAACAACGCCTAGTTGCCAAAATCCCACTTTTAGATCAAACTTTGAAAATAGTTTGGCTGAAGCCATGAAAGGAAACATTGAATCTCTCCTCGGTAGTGGATACTTATCATCTTTCAAGAAGAGATTCAAGGGCTTATAGTCAATAACAAGTCTCTTTTTTCCTTAGATTTGTTCTGAGAACATTCATGTATTGCAAATTCCATGTCTGCAGGAGATATTCCTGGGTGTGAAGCTTTTGTTGGGCTGAGGTCCTTTGAGTTCTTGAATGCAAGTGTAATAAAGAATTATGATATGGTCCAGAGAGGGGAATGGTGTTTCTGTGCAAATTCTATGTGAGACAGGGCACAATAGGAATCTTGAAGTTCCTGTACTAGCTTTAGGGACAGAGAAGGAAACTGTAGGGAACGCTGCAAGGTAAACAAGGAAGGTATGGTAATGAAAGGTAGTAATTGCTTCTTGTATTACAATCCTATGGGTAAAATGATTAGTTTGTTTAATTTGAAATAAAGGTCAAATCCTAAGACCAAATCCTTGTCTGGAAGTTTTGATCCAAGGACATGTGTCCAAATTATGAGTTCAAGGAAGATTTGCAATTTGATAGGGTTTCTAGTATTTAAGGTTATGGTGAATATTTTACCATCGGTTGTCTGAAAGTGTTGATCATGTTGAATCCAATATCTGTATGGGAGAATAAAAGGATTCATCATAGAATTGTGAGCTATAGTGTTTATGAATGCGATTATCTTTATGGGTTTAGCATATTTGTGAGGAAAAACTGTGATTGGAACAAGTGGAATTGGGTGAAGTGTCTGGGTAGAACAAACAATTGGTAAAGTGGATAGGGTTAGGTATGTTAAGGGAGCTGTATTGGGTAGAATAGGGAAAGGGGTAATGGGATAAACAAGTGGAGGTAATGGTATAGAAATATTGAGTTTTGGGAAGGTGGTTCTTCATCTATCTCTAATTCAAAATTTGAAAATTCAGCTGCAAACAGTGCTCTTGAATTTGATTCATCATTTAGGGAGAATACTGATTCTATATCAACATCTTCTAGGTCTACTTGAGTAACCTGATGAATCTTCTGTATGATCTTTGTTGCTTTCTTTGTCTTGTTCAGGTAATTTTTTTGTAAAATGACCTTTTTTTCCCGCAAACATAGCTTTTATCACCTTTATTGAATATGTTTTTAGCTTCTTAAAGAACTTGAATTTCTTTCTTCTACGCCTCTTTGACTGGAAATCATCTAAAGGTCTCCATTTGTAGTATCTCTTTGACTTTCTAGGGGAACACGTGCATGTCTTGTCTTTGCATTTGATTTGCAAGTCTGGTCTTTTGCATGCCATTTTCTAGGAGGAATCATGATCAAAAGTTATTAATTCTTTGACCATCTTCTGCTATGCACAAATCTTATCAACTGATAGTAAGATTCTCTGGTAAATCTCTCTAAGACTGAGAGAGTTAAGATCAATATTCTTTTCTCGAAGCTGGAATTGAATGTGATTGGAAATACTTTCTGGAAAAGACATAAAAAATGCTTGCTTTAGATTTGCATCATTAGCTCCACCAAGTAGATAGAATCTCTTTGTCATCCTCTGGTAGTGTTTGTCAATATCTTTTCTCAAAAGAGAGCAACATTTCATCTTGAAGTATTCATCTCTAGCCATGTCATCGTATTTTGTTGTATTACCAACAAACTTTTGATGAAGAGTTGTAAGTACTTCTGCAATTGACTGAGCATGATAGAATCTTAGCAAACTGCTTCTGAAAGTCTTACAAACCAATCTCTTAACGTCCCTGTGAATTTGGAAGTGAATTCCAAGATTATGGTTGGAAATCAGGAATTAGGACGTCTTTGTTGTACTTCAATCCAAGCATATAATTCTTGAATCCTATCTCTCCATTTGTGAGGAGGAATATCATCAAATGTGAACCACGAGCCATTCTGTGACATAGGAGGAACTTGAGAACTAGCTTCTGGGATGTTTGTATCCATTTCCACTTCTGGTGGTTCTTCAGTATGATAAGCAGGTTGCTGATGGGTTGTTCCACTCTATTGTGAGGTAGTTGGGTCTGCCATGAAATGGGTTGGAGGAAAGTGTTTTGGGTCGAGCTCATTATTTGAGAGTTCAGACTCTGAGATTTCAGAAGAAAGGTAAGGTATTTCTGGAGATGGGCTTTCAAATTGAGGAATATTTTGGAGGGCTTGTTTTTCTATAAAGGTTGTGATGGTGTTTGTGGACTTGGGTTGTTGAACCATATGGGAATGGGCTATTTCTTTTTGTTTCTAAGACTGGGAGATTGTTTAGGAAATAGGAATTGATTGATCCGGTCCAAGAGTAACAGTAGGTGGTGTCTCAGGTCTTATAATAATAGGTGTTTGGGTTGGAACAATATTGGGTTGAACAATATGGGCTAGAATAGTACTGGGCTTTAGTTTAGAAATAGGCTTTGAGCCTAGATTGAGCTATTCCATGAATTGTCTGTGGAAAAGTTCTGATGAGAGACCAAATCGTTCCACTTCTGCAAGTGAGGGTTGATGAATAGGAGGTGGTGTGTATAGTGGCTGATGTGAAACAGAAAGGTGTAGAAAAGTGAACATCCCTAGAAGATCTGTGAGTGAAGGAGATTTGAGATAATCCTGCTTGAGATCTTGCTTTAGTGAAGCAATTTCTCTTTCAAGTTTATGCAATTTGACTGCTTTTGCATCAAAGGTTGAGTCATACGACATGGTAAAGATCATGTTCATCAATTCACCTTTTAGTTCCATCTACTGCCTTTCAAGTTGTCTTAATAGCTTGTATAATGCTTCATACTTTGTTGTTTGCCTATCGTCCATAACAAAGACTTTATTTGTAACCTTGTCAAACTTAGTTTCAATTCTCTGAAGCACCATATTCTGCACTTATTCATTCTGGGTTTGCCAGTTTAATACTGATTCTGCTGCAAAAATGGGCTTGGATGTTCCTTCAGGTGTAACCGTCATAGGTCGGACATATGGAACAGTCTGGACTTATGATACAGGGTCTGTGTTTTCTTGAAGAAAGGGAAATTCAGTATGATAAGCAGTTAGAGAAGAGGGTGTTTGGTACGTAGCAATCATAGGTATAGGTTCGGGTTTAGTGATTTTAGGTTTTGAAACGAGTTTGTAGCAGGGTAAAGGTAATGGTTTTGGTTTTTCTAGTGGTTTGGGTGGCAAGGGATCAGGGTGATCATCCCATGAATGTGGTGCAGGTGGTAATGGATTTTTATAATGAGAAGGTGGGGAATAAGAAACCACAAAGTCATATTTACTTGTGCCAACAATCCAACAAAAGGATCTCCATCTTCATATCTTTCAAAGAATTGTTTCTCCGAGCACTTTAGCTTGAGAAAGCAAGAATAGGAATTTCTTCATAAGAGAAAACATGTTGCATCATGAACTTTGTAGAAAACTCCACTGGTGTGCTGGCTTGGGGTTCATTTTCCTCAGGGGAAAAGAACTGAATCTCAACTCTGCCATCTTTATGCTTTATGAAGAGCGGTTTGTTGAACTTACTGGCTAGCTCCTTTGATGAAGAAGTTCATAATTTATTCCTTATTTAGCTGCTTTGGAATTTGTACTACCATTGGTACAACTTAAGGCATCAGTAGAGGCTAGGATACAAAGGTCCATTGCATGGTTCTACACTCTGTAGATCATCTGATAGTGAAGAGTAGCTATGTCTGTGGTAGGTACATTTTTTACTCCAGAGATCCAGACTTGTGGTAAACGTATGAGGATCCTAAAGCCTCTTGTTGAAATTTGGGTAGAAAGTACAAAAGACAGTTAATGCATTAAGAGAAGTTTGGATTGTACTAATTACAACATGTTGGTATTCCAGAAATCTGGTATCCAGAAGGGCTATCCGAGCAACAATAGCTAATCCTTTTCTGTCATGATTGGTTAAAGCAAGTTTGATGGCTCCAAAGTGGATGTGGGAATATCCACTGTTAAGCCACTGAGTTGGAAATTCAGAAGGGATCTCAAGAGTGATGAATTGTTCCTCACCAGTACCTTGAATAGGACACTGGTCAAAGGAAGAAGATTGTACATACTCCTTTACAGAGGAAGGTTTTGGACGGATTAAGGTTTTGATGGAGATTGTGAAGGAGGATTTATGTTTCTGGAAGGTGTGATAAAGATTTAGAAATGGAATTTTTTTTCTTGAACCTTCTGGTCTTTAGGAAGGAAAGAGAGTTCATAAAGATGACTTAGATTTTTAGAAGTAGAAGGGGAAGGTTGAAGAGATAAAGTAGTAGAAGAAGAAGAAGAACGAGACATCTTTAGAACTTCTAACATGATAATTAAGAAGAAGGCTCCTCTTCACCATAGATTAAACCAAGAACAAACAATCTCAAGGCTCTGATACAAATACAGAAGATGGATGAGAACTTTCAAACAAAGATCAAGGTATGACTAACCCTAAAGGCTCTTCTGGCCACTAGTGGGTCTATATTGTTTTGATTCTTAATTCAAGCATTCTCAAACATAAATTGGGAATGTTATACGATCGTGAGACTATTTGGTATGGCTCAACTAGTCTTAGAAGATGCTGATATAGAATCATTATTCTCCCTAGATGATGAATCAGATTCAAGAGCACTGTTTGCAGTAGAATTTTCAAATTATGAATCAGAGACAGATGAAGAGCTAGCTTCCCAAAACTCAATATTTCCAGACCATTACCTTCCACCTGTTTATCCCATTACCCCTTTCCCTATTCTACCCGATACAACTCCCTCAACATACCTAACCCTATCCACTTTACCAACTGTTTGTTCTACCCAAACACTTCACTCGATTCCACTTATTCCAATCACAGTTTTCCTCACAAGTATGCAAAACCGATAAAGATCATCGCATTCATAGGCACTGGAGCTCACAAGTCTATGATGAATCCTTTCATTCTCTCAGACAAATATTGGATTCAACATGATTAGAACTTTCAAACAGCCGATGACAAAATATTCACCATAACCTTAAAAACCAGAAACCCTATCAAATTGCAAATCTTCCCTGAACTCACAATTTGGACACATGTCTTTGGATCAAAACCTCCAGACAAGGATTTGGTCTTAGGATTTGACCTTTATTTCATATTAAACAAACTATCCATTTTACCCATAGGATTGCAATACAAGAAGCAGTTACTACCTTTCACTACCATACCTTCCCTATTTACCTGGCAACGTTCCCTACAGTTTCCTTCTCTATGCTTATAGCTAGTACAGGAACTTCAAGATTCCTGTTGTGCCCTGTCTCACATAGAATTTGCACAGAAACACCATTCCCCTCTCTGGACCATATCAAAGTTCTTTATTACACTCCCATTCAAGAACTCAGAGGGCCTCAACCCAACTAAAGCTTCACACCAGAAATGTCTCTTGCATACATGGAACTTGCAGTACATGAATGTTATCAGTTAATATCAAAAGGCCTAATCCAACTTACAAAATCAAATTGGGCATGTCAGGCTTTCTATGTGAATAAAAGATCAGAATAGATCCGAGGAAAAAAGACTTGTTATTGACTAAAAGCCCTTGAATCTCTTCCTAAAAGATGATAAGTATCCACTGCCGAGGATAGATTCAATGTTGCTTTTCATGACTTCAGCCAAAGTATTTTCAAAGTTCGATCTGAAAGGGGGATTCTGGCAACTAGGCATTGTTTTAGAAGACAGATACAAGACAGTGTTTTGTATTCCTAATCACCATTACGAGCGGACTGTCATGCCATTTGGACTCAAAGTGGCACCCTTACTATTCCAGAAGGCCATGATCCAAATATATGGGCCGCTGTTAAATACGGCCTTGATCTACATTGATGATATTTTGCTATTCAGCCCAAACATCAACTTTCATCATGAGATAGTCAAGAAGTTTATGGATCTCACAACGGCCCATGGAGTAATGCTCAGCCCAACAAAGATGCAGTTGGCCCAAACAACTATTGACTTCTTAGGAATGCAATTCTCAAATGGGACTTACAGGCATCAGCCCCACTTGGCCCAAGAACTGTTAAAATTTTCAGATGAAAATCTAACAATTAAGCAGATTCAACGGTTTCTCGGGATAGCCAATTATATCCAATAGTTCATTTCAGGCTACAGTAAGCACGTGAAACCATTATATCAGCTTTTGAAAAAGCAACCCCCACCTTGGTTGGCCATTCATACCAAATCAGTTCAAATGATCAAGTCAGTCACTCAAAGTCTACCACACTTACAGATTCCCTCCACAGGAAAACAATTGCTACAGACAAACGCATCAAATGAACATTAGGGAGCAGTACTTTTTGAGATCAATAGAGATAAGAAAGAGATATGTGGATATGTGAGTGGTCATTTCAAGGATAGTGAACTTCATTATCACTCGACGTTCAAAGAAGTCTTAGCCATTAAATATGGAATCAAAAAATTTGATTTCCATCTGATAGGACATCATGTCACAATTGTCATGGATTGTTCATCTTTTTAACGCATGCTAGATTTCAGACAGAAAACTATTCCTCATCCACAGTTGTTGAGATGGAATGAGTGGTTCAGTAGATACAGTTTTGAAGTTAAACATATAAAAGGGGATAATAACCTCATCCATGATTTTCTATCCTGACCTTCACAATTTGATCTCATCTCATCATCATCAAAAATTCCTCTCATACTTATGGCTTCCAGTTCCCAGTGAACACATTCTAGTTCTCAGTCTCTTAGACTTCCCACCAGGATGTCCAAAAGGTCCAAATCTCAAGCAAATCAGGAGCTTTGCCCAGAACATGTTGTTCACATACATGATGCTATTTCATGACAAGCTAGGTCTTCCAAGGAAAATTGCTTACTGCCTTGCAGAGTACCCTTGGGTAGTCATCTACAGGCTCTCTACAGAGCTTATGCTTCCTGAGCAGTTATGGTATTTATGGTGTCAGTCGACACTATACTATCATGCAATCTAGATCTCTTTGATAGATTTTCTCCTATTCATATGTAACCAAGAAAATCTATAGTCTCCACATGTTAAGTTTTTAATATGGTTTCAGCCACTAAATTACTAGAAGAAATTATTTGCCAAGCTGATTGCAAATAACTCAACACCTAAGGTTCTAAGGGAGATCATTGGAATTTTTATATTCCATTGTCCTTACACACACATTACAAGAACAAATACATTCGTAGCACTTGGACACCTCAAGCTTTGGAGAATTGTTTGTCATAAAGATCCCATGTGTTTAGAAGAAGTAAAATCAACAATCCACCTAAAACTGAGACGAAGGAACAACTACTATCATCTAGAACAACTACTATCATCTACCTCCAACAAGTTACACATCACTTGGCCCAGATCCTTGTAAAAGAATTAAGATGATTCCTAGCCACTTCTACTCAAGCCCAAGCTCACACTTGAAGACGAAGACCCGGTGATTGATAAAGATTCACAAGAGGAAGAAACCTACAAGCCTAATCTTGGAGATGTAACAATTACTCGAAGAGAAGAGTCCAGGCCCAAACCCAATCTCCATTCCGGCCCAAGCTTCAACTTCAGAAATGAAGTTCCACAGTTCCCAAACTTCAACTACAATCAAGATGTTGAATTTTTAGACCCCCCACCAGAAATTATTGAGGAAACTGAAGACATCGATGATTGGGCTAAAAGAGACGAGGAGCCTACTCTTGAAGATTTTAACCTATCACCATCACATGAGCCGATCCGAAAATAGTGAAATGTTTGCCACTATATTATGCTTTTATAAAAGTTGTAATAATTCAGCTGATATGATGACAGCTAACCCTACCTACAATAGTGTGGTTTGCTTTTTGCTTTTTACTTTTTGGTTTAAGTCTCTGTCATAGTGATTACATCACTATTTAAGAATCTTATCCTTAGTGCTTGATGATGTAAGCAGTGACACATGTGTTAACTGCCTTTCAGTTTATATAAGCTTTTATGATGTAAGAGCATGGGGCATTTAGAGTTTTACCTCGTGTAATTCCCTATTGTGAAATAAAAAATATGTTTTCTTAAACTTCTCTCTCTTTCTCTAATCCTAGATTACGTCATACCAAATAGTCTCACGATTGTATAACAATCCCAGGTTATGTTTGAGAATGCTTGAATTAAGAATCAAAACATAATAGACCCACCAGTGGCCAGAAGAGCTTTAGAGTTAGTCATACCTTGATTGTTATTTGAAAGTTCTCATCAATCTCCTGTATTGGTATTAGTATTTTATCAATTCAAGCCAATGCCTCTGTCTCAAATTAAGTTCCTTCTGTGTGAGCAAATATTTCAAACTTTTATGATATGTGTAAATGTAACATTTCTCACCATAAAGAGAATGTCTCCAAATCTTCCAGACGAGTACAATTGCTACAAGCTCAAGATCGTGAGTAGGATAGTTCTTCTCATGAGTCTTGAGTTGTCGGGAAGCTTATGCAATTACTTTACCTTTCTGCATTAATACACAGCCTAACCCATTCTTGGAGGCATCATTGTAAATCACAAAATCCTTGCTAGATTTTGGTTGAGTTAACATTGGGGCTTCTGTCAACATGTTCTTAAGCTTCTCAAAGCTTCCTTGATATTTATTCGTCCATTCAAACTTAATATGCTTCTATAACAATCGAGTGAGCAGTGCTGCTATGGTCGAAAAACCTTTTACAAATCTCTTGTAATACCTAGCCAAACCTAGGAAACTTCTGACTTTTGTAATAGTCTTAGGTATTCTCCACTGTAAGATTGGTTCAATCTTCTTTGGATCCACCTTTATCCCTTCAGCTGAAACTATATAGCCTAAAAATGATACTTCATTCAACCAGAAGTCACACTTACTGAACTTTGCATACAACTGTTTCTCTCTCAATATCTGCAAGACAATTCATAGGTGCTTGTCATGTTCTTCTAGCATCTTCGAGTATACTAGAATATCATCAATAAATACCACCACGAACTGGTCTAGATAAGGATAAAAGATCCTATTCATTAGATCCATGAAAGTTGCTGGGGCATTCGTAAGTCCAAATGGCATGACTAAAAATTCATAATGGCCATATCATGTGTGAAAAAGCAGTCTTGGACACATCTGCTTCTTTTACTTTCAACTAATGATAGCCCGATCGAAGGTCAATCTTTGAGAACAAAAAATAATATAAAAATAAAATAAATATAAAATGAAATTCTAAATCTAAATTATAAATAAATAGAATTTATAAATAATAGCATACTTCCTTCGATTGATCAAATAAGTCTTCAATACGTAGAAGGGGATACTTGTTCTTGATTGTTGCCTTATTCACCTATTTGTAGTCAATGCATAATCTGAGCGACCCATCCTTCTTCTTTACAAAGAGTACCGATGCTCCCCATGGTGAAATACTGAGTTTGATAAAGCCTTTATCAAACAATTCTTGCAGCTAAATCTTCATTTCCTTGAGTTTCTGTAGGTGCCATCCTGTAGGGTGCAATTGAAATAAGTGTCATGCCTGGAGCTAGATCAATAGTGAATTCAACTTCCTTATCAAGTGGCAAGCCTGGTAGTTCCTCAGGAAAGACATCTAGAAAATCTCTCATTGTAGGCACATCTAAAACCTTAACATCTTCCTTCTTACCTTCCACTGCATAACACAAGTAAGCAATGCACCCCTTCCTTGTGACTCTCTTAGCAGCTGTAGCTGAAATCACATCCGATAAGAAGTCTATTCTTTCACCCATAATAGTGATTTTCCAATCATTAGAGAGTTTAAGTGTCACTCTCTTCCGTTTACAATCTACTGTCGCTTGATGGGCAGATAACCAATCCATCCCTAATATCGTATCAAACTCATGGAATGGGAGTTCAATTAGGTTAGCTAGGAATTCATAACCTTGTGCACTAATGGGACAATTCCTATACACCTTGTTCACCATAACACTATTTCCTAACGGATTGCTCATTATGATGCCCTGGTCTAATTGTGAATCTTTTAACCCTTTTTCCCATGCAACATCAGTATTTATGTAGGAATGTGTGGAACCGGGATCAATAAGTGCATAAACAGAATCAATCATAAGTATAAATTTACCTACTATCACATCAGGAGCATCCTCCTCTTTTCTGGCTCTCACTGCATATGTACGACCTGTAGCTCATCCTTGAACTTGGGGATGTTGTGCAGAAGGTATAGATGCTATGGGTTAAGGGCTGCTCCCCTACCTCGGCCTCTGGATGGTAAAGATCGAATACCAAGTGCTGGTGATATAGCCATAGAAGCTTGAGCCACTAGACAATCCCTGACCTGATGATCCTTTGAACCACACTTGAAACAAGCACCAGTCAAATATCTGCACTCTTCTGGGTGAGATCTACCACAATGGCTACAAGTCTAAACAGTACCTGCCCTTCTGCCTTTAGGTGTACTGCCCACAAAAGTGACTGAGGCATTGCCACGGAATGTATTTCCTTGTCCATGCCCTAGTGCAACTGATGTACAACTCTGTGATGGAGCTGGTCCCCTAGACTTCTTACTCTGAGCACCCGAACCATTGAACTGTCCCAGCTTCCTCTTCTGCTGAAATCGGATTTACCGATTAATCTCATCTGACTGAATACTTTCCACTTTAATAGCAGTTTCCATTAAAGCACGCAAATTTGGATGCTGTTGTGCACCTACTATTTGTCTAATCTTGTTTTGGAGACCTCTCTCAAATCTCTGGCATAACTTCTCTTCTATTAACTGATAGTTGTCAAGGTAGGCACTCATACTCTACTACTGTCTTGTTTAATTGCCTGAGTCTCTAGAAAGCATCTTCCATCTCTACTTTTATACTCTGATCCTATGTATTTCTTTTCAAACTAGGCCCAGAAGAAATCCCAATTTAACTGTTCACCTGGGGTATGCTTATGTACTGAATCCCACCAAATGAATGTAAGACCCTGAAATAATGCCACAGTACCTTCAAATTTCTCTTCAGGTGGGTTGTGAGTGATTTCAAATAACCTTTTTATTTTAAACAACCAGTTTTCAACTTGCACAGGTGTCAATGGATCATGCCCATATAAATTTTTAGCTCCCAATTTCTTCAACTGCTCCAAAATAGGCTTCCTTTTAGGTGGAGCCGGAGGATATACGTGTGTCGCTAGCTGTGGCAGTTAACCTCGTTCAGCTTGCATTTTATGTTGAATATAATCAGCAATGAGATGGAGAAAATCTAGCTATGGCGGTGGAGGTGGTGCAACTAGTGGAGTGACATTCTGTTGCGAGGCTTCAATTTGCCCAGCACTAACCGACGCCTCACTCTCACCATCCCTAATACATTGACCTTGTTGGGATGCCATCATTCACTATAAAACAGGAAAGGATTAAGCATATGTTAGACTTATTACACATTTCATCCGTCAATTGACATGTATATACATATACTCCATTCACTTAATTTTTACTCCGATCTTAGAACCATCTAAACCATGCTCTGATACCACTAAAACTGTGAAACCCTTTATAACACTTATTTTATACGTACGTTACCTAGATTAATACACTTATAGCCAATGTGTGACAAATTATTTTTTAATTTAATTTAATGACCATACTATTATTAGCACTTTAATTAATCTTTTTTATTTTTCAAAAATTTCGACAGCATAACGCTTATAAATTAACTACCTCATCTGCAATGCAAATAATCCACAACTCATTTTTGGGCACAACAATACACATATCATACAAAATAGTTTTCATTCAACCATAAGTCAACCTTCCATTCTTTAAAAATACAATAATTTACAAATATTCTTTATCGTAACATATACATAATTTTAATCATACAACTTCATATCCACACACACACACACACACACACACACACACACACACATATATATATATATATATATATATATATATATACATGTCATTCTTAGTACTAACCTATTATTATTTCTCATTCCATCAGCTCCCAAAATTTGTACGTTTCTCCTATTCCCTTTTCAGCTACTACCTGCACGCAGTCAAATAACTACGTGTTAAGCATTAATATGTCTATTGGTGATTACTAATTTAAAAATTTTTATCATCCTATATTTTCATGCATTCATATATTCAATAATATTTTTCATACACTATTCAACTTTTCTCCTTAATATATTTATTATTCTTTTTATCAATATTTTATTTTTATTTACCTTTAATTTACTATTTAATATCTTAATTAATTTTAATAATTTTTTTTCTTCTGAACTTTCAATTTCTTTCAATTTAATCATTTTTCATTTTACTTCTTTAATTAATCATTTTTTTCAATCTTTAATTTAATTAGCTACAAATTCACTTTGATTATTAAATTTCTATTTATTTACAATTATGTAACTAATAAATTTTATTTTCATTTATTTACCTTTTTAACTACATAATTTAACATTTTATTTCATTTTCTTCCACTTATTTCTCATTTTTCAATTTTACACTTTTTTTTCTTTTGTCACAATTATCACTTTTATTATTATTATTATTATTATTATTATTATTATTATTATTATTATTATTATTATTATTATTATTATTATTATTATTATTATACGATTTTACTATCTTTATCACTTTTATCATATTTATCAAATTTATGACTTATGTCATTTTTATTAGATTTTACATATTTATTATTTTTCTCATATTATCACTTTATTCATTTTTATCATATTTTCACATGTATCCTTTTTATTATATTTTTCACATTTATTATATTTTCTCATATTTTCACTTTTATCATTGTATTCATATTTATCACTTTCATCATTTTTACACTTATACTATTTTATCATTCTTATCATGTTTTTCACTTATTTTTCACTTTTATCATTATTATTACTTTTATTCACATTTGCCCCTAGTTTCCATCCGATAAAAAAATTTCGGACCAGATACATGGAACGTGGACCCAAAAATCCTTTACATTGAAAAGTAATATCGAAAGATCACTCAATCCCTACACTATACATTGTTCACTGAATCACTATCACTGTAGTAGACCATTATTGGTCTATATAAGCAAGTCATTATGACCCGCACCGCGATAATGGTGTCCCTATGGCTAGCCAATTATATCTTGGGCAAGATTTAACCATCAGATAAATAACTAGGAGTATTATTTTATTCATTTAATTCAATTTCCATTAAATTCATAAATTTCATTATTTTTACATTACTTAACATTTTATTCATCCATAAGATTTTATCTCTACCATAATCTTTCCACATTTTCTATTCTACAATATCAATATTTCATCATTAATAATCAATTAAGTCATAAAGCTCTTTAAATACACTTTATTCCTTATTTTTTTCATTTCATGCACAATAAAATCAATAATTAGAAAAATATTCAATATATCATTTAAAAATTCCAAATAAATTTCTACACACCCAAAATCATATTTTCTTGCATTTTATGACCAAATTTTCATTTAATTAGTAAGAAAAATATTAATTTTTCCTTCTTCATATTTCGACCTATAATTAATTTTCATTATTAAAATTTTTCTTTCACCTTCTAATTATTAATTTCACTAATTTATACATTCATTATTCCATATGTATCATAATATTACAATAAAATGTATTTATTCCTTAATATTCATTTTTCACATAATAAGGTCATATTTTATAATTTCCATTAATTAATTTTTTTTAATTGAAATTAACCATTCTAATTCACTTTTCATAATCCATTAATCATGTTTTAAGTATTAATTAGCAATTACATGCCAAACACAAATTTCTAAATTTTCATACCCTAAATCATGCTTAATTAATGGAAATAAGTAAATTTTGGAATCACTAACCTTAATTTCTTACTTTGGCTTTCCTAAGCTTCATTTTCCTTAGCCTTTTCCTTGGAAGCACTTTCACTTCCCTTTAAACCTACCATGGCCAAAAATTACACTCCATTAATCCACCAATATTTTGCTTCCTTAACTTAAATAAACTTTATATTTATCATCTACATATCTTAAACTTCATATTTGAACCATTAAACTAATTTAAAACTATAAATTTCACTTACCTCAAATTTATATCCTAACTTATCTCCTTTGATTTTCTTCCACTTTAGCCCCCCAAATGAAGAATAAAGGCTTCTATTAGGTACTAGAGATACTGAAATTATTTTTGGGTGATTGATTTTGGTGTAAAAATTGAAGAAATTTTGGAGAAGAATAAGAGGGGTGTGGTTTGGCCATAAGAGAAAGAAAGAGGAAGAAGATGAAGCAAAATTATCTCTAGAGAATTCTGATAATTAGGGTCTTATCATAGTGGTCTAAGTTGGGTGGGTTTGGGCCAAACAAAGCTCAACCCATTTGGCCCAATTTTGAACTTTAAATTATTTTTCTCACTTCATAAGTTCAATTTCACCTAAATATGATTTCATAATTCATAAAATATTTTTATATGTCTACACAAAAATTTTCAACTCGATAGGAGTCCATTTTCTATCCAGCTCACTCAAACGGGACTGATAATTCAATTTTCGGTGTTACCGTAAAAAAAAAATTTCACTGTCAAATAATCATAAATATTATTTAGAGTCTATCCATGTCTTAAAATAAACTTTTGGATATCGTTTATTATTTTTCATAGACCGATCAAAGTACAGTCAACTAATTATTTAATTAAACCGAGTCCTTTTTTTTTAATTTTGACTTTTGAGGACTTATTTGATATCATTTTCACTCCAAATTTTACACTCGGACTAGTTATAACCTATATTATTCAATGATCAAATAAAATATTTTTCACATACGGGTGCATTTTTAACCCCTAGGTATGCATATTAATTTCATAAAATACAATTTACAACTAACCCGATATTTGGATCATTACATTATATGTTGCCCATTCATATAGGCCAACTATTCAATACCCTTTTTGTCACTTAGTGCCTAGTTTGGCATTTTGGGCATATAAATGAGAATAAAGAATGAGAAATACAAGGGAAACATCTTTATAAGAAAATCAGTGATATTATTAAGAAATTGGATGTTTAGCGAACATTTGAGATAAATGCAAATAGTGAAAATGAAATGCATGGAATTAGTGTTTAACATGATAAGACATTGCTCTATATATGTATATGTATTAACAAATTATGTGTGAGTTCTTGCATATATGAATGCATATTTGCTTTATTGTTTATTGCCTATTAGCATGCAACACTAAGCTTAGTACTTAGCATGGGAGATGTTTTATTCTCTCGCACAGATATAGGGACCACTGCAAGAGATAAAATAATGATGTGTTCTTATTTGTTCTAATTTTTATTAATATTTTTCATGTTTAATTATAGGTTTTGATCATGTTTAGGTACTTAATTGATTTAACTTTGTGATTGCAAGAAAAAGAGTTGAAATGCAGAATGGACATGAAGCCTTACACACTTGAGGAGAGGAAGGAAGCTTTGAAGCCTCATGCACATGACAATGTGTCATGCATATGAGAGGTTTGTTGTTGGCCATGAGGCTTTGTTGTTGAAGCCTGTGGAAATTCTTCCACTTCTATTACAGGCATAAGACATTGATTGAAGATACAAAAATTTTAAAGTCCGACCTTCTGTCACAAGCGTGCCGATTTGACTCGAGCGCATCACTTACATATCTTTATTTTCTATCACGAATGTGAAGAATCAGAGCGAGTGAGAAGATTACTAGACTTAAAAAGTAAAATTGGCGCGCCCATTACAAGTTGTCATGAGCATGACACCTTATTTTTGCTGTAGACTCCAATCGTAATCCAACTCTTATTTTGATCAAGTAAGACCCATAACTTAAAGATAGAAGTCGATATGAGAATCACCTACGTGGAAAGTTATCTTGTAATTAGTAAGTTTTATATCTTTACGAGTAGAATTGAAGTAGGACATTTAGATTATACATTCTAGTTTTTTTTTTACGTGAGGAGATAGAAAAGAGAACAATAGAAAAGTTAGGAATTCGGTAGTAGTATTTCAGAAAGTTTTCTTTCATCTTTTATTTCTTTTTAGGTTTAACTTAGCCATCAGAATAAACATGATCACTATTATTAATATGTTAGGTCAACACTTTTATGGGTGCTTAGTGAGCAACCCTAATTTGTATTTTTCACTTTTTATCTATTTAATGAATGCATGATTTTCTTCAGTTTCAATTGAGTTTAATAAGTTTTTAGTTTAATAGTTGCTTGATTACCAATTATTTACTTTAAATGGAAATGTTAAGGTTTTATTATTAGATTCACCATGTGTAATTTAATCTAAAAATTGGACTGAACACTAGTTAATTATTTGGTACTTTAAGGTGAAAGTCATAAAATCTACATTCATTAGTGCTTAATTCATTAAGTGATATGCAAATTGAAGGTTGTGAGTTAAGTTTTTATTTTTTTCTCTCATTGATTTCCTTTATTACTTTTTTTTTTAATTGCAATCTTAGTTATTAATTTCTCTTATAGCTTCATCAACTCATTAAAATTGGTTAGAATATTTAGTATTTTAATTCTGCATTCATTGGTAATTTTAAGTTAATTAAGATTTTAAACCATATAGTTCTTTAAGAGATCGACCTCAGGAGTATTTTATCAGTATTACAATTGGCTCATGCACTTGCAAGTATGCTTTGAGTTACATTACATAACTTGTAGACAAAGGTTAAAGCTAGTGGCATTTCGAAACCAATGAAGTAGCCAGGAACCCATTATGGGTGAAAATTTTTGTACTTTTGATTTTCAATTCCACATTTTGTATGCATAAAGAACCATGATCTTTTGTAAATGGTTTATAGGAAACTTTTGTATATAACAATGTAAATATTTGTTTGGATGTTTGATTCTATTTTTAGGAAGTTAACAAGTTGATTTGAGTTTTAAGTATGTTTGAGAAAAATAAAATAAAAAAAGAATATTATATCTAGTTTTTAAGTAATTTTAACAAGATTTTCGAAAGGTAGTTTGTAGCATCCTTTTGCTCATCTATCAATATGGTAGAATGATGAGGTGTTATATTGTTTTTGGTATCAGAGCTAGGTTGGACGATTTTGGAATTTTAAAAAAAGTTTTGAAACTAAATAAGCATTGCATAGCATGTGTGTGTATGCATTTGCATACATAAGCTGCTGCTCACTGATTATGTCACATCTGCGAGTTTAAACTCTGATCGATGCACACATTTTAAGAATGATTCTACTAGACGATGAAGAACCAAGCACATTCACAATTAAAATAACATTGATATGATCATAGTCTAATTTTGAACCTAATAAAAGTGATAAATGAAAATATGAATATTTGACACTAATTAAACGAGCAAAACCCAAAAGTTGGATAAAAACGTAAAAAAACTATTTTTGCTCTGGTGTGTGAATTGCAAAATCGAGAATACTGATACATAGAATAAATTAAAATACAACTATTTGTGTATTTAATTGTTGAAGATTAATTAGTTTAGGACTTGAAAGTGGAGAAATAAAAATTAAGGTGTGGTTTAATTTGAAAAAAAGAAAATTTGAAGGATTAAAAAGGAAGTTTGACTAATGATTTTATTTATTTATATTAAAATAAAATTAATTAAACTAAAACAATGCATGCACATGGACAAGTAGTGGCGGTCCATCCTAATTATTCACTATTCAAGCTATAATAGGGACTTTGGGCACACATTCTTAAGAAAGCTCTCATTTTTTCTATTTCCTTCTTTTACTCGTTTTTCTTTCCTTAACTCAAGACAAACTTCAACCGATACCTTCAATTTTCTTTCACTTTACCATAAGCCAAACATTGTACCATGACAGGAATAGATTAATTTAAGTAAAGATTACAACAAAATTGGAGAAGGAGAGCTATTAGAGGTCACGATTTTGAAGAGAGTCAATATGAATTTAGCTTGGTTTCTCCTTGGCTGTGGCTATTTATTTTGTTATTCTCTTCGATTTCCTTTATTCTTTTTCTTGGCATGAAGAAATTCTAATTCCCTCTTTGTCCCATTTCTCTTCTTGTTTTCCTTGTTTTGAAGCTAGATGACATGATTAGGGACATGCATGATGGAAATAGTTGAAAATGAGCAGTTAATGTTATTTTTCCAATAAGTTGAGTAATATATTTCAGATTGATGTGATTCTAAGGCCTATCTAAAGCTAACACATATATCCAGAACTTTCAAGAGGAATGCAACTCCAAATTATGTAATTTTCATGGCTACAAATTTAGTGCGACACAAAACAGCAAACTGTCTAGAATATTTTGAATAGCCTATGATAAACTGGCTATAAGTTGAGATATAGGTGTTGGAATGAAATGATTCAAAATTCTATGAAAAACTATGAAATAGACCTACAATTCTTGTGAAGATATAAATCCCAAATTATGTTGTTTAGTATGTTGAGGTTTCAAGGTAAACCATGACAAAAAGACTACCTAGAAGCTGCATTTTATATGTATTTGAGATGCATGGTTTTAATTACTTGACTTCAATAGAAACTTAATGCTATTTTGAATTTTAAAGAAACAAATAATTAAAAAAATATTAACACCTTAAAATCCAACTAGAGTCATGACGTAAATGTAGAGAAACCATTACATGTTGAAGACTAACTTTCACAATTCCTACTTTCACATATATGATCAAGCTCGTGTTAAAAAGTTAGAAAATAAACAAATAAATAAATAAGTATGTTAGAGATATATAAGAATCAGCTTAGAACTTAAACAAAATGTTAAAAAGGAATGAAGAATTTAATTTGGTGATGGTTAATAAGTTAGGCCAAGAAGTTTTTGGATTAAAAGTGGGAATTTGAGTATTATATTGGACTTAAGTAAAGAACAAAGCGATTTGGATTGGAATGGAACATAAGCTGTGAGATTTAAAGGATTAAACTAAAACTTTGGTTTAAGTTTGGACTAAGTTAGTAGAGAATAAAACTTGATGAGCCAAAATACATCTTGGTCAAATACATTAGACCTAAAAAAAATAAAATAAAAGTTATTTTTGGAATTAGATACAAAAGAAAGTGGAGACTTATTTAAGATCTTAACAAGACATAGTTGAAACTATTAATGGATCTCATCAGAAATGTTGACAATTAAGGAGAACTTAACTGATAAAAGAATATGAGGTAAAGATTTAATATGATAATAGAACATTTAAGAAGGATTAAAATAACAATTGCATGAAATCTTCTACATAAGGCAACATTACCATAATAAGCTAAACGAGATAGATAACCATCGCACCTTGTAAAATATGACATGGGGTTGTGTCTCGAATAACATTAGAGACATGCAAACCTCTAGTTAGACTAAGACTCATCATATCCACAAATTTACAAGAGAGACGTCGGGAATGCTTCGAGAAAAACAATCTTCATTTCATAAAAAATTGTCCATTATACAAATATGTATTAATCATTTTACATGTGTTTTATCAAATACATCTATCCCGTGGGTGCTAGTTCTGGACAAGGGTAAAGATCTGGTGATTGCACTAAAAGAATATGTCAGGTTTGTGCAAGCTCTATGATAATAGTTATAAGCTAAATGAAAATTAGACATTTAAAATGCGTTATTTGATTGGCTATGACTGATTGTGGATAATAATTGCATGATTAGTATGAATGAATGTGTGTGTGCACGATAACGTCTATCCATAAAATAAAAGTAATAGTAGTTAATATGTGAGTAGCAATTAAGATGTGGTAATTATGCTAGACTAAGTTTGAAATTGTTATGTAATCCACTAATCATTGTTTGTATATAAGCTAATAATGTCTATAATATGAAATGACATTAATGGACATATGATTCGATATTTGAGTATACAAATGATATGACATAATGATAAGGAAATACTGGAATGGTTGTACGAAGACAAAAATATGATATTTTGATGACTATTATACTTGAGTCAGACTTTATATAGACAAATGTGATATAAACCCATATATAAGTCTAAACTAGCATAGGGTAGACTTGTTGGCATACCAATAGGGACATTAGAAATGCTTGGAATCCACACATATTTATTAGAGATGCTCAAAGTCCATATACCACTATTATAGATATTCAACATCCATATAGTGATCAGAGGCACTCGGTGTCTCACTGTGATCTCAGTGTCCAAATTTTATTATGCTCAGTATCCATTAAGATAGGTGCCTTTTTCATATGAACCTCCCTAAAGTCTATTCTAGGTGGCTAAGCTTATGGGCACAGTAATAAAGATTGTGACATCCAATAGTGTATTGGCTTATATGTTGGATCAATGGAAAACATGTTATATGACTACTGTTTGACAAGTAAGATTAGACAAATAGGCAACATGTTGCCTATTGCTCATTTAAAATGTTCAACATATTGTATTGTTGAACTTTGAAGGGTATTTCTATCATTTTGATGCTAACAAATAAAACAGCAATAATGTATTGAACATACTTGTTTTCTAAGTTTATTGAACAGGCTATGGAATATGATACAAGAATGGAGAATGGAATACTAACCTTAAAAAGATAAAAATTGAAGAAATAGCATGTTCACACCCGTGACCTTTTATGTCACGCCTGTGATAAAACTTAGCGCCAACTATCCAATATTTAAAGTTCACGGCCATGAAGGATCATAGCAACCGTGAATGATCATATCAATCACGTCCGTGAAATAAAGTCACGTCCGTGAAAAAACATGTCAAATTCCTTCAGAAAGCTTCACGGCCAGAGTCACCACTTGGACCACGGCTTGGAAGGATGTTCACGCCTGTGAAATAATAATGTCACGCCTGTGATCAAACACTTCAAATCCTTCCAGAATGTTTCACGGCCACAGTCACCACTCAAGTCACGACTTGAAAGAACAGTCACGACCGTGACACACATATTCACGACTGTGAAAGAGGAAAGAAAAATATGTCAGGCGTCAAATTAAGAGTTGGTGCAACGACTATTTTCGCATTCAATGCAACCAAACGGCTATAATTCGCCATGGAAGTACAAATGCAAGTCATTTATAAATCCAGAACAAGAGAATAATAAATACTTCGAATCAAAAATCTTGTTGTAGTCATTTGTGCATTTACTACTTTCAAACAAACATTACTTCTCTGTAAAAAATCTTTTTGCTCATTATTTTCTGAGCATTATAGATTTGTGAGTGTTTCTTTTTGTAATCTACTACTCAAGTGAGTTTGGGTATATTGGGTTAAGATTAGAACACTTGTAATGGTTATTTGTGTGAGTCTTTAAAACACTAGGAATTGGTTTATTGTGTGAGTCATTAAAACACAAGGGATTTCTGGGTTAGGTGTGATCCATTGATAGAAACATCATAGTTGGGAGTAGATTGTAAAACTCCATTGTAACACTTAGTGTGTTAGTGAAACTCTCAATTGAGATTGGGAAGAGTAGTAGGGTTTGTTAACATCCGAACCTCTATAAAAATTCTTATGTGATATCTTCTTATCCCTACTTTACTTAACTTTATTTAACTTTTCTTTCTGCACTTAAAAGTTAAGAATTTTTAATATCCAATTCAACCCCCCTTCTTGGTTCAATTTCTGGGCAAAAATTGGTATCAGAGCTTAGTCTCGCATCGAAGCCTAAACAGCGCTAGAAAAGATCAAGAAATGGCCAATGAAGGATTCCAAAGTCTCAAGCCTTACTCCTGCATCTAGATCTTTTTAAACCTACTAGGATTGCAAGCTTATGAGGTAAACACTAAGACTTTATCATCGTCGATGACTACTCTAGATTCACTTGGGTAATTTTCTTAACTCAAAAAAGTGATGCCTTTGAAACTTTCAGAACCTTTGCTAAAAGAGTTCAAAATGAAAAAGGATATTGTATTTCAAAGATAAGAAGTGATCATGACAAAGAATTTGAAAATGAAAACTTTGAAAACCATAATATCATACTTTAGAGTATTTGTTAGAGTATCATCAATTAATCCAAATATGCCAAAAACTTGATTAAGATATTTGGAATGGAAGGTTGCAAAAATGTCAAAACTCTAATAAGCACATCAACAAAGTTGGATAAGGATGAAAAGGGTAAGAGCATTAATGAAAAGCTCTATAGAGGTATGATCGGATCTCTCTTATATCTTACTGCCTCTAGACCCGATATAATTTATAGTGTATGCTTATGTGCTCGCTTTCTATCTTGTCCTAAAGAGTCACATTTAAATGTTGTAAAAAGAATTTTAAAATATTTATATGACTCATTGCATCTAGGTTTATGGTATCCTAGAAATTCATCCTTTCACATTATAGGATATTCAGATGATGATTATGCTAGAAGTCTTTTAGATAGAAAAATTACTTCAGGTACTTGTCACTTTATTGGTGAATGCTTAGTTTCTTGGTTTAGCAAGAAACAAGTTTCAGTTGCTCTTTCTACTGCTGAAGCGGAGTATGTGGCAGCAGGATGTTGTTGCACACAAAACCTTTGGATGAAACAACAACTTAAATATTATGGTCATAGTATGGACCATATACCTATTAGATGAGACAATACAAGTGCTATAAATCTATCTAAGAATCTCATTCAACACTCTAAAAGTAAGCATATTGACATAAGACATTATTTTATTAGAGATCATGTTCAATATGGAGATGTTGTATTGGAATTTATAAGCACAGACAATCAATTGGCAGATATCTTCACTAATTCTTTAAACGAAGAAAGATTTAATTTCATAAGAAGAGAGTTTGGTATGATTGATGGATTAACTTTATGATTGCCAAAATTGTCGAACCTTGATTGATAATCTAGTGTTATTGTCTCATCTTTTAAGGTAAAAAGTAGCAAAATTAATAAAAATATATGTTATAGGGGATAGAAGCACCTTAGAAATCCTTTGATCTTGTTTTAAACTTAGTTTTATTTAAATGAGAATTTTAGGTAGTTCACGGTCGTGAATAAGTGTCACGGAAGTGAACAAAGGGTTTCACGGGGGTGACAGAAAAAGGTTATGGGCGTGAAACATAGTCTTCACTACCTTCAACTGTGAAGCATGTCGTGAAGCAAGGCGTGAAAGCAACTGGAGCTTTTGACGATTATGATCACGGTCGTGAATATATAACCAAATAAAATAGCAATAATGTATTTAACATACTTTTTTCTAAGTTTATTGAACAAGGTATGAGACATGATATAAGAATGGAGAATAGAAGACTAACCTTAAAAAGACAAAAATTGAAGAAATAGTATGTTCACGCCCGTGACCTTTTATGTCACGCCCGTGATAAAGCTTAGCACCACCTATCCAATATTTAAAGTTCACGGCCATGAAAGATCATAGCAACCGTGAATGATCATATCAATCACGCCCGTAAAATAAAGTCACACTCATGAGAAAACATGTCAAATTCATCTAGAGAACTTCACGACCAGAGTCACCACTTGGACCATGGCTTGGAAAGATGTTCACGCCCGTGAAAGAATAATGTCACGCTCGTGATCAAACAATTCAAATCCTTTCAGAATGCTTCACAAGTCACCACTCAAGTCACGGCTTGGAAGAACAGTCACGACCATGACACACATATTCACAACCGTGAAAGAGGAAAGAGAAACATGTCAGGTGCGAAATTAAGAGTTGGTGCAATAACTATTTTCTCATAAAATGTAACCAAACGACTATAATTCGTCATGGAAGTATAAATGCAAGTCATTTATGAATCCAGAACAAGAGAATAGCAAATACTTCGAATCAAAATCTTGTTGTAGCCATTTGTGCATTTACTGCTTTCAAACAAACATTAATTCTCTGTAAAAAATCTTTTTGCTCATTATTTTCTGAGCATTATAGATTTGTGAGTGTTTTTTTTTTGTAATCTACTACTCAAGTGAGTTTGGATATATTGGGTTAAGAGTAGAACACTTGTAAAGATTATTTGTGTGAGCCTTTAAAACACAAGGAATTGGTTTATTGTGTGAGCCATTAAAACACAAGGGATTTCTGGGTTAGGTGTGATCCATTGATAGAAACACCATAGTTGGGAATAGCTTGTAAAACTCCATTGTAACACTTAGTGTGTTAGTGAAACTTTCAATTGAGATTGGAGAGAGAAGTAAGGTCTGTTAACATATGAATCTCTATAAATATTCTTGTGTGATATCTTTCTATCCTTACTTTACTTAACTTTTCTTTTTGCACCTAAAAGTTAAAAATTTTTAATATCCAATTCAACCCCCCTTCTTGGTTCAATTTTCTGGACAACATGTATGTTGCTCACATAAGATGTATTGTATGATAAAACACATAGGTTTAAATTGTTTAAGAATGGTATGTTGAGGTATTGTGTATAATTATTACGAATATTATATACTATTTTTGTAATGCTTGCACAACTGAGCATAACTTCAGCGCACGAGCTATTTTGTCGTGCTAGTAGTAAATAGATAGTTGCTAAAGATGAACAAATAGTGAGAGCTATAGAAACAATGAAACCATGAGCAAAGTCTAGTAGTAGCAGTAGATGTACCCACCTAGTTAGAGTTGATTTTATATGTCGTTCATGTCATGTACAAAAGCTTAACATTTCATATCTTATGTATACTTGTAACTATATGTATGTAAATAAGTCATGTATAAGTTGTCTATAAAAAATTTTGTTATGAGTAATTATATAAGACATGTTTACTTTCATCATAGGTTGAGTTACAGTTAGAGTGTTGCATATTTTTAAGTCTGACACAAATATGTAGAATAGATTATCGGTGTCACCACCTTATCTAATTGGGATATAAAAGGGTAAAAGGGTATTATAGATTAGGACCACTGTTTTTGACCTTATAGGATGGATTCTATATCGTAGCAGATTATCGTCAAATGGGCTAAGAGTGACAAGCTACTAGATACATAGGAGTCATCTCAACCTAGATACCAACGAGCTACTGCTTCAAGATTCGATGCCACATCATCTAGTAGATAGTCTAATGCTGGCACTAGAAAGATAGATCTACTGAAGAATGTAGTGGAGTTAATGTAGAGGATAACATAGTTGGCTCCATCTTCCCTACAGTTTTGAAAGGCTTTAGAAGCTTAGGGCTTCAGATTTATATGGTAGGAGAGAAGATGACCCATCGAAACTGAATTCTAGTTGGAGAGAGCTAAGAGGGCATTTTAGCAATGCACTGCTTGCTAGAGCAGAAGCATGAGTATACAATGTCATTATCACGACCAATATTGCCCACAAACAACATTGTGGTCAGGTGTATACAAGTAATGTCACTCAAAGTGTATGAGCCAAGTGTAATTCTAACAAGCTCACCCTATGGTCATTCCTCACGAACTTGTTCGGCTTAATCTCTAAATTAATTTCATATTACCAATGAACAAGATAGTAACTCCTAAACACTCTAATCAAGTTTAATGAATTAGTTGAACTCATAACAATGAACTAAAATGCAATAGAAATTAAACAGGTACTTAGATCATATCCCCAACTTATATTCCCCTCAACAAATTAGCAGTAATGAATTTAGATTTTGCGTCTCTCGACTTAAAGTACTAATTAATCAAACCAATAACTTAACTAATATTCAGTTCAATTTTTAGATTAAATTAAAGGTGATATTCCAAATAACTTAATTATAAGATTTTCATTTAAATTTTAATAATTGATGATAGGCAACTATCAAACTAAAAATTAAATAAGCACAATTAAAATTAAAAGAAAATCATTCATTTATTAAAAGAAAAATAAAGTTCATACAAACTAGGGTTGCTTACTAAGCACCCATAGAATGATTTAGTCTAGCATCATAATAACACTGATCATGTTTATATTGATAACTAAGTTAAACATTACAACATAGAATAAAAATATAAGAAACTAACATTCTCTCTGAATTGGATCTTAAACTGAAAGGTTGTTCGTTCAAAATTCCAATGAGAAAAATAAAGTACTACTGTTGGAAAGAACCTCCTCTAATTGTACTATAAGTATAAATTTATATTCTAAAAGTCGTAGTTGAATTCTAACTTTAAAAACACAACATTTCCTAAACTGAAGATGTTATAATTATTCAAAATGTCATTCTTCTTAAAATTTGCACATATCTACAAAGTCTCGATGCCCCACTCGATCAGAATAGGTGTTTGAACACAACTAGACTCTATCGCATAAACCATAGTCATGCACGCATATTGTTGGCACACCCACAACATTCTTGTACGACATAGCAATGTCAAGTCTACTACATTTCAGCACGCTTGTGATAGTAGATTAGAGTCATGGCATTGATGCACTTATGCTGAATTTGTATGCCCACGACAAAATGTTAGGATTTAAGATCATCACACTCGTATCAAATCCTTGTGCCCGCGCTGCATGGGAAGAACACAGTGCACCAGCAATAAGGCTGAATGTCTGCATCAAAATGTTGCTATGGGTGGCACCCTCATGGGTGTGACACATTGTCACACACGACATTCTCTTTCACATCTGCATTGTTTCTTGCATAACCTATAAATACAAAAATAAACATTTAAGTATCTAAAACATGCTAAAAACCAATGATTAAATATTAAAAATATAAATAAAAACTATCCAAAATAGAAACACATCAAATTTTTCCACACTTAAATATTATCTATTCCCAAGCAATATCTAGACATAGTGAAATATTCAAAACACAAGCAAACTTAACTAATCCACTCGATTTCATTCTCCATCATCTCTAAGTCTCACTAATGCACCAATCTAATTTATATTAGAATTTCATAGTTAACTATATTCAAGACCATTCTAATACTAGTTCCATTCTTAAATTCAAAAACATACCAACTCAATCATAACATTACCTCAAAATATATATTAAAAATAAATCTAACCAAGCCACTTACTATAAATATCAAAAGTTCATACATTAGGCCCCCACACTTATCTCCTTGTAGTATTTTTCTTAATTTTTGCATATCATCTTATTTACTAATTCATAGTCTAACTAGATTACTAACACTATATACATGAGGTAACAAATAATTGGACTAAAATGTCTTTAAATAAAAGCATGTCACTAGCATTAAGACTATCCCAAACTTCATCAAGCAATGCAAATCTAACAAGGTCAGACTTTGGCATTCATTCATTTAACTTATGTATGAGAAAATAAAGAACAAAATACCCAGCATAAAAGTAAAAAATATAAAAACACTTAATAATATAGAAAATTCATAATACTAAGTCAAAATTCTCATAAATATTAAAAAAAAAACTTCACTCAAATTTCATAATGCTAAGCATGTTAATATGCCGATTTCAGATTTTAAACAGAAAAGTTGAAGCAACTAGGCAGTGGGATTTTGGCATTTTCGCACAACATTGGGGGTCACAAGGTTAGTAATTAACTTTCTCATAAGGGCTAGTATGTTAACCTATATGATCCATAACTTTCTCATAAGGGCTAGCTAGCTAGCTAAAAGGTTGGAGGACAATTGGTAGGATATCTTAACTTCGTTTATAATTAATTTCATTTTTTTTTGTACCTACTTAAATTCAATTAACACTACTTGTGTACTACTCATACTTGCAAAATTACCCAATTAACACAGTTCTTACTTGAAAATATGAAAAAAAAAAAAAGAACATCAAGAATAGATAGAGTACTAATCAAAACCCATATATATATATATATATATATATATATATATATATGGTAAAAAATTTAAATTTAAAATTTAAACATCAAAATATAATTACATATAATATTATGAGAGTTCAGTAGGTAATCCGAACACATTTATCATTTATGAATGAGAAAACAACATAATATGTGCCTTTTTAAATTATTTTATCAAAAATATTCACCTAATTTTACAAAATTCATTTTGTACACTTTTTTTCTCTTCAAAAGTACATCTCTGCCTCTTTTCTTTTAACTGACACTCTCTTGTACTAAAGGTGCAACTTGCTTTAGCAGCATGAAGAATTAAGGAATATTAGTTTTTGTGGAATCCTAATATATAACAAATCTCAAATTTATTATCATGAAAATGAAAAAATATCATGTGAACATGTCACTCAAAAGCCCAACAAACAAACTTGTGTTACCTAGAAAATTAAACACTGAAATGCAGCAAAGCACTGGCCTTTATATAAAAATCAGTAGCCTATCCTTCCTTCTATATCAAAACTTAATTTATAATGAATCTCTAATCTTAGAAAGCTCTGTTTCCGTACGCAAGGAGCACATTAATATATATTATCCAAACACAACATTTCAGCCTCAAACTTATCAGAAACATAAACATATAACACTTTTATCCTCACGGGTGATTAGAATAGAATGTCTTGTGACACTATTAATGTTAACGTTACTATGTTAGTTCTTTTTGCTGCAGAACAGCAAACAAAATTCCTAAAGGTCGACAGGTTATAAATCCAGCTCGCAAAATTCCTCTTTCCCTTGCAAAAGGTCCACAAAGTTACAGATGTGCAATTGACATAGGCAGCAAGAGTTGAGTTACAGAGCAAGGAGAATATAAAGTATGACTTAATACTTAATTAAATTAATTTTGTAATCTAAAAGCTGATATTTCAATTAAATGCCACTGAAAGAGCAAATAAGATTGACCACTCATTATTCTACCAAAATGGACCAAATTTGAACTCCATAAACAAGAAATATTAGAAGAGAACCAAACCCACCCAAGAGAGTCAACCAAAAAAATATTGTAATTCTCCGTTCCAATTTAGGGTTTTCCATGAAAAAATTTGGTAAAGGAAAAGTACCTTCTTTCTTTTGTCCTTCTTTCTCCGCCTAGTTGAGATCAGCACAAACTGAACTGGTTTACTCCTAAAGGTATTGCGGTGTGTGGCTGCGGCTTGGAGAAGAAGAGGGAAGTGCGATTATGGAATGTAGAAGAAGAAGGAAGTGCGATTATGGAATGTAGAAAAAGAGGGAAGTGCTATTACGTAATGTAGGAGAGGGAAGAGCGGCTGCGGCGTGGAGAAGGAGATGTGCTGTTGCAATTGGGCATTAAGGTTAAGAAGAGGGAAACTAAATACTTAGGGTTTTTTTTTTAATAATATTAGAGATATTATAATTTAAAATTATAAATAATTAATAAAATAATAGTGTATATATTAATTAACTATAAAAAAAATACTGTAAATATTAAGCCCATACACTTTAATTTTATCATATTAATCTCTTAAATAATAATTATTTTTTACATCAAGGCCTTATTAGATGCCAAAAATGGGGTGAATGTCATACTTTGAAAAAGATGAGTGTCGGAAATCTGAATTTATCAACTTTTTTCTAAAAAAAAAAAAATATATGTAATTTTTGCCATAAAAAAGCTTTTATTGTCTAATCTAACTCGTTTCTTCTTTTAATCTGTTATTGACACTCACTCTTATTTTTGGCTTTTCTATAAAGGCTTAATATAGATAATAATAATAATAATAATAATAATAATAATTGTTTTAGAGAGTTCCGACCTGACAAAATAAAAACTTTTGTGAGCTTGATATTCAAAACAAAAAAATAGTTTAATAGCCTAATGATATGATTTGCCTTTTTATTTACATTTACATCAATATATAATAGGTCAAATATGTATTTTAATATTGAAGTGCAAAGATTTTAATAGGTCAAAATAAAAATATAAGGCTTAATAGCAATGAAATGAAAATGTTTAGATTTAGACTGAATTCAATCAAGATTGCAGGCTTTTTATGGTGTTCAAGTCTGTTATGAATTTAAATGGATTCGATTTGTGCAAATTCATTGTCATTAATAGCTAACTATCATCATTAATTATTTTAATTTATTGTGACCGTTCAATTTTTTATTTTTTATTTCTTATGCTGAAGGCATACTATTTATGTATAGCGAACCTTGTTGATTTAGGCTTAAGTTTAAGCACCAACTTTTATATATATAGCTTTCATACCTGCTTCGCTATTAATATTATAACATTTGGGTAATTTTTGACACATTCAATTGCCTGTTCATCAATTGTTATTCATTTTGTCATTAATCATTATTGTCTGCTTATTTCATGTTACGGATTTTTGTTTATCAGAAACAAAAATTAGAAAAAAATAAATAAGTGTTTCTTATATATAAATGATTAGTTGAGAGCTCAAAGTGAATAGTCAGATAAAAAAAATTCAATTAATTATTTTCTTCTAAAAAATTTGGAGAAAAAATAATGCAATAATTTTTCAACTCTTTCAATGTGGAAAGAAAGAAATTGCATAAGTTCGTTCTCAATTTCCCTCCCAAAACCTTATTAAGAAGAAGGTGAAAGAATTTCTATCTTTAGTAACGCTACTAACGCCATTAATAGCTAATGCGGTCAAATATAATTGGTTTGCAACGGGTTTTTTTTTTTTTTTTTTGGGACATTTTGCATTTTCAAGTGCTATAATGTGTCCCATTCATTTGTTCCATTCATAATACAAATTATACACAATTTGTATTTCAAATTTCCTCATATGTACTATAGAATTAAAAACAAAAATAAGCTGCTAATACTTTATTTGAGGACAACTGCTGCATTCCTCAGTGCCAGATACCTCTGCACATACTCATTTGGAAGTGATCTTACAAGCTTGAAGACATCAGCACTTGCGTATCGAAGGTTGGTCCGTGGGTCAGAATAGGGTGCCTGTAAATAACAATATATAATGCATATCTGAAGAAATGATAAGTCAGATCAGTGAATGTAACGGTTTCATGAGCAAAAAGATGCCATTTAAGTGGACCACCATAAACCATACAGTGGGTACAGCTTGGAAACTCGTCAATATTTCACCCTATAGCCTCCATTAATATTTCTAAATTATGGATACTCCCAATTCATTTAAAGTCAATCAGCGTCTGCACTCTATTGATCTATGAAAAAATTTGAAACAATTGAAAAATCTATTTTTAGGTAAAAAAATCAGAAACAAGCCAGAAAAATCCTTTAAAGAAACCAACTTCCAGAACGCCTTTTCAATAAAGACACATACCTCAAATCCAGTTATATCACAGATTCGCTTGCATGGATGCATTGACGGTGGTGATTCAATATTGACATCTGCAGACGATATACATAAGGAAAAAAAATCAATATTAAGGCAGCAACTGAATTCAATACCATCAGAAGAAATAGAATAGATTCACATGTAAAAGCCTTTTTGACTGCCCAAACTCAAATGTCAAAATCTTAAAACTGACAACTTTTCTAGAACAGTTATAGAGAAAGAATTAAAAAAGAGAGGATTAATTTTATTGAGATTACAATTGGGTTCATCAGGAGGGTAGCTCTGGAAATTCTCAGCCTGAAGAATCTGCTTGAGGTGTTTCCAGTGGCGACCTCTTGCTTGGCCTTTCGGGTATTTCTCGTTCATTTGTATCCTCTTGAAGCTGAAATGAGTTGGCAGCACTAACTCTGCTTTAATCACCTCTGGTTCCATTTTCTTCTCTTTATTGATTTCCTTAATAAATGAACTAGCCATCAAATGGATCACATTATCAAATTAAACCTTAATAAACATACAACATTCAGCTTGACAAGTACATAATCATGCCATTTCTTTAGCGTTACAGTGAGACTGCAACCAATTCCTATTCATAAACAGAATACTGGATTCATTATACAGGTTGAAATCCCATTTTCAATGTTTAAAAAAAAAAAATCAATTACAACATGTGATGAATATCAGGAGAAACTTAATGTGGTGGAAGAGTTTACTGTCAACAGTGCCTTTGAAATGATGTTGGTGGGTAAAGCAGTTGTCGCCAATGTAGTGGTGGTCTGATTGGGCTAGGTTTCTCCAAATCTCTCAATTCTGTCTTTACATTCGCCTTCCCGTTATCAGGCCATGATTGTTGACAAGAATAAATTATTTGGCAAAACTTATCATGAGCTCTTAAAACTTTGCATGTTTTAACTATTGACTAAAGGATGACAACAGATAAGGTATCCTCGAAAAGCTCTCTATCCATTCCCGAACTCATTTATATACAAGATAGCCATATCTGTCTAAATATACCTAGATTACTCATAACCATCTCAAATCCATTTACCAATACTCTAACACTTCCTCCGTTAAATACCTATAATATTAATTTTAAAAACTAAAAAAAATAATTCAGCTATAACTTAAAAACATGAAAAAATAATAATCATTCAATAAAATCCATACATGAAATGATATAAAATAAACACAGAAAACAGCAATTCTAAGTCTAAATTAAAATGAAGTCTAAAAGTCCATAAAAACGACAAACACAAACATTGATTTCAAGTCTAAAGTCCATACAATCACACAATAATTTTAATTCAAATAGCCAATAATTTCCAAATTGACAAATTCCAATTCCGAATTTCTAATAGCAGTTAATTCCATATTTAAAATTTGAACTCCAAATTGACAAAGTCCAATTCCGAATTTCTAATAACAGTAAGATTTAATTCCAGACAAGAAGATCATATTGCTAAAATCAAGTTTTAATTTCCACCAGAAAAAGGAAAGAGCATAATATCAGTGGAAAAGGGACAAACCTATGGTGCAAGAGGAGGCTTCTGGGTTTCTGGCGAGCGAAGGCTGTTAGGATGATGGAGAATAGAGGCCACTGCCTAGCCTGGGCTGCGAGCAACGAGAGGCTGCAGCCAAGCCTGGGCTAGTCGCTATGGCAAAGGACGGATCGGGAAAGGCTGACGATTGGTAACCGGGAGAGGCTGCTAAATGCTAGCGGCTGGCAACGGAAAAGGCCAGCAACGAGAGGTTGCTTGACGATGTGTCTGCAGCCAAAGGAGGGACAAGCTGTAATTGTTAATTGTGATTTTGTTTATTTAGGTACCTGTAGGAAATTAATGTTAGGTTAAACCATTTTAATTTTGGGACATTTAATTTAATTTATTCTTTTGAGATTGTTAGATATATTAAGTTTTGATAATCTAGTTATTAACTGATAATTGAATTATAATTGACAATCTACCAGCTGAAAATCTAGCAGCTGATAATCTAGCTGATTGAATTAAAATTATTTGGTAAAACTAACTGAAAAATGTAAAACATAAAAAGATATTTTTATATTAATAAAAAATAAAATATATTTAAATACATAATATAAAAGAATTATATATATATATAATTCCATGTAGATAATTGATTTCTAGATATTAGATTTATGAATAGAGTATTATAGATTAATCTATATCTATATTAAGCCTATATTTTTATACAATACAACTTTATACACTAGACTAACAAAAATGGATAGTATGATTGAAATAAATATATTTCTTTCTATCATACTATCAAATCTCATAGAATATATATAATTCTTTTGTATTATGCATTTCAATATATTTTATTTTTTATTAATATAAACATATCATTTTATATTGTTTTACATTTTCAGTTAAATTTACCGAACAAATTTAATTCAATCAGCTAAATTATCAACTATTAGATTTTCCGCTAGTAGATTATCAGCTAATAGTTAGATTATCAAAACTTAATATATTTAACAATCTCAAAAAGAATAAATTAAATTAAATGTCCCAATATTAAAACAGTTTAACCTAGCATTAATTTCCGGCAGGTACCTAAATAAACAAACATTAAAAATCACAATTAACAATTACAACTCATCCCTCCTTTGGCCGCAGACACATAATCAAACAGCCTCTCATTGCTAGCCTTTTCAATCGCTAGCCGCCAACATTTAACAGTCTCTCCTGGTTGCTAGTCATCAGCCTTTCCCGATCTGTCCTTTGTCGTCGCAACCAGCCCAGGCTTGGCTGCAGCCTCTTGTCGCCTGCAACCCAAGTTGGGCAGCGGCCTCTATTCTCCATCATCCTCGTAACCTTCGCTTACTAGAAACCCAACAGCCTCCTCTTGCAGCACAGGTTTGTCCATTTCCTACTGATATTATGCTCTTTCCTTTTTCTGGTGGAAATTAAAATCTAATTTGTGCAATCTTAGCAATCTGATCTTATTGTCTGTTCAAATATTTCTTGCTGTAATTAGAAATTCGGAATTGGACAGTCAATTTGGAGTTCAAAATTTAAATATGGAATTAATTGCTATTATTTCATACTGCTATTAAAAATTCAGAATTGGAATTTGTCAATTTAGAGTTCAAATTATTGGTTATTTGAATTAAAATTATTGTTTGTGTTGTGTGTTTGTATGGATTTTAGGCTTGAAATCAATGCTTGTGTTTATTGTTTTTATGGATTTTTAGACTTAGAATTGTTGTTTTCTGTGTGTTTGTTTTATATCATTTCATGTATGGATTTTATTGAATGATTATTGTTTGTTCATGTTTTTAGGTTATAGATGAATTATTTTTTTCTGTTTTTAAAATTAATATTATTGGTATTTAACAGAGGAAGTGTTAGAGTATTGGTAAACAGATTTGGGATGGTTACGAGTAATCTAGGTATATTTAGATAGTTCGCTATCTTGTATATAAATGAGTTTGGGAACAGGATCTATGCCTAAAATTTTAAAAAAATGTACATTTAGTTTTTATTAATTTAGTTATCTTATTTCCAAAAATTTACCAAAATTTCGGTAAAATTACCCCTAAAACTAGGCACTTTCGAATTTTTTTTTAGCTGTGAGTTGTCAAACACAATCATAAACTCAAAAACTAGATCCAAATTTCTTTCATTTGTACAAGTTGCATATACAAGTTTAGCACAATTTTACTTTTTAGCATGAATGGCATGACTTAAATGCTTTTTTACTATAAGAAAATTGAATAATGTTTCGAGAGTTTTTTTTTAATAAAAAAAATTACTAGTGACCAACGTAACAAAGCATGTCAATATACAAAGCCATATGTAAATGACGTCCGAGTTTAAAGTGATCATCACAACTTTAGGCATAAGGATAACATAACGCCAATATGGAGTTTTTGGTCACTGCATAAATTTTCATTTTTTCACTCTTTGTATGACCAATGATTATTGCATATGAATCATGTCTCGCAATAAACAAAGCCACAGAAAAATTGAGCATAAGTAGTTTTGAGATCAACATAGCGGCAATTTTTTTTTTCAAATTTAATCAAGGTTTAATCATAAAGAAGCAAAATCCTCAATTGCCCATCCGTATTCAGGTAATATTTAAACAAAATTGATGCTTTGAACCCCACCAACTCTCCACACATATCCCAAAATGGAAAATGTACAAAATTTATGTAGCAATATCAAAGCAGTTTCTCCTTTTCTTGATAAAAAGACATGTAGTTTTATAACAAATGAAAAACAACTTATAGAGTTTAAAAGAATAAGATGAAGGTAAAAGAAAGAACTTGTTATTCACTAATTTCCTACATATGAGCCTCTAGTGACCAAGACTGAGAGCACCAGATGTCACCAAAATAATTTTAAACCTTGGGAGTTAGACTCTTGAATCTTCATGTATAGAACCAAAAAAAAAAAATCACAATTTTGACATCAAAAACAAAAATGACAAATCACACATCCAATAAAATTAATGCACCTAATTATATAAAATTAAAGTATTTATTCAAATATATAATAGATTATGTTAGGGGTGATCTTAATCATTCAATTATAAAATGAACAATTAGGAATTTAAAATTAAATCTTATTAAATAACTCATCTTTTTAAAATATTTTACGAACTTATAATTAATGAAATTTCAATTTCATGTATATATACATATAAAGAGAGAGAGTAGGCATTAAAATATAAAGTTAAAATCTTATTTGAAGAAGCATATCAATGGACTGATATAGAAAATAATTTAACTGGATTTATTAGCTAACCTAAGTTGGTAGATATAACTATTCGATCATCAAATTATGATAAGAATATTTCAAGTACATATATATATATATTTATATTCTGAACCATATCATGCATTTTTATTAAAGCACAGAAAATCCAAGCTTGTACTTGTATGATTTTCCTCTTTTTCTCTCTCTTTTTTCTTTTTTTAATTTTTTTTGGTCATATTTGTATAACTCATATTATGAATATTTCTTTATGAAATTTTCTTTCCCCTATTTTATAAATATTAGATGATATGTCAATTTTTATAAACACATATCATTCAATTTAAAATTTCAGAAATTAAATAAGTTCTATAATGAATGAGTTTGTTCAACAACTTTATTTGCTAATACTCAAATCTTAAGATATTCAACTAAAATAATTCTTAATATATTATAAATAACCATAATTTTTCTTTTTTATGTGCACAAGTTTACCAAATTTTTCTTAAATTTTTAATATGGATGAATTAAATTCTTTGACTAGAAATAATATAGATGGATTTAGTAATAAGTGATTTAAATGTTCAATTTAATCAAATTTATAATGTTCATATTAAAATTGTTAGCACTTGACAACAAAAATAGGCCATGATAGGAATATATATATATATATATATATATATATCATTTTGCACATTTAGTCATCAGTAGACACCATACCACAAATAGTAAAATATATATTATTTTATTGCATTTATACTAGTTTTCAGTTTTTAATCGTACGAAATATTATTTTAAAAGAAAAATTATACTTTTTATAAGTTTATGGCCAGGGTGGAGGTGTGAAACTGGCTAGACAACTTGAAAAACTATACTTTTTATAATTGTAATAGAAAAACTGTAAAAATTCAAGGAGAATACAGACTATATAGGCATCAACTGTAAAAGATTCTGGCTAAGTAATAATATAGAAAATTCATAATACTAAGTCAAAATTCTCATAAATATTAAAAAAAAAAATTCACTCAAATTTCATAATGCTATGCATGTTAATATTCAGATTTCAGATTTTAAACAACAGAAAAGTTGAAGCAATTAGGCAGTGGGATTTTGGCATTTTAGCACAACATTGGGGGTCACAATGTTAGTAACAATTCACATGGTTAACCTATATGATCCATAACTTTGTCATAAGGCCTAGCTAGCTAGCTAAAAGGCTGGAGGACAATTGGAAGGATATCTTAACTTCGTTTATAATTAATTTCATATTTTTTGTCCCTTCTTAAATTCAATTAACACTACTTGTGTACTACTCATACGTGCAAAATTACCCATTTAACACTCAGTTTTTACTTGAAAATATGAAAAAAAATAAAACATCAAGAATAGATAGAGTACTAATCTAAACCCATATATATATATATATATATATGGTAAAAAAAAATTAAACATAAAAATATAATTACATATAATATTATGAGAGTTCAGTAGGTAATCCGAACACATTTATCATTTATGAATGAGAAAACAACATAATATGTGCCTTTTTAAATTATTTTATCAAAAATATTCACCTAATTTTACAAAGTTCATTTTGTACATTTTTTTCTCTTTCAAAAGTACATCTCTGCCTCTTTTCCTTTATCTGTCACTCTCTTGTACTAAAGGTGCAACTTGCTTTAGCAGCATGAAGAATTAAGGAATATTAGTTTTTGTGGAATCCTAATATATAACAAATCTCAAATTTATTATCATGAAAATGAAAAAATTAACAAACTTGTGTTACCTAGAAAATTAAACACTGAAATGCAGCAAAGCACTGGCCTTTATATAAAACTCAGCAGCCTACCCTTCCTTATATATCAAAACTTAATTTATAATGAATCTCTAATCTTAAAAAGCTCTGTTTCCGTACGTAAGGAGCACATTCATATATATATCCAAATGCAACATTTCAGCCTCAAACTTATCAGAAACATAAACTTAAAACATTTTTCTCCTCACGGGTGTTTAAAAATAGAATGTCTTGTGAGACTATTGATGTTAATGTTACTATGTTAGTTCTTTTGCTGCAGAACAGCAAACAAAATTCCTAAAGGTCTCCAGGTTATAAATCCAGCTCGCAAAATTCCTCTTTCCCTTGCAAAAGGTCCACAAAGCTACAGATGCGCAATTAACATAGGCAGCAAGAGTTGAGTTACAGATCAATGAGAATATAAAGTATAAATTAATACTTAATTAAATTAATTTTGTAATCTAAAAGCTGATATTTCAATTAAATGCCACTGAAAGAGCAAAAAAAATTGACCACTCATGATTCTACCAAAATGGACAAAATTTGAAACTCCGTAAACAAGAAATAATAGAAGAGAACCAAACGCACCCAAGAGAGTCAACCAAAAAAATATTGCAATTCTCTGTTCTAATTTAGGGTTTTCCGTGAAAAATTTTGTTAAAGGAAAAGTACCTTCTTTCTCCGCCTAGTTGAGATCAGCACAAACTGAACTGCTTTACTCCTAAAGCTATTGCTGTGTGCGGCTGTGGCTGTGGCTTGGAGAAGAAGAGGGAAGTGCGATTATGAAATGTAGAAGAAGAGGGAAGTGCGGCTGCGGCGTGGAGAAGAAGAGAGAAGAGCGGCTGCGGCGTGGAGAAAAACAGGGAAGCGCGGCGTGGAGAAGAAGATGTGCTGTTGCAATTGGGCATCAAGGTGCCTTGTCCGGGAATTTTTCATAGGGAAAGGAAAATTAAGGTATTTTATTTTTCTTTCTCCTATTTGGATGAAGCTATAAAATAATAAGAAAATTGAAGAAGAATAAATTTTATTTTTTTCTGGATTTTAGTTAAATAAGAAGAGAGATATAAAAAATAATATTGTATATTCACCATTTTGTCCATCATTTTATAAAATAATAAATATCAATTTATATTGAAATGATAATATTAATTGTATATTAGGAACTTAATTAAATATTAGTATACATATTACCCATGAAGTAAAATATATAAAGTAAAATAACTTTTACCCAAAATATGGAAGTGTATTAACTTAACATGCTTTTGGAAATCATTACATCATTAAGGCAAAAATTAACTAAAAGTATTGAATTAATTTGTTCGTAAACTAATTGTGTAATATATAACTATATAATCAATGTAATAACTAAATCAGAAATTGAGGTAAAATACTAATCCAATAAAAATTGCTTTCAAGGAAAAAAAAAAAAGAAGCAAAATGGAGACTTTTTTTAATGTTATATTGTAATGATATATGTTTTGCTTTTTAATAATATTGCATCGGCAATAAAAAAAAAAAAAAAGTCACAATCACCACCAGGCAAAAGCTTCATAATTAGGGTCAAACTTCAATTCAATGACTGAATGCAAATAGGGTATTACAATGTTTTGTAGTTTATTTAAATTTTAAAATGTGAACAATTTGAATATTATTTTTCATATATATTCAAGACAGTAACTTTTACCCAAAATATGGAACTTATGAATTGAAAATAAATAAAATCATGTTTAAGAAAATTCATGCTTTTGAGGTGTAAAACAAACTATTTGTTAGATTCTGCTGAAAGCAGTTTACTTAATAATATTTAATATTTTTAATCCTACATTGGAGGGCATACATTTAACATATTAACATCTAAAATGGTTAAAAAATACTGTTATATGTTCATACAAAATACTAAAATAAAGTGATATTACTAAATTTGTCCAAAACAACAAATATTGTCATATATTAATAAACAATACTAAACACAAGTAACATTAGTAAATTTGTCAAATACATCAACTATGGTTTCACATATTGCACATGATCTTCATTAATCATTCCAAAGGCCTACTTTGTGGAAGACCAAAGAAAGACCTTGTTGTAGATGGATTATTAGAGAGATAACAATAAGCATCTATAATAAAGTCGGGATATACCCTTATCTTTTCCAATTCTTGCCTTTGATTTTCCCATCCATCTATACTTATGAAAATGCATCAAATATTCATGAATTACAATGTCCCAACAAAAAAAAAAAAGTAAAACAAAAAATTATATATGATAGCACTTAATTACACTATTCAATATAATTTATGAGAAACTTATACACAACATAAGAAGAAAAAAAACAAGAAAAACTTTTAATTTAACTATTCAATACAAAGAGGGAACTATAAGTTGATCTCATAAATATATATTTGATAGTTGTTTATGCAAAATAATAAGAGGAAAAAATTCAGATTGCACATCAATCACATAATAACATTATGCATGCAACATGTTTTTAGTAGTTCTGAAATGGATTTTGCATATTTATTGTGACCATTTTATTCTCACAACCCAACTCCTCCTAGCAGATTTTGGAACAAAAAAAAATATCAAGAATTTTTTTAACCCTTTTAATCAAGTTATCCATGACAATCTTGTCAAAAACATTGCTTATATTATGTTGCTTCTACATATGTTTGCAACTTTGTATAATGTCTAGAACTTAAAAGAAAAAAAAAAAAAGAATTCATCCAGAAATTGCCTATTACTACATATTTATAGATTTAACTAGCCAAAAAAATGACAAAAGACTAAAAAACAAGGAAAATTCACCCAAAAGATTAAATGAAAAAATTGCTAGTATAACATTTGTTTGACATGGTAACTTAAGATACTTGCTCATGCTACCAATTGAAACTCCAACTTCCTACCATCATAATTACTTCCTTGGCAAAAACACAAATCAATTATCATGCCAACCATCACAAGATAATTGTGATCCTACAAAGGTGTTCTTTACATTCAAGAAATTATTTTGATATTTGTTTGAAATCCAAGCTAATCTTCATTTATGAATCAAGAAGAAACAATCACTTCCAAGTTAATATCAAGGTAGAGAACCCATTATAATTTGAATGACATTTCAACAAAATATGATTTAGATGGAAACGGAAGCATGGTAAAAGGAAAATGAAAATGAAAATGAAAATTTCAATTTAGATAACATTTGAAAATTAAAGTATTAAAATTTGAAATTCAATTTAGATCACATTTCAACCCATTAGCTGGCAACAAAAATAAGGTAAAAGGAAAAAGACATAATATATGATCTAAAAATGTTATTTCCAATTATTTTTAATTATGGCAAAGCATATATATATATAGTAAAAATAACAATAGTCAAATTTCAAACCCACTAAACCATTGTTTGAATATGGCAAAATTAAATAGGCAAGGCACAAAATTATTTGGTTTGATTGGGATGCTATAAGTATAGCTTGTTTTTCACATTATAATGGCGAGAAAAGATACATGAATCTTCCTTATTCATGTTCATGAAATATATAATGAATAAGAAATAGTGTAGTATCTTAATTAAGGTATTTGCTTCTTAAACCATATATACCTAATTAATAGGAACCACATCAACTTTATGTCATCACAATCAACATCGGGTGTTTCGAAAATCTATGGATTTATGCATAGTTTTCCTAAAAATTTTAAGTTTATCATAATTATTAATCATCGGCTGCTAATTTATTATTTATTCTTTTGCATATCATTTTTTTGGATATATACAAATTTGGAATCTATACATATCTAATCATATGTATTATTGAACGAATTGTGTGCTACTAATCCTAAGCTCACCATTATGTATGAAATCAGAAGGAGGTTTCACTTGGCGTAACATTCAAATGATGCAGTATTTTATATATTTAGTTCAACACCTTTAGCTGTCATAGTTTATCAAATATTCAACATATTGAAATGGGACCATATATACTAAGTAATATTATAGTATTTCAATTTCTTGAGAGTAGTTACGTCCTTTTATCTTGATGAATAAGTTATTATTGGTCAACATTGGAAAGGAAAGGCAACTATGACTAGAAATATAAAATTTATCAAAATCCAAAAACTATGCAATGTCCTATGTACATTAAAATCAGATCATACCATCAATATAGAAAAATTGGCATAGTGCATAAACTGACATCCATTGTGATAATGAAGAAGACATTTAATGGCATTTCAAATAACATCCGTTGGATAGTGCATAAATTGACACAATTTGTTGACTAAAAATGCTATATCAGGTTGAGTTAGAGTCATATATAAAAATGCCCTTATAGTTTAACGATAGGGCTCATTTTGGAAAAGAGTTGTACCCATTGTTTTAGATAGGAGGTGGTGAAACAACCATGAGGGTGAGTTATGGTTTGGAATCTCCCATGTTAGTTATATCCAATAAGGCTTGAATATACTTGTGTTGAGTCAAAATAATGTCATCACCATTAGAATGAACTTCAATACCAAGAAAATAGCTCCATTTTTCCATATCTCAAACTGGAAAAGGTAGCTCCATTTGTGTAACCAAAGAATCAATACCAGCTTAGGAGGTACTAGTGATCACTATGTCATCTACATAAATAAGAACAAACATTTTGTCATTTCCATTTATAGAGTAAAAGAGAAAACATGTTGTGTTACATACCAAGGATTTTATTAACCGGTTTAAAATTTATATCAATTCATATGAAATGAATACCATATAATGAAAATGTCTTTTATTAATAATAAATTAGTACTTCAAGTGCCTAAGGCATTTTCTTTTAGGGCACATCTCTAACAATCTCCAACTTGCACTAAAGTCAATTGTCCTTATAAATTCTTTGGGAAAGTGGCTTGGTGAGAGTATCAACTATATTATGATCAGTAGGAATTCTCACTATCTTTACATCATGTCTACCTACGATTTTCCAAATCAGATGGTAACGTTTGAGTACATGCTTGGATCTTTGATGAGACCGTGGCTCATTTACTTATGCAATGACTCCATTGTTATCACAATACAAGGGTATTGGATCAACAATGGTAAAAACCACTCGGGCTGCTGGCCTACTAGATGGGCTTGCTGGGCTGCTGGCCTAATTGGCCAATTAAGGCTAATTAAGGCAAAAACCCTAAAATTACTCCTTTTGTCTTGTACACTTTGTATGTAGACTATTTTTGGGTAAAAATATTTTTAAAATATTTAAAAGTCTGAAAATTATTTTTAGAAATTATTAAAAAATTCAAAAAAGAAAAATAATAATTATCATATTCTCTCAAATTGAGCATACACTATTGTTAGCACTTTGAGGTGTGTTCAACCATTTCTCTTGTAGTTTTTTCTCATATTTTCGCACGAATTAACATTAGAGACATCCGAAAGTAGGTTGTTGTGGTTTGCAACAACCCAACAAGGTGAAAATTTGAAGAATAAATCAAGAAATTATAAGGTATAATTTCTTACCTCTATATTTTAATAAATTAGTTTTAAGGGAACAAACAAGATTCTTGTTTCGGGTTTTGAAATTTTTTATTTTTCCACTGCATTTTATGAATGAGATTCATCTTCAAAACCCACCAATTATAGGTGTTGTCCATAAGTTAAAACACATTCTAAATATGTCATAAACATGTTTGATTAATCAAATTGATAAACCAAATTCGAACAACCTCTCAAACAACTCAATTGGCACAACTAGGTTTCATAAACCCTAAAATTCAACAAATATGCATAACTTTGAATATCATATTTAAATCAAATTCAAACCTTTTAATTATGATCAACAACATCTAATATAATCATATTAACATGTCATTCAATTAAAATTAAAATTTGAGGCTAAACAGAATCAAATTCGTTTTTAACAAAAGGAGGGAATCAAAGTTATTTATTTTCAATCAATATCATTGATACTTCAATTAAATCCGAATTTAATTTACATAGAGTGACTCTGGTATCACTGTTGGGTTCTTAACATGCATCACATACATGACACAGTGGAAAATTAAAATTAATTAAACCCAAAAAATATGGAATGCCCTATGAACATTAAAATTGTATCATACCATTAATATGAGAGAAGTTGATTACCTTGTTTGTTTCTTTTCAATCTTCCAAGTTTGCGAGTCTTTCCTTCAAGTTGGGTTATTGTAAACCACAAAAATTCAAGGCTAGATTGTCTCTAATGGTAATCCACGTGAAGGAACGAAAGAAACAACCTCAATGGGGAATGGGGTGTTAAAGCACCAACGTGATAGCTATGGTGTTTCAACTTGAAAGAGAAAAAGAAGAGAGAATAACTTTTATTCCTTAAGGTTGCAACTGTGAATTTGGCCTTTAAAGGGGTTATTTATAGGTCCTCTAATTATATTAGGGTTGGACATACGTAATCCATGTATAGGAGTTCCATTCAAAATAGAAAAATCTAAATTACAAAAGCCGATATCGAGGCTTTCACGATCGTGACTCCCCTCTGTCATGGGCATGACAACCTTTATCATGGTTGTGACACATGATGCATGGCCAAATCATTTTTCTCTCTTATGTCTTGGATCCAATCCAATACCTATTTCACATTTCCTTCATTCTTTCAATGCGTGTGACCCATTTTTTTCCTAGTTATGTTAGCAACTCAAATCATCATATGATTTCAAGTAGATCATAAGCGGTATCTAGCAACACATCATGACCCCTAATTAACTGAAAAGTTAGGGGTCTGATTGTAAACCCTTCCATGACAATTACTGTGCAATTTGTCATTTCACCAAACTATACCTCATTTGGTTCAGAGCATGGTCTGTGTGTCATCTGCCATTAGACTGACTATATCACATCTAGTCCAAATGATATATTAGTTCTTGTCTATGAGACTCATGATCCTAATCAGATATGTACTTGAAGACCTTCTTCAAAACATGTCCACCTCGGTCAAGGATTTTCAAGTAATGATTTCTACAAGAGGCCATATGTATACTCTCCTTCTATCAGGAGTGATGAATCCTTTGTTGACTACTCAACTACCTTCGAATACCTCATGTTATACCCAATCACCACCTTAAGAGTGACTTTTCAAAGGCAACAAGGAATGAGATCAAAGTACAGGATTCAGTATTCAAGATAATCTTAAGTATCTCAAGTCTAAAGATACTTGCACCATTGTTATGATAAGACTATCATTGACATTGAATAGATATCCATATGATTGTCTCATAGCAGGTCATCCAATGTACTTGCAACTCTTAGCAAGCATCCATATGTTAACTCTAAACATCTCATGCTTTCAGCTTATGAGATCAGCTACTTGACTTAATCAATGAGTATAACATGTGCTTGTTTATCCGGATTAACAATATCTCATCTTGTTAATCATATGACTAGGGATAATTTAGGTATAAATATAATTTCATATGATAGAAATCTCATCATGATCTCATCATGAATTTCTTCATGTTGTGTTACATACTAAGGACTTCATTGAACAATTTAAGATCTATATCAATTCATATGCAATGAATACCACATAATAAAAATGCCTTTTGTTAATAATAAATGAGTAAATTAAGTGCCTAAGTTGATTGCCTTTAGGGCACCTCTCTAATAGGTAAGTATTGTGCGAATAGTAACAACTTTAATAACAAGACTAAAAGTTTCATAATAGTCCACACTAGCCTTTTGATCGTATCCCTTTGCTACAAGTCTAGCCTTATAACGATTAATACTCCCATCTAGATTCCTCTTGATCTAATATACCCATTTGTTACCAACAACATTGGTATTGGGTGGGCAAGATACTAGACTCCATGTCTTGGTTTTGATCAAGGCCTGAATTTTCTCATTCATAACTTCTTTCCGCACTTCTAAATGGTTGACTTGTTTATGTGTCCATAGTTTGGTTATCAAGAAATCAGGTTGTAGGGTTTTTGATTTATGTTTGGTTACAATGTGAGTACATCTTTGAAGGACAATATAACATCATACCTTATGCATTTCAGTAAAACTTATCCCTATGTCAAATAATCACATATGGCATATTAATAAGACATAAGATCCTATTAATAGTGATAGTAATTTTTTTCATCATATATTATAATATCATTCAATGACTTTTCAAGTTAACATTGAGGTTTTTACCACAATATAATATATCACATATACTAAAACTTAAACTTTACATCCTAAGGATTCCAAGTTGCTTCCATTTATACATTTTAAAACTAATCTAGAGTGACTATACATGTTCAAACATATAAGTCCAAAATACAAATGACATGTTTTCATGCTCGTGTGGAATGCAAGGAGAGAGAGTGGTGAGGCTCGGCCAGTGACCTATGCTCTATGTCTTTTATATGCCACTCAAAATAAGCTATCACTTTCCTTTACCTGGAAAATAATGCAAATTAATTACCATCTCTAAGGAGCTCAAAATGACCAAACAAAATATTGGATCTGCCCAAGGCACTAAGCAAACAGTTCAAACTATGGAACAGTCATGGTTTATTCACCATAACTAAAAATATACAAGACATATTAACCTAAAATTTGGTATACCTATATATAACAAATATATCTATAACTTTAATGTTTTGATCTTCCTGAAATACGAGCTCTGTCATATTTAAAACTAACGAACACAATAGCTAACTCAGCTATGGTTTACACCCGGACCAGTTCTAATAAGATGGAAATAATTTTCATATACACCAAATCTTGAAAAAAATATTTATATATAAATAAAACTAAGACATAAAGGAACAACTTTCATGTTTTTAACTTTTCTAGAATAAGTTTCTATTGATATCAAAATCGGAGTGCAAAATACTGTTGCAACTTAACCCTAATAGCTTAAACAACACTAAAACAATGGAAAGAATATTACTTACCAAGAACGAACTTGAAAGGGATCAAATTGCCTTAAAACCTAAATGAAATAAGGAAGAAAATAAGGCTGGAATGGTGGAAGAAGGAGAAGAAATGAATATGAAGTGAGGGAGGCAGAATGGTGAGGAAGAAGATAAGGTCCACCTCCACCTCCTCACTTTTGTCATCTTCTCTCTTTTGTTTTTTTTCCTTCCTTTTCTTTTTTTTGTTTTATTTTGTTTGTTTTCATTTTTCTTCATTAATTTGATCTAATAATTTTATTCACATAAATTTTAATTTCATGTCATCCTCAACTAAATTATAAAATGGGCACGTATAATTCAGTGCAATTGTAAAATACTTAGACACGTAGCTAGTGCATGTCGTGAACTTATCCCTATAAAAATAGACTTATCCCTATAAAAATAGATATAAAATGTACATGTTCATGTGAAAATATATGCAAATGCATATGTCCAAATGAAATGCATGTAAAAATGGATGTGGGAAGTCAAAGATGTTACAGACAGTGGGGTAGGAGTTCCATTGGATGAGTTCTATTATGATTAGGAGAAAGTGGTTGAGAGCTTGGTGTAGATGAGTCAGTTGAAGGAGCAAGTGGATCAAGATTAATAGGAGAGGAATGAGATGTTGTTGACGTTTTATTTTGGGTAGGAGATGAATAGAGTGGTTGTATTGGACGTGGGGAAGAGAGGGGGGTAGCAAGTGTAGATGAATTAGATAGGATAAGGGGAGAAGAAATCATACCTGAAGAGGATTGATTGTGATCCATACAAGTAATGGACAACCATTTAGAATTGGTGTTGGAGAAGGAATCATGCTACTGCTGGGATTGCACATGGGCCATAGGAAAACTGGTTTCATTAAACTTTAAATGTTTAGCAATGTAAATCCAGCCAGTAATGGGATTTAGACATCTATACCTAAAATGAGAAGGTAAAAACTAAGATTAACACAAGTAGTGGTTGGAAAGGAAAACTTGTTGGAATTATATAGTCTTAGCAATAGGAAAACACTAAATTCAAATATTTAAAAACTGGAATAGTTAGGATGTTTGTGAAATAAGGTGTAAAAGGGTGAGTTATTGCTCAAAAGTTATGTTGGAAAAGTATTGATAATTAAGATAGCATCATCAAAGACATGTATAATGGCTCAAATAACGAGTTAGTTGTAAATTGTAGTTTCCAAAATTGATATGCATATCCGGGAGTTAAAAATACACCCGTGTAAAAAATATTTTATTTGATCATCGGAAAATATAGGTTATGACTAGTTCGAGGGTAAAATTTGGAGTAAAAATGAGGTCAAATAAGTTCTCAAAAGTCAAAATTAAAAAAACAATGGGACCTAGTTTAATTAAATAGTTAGTTGACCGTACTTTGACCGGGCTATAAAAAATAGCAAACAATATCCAAAAATTTATTTTAAGACGTGGATAGACTCTAAATAATATTTAGGATTTTTTGACAGTGAAAAAGGAATTTTACGGTAACACCGAAAATTGAATTATCAGTCCGGTTTGAGGGAACTAGATAGAAAATAGACTCTGATTGAGTTGAAAATTTTTGTGTAGATATATAAAAATATTTTAGAATTATGGAATCAAATTTGGATAAAATTGAGATTGGAAGAAAAATAATTTATAGTGCATAATTGTGCCTAAATGGGTTGAAATTTGTTTGACCCAAGCCCACCCAAATTAAACCATTATGTAAGACCCAAATAATCAGAATTCTCTAGAGAGAATTCTACTTTATCTTCGTCCTCTTTCTTTCCCTCATGGTCGAACCTATCTTCTCCCATTTCTTATCCAATTTTTTTCAATTTTTTTCACTTTTTACACCAAAATCAACCACCTAAAAATAAATTCAGCATCTCTAGTAGCTAATAGAAGTTTTTACTCTTCAATTGGAGGGCTAGAGTGAAGGAAATCAAAAGAGAAAAGTTAGGATACCAATTCGAGGTAAGTGACATTTATAGTTTTAAATTAGTTTAATGGTTTAAATAAGTAGTTTAAGGTATGTAGATGATAAATATGAAGTTTATTTGAGTTAAAGAAGCAAAATAATGGTGTATTAATGAAAGAAATTTTTGGCCATGGTAGGTTCAAGAGAAGGTGAAGGTGCTTCCAAGGGAAAGACTAAGGAAAGTAAAGCTTAGGAATGCCAAAACAAAAAATTAAGGTTAGTGATTCCATAATCTACTTATTTCCATTAATTAAGCATGATATATGATTATAGAAAATTAAGAATTTTGCGTGTTTTGCTTGTAAATGCTAATTAATGCTTAAAACATGATTAAGAAATTATGAAAAGTGAATTAGAATGGTTAACTTTAATTAAAAAATAATTAGTGAAAATTGTAAAATATGACCTTATTATGTGAAAAATGAATATTAAGGAATAAATACATTTTATTGTAATATTATGATACACATGGAATAATGAATGTAAAAAATAGTAAAATGAAAAATTAGAAAGTGAAAGAAAAATTTTAATGATGAAAATTAATTATAGGCCGAAAAATGAAGAAGGAAAAATTAATATTTTCTTGCTAATTAAATGAAAAATTAGTCATGAAATGCAAGAAAATATGATTTTGAGTGTGTTTAGATTTATGAGAATTTTTAAATGATATATTGAATATTTTTCTAATTATTGATTTTATTATGCATGAAATGAAAAATAATGATTAAAGTGTGTTTAGTGATGTTTAGTAACTTAATTAATTATTCATAATGAAATGTTGATATATTATAATAGAATGTATGAATTTAATGGAAATTGAATTAAATGAATAAAATAATGCCCTTAGTTATTTTTTTGATGGATAAATCTAACTTATGATATAATTGACTAGCATAGAGACACCATTACCATGGTGCGGGTCATGACTACTCGCTTATGTAGGCTAATGACGGTCTACTTCAGTGATATTGATATAATAATTCAGTATACAATGCAATGCTTGGGTGGTCATTCGGGACTACTCTTTAGTGTAGTGAACTTTTGGGTCCATGTGCGATGTATCTGGTCCGAAGATTTTCTATCAAATGGAAATTAGGGACAAATTTGAATAAAAGTAATAATAATAATAGAAGTGAAAAATAAGTGAAAACATGATAAGAATGATAAAATGGTATAATTGTAAATATGATAAAAGTGACAAATGTTAATAAAATGATAAAAGCGAAAAATATGAGAAAAATGATTAAAATGAAAAATATGATAAAAAAATAAAATAAGTGAAAAATATGAGAAAATTAATAAAAGTGAAAAACACAAGATAAATGACAAAAGTGATAATTGTGAAAAAAATGAAAATTTAAAAAAAATAGAAAATAAGTGGAAGATAAATATTAAATTGTGTAGAAAAATAAATAAAAAACAAAAATGTTAGTGGTAAAAGTGTAAATAATATATAACTAGTGGCATAATTATAAATAAATGGAAATTTAGAAACTAAAGTGAAAATTGTAGCTAATTAAATTAAGTGTAACCCCCCTTTATCCAAGCAATTCATGTCCGGATAAGGGAGTGCTACGCTAACTTTATCGGTTAACATATCATTTTTTAAAATTTTGTATACATGAAAATCATTCATATATATATATTTTCTTTATTTACTATTTATGTACTTGTAGTGTAAAAGAAATCATAATAAAGAAACACATTGCATTTTATATAATAAAATATTATTTACAAAACGTGCGTTTACTTTACAAGTACTATAAAATAAAATTCAAAACATAAATACAGTAGTTGTGTGACCCACAATATTGATACAAACTACCTACTGGATTAGGCTATTACTACCTTTGTCTATTATTAACTACTTAGTCTTTGTTATACCTGCGCGAGAGAAACTCTTACGCGAAGTTCTAGGCTTAGTGGTGCATATAAATAAGACAATAAAACTATGTTTAATCATCTTCTCATGCAAATATATATATCATGGTATTCTAGCATGTATAGACATCAAATTACATTCTTTTATCTCATATTTGTTTATTTTATTAACACATCATTATATAACACATCATAATTAACTATGTTACAATTCATAATTCCATTTTTATTTTCCATAACTTCTTTATTTATGCCCAAAACTCTTATGAACCCCTGACTAGGATAACAGAATTGTCATCTAGGCACTTAGGAGTGTCATCTGGACAATATGATGTGCGCATATAAGTGTTATCACCGACTTTAATAATAGTGTCATCACCAGCTTTAATGTTAGTGTCATCACCAGCTTTAATAATAGTATCATCACCGACTTTAATAATAGTGTCATTACCGGCTTTAATAATAGTTCTATCATCGGCTTCATTAATTATACCATTAATGGATTTCATCATAATCCCCCCTACTTGGCATGCCCAACTATGTTAAGTTGGTTCTAGTAACGTATTATGGGACTTATACAATCTCATTAAAATTCATAGCAAATAAATTCATACTTTTATGCATTTAAAGTCTCAAAATAATCACATAATCACTCAATTAAAATAATATTTACATAATATAACAAATTTTTCATCATTTTACTCTTAAAATTCCACAACTCATATGCTACCCTGTCACTGACAGATTCTATTCTTTGTTTTGGATCTTAATGTTGGTCCTGTTACAATCCGATTTTAGTTATATGGTCTTCTTAATAATTTTAGGTCTGGATCTTAGCTTTGATATGAAATTTGAATCACTTAATCCTGAGTTTTGTATCAAAATATATGATAAAATTAACATTAACTGGTCACTAACAATTCTGCCCAAAATGTTCTGGATAGATTCTAAGTACAAACTTTCTAAATTTGTTTGGATAATTACAAACATATTCAGATTTTATAGTCTAAATGAAAGTTATAGCCCTATGTCTTATCTTTCAAATCCAATATAGAACACACAAACTGAATTCCAGAACTCAAGTTATAACAGTTTAAGTGCTCACTGCTCATCCATTTTCAGCAAGGAACATACAAACTAATCACGTCCAATTTTTACCAAAATTAATCCTAAGTCCAGAAAACTTGCATCCCCAAGATTTTTCATCACAAATAATATTAATTCAGAATCATCAATATGCCAACTAATTAATTAATTCAAATAAATAAATAAAATAGGCTATTGCCTTAGGTTATGCACAAACCTCTATTTTCTTTTCTTTTCTTTTCTTTTCTTTTCTTTTCTTTTATTTCCCTTAACTTTTCTTTCTCTTTTCCTTTGCTCCTTTGAGCTAAATCCTGGTCAATTTGAGTTTTTTAAAAATAAAAGAGATAATTAAAACCTTACTCACTGAAACTCCATAACCATAATCTCTCTCTCTTTTTGCTCTTTTATGCTTGAAAATGACTTTTTCCCCTTCATTTTTTCTCTTTTTTCTCACTTTCTTTCACTAAAACTAAGCTTTGGCTATGGAGGAAATTGAGAAAACGTGGGCTAGCTTAGGAAGGTAGAGATTCTCAATGCAAAATGGATAAGAAAGAAGAAGAAACAATCAAGAAGAAAATGACAAAAGTCATTAAGATGGGCACACCTAAGCATAATCTAGAAGCTTTTATTAATGCCTAATTCATGCACATCACTTGGCTAATTGTTGTATGCCACTTGGAGTGTGGTGCTTCAAAAAAATGTGGAAGACAACTTAATGATAGGAAATTCTAGTTAGGAAGGATGAAGGAACAATTAAGAGAATGAAGACAAACTTAATTAATTATGGGACACTTAAGCCCATGTGATTTTAATGTCTAATTCATGTATTCATGCATGTCAATTGGCTTCTTAAAATTTTTCACTTAGTGTGGCAGGCCTCACATGCATTTTATATCCCAATTCATGTATTTAATTGATAGTTATCCCAAATAACCCTCCAATTTTCGGTAAATTGCAAATTGTCCCCTAAACTTTTCAAAATTTACAATTTAGCCCTTTTACCGAAATTTAACATCTTTAAATATTTTAAACACTTTATTAGATATTTTCCATACTTAATTGCCATTATTTTAATTATTTTTCGATAAAAATCCAAATTTAGATTCCAGTTGAACCGTCGAGTCGATTTAATAACTCGCACAACTAGGGGTCTAAAGTAGCGGATATGACATCCTCCCCCCTTAAAATAAATTTCGTCCTCATAATTTTTTACCTATTCATTCTTTGAACAACTAGGGATATTGCCTCTTCATGACTGCTTCACTCTCCCAAGTGGCTTCTTCTATAGAATGATTCCGCCATAGCACTTTAACTAATGGACCTTTCTTGTTTTGTAAAACTTTTTCTTCACATGCTAATATATCTACCCGTTCCTATTCATAAGTCATATATGTTTGCACTTCTATCTCCTCAGTTGGTATGACATGAGTCGGATCAAACCTATATATTCTTAACATATATACATGGAACACATTGTGAATTCGGTCTAACTCCGGTGGAAGGGCTAAATGGTAAGCCACAGATCCAATTCTTTCTAGAATCTCATAAGGTCCAATGAACCTTGTACTTAATTTTCCCTTTTTACCAAATCTCATTACTTTCTTCCAATGAGACACTTTAAGAAATACTTTATCACCCACATCATATTCAATGTTTTGCCTTTTTAATTCAGCATATGATCTCTATCGATCCTATGCTGCTTTTAGCCTTTCTTTGATTACTTTAAATTTCTCCTCAGTCTATTTAACTATCTCAGGCCCAATCAAATTTTTCTCATTTAGCTCGGTCCAACAAACTAAGGTTATACACTTCATTCCATACAAAGCCTCATATGGAGCCATGCCTATGCTTATTTGATAACTATTGTTGTAAGCGAACTCCATAAGAGGTAGATATCTATCCCATTTTCCCTCAAATTCAAGCACACAACTTCTCATCATATCCTCTAACAACTGAATAACTCACTCCGATTGTCCATCCATTTGCGGATGAAAGGCCATGCTGAAACTGAGTCGAGTTCCCAAAGCTTGCTGTAGACTCTTCCAGAATTGTGAAGTAAATATGGGATCCCTATCAGAGATGATAGATATTGGCACTCCATAAAGTCTCACTTTTTCACTTACATAAATTTCGGCTAGCTTGTTCAATGAGTAATCCATTCTGACCGGTAAGAAATGTGCTGACTTTGTCAATCGATCTACTATCACCTATACTGCATCATGCTTTCTCTGAGTCATCGGTAAACCCGACACAAAATCCATTGTGATTCTTTCCCATTTCCACTCTGGAAGCGGTATTGGTTGCAACAATCCTGTGGGTAACTGATGTTCCGCTTTCACTTGTTGACAAGTTAGACACTTAGCAACATACTCAGTGATATGCTACTTCATCCCTAGCAACTAGTATTGAGTTTTCAAGTCTTGATACATCTTGTTCCCACCTGGATGCATGGTATATACTGTTTCATGTGCTTCTTTTAATATCTCAGACTTCAACTCTTCTATACTTGGCACACAAATCCTATTTTTGAAGTATACTGTGCCATCTTCCATCAATGAAAACTCAGACTTTTCTCCCTTTTTCATTGCCTCCACTATCTTTATTAACTTCTCATCTTGCTTTTGATCATCTTTGATCCTCTGCATCAAAGTAGATTGTATTTGCATCTCAGCTAAAATCTTCATGCTTAGTGCATCTACAACCACATTAGCTTTGCCTTGCTGGTATTCTATCACACAATCATAATCTTTAATTGTAATGCTCGATAATTTAGGCCACGGTCGTGGTTAATTGAAATCCAACGCACCGAACTAATCGGAGTCTAAATTCAGACATGAAAGAAATAAATTAAAATAATAATAAGATGTGAGAAAAATATTTGGATATTATTAATTGAGAATTTTGAAGTGTTCAATTAAAATTTGGAAAAAAAATAACTTTTTGCTAAACGAAATTAGAAATTGCAGTGTTTTTGGCACATATATTTTAAGAAGGCATAAAAATAGAATATTTTTTTGATTAAAATAAAGTAAGAGTGATTTAAATTAATGGACCAATGGGAAGCAAGATTAGTAATTAATCATAACCACCCACCTAATCCAATTATAAAAGTCAATTTTCACTTTTTGCCTTTATTCTTCTTCTTCCTCATCTTAATCAAATCCATTTCTCTCCCTTTTCTTCTCCTTTTTCCTTGACTTCCTCCCCCACTTATTCTTCTTTTCTTTGCTTCAATCAAGCTAAGATTAGATGAAAAAAAAAGGGATTAAGGCAAGATCATGAAAGAAATAAAGCTAAGTAAGTACAACTAAGGAAGAGGAAGGAAGAAAAGAAGAGAAAAAGAGAAAAAAGACTTGGGTCATTTTAAAGATCATCATAGGTGAGTTTAGATTTTCCATCTTATCACTTTTCTTCTTCTATTTTCTTTGATTTTGGGGTTAGTTGCCATTAAAGTTAGTAATTTAGGGTTATTATTATGTTAATGGTGATTAAAGGTGGATTAGTGCGATTAGTGTAAAATTTGTTGTTAGGACAAGGAAGTGAACAAACTTTGAACCAAAATCAAAGAAGAAGTGAGGGCAAAGAGAAAGCTAGCTAGGAAGAAGATAAAAGTGAAGAGAAGTGAATTTTGTGAGGTATGTACATTTGGCAAAAATTCAATGTAGAAAAATGTTGATTTTGATTTTGTTATGTTGTAAATTTTTGTATGAATTGGTGATTAAATGATGCCATGAATGTGAAAATAAAAATTAGAATATGAGGTTGATGCATGAAAATGGAAATTGTATGAATTAATTGATGTGCTGGAAAATTCATCTTATGAATAGTGTCTAATTTTCTGATCATAACTTGAGTTCTGGAAATGCTTTTTTAGTGATTCATATTGGGTTGGAAAGGTAAAACATAGGGCTTCAACTTTCAACCATTAGACCTGAATATGCCTAGAATTATATGAAAAATGGACTCAAAGTTTGTATTAGAAATCTATCCAGTAAAATACTGGGCATATTCAAGTTAACATAGATTAGAATCAAAATTCATAACTTTTGCTAAAAATTTTGCTTTAATGTGATTCTAGTTGTATATTAAAGATAAAACATGTACTTACATTTTTCTAGATGATCACTTGTCCAAATTCTGTCTGAAAAGGGATGAAAAATATTGAGAAAAATAAGGTAGAAATCTATCCAGTAAAATACTGGGAAGATTGGAATGAATATAGCTTAGAAGAAATTTCGTAACTTTTGCTAAAAAATTTAGTTTAGTGTGATTCTAGTTGAAAATTAAAGAAAAGACATGTACCTATATTTTGTTACTTGATCATTTTTCCAAATTCCATCTAAAAATGGACGAAAAATACAGGAAAACATAAGGAATAAATGCTGTCCAGAATAGGGCAATTTGCACAAATGTGTTGATTGTGGAATTTTGTGATAGAAAAATATATTATTTGATTTTCTTGTAGTTATAATGATTAAATGAGCAAGTATGAGGTTGTAAAATATTTTATGGGAATTATTGCATTTATTTGGAATTTATATTAGTGTTACATACATAATTTATGTAAATAATATTAAAGGTAATAAATATAATTAAGACCTATAACATCTTGTCGAGAATTAGAAATTAGGATAAGTTAGCATGCTAATAAAAGGGTAAAAATGTAGGCACTAAAAATAATAGTGCTGAGATTTAATTTACATACAAGAAATAGTGCTGAGTTGAAACTATGTAGGGACTAAAAAATAGTGCTGAGTTCGAAATTACGTAGGCACTAAAAGGTGCTGAGTTGTTATTGGAAATATAGGCATTAAATTCCGAATTATAAAATAATTATGTAGGCACCGAGTATACTACCGAAGAGTAGAAACCCTGTATCTAGTGTTCAGTTCTAGTCTAAGATGTCATGGGCTATTAAACAAATAACTAAAAAAATGTGAATTATGAAATTTATATAGTAAATTTTATATTTTGAATTGTTAAGTAATTTCTAGCATGCTTAATGAAATGAATGTTAAAATTGATGAATTGTATATTTTTGCATGACAAAAATAGTTTTAATATTATGTGAATAGTCAGCATGCTTAGTAAGTTGATTTTAGTTTTTAAAGGTTTATTTTGGAAATATTTATATAATTATTAGATAGTTGTCAAATGTACTACTAAGCTAGTAGCTTAGCGCATGTGTTTCACACGCAGATAAATAGACATAGCTGTTACGTTGAGCGACCGAAAATAAAGGGAACCCCAAGATCAGATTGCAGCAGTCTAGTTTCTTTTTGTATGTTTTGGAAATTATATTGTAAAAATTAAATTTAAGAATTTCTTATGATGTAAATTTGTGGCATGTAATATTTATAAGAAATGAATTTGATAATTTTATATATCTAGTATTATTTGTAAAAATATTTCTAAATATTATAGTTTAATTGAATGAGTTCTTTTAAATCAAATTATTCACATAAGTAGTTGCATATTTTAAATAAAAAAAATATATGGTAATAAATATTCTGCTAATAATAAACTCGAAAATTCAAATAAAAATATTTATAGAATAAATTGAGCGTTGGTTTTAAAACAAATGAGCTTAGTACCACTTCCATATCCTATTAATGATTAGTAGGGCAAAGGAGCATTACATTTAGTGGTATCAGAGCTGAGGCTAATTGATTCTTAATCAGTGGGTGTAAATTAAAAAGTGCGTCTCATGCATATGCATAAAATGTTGCAATTATTTGATTTGGGTCCCTTCTTTTGGTTTATAGGTAGATATGGATTCGGGAACGAAACAAGATTTCTCAGAAGATGAATTGAGTAATAGTCTTTCAGACTCCTCCCATCTCATACAACCTCCATCAGTGAGAGATTTCGGGCCGAGTGAAGTAGCTCCACCGAGAATAGAGGGACAAGCTAATTTAGGACATGAGCCTCTTATGGAGCAGATAGCAAATTTGTTGCAACGGATAGTACAAGCAGTTACACAACCAGCTCCACCTCCTCCTCCACCTCAGCTAAAATCCTGGATTGATAAGCTGAGAAAATATGGGCCCACAGATTTTATGGGAAGGAGAGAGGATGACCTAGCAGCTTTAGAGTTTTGGATGGAATCGACAGAAAGGGTGTTTGAGGAACTCGAGTGCCCAGAGGAACATAAGGTAAGGTATGTAGTGTCCCTTCTAAAAGATCATGCCTATGACTGGTGGAAATCAATCTTATCGAAGCCCCAGACACCGAAACCACCTTCACAGAACTTTTTCAAGGCATAATTTAGTAAGAAATATGTGCCTAGAGTTTATGTGAATGAAAAAAATGGAGTTTCAAGACTTGAAGCAAGGAAGCATGTCAGTGGCAGAATACGAGATGGAATTCACCAGACTGAGTAAATATGCAGCTGGAATCATTGCTGATGAGGCATATATATGCTGTAGATTTGAGGATGCACTTAATGATGATATTGGGAATATGGTGACCGCCCTTCAGCTTGAGGATTTTTCTACACTAGTATCCTCGGCTATCAGTGTGGAAAAGAGGTCAAAGAGAAAGAGGATAAAAGAGCCACCCCGGAGATCGACAATTAGCATGGCCTAGACATCAGGTAAAAGGGGGCAGACAACACTTAGGTTTTTCCAGTCACGGGGTTCTAGACCAACCTTTTCAGTTAGACAAGGCCAACAGTTGAGGCTAGAGGGTTTTACAGCTAGTGCACCAGCTTTGGGTAATAGGAGATTCATATCTATCACATGTCAGCATTGTGGAAGATCACATGCAGGTGATTGCTAGTGGATTACTGGAGCATGCTTACGATGCGGATCTACTAAGCACAAACTGAAAGATTGCCCTAAAGGAAGAGGTACAGGTGGTGTAGTATCAGTGCAGGTTCAAAATGTCACTCGAGGTAGAGGTAGGGGACATGGACAGTTTAGAAGCGGCAGGATTGGGCAGAGTGTATCAGAATCAGTGAATAGAGCAAAAGGTAGCCGAGCCCTAGCCCGAGCATATGCCATGAGAGCTCGTGAGGAGCAAGATGCCTCAGATGTCATTATCGTTAATTTTTCTATTTATGATACTAATTTATTTGCATTGATAGATCCGGGTTCTACACATTCATATTTATGCATGTCACACCTAGTCAGGGGAATATGGTAGCAGAGGAATTATATTGTGATATATTAGTGACAAATCCTTTGGGTCATGGAGTGAAAGTTAGTCGAGTCTATAAAAACACTCCAATCAAAGCTCAGAATGTAGAATTCCCAGCTGATCTAATAGAGTTTCCATTCCGTGAGTTTGATGCAATCTTGGGGATGGATTGGTTAACTCAGCATAAGGCAATGGTGGATTGTCAATATAGGAGAGCGACTTTCAAGAATTCAGGGCAAGATGACGTGATTGTCCTGGGCGAGAACCACCATACTTGACTAATGTCATTTCTGTGGCGAAGGCAAGTAAGCTTATCAAAAAGGGATGTGAAGCATTTTTGGCACATATTGTAGATACCAAGAAAGAGAGTCTAGATCTCAGGGAGATTCCTACAGTATGTTAATATCTAGATATCTTCCTTGAGGACTTGCCAGGGTTACCACCTGTTAGGGAGATAGAGTTTGCCATTGATGTTTTGCCAGGCACAGCCCCGATATCGATCACTCCCTACAAAATGGCATCTACTGAACTACAAAAATTAAAAGTGCAGTTGCAAGAGTTATTAGAGAAAGGGTTTATCAGGCCTAGTGTCTCACCTTGGGGGTGCTCCTGTTCTATTTATGAAAAAGAAGGATGACACCTTTCGTTTGTGCATTGATTATCATCAGTTGAACAAGATGACAATTAAGAATAGATATCCCTTGTCGAGAATAGATGACTTGTTTGATCAGTTGAAAGGAGCAGGGGTATTTTCTAAAATTGACCTCAGATCAGGTTATCACCAATTGAGAATTAGAGAATCAGACATTTCAAAAACAACATTTAGGACTCGGTATAGTCATTACGAGTTTTTAGTGATGCCTTTTGGCCTGATGAATGCCCCAACATCATTTATGGATATAATGAATAGAATCTTTAGGCCTTATATGGACCAGTTCATGGTGGTGTTCATAGATGATATCCTGGTGTACTCCAGAAGCAGAGAAGAACATGATCAACATCTTCGTATTGTCTTCCATACCTTGAGAGAGAATCAATTATATGCGAAGTTGTCAAAATGTGCATTTTGGTTAGATGAAGTGGCCTTTCTAAGGTATATTGTCTCAGCTGTTAGGATCAGAGTTGACTCTAGTAAGGTAGAGGCAATCCTCAACTGGAAACCGCCTCGGAATGTTACAGAGGAGAGAAGTTTTCTTATTTTGGCTGGTTATTTTAAGAGGTTCGTGAAAGGATTTTCAATGATAGCTTCACCACTGACAAAGTTTTTTAGAAAGGAGACCAGATTTGAGTGGATAAACCGGTGCCAGACTAGTTTTGATAAGTTGAAGAAAATGTTGATAGAGGCACTAGTGTTGACACAACCTACTGCAGGAAAAGATTATGTGGTGCACAGTGATACTTCCCTTAATAGTTTAGGCTATGTACTAATGCAAGAAGACAAAGTGATCATTTATACTTCTAGGCAACTGAAGCCTTATGAGAGAAATTATCCGACACATCATTTGGAACTAGTAGCCATTGTGTTTGCATTGAAAATATGGTGACACTACTTGTATGGCGAGCAATGTTATATCTATACATACCATAAAAGTCTGAAATATTTGCCTTCACAAAAGGAAATCAATTTGAGACAGAGGCGACGACTAAAATTAATCAAAGACTACAATTGTATCATTGATTTTAGTGTCATGACAAGCAATTATCCAGTTTTAATGTTAGTGCCATCACTGGCTTCAATAATAGTGTCATCACTGGCTTTAATAATAGTGCCATCATCGATTTTAATAATAGTGCCATCACCGGCTTCATTAATTATACCATTAATGGATTTCATCATACTCCCCCCTGCTTGGCATGCCAAACTATCCTAAGTTGGTTCTAGTAACGTGTTATAGGGCTTATACAGTCTCATTAAAATTCATAGCAAATAAATTCACATTTTTCATGTATTTAAAGTCTCAAATAATCACATAATCACTCAATTAAAATAATATTTACATAATGTAACAAAGTTCTCATCATTTTAATCTTAAAATTCCATAACTCATATGTTGCCCTGTCCCCGACAGATTTCGTTCTCTATTTTGGACCTTAATTTTGGTACTGTTACAATCTGAGTTTGGTTACATGGTCTCTTAACAATTTTAGTCTGGATCATAGCTTTGATATGAAATTTGAATCACGTAATTCTGAGTTCTGTATCAAAATATATGATAAAATTAACAATGACTGGTCACTAACAATTCTGCTCAAAATTTTCTGGACAGATTCTAGGTTCGAAATTTCTGAATTGTTCTAGACAATTACAGACATATTTAGGTTTTATAGTCAAAATGAAAGTTATATCCCTATGTCTTATCTTTCAAACCCAACGTAGAACACACAAATCTGAAATCCAGAACTCAATTTATAACAGTTTAAGTGCTCATTGCTCATCCATTTGCAGCAAGAAACATACAAACTAATCACATCCAATTTTTACCAAAATTAATCCTAAGTCTAGAAAAAATGCATCCCCAAGATTTTTCATCACAAATAATATTAATTCATAATCATAAACATGCTAACTAATTAATTAATTCAAATAAACAAATAAAAAAATAAAAAAGGCTATTGCCTTAGGTTATGCACAAACCTCTCTTTTCTTTTCTTTTCTTTTCTTTTCTTTCTCTTTACTTCTCTTTCTCTTTTCCTTTGCTCCTTTGAGCTAAATCCTTGTCAATTTGAGTTCCTAAAACATAAAAGAGATAATGAAAACCTTACTTATTGAAACTCCATAACCCTAATCTCTCTTTCTTTTTGATCTTTTATGCTTGAAAATGACTTTTTTCCCTTACTTTTTCTGTCTTTTGTCACTTTCTTTCACTAGAACTAAGCTTTGGCTATGGAGAAACTTGAGGAAACATGGGATAGCTTAGGAAGGTAGAGATTCTCAATGCAAAAGGGATAAGGAAGAAGAAGAAACAATCAAGAAGAAAATGATAAAAGTCATTAAGATGGGGACACCTAAGCATAATCTAGAAGCTTTTATTAATGCCTAATTCGTGCACATCACTTGGCTAATTGTTGTATGCCACTTGGTGCGTGGTGCTTTAAGAAAATGTGGAAGACAACTTAATGATAGGAAATTCTAGTTATGAAGAGATAAGGAATGATGAAGGAATAATTAAGAGAATGAAGACAAATTTAATTAATTAGGAAATTCTAGTTATGAAGAGATAAGGAATGTGATTTTAATGTCTAATTCATGTATTCATGCATGTCAATTGGCTTCTTAAAATTTTTCACTTGGTGTGGCCGGCCTTCACATGCATTTTATGTCTCAATTCATGTATTTAATTGATGGTTATCCCAATTAACCCTCCAATTTTTGGTAAATTGTAAATTGACCCCTAAACTTTTTAAAATTTGCAATTTAGTCCTTTATCGAAATTTAACATCTTTAAATATTTTAAAAATTTTATTAGATATTTTCCATACTTAATTGCCATTATTTTAATTATTTTTCGATAAAAATTTAAATTTAGACTCTAGTCGAACAGTTGAGTCGATTTAAGAACTCCCGTGTCTAGGGGTCTAAAGTAGTGGATATGACATTAAGGATTGAAAAATAAAATAAAGAAGAAAGAAATGAATGGTTAACATAAGAAATAAAGTGAAAATGGACTAAATTAAAAGAAATTGAAAGTTCAGAAGTAAGTAAAAAAAAGAAATTAATTGAGAAAAATTGTAAAACAATTAATTAAAATATTAAATAGTGAATTAAGAGTAAATAAATATAAGGTATTGATAATAATAATAATAATAATAATAATAATAATAATAATAATAATAATAATAATAATAATAATAATAATAATAATAATAATAAATATATATTAAATAGAAAATTTAAATAGTATATTAAAAATGTTATTGCATGTATGAACGCATTAAAATATAGGACGATGAAAATTTTTAGATTAGTAATCAACATTGGGCATATTAATGTTCAGCACGTAGTTATTTGACTGCATACAGGTAGCAGCAAGAAAGGTAGGAGCAGACATACAAATTTTGGGAGTTGACGGAAGATCGAAATAATTGTAGGTTATTATATAAAATGACATGTATATATATATATATATATATATGATGTTGTATGGATAAAATTATGTACATATTCTGATAAAAGAATAAAATATTGAATTGTGGTTGAATAAAAAATATATTGTATTATATATGTATTGTTGTGTCCGAAAATGGGTTGAGAATTGTTTGCTTTGCAGGTAGGGTAATTAGTTTATAGCCATTATGCTGCCGAAAGTTTTGAAAAATAAAAATGATTAATTAAGTGTTACTAATATTATGGTTATTAAATTAAGAAATTTTTTTTGGTACACATTGGCTATAATTCCATAAGTACGTAACATACGTATAGATTGATTATTATAAGGGTGTTACAGCATGTGGCTAAATTTTGAGAGGTACTTTGTTGTGAGCCAACATAGTTAAACCAGTGTTAACCACATGACATATCTTTTGCTCAACAACCCTATTTTTCTCATGTGTATGTGGACAAAACCACACGGTGAGCTATGCCATAATCCTTTAAAAATTTTGGTTAATTTTCGAAATTCTCCTCCCTAATCTAATTGAACAACTTTTATTTTAGTGTTAAATTAATTTTCAACAAGCTTTTCAAACTAAATAAAAACATCACAAAGTTCACTTCTAATTTTTAAGGGAAAAAACCATGTGGCTAAATTTTGAGAGGTACTTTGTTGTGAGCCAACATAGTTAAACCAGTGTCAACCACATGACATATCTTTCGCTCAACAACCCTATTTTGCTCATGTGTATGTGGACAAAACCACACGGTGAGCTATGCCATAATCCTTTAAAACTTTTGGTTAATTTTCGAAATTCTCCTCCCTAATCCAATTGAACAACTTTTATTTTAGTGTTAAATTAATTTTCAACAAGCTTTTCAAACTAAATAAAAACATCACAAAGTTCACTTCTAAGTTTTAAAGGAAAGAACCATGTAAATCTAGTATAGTCATCTACAAAAAGTACAAAATACTTATAACTCAGATCTAAAACATGTGGGGAAGGCCACCAAATATCTGAATATAGAAGTTCTAATGGTTATGAACTGGAAGGTGTAACGGGAGGAAGAGAAAGCTTTGTAAGTTTGTCATAATGACAATAAGAACAATGAAATTTTTTATTATTGAAAGAAGAATAAGGCAACTAAAAATTAGAAACTATTCTATGGACTTTGCACATATTAGAATGTCCTAAACAAGCATGCCAATGTCCTAAAGATACTTTTCTACTGAATTTGATTCAATTTGTCAATGAGGCAACAACTTGTATAAACCACCTTCAGTTGTTCCTCAAAGTAGGATCTCCTGCGTGTTCTGATCTTTAGCAACAACAAAAGAATGGTGAAATTCAAAGAAACAATTGTTGTCCATTGTGAATTGGTTAATTGATAATAACTGTTTAGAAATTTGAGGGCATGTAATATGTTATTTAGAAGCTTGAGTCAAATGGAAGATGGAAAAGTAGAGGAGCTAGAATGAGAAATTTTCAATTCCCTATCGTTGGTTAGATGAAGTTTATTAGTATTACCCTTGTAGGTGTTGGTGATGTTTAAATTTGAGAGATCAAGAACAACATGGTGAGATGCACCTGTATTAGGAAACCAAGGGAAGGCCGAACCAAAATTTGTAGGAAAGCATTATTATCTAGCTTGTTATGCCATATTAGCTTGAGAAGGGAATTGAGAGCCATTGGAATATGACAAAGAATAGTTTGGAGAATAATTTATAAGAGCATACCTCTTCTTGAACCAATTTGCTGTATGATTCTTAAGCCCATAAATTTGACATGGGTTATGGTTTTGAATGTTCCTTCTATTAGAGGAAGAGATAATGGGTCGAGTGGTATATGTATCAGAGTTGAATTTTGGTATTGGAAGAAGAGCATACTTTTGAACATTAATATAAATTGGAAAGGCTTGATGGCTTTTAAGAAGAATTTTATGAGCTATAATGTAACATCATACCTTATGCATTTCAGAAAAACCTATCTTTGTTTCTAGCACTCACATATAGCATACAAGTAAGTAAAATGAACCTATTAACATTGATAGTAATTTTTTTTATCATCACGTCCATATCATCATTCAATACATATGCAAATCAACATAGCTCACATATATTAAAACTTAAACTTTACATCTAAGATTTACTAGTTTTATCCATTTACATATCATTGTACAACTCTGAGCAAATATAAAAGTATATTCATATAAATCCAAAATGTAAATGACATGACTCCATGTTCATGTGGAATGCAAAGAGAGAAAGAGTGGTGAGGCTCAGCCGGTGACCTGTGTTCCATGTCTTATATATGCAACTCAAAATAAGCTATCACTTTCCTATACCTGAAAAAATGATGCAAATTGATGAGTTGTGGCTCAACGAGAGTAATAATTAAACAAGCTCTAAAGTACCAAGCAACTCATAGTAACAAATCATAAATCCAATGCATACTACGTATTCTATTTCATTCATCAGTATCATATAGTTTCGAGTAAAATTGAAGCATATAATCAGTACTTTTATGTATACACATGCTTTGCTTATTTCATTTTGTTGTGATCAAGTTAAATAGATATTGCCCTAAGTTTCCATGTGAACATTTGTCATGTAAACATTTTCATTTGTTAGCTAACTTGGTCATTTGTTTCATTTTCACATTTGTTGGGCCACAACACCTTTTTAGTCCATATTTATATGCATTTGTAACTAAGCATTCATCAACCATTGTATCTTCATCACATATACCATACATATATCACATATGTCACGCATGTACCTCACATGTACTATACATAAACCATGTATATATCATGTATGCCAAACATATATCTCTAATATTCCACACATGTACCACTTATATGTACCACATATGTCATAAATTATCCATCATCTAATTATCAAGATCAAATCATGACAATCATATGAATCACATAACCATTGTTGAACCTTGAGGGGTATTTCTATCATTTTGATGATAACAAATAAAATAACAATAATATTTTAACAATGTTTGTTCTAAGTGCGTTAAATAGGATATGTCTTGATTAGAACATGATGCAAGATTGAAAACAACTTTTGAAGATTAAAAATCAAAGACATAACAAAGTCACGTCTGTGAATATAGCTTAGCGCCAACTCTCCAACATTCAAAAGTTCACAGCCATGAAGGATCAAACCAACCATGAATAATAAAGTAGTCATGCCTGTGAAGACAATCACACCCATGACCAAAACATGTCAAATTCTTCTAGAGAGCTTCACGGCCAGTGTCACCACTTGGACCACGGTTTGGAAGAATATTCACCCCCATGAAATTATTAGTCATGCCCATGATCAAGTTCCTCCAATTCTTCCAGAGAGCTTCACGACCAGAGTTACCACTTGGACCACGGCTTGGAAGAACATTCACGACTGTGACACATATATTCATGCCCATGAATGAGGACAGAGAAACATATCAAGTGCGAAATTAAGAGTTGATTCAACGACTATTTTTGCATTAAATTCACCCAAACGACTATAATTCACAAAGGGAGTATAAATGCAAGTCATTTATGAATCCCAACAAGAGGAAAAACAATGACTTTGAATAATTAATCTTGTTGTACCCTTGTGCATTAATTATTTTTCTCAACAAACTTCCATTCATTGTGAAAACCTAATTACTCATTATTTTCTGAGCATTGTAGGTTGTTGAGTGTTTTTCATTATAACCAATTACTCAAAAGTGAGTTTGGGTATTTTGGGTTAAGAGTGAAGCACTTGTAAGGGTTTATTGTGTGAGCCAAAAAAATACAAGAAATTGGTTTTTGTGTGAGCCATTGAAAAACACAAAGGAATTTCTGGGTTAGGTGTTAGCCTTTGAGAGAAACACCATAGTTAGGAGTGAGCTTGAAAAACTCCATTGTAACACTTAATGTATTAGTGAAATACCCAATTGAGATTAGGGAGAGGAGTAGGTTTTGTTAATACCTGAACCTCTATAAATCTTATGGTTTTGTTAACACCATATTTAATTTATTATGCACTTTCAAGTTAAGCAATTTTTTAGTTGCTAACCAATTCAAACCCCTTCTTGGTTCATTATCTGGGCAACAATTGGTATCAAAATCTTGTCTAGTAACAAAGCCTAAAAAGCACTAGCAAAGATCAAGAAATGGCCAATGAAGGATTTCAAAGTCTCAAGCCTTACATTGATGGAGCAAATTACACTCATTGGAAATTCTGGAAGGAGACATACCTCGATAGTGAGGGAATTGAAGTTTGGGATAATGTTTGGAAACAATGGACACCACCAACTAAGAGAGAAGTAGATGGTGAAGAAGAAATTCTTTTAAGAGATGATTGGACAAAGACTCAACGAATAGCTAATTTCAAAAACAAAAAGCCAATGACAATCCTCGCAAACTCTCTATCTATTGAAGAATGTGGCAGGATTCAACATTGCCCTACTGCATATAGCATGTGGAAAATATTGGAGAATTATCATGAAGGAACCAAACAAGTTATTCGACAGAGACTCAATGGAGAGCTAATTTCAAAAACAAAAAGCCAATGACAATCCTCGCAAGCTCTCTATCTATTGAAGAATGTGGCAGGATTCAACATTGCCCTACTGCATATAGCATGTGGAAAACATTGGAGAATTATCATGAAGGAACCAAGCAAGTTAAATCTAAGAAGATTTAACTTCTCACTTCGGAATATGATCTCTTCAAGATGAAATCCAATGAATTTATCACCAATATGAAGAACTGTCTTCTAGCCATCATCAATGGCATGAGAAGCTCAGAAACCATTTGAGCTTGGAAGATGTGAATAATAAGATTCTGAGAAGACTTCCTTTCAAAGACTATGGTTTAAAAGTTGGGAGTATAGAATAGGGCCATGATTATATGAGCATCATGCCTACTGATGTACTTATTGGCAAAGTTCTAACATATGAAATGGCGGTAAAAAAAGATAGAGAACTTAAAGCCAAACTAGAAAAGAGAAAGCTTCTAGCACTCAAAGCCTCTACTTCAAAATCTCAAGAGGTAATTGAAGATGATGAAGAAAAAAGTGATGATGCAAATGAAGACATTGTTATGCTCTCAAGATGATTAAAAAGAATAATTGAGAAGAGACTTGGTAATTCTCAAAACTTTAAACAAAGCACCCTCAAACACTTCTCAAATGACTCTCAAAGAAATAAAGAGGAGGTAAAGTGTTATGAATGTGGGAAGAAAGGACATAGCAAACCATAATATCCAAAGCTCAAGAAACACAAAAAAAGATTTCAAAAAGAAGATGGGGAGAAAGGTCACAAAGCCACATGGGATGATGAAAGCTTTTCAAGTGAAAAAGATAATAATGAAGGAGAAGAGGTCAACCTATGCTTCATGGCTTTATAGGATCACTTCACAAATGAGGTTGGTCCTTTTTACTCATACTCTTTTAATAATGATGGTAGTGATAATCATAGTGATAGTGAAGATGATGATTTGCAGAGTTTAATAGAAGTATTGAACCTAAAGTTAGAAAAAAAATAGAAGTAGATTTAACACTTATAAAAATAATATTTTAGATTTGAAAAAAATGGAAGTTTTACAAAAAGAGAATTTTGATCTTAAAACTTCTAATGAAACTCTTCAAAAATCATTAGATGAGTATTTCTCTAGACCCTCAACTAAAACTTTGCTTAAAGAAAACAATATTTTAAAAAATGAAGTTGAGAAATTTAGAAACTCTATTTCAAGGTTTCATAAGGCAAAAAGAGTTTAGATACTCTCACAGTTTCTCAAAGACTACATTTAATAAGACATGATCTAGGATTTAATGAAACATCATCCTTATCTTACAAGACTACATTTGTTAAGTCAAGTGTATCACAAACCTCTACAATTGAGGTAATAGCCCCAAGGGCTAAGAGCATAACACACACAAAAACCCCTGTTCATAAGAAGAATGGTCAAGGGTCACTTGGCTTAAAAGGGAAACCTCAAAAGGCCAATCATGCTTTCATGTATAAGAGACATGCACCAAGGAAAACACCTATTCATCATGCATGTGTATGTCATTGAGACCAAAAAGCATGTCAAAGCCGAAAAATATGTTTAGAGCTAAGCAATGTAATTATTGTATGAAATTCGGTCATATCAACAAACATTGTTGGATAAGGAAGGCTCATTAGGAACCTTCAAGTGCTAACCCCCAAGGATCCAAGTTCGTTTGGGTACCTAAAAACCAAAGTTGAATTATGATTTTATAGGTATGCCTCAAGTCCACTATAAAGGAAAATGCTTGGCTTGTGGATAGTGGATGCTCAAGGCATATGAATGGGAACAAAGAACTCTTCAATCACATCAAAAGAATTGATGGTGGTAAGGTAACCTTTGGAAACAATGCTAAGGGTAAGGTAATTGGCATTGGCTCTATTCGTATTAATAATAATACTTTTATTGAAGATGTTTTGCTTGTTAATGGTTTGAAACATAATTTGTTAAGTGTAAGTCAATTATGTGATAAGGGGAACTAAGTTATCTTTACCTCAAATGAATGTCTTGTAACCTCTTTAAGTGGCCAAAAGATATTAAAGGGAGAAAAAGATGTCAATACTTACATAATAGACTTACACAAAATTTCTAACCTTTCCTCTAGGTGTCTTATGACTATTAGTGATGAATCTTGGCTATGACATAGTAGGCTTGGTCATGCAAGCATGGAATCAATTCAAAGCCTTAGCAAAGGAGAACTAGTAAGTGGACTTCCAAAAGTCAATTTTGAAAAGGATAAGACATGTGAACCTTGTCAAAGAGGAAAAACAACACAAGTCATCCTTCAAAAAAAATGTAGTAAGTACCTTTAAGCCTCTACAACTTTTGCATTTAGATCTTTTTAGACCTACTAAAGTTGCTATTTTATGAGGTAAACACTATGATTTTATCATTGTTGATGATTACTCTAGATTAACTTGGGTAATTTTCTTAGCTCAAAAGCATGATGCTAAGAAGTTTGCTAAAATTGTTCAAAATAAAAAGCTATTTTATTTCTAAAATAAGAAGTGATCATGGCAAAGAATTTGAAAATGAAAATTTTGAAAACTTTTGATAAGAATATGGTATTTTACACAATTTTTCAACTCCTAGGACACCTCAACAAAATGGGGTAGTAGAAAAGAAAAATCAAATCTTGATTGAAATGGCTCGAACTATGCTCAATGAGTATGATTTACCAACCTACTTTTGGGCCGATGCCACAAATACTGCATGTTATATTTCAAATCGAGTTTTCAAAAGACCACTTTTAAATAAAACTTCTTTTGAGCTATGGAATGGAAGAAAACCCATGATATCATACTTTAGAGTATTTGGATGCAAGTGCTTTATATTAAATACCAAGGACAACCTTGGAAAATTTACCTCTAAATCCGATGTTGGTATCTTCTTGGGATATCTACAACTAGCAAAGCTTATAGAGTTTTTAATAAAAGATATTTAGTTGTTGAAGATTCTATGAATGTTGTTTTTGATGAATCTAGTAAGCTTGATCTTGTGAAAGGTAGTGTTCTTGACATTGTAGGTACAATGGAGAAGCTTTATCTTGATCATGAGAAAAATGATGATGATCAAAAGAAACGACAACAGGATGTATCTTTATCTCAAGCTCAAGAGCAAGACAAGCAAGAACTTCCAAATGAATGGAAAATGACAAAGAATCACCCCAAGGAACGAATCATTGGTGATCCTACTAAGGGTGCAAGTACTAGATATCATCTCAGACTCTTAGATTCCAACCTTGCTTTTGTCTCTCAAATTGAGCCTAAAAATATTGATGAGGCTCTTAATGATGAAAGTTGGGTGATTTCTATGTAAGAGGAACTCAATCAATTCGAGAGAAGTAAGGTATGGACCTTGGTTCCTAGACCCAAAGACCATCAAATCATTGATAGTAAATGGGTGTCTAGAAATAAGTTAGATGAATAAGGTTCAATAACTAGGAATAAAGCTAGGTTGGTTGCAAAGGGTTATAATCGAGAAGAATGTATAGATTATGATGAAACCTATTCTCCAATAGCTATATTAGAAGCTATAAGAATACTTTTAGCATTTGCATGCCATATGAATTTTAAACTTTTTCAATTGGATGTCAAAAGTGCTTTCTTAAATGGTTTTATAGAAGAGGAAGTTTATGTAGAATAGCCACTGGGTTTTGAAAGCCATAATTTGCCTAATCATGTCTTTAAACTTTCAAAAGCCTTGTATGGTTTAAAATAAGCTCCAAGAGCTTGGTATGAAAGACTAAGCTCTTTTCTTTTAGAAAATAATTTTTTAAAAGGACATGTTGATACAACCTTGTTTATTAAAAAGTAGAAGCATGAAATTTTAGTTGTTCAAATTTATGTTAATGATATCATATTTGGGTCTACTAATAAATTGCTTTGCCAAGAATTTGCTAAGTGTATGACTAGGGAATTTGAAATTAGCATAATGGGCAAACTTAAGTTCTTCCTTGGTCTACAAATCAAGCAAAACAATGAGGGCATATTCATCAACCAATCCAAGTACTCCAAAAAATTAATCAAGAAATTTGGAATGGAAGGATGCAAAAATGCTAAGACTCTTGTGAGCAGATCAATAAAATTGGACAAAGATGAGAAGGGTAATAGCATAAATGAAAAGCTCTATAGAGGTATGATCGAATCACTTTTATACCTTACTACCTTAAGGCCTGATATAATGTATAGTGTATGCTTATGTGCTAGATTTCAATCTTGTCCTAATGAATCACATCTGAATTCTGTAAAAAGAATTTTAAAATATTTACATGGCACATTGCATTTAGGCTTATGGTATCCTAGAAATTATCTTTCCATATCATAGGATATTCAGATGTAGATTATGCCGATAGTCTATTGGATAGAAAGAATACTTTAGGTACTTGTCACTTTATTGGTGAATGCCTAGTTTCTTGGTTTAGCAAGAAACAAGTTTCAGTTGCCTTATCTACCACTAAAGCAGAATATGTAGCAGCAGGATGTTGTTGCACTCAAATCCAATGGACTAAAGGATTATGGTCATAGTTTTGACCATATACCCATAAAATGTGACAATACTAGTGCCATCAACCTATCTAAGAATCTCATTCAATGCTCTAAAAGTAAGCATATTGACATTAGACATCATTTTCTTAGGGATCATGTTTAATATGAAGATATGTTAGAATTTATTAATACAAACAATCAATTGGCAGACATTTTTACCAAACCTCTTAATGAAGAAAGTTTTTGTTTCATAAGAAGAGAGCTTGGTATACTTAATGGATCAACTTTCTCTTAATTATTTTCTTTGCCAATTGTATGTTGTGTGAACCTTGAATGTTAATTTCTTCATATGATGGCATTTTAACTTGACTAATTTTATGATATTAAGTGGTTAACATGATAGAAATACATGTTTTAAGGCATAGAAATCTTCTAGTCTTGTTTTAGACTAATTTTTATTTTTTGAAGATTTGAGGTGATTCATGCCCGTGACATATATTCACGGCCATGAACATAATAGCAAATAGTTACAGTAGCTTTCACACTTTGCCTCACAACGTGCTTCATGGGTAGTAGTCATGAAGATTGAGTTTCATGTCTGATACTCTATTTGTCACACTCGTGAAAAGCCTAATTCATACCCGTGACATATCTTCATGACCGTGACCAAAGACAACAAATAATTCTAGAACTGTTCATGCTTTATTTCACGCTTTGCTTCACAGGTAGAAGTCATGAAAACTGAGTTTTATGCCTGTGACAATAGTTTTCACTCCTGTGAAACGTCTGCTTTATGCCCATTATTATTTAATGTCATGACCGTGACTTGATCCATCTTCTTCTTCATAGCTAGAAAGCCCTTTCAACAAACTGTGACCCCGATTATTCACACCCGTGACTGGGTATTCACGACCGTGAATCGATCAACTATAAGATGAAATTTTCTGTCTTTTCTCATTTCCATCTCTACAAATTCTCTCATTTAACACACTAATTCAATATCTCTCACAAATTCTGGCCTCTTCACCTACATTTCCATCTATATAACCCTTCCAAACCCCTCATTCTTTAAAGAATCACAAATTTTCTCAAGGGTTCTTCAATCCTATTCCGAAAATTACTTCTCCTTCCATTGATCAAAGATAATCAAGATGGAATCTAGTTCTTCCAAAGGAATTAGGAAGAAATTGCATACTACAAGACACCACATCGATTATCGAGTCAACATCATTCCGGATCATTGTCATCCGCGATATGTCATTCTCAAGAAGTGACCTTTACTATCGTCACGATCCTTCGAGTGGAATTCTATTAAGACTCTTGGTCTTGAGACAAGCATGATTGAGTAATTACAAGCTTGTCATCTCAGAGAGTTCATGGATATATATTGTCCAATGCTACGGGAACCAACTCTCGAGTTCCTTAGCACGTTGCAAGTCTCACCCACCGGAACCATAAATTTTCAGCTCTGCAAGCATCCTAACATTCTCACTACAGTAAAATTTGGCACTATTTTGAAGCTTTCTTCAGATGACATTTTAAACGAAAGTGAAGTCAACTTTTATGCTCCTCCAGCTTAGACACATTTCGGTTTGGAGTGTAGCTGGGATGTGAAGAAGACAAAGAGCACCCACCTTCAGTCTCCTGTGCATAAGTATATACATAGGTTTCTCACCTATAGTATATTTGCTCAAGGAGATAGAAATGGGGCAATTAGAAAATCATAGCTCTTTCTATTGGAGATGGCATGAAGAGGACTATTCGTAGCACTATCATGATGGTTCGCAAATCACCTCCTTTCCATTGCAACGAAACCATTGAGATATATATTGATTGTCGAGTATGTAACTCACCTTGCCATGGAGTTAAGGTATTTGAGTCTCGACGACCACAATTACACTCTCATTCCAGCTCATCTACGATATCAACTCAATGTCAAGTCCTTTATCAAGATGGGAGTAGTTGTTCGTATCATTTTTGAAGATAATGTCTACTACAGTTTTACCACTCTAACTGGTGAAATTGATTGGGAAGATCATGACTTTGATGCCTTCAAAGCTGGTCTTCAGTCTGTCCAGCAAAGGAAGTGAGCTCGTGATGAGACATCAACACCAGCAGTAGCTGAGGATGTTGATCAATCATCGGCCTTTACCACATCTACTTTGGCACAACAGGTTGTTGATTTTTAATATGATAATAAATGTTATTCAGTCAAATACACTCCCCCTCCCAATATGACCACATTTGGCCCCCTTACCTTTTTTTAACTTATTATTATTATTATTATTATTATTATTATTATTATTATTATTATTATTATTATTATTATTATTATTTATTTTACATGTACCAAATTCCACTAACTTTTATTAAACTATAATTTTATTATCTGATTGGTCTAACATAATTAACTTTATCAATCTATTTAGTTCATTTTATTTTTTTATTTAGTCATTTACTCAATTTATTTTAATCTCTAATGTCAATCATGTAGTTTCTATGTATACACACACTTATTCTAACAAGACTCTAATTAGTGACCATTACAGAGATACCTACCAATTGACCTAAGATGGCTTGTTGGGCAAACCCAAGGTCATTCATAGTAATGTTTGATACTGACCCACTAAGAGAGCTTCCAATGGGTTCTCTCGGATTCATAGTGAGGGCTATGGGTTAGCAATAAAATAGTGGGACTTATAATGTGCATTTATTTAAAACTCAATAAACATGTGTCTAAGTACATTCTCTAACCATGATCTTTCTTTACATCTAGGTTGATAAAATCATGTCATCAAATGTGAACTTACGCTTAATTCTCAAATCTAATAAATTGACTAGCCTCAACTTCATTGATTGGCTAAAAAATTTGAGAATAGTTCTCAAAACAGAAAAAATAGCCTTGTCTTGGAAGAGCCACTTCCCTCCCCTCCTGCTAATGATGCATGTGTTGATGAACAGTTGGCTTATAAGAAGTAAATGGATGATAATGAGTTTGTGGGTTGCATTATGCTTGCCTCTATGTCTCCCGAGCTTCAAAAGGAGTATGAGACTATGGATGCAAATAACATTGTGTATCATCTAAGGGAGCTTTTTTTTTAATGACCAAGCTCGAACTGAGGGATATGAGATATCTAAATTACACTTTAGCTCTAAGATGGTAGAGAGGACATATCCAATGCAACATATATTGATGATGAGGAAGAAAGGCAAAGAGATAGTATCAAAAGGGGCTTACTTCCATTATAGCAAGAGTTGCCAATGGAAGATGAACTGCAAGACCTATCTGGAGTCTTTAAAAAATAAGAAGGATAAGACATTGGATGCACCTTCTACTTCAAGTATTTATGTTATGAGGTTAATATTGTTTCTGTTAATAACACATGGGTATTGGATACCAGATGTAGGTCTCACATATGCACAGATATGAAAGGCCTAAGGAATAGTATACAACTCAAGAAAGGAGAGTTAGACCTACGTATTGGCAATGGAGCAAGAGTTATTACATTAGTTGTAGGAACTTATGTATTGATACTCCCAAGTGGGCTTGTTTTAAATTAGACAATTGTTATTATGTTTCAATTTTAACAAAGAATATTATTTATGTTTCTTGTTTAAATAGAAAAGATTTTCATTTAACTATTAATGACAATGGTTGCTTTATATGGTAGAATGATATTCTTTATGGAACTAGCACATTATGTAATGGGATTTACATTCTTGACATGTCTAATTCAACCTTAATATCAATAATAAAAGGCAAACGATAGATAACCTAAAACCATAGTATTTATGGCAATATCGTCTTGGTCATATAAATGAGAGGCGCATGACTAAGTTACACAAGAATGGTGACTTAGGGTCATTTGATTATGAATCATGTGACACATATGAATCTTGTTTGTTAGGAAAGATGACAAAATCACCTTTTAGTAGAAAGGGTGAACATGTTAATGGGCTATTGGACCTTATATATACAGATGTATATGGACCTATGCCATTGCATGCCAAAAGTGGTTTTATCTACTTCATTACTTTCATTGATGATTATTCAGGATATGGGCATTTGTATCTTATGAGATACAAATATGAAGGTTTTGAGAAGTTCAAATAATTCAAAAATGAAGTAGAGAAACAACTTGGTAAAAATATTAAAGCACTTAGATCAGATTGAGGTGGTGAATACTTAAGCTAAGAGTTTCAAGGTTATCTAAAAGATAATGGGATTTTATCTTAACGAATTCCACCTTACACACCAAAACATAATGGTGTGGCTAAAAGAAAATCTGAACCTTGTTAGATATGGTGAGGTCAATGATGAGCTTTGTAGAACTAACTAAGTCCTTTTGGGGTCATGCACTAGAGACTTCTGTTTATATATTAAATAGAGTCCATTCTAAGTCAGTTGAGGTTACTCCATATGAGATATGTACTAACAAAAGACCTATTCTTTCTCATTTGAAAGTATGGTGTTGTCCTGCTTATGTGAAGCGGACTATGTCAGATAAGCTAGAAGCTAAGTCTGATAAGTGTCTGTTTCTGGGATATCCAAAAGAGTCATTTGGATATCAATTCTACTACACTTTGGAACAAAAGGTGTTTGCTTCAAAACATGTTGTCTTCTTAGCAAAAGAGTTTCTTCTAAAAGAAGATAGTGGAAGAAAGATTGAACTTGATAAAGTTAAAGATGCTCAAACAGATGCAGATCAACTGACATAACTCTAATATGTTACTCATAGAGATGAAGTAACAACTACACCTTCTGAAACACTATAACTTTGTGATCAAGTAGGATACGCATTGTTCATAAGAGATATAGATTTCTCATAAGAAAACAGAATGACATATTGCTCATATAGGATGATGAGCCTACTACCTACGAAGAAGTTCTGAATTGCTCAAAATATGGTAGATGGCTAAAAGTCATGCAGTCTGAAATGGATTCCATGTATGAAAACCAAGTATGTGCTTTGGTTGACCCGCCTGAAGGGATTAAACCCATTAGGTGCAAATGGATCTTCAAGAAGAAGACCGATATGGAAGGTAATATAGTTACCAATAAAGCTAGGCTGGTAGCTAAAGGATATTATCAAAGACAGGGTGTTGACTATGACAAAACTTTTTCTCCAGTTGCTATGCTTAAATCCATCAGGATACTCCTAGCCATTGCTGCTCATAATGATTATGAGATTTGGCAAATGGATGTGAAAAGAGATTTCCTTAATGGAAATCTGACTGAGGATGTGTAAATGACACAACCTGAGGGTTTCACATTAAGTGATAGCAAAAAGGTATGCAAATTGCAAAGATCAATTTATGGATTGAAGCAAGCATCCAGGAGTTGGAACATCCGATTTGATGAGACAATCAAAGAGTTTGGTTTCTCACAAAATGTGGATAAACCTTGTGTTTATAAGAAGGTTAGTGGGAGTGCAATCATATTCCTAGTATTGTATTTAGATGACATACTTCTTACAAGAAACGACATCTCAGTTCTTTAATCAGTCCAAATTTGGCTTTCTAAGAATTTCTCCATGAAAGACCTTAGAGAAGCGACCTATATACTAGGGATACAGATCTATAGAGATAGATTTAAAAGGTTGCTTACTCTTTATCAGTCTACATACATAGATAAAATGCTAAAGAGGTATAACATGGAACAGTCTAAGAGAGGATTAATTCCTGTGACTTATGGGATAACCCTCTTAATGTCCATGTGTCCAAAGACACATGATGAACAAACACATCTCGGACACATGTGTATTGATAGAGAAATAGCCCATATTAGAGTTATATGAGACACATGTGGATTGATGCCTAATATCCCTTTTCCCACCTAGGCCTAAAAATGCCTAAACCTACTTTGATACCAACAAATGTGACATCCCGCCTATATAATAGGAATAATCCCATTTGTTAAACCTTGAGGGGTATTTCCATCATTTTGATGATAACAAAATAATATAGCAATATTGTATTTAACATATTTGTTTTTGTAAGCATATTATACAGGACATGAATTAAAATAGCAAGAATGGAGAATTGGAAGAATAATCCTTGAGAGACAAAATTCAAGTAGTAGCATGTTCACTGCCGTGACTCTATGAGTCACTCTCGTGAAGGAAGCTAACCGTTACCAAAACCAACATTTGAAGTTCACGGCCATGAAGGAAAAACAAATCGTGAAGTATGCATTTCAGTCACCCCCGTGAATAAAGGTGTCACCCCCGTGAAGATTCATGCAATTTCATCCAGAGAGCTTCACGACCAGAGTCATCACTTGGATCACGGCTGGAAAGATTGTCACGCCCGTGAATGAGTATGTCACACCCGTGACTCAATATGTCAAAACATTCCAGAGAGCTTCACGACCAAGGTCACCACTTCAGTCACGGCTTGGGAAGAATTGTCACTCCCGTGACAAGCATAGTCACGCCCGTGAACAATGAAAGAGAAAAATGTCAGGCGCGATTTTTTGGTTGGTACAACGGCTAGTTTCTTATTTAATGCACCCCATCGGCTATATTCAACCATGAGAGTATAAATAGAAGTCATTTATGCATTAAGAAAAGAAGAGAATGAGAGAATAACAATAGAATAACATATACTTCGAATTTAATTCTTATTACAAGCTATCTTGTACTTTCATACTTTGAAAACAAATCTATTCTCTGTAAAAATCTTTTTGCTCCTCATATTTGAGCAAATTAAGATTTATAAGTGGTTTTCTCTGTAATCTTTACTCAAGTAAGCTTTGGGTATTTCTGGGTTAAGAGTAGAACACTTGTAAGGGTTAGTTGTGTGAACCTCCAAAACACAAATTAAAAGGTTGTTTGTGTGAGACTATAAAACACAAAGTGAAGATTGTTTGTGTGAGCCTGTAAAACACAAAGTGAAGGTTGTTTGTGTGAGCTTGTAAAACACAAGGAATTGGTTATTGTGTGAGCCATTAAAACACAATGGTTTTCTGGGTTAGGTGTGAGCCATTGTGAGAAACACCATAGTTGGGAGTGAGCTTGTAAAATTCCATTGTAACACTTAGTGTGTTAGTGAAACTCCCAATTGCGATTGGGGAGAGGTGTAGGGTTTGTTAACACCCGAACCTTTATAAATCTTTGTGTTTGATTTTCTCTATCTCTCCTAAATTTAATTATTTATTTCCACACTTTAAAGTTTAATTTTTTTTGAAACTCCAATTCAACCCCCCTTCTTGGTCTAATATCTAGGCAACAATTGGTATCATGTGTCTTGTCTAGCATCGAAGCCTAAAAAGTGATAGTAAAGAGTAAGATATGGCCAGTGAAGGATTCCAAAGTCTCAAACCTTACTTTGATGGAGCAAATTATGCCCATTGGAAGTTTAGGATGGAGACATACTTGGATAGTGAAGGAATTGAAGTCTGGGATAGTGTACGAAAAGAATGGACACCACCAACCAGAAGAGGAGCTGATGGTGAAGAAGAAATCCTATTAAGAGATGATTGGACAGAGCTTCAAAGAAGAGCAAATTTCAAAAACAAGAAGGCAATGACAATCCTATCAAGCTCATTATCTATTGAAGAATGTGGGAGAATACAACACTGCTCAACAGGATATAGCATGTGGAAGACATTGGAGAACTATCATGAGGGAACTAAGCAAGTTAAATCCAAGAAGATTCAACTTCTAACCTCAGAATATGAGCTCTTCAAGATGAAATCCAATGAGTCAATCATTGACATGACCAACTGACTTCTATCCATTATAAATGGAATGAGGAAACTTGGGAAGCATCTGAGTTTGGAAGACGTAAACAATAAAATCCTGAGAAGTCTTTCTCTTAAAGACTATGGTTCAAGAGTTGCTGGCATAGAAGAAGCAAATGAAGATATGAGCATCATGAATACTGATGTGCTGATTGGCAAACTTCTCACACATGAGATGGTAGTGAAGAGAGATAGAGAGCTTGAAGCAGAGCCAGAGAAAAGAAAGCCCTTAGCACTCAAAGCCTCTACTTCAAAATCTCAAGAAGAAAGTGAAGATGATGAAGAAATGAGTGATGATGAAAATGAGGACATCGCTATGCTTTCAAGGAGATTAAAAAGAATCATTCAGAAGAAAATGAGCAATTCGAGAAAATTCAGGCAAAGAAACCTCAAACAAATTTCTAATGACACACATAGAAGTAAGGAAGAGGTAAAATGCTATGAATGTGGAAAGAAAGGACATATCAAACCAGAATGTCCAAGGCTCAAGAAGCATAAGAGCAAATACCAAAGAGACAATAGGGAGAAAGGTCATAAATCCACATGGGATGACGAAAGCTCTTCAAGTGAAAAAGATGATAATGAAAGTGAAGAGGTCAACCTATGCTTCATGGCTATTGAGGATCACATCTCGGACAAAGTAAGATTGCTACACTCATACTCTTTCAATAATGATAGTAGTGATAATGATAGTAATAGTGATAATGATGATGATGATGATGAGCAAAGCCTAATAGAAGAATTAAATATAGAATTAGAGAAATATAGAACTAAATTTAGTACATATAGAAATAATATCTCTAATTTGAAAAATAAGATAGATGGTTTATAAAAAGAGAACATAAAGCTTAAATCATCTAATGAATCTCTTCAAAAGTCATTAGATGAATATTCATCAAGACCCTCAACAACTTCATTGTTAAAAGAAAATAATACTTTGAAAAATGAAGTTGAGGAACTTAGAAATTCCATTTCTAAATTTCACAAAGGTAAAGAGAGCTTAGATACTCTCATTTGTCTCAAAGATCACCCTTAATTAGACATGGTCTAGGATTTAAGGACACATTATCATCTTCTAACAAAACTGTATTTGTGAAGTATAAAGAACCTAACATCTCCACACCTGTTAAGAAAGCACCAAGAAATAAGCATATTAATCCCTCTATACAGAAAAACAATAATCATGCCTTTATGTATAAGAAGCATGCATCTAGAAAAATGCAAATTAATCATGATTGTGCATGCCATTGTTCTCAAAATCAGTCTAATAGAATTATGGCATTTAAATACAGTGTAAGACCAAAAAGCAAGTTTAGAACTAAACAATGTAATTATTGTATGAAAATGGGTCACATAAATAAACATTGCTGGATAAGGAAGGCTCATTGGGAACCTTCATGTGCTAACCCCCAAGGACCCAAACTCATTTGGGTACCTAAAAATCATACTTGATTTGTGATTCTATAGGTATGCCTCAAGTCCACAATAAACAAAAATGCGTGGCTAATAGACAGTGGATGCTCAAGGCATATGACAGGAGACAAAGATCTTTTCAATAAAATCAAAAGTATTGATGGAGGTAAAGTTACCTTTGGAAACAATGCAAAGGGTAAGGTAATTGGCATTGGTTCTATTGGTGTTAATGGTACTACTTTTATTAAGGATGTCTTGTTGATGGCTTGAAACATAACTTGTTAAGTGTAAGTCAATTATGTGATAAAGGAAACAAAGTAATTTTTACTTCAAATGAATGTCTTGTAATCTCTCTCCATGGTCAAGAAATATTTAAAGGAAATAGAGATATCAATACGTACATAATAAACTTACATGAACTATCTAACCATTCCTCTAAGTGTCTTGTGACTACTAGTGATGAATCTTGGCTGTGGCATAGAAGACTTGGTCATGTTAACATGGACTTAATACAAAGTCTCAACACGGGAGAGCTAGTAAAAGGATTACCAAGAGTTAAATATGAAAAAGGCAAGACATGTCATCCTTGTCAAAGAGGAAAGCAACACAAGTCATCTTTCAAAGCCAAAAACATAGTAAGTACTTCAAAACCTCTTCAACTCCTGCATTTGGACTTGTTTGGACCTACTAGAATTGCTAGCTTAGGAGGAAAACATTATGCATTTGTCATTGTAGATGATTACTCTAGATTTACTTGGGTAATTTTCTTAGCTCAAAAGAGTGATGCTTTTGAAAACTTCAAAAATTTTGCTAGAAGAATTCAAAATGAAAAAGGATACTGCATTTCTAAAATAAGAAGTGATCATGGGAAATAATTTGAAAATGAAAACTTTGAAATCTTTTGTCTTGAACATGGCATTTCACATAATTTCTCATCTCCTAGGACACCTCAACAAAATGGGGTAGTTGAAAGGAAAAATCGAACTTTAATTGAAATGGCTAGAACAATGCTTAATGAATATGAATTACCAACTTATTTTTGGGCAGAAGCCATGAACACTGCATGTTAAATTTCAAATCGAGTTTTCAAAAGACCTCTTTTAAACAAAACCTCATTTAAGCTATGGAATGGAAGAAAGCCCTTGATATCATACTTTAGAGTATTTGGATGCAAGTGTTTTATATTGAACACCAAGGACAATCTTGGAAACTTTGCCTCTAAGTCTGATGAAGGTATCTTTTTAGGGTACTATACAACCAGCAAAGCATATAGAGTATTTAATAAAAGATCTTTAACGGTTGAAGAATCCATGTATGTTGTTTTTAATGAATCTAGTAGACTTGATCTTGTGAAAGGTAGTGTTCTTGATGATGTTGTAGGTAATATGGAAAGACTTGATATTGGAAATGGGAAAGAAGAAAATGATCAAGAAAAGTTACTGCAAAATGACACTCTACCTCAAAATCAAGAACAAATGGAGCAAGAACTTCCAAAAGAATGGAGAATGACGAAAGATCATCCAGAAGAGCAAATAATTGGTGATCTATCAAGGGGAGTAAGTACTAGATCTCATTTCAAGCATTTAGTCACTGACATTGCTTTTATTTCACAAATTGAGCCTAAAAATATTGATAAGACTCTTAATGATGAAAGTTGGGTATCTGCCATGCAAGAGGAACTCAACCAATTTGAGAGAAATAAGGTATGGAACCTAGTACCTACACTCAAGGATCATCAAATCATAGGTAGCAAATGGGTATTTAGAAATAAATTAGATGAACAAGGGTTAATAACCAGGAATAAGGCAAGACTAGTCACAAAAGGATATAATCAGGAAGAAGGTATAGATTATGATGAAACATATGCACCTGTAGCTAGATTAGAAGCTATAAGAATACTCTTAGCATATGCATGTCACATGAATTTCAAACTTTTTCAAATGGATGTGAAAAGTGCATTTCTAAATGGTTATATAGATGAAGAAGTGTATGTAGAACACCCACTAGGTTTTGAAAGCTATGATTTGCCAAATCATGTTTTTAAACTTTCAAAAGCTTTGTATGGTTTAAACAGGCTCCAAGAGCTTGGTATGAGAGACTAAGTTATTTTTTATTAGAAAATAACTTTACAAAGGGAAATGTTGACACTACATTATTCATCAAAAAACATAAGTATGATATACTAATTGTTCAAAATTATGTTGATGATATAATAATTGGTTCTACTAATGAGTTGCTTTGTCAAGAATTTGCCAAGTGGATGACTAGGGAATTTGAAATGAGTATGATGGGAGAACTTAAGTATTTCCTTGGTCTACAAATAAAGCAAAGCAATGAGGGCATATTCATCAACCAATCCAAATATGCCAAAGATTTAATCAAGAAATTTGGTATGGAAGGATGCAAAAATGCCAAGACTCCTATGAGCACATCAACAAAATTGGACAAAGATGAAAAGGGTAAGAGCATTAATGAAAAGCTTTATAGAGGTATGATTGGATCACTTTTATATCTTACTGTTTCTAGACCCGATATTATGTATAGTGTTTGCTTATGTGCACGATTTCAGTCATGTCCTAAAGAATCTCATTTAAATGTTGTAAAAAGAATTTTAAGATATTTACATGGATCATTGCATCTAGGTTTATGGTATCCTAGGAATTCGTCTTTTTATATTATAGGATATTTAGATGCAGACTATGCTGGTAGTCTTTTGGATAGGAAAAATACTTCAAGTACTTGTCACTTCATTGGAGAATGTTTAGTTTCTTGGTTTAGCAAGAAACAAGTTTCAGTTGCTCTCTCAACTGCTGAAGCTGAATATGTAGCAGTTGGATGCTGTTGTACACAAATTCTTTGGATGAAACAACAACTTAAAGACTATGGTCATGAGATGAACCATATACCTATAAAATGTGACAATACAAGTGCTATAAATCTTTCAAAGAATCCTATTCAACACTCTAGAAGCAAACATGTTGAGATTAGACACCACTTTATTAGAGATCATGTTCAATATGGAGACGTTGCATTAGAATTTATAAGCATAGAAAATCAATTAGCAGATATTTTCACTAAGTCTCTATATAAGGAAAGATTTAATTTCATTAAAAGAGAACTGGGTATGATTGATGGATTAACCTTGTGATTGCAAAAATATGAAATTTTAATTGTTGATCTTAAATCATATCACAAGTTATAAGATAGAAATTTTGATAAGAATTCATGTTTTAAGAAGTAGAATCTTTGTTGAAATGATTTAGTCTTTTTGTAGGACTTAATTTTAATTTAATAAAAATTTTAGGGGAGTCACGCCCGTGACTTAAATGGCCCAAAGAGGCAGTGTCGTTCACGACTTGGTTCACGACATGGTTCACGGCTTCAAGTGGTGAAACTTATTTTCATGGCTTGAGTCACGCCTGTGACAAGAGACTTTCATGCCCGTGACGATTTTTCACTCCTGTGAACAATTACACCCCAAAACTCACAGAAGTTTTCATGCCTTGTGTCACGGCTTGCTTCACGGGCATAAGTAGTGAAATTCAATGTTTCACGCCCGTGACCACTGGTTCACTCCCGTGACTGATAATCATTCACGCTCGTGATATTCAAATATCACTCCCGTGAACTTATTCACACCTTCATTCACGGGTGGGACACTCATTCAGTAAACCGTGAACATGAGCATTCACGCCCGTGAAACCATAATTCACGCCCGTGAATGTATCGAATATATAAGAGAACAGCCGGTTACAAACCTTCATTTCAACTCTCCATCTCCCAAAACTGCTCTCATTTACCCTCATTCATTAAGACATTGAAGATTCCAGCCCCAAAGACTTGAACTTTCCCTATAAATACCACCAAAAGTTCGAATCTTCAGCAAAAATCATACATTTTTAGGGTTTTACATCAAATTTTCTGTCAAAAATATTTCCAACTCCATCAACAACAAATTTCTTCAAAAATGGAGTCTGCTTCATCCAAGGGTAAGAGAAAGAAGTCTCATGCACCTAAAAGGTATACAGATTACCTAATGAACCGCATTCCGGAGAATTGCCATCCTCGGTATGCAACTTTAAAGAAGAGACCTCTTTTGTCATCAAGGTCCTTTGATTGGCAGACAGTCCGAAGTCTCGGGCTTGAGACGGCTATGACAGAGCAACTACAAGCCTATCATCTCAAAGATTTTGTTGAAATTCATCAGCCGACTCTAAGGGAGCCAACACTGGAATTCCTCAGCACCTTGCAGGTTTCACCTACTGGAGTGGTGAAATTCCAACTCTGCAAAATCCTAACACCCTCAGTGCCATTGAGTTTGGAGAATTGTTCAGCCTACCATCTGAGGGCATCCTAAATGATACTGAGGTAGAATTCTTTGCCCCTCCAGCCTGGACACATTTTGGCACCGGTTGCAGTTGGGATGTCAAGAAAACAAAGAGCACACATCTTAGGACCCAAGTGCATAGGTATTTGCATAGGTTCCTCACCTATAACATATTTGCTAGGGAAGAAAGCAACAGGACTATCAGGAAGTCAGAACTCTTCCTATTTGAGATGGCTCGGAGAGGACTTACAGTGGCACTTTGCAGATGGTTTGCTAACCATCTTCTCTCCATTGCCACCAAGCCCACAGGAGATATTTTGATTGGGGCATATGTCACTCATATTGCAGTGAAGCTCAATTATTTGAAGCTCGATGACCATCACTTCAACATCATTTCTGCACATCCTCAAGATAGCTTGGATGTCGACTCGTTCATCAAGATGGGAGCGACTGTCAGAATCGTTTTTCAGAACGATATCTTCTACCACTTCACTGACACTGCTGGGGAGATTATCTGGGAAGATAATGACACAGAGGATTTTAAAGCAGGCCTCCAGGGAGTCCAGCAGAAAAAGAGGGCTCGGGTTGAGGAAGCACCTCCAGCAGTCGAGCAGGACATTGGACAGTCCTCAGCTTCCACACCATCCTTAGCGGATCAGGTGGTTGACCTCTTGGCACCACGTTTTGAGAAGCTGCAGACTTCGATAGATGAGAGGTTGGAGAACCTCAAGGACTTCATGAAGTCTCGGATGGACAGCCTTGAAGCTGAAGTAGCTAGGCTTCGTGATAGGATGTCTGGCTAGGAGATAGGCTAGAGTGTAGCCTACATTTGCTTGTTTTTTAGCTTGTTTGTTATATTTCTGTTTGCTTGTGTAGGAAATTTTAAATTTCCTTTCTGAATATTTTAACTTAGTTTGTATCCTTTCCTTTATGATATATATATATTTGCTTTTGTTTACTTCAATCTTCATATCCTTTTTGATTGATGACAAAAGGGGGAGAAAACTAGCAATATATGATAGGCAATATATGATAGGAAAAATGGTATCAAACTAGCAATATATATTAAGGTAAATTAATTTTGAATCAAATAATTAAAATTGAATTGACTTTGAAATGGATTAAAAATCTTGATTCAAAATTTCATATGCAAAGTATATAAATTGAGCTTTATATACCTTAGATACAACTTAAGTATACTTTGCATATACCTTAAAGCAAGTTACAAATAAAAATATGCCATGATATACCTTAAATATACCTTACATATAGTTCATGTCTTAAAAAGGAATTATGGTATGTATTGGATATACTTCTCATATAACTTGCATATACTTAAAATCTAGTTTAATGCTACATCATTATTTACTATTCTTGCACATTATAATTTTTATCCTAAGTATATTTTGAGGGGGAGACTTCTCAATATCACATATTGCTAGATTATTTGTCACCATCAAAAAGGGGGAGATTGTTAAACCTTGAGGAGTATTTCCATCATTTTGATGATAACAAAATAATATAGCAATATTGTATTTAACATATTTGTTTTTGTAAGCATATTATACAGGACATGAATTAAAATAGCAAGAATGGAGAATTGGAAGAATAATCCTTGAGAGACAAAATTCAAGTAGTAGCATGTTCACTGCCGTGACTCTATGAGTCACTCCCGTGAAGGAAGCTAACCGTTTCCAAAACCAACATTTGAAGTTCAAGACCATGAAGGAAAAACAAATCGTGAAGTAAGCATTTCAGTCACCCCCGTGAATAAAGGTGTCACCCCCGTGAAGATTCATGCAATTTCATCCAGAGAGCTTCACGACCAAAGTCACCACTTGGATCACGGCTGGGAAGATTGTCACGCCCGTGAATGAGTATGTCACGCCCGTGACTCAATATGTCAAAACATTCCAGAGAGCTTCACGACCAAGGTCACCACTTCAGTCACGGCTTGGGAAGAACTGTCACTCCCGTGACAAGCATAGTCATGCCCGTGAACAATGAAAGAGAAAAATGTCAGGCGTGATTTTTTGGTTGGTACAATGGCTAGTTTCTTATTTAATGCACCCCAACGGCTATATTCAGCCATAGGAGTATAAATGGAAGTCATTTATGCATTAAGAAAATAAGAGAATGAGAGAATAACAATAGAATAGCATATACTTCAAATTTAATTCTTATTACAAGCTATCTTGTACTTTCATACTTTGAGAACAAATCTATTCTCTGTAAAAATCTTTTTGCTCCTCATATTTGAGCAAATTAAGATTTATAAGTGGTTCTCTCTGTAATCTTTACTCAAGTGAGCTTTGGGTATTTCTGGGTTAAGAGTAGAACACTTGTAAGGGTTAGTTGTGTGAACCTCCAAAATACAAATTAAAAGGTTGTTTGTGTGAGCCTGTAAAACACAAAGTGAAGGTTGTTTGTGTGAGCCTGTAAAACACAAAGTGAAGGTTGTTTGTGTGAGCCTGTAAAACACAAGGAATTGGTTATTGTGTGAGCCATTAAAACACAAGGGTTTTCTGGGTTAGGTGTGAGCCATTGTGAGAAACACCATCGTTGGAAGTGAGCTTGTAAAACTCCATTGTAACACTTAGAGTGTTAGTGAAACTCCCAATTGCAATTGGGGAGAGGAGTAGGGTTTGTTAACACCCGAACCTCTATAAATCTTTGTATCCGATTTTCTCTATCCCTCCTAAAATTAATTATTTATTTCCGTACTTTAAGTTTAATTTTTTTTTGAAACTCCAATTCAACCCCCCTTCTTGGTCTAATATCTGGGCAACACCATTATATAAGCGGAATGACATAGACAAGCTAAATGAAACTAGCTTGAGTTTAAAATTTTCATTTAATAACTTAATTGATATATTATTTCTTTTATATTCGAATATACATACAAATTCAATTATCAAAATACACCTTCCTATTACATAAATATTATATTTCATTATAACTATCAAATTAATAGCTTTTACCTCGCATCTAACTATATAGATATAATACCAAAATACAAGTGATGTTCTTAACTATATATCATACATGTTTATTAAACCCATATGCATGATAATGAACAAAATGCAAAAATAACATGCATCCGACCCTCGACCAATCCTGACGCGTCTCCTTTAGTATGGGCTTGTACTTCATCTATCAACTTCACAATTTACTATTTGCAAGCTCCGATTCCTGCGCGGGAAAAACCCATGCTAAGCCATTTCTACCTTAGTGGTACATATAAGTATTTCAATTTTTCCATTCAGTCACACAAACAAAGGTCATAAAAATCATAACATAATTTAAATAAATTATTGCAATAAAATTTAGAAAATATTATAATAAAATAAAATTTATGTTCCATTATATTATCATTATATTTGCATCAAGACATGAATTGCATATATTCTATCATATGTAATATATAAAATATTAAACATTCTATCTCTTCTCACTTTTCCATATTTTATTACCATGTTCTTTAAATTATTTATTAAATTTCCACATATAAACTTAATTTAAATACATTTATTTTACATATTATTTTAATTTAATTAGTTTCCATAGCTCATTTTAATTTAATTGATTTCTCCAAAATTATTTTAGTTTAGTTAACTCAAATCTCAATCCATATAAGTCTAAATATTTTAACATACAATTGCCAAAACTGCATAGTAGATAATTCATAATGCAATTCACAATAATCCAACATAAATTATACAGAAACAAACACATGATTATACAATATTACCAAATTCATTGATAATATATATATATATATATAACTCAATTATAAATTTAACTTACCTTAATAAATATTTATAATTCATGCTATTTCTCATATTTATCTCTCAACGTGTACGTATATGTCTTTTGATTAATTAATATATAATATTTTATTATAAATAGCCCAAATCTCAATCCCGGACTGTCCGGATATAGGGCGTATAGTAGGGCCGCTCGCGAAGCTTAAGTACCCTAATCACTATAGTCTCAAGTCAAGAGCACTCGTAGAGCTTAAGTCTCATAACCGAGTATAATCACTTCATTTGTATACAATTTGGACAGGGGTGCGTTCGGGGCTATCACCACCCTGTTCCTAAACCATATCAATATCGGTATTGTAATGCCCCCGCAATGATGCACCATCTATCATTAATTAGTCCACAGGTTGAGAATTGGACAATTAAGGTTATTACTGATTTATTTTCTTTATATATTAATTTACTGGAATCAATGTTCCTTTTACATTTATAATGAAAATATGAATATAAAACTTTAAAATCATATAATCATATGATATTCCATTATATATAACCATTTAAGTAATATTGGTATACTTTAATTAGTTTCTCATATAATCAAAGCCAACAAATCTTTTAATACATAACCAAAATTTATAATATCTTTATGAGTCCAAGTATGTCATATAACCTCTTTTTTCATATCAAATACATATGTCATACATGACTTTCTAACTTCACTCTTTATTGTCATAATTATTCAATAATTACCATTAATAATTATCACATTTTTAATCTATCATATACTAATCCATATTAAAAAATATATTATATTACATATTCTACATTCACACCCCTTAACACACATATACAATCTTAATTTTCCTAGATTTTATCAATCAATTATTCATCCATATGTCTATACATGCATTAAAACAAAATTTCATTAATTAAGCATTCAATTCATTTCATTTAATCCTCAACCTAAGTCGCATGTTATGACAATCACACAATATTTTATCAATAATTCAATGTTAATATATATATATATATATATATATATATATCTTATTTATCATATTTTATATGTCACCTACATTATTTTTTTTCCTCATTTATATTTCCTAACTGGTCATCTTATCCCTTATCAGCCATTTCATATTTATACATTTTAATACATTATTCAAATATGCAACTTATCCAATTAACACATAAGCATGCAATAAAATAAACTAAAATGCATATATGTACAAACCTCAAAGGAGCTTTTTCCAAAATCTAAAATTTGAAGCTTGTCTACTTTTGTTGCTCTTTCTCTTGTTAAGGGTCTAATATAAAAATATAATTAATTAATACTTTGTTAAAATACTTATTTTTTTATTATAGTTTAAATAAATAACTAAAATTTCTCCTAAACGATCATATGACCTTTGAAAACTATTAGCTCTATAAATTTTTCTACACTTATCCAATTTATATGATTCATATTCCTAATTAAAGTTAACATATAAGAATAAAAGATACTAAAATTTCAGAATTTTTAAACCATTACATAATGTTTAGTATAATTTTAAATATTACTCTGTTTTCTGCCTTTAGACAGTTTTGAGGTACTATATTTAAAAATTTATATTTTTCACCGTGTATATTCAATTATTATGAAAAGTTTTATATAGTTAGATAAGCTAATTTGGATCCTTTTTTTTTTATGTTTACCATATATCTAGATTCTGCCTTTAAGGTTCTCAAATACTAGAGGATCTATAACTGGTTCGGAATAGAATGACAACCTGACCAGTTCATTTGTTAAGGTCATAACTCACAAAATAAACAACATTGTTAGGTAATTCTTTCACAAAAACTTAGATAAAATATATAAATGAAATTTTCATGTTTTGAACTTTGGAAAATTCGACCTTTAAGAAGCTTAAAAAGGAACACGAATTTACTGAAACTGCACAAGTACAAGGAAACAACTCAATCAAGGAACAACCATGATAAATTTTTCTATAACTCATCTTAAACAATAGATATTTATACAAAATTTTATAAAAACCTAAATAAAACATATATCTACAACTTATGTTTTACAAAACCTTGGCTTTAGCCATTAAGATGATCAAATCAAGCAAAAATCGTAGGTTATTCTAAACCAGTCTCACTCAAACACGTTTATCTCTTTATATACCCAAAATAATTTCATGAAATTCGACAAACATATAAACAACACATATATGAACAACTCTCATGTTTTACACTTCTTGAAATTCGATTGATAACTCCCTCAAAACTAGATTGCAATAGACTGATACTAGCCAGTCCTAATAACTCTAAAACCACAAGAACAATTGAGAGAGTATTACTTACCAAGAAAAAAACTATCTGAAGTGAATTTCTTGCAAATCATGAAGGAGGGAATGAAGAAATGGAGGCTGGTAGTTTGAGGAAAAAGAAGAATGTAGATAAGGTTGGTAGAGTTGTAATTAATCCAAATACATTCCCCCCTCCCACTATACCACATTTGGCCCCCTTGCCTCTTTTTTTTTTGTTTTTACTTATTTACCTACTTTTTTTTTTACTTATTTACTTACTTTTTTTAAACTCATTTATTTATTTTACATGTACCAAATTCCATTAGCTTTTATTAAAGTGTAATTCTATTATGTGATATGTCTAACCAAATTAACTTTATCAATCTATTTAGTTTATTTTTATTTCTTATTTAGTCATTTACTCAATTTATTTTAATCTCTAATGTCAATCATGTATTTCCTATGTATACCACATACTTATTCTAACTTAGACTAATTAGTGGGCGTTACAGACTCTCTTTTCTTGAGTTGTCTATTGTTCCTTAGGCCTTGCATATCTATGCATGTGTGAGACCCACATCCGGTATCTAATACTCAAGTATTATTATTATAAATAATATTAACCTCAATAATATCAATACTTGAAGTAAAAGGTGCATCTAATGTCATATCCTTCTTCTTCTTCAAAGACTCTAGATAGGCCTTGTAGTTCATCTTCCATTGGCAACTCTTGCCACAATGAAGACAAGTTCCTTTTAATGTCGTCTCTCTTCCTTTATTCCTTATCTTCAATGCATATTGCATTAGAGATGTCCCATCTACCATCTTGGAGCTAAAGAACAATTTAGATATCTCATATCGCTCGGTGCAAGCTTTCTCATTTATTTGCTCCCTTAGATGATACATAATGATATTTGCATCCATAGTCCTATGCTATTTTTGAAGCTCGGGTTACATAAAGGTGAGCATAATGCAACCAGCCAAATCACTATCATCCAATTACCTCTCATATGTTAATTGCTTATTAACAGATGCATCATTAACAATAGGGGAAGGAAGTGACTCTTTCAATACATAGATTATCTTTTCAACTTTGAGAACTATTCTCAAATTCCTTAGCCAATCAATAAAGTTCAAGCTAGTCAATTTGTTTAGCGTAGGTTCACATTAGATGACATGATTCTAATAACCTAGATGTAAAGAAAAATCATGTTAGAGAATGTACTATATGCATGATTATTAGGTCTTTAATAAACATGCATTATTGCTTCCATTTTTTTTATTGCAAACCCATAGCCCTTACTATGAATCTAAGAAAACCCGTTGGAAGCTCTCCTAGTGGGTCAGTATCCAATATTACTAATAATGACCTTGAGTGTACCTAAAAAGCCACCTTAGGTCAATTGGTAGGTATCTCATACCAATTACATCATATTATTTAGCTATTGAATCATTGGGCTATCAAATGTTGATATATGCACATCTCATGCATGCTTAACCAATACTGCCTCTAATTCATATTGACCAATACTTAACCAATATTTTCCAACAAGTCAATGTAACTAGTTAAAGCACCCATTAATTTTGAAATCATATTTTGATGGTTTGAACATATTCGTGTAGAGTAGGCTTAGGTGTGCCCAATAACCTAAACTCTAAATGAACTCTTGTTCTTGCCATATTAATGGAAGGCATTGGCCTTAATATAATTTGAGGGATTTTCTTTAATTTAGTCTCATTATGGTTGTTTTGGCATGTATAATATATTTATTCATCACATCTAGATATATAAGATAATTACACTAATTATATGGTCATGATTATGGACATATCTAACATCAATCCTTCGATCCATGAAAGGATTGACTAGGTCTCTCCTAGGTAAAATTATGAAATGACAACACCAAAATTGAAAAATTTCCTATTCTAATGCTCTTTTGCTTTTGGCACCATCTCCTTGGCTTTTTGTTCCTTTACATTTTAGTTCTATTATAATTCTATGTAATGTAACACCACATCTTATGCATTTTAGTATAATCTATCCAAATATCAAGTAATCATACATGGCGTACTGGAAAGGTAAAATACCCTGTTAACAATAGTAGTAAAATTGTTTTTCATATCCTGTAATATAATTCCATGACTTTGCAAGTCTCATATCCTATAATTTCATTCAATGACTTGCAAGTCTCATATCCTGTAATATTATTCACTGACTTTGCAAAGTTAACACTGAGGTTTTCACCACAATATAATATATCACATATATCAAAACATAAACTTTTCACATAAGTATTTTTGAGTTGATTTCATTTATACATATTTAGACTCATTCCAAAATGACTATACCTATTCAAGCACGTAAATACAAAAAAAACACATATGACATATTTTCATGCTTGTGTGGAATGCAAGGAGAGAGAGAGTGATGAGGCTCGGCCAGTGACCTGTGCTCCATGTCTTTTATACGCTACTCAAAATGAGCTATCACTTCTCTTTACCTGAAAAATGATGCAAATTGATGAGTTACGGCTCAGTGAGAATAACCATCCAATGAGCTCTAAAGTACCAAACAACTCATAGTCATAAATCACAATTCCAATATATACCATGTATTCCATTTCATTCATCAGTCAATAACATATAAATATAGATAAAATCAAGTATTCAATAATTGTTATTTACTTATGCTTTGCTTGTACATTTTATTTTGTTGTGACAAGATTAAACGAACATTACCCCGGGTTTCCATGTGAACATTTGCATTTGCATTTGCATTTGCTAGCTAGCTTGATCATTTGTTTCATTTGCACATTTGTTGGGCCATAGGCCTCTTCTTTTGCTTTGCACATTTGTTGGGCCATAGGCCTCTTCTTTTGCTTTGCAATGTCGATTAACTAGTCACAACGCCTTTTTAGCCCATATGCATATGCACTTGTATTTAAGCATTCATCAACCATTGCATCTTTATCATATACAACATACATATATTCCCTATATACCTCATATGTCAAGCATATATCTTGTATATACAATACATGTACCATGTATATATATCACATTTGTCAAAAATATACCTCAAATATACCACAAGTATACCATTTATATGTACCACAATGTCACAAATTATCCATCATTACATTATCAAGGACCAATCATGACAATCACATGAATCACATAGCAAACAACATTCATTTGCACTAAAGAATTCAATCGATAATTAGACTCACCGTTCTCCTTTGATTTCGACCCCTAACTTATTGTCTATCCGCTCCTTGTGGTTCTCCAATATGTTGGGAGCCTAATATGAAAACATAATCGATTAACTCATGATTAGAGAGACTTAATGTGACTTAAACAAATTAATATGCATTGTTCATGTCAATAGTTAAGATTTTTCCTATGAGGCAGTGTGACCTTATGGGACTGTTTAGCCTATAACTTTTTCTATAATTGACCAATTACTCTGATTCTTGTTCCTCATTAACAATAACACATATATATAGTATATATTAAAATTTCAGACCAATTGGATCATTTTATAATATTTGGTGGAATTTCTAAGAGTGTTTTGTTTTCTGCCTTGTTTTCTGCCTTTAGGCAGTTTCAGGGTACTCATTTGGGTTCATCATACCTTACACTCTATAAGTCCTATTTTAATTAACATTTACAGAAACTTATATGGGTTCATAAGGAACATGTTTCATGTTTACAACGTTTACCAATTATGTCTCTAAGGTCTTCTAATTATACCAAACATATTACTGTTCCAGAATAGAATTGGCTTCCGGACCAGTATGACTTCCAAAGGCCATAACTTAGTCTATAGATAACAAATTAAGATAAAATTAGTACCAAAATTTATATAAGACATATACCTATAACTTTCATGTTTTGATAATTTACAGAATGTAGCTCTAAAAAGCTCAAATTATCCAACCAATGTACTGGATCTACCCAGGGCACTCAGTAGGCAGTTCAAACCATGGAACAGTCATGGTTCCATTCACCATAACTCACCATTTACAAGACCTATGAACCTGAAATTTGGTATAAAGATACACAACACATATATCTAAAAATTTTATGTTTTGAGAGACTTCAAATAAGGGCTTTAACATATTCGATATCAAACCACACAGTAGCTAACTTGGTTAGGGTTTACACCCTGACAAGTTTCAGTACGAAGAGCATATCTCTCCCTATACATAACATCTTGCAAAAATGTTTACATATCCACAAATATAAGATATAAAGGAACAACTTTTGTGTTTTACACATTTCCAGAATCAATTTCTATTAATATCAAAATCGGGGTGTAATTCAGTGCCTAATATTGAACCTAAGCAACTCAAATCAACCCTATAGCAATAAGAATTGATTACTTACCAAGAACAAAATTGAAAGGGATCAATTAGCTTCAAAAACTAGGTGAAACAAGGAATAATTTAAGTCTGAAATGGAGGAAATTGAAGAAGAAGTCGGGCTGGAGTGAGGAGGCAGAAATGGGGAAAGATATATGAAGATAAAGCCAACTTGTTGTTTGTCATTTTCTCATTTTCTCATTTTCTCTTCTTCTCTTCTCTTTTCTCTTCTCATTTGTCTTTTCTCTTCTCTTCTATTTCCCTTTTGTGTCATTTTCATTTTATTTTTTCTATATTATTATTATTTTTTACATAGATTTATAATTCCACTAATTCACTCAATAATACAGCTTAATCATTTGACCCCATTTAACTAAATTAGCAATGTAAATGTTCACTAATCTTAATCTAATCATTTTTCTTACTTTAATTTAGACACCTTATTCAATTCATTTCTAATACTTTGTTATCCTCATTTAGGTTATAATTACACATGTGCGACTCGATACAAGTGCCAAATACTAGGACACATAGCTAGTGCATGCCATGAACTTGTTCCTATAGAAATACGTATGAAATGCATGTGTTCAATTGAATTGTATGCAAGATGCTTATGTTCGATGAAATGCATATGGGAAAGGTCAAGGATGTTACATGTAATCTAATTACATAAATTCTTCATAAGAAAACCTCAAGTTACATTTGAGGGGAGTAAGATGAGAAAAGAAATACAATAGAGAGAATAGAGAACACAGAGACTCATATACTCTATTTACAAAAAATAAAATTCTATGCATGACCAATCAAATTGGTCTAGTCCATAATCATGTCATCATGTCATTCCATACACCCTTATCATGCATTCTCTAATGCATAAATAAAGGTAATCTATTAAAGTAATAATTTGGGTTCCCTTTATTTCAACTCTTGAAATATTGTGTTGATTGTTTGGCTTTTAATGAAATTCATCATACATCTATCATTTAATCTCATTAAATGAATATATGAATATTTATAAATGCTTTCTAAAAGAAAATCATGCAAATTAGGCATACATTTAGATCAAATCAAAAAGTTTCCTAAAATTATCTACTTTGCCAACTATGTTACTACCAATTTAATGCATGCAAAATTTAAATCCAAATTTAATAATTAAATCAAATTAAAAATTAATTTAAATATGAGTAGTAGTTAATTCATAATTAAATTGCATTAATTAATTATTATTTTGATGTCAAATAGGATTAGACAATCCTAGTTACAATTGCATACTAGAATCCTAGTCAAACTAAGATTAGAAAACTCTTTTCTAATTCAAATTAAATATATTTAAAAAAATTTCAAAAATTATGGAATTTATTTTCATCATTATAAGAAACTTATAATTATTTTAACCTAATTAAATTCATTGATTAGATAATATAAATCATTATAAACTTAACTAGCACACCAATTACTCAAAATTGCCTAAATTAAATCATACATGAATTAGAATTCTTTAGGAACTTTAAACAAAAATTTAATTTGACATTAGCATGAAATTGACATAAAAATCATATCATGAATATCTCATAAACATGAATTAAGGTTCTGATTATTAAGTTATAGTACATTTAATCAAACAACACAAAATAGTCTCATCATATATTAAGGTTTTTGACCTAGTTATTAGTTTTATTTGTTCCATAATCAAAAATAATTTTTGTATCAATTAAGTTGCAGTCCAAAAGTTAAAACATATTACAAATATATCATAAACATGTTTGAATAATCAAATTAACAACTAAATTTGAACCTCCCAAAAAGAACCCAATTGGCAAAACTAGGTTAAATAAACCTTAAAATTCAACAACATAATAATTTTGAATTTCATGTTTAAATCAAATTCAACCGTTTAATTATCATCAACAACATCTAATATCATCTTCTAAATATGTTACTATATTTAAATTCAAATTTTAGGCCAAAAAAATCAAATTCATTTTTATTAGAAGGAGGGAATCCAAGTTGTTCCTTTTCAATCAATCTCACCAATACTTCAATTAAATCCAAAATTAATTTACATAGGGTGGCTCTGATACCACTTTGCTTTCTTAATATACATCTCATAAATGACACAATAGAAATTTAAAATTAAATGAATCCAAAACTCATGGAACGCCCTATGTAATTTAAAATTAAGTTGCATACCATCAAATGGGAGAAGTTGATTATTTTGTTTTCAATCTTTGATCTTTCAAGTTTGTGAGCCTTTCTTTCAAGTTGGGTTGTTGTAAACTATAATAATCCAAGGTTGGATTATCACTAATAGTAATCCAAATAAAGGAACAAATGAAATAACTATAAGAGAGATGGAATGTCAATGCATCAATGTGCTAGCAATGGTGTTTCAACTTGAAAGAGAAGAAGGTGAGAGAATAACTTTTATTTCTCAAGGTGGCAGCTACAAATGTGGCCCTTAAAAGGGTTATTTATATGTTCCCTAATCATAATTAGGGTTGGACATAAGTTTTCCATGCATAGGAGTTATATTCGAAATAGAAAACCCAAAATCGCAAAGGCTAATATCGGGGCTTTCACTCCCGTGTCTAATGTGTCACGGCCGTGAATTCTATGTAATCATGCCCATGACAAACTTTGTCATAGCCATGACCCATGATGCTTGGTCAAATTATTTTTCTCTCCTATCTTAGATCCAATCCAAGACCCATTTCACATTTCCTTCATTCCTTCTATGCGTGTGACCAATTAAGTTCCCGACTATATTGCCCCCTCAAATCATCACATAATTTTAAGCAAATTATGAGCAGTATCTAGCAACATATCATGATCTCCAATTGACTAGAAATTTAGTGGTATGACTATAAACTCTTTCCTAGATATTTACCATGCAATTCGTCCTTTCACCATACTATAACATAGATTGTGTGTCAACTCTCACGAGACTGATTATATCACATTTAGTCCAAATGATTTTCGTTCTTGTCTATAAGACCCATTACTCTATTAGACATGTCCTTGAAGACATTCTTTAAGAGTTGTCCACCTCGGCCAATGATTTGAGTAATGATCTCTATAAGAGGCCATAGATACATTCACATTGCAATGCTTGAAAATTTAGGCCACGGTTGCGGTTGACCGAAATCTGGTGCACCGAACTGATCGGGGTCTAAATTTAGACATGAAAGAAAAAAATTAAAATGATAATAAAATATGAGAAAAATATTTTGGATATTATTAATTTAGAATTTTGAAGTTTGGAATTAAAATTTGGAAAAAAGTAATTTTTTTGTTGAACAAAATTGGAAATTGCAGTGTTTTTGGCACAGATATTTTAAGAAGGCATAAAAATAGAATATTATTTATCTAAGGAAAGAAATATTCTTTTAATTAATATAAAGTAAGAGTGATATAAATTAATGGACCAATAAGGGACAAGATTATCTAATTAATCCTAACCACCCACCTAATCAAACTATAAAAGTCAACTTTCACTTTTTGTTTTTATTCTTCTTCTTTCTCATCTTAATCAAACCCATTTTTCTCCATTTTTCTTCCCTTTTCTGAGACCTTCCTCTTACCCATTTATTCTTCTTTTGTTTTCTTCAATCAAGCTAAAATTAGATGGAAAAAAAAGTCGAAATAAGGCAAGATCATCAAAGAAGTGAAGTTAAGTGAGCAAAACCAATGAAGAGGAAGGAAGAAAGGAAGAGAAAAAGAGAAAGAAGACTTTGGTCATTTTGAAGATCATCAAAGGTGAGTTTAGATTTTCCATCTTCTCACTTCTTCTTCTGTTTCTTTGAGTTTGGGGTTAGTTGCCATTAAAGCTAGTAATTTAGGATTATTATTGTGTTAATAGTGAATAAGGGTGGATTAGGGTGATTAGTGCTTGATTAGTGTAAAATTTGTTGTTAGGACAAGAAGGTGAACAATCTTTGAACCATAATCAAAGAGGAAGTAAGGGAAAAGAGAAAGTTGTTAGAGGAGTGCTCTAAAGGCAATCACCTTTAGCACTTATTGTACAAATTTATTTAATTAATAAAAAACTTTTTCATTAATTTGATGTTCATTTGATATATGAATTGATAAGTGATCTTAAATCAATTAATGAAGTCCTTGATACATAACATAGCATGAAGGAAATCATGATGAGATCATGATATTGAGATTCTTATCATGTGTAATTATGTTAGCATTAAAATTATGCTTAGTCATAGGATTAATGAGATGGGACATTATTAATCCAGATAAACTAGCGCATGTTAGAATCCTTGATTGGATCGAGTAGTAGATCTCATAATCTATAAACATGAGATGTTTAGAGTTAACATGTGGATGCTTGCTAAGTGTAGCTAAGTACATTGGATGACCAACTATGAGACAATCATATGGATAATCTATTCAAATGTCAATGATAGTCTCATCATAACAATGGTGCAAGTATCCTTAGACTTGAGGTACTCAAGGATATCTTGAATATTGATTATGTATTTTGACACTACTCTTTGTTGCCTTAGAGAGGTAGGTCATAAGGTGGTGATTGGATACAACTTGAGGTATTCGAAGGTAATTAGGTAACCAACAAAGGATTCACCACTATTGATAGAATGAGTGTATACCCATGGCCTCTTGTCGTGGTCATTACTCAGAAATCTCTGGCCGGAGTGGAAATGTAATAAAGATAGTCTTCAATGATATATCTAATAGAGTAATGAGCCTCAAGGATAAGAACTAACATTACTTGGACTAGACGTGACGTAGTCAGTCTAGTGGGAGTTGACACATGTCCATACTCTGAACCAAGTGGGGTATAGAATGGTGAAAGGAATAATTGCACAGAAATTGTCTATGGAAAGGTTCGTAGTCAAAACACTGACTTTCCGGTCAATTGGGGGTCATGATGTGTTGCTAGATACCGCTCATGACCTACTTAAATTAATTGTTAATTTAAGTGACCAATATAACCGGGAACCTAATGGGTCACACGCATTGAAGATATGGAGAATGAGTAAAATGGTGTTGGATAGGATCAAAAATATGAAAGAATTATTTTAGAATGGATCGCGATGAGATCGCATGAAAAAATTGTTCGGGAGTATCACAGGCCCGCGCAGGTCAATACAGGCTGCTGGCTACCTTGCGGGCCAGCTGGGCTGCCCAGTAGTAGCCCGCAGCAGGCCCAGCGCGCTGCTGCATCCCATCCGTTGGCCAACTGCAGTTTTTGGCCTTAATTAGGCCAATTATGGCCAATTACTATTCATTTGTTTCCATTTTCTCCATTTTTGACTTTTCATCTTATTTTTGAATTTGATTCAAATAGAAAAGACATCAAATGGCAGAAAATAGACATGAAATTTTTTTTTGCGAAAAAAATATTTTTAAGACAATAAAAATTCTCTCAAGAACACTTTCAAAGCTAACACTTTGATTTTGTTCAAACCATTTCTCTTGATAGTTACTTCTTCATTCTTCGCGTGGATTATCACTAGAGATATCCTAGTGTGGATTGTTGTAGTTTTCTACAACCCAACAAAGTAAAGATTTGAAGAACAAATAAGAAATTACAAGGTATAATTTTAACATTTACATTTATATAAATTAGTTTTAATGGTACAAGTATGATCTTTTGTTTTGGGTTTTGAAAAAATTTATTTTTTGCTGCATTTATGAATATGATTCATTCTTTAAAACCCAACATTGGTAATTTCGATTAACCGAAAGAACACATATAGGCAATTTCGATTAACCGAAAGAACACATATAGGCAATTTCGATTCACGATTAATGGGTTAGACTTAACCGATATTATTAACTTATTGGATTTGCGCCGAGGTTATTGTGTATTTTAGGTGAAGTTGGGTTTGTATACATGAGATGTACACATATCAAGAGTCGATAGCCCAGTGTATTTGCACACATCAATAAGTTGATAGCACAAGATTCGATAGTTGCATGAATAATGCAATTGGTATGGATTAGATACCTACCAACCAAACTAAGGATAGCTTGTTGAGTTGCCTCAAGGTTATTCTTAGCTAGTTGGATATCGACCCACTAGGAGAACTTCCATATAAGTTCTCTCAGGTTCATAGTGAGGGCTATGGATTCACAATAAAATAGTGGGAGCCATAATGCGATTTATTAAAGACCTAATAAACATGCATTTTATGTACATTCTAACATGTTCTATTTTACATCTAGGTTGCTAGAATCATCATCATGACAAGTGTGAATTTGCAATCAATAATGGAATCAAGTAAGTTGACTAGGCCCAATTTTTTGGATTGGCTAGGGAATCCGAGAATAGTTCTCAAATCCGAAAAGATTGGCTATGTCCTAGATAAGGCACTCCCTAATCCCCTTGCTGCTAATACTTCTAAAGATGTTCAGAAGGCATATCAAAAGCATCTCAATGATAGTGAGATGGCAAGCTACATTATGCTTGCTACTATGTCAACTGAGTTGCAAAAGCAGCATGAGGCTATCGATGCTAATTCCATAGTATACCATCTAAGAGAGCTTTTTGATGAGCAAGCACATTCCGAAATGTTTGAAACTTTAAGGTTGCTCTTCCGCACTAAGATGGTTAAAAGGACATCTCCAGTGCAATATGCATTGAAGATGAATGGCTATATTGAGAGGTTGGCCACCTTGGGATTTGTGATAGACCATGAATTAAATATTGACTTAATTCTAACCGGTTTGTCTGATAGTTATTCATATTTGGTGCTTAACTATAGGATGAACCAAATCTCTACCACTATTCCTGAGCTGATTAACTTGCTTCAAACAGTTGAGCCATCTGTCAAGAAGGATAGTAAGGTTGTGATGCTGGTGGACTCTTCAAGTTCTAAAAGGAAGAACCTTAAGATGAAGAAGAAGTCCATGAAGCCTAAGGGAGGCATGGCCAAGAAGAAGGCTAAGGAGATTGCTCCAAAAGGGACATGTTTCCATTGTGGCAAGGATGGCCTTTGGAAGAGAAACTACAAGGCTTACTTGGAGTCCTTAAAGAAGAAGGCATCTGATTCCCCATCTACTTCAGGTATTTTTGTCATTGAAATTAATACTGTTTCCAATAATAATATATGGGTATTAGATACCGGTTGTGGCTCACACATATGCATTGATATGTAGGGCCTAAGGAACAGTAGACAGCTCAATAAGGGAGAGTCAGACCTACGCGTTGGAAATGGAGCAAGGATTACTGCATTAGCTATAGGAATATATGTATTGACCCTCCCTAGTGGGCTTATATTAAATTTAGATAATTGCTATTATGTACCTACTTTGACTAAAAACATTATTTCTGTTTCAAGTCTAAATAAAGATGGTTTCTTTTTAGCTTTTAGTAATAATTGTTGCTCTATTATGTTGAATGGAATTCTTTATGCTAATGGTACATTATGCAATGGAATATACATATTAGATATGTCAAATCTAATTTTAAACATCAATGATAATAAAAGGCAAAAACAAGATATGTTGAAATCATCTTATTTATGGCATTGTTGTCTTGGTCATATAAGTGAGAAACGCATGGCTAAGCTACACAAAAGTGGTAGTCTGGGGTCATTTGATTATGAATCATATGACATATGTGAATCTTGTTTACCAGGCAAGATGACTAAATTTAAAGGAAAGGGTGAACGTGCTAATGGACTTTTAAACTTAATAAATTCAGATGTATGTGGTCCAATGTCTACACACGCTAGAGGTGGTTTCATTTACTTCATTACTTTTATTGATGACTACTCACGATATGGATACGTGTATCTTATGAGATACAAATCTGAAGCTTTTGAAAAGTTCAAATAATTCAGAAATGAAGTAGAGAAACAACTTGGCAAAAGTATTAAAACACTTCGATCAGATCGATGAGGTGAATACTTGAGCCAAGAGTTTCTAGATTATCTTAGGGATAATGAGATTTTATCTCAATGGACTCCACCTTACACGCCACAACACAATGGTGTGGCTGAAAAAAGAAACCGAACTTTGTTAGACATGGTAAGGTCTATGATGAGTTTTGTGGAATTGCCTAAATCCTTTTGGGGTTATGCACTAGAGACCGCCATTTATATATTAAATGGAGTTCCTTCAAAGTCAGTTGATGTTACTCCATATGAGATATGGTATAACAAGAGGCCCACATTTTCTTACATCAGAATTTGGGGTTGTCCTGCTTATGTGAAGCGGATAATGTCAGATAAGCTAGAAGCTAAGTCTAACCAATGTCTGTTTGTGGGATATCCAAAAGCATCATATGGATATCAATTTTACCACCCCTTGGAACAAAACGTTTTTGTTTCAAGACATGTTATCTTTTTAGAAAGAGAATTCCTTCTAAAAGGAGATAGTGGGAGCAAATTTGAACTTGAGGAAGTTCAAGATGCTCAAACAGATGCTAATCAACTACCTGAACCCGAGCTTGTTACTCATACAGATGATATAACAGCTCAACCTTCTGAAGCACAAGAGCTTCGTAGGTCAAGTAGGATACGTACTGTTCTAGAGAGATATGGATTTCTCATTAGTGAATAGAATGACGTATTGCTTATAGAAAATGACGAGCCTACAACCTATGAAGAGGTTCTGAATAGTTCAGAATCTGACAAATGGCTTCAAGCCATGAAGTCAGAAATGGATTCTATATATGAAAACCAAGTATGGACTTTGGTTGACCCACCCGAAGAAATAAAACCTATAGGGTGCAAGTGGGTTTTCAAAAAGAAAACTGACATGGATGGTAATGTGATTATCTATAAAGATAGACTTGTTGCTAAAGGTTATCGTCAAAGACAAGGAATTGACTACGATGAAACTTTTAGCCTAATAGCTATGCTTAAATCCATAAGGATACTCCTAGCCATTGCTACTCATTATGATTATGAGATATGACAAATGGATGTGAAAACAACTTTCCTTAATGGAAATCTGACTGAGGATGTGTACATGACACAACCAGAAGGTTTCATATCCAAAGATGGAAAAAAGGTATGTAAGCTTCAAAGATCCATTTATGGATTAAAGCAAGCATCCAGGAGTTGGAATATTCGGTTTGATGAGACAATCAAATAGTTTGGTTTCTTACAAAATCCGGATGAACCTTGTGTTTATAAGAAGGTTAGTGGGAGTGCAATCGTATTTCTTGTGTTATATGTAGATGACGTATTGTTAATGGGAAATGATGTCTCAGCTTTACAATCAGTCAAAATTTGGTTATCCAAGAATTTCTCTATGAAAGACCTTAGAGAAGCAGTTTATATTTTAGGGATAAAGATCTATAGAGATAGATCTAAAAGATTGTTTGGTCTTTCACAGTCTACATACATAGATAATATGCTAAAGAGGTTTAGCATGGAGCAATCCAAGAGGGGATATATTCCCATGACCCATGGGATTACTCTCTCAAAGCCTTTGTATCCAAAGACACAAGATGAGAGGACACACATGAGTTTAATTCCATATGCTTCAGCTATAGGAGCGCTACAAACCAGATGTATCATATGCTCTGAGTGTCATGAGTAGATACCAATCGGACCCTGGTGAGGGTCATTGGGTGGCTGTCAAGAATATCCTTAAGTACTTAAGAAGAACTAAGGATGTATTCTTGGTATATGGAGATGGAGATCTTACTATGAGCGGGAATACCGATGCTAGCTTCCAATCTGACAAGGATGACTCAAAATCTCAGTCAGGTTATATATTCACACTAAATGGTGGAGCAGTTAGTTGGAAGAGTTCCAAACAAGAAACAACTGTTGATTCCACAACCGAAGCATAGTACATTACAGCTTCTGAAGCAGCAAAGGAAGCAGTTTGGATAAAGAAATTCATCACAGAACTTGGAGTGGTTCCCAGCATTATTGATTCAATACAATTGTATTGTGATAATAATTGAGCCATTGTGCAAGCAAAGGAGCCACGGTCTTATCAGAGATCCAAACATGTACTCAGAAGATACCATTTGATTCGAGAAATCGTTGGTAGGAATGATGTAAAGATAGAAAGAGTGCCCACTGATCAGAATATTGTTGATCCTTTAACTAAGTCACTTCCCCAAAAGAAATATGATTCTCATGTACTCGCATATGGAATTAAATACAAAGGTGATTGGCTTTAGTGCAAGTGGGAGCTTGTTAGAGGAGTGCTTTAAAGGTAATCACCTTTAGCACTTATCGTAACACCACATCTTATACATTTGAGTTTAACCTATCCTTGTATCAATTAATCACATATAGCATGCTGGAAAGACAAAATATCCTGTTAACAATGGTACTAAATTTTTTTTTCATATCCTGTAAACTCATTCAATGACTCTGCAAGTCAACACTGAGGCTTTCGCCATAATACGATATATTACATATATTAAAACATAAACTTTACACATAAGTATTTACGAGTTGATTTCGTTTATACATTTTTAAAACCCATTCTAAACTGACTGTACATATTCAACCATATAAATACAAAATGCAGATGACATATTTTTATGCTTGTGTGGAATGCAAGGAGAGAGAGTGATGAGGCTCGGCCAGTGACCTATGCTTCATGTCTTCTATACGCTACTTAAAATGAGCTATCACTTTTCTTTACCTGAAAAATGATGCAAATTGATGAGTTGCGGCTCAGTGAGAATAACCATCAAATGAGCTCTAAAGTATTGAACAACTCATAGTAATAAATCACAAATCCAACACATATCATGTATTCCATTCCATTCATCTGAATCATATAAATATCAATATAGTTGAAACATATAATCATTACTCTTTACAGATGCAAATGCTTTGCTTATTTCATTTTGTTATGACTAAGTTAAACAGACATTGCCCCGAGTTTCCATGTGAACATTTGCCATGTGAACATTTGCCATGTGAACATTTGCATTTGCTAGCTAGCTTGATCATTTGTTTCATTTGCACATTTGTTGGGCCATAGACCTCTTCTTTTGCTTTACAATATCGATTAACTAGTCACAACGCCTTTTTAGTCCATATGCATATGCACTTATACTTAAGCATTCATCAACCATTTTATCTTACCACATATAACATACATATACCGCATATATGCCTCATATACCACGCATATGCCTTGTATATACTATACATATCCTATGTATATATATCACATATGTCTAACATATACCTTAAATATAAAAGTATACCATTTGTATGTACCACAATGTCACAAATTATCCATCATCATATTATCAAGGACCAATCATGACAATCATATGAATCACATAGCAAGCAACATTCATTTGCACTAAATAATTCAATTGATAATTAGACTCACCATTCTCCTTTGATTCCGACCCCTAACTTATTGTATATCCGCTCCATGTGGGTCTCCAATATGTTGTGAGCCTAATATGAAAACATAATCAATTAACTCATGATTAGGGAGACTTAATGTGGCTTAAACAAATTAATATGCATTGTTCATATCAATAGTTAAGATTTTTCCTATGAGGCAGTGTGATCTTATGGGACTCTTTAGCCTATAACTTTTTCTATACTTGACCAATTAATCTAATTCTTGTTCCTAATTAAAACTAACATATAATTATAGAATATATTACAATTTTAGACCAATTAGATCATTGTACAATATTTTGTGGAATTTCTAATTGTGTTCTGTTTTCTGCTTTGTTTTCTGCCTTTAGGCAGTTTCAGGGTACCCATTTTGGTTCATTATAACATATAATATATAAGTCATATTTTAATGAAAATTTACAGAAAATTATATGGGTTTCATTTGGAACATTTTTCATGTTTTCAACTTTTATCAATTATGTCTCTAAGGTCTTCAAATTATAACAATCATTTTACTGGTCCAGAATAGAATTGGCTTCCATACCAGTATGACTTCAAAAGGACATACCTTAGTCTATACATAACCAATTAAGCTGAACTTAGTACCCCCATTTCGATAACACATATACCTATAACTTTTATGTTTTGATAATGTACAGAAGCTAGCTCTAACGAGCTTAAATGGGCCAAACAAATTTCTAGATCTGCCCAGGGCACTCAGTTGGCAGTTCAAGTCATGGAACAGTCTTGGTTCCATTCACCATAACTCAAAATATACAAGTCATATGATCCTGAAATTTGGTATAAAGATAAATAACACATATATCTACACCTTATATTTTTTTAGATACTTCAAATAATGGCTTTCACATATTCTAAATTAAAGAACACTGTAGCTAACTTGGTTAGGGTTCATGCCCTGACCAGTTTTAGTAGAGAGAGGATTTCTCTTCCTATACACCAAATCATGCAAAACCGTTTACATATCCATAAATATAAGACATAAAGGAACAAATTTTACGTTTTAAACTTTTCCAGAATCAATTTATATGTGCATCAAAAGCGGATTTCAAATCAATGCCTATTAATGAACCTAAGCAACTCAAATTAACCCTATAGCAATAAGAATTGATTACTTACCAAGAACGATCTTGCAAGGGATCAATTAGCTTCCAAAAATAAGTGAAACAAGGAAGAAATGAATTCTGAAATGGAGGAAAATGAAGAAGAAGTCGGGCTGGAGAAGAAGGCAGAAATGGGGAAGGAAGATGAAAATAAAGCCAAGTTGTTTTTTGTCCTTTTCTCTTTTTCTCTTTTTCTCTTCTTCTCTTCTCTTTTCTCTTCTCATTTCTCATTTCTCTTCTCTTCTATTTCTATTTTGTGTCATTTTGCATTTTATTTTGTCTATATTATTATTATTATTATTATTATTTACATATATTTATAATTCCACTAATTCACACAATAATACAACTTAATCATTTGGCCCGATTTAACTAAATTAACAATGTAAATATTTACTAATCTTAATCTAATCATTTTTCTTACTTTAATTTAGTCACCTTATTCAATTTATTTCTAATGCTTTGTTATCACCATTTAGGTTATAAGGATACACGTGTGACTCGATACAATTGCCAAATACTAGGACACGTATTTAGTGCGTGCCATGAACTTATTTCTAAGAAAATATGTATAAAATGCATGTGTTCAATTGAATTATATGTAAGATGCATATGTTCAAATGCAATGCATGTGGGGAAGGTTAAGGATGTTACACTTATTGTACAAATTTATTTGATTAATAAAAGGCTTTTTCATTAATTTGATGTTCATTTGATATATGAATTGATAATTGATCTTAAATCAATTAATGAAGTCCTTGATACATAACATAGCATGAAGGAAATTATGATGAGATCATGATATTGAGATTCTTATCATGTGTAATTATGTTAGCACTAAAATTATGCTTAGTCATAGGATTAATGAGATGGGACATTATTAATCCAGTTAGACTAGCACATGTTAGACTCCTTGATTAGATCGAGTAGTAGATCTCATAATCTATAAACATGAGATGTTTAGAGTTAACAAGTGGATGCTTGCTAAATGTAGTTAAGTACATTGGATGACCAACTATGAGACAATCATATGGATAATCTATTCAAATGTCAATGATAGTCTCATTATAGCAATCGTGCAAATATCCTTAGACTTGAGGTACTCAAGGATATCTTGAATATTGATTTTGTATTTTGACACTATTCCTTGTTGCCTCAGAGAGGTAGCTTAAAGGGTGGTGATTGGATATAACTTGAGGTATTTGAAGGTAATTGGGTAATCAACAAAGGATTCACCACTCTTGATAGAAGGAGTATATACCTATGGCCTCTTGTCGTGGTCATTACTCAGGAATCTCTAGTCGGAGTGGAAATGTCATAAGGATAGTCTTCAATGACATATCTAATAGAGTAATGAGCCTCAAGGACAAGAACTAACATTATTTGGACTAGACGTGACGTAGTCAGTCTAGTGGGAGTTGACACATGTCCATACTCTGAACCAAGTGGGGTATAGAATGGTGAAAGGAATAATTGCACAAAAATTGTCTATGGAAAGGTTCGTAGTCAAAACACTGACTTTCTGGTCAATTGGGGGTCATGATGTGTTGCTAGATACCGCTCATAACCTGCTTAAATTAATTGTTAATTTAAGTGGCCAACATAACTGGGAACCTAATGGGTCACACGCATTAAAGATATGAAGAATGATTAAAATGGTCTTGGATAGAATCCAAAATATGAGAGAATTATTTTAGGATGGATCGCGATGAGATCGCACGGAAAAATTGTTCGGGAGTGTCACGGGCCCGCACTGGCTAGGCAGGCTGCTGGCCCGCCTTACGGGCCAACTGGGCAGCCCGCAGCAGGCCCAACGCGCTGCTGCCTCCCATCCGTTGGCCAACTGCAGTTTTTGGCCTTAATTAGGCCAATTATGGCCAATTACTATTCATTTATTTCCATTTTCTCCATTTATGACTTTTTATCTTATTTTTTAATTTGATTCAAATAGCAAAGACATCAAAAGGCAGAAAATAGACATAAAAATATTTTTTGTGAAAAAAAATATTTTTAAGACAACAAAAATTTTCTCAAGAACACTTTCAAAACTAGCACTTTGAATTTGTTCAAACCATTTCTCTTGATAGTTTCTTCTTCATTTTTTGCATGGATTATCATTAGAAACATCCTAGTGTGGATTGTTGTGGTTTGCTACAACCCAACAAAGTGAAGATTTGAAGAACAAATAAGATATTATAAGGTATAATTTTAACATTTATATAAATTAGTTTTAATAGTACAAGTATGATATTTTGTTTTGGGTTTTGAAAAATTTTATTTTTCACTGCGTTTATGAATATGATTCATTCTTCAAAACCCAACAAAAGCTAGCTAGGAAGAAGAGAAAAGTGAAGAGAAGTAAAATTTTGAGGGATGTATATTTGGCAAAAATTCAATGTAGAAAAATGTTGATTTTTATTTTGTGATGTTTGTGAAATTATGTAAGAATTGGTGATTAAATGATGCCATGAATGTGAAAATAAAAATTAGAATATGAGGTTGATGCATGAAAATGGAAATTGTAGGAATTAATTGAAGTGTTGGAAAATTCGTCTTATGAATAATGTCTAGTTTTCTAGTCATAACTTGAGTTATGTAAATTCTTTTTGAGTGATTCTTGTTGGAAACTGAAGACATAGAGTTTCAACTTTCATTCAGACCATTAGAGCTGAATATGCCTGGAATTAGATAAAAAAATGTACTCAAAAGTTGAACTAGGAATCTATCTAGATTAGGGCAGATTGCAGTAAACGTATATTTGAACAAAATTCATAACTTTTGCTAAAAATTTGGTTTAATGTGATTCTAGTTGGAAATTAAAGATACGACATACCTACATTTTGTTAGGTGATTAATTTTTCAAATTCCATTTAACAATGGATGAAAAATACAGAGAAATATTAGACAGAAATCTATCCAGTAAAATACTGGGCAGATTGGAAAGAACATAGCTTAGAAAAAAATTCATAACTTTTGCTAAAAAATTTAGTTAAATATGATTCTAGTTGGAAATTAAAGATAAGACAAGTACCTACATTATTTTAGTTGATCACTTGTCCAAATTTCATCTAAAAATGGAGGAAAAATACAGGTCAACATAAGGCAAAAATGCTGTCCAGAATAGGGCAGTTTGCATATATGTGTTGATTGTGGAATTTTGTGATAGAAATATATATTATTTGATTTTCTTATAGTTCTAATAATTAAATGAGCAAGTATGACATTGTAAAATGTTTAATGGGAATTATTCCATTTATTTGGAATTTATATTAGTGTTACCTACATAATTTATGTAAATAATAATAAAGCTAACAAATATAATTAAGCCCTATAACATCTTGTCGAGAACTAGAAATTAGGATAAGTTAACATGCCAATAAAAGGATAGAAATGTAGGCACCAAAATTAATAGTGCTGAGATTTAAATTATGTAGGCACTACAAAATAGTATTGAGTTGAAATTACGTACGCACTAAAAAATAGTTCTAAGTTCGAAATTATGTAGGTACCAAAATGGTGCTGAGTTGTTATTGAGAATGTAGGCGTTAAATGTCAAGTTATAAAATAATTATGTAGGCACCGAGTATATTGCCGGAGAGCAGAAACTCTGTATCCAGTGTTTAGTTCTGGTATAAGATGTCATGGGCTGTCAAATAAATAACAAAAAAATGTAAATTATTAAATTGATAGTTCAAATTGTAATATCTAGTATTGTTAAAATTTCAAGCATGCTTAATGAATGGAATGTCATAATTGATGAATTAAATATTTTTGCATGACGAAAATAGTTTTACTATTAATTGAATATTTGGCATACTTAATAAATGAATTGTAGTTTCTGGAATTTTATTTTAGAAATACTTATGTAATTATTGGATAGTTGCCAAATGTACCACTAAGCTAGTAGCTTAGTGTGTGTGTTTCACGTGCAGATAAATAGACATAACGTTACGTTAGGACGGCCGAAGATAAGGGGAACCCCAAGATCAGATCGCAGCAGTCTAATTTATTTTTGTATGTTTTCAAAATTATATTGTAAAAATTAAATTTTAAGAATTTTTTTGATGTAAATTTGTGGTATGTAATATTTATAAGAATTGAATTGTATAATTAATATATTTGGTATTATGGTAAATATATTTCTAAATATTATGGTTTAATGAATAAGTTCTTTTAAATCAAAATATTTACATCACTAGTTACATATTTAAATTAAAAAAAATTATAGTAATAAATATTTCGCTAATAATAAACTCAAAAATTGAAAAAAAAATCATACAATAATTTGAGTATTGGTTTTTACAAAAATAAATGAGCTTAGTAGCACTTCTATACACTATTAATGACTAGTAGGGTAATGGAGCACTACATTTACTGGTATCAAAGCTAAAGTTAATTGATTCTGAATCAGTGGGTGTAAAATAGAATATGTGTCTCATGCATATGCATAAAATGCTGCAATTATCTAATTTAGGTCCATTCTTCTGGTTTATAGGTAGATATGGATTCGACATCGGAACGAGATTTCTCAGAAGAAGAACTGAGTAATAGTCTCTTAGAGTCATCCAATCTCAGACAACCTCTATCAGTGAGAGATTCCGGATCGAGTGTAGTAGCTCCACCGAGAGTAGAGGGACAAGCTAATTTAGGACAGGAGATTCTTATGGAGCAGATAGCAAATTTGTTGCAAAGGATAGTACAAGCAATTCCACAACCAACACCACCTCCTCCTCCACTTTAGCCAAAACCTCAAATTAATAAGCTGAGAAATATAGGGCCTGAGAAAAAAATATACATATACAATGAATAAAACAAAAAAATGAATTGAGCATATCGGCGATTACTCATCCCTATGATTCGAATACACATAAATTTTCGAGCTCCGCTGTTATCTGCTACATTCAAATGGGTCTGAGATTGAATCATATCATTTTTTGATGACCCAGCAGCTTCAGAGTTTTGGATGGAATCGACAGAAAGGGTGTTTGAGGAACTCGAGTGCCCAGAGGAACAGAAGGTCAAGTATGCAGTGTCTCTTTTAAAAGATCATGCCTATGACCGGTGGAAATCAATCTTATCGAAGCCCCAAACATTGAAACCACCTTCATAGAACTTCTTCAAGGAAAAATTTAGCAAGAAATATGTGCCTAGAATTTATATGAATGAAAAGAAAAAGGAGTTTCAAGACTTGAAGCAAGAAAGCATGTCAGTGGATGAATATGAGATGGAATTCACTAGACTGAGTAAATATGCAACTGGAATCATTGCTAATGAGGCAGACAGATGTCATAGATTTGAGGATAGGCTTAGTGATGATATTGGGAATATGGTTACCGCCCATCAACTTGAGGATTTTGCTACACTAGTATCCGTAGCCATCAGTGTGGAAAAGAGGTCAAAAGAGGATAGAAGAGCCACCACGGAGATCGAAAATTTGCATGGACCAGACATCAGGTAATAAGGGGTGGATAACACCTAGGTTTTTCCAGTCACGGGATGCTAGACCAACCTTTTCAGCTAGGCAAGGCCAAAAGTCGAGGCCAGAAAGGTCTACAGCTAGTGCACTAGCTTCGGGTAACAGGAGATTCATATCTGTCACATGTCAGCATTGTGGAAGATCACATGCAGGTGATTGCTAGTGGATTACTAGAGCATGCTTACGATGCGGATCAATTGAGCACAAATAAAAAGATTGCCCCAGAGGAAAAGGTACAGGTGGTGTAGTATCAATGCAGGTTCAGAATGTCACTCGAGACAGAGGGAGGGGACATAGACAGTCTAGAAGCGGCAGGATTGGGAAAATTGTATTAGAATCAGTGAATAGAGCAAAAGATAGTCGAGCCCCATCCCAAGCATATGCCGTGAGAGCTCGTGAGGAGAAGGATTCCCCGAATGTCATTATGGGTAAATTTTCTATTTATAATACAAATTTATTTGCACTGATAGATCCGGGTTCTACACATTCATATTTATGCATGTCACCACTTAGTCAAGGTAATATGGTAGCAGAGGAATTAGATTATGATATATTAGTGACAGATCCTTTGGGTCATGGAGTGAAAGTTAGTATAGTCTATAAAAACAGTCCAGTCAAAGCTCATAATGTAGAATTCCCAGCTGACCTGATAGAGCTGCCATTTCGTTAGTTCGATGCAATGTTAGGGATGGATTGGTTAACTCAGCATAGGGCAGTGGTGGATTGTCAATATAGGAGAGTCACTTTCAAGAATTCAGGGCAAGATGACGTGTTTATCTTGGGCGAGAACCGACCATACTTAACTAATGTCATTTCTATTACAAAGGCACGTAAGCTTATTAGAAAGGGATGTGAAGTGTTTTTGGCACATATTATAGATAACAAGAAAGGGAGTCTAGATCTCAGGGAGATTCCTACAGTATGTGAATATCCGGATATCATCCCTGAGGACTTACCAGGGTTACCACCTGTTAGGGAGATAGAGTTTGCCATTGATGTTTTGCCAGGCATAGCCCCGATATCGATCACTCCCTACAGAATGGCACCTGCTGAGCTAAAGGAATTAAAAGTGCAGTTGCAAGAGTTATTTGAGAAAGGATTTATCAGACCCAATGTCACTTTGGTTCTAGTTGTGAAAAAGAAGGATGACACTTTTTGTTTGTGTATTGATTATCGTCAGTTGAATAAGATGACAATTAAGAATATATATCCCTTGCCAAGAACAGATTACTTGTTTGATCAGTTGAAAGGAGTAGGGGTATTTTCTAAAATGGACCTCAAATCAGGTTATCACCAATTGAGAATTATAGAATCAGATATGTCAAAAACAGTATTTAGGACTTGGTATGGTCATTACGAGTTCTTAGTAATGCCTTTTGGCCTAACGAATGCCCCAACAATGTTTATGGATCTAATGAATATAATCTTTAAGCCTTATTTGGACCAGTTCGTGGTGGTATTCATATTTGATATCCTGGTGTACTCGAAAAACAGAGAAGAACATGATCAACATCTTCATATTGTCTTCCATACCTTGAGAGAGAATCAATTATATGCAAAGTTGTCATGCATTCTATTTAGATGAAGTGGCCTTTCTAGGGCATATTGTCTTAGCCGATGGGATCAGAGTTGACTCCAGCAAGGTAGAGGCAATCCTCAACTGGAAACTACCTCGGAATGTGACAGAGGTGAGAAGTTTTCTTGGTTTGGCTAGTTATTATTACAAATTTGTGAAAGGATTTTCAATGATAGCTTCACCACTGACAAAATTACTTAGAAAGGACACCAGATATGAGTGGACAGACCGGTGCCATACTAGTTTTGATAAGTTGAAGAAAATGTTGACAAAGGCACCAGTGTTTACCCAGCCTATTGTGGGAAATGATTATGTGGTGTATAGTGATGCTTCCCTTAATGGTTTGGGTTGTGTACTAATGCAAGAAGGTAAAGTGATCGCTTATGCTTCCAGACAACTGAAGCCTCATGAGAGAAATTATCCGACACATGATCTGGAACTAGCAGCCATTGTATTTGCATTGAAAATATGACGACACTACCTGTATGGCGAGCAATGTTATATCTATACAGACCATAAAATTTTGAAATATTTGCCTTCACAAAAGGAACTCAATTTGAGACAGAGGCATTGGTTAGAATTAATCAAATACTATAATTGTATCATTGATTATTAGCTGGGTAAGGCTAATATGGTAGCTGATGCTTTGAGTAGAAAAACTATGGCAGGTAAACATTAAAACTTAAATTTATTAAGTGAACAAGATTAAAAAAATAAAATGAAATAATAGGTTCTTTATATATTATTTGGGACAAATTGCGGATTGAACCCACATTGATTCAACAAGTAAAGGACAATTAGAAGCAGGACACGAAATTAAAGAAAATCTTTGAAATGGTGAAAAAGGGTTAAAAACCAGAATTTACTGTCGAATCTGATGGGAGTTTAAGGCAAAAAGGACAAGTTATGTGTACCAGACATACCAGAATTGAAACAAGAGATTTTGAAGGAGGCTCACAATGTTATTTATGCAATGCACCCGGGAAGCAACAAAATGTATCATGAATTAAAGGCATATTACTGGTGGCTAGGGATGAAAAGAGATATCACAGAGTATAATACCAGATGTTTAACTTGTCAGCAAGTGAAGGCTGAGCATCAAGTACCAAGTGGATTATTGTAGTCAATTTCTATTGCGGAGTGGAAATGGGAAAGAGTTACAATGGATTTTGTTTCTGGTTTGCCTTTGACACAAAAGAGGCATGATGCAGTATGGGTAGTAGTGGACCAGCTCACCAAATTAGCTCACTTTCTACCAATTAAAATGGATTATCCACTTAACCATTTGGCAAAGATCTATGTTAATGAGATAATCCGTTTACATGGTGTGCTAGTTTCAATCATTTCAGATCGAGACCCAAGGTTCATTTCACAATTCTATAAAAGTTTGCATCAAGCCATGAGTACTCGGCTCAATTTCAGCATAACTTTCTACCCAAAAATAGAGAGACAATTAGAGAGGGTCATACAAATATTAGAAGATATGTTTAAGAGTTGTGTCATGGAATTTGAAGGCAGTTGGGATAAACATCTTCCATTGATAGAATTTGCCTACAATAATAGTCACCAAGCTAGTATCAATGTGGCACCCTATGAAGCCTTGTATGGGAGGAAATATAAAATGCCTCTATGTCAGACTGAGCTTAGTGAAAAGAAAGTAGTGGGTCCAGATCTAGTGCAGTAGACAGAAGAAAAAGTCAGAGTAATGAGAGATAGGTTAAAAGCTATTGCTGATAGACATAAATCATACGCAGATTTGAAGAGGAAGGATATTGAGTATACAGTTGGTGACAAAGTATTCTTAAAATTCTCACATTGGAAAATGATTTTCTGATTTGGAAAGAAAGGAAAGTTGAGTCCTAGGTTCATTGGACCATACAAGGTACTTGAACGCATAGGTCCCGTGGCGTACAAATTAGCTCTACCACTAGAGTTAGACAAGATTCACAACGTGTTCCATGTGTCCATGTTGATAAGATATCAATCGGATCCATCTCATATCATATCAGCAAAACCTATAGAGATATGACTAGATCTAACTTATGAAGAGGGGCTAGTGGAAATTGTATCTCGAGAAATGAAAAAGCTATGAAATAAGAAGGTACAATTGGTAAAAGTTCTTTGGAAAAATCATAATTCAGAAGAGGCGACTTGGGAAAATGAAGAGGTGATGAAGGCTCAATATCCATAATTATTCCACTTTAGTTAAAAAGGTATATTTCGATGACGAAATTTTTTTTTTAAGGAGGAGAAAATTGTAATGCCCGATAATTTAGGCCACGGTCGCGGTTGACCGAAATCCGGCGCGTCAAACCAATCGGGGTCTAAATTCGAATATCAAAGAAAAAAATTAAAATGATAATAAAATATGAAAAAAAATATTTTTGATATTATTAATTTAGAATTTTGAAGTTTGGAATTAAAATTTGGAAAAAAATAATTTTTCGCTGAATGAAATTAGAAATTACAATGTTTTTGGCACATATATTTTAAGAAGACATAAAAATGAAATATTCTTTATCTAAGGAAAGGAATATTCTTTTGATTAAAATAATGTAAGAGTGATTTAAATTAATGGACCAATAAGGGACAAGATTATTTAATTAATCCTAACCACCCACCTAATCTAACTATAAAAGTCAACTTTCACTTTTTGCCTTTATTCTTCTTTTTCCTCATCTTAATCAACCCATTTTTCTCCCTTTTTATTTCCTTTTTCTGTGACCTTCCTCTTACCCATTTATTCTTCTTTTGTGTTCTTCAATCAAGCTAAGATTAGATGGGAAAAAAGTGGAATTAAAGCAAGATCGTGAAAGAAGTGAAGTTAAGTGAGCAAAACCAAGGAAGAGGAAGGAAGAAAGGAAGAGAAAAAGAGAAAGAAGACTTTGGTCATTTTGAAGATCATCAAAGGTGAGTTTAGATTTTCCATCTTCTCACTTTTCTTCTTCTCTTTTCTTTGAGTTTGGGGTTAGTTGCCATTAAAGCTAGTAATTTAGGGTTATTATTGTGTTAATAGTGAATAAGGGTGGATTAGGGTGATTAGTACTTGATTAGTATAAAATTTGTTGTTAGGACAAGAAGGTGAACAATCTTTGAACCATAATCAAAGAGAAAGTAAGGGCAAAGAGAAAGCTAGCTAGGAAGAAGAGAAAAGTGAAGAGAAGTAAAATTTTAAGGTATATACATTTGGCAAAAATTCAATATAGAAAAACGTTGATTTTGATTTTGTGATGTTTGTAAAATTGTGTATTAATTGGTGATTAAATGATGTCATGAATGTGAAAATAAAAATTAGAATATGAGGTTGATGCATCAAAATGGAAATTGTAGGAATTAATTGAAGTGCTAGAAAATTCGTCTTATGAACAATGTTTAGTTTTCTAGTCATAACTTGAGTTCTTGAAATGCTTTTTGAGTGATTCTTATTGGATTGAAAATTTACGACATAGAAATTCAACTTTCATTTAAACCTTTAGACCTGAATATGTCTGGAATTAGGAGAAAAATGGACTCAAAGTTTGAACTAGAAATTTGTCCAAAATATGGCAGATTGCAGTAAACGTGTCTTAGAAAAAAATTCATAACATTTGCTAAAAATATGTGATTCTAGTTCAAAATTAAAGATAAGATATGTACCTAAATTTTGTTAGTTGATCACTTGTCTAAATTCTATTTAAAAATGGATGAAAAATACAGAGTAATATAAGACAGAAATATGTCCAGTAAAATACATGGCAGATTAGAATGAATGTAGCTTAGAATAAAATTCATAATTTTTGCTAAAAAATTGATTTTAATATGATTCTAGTTGGAAATTAAAGATAAGATATGTACTATAATTTGTTAGTTAATTACTTGTCCAAATTCCATCTAAAAATAGAGAAAAAAATACATGGCAATATAAGGCAGAAATACTGTTCAGAGTATGGCAGTTTGCATATATGTGTTGATTGTCAAATTTTGTGATTGAAATATATATTTTTTGATTTTTTATAGTTATAATAATTAAATGAGAAAATATAAGATTGTAAATGTTTAATGGGAATTATTACATTTATTTGGAATCTATATTAGTGTTACCTACATAATTTATGTAAAAAATAATAAAGGTAACAAATATAATTAAGCCCTATAACATCTTGTTGAGAATTAGAAATTAGGATAAGTTGGCATGCCAATAAAAGTGTAGAAATGTAGGTACTAAAAATAATAGTGCTGAGATTTAAATTATGTAGGCACTAAGAAATAGTGCTAAGTTGAAATTACGTACGCACTAAGAAATAGTGCTAAATTCGAAATTATGTAGGTACCAAAATGGTGCTGAGTTGTTATTGAGAATGTAGGCATTAAATGTCAAGTTATAAAATAATTATGTAGGCACTGAGTATACTGCCGGATAGTAGAAACCTTGTATTCAGTGTTTAGTTTCTGTCTAAGATGTCGTGGACTATCAAATAAATAACAGAAAAAAATGTAAATTATTAAAATGATAGTTCAAATTGTATATCTAGTATTGTTAAAATTTCAAGCATGTTTAATGAATGGAATGTCATAATTGATAAATTAAATATTTTTGCATGACAAAAATAGTTTTACTATTAATTGAATATTTGACATGTTTAATAAATTAATTGGAGTTTCTAGAATTTTATTTTAGAAATATTTATGTAATTATTGGATAGTTGCCAAACGTACCACTAAGCTAGTAGATCTGCGCCTGTATTTCACGCGCACATAAGTAGATGTAGTTGTTACGTTAGGGCGACCGAAGATAAATGAAACCCCAAGATCAGATTGCAACAGTCTAGTTTCTTTTTGTATATTTTGGAAATTATATTGTCAAAATTAAATTTTAAGAATTTCTTTTTATGTAAATTTGTGGCATGTAATATTTATAAGGATTGAATTTTATAATTAATATATTTGGTATTATGGTAAATATATTTCTAAATATTATGATTTAATGAATGAGTTCTTTTAAATCAAAATATTTATATCACTAGTTACATATTTAAATAAAAAAAAAGAAAAGGAATTATAGTAATAAATATTTTGCTAATAATAAACTTGAAAATTGAAAAAAATTATACAATAATTTGAGTATTGGTTTTTACAAAAACAAATGAGTTTAGTAGCACTTCCATACACTATTAATGACTAGTAGGGTAAGAGAGTGCTACATTCATTCTATCAAGAGTGGTGAATCCCTTATTGATTACTCAACTTCCTTCAAATACCTCATGCTATACCCAATCACTACCCTATGAGTAACCTCTGAGAGGCAACAAGGAATAAAGTCAACTTATAGGATCTCAAGTCTGAGGATACTTGATCCACTGGTATGATGAGACTATCACTGACATTTGATAGATATATAGGTTGTTATCTCATAGCATGTCATCTAATGTACTTGGCTACTCTAGTAAGAATCCACATTTTAACTTTAAACATCACATGTCTTTAGCTTATGAGATCAATTTCTTAACCTAATCAAAGAGTATAATATGTGTTAGTCTATCCGGATTAACAATGTCTCATCTTGTTAATCCTATGAATATGGATAATTTAGGTATAAACACAATTGTACATAATAGGAATCTCATCATCAGTATCTCATCATGATTTTTTTTTCATATTGTTTTATATACCAAGGACTTTATTAAATGTTCTAAGATTTATATCAATTCATATGTAATGAATACATATAATAAAAATTTATTTTATTAATAATAAATGAGTGCATCAAATGCCTGAAGATATTGCCTTTAGGGTACCTCTCTAACAATGAAGATATGGTTCATCAGATCCATAAAAATTGCAAGAGTGTTGGTCAACCCAAATGGTATAACTAAAAACTCATGGTGAACATATCTAGTTCTAAAGGTTGTCTTCGCTATATCATCTACCTTGATTCTCAGCCAATGGTATCCCAACTTCAAATCAATTTTGGATTACTCCAGCACCCTTCAATTGATTGAAGAGATCATTAACCTGTGGCACCCAATAGAGATACATTTGGTCTAATAAAGCCTTTATCCAATAGTTCCTATGACTGTGCCTTTAACTCTTTCAACTATGATGGTGCCACTGATATAAGAGTTATACTTGAAGTGAGCTCAATAGAGAACTTTATCTCTCTAGTTTGAAGTAGCCCTGATAGTTTATCTAGGAACACATCTAGAAACTTTTTGACTGGTAAGATATCCTTAAGATATAGACTTCATTTCATAGTATCAACCATGTGAGCCAAGTAGGCCTCACACCCTTTCTTGATCATCATATGAGCCTTCATCATGGAAATGAATCTCGACTATTGTGAGGACCTTTCACCTTGAACAATTGTTGTTTATCCTTTTGAAGTTTTAAGCTCTACCATTTTCAGTATGCAATCTACCACTACACCATGCTAAAAGAGTCAATCCATACTTAGGATAGAATCATACTAATGGAAGCGTAGCTTAATCAAGTCTATTGGAAACACTTTCCTTTAGATTACTATAAGACAATTTTTATACACTTGGTTCACTATTGCACTATGCCCTAATGGATTTGTAATTTCTATTTCATAGTATAGTTTCTCTTCTAACATGTTGTATTGTTTGGCTATGTTGGTACATACACAAGAATGCATAGAGCCTGAATCTTTCAAAGAAATTAATACTTATCAAATAGAAGACATGTACCAACAACCGCATATGTGGCACTCTGATCTTTCTTAGCCCTCATAGCATAGGCCTTCACTGATGCTCTATAAGGTCCCAACATATTCACTGTCTCATAAGCAATTTGTCTAGATCCACCCCTACTAACCCTAATCCTTCCTTGTGCCTAAGCCTATGTTGACACTAATCCCTGAGTTTGAGAGGGAGCCTCCATAATCTGAAAGGGGTAGCCTTTCCTATAGTGATCCCATGACCCACACCTAAAATGAATTCCCGAGGGTCTCCAACACTCCCTTTTATGACTCTTAGCACATGATGCACACTCTAGTGCTACCTCTTTCCATGTCTGAGTCTAATTATTAGCAGTAGTGAAGATGAACCTAAATGATGGTGCTTGTCTAGTAAACATTGGCTAGCTCTGACTCTAACCCTATCCTTTAAATTGGAAATGTTCAAAACTAGTATGAGCTTTCTTGCTTGAAGTCTGTGCAACAGTGAAAGAGAGTCTTTTGACATCTCTCATGGATGAATCCTCTGATCTCTTCAGTTTTATTCTTTTCTCCACACTGATGTTGGAAGATACCAGCTTCGAACAATCTCCTTATTCAGAACATATTTAAATTGGTAGCATTTTTCCTCCTCATCACTAATAATATCGGCTACATACCTACTTAACCTAGTAAACTCCCTATTGTTCTCTATGATTGTCATATTTCTTTGCCTTAAGTTTAGAAACTCTCTTTTTTTCTGGTCAATGTAATCTCTCGACATATATTGCTTCCTGAACTCTACCATAAAGAAGTCCCAAGTCAATGGTTATGGAATTTGAGGCTTAAGAAAAATGTACTTCCACCAGTTGTAAACATTCTCTTGGAAAAGAGATACAACATTCCAACCTTGTCCTTTTAAACATAATCAAGTTCCTCAAAGACCCTTTCAGTCTTCTCCAACTAGTACACTATAACATATAGGTAATCATCTTTTTTGCATATGAAATCTGTGGCCATATATTTTCTTAGTCTATCTATCTACATCCTTAGCCTCAGTGGTGGAGGGGGATATGGGGGAGGCGGCGTTGGCACAACCTATGCTAATCGATGTAGAAGAGCTGCCAAATTCTGCATCAAAGGATCATGAGCTTGATCCGCTAGACTAGCCATAAGCTATTGTGAATGAGGGGCGACACTTAGCTTGCAAACATTAGCTTAGGTCTACTAATTTTGAGCCTCGACATTAGGAGGGTTGTTACTCTCATCCACATCATAAGGTTTGATCTCCATAATATTTTTCTCTAACCTACACATCGATAAAAAAATAGCCCACATTAGAGTCATATAGGATAAAATCTGCATATGTGATGCAATCCTTTTCCCATTAAGTTCAAAACACCTAAACTTAAGCTATGATACGATTGAATGTAACACTCTCTTATGTAACTAGGATTAACCCAACTATTAAAATGCATTTAATTTAAAACTTTTATACACTATAGCCATGATGACTAATTTAAACTTCAAAATAAATAACACAATTGTAAATCACCCTATAGTTAAATACTATAATGTATGGCCTTTTACTAGCCCATAAGTTTTAGAAAATTAATTGTTACAAAATTACATGTCCTTTAAAATCAAAGCATGTACAAATGTAACTACCCAATCCCTAAAAACAAATCAAAAACAAAAAGAACAATGGTGTATCACCAACCCTCAAAGCTTATCTTTAGACATTGAACTTGGGTGTCCTTCTCTTGTAACTCTAAGCTCTATGCTCTAAAGCTGCATATGAAAAAATAGCCACAAGCTAAGCAATCTAATACTTAGTGATACATAACAACATGAAAAGTGTACATATATATAAAACATGCATGATATGCTTCCATTATATTTTACCTCAAAGGTCCACACATACAATAACCATTTATATATATACTATGTCATGCCCTAAAGTAGTCATACTAGATTCCATATGTTCAAACATGGCATATCAAGAAATCAACCATATATCAAACAAGTGTACACCACACTTAATATTATAAAACCATTTTGTCCAATTTACTCTTAACTAAACTAAATTGGATACATGAATAGAATTCAAGGCTCTCACCCGAGCACTTCAAAACACATACCTGAGTCCCTCAGAACATCTGTTTGAGATAAAAGAAGTATGCGCATGTCTCCAACCAAAGGATCTCACTTGAGCTTTAAGCCATTATCCTTCAAAGACAATTCATATTGACCAACCTAGGTCATCTGGTATAGATTTCCTCTTAATGGCTTGTCATATGTCATAGCTCTAGTCCTAGTTAAAGTATTGGGCATAACCACATTCATATCATTTACCATAACTATACCATGCATCAAATATGATTTCCATATACCATTTCATCCATAAATTAACCATTACCATGCTTTGTATTCATTTTCATACCACATTATGATAAGAATAACAAGGGTATATCACCTTAAACCGAATTAACCTTGATTCATCCATAAAAAATATAGAAAACTAAATTCGAATAGCTTCACGCTCATGTACTATCTTTCACAGCTGTGAAGCAACTCTTCACGGGTAGTTTACCTATGAACCACGTCATGATCTAACCCATGAATGGACTCTAGATTTCACAGTCGTGGCTCACCTTTCACATGTGTTAGCCATGAAGCGAACCATGAACGAGTCTACTTTTTCAACAACACAACATTACGACATTCATGATCATGAACCATTAATTCATGGTCGTGAATTTAGAAAAATTTCTAGAAAAACACACCAAACATTGTATACCAATAGCCACATGCATTTCCTTCTAAGATTGACCAATGTTAATTACTCTATCAACACTTTAGTGTATATTTCTATAATATAGAATGCCATTTACCATTTTTAACATCATTAATGAAAAAAAATATCACATTTACCAAATCAAAATCCACAATTTTCCTTAACATAGCATATAAGCCCCAATATGCATTTCTAACCATATAAACCAAAAATCATGCATTTATACCAGAACAACAACCAACAAAACACACAATTAAGGCAAACCAAACATACAAATTGCATTTAAAGACTTTGAATGTGGTTATGTACATACCTTTTACAAAAAATAAAGCCTTAACTAACACTCTAAGCTTTTCAATATTACATTCTCTTTTGAGATGGATCTTCAAGCTCTTTTCCAAATCCTAGCAATGTCAACAGCCTCCTATTAGACTATAAAAATGGAAAATGAACACAAAACACCCTAAAACTGTGTTTCTCTCTCTCAACTCTTAAGAACATTTTCCCTCTCTCTTTTCTCAAGTTTTTCACTTAGTTCCAATCCTAGATTTTTATGTGAAATAGAAGAAAAGAGGTTGTAAAAGATGAAGGGGGTTAATGGTGGCATGCAATGATGGTTTTCAAAGAGAGGGGAGTAGGTTTAAGGCATGACAAAGAGAAAAAATTGTATATGCCTGACATGCTCCTGATTGATCAGAATTCAAGGGTGTGAAGCATTTTTCATAATGTGAATGTCCTATGCTACACGTTTCATAGTCATGACATCCATTCATGGGTGTAAACCATAACCCACAACATTCACAGCTGTGAAAGACCATTCACATATGTGAAAAAAATTTATATCACTATATTCAACCTTTATCCCATAGCCTACCATTCTCTATCCCTCTCTAATAACCAACATAACTTATAGGCCCTAATTAATAGACATTACATGAATAATTATACATGGTAAGTGGTTAAAAATGAGTAGGGATTCCAATTGGTTATTTTTGATGTATGATTCATTATTTTTGGGATTAATGATCCATAAAAAAAGAGTTATGTTGTCTACATTTTGAGTTTATTTGTATTTTTGAAGTGAAATATGCATGTATAAACATGGAAGGGCATTTATGTCACACAGGCATTGGAATTGATGCACATGCATAAGATGCAGAGTAAGGCCTTTTGTCACGTGCATGACGAATTATCGCTCGTGCAATAGAAGCTTAGTCAAACAAGTCTTTTGCCAATCTTTCTTTAATGCAACAAACCCAAATTTGCATGATAACTCAAGATATTCAAATGGGACTCCTAAAATATATATTTACACATTCTAAAGTATGAAATCAATGAATTTATGATGTGATACATGTTGGAAAATCATGATATGATAACGCATATGATTTTATGACCTTTGATGTTATAATGGCATGAAACATGCAAGACAAGTATAAACTGTTACTTTAAGTGTATGTATACAATCATGATGAGTATGAAGGACATGACATTGATAAAAGATGTGAACATGCTATACATGAACTTTTGATTATGATAAATATAAGTAATATAAGAAAGAATGACGTACATGAAACCATGATATGACATATATATATATATATATATATATATATATATATATATATATATGGTATGAACCATGTGATATGTATATATATAAGTGATCCATTATAAAGAAAGTACGATACATGGTAATTATGACATATGATACGAATATATATATAAGCATGGTATATGCTTGAATAACAACAGCTCATGTGAACATATATATATAACTAAACAAGTTGTGCTTAGTGTGTGTGTTGTTTTCTCACACATAGGTTAGAAATCATGTTGATAAAGCCTGACAGAGAAGATAAGAGTTGGTCACCGAGTCTATGTGTATAATTCATCCCATCATTGAGAAATTGTAATTTTGATCATGTGTTCATTGTTTTTAATTCATGTTCATTTAGCCATGTAATGATTATAAAATAAAGTAGTGCTTGCGGCGTAAGTGATTTTATGATATTAAGACTTAATAATACCTAAACTATGCATATGATTAAAGTTGGAAAATCATAAGATTTGGATAAATGGCAATAGGTCGATTTCTGATATAACTACAAAAACATATAGTTTTGATAAGAAGCATCTTCCCTTAAAGAAACTAAAATTTTGATGATTTTTGTAAACTATGTTTTTTAAAGGGTTTAAATTTTGTTGTTTTCATTAAGTGTTATCGTGACATTCTCTTATATAGTTGGATTTATTCTAGCTATATGATAGGGTATTGCAGGTTTAATATATTACTAGGCCAATGGAAAAAATCCGACCAACCTTGAGATAAGTTCTTGATTAAACCGGTCAAATTAGTCAGGTTGATATGGGTTTAATAATAATGCTTTAGAGCATTCTATCCATCCTTCATGATATGCTTTCAATAAGGCATATTTGTATAGATATGCCTATGTCTACATGGATATACGTCCAGAGGTAGTGATATGTGTTTCTTATACTTTAGTTGTACTTTTGGTAATTTTACTATTATTCATGTTTATATTTATCCAAAATGTCATATTTGTTGTTCATTTCTGAAAAGATTTTAGAGATAACTTCAAAAATAAAAATAACCCTAACATTTTACCTTATTTTCAATTTAACACTTATTTTTTTTTCAATTGAATTCGGTGTGTTTTGATTTTTTTTTTGCAATTGAACTATTTCGTCAACTTTTTCATCTATATGTAACAAAATACTGATATGACATCTTATGTGGGCCCTATAAAAACCAACGTGGCAAAGAAGTATTGTCAATAAATCTTTTAGAAATTTTATGGCAGATTTTTTTATCGATAATAATTTTTAAAATTTTGTGATCAAATATTTTTAGAAAATTCATCAGTAAATATTTAAATAATTTAAAAAATGATGGATTATACTTAATTAATACCATAATCAGATTTATGGTCAAATAATATTAATATATATATATATATATATATATATATATATATATATATATATATATATATATATATATATATATATATATATATATATATATATATATATATGGACTTCTAGATATATGCATGAGTTTAGGTAGGTCAAAAATTATATATGAATTTTTTTTTTTTAAGTGAGAGGGTGGATAACATGGTTCTACTAGTGTCCATGGGTCACACTACACATTAATAGAGTTAATATTTCCAATTCTCCAATGAATGCCTTGTTTTAATAATTCAATGGGATACAATATACTCTTTCAAATAAGGCTAAGATTATTAATATTCTTTAGGATGGTAACAGATAGATTTAGGGTGGAATTTCTTGTCCCCATCCCTTAAATTCTGCTCCATTTTTCGATCTCGCCCCATTCTCTATAAAAGAAAAAGTATGGATCTCTATCTCTGCACCACACAGGAACAGAGATCACCGACCCGATTTTTCTTATTTTATCATTTAAAATATTTTTATTTTTATTATTTTAATTAATTAATTAATGATATAATTGTTTAAATAAAAATATATTTTTCTATAAAATGAGTATTATATTTTTATTTTATTATTTTTTACAATATTAATTATGTTAAAATATAAATAATATATATATTATATTTAGAGCAGATCGAGGCAAGAGATGTATATATTTTTCCCCTTACAAAAAACTTTGGAGTTGGAACGGAGTCAAGATGAGACATAAAAATTATCAAAAAATCTATCATGTTCAAGGCAGAACACTGCACATGAAGGTCCAATTATCATATCTAATATTCTTAGTATCAAGAAACCCACTCTCAGGGAAAAAAAAAACACTTCGGAAATTCTATTTTTAAGAAACTTTGGAATGGAAGTGAACCTACAATCCTACTTGTCAAGCATTGCTAAATTGAAACAGTGTGAATGGTGGAAACTCAAATCTCCCTATCTTTTTTAAAACACATACAATTCCAAAATAATTAATACATACTATTTTTTCTATCCCTTTTGATACCCCATAAAAAAGAATTTATCATCATCTGAAGTTGATTACAAGTAAAAATAGAAATGGAAATACTTTCATGCAGTAAGTAGGAATTGCTTGGGCAATAGAATTAAGTAAAATTTCCTAACCAACATGCGATGAGAATTTGTTGAACCAAATTCTTTTCAAAAGGCGGCTTTTAAGAGAAAAGAAAAATTGTTTCTTATTTTTCCCTTAAGAGAAGGAGCCCAAAATATCTACTATGAGTAAAAATCCCAAGACCACCCTTGACTAATTGGTTATAACTTTCAAAAGTATTAGAATTGAAAAAAATGTTAGACTTCTAAAAATTAATGGCTTGCAAGAAGCAAACTCATAAGATTTTAAATTATTAGAAATAACATTTATGTGATAAAAGTTGGTCACATTCTCCTTACTATCTTCTTTTTTAATTTTTTTACTCTTTAAATGTCATAGCATTTTTATTTTAACATTATGATATCTATATTATGAAAAAAAGAAGTGTATTACATTTGTTTTTATCTTTTTCATTTTTTGAATGTATAATATTATGTGATCCATATAAGAAGTAATTGGCAGTACGTGGAAAAATTAATAAATAAATGCAATGCACATAAGGTATTTGTCACTCTTTTTATTTATGTTTGAATTAAAATTTATTTATAGAATGAATTAAATTTCTTACAATGTTCAATATGTATAAAAAAGCACATTTTGATCTCTTAATTTTTTTGATTTTGTGCAATTTAGTTATCAATTGAATATTTATTAAATTGACTATTTTAATTATCTCAATTAACTTTCTTAAGTATCAATTTTGAACTAATTCAGTTAAAACACTTAACATCTATTTAATAATAGTTGATGAGGTTAAATGTATAAATTTTTAGTTAATTTCTATTTATAAAACACTAAGTATCTATAATTTGAAAAATCGTTTAAATAAGGACTAAATTAGTTTGAAAATTCAATGAAATACATTTTTATGAAGGGATTTAATTGCATAAATTCATGGTTGCGTTCATTTTTTACCTTAATTATTCGAAGGAATATTAAAAATTTTAACTTAAACCAACATTTGAAACGGTGCTGCTTTGGTTGATGCTACGATATTGAACTTAGGATATACTGCAGCATCTTGTCCAAAAATCGCAAACCCCTCGAAAAACCCTAAAAAAAAGGAAAATTCTCAGCAGCCGTTGTTTTCAAAATTGAACTCAAATCAAATGGCTCGTGGTCGATTCAGAGAACTGCTAAAGAAGTACGGGAAAGTAGCTTTAGGTGTTCACTGCTCAGTGTCTGCAGCCTCTATCACCGGCCTCTTCATTGCCATCAAGAACAACGTCGATGTCGAATCCCTATTTGACAAGTGGCATCTCCCTGGCATTTCAGGCAAAGAAAACCCACCGACCCAAGAATCTCAACTCAAATCCGATGATGGGTCTGTGACTGAAGAGAGTGTGGCGGTGGAGAAAGAGAGGAATAGAACGGCTGAGCTTGCATCTTCCACCGGAGGGGCACTTGCTCTCGCTTTGCTTTGTAACAAGGCGCTGTTTCCCATACGGGTGCCGATAACCATTGCGCTTACGCCTCCGGTGGCTAGGTTCTTGGCTAGGAGGAAGATTATCAAGAACAATGTATGAAATTTTTCTCTAAAAAAATTTACTCTTTTTGGGACCTTAATTATTATTATTTTTTGGGTGGTTATTCTCGTTTCTGTTGTGATTTGTTTCTCTTGTGTTAATAATTGTTGAATGAAACAGATAGGGATTCCCAAATTGGAATGGGATGATCAGAATATGATATGGGTCTTAATGGATATTTGGATATATACTTATTTGGCAGTAAGAAAGACTACTAACTTTTTGTTGTTAGTATCGATGGAGCATTAGATATGGAGAATTTTGGTTTAATCATTATTAAAGTCGGTTGTTATATGAATTTGAAAATTAGATGAAATTGAAAAAAGTTGGGAACCTGTAGAGTTACTGGACCTAGTACGAATAGCAATGATTTAAGCTAATTGGAGTTCTGCGACTATCATAATTAAATTCTTTCTACTTGTTGACAATTATCTCTCAAGTAGGAATAATTATATTCATAAGACAAAGTTTTCAGCACATCGATTAAATCATAAAATTTCCATTTTTGCATCAACCTCATATTCTAGTTTTTATTTTCATATTCATTGCATCATTTAATCACCACTTAATTTCTCAATCAATTATTCAGAATTTCATACACATCACAAAATTAAAATCAATATTTTTATATATTGAATTTTTGCCAAATATACATACCTCAAAATTTCACTTCTCTTTGATGATTTTGTCTTAATCCCTTTTTTTTCATCTAATATTAGCTTGAATTGAAGAAAGAAAAAGAAGAGTAATTGGGGGAGGAGAGTCACGGCCAAAGAAGAAGAAAAGGGAGAGAAAATGGGTTTGGTCAAGATGAAAAAGAAGAATGATAAAAAAAAATGGAAATTTGACTTTTTATAGTTGGATTAGGTGGGTGGTTAGGATTAATTGTTAATCTTGCTTCCCATTGGTCCATTAATTTTAATCACTCTTACTATATCTTTATTAAAAGAATATTCCTTTCCTTAGATAAAGAATATTTCCATAATTTCTGTGCTAAAACCACAGCAATTTCTAATTTCGTTCAACGAAAAATTATTTTTTTTCCAAATTTAATTCCAAACTTCAAAATTCTCAATTAATAATATCCAAAATATTTTCTCCCATATTATTATTATTTTAATTTATTTCTTTCATGTCTGAATTTAGACCCGATCGGTTCGGCGTGCCGAATTTCGCTCAACCGCGACTGTGACCTAAATTATTGGGCATTAAAATTTTCCCCTCCTAAAAAAAATTTCGTCCTCAAAATTTACCTTTTTAACTGGAGTGAAATAATTGTGGATACTGAGCCTTCATCACCTCTTCATTTTCCAAAGTCGCTTCTTCTGAATTATGATTTTTCCACAGAACCTTTACCAATGGTACCTTTTTGTTCCGTAGCTCCTTTATTTCTCGAGCTAGAATTTCCACTGGCTCTTCTTCATAAGTTAGATCTGGTCGTATTTCTATAGGTTCTGCTGATATGATATGAGATGGATCTGATTGATATCTTCTCAACATGGACACATGGAATACATTATGAATCTTGTCTAACTCTGGTGGTAAAGCTAATTTGTACGCCACAAGACCTATGCGTTCAAGTACCTCATAAGGTCCAATGAATCTAGGACTCAACTTTCCCTTCTTTCCAAATCAAAAAATCCTTTTCCAAGGTGAGACTTTTAAGAATACCTTATCACCAACTGTATACTCAATATCCCTCCTTTTCAAATCTGCATATGATTTCTGTCTATCAGCAGCAGCTTTCAGCCTATCTCTTATTACTCTCACTTTTTCCTCTGTCTGCTGTACTAGATCTAGACCCATTACTTTCATTTCACTAAGCTCAGTCCAACATAAAGGTGTCTACATTTCCTCCCATACAAGGCTTCATATGGTGCCATGCCGATACTGGCTTGGTGACTATTATTGTAGGCAAATTCTATCAATGGAAGGTGTTTGTCCCAACTGCCTTCAAATTCTATCACACAACTCCTTAACATATCTTCCAATATCTGTATGACCCTTTCTGATTGTCTATCTATTTGTGGGTGGAAAGCTGTGCTGAAATCTTGATGCAAACTTTTCCAGAATTTTGAAGTGAACCTCGAGTCTCGATCTGAAATGATTGAAATTGGCACACCATGTAAACGGATTATCTCATTAACATAGATCTCTGCCAAATGGTTAAGTGGATAATCCATCTTGATCGGTAGAAAATGAGCCGGTCCACCACTACCCATATTGAATCATGCCTCTTTTGTGTCAAAGGCAAACCAAAAACAAAATCCATTGTAACTCTTTCCCATTTCCACTCCGGAATTGAAATTGACTGCAATAATCCACTTGGTACTTGATGCTCAGCCTTCACTTGCTGACAAGTTAAACATCTGGTAGTATACTCAGTGATATCTCTTTTCATTCCTGGCCACCAATAATATGCCTTCAAGTCATGATACATTTTGTTGCTTTCTGGGTGCATTGCATAAATAACATTGTGAGCTTCCTTCAAAATATCTTATTTCAATTCTGGTATGTCTGGCACACATAACCTGCCCTTTTGCCTTAAACTCCCATCTGAATCAATAGTAAATTCTAGTTTTTCACCATTTTTCACCATTTCAAAGATTTCCTTTAATTTCGTGTCCTGCTTCTGATTGTTCTTTACTTGTTGGATCAATGTGGGTTGAATCCGCAATTCTGCCCAAATAATATATAAATAAATTATTATTTCATTGTTTTTCATGTTCACTTAATAAATTTAAGTTTTAACATTTACCTGCAAGAGTTTTTCTACTTAGAGCGTCTGCTACCACATTGGCCTTACCCGGCTGATAATCAATGATACAATTGTAGTCTTTAATTAATTCTAGCCATCGCCTCTCTCTCAAATTGAGTTCCTTTTGTGAAGACAAATATTTCAGACTTTTATGGTCTGTATAGATATAACATTGCTCACCATACAGGTAGTGTCGCCATATTTTCAATGCAAACACAATGGCTGCTAGTTCCAGATCATGTGTTGGATAATTTCTCTCATGAGGCTTCAGTTGTCTGGAAGCATAAGCAATCACTTTACCTTCTTGCATTAATACACAACCCAAACCATTAAGGGAAGCATCACTGTACACCACAAAAATCTTTTTCTGCAGTAGGTTGTGTCAACACTAGTGCCTCTGTCAACATTTTCTTCAACTTATCAAAGTTAGTCTAGCATCGGTCTGTCCACTCAAATTTGGTCTCCTTTCTAAGTAATTTTTTCAGTGGTGAGGCTATCATTGAGAATCCTTTCACAAATCTCCGATAATAACCAGCCAAACCACGAAAACTTCTCACCTCTATCACATTCTGAGGCGGTTTCTAGTTGAGGATTGCCTCTACCTTACTAGTGTCAACTCTGATCCCATCAGCTGAGACAATATGCCCTAGAAAGGCCACTTCATCTAACCAAAATGCACATTTTGACAACTTCGCATACAATTGATTCTCTCTCAAGGTATGAAAGACAATACGAAGATGTTGATTATGCTCTTATCTGCTTCTGGAGTACACCAAGATATCATCTATGAACACCACCACAAACAGGTCCAAATAAGGCCTAAAGATTCTATTCATTAGATCCATAAATGCTGCTGGGGCATTTGTCAGGCCAAAAGGCATTACTAAGAATTCATAATGACCATACCGAGTTCTAAATGCTGTTTTTGAAATGTCTGATTCTTTAATTCTCAATTGGTGATAACCTGATCTGAGGTCAATTTTAGAAAATACCCCCGCTCCTTTCAACTGATCAAACAAGTCATCTATTCTCGGTAAGGGATATCTGTTCTTAATTTTCATCTTGTTCAATTGATGATAATCAATGCACAAACGAAAGGTGCCATCTTTCTTTTTCACAAATGGAACCGGAGCACCCCAAGGTGAGACACTAGGCCTGATAAACCCTTTCTCTAACAACTCTTGCAACTGCACTTTTAATTCTTTTAGTTCAGCAGGTGTCATTCTGTAAGGAGTGATCGATATCGGGCCTGTGCCTGGCAAAACATCAATGGAAAACTCTATCTCCCTGACAGGTGGTAACCCTGGCAAGTCCTCAGGGAAGATATCTGGATATTCACATACTGTAAGAATCTCCCTGAGATCTAGACTTTCTTTCTTGGTATCTACAATATGTGCCAAAAATGTTTCACATCCTTTTTGATAAGCTTACTTGCCTTCATCACAGAAATGACATTAGTCAAGTATGGTCGGTTCTCGCCCAGGACAATCACATCATCCTGCCCTGAATTCTTAAAAGTCACTCTCCTATATTGACAATCTACCACTGCCTTATGCTGAGTTAACCAATCCATCCCCAAGATTGCATCAAACTCACGAAATGGCAACTCTATTAGGTCAGCTGGAAATTCTACATTCTGAGCTTTGATTGGACTGATTTTATAGACTCGATTAACTTTCACTCCATGACCCAAAGGATTTGTCACTAATATATCACAATCTAATTCCTCTGCTACCATATTCCCCTGACTAGGTGGTGACATGCATAAATATGAATGTGTAGAACTCGGATCTATCAGTGCAAATAAATCAGTATCATAAAGAGAAAATTTACCGATAATGACATCCGGGGCATCCTGCTCCTCATGAGCTTTCATGGCATATGCTCGGGCTGGGGCTCGACTACCTTCTGCTCTATTCGCTGATTCTGATATACTCTGCCCAATCCTGTCGCTTATAGACTATCCATGTCCCCTACCTCTGCCTCGAGTGACATTCTGAACCTGCACTGATACTACACCATCTGTACCTCTTCCTCTGGGGCAATCTTTCAGTTTGTGCTCTGTAGATCCGCAACATAAGCATGCTCCAGTAATCAACCAGCAATCACCTGCATGTAATCTCCCACAATGTTGACATATGACAGATATGGATCTCTTGTTACCAGAAGCTGGTGCATTAGCTATAGACCCCACTGGCCTCAACTGTTGGGTTTGTCTAGCTGAAAAATTTGATCTAACACCCCGTGACTGGAAAAACCTAGGCACTGTTCGTCCCCTTTTTCCTGATGTCTGGGCCATGCTAATTGTAGGCCTTCGTGATGGCTCTTCTATCCTCTTTCTCTTTGACCTCTTTTCCACACTGATGGCTGAGGATACTAGTGTAGCAAAATCCTCAAGCTGAAGGGCGGTCACCATATTCCCAATATCATCATTAAGCCCATCTTCAAATCTACTACATCTGTCTGCCTCATCTGTAATGATTCCAGTCGCATATTTACTTAGTTGGGTGAACTCCATCTCATATTCAGCGACTGACATGTTTCCTTGCTTCAAGTCTTGAAACTCCCTTTTATTTTCATTCACATAAACTCTAGGCACATACTTCTTATTAAATTCTGCCTTGAAGAAATTCCAAGAAGGTAGTTTCGATGGGGCTTTGATAAAATTGATTTCCACCAGTCATAGGCATGATCTTTTAAAAGGGACACTGCATATCTGACCTTTTGTTCCTCTGGACACTCAAGTTCCTCAAACACCCTTTCTGTGGACTCCATCCAAAACTCTGATGCTGCTGGGTCATCCTCCCTCCTTCCCATAAAATTTATGGCCCTATATTTTCTCAGCTTATCAATCGGGGGTTTTGGCTGAAGTGGAGGAGGAGGTGGAGCTGGTTGTGGAACTGCTCGTACTATCCGTTGCAACAAGTTTACTATATGTTCCATAAGATGCTCCTGTCCCAAATTAGCCTGTCCCTCTGCTCTCGAAGGAGCTACTACACTCGGCCCAGAATCTCTTACTGATTGAGGTTGTCTGAGATTGGCTGAGTCTGAAAGGCTATTACTCAGTTTGTCTTCTGAGAAATCTTGTTCCGATCCTGAATCCATATCTACCTATAAACCAGAAGAAGGGACCCGAGTCAGATAATCGCAGCATTTTATACATATGCATGAGACACATATTCTATTTTACACTCACTGATTAAGAATCAATTAGCCTGGGCTCTGATACCACTAAATGTAGTGCTCTCTTACCCTACTAAACGTTAATAGGATATGGAAGTGCTAATAAGCTTTTTTTTTTTTACAACCAATGTACAAATCATTGTAATAAATTTTTTTTTTCGAGTTTATTATTAGTGAAATTTTATTACTATTTGTTTTTCATTTAAATATATAACTAGTGATGGAAATAGTTTGATTTAATTGAACTCATGCAATTAAACCATAATATTTAGAAACAATACTAGATTTATAAAATTACAAAATTCATTCCTTATAAATCCTTCATGCCACAAACTCACATAAAAAAAAAATATTCTAAAAATTTAATTTTTATAACATAATTTTCAAAACATATAAAAAGAAATATACTGTTGCAATCTGATCTTGGGGGTTCCCTCTTCTTTGGTCGCCCTATCGGAACAGCTACTTCTATTTATCTGTGTGTGAAACACACGCGCTAAGCTTCTAGCTTAGTGGTACGTTTGGCAACTATACAATAATTACATAAATAATTCTAAAATAAAATTTTTGAAATTATAATTAATTTATTAAGCATGCCAAATATTCAATTAATAATAAAACCATTCTCCATGTAAAAATATTTAGTTCATCAATTATGACATTTCATTCATTAAGCATGCTTGAAATTTCTTAACAATTCAAGATATAAAATTCACAATATCAATTTCATAATTCACATTTTTTTTTGTTATTTATTTAATAGCCCACGACATCTTAGACCAGAACTAAACACTGGATACAGGGTTTCTGCTCTTCGGCAGTATACTCGGCGCCTACATAATTATTTTATAACTCGGTGTTTAATGCCTACATTCCAATAACAACTCAACACCTTTTTGGTGCCTACGTAATTTTTGAACTCAACACTATTTCTTAGTGCCTACGTAATTTCAACTCAGCACTATTTCTTAGTGTCTACTTAAATTAAATCTCAGCACTATTATTTTTAGTGCTTACATTTCTACCCTTTTATTGGCATGCCAACGTATCCTAATTTCTAGTTCTCGACTAGATGTTATAGGGCTTAAATTACATTTGTTACCTTTATTAATATTTACATAAATTATGTAGGGAACATTAATATAAACTCCATATAAATGCAATAATTCCCATTAAATATTTTAAAACCTCATACTAGCTCATTCAATCATTATAATTATAAGAAAAATTCAATTAATACATTTTATGTCACATAAATTCACAATCAACACATTGCTTCCAGCTGTCCTATTCTGGATAGCATTTCTTCCTTATGATACTCTGTATTTTGCGTCTATTGTTAGACAGATTATGAACATATGATCAAGTAACGAAATATAGGTACATGTCCTATATTTAATGTCCAACTGGAATCACATTAAAAGGCATTTTGTAGCAAAAGTTATAAATTTTCTCCTAAGCTACGTTCACTGCAATCTGCCCAGTATTTTACTGGACAGAATTATGCCTTATTTTTCTCTGTCATTTTAATCCATTTTTATATGGAATTGGAACAAGTGATCAACTAGAAAATATTTAGATACATATCTTATATTTAATATACAACTAGAATCATATTAAAAGGAATTTCTTAGCAAACGTTACAAATTTTCTCCTAAACTACGTTTACTACAATCTGGCCAGTATTTTACTGGACAAAATTATGCCTTATTTTGGTCTGTATTGTTCATCCCTTTTTCGATGGAAATTGAACAAGTGATAAACTAAAAAAATATAGGTACATGTCCTATCTTTCATTTCAAACTAGAATTACAATAAAAAGAATTGTGTAGTAAAAGTTATGAATTTTCCCCTAAGCTACATTCATTTCAAACCTGCCCAGTTTTGTTTTTTGAACAGATTTCTAGGTCAATTGTGAGTCACGTTTTCACCTAATTGCAGGAATATTCATGTCTAATAGTCTGAATAAAATTTCAAGATCTATGTCTTAAATTTCCAACCCAATAGGAATCACTCAGAAATGATTTCCAGAACTCAAGTTATGATCAAAACACTATACACTGTTCATAAGACAAAGTTTTCAGCACATCGATTAAATCATAAAATTTCCATTTTTGCATCAACCTCATATTCTAGTTTTTATTTTCATATTCATTGCATCATTTAATCACCACTTAATTTCTCAATCAATTATTCAGAATTTCATACACATCACAAAATTAAAATCAATATTTTTATATATTGAATTTTTGTCAAATATACATACCTCAAAATTTCACTTCTCTTTGATGATTTTGCCTTAATCCCTTTTTTTTCATCTAATCTTAGCTTGAATTGAAGAAAGAAAAAGAAGAGTAATTGGGGGAGGAGAGTCACGACCAAAGAAGAAGAAAAGGGAGAGAAAATGGGTTTGGTCAAGATGAAAAAGAAGAATGATAAAAAAAATGGAAATTTGACTTTTTATAGTTGGATTAGGTGGGTGGTTAGGATTAATTATTAATCTTGCTTCCCATTGTTCCATTAATTTTAATCACTCTTAATTTATCTTAATTAAAAGAATATTCTTTTCCTTAGATAAAAAATATTCCATTTTTATGCCTTCTTATAATTGATGTGCTAAAAACACTGCAATTTCTAATTTCGTTCAGCAAAAAATTATTTTTTTCCCAATTTTAATTCCAAACTTCAAAATTCTCAATTAATAATATCCAAAATATTTTCTCCCATATTATTATTATTTTAATTTCTTTCTTTCATGTCTGAATTTAGACCCGATCGGTTCGGCGTACCGGATTTCGCTCAACCGCGACCATGGCCTAAATTATCGGGCATTACAGGGTTTTGTACATATCATAGCATACATGATTGATCCTATAGCTGAAGCATATAGAATCAAACTCATGTGTGTCATCTCATCTTGTGTCTTTAGACACAAAGACTTTGAGAGGGTAATCCCATGGGTCATGGGAATATATCCCCTTTTGGACTACTTCTTTCTAAACCTCTTTAACATCTTATCTATGTATGTAGACTGTGAAATACGAAGCAATGTTTTAGATCTCTCTTAGTAGATCTTTCATAGAGACCGATTCTCCAAGGTCTTTCATAGAGAAATTTTTGGATAACCAAAATTTGATTGATTGTAAGGTTGAGACATCATTTCCCATTAATAATATTGCATCCATATACAACAAAAGAAAGACGATGGAATTCCCACTAACCTTCTTGTAAACACAAGTTTCATCCGGATTTTGTAAGAAACCAAACTGTTTGATTGTCTCATCAAACAGAATATTCCAACTCCTGGTTGCTTGCTTTAATCCATAAATGGATCTTTGAAGCTTACATACCGTTTTTTTCCATCTTTGGATATGAAGCCTTTTGGTTGTGTCATGCATACATCCTCAGTTAGATTTCCATTAAGGAAAGTTGTCTTTACATCCATTTTCCATATCTCATTATCATAATGAGTAGCAATGGCTAGGAGTATCCTTATGGATTTAAGCATAGCTATTGGGCTAAAAGTTTCATCATAGTCAATTCCTTGTCTTTGACGATAACCTTTAGCAACAAGTCTAGCTTCATAGGTAATCACATTACCATCCATGTTAGTTTTCTTTTTGAAAACCCACTTACACCCTATGGGCTTTATCCCTTTGGGTGGGTCAACCAAAGTCTATACTTGGTTTTCATACATGGAATCCATTTCTGACTTCATGGTTTGAAGCCATTTGTCATATTCTAAATTATTTAGAACTTCTTCATAGGTTGTAGGCTCATCATTTTCTATGAGCAATATGTCGTTCTGTTCACTAATGAGAAATCCATATCTCTCTGGAATAGTATGTATCCTACTTGACCTACAAAGCTCTTGTGCTTCAAAAGGTTGAGTTGTTATATCATCTGTATGAGTAACAAGCTCGGGTTCAAGCAGTTGATCAACATTTATTTGAGTATCTTGAACTTCCTCAAGTTCAATTTTGCTCCCACTATCTCCTTTTAGAAGGAATTCTCTCTCTAAAAAGATAGCATGTCTTGAAACAAAAACATTTTGTTCCAAGCGGTGGTAAAATTCATATCCATATGATGCTTTTGGATATCCCACGAATAGACATCAACCAAACTTAGCTTCTAGCTTATCTAACATTATACGCTTCATATAAGCAGGACAACCCCAAATTCTCATGTAAGAAAATGTGGGCTTTTTGTTATACCATATCTCATATGGAGTAGCATCAACTGACTTCGAAGGAACTCCATTTAATATATAAATGGCGGTCTCTAGTGTATAACCCCAAAAGGATTTAGGAAGTTCCGCAAAACTCATCATAGACCTTACCATGTTTAACAAGGTTCAGTTTCTCTTTTTAGCCAAACCATTGTGTTATGGTGTGTAAGGTGGAGTCCATTGAGATAAAATCCCATTATCCCTAAGATAATCTAGAAATTCTTGGCTCAAGTATTCATCTCCGTGATCTGATCGAAGTTTTTTAATACTTTTGCCAAGTTTTTTCTCTACTTCATTTCTAAATTCTTTGAACTTTTCGAAAGCTTCAAATTTGTATCTTATAAGATACACGTACCCATATCGTGAGTAGTCATTGATAAAAGTAATGAAGTAGATGAAACCACATACATCTGAATGTATTAAGTCTAAAAGTCCATTTGCATGTTCACACTTTCCCTTAGAGGGTAATTTAGTCATCTTGCCTAATAAGCAAGATTCACATGTGTCATATGATTTATAATCAAATGACCCCAAACTACCACTCTTGTGTAGCTTAGCCATACGTTTCTCACTTATATGACCAAGGCGACAATGCCATAAGTAAGATGATTTCAACATATCTTGTTTTTGCCTTTTATTATCATTGATGTTTAAAATTGGATTTGACATATCTAATATTTATATTCCATTGCATAATGTACCACTAGCATAAAGAATTTCATTCAACATAATAAAACAACAATTGTTATTAAAAGCTAAATGGAAACCATATTTATTTAGACTTGAAACAGAAATAATATTTTTAGTCAAAGCAAGACATAATAGCAATTATCCAAATTTAACATAAGCCCACTAGGGAGGGTTAATACATAAGTTCCTCCAACTAATGCAGCAACCCTTGCTCCATTTCCAGTGCATAGGTCTGACTCTCCCTTATTGAGCTGCTTATTGTTCTTTAGGCCCTACATATCAATGCATATGTGTGATCCACAACCAGTATCTAATACCCATATATTATTATCGGAAACAATATTAATTTCAATGACAAAAATACTTGAAGTAGATGGGGCATCATATGCCTTCTTCTTCAAGGACTCCAATTAAGCCTTGTAGTTTCTCTTCCAATGGCCATCATTGTCGCAATGGAAGCATGTTCCCTTTGGAGCAATCTCCTTGGCCTTCTTCTTGGTCATGCCTCCCTTAGGCTTCATGGACTTCTTCTTCTTTTTAAGGTTATTCTTTTCAGATCCTGAAGAGTCAACCAGCATCACAACCTTACTGTACTTCTTGACAGATGGCTCAGCTGTTTTGAGCATGTTAATCCGCTCAGGAATATTGGTAGAGATTTGGTTCATGCAATTGTTAAGCACAAAATGTGAATAACTATCGAACAAACCGGTTGGAATTAAGTCAATATTTAATTCATGGTCCATCACAAATCCTAAGGTGGCTAACCTCTCAATATAGCCATTCATCTTTAATGCATATTGCACTGGAGATGTCCCCTCAACCATCTTAGTGCAGAAGTGCAACCTCAAAGTTTCAAACCTTTTAGAACCCACTTGCTTATCAAAAAGCTCTCTTAGATGGTATACTATGGAATTAGCATCCATAGCCTCATGCTGCTTTTACAACTCTGCTGACGTAGTAGCAAGCATAATGCAGCTTGCCATCTCACTATCATCGAGATGCATTTGATATGCCTTCTAAACATCTTCAAAAGCATTAGCAGCAGGGCGATCAGGGAGTGCCTCATCTAGGACATAACCAATCTTTTTGGATTTGAGAACTATTCAGAAATTCCTTAGCCAATCCAAAAACATTTGGTCTAATCAACTTATTTGATTCCATTAGTGATCCCAAATTCACACTTTTCATGATGATAATTCTAGCAACCTAGATGTAAAATAGAACATGTTAGAATGTACATAAAATGCATGTTTATTATGTAATATTCAGTGATTTAGGCCCTGATTGCACGTAACCGTAGTGAGACGCGCAAGTTCAATCGGAGTCTAAATTTGAACCCATAAAAAAAGGACTAATAATAAGGAAAAATAATTAAGGGTATTATTATTTGGGAATTAAAAAGATTAGGGGTAGAATTAGAAAAAAATAAAATTTCCTATGGACAAAATCGGTATTATGGAGATTGTTTGGGGAAAAAGTGTGAATATGGAGGAAAATGTGGCAAATATGGAATTTCTTAAAGTTTAAATGTTAATCAAGATTAATTAACTTAATGAACCAATAATAATTAAGATTAATTTTAATTAGTAGGACCCACTTCTTAATTAAGGTATAAAAGTCATAAAGTTGAAGGAAATTCCACATACTTCCATAAGCCATCTTCATCTTCTCTTTTTCTCCACACTTTGCCGTCCACCATAGGCAACCTAAAACTCCATTTTTCTCTGCAAATCAAGCTTGGAAAAGTGAGGAAATAAATTAGGTTTGAGAGAAGAAAAATCAGAATTAAAGAGTTCTTACTACAAAGGTACCAAAGGAGCAAGAAGGAAGGAAGAAAGAAGAAGTAAAAGGGAGATGAGTGGGACAAATTTCGGCCCACCTTGGAGAACACTTAAAGTTAGTTTATTCTTCTTAAATTCAACATTTTTCCTTCCATTTTAGATCCATATTGATGATAGATGTGATTAGGGTTGATAGATATAGGTTATATTGCAAGATTGAACTTAGAAATTTAAGTTTGTGATTAGTTGATGGAAGTGTAATTAAGCTTTGAATTAATGATAACTGAAGTTAGTTAATTTTTTTATGGCTTAAAAACTAAAAAAAATATGATATTGAGGGATGAATGAGGGGCAGCCATAGTTAAATAAATTAGGAAATATTTAAATTAATATGGAAACACCATAATTGGTGATAAGGGAAATGTGAATTGAGTGTTGAATTGAAGGAAATGAATCGGGAACTAAGATATGGTTTTTGGGCAGCCATGACATATGAAAAAGGAAGTTTAACCTTAGTTAATTTTAGCTCAATTAAGGTGTAAAACATAATAGGAGCATTAGAATATTATGTAGACATGAAAAACATTGAAAATGGATATTGGAATTGAGATATGGTATGATTGTGTAGGAAAAATAAATGAACAAGTGAGAGATCCTCAAGAGGGTGACAAAGGCAAGGAGAAAGCTAGCTAATAAGGGAAGGAAAAATAAGGATTAAGGGAAGATCCAAGGCTGATTAGGTATGTGCTTCATTGATAAAAATGTTACATATTGTTAATATATATGGAATTATATATTAAGGTTTGATATGTTGTGTGATTTATTGTGGCTTTTAATATTTTATATGGCAATGGGACCAAATAGTGTGAAATAATTGAGACACATGAATGTAGTTGTAATTCTGGAAATTTTAATATCAAAATGATTGCAGATGATGAATGTGGCTGAAATATGTTTTGATACCAATTGATGACTCGGGTACAAAATTCCAGGAACAACCCCTACTATTTTGATAATAACTTGAGTTTTGGAACTCCTTTTTATATGTTATTTGTTGGAAATAAAAGCTAAGACACATGGATTTAACTTGTAGTTAGACCATAACATCTAATTATGTCTAGCTTTTCCCAGAAAAATTCATGAAGTTCAAACCTAAAATATGTCTAGAAAATTCTGGGCAGGAATATTCGTGATGATAAAGTATTCAAATAACCATAACTTTTGATAGAAAAATGGGATTTAGGTGATTTGTGATGCATCTTAAAGCTAAGATAATAAGATAAAAATGGTTAGAAGACCAGAACTCCCAATTCGAATTATAAATGGGCTAAACATGAATCCGCAAAATAGGTCAGAAATCTGTCATAGGTAACAATATGAAATCTTGGGCTTTTGCATGTGTTGTGATTATTATATGTAATAATTAATGTGAATATTTACTTTATTGATAATTATAAATGTTTAAAAAATATTTATGTGTGAGATTGTTGTACGATAATAATTGGAACAATGAACAAAAATAAATAAGCATAAATATGATAATTGAATAATATTGGCATTTTTGAAAATATTGGGAATTAAAATAAAAATAGTTAAGCCCAAAGACACATAGGCTATAACTAAAATAGAGAATATTTTGGCATGCCAATCAGGAGATTTAGGCACTCGGTGTCAAATATAAAAGCATGTAATGACAATTTATAAATGCATTTGGCGCAAAATTATTAAGTCGGTAATGACAATATAACAAAAGCCGGTAATGACATTATTATAAAAGCGCTCGACACTATATTATGAAAGCCGGGAATGACAAACCCATTATTTCTACTAGATAGTTCGGTTATAGGTGTTATGGGCACAAGAAAATAGTAATAGTACTAATATCGAAATATGTGATTTCGATCAATGTTATATGAATTAAAGATATTAAATGTTGAATATTTGTTGGAATTCATTGAATTTCTATAATTCTTTATTTTATGCTTTATTTATTAAATGATTAATTAACGTGAAATATATATATATATATATATATATATATATATATATATATATATATATATATATATATATGTAAACTTTTTATCATTGAAGCACCACAAAGCTATTAGCTTAGCGCAAGTGGTTTCCTCTCACGCAGGTTTAGAAGGGTAGCCGTAGAAAATAGATTGTCAGAAGAAGAAAGGTACCCATAATGAAGCAGTAAAAAACTTTGGGTTTTCTTTTTGGTATATTTTATTAAAAAAATTTCTGTAAATTAAATGATGGTTTTATTTTCTATAGTATGTATTATAGACATGAATTATAATGTAAATTAATGTACTTTATAAATAAATAAAATTTTTGAATATTTGTGCTTGTATTAAATTTTATTTTAGTGTTGCAATATGTTTGAAAAAAAAAGTTACTTCTTTTCATTAGATTTACAGAACAGTTAGACATATAATACTCATTTACCTTGCTGAACTACAGTGGGGTAAGGGGTGTTACAATTTTTGGTATCAAAGTTATAGGTTTTAACGATTCTTATTTAATGGGTATGGGAAGATAAGTGCATGTTTTCGGCATTTGCATTATTTTAAGTTGTTATATTCTAATAAGGGACCCTTCTTCTGACAATATAGGTTTTAATGGATATGGAATCAAGGAGAAGTCACGAAAAGTAGGAGGGTGATAATATAGCTAATTCAGCTACTCATAGGCAGTTAGCATCACTTAGAGCTTTGGAGCATAGTGTGATAGCTCCACAACATGTTGAAGAACAAATTGTTCCGGGTCAGGTACTCCTTATGCAACAAATGGCTACCTTGTTACAGCAGATAGCATAAGTTGTGCCACCACCAGCTCCACCACTTCCCTCACCTCAACCGAAACCCTAGATTGATAAATTAAGAAAATATGGGCTACGGATTTTATGAGCAAGAAAGAGGATGACGCAGCTGCAGTAGAATTTTGGTTGGAAAAGATAGAGCGGGTTTTTGAGGAGCTACAATGTCCGGAGGAGTATAAGGTTATATATGCAGTATCCCTCCTTGAAGAGCATGCCTATGACTAGTGGAAGTTGGTGTTAGTGAAGCCTGAGACTCCGAACCGAACCCTCAGACATGGGATTTCTTTGTGGTAGAGTTTAAAATGAAATATGTAATAAGAATTTATGTGGATGAGAAAAAGCGAGAATTTCTAAATCTGAAGCAGAGGGGTATGACAGTAGCTGAGTATGATATGAAGTTTACTAGGCTGAGCAAGTATGCTACTGGGATTATTAGAGATGAAGCTGATAAATGTCGTAGATTTGAAAACAGCCTCAATGAGGAGATTGGATATTTAGTGGCTTCCCACCAGCATACAGATTTTGCAACATTAGTATCCTCTGCTATTAGTGTTGAAAGGAGGAAAAAGCTGAAGACAGAAGAGTTCTCTAAGAAATGAACAGCTAATGTGGCCCAGACATCAGGTAGGAAAGGATGGATAGTACCCAGACCCTTTCAGTCACGGGCTGCTGGGCAGACATTTTCTGGTAGGCAGGGTCAGTATTTTAAACCCGCAGCATCATCTGTTAGTCCACCAACATCATTTCCCAAGAGACTAGCTCCGGCTATATGTCAGGATTGTGGTAGAGCTCATACAGGAGAGTGTTGGTAGTTAACTGGGGCATGTTTGAGATGTGGAGCTACTGACCATATGAGGAGAGATTGTCTCAGACTTAGTACAGGCAGTACGACACCAGCACAGACTATGGCACTGGTACAGAGCCGTGGTAGAGGTCGAGGCCAGTTTAGAGGTGGCTGTACTGGATAGAGTCAGGGGGGTATCAGAGACAGTAGATAGACCCAGAGGTAATAGAGCTCCAGCTCAGGCATATGTGATGTCATAGTTGGTAAACTTTCCTTATTTGATTTTGATTTACATACATTGATAGATCTTGGTTCTACACATTCATACATAAGCATAACTACACTTAAACAAGGGAATATGATACCTGAGACCTTAGAATATGAGATATTTATGACCAATCCGCTGGGACATAGTGTGAAAGTGAATCAGATTTATAGAAAAAGTTCAATAATAATTCAGGGTAGAGAATTTTCAGCAAACTTAATAGAATTACCTTTTCATGAATTCGATGTTATTCTGGGTATGGAAAAGTATGGAGCTATAGTCGACTGTCGATCTAGAAAAGTTGTACTTAAAATTCCTGGGTAGGATGACACCATCATTCAAGGTGTAGGTCAAACATGTTTGACCAGTGTTATTTCTGCTTTAAAAGCTCGGAAATACATTAGAAAATGATGTGAGGCATACTTGGCCCATGTGATAGATACCAAGAAGGGGAGCCCGGAACTCAAGGACATCCCCACAGTGTGTGAGTTCTCAGATGTGTTTCCTGAAGAATTGTCGGGGTCACCACCAGATAGAGAGATAGAGTTTGCTATTGATGTAATTCCTGGTACAACCCTGATATCAATAACTCCTTATAGAATGATACCTATAGAATTAAGAGAGTTGAATGTTCAATTACAGGAATTGCTAGATAAGGAATTCATAAGACCCAGTGTGTCTCCATGGGGTGCTCCGGTGTTGTTTGTGAAAAAGAAGGATGGCACCCTTCGATTATGTATTGATTACCGACAATTGAACAAGGTGACAATTAAAAATAAATACCCACTACCTAGAATTGATGATTTGTTTAATCAATTGAAGGGAGTAGGGGTATTTTCTAAGATTGATCTCAGATCCAAGTATCACCAACTGAAAATCAAAGAATCAGATGTGTTCAAAACAGCTTTTAGGACTCGATATGACCACTATGAATTCTTGGTTATGCCGTTTGGCTTAACGAATGCACCAACTGCCTTTATGGATATGATGAACAGGATTTTTAGGCCTTACCTTGATCAGTTTGTGGTAGAGTTTATAGACAATATCCTGGGGTATTCAAGGGACAAGGGAGAACATGATAGGCATCTCATAATAGTACTTCAGACTTTGAGGGAAAATCAATTGTATGCAATGCTATCAAAATGTGAGTTCTGGTTTGAAGAAGTTGGATTCTTAGGGCATGTTAATTCAGTTGAAGAAATCCATGTTGATCTTAACAAAATAGAAGCCATTCTAAGTTGGAAGCTGCCTCGCAATGTAACAAAAGTCTGGAGTTTCCTTGGATTAGCTAGCTACTACAGAAGGTTTGTGAAGGGATTTTTAAGCATAGTTGTACCAATTTCTAAGTTGCTCAGAAAAGAAACTAAGTTTGAGTGGACAGATCGGTGTCAAGCAAGCTTTGAGAAGCTAAAAGTCATGCTAACCGAAACACCTATTTTGATCCAACCTATGCCAGGGAAAGATTTTGTGATATACAGTGATGCCTCTCATAATAGGCTAAGTTGTGTATTAATGCAAGAGGGTAAAGTAGTTGCTTATGCATCTAGGCAATTGAAGCCTCATGAGCTAAATTACCTTACACGTGATTTGGAGTTGGCAGCAATAGTGTTTACTTTAAAAATATGTCGGCATTATTTGTATGGCGAGCGGTGCTACATATACATAGATCATAAGAGCCTCAAATATTTGCCCACACAAAAGGAGTTGAACTTAAGGCAAAGACGCTGGTTGGAGTTAATCAAGGATTATAATTGTATTATTGATTATCAGTCAGGCAAAACCAATGTAGTAGCGAATGCCTTAAGTAGAAAAACACTGGCAGGTATAGTTTAAATTTTCCTCAATTATAATATAATATATAGAAAGTAATAGTAAAATTAAAAATTAGACTCACTACTTTAAGGAAACAAGTGAGAGAAGCTCAGAAGCAAGATCTGAAATTGATGATAATGGCTGAGGCAGTGAAAAAGAGGGAGAGACCTGAATTTAATGTTGAAGATGATGGAAGCATAAGTTACAAAGAAAGATTGTGCGTGCCAAATGACAGCAGATTAAAGCAAATAATTCTAAAAGAGGCACATAAAACAACTTATTATATGCATCCAGGGAGCAATAAAATGTATTAGAACCTGAAGACTCATTATTGGTGGTTAGGAATGAAGAAGGATATAATGGAATATACTACAAGATGCTTGACATGTCAACAAATGAAAGTAGAGCACCAGGTACCATCTGGATTGTTGCAACCTATTGCAATTCCAGAATGGAAGTGGAAAAGGATTACGATGGATTTTGTATCTAGTTTGCCTTTGACACAAAAGAAACATGATGCAGTATGAATAATTATTGATGGGCTTACTAAATCAACTCACTTTTTGCCAGTTCAAATGGATTATTCGTTGAGCCAGTTAGCAAAATTATATGTCAATGAGATAATTCGACTGCTGGGGTGCCAATACCTATTATTTTTGATCGAGACCCATGGTTCACATCAAAATTTTGGAAAAGTCTACAGCAAGCATTGGGGACTCGACTTACTTTTAGTACATCATTTCACCCACAAACAGATGGGCAATCAGAACGAGTTATTCAATTGCTGGAAGATATGCTTAGAAGTTGTGTAATTGACTTTGAGGATAACTGGGATAAGTACCTATCATTGATGGAATTTGCATACAACAATAGCTATCAAACTAGTCTCGGCATGGCACCATACGAAGCTTTGTATGGAAGGAGATGTAGAACACCGTTATGTTGGACAAAACTTGGCGAAAAGAAGTTAATGGGGCTAGAATTAGTGCAACAGATAGAGGAGAATGTAAAATTAATCCAAGATCGGTTAAAAGCTGCAACTGATCGACAAAAGTCCTACGGTGATTTAAAGAGGAAAGACATTGAATATGCCATCGGAGACAAGGTGTTTTTGAAAGTTTCACCTTGGAAGAAAGTTCTTCATTTTGGTAAAAAGGGGAAACTGAGTTCTAGATTTATTGGACCATATGAAATACTTGAACATGTGGGTCCAGTGGCTTACAGATTGACCTTACCACCAGAATTGGATAAGATCCACAATGTGTTTCATGTCTCAATATTAAGGAGATATAGATCGGATTCGACACATGTAATACCTGTGGAATCAATAGAGGTACAACCAGACTTGACATATTTTGAAGAGCCAATGAAAATCATAGCTCAAGAAGTCAAAGAACTACGGACCAAAAAGGTACCACTAGTAAAGGTCTTATGGCGCAATCATGCAGCAGAAGAAGCCACTTGGGAGAGTGAAGAAATGATAAGAACTCAGTGTCCTCAGCTATTCAGCTCCACCTAATTAGGTAAATTTTGAGGACAAAATTTTCTTAAGTGGGAGAGAATTGTAACATTCAGTGATTTAGGTCCTGATTGCGCGTGACCGTAGTGAGTCGCGCATGTTCAATCGGAGTCTAAATTTGAACCCATAAAACAATGACTAATAATAAGGGAAAATAATTAAGGGTATTATTATTTGGGAATTCAAAAGATTAGGGGTAGAATTAGAAAAAAATAAAATTTTCAATCGACAAAATTGGTATTATGAAGATTATTTGGGGAAAAAGTGTGAGTATGGAGAAAGATGTGGCAAATATGGAATTTCTCAAAGTTTAAATGTTAATCAAGATTAATTAACTTAATGAACCAATAAGAATTAAGATTAAATTTAATTAGTAGGATCCACTTCTTAATTTAGGTATAAAAGTCAAAAAGATGAAGGAAATTCCACATTCTTCCATAAGCCATCTTCATCTTCTCTTTTTCTCCTCACTTTTCCGTCCACCATAGGCTCCCTAAAGCTCCATTTTTCTCTACAAATCAAGCTTGAAAAAGTGAGGAAATAAATTAGTTTTGAGAGAGGAAAAATCAGAATTAAAGAGTTCTTACTACAAAGGTACCGAAGGAGCAAGAAGGAAGGAAGAAATAAGAAGAAAAAGGGAGAAGAGTGGGACAAATTTTGGCCCACCTTGGAGAACACTTAAGGTTAGTTTATTCTTCTTAAATTCAACCTTTTTCCTTCCATTTGAGATCCATATTGATGATAGATGTGATTAGGGTTGATAGATATAGGTTAGGTTGTAAGATTGAACTTAGAAATTTAAGTTTGTGATTAGTTGATGGATGTGCAATTAAGCTTTGAATTAATGATAATTGAAATTAGTTAATAGTTTTATGGCTTAAAAACTAAAGAAAATATAATGTTAAGGGATGAATGAGGGGCTACCATAGTTAAAGAAATTAGGGAAAATTTAAATTAATATGGAAACACCACAATTGGTGATAAGGGGAATGTGAATTGAGTGTTGAATTGAAGGAAATGAATTGGGAACTAAGATATGGTTTTTGGGCAGCCATGACATATGAAAAAGGAAGTTTAACCTTAGTACATTTTAGCTCAATTAAGGTGTAAAACATATTAGGAGTATTAGAATATTATGTAGACATGAAAAACATTGAAAATTGATATTGGAATTGAGATATGGTATGGTTGTGTAGGAAAACTAAATGAAAAAGCGAGAGGCCCTCAAGAGGGTGAAAACGACAAGGAGAAAGCTAGCTAATAAGGGAAGGAAAAATAAAGATTAAGAGAAGAGCCAAGGCTGATTAGGTATGTGCTTCATTGATAAAAGTCTTACATGTTAATATATATGGAATTATATATTAAGGTTTGATATGTTGTGTTTGTAATATGTTATGAGATTTATTATGGCTTTTGATATTTTATATGGAAATGGGACCAAATGGTATGAAATAATTGAGACACATGAATGTAGTTGTAATTCTGGAAATTTTAGTATCAAAATGAATGCAAATGATGAATGTGGTTGAAATATGGTTTGATGCCAATTGATGGCTCGGGTATAGAATTCCAGGAACAACCCTGACTATTTTGATAATAACTTGAGTTCTGGAACTACTTTTTGTATGTTATTTGTTGGAAATGAAATCTATGACACATGGATTTAACTTGTATTTAGACCATAACATCTAATTATGTCTAGCTTTTCCCAGAAAAACGCATGAAATCCAAACCTAGAATCTGTCCAGAAAATTATAGGCAGGAATATTTGTGATGATGCAGTATTCAATTAACCATAACTTTTGATAGAAAAATGGGATTTAAGTGATTTGTGATGCATCTTAAAGCTAAGATAATAACATAAAAATGGTTAGAAGACTAGAACTCCCAATTCGAATTATAAATGGGCTAAACATGAATATGAAAAATAGGTCCGAAATCTGTCATAAGTAAAAATATGAAATCTTGGGCTTTTGCATGTTTTGTGATTATTATATGTAATAATTAATGTGAATATTTACTTTATTCATAATTATAAATATTTAACAAATTATTTATGTGTGAGATTTTAGTACGATAATAATTAGAACAGTGAACAAAAATAAATAAGCATAAATATGATAATTGAATAATATTGGCAATGTGATTTCGATCAATGTTATATGAATTAAAGATATTAAATTTTGAATATTTGCTGGAATTTATTGAATTTCTATAATTTTTTATTTTATGCTTTTATTTATTAAATGATTAATTAATATGAAATATATATATATATATATATATATATATATATATATATATATATATATATATATATTTATATATATTGTTATTGATCTATGCACATACATTGGGCTATCAACTCTTGATATGTGTACATCTCATGTATACAAACCCAACTTTGTCTCCAGTACTCATTAATCTTGGCGCAAATCCAGTAAGTTAATAATATCGGTTAAGTCTAACTCATTAATTATGAAATCTAATTTCAATGGTTTTAACATATTCTTATAGAGTAAGCTTAAGGAAACTCAACAATCTTAACTATAGAAGAACTCTAGTTCTCCTCACATTAATAAAAGACGTAAGACTTAATTGTTTATTTAACGAGGGATTTCTCTGTTAAGTCTCACCAAGTTGTTATTTCATGCTTTTATATATCATACATTCATCACATGAATATATAAAGAAAGTTACATTAAATATATGACATGATTATGGACATATTAAAGTCAATCTCTTGAGCCAAAGAGAAATTGACTAGACCTTACCTAGATATATGCATGAATTTACAACTCAAAATAGAAATTAAATTCCTATTTCTAAGTCTACTTGATTATGGTACCACCTCTTTTGCTTCTTGCTCCTTTGTATCTTCATTCTATCCTAATCCTATGTAATCTAATTACATATTTCAAAGTATAGAAAACCACAATTAACATTTGAGGAGAATAGGATGAGAAGAGAAATACATAAGAAAGAAAGAAAGAAAGGTAGGGATACACAGACTCTATTTACCATAAACAAAACAATTCTATGGATGCTCAATCACATTGGGTCTAAATCCATAATCATTCATTATGTCTTTTCATATACCCCTAACATGTATTCTCTAATGCATAAAATAAAAAATGACAATTTTGGATTTCAATTTGTAAATCGATTCAACACTTGAACCGAAATTGTCTACTTGTGTTCTTTCGATTAATTTAATTTTGTATGTCATTTTAAAGTGAAATTTAATATTTAATCATACTAAATTAAATTTCATATTTTCAGAATTAATTTTAAATTAATTCTCCTTAAAATCAGAATATTATGATGTTAAAATTAAACAATTTAATTTTAATATACATACCAATTTCTAGTCATACTAGAATTACAATTGCACAACTTAAATTAATTCAAAATTAATTTCCAAAAATTCTAAAAATTTCCAGAACTTCAATCTTCACTCATCTTTTGGTCAGCTCAAATTCATCAAAATATTTTTGGCACAAGCCAAAATTACTAAGACAAACGAACCAACATACTTAGATGCTCAAAATGACTCATTCGACATCTAGAATTTGTTTTAAAATTTCAAATGTGTGCAAAATAATTTTGGCATGCATCTAATATAAAAATAACGTATTTTTAATCACATAAAAATATTTCAAGGTTCTGAAAATAAAATAAATAAAAACAAAAAAAATAAAACAAAACAGCTCCACCGAGTATGTTAAAACAATATCGTTTTTGTATTTATTTGAAAAATTAATTAAAATAATTTTTAATTAATTATTGGACACTTCCAGAGGCATAAACACATTTTCAATATGTCTAAATAATTTTTTCATAATCAAATTATAAAAAATATAATCAGTCCCATCAATTAAGCAAAACAATAACACATAACAAGGCAATTTTAGGCATTTTTGAAATAAATCCAAAAGTAATTGCTTGAATCACATTTAAATCAATTTTCAATCAAAATAATCATCCTTAATCATCCCATGATCATATTAGAGAAATAAAAATGTGTAAAATATATTTTACAAATTAATTTTAATTTTTCAAAGCCTATTGGTCCAAAATCATCAATAACATGCAATCTCATTGCACTTTCAATTAAAATTAATTTTAATGGAAACAAGGGGGCTCTGATACCATTGTTGGGTTTTGAAGAATGAATCAGATTCATAAATGCAATGGAAAAATAAAATTTTCAAAACCCGAAACAAAAGATCATACTTGTGTCATTAAAACTAATTTATATAAACATAGAGGTTAGAAATTGTACCATATAATTTCTTATTTGTTATTCAAATCCTCAGTTTGTTGGGTTATTACAAACCACAATAATCCACACTAGAATGCCTCTAATGATAATTTACAAGAAGAATGAAAAAATAAACTATCAAAAGAAATGGTTTGAACAAATTCCACGCGAATAATGTTTTTAGTCAAAGCAGGTACATAATAGCAATTATCCAAATTTAATATAAGCCCACTAAGAGGGTCAATACATAGGTTCCTCCAGCTAATGCAGCAACCCTTGCTCCATTTCCAATGTGTAGCTCTGACTCTTCCTTAGTGAGCTGCCTATTGTTCCTTAGGCCCTGCATATTAGTGCATATGTGTGAGCCACAATTGGTATCTAATACCCATATATTATTATCGGAAATAGTATTAATTTCAATGTCAAAAATACCTGAAGTAGATAGGGCATCAGATGCCTTCTTCTTTAAGGACTTCAAGTAAGTCTGTAGTTTCTCTTCCAATGGCCATCCTTGCCACAATGGAAGCATGTCCCCTTTGGAGCAATCTCCTTGGCCTTCTTCTTTGCCATGCCTCCCTTAGCTTCATGAACTTCTTCTTGTTCTAATGGTTCTTCCTTATAGAACTTGAAAAGTCCATCAGCATCACAGCCTTACTGTACTTCTTGACAGATGGCTCAACTGTTTTGAGCAAGTTAATCAACTCAGGAATAGTGGTAGAGATTTAGTTCATCCTATAGTTAAGCATAAAATGTGAATAACTATCAGAAAAACCGGTTAGAATTAAGTCAATACTTAATTCATAGTCCATCACAAATCCCAAGGTGGCCAACCTCTCAATATAGCCATTCATCTTCAATGCATATTGCACTGGAGATGTCCTCTCAACCATCTTAGTGCGAAAGAGCAACCTCAAAGTTTCGAACCTTTCAGAACGTGTTTGCTCATCAAAAAGCTCTCTTGGATGGTATACTATGGAATCAACATCCATAGCCTCATGCTGATTTTGCAACTCAGCTGACATAGTAGCAAGCATAATGCAGCTTGCCATTTCATTGCCATCGAGATTATGGAGTGCCTCATCTAGGAGATAGCCAATCTTTTTGGATTTGAGAACTATTCTCATATTCGTTAGCCAATCCAAAAAATTAGGCCCAGTCAACTTATTTAATTCCATTAGTGATCGCAAATTCACACTTGTCATGATGATGATTCTAGCAACTTAGATGTAAAATAGAACACGTTAGAATGTACATAAAATGCATGTTTATTAGGTTATTAATAAATCGCATTATAACTCCCACTATTTTATTGTGAATCTATAGCCCTCACTATGAACCTGAGAGAACTTATATGGAAGTTCTCCTAGTGGTTCGATATCCAACTAGCTAAGAATAACCTTGAGGCAACTCAACAAGCTATTCTTAGTTTGATTGGTAGGTATCTAATCCATACCAGTTGCATTATTTATGCAACTATCCAATTTTATGCTATCAACTTATTGATGTATGCACATACATTGTGCACATGCATGAATTTACAACCCAAAATAGAAATCAAATTCCTACTTCTAAGTCTTCTTGTTTATGGTACCACCTCCTTTGATTCTTGCTCCTTTGTATCTTCATTATATCCTAATCCTATCTAATCTAATTGCATATTTCAAATTATAGAAAACCTCAATTTACATTTGAGGAGAGTAAGATGAGAAGAGAAATACATAAGAAAGAAAGAGAGGTAAGGACACACATGCCCTATTTACCATAAAAAAATAATTCCATGCATGCTCAATCACATTGGACCTAAGTCCATAATCATCCATCATGTCTTTTCATACACCCCTAACATGCATTCTCTAATGCACAAAATAAAAATGACAATTTTGGATTTCAATTTGTAAATCGATTCAATGCTTTAACCGAAATTGTCTATTTGTATTTTTCGGTTAATTTAATTTTGTATGTCATTTTAATGTCGAATTTAATATTTAATCAAATTAAATTAAATTGCATATTTCTAGAATTAATACAAAATTAATTCTCCTTAAAATCAGAATATTATGATGTTAAAATTAAACAATTTAATTTTAATATACATACCAATTTCTAGTCATACTAGAATTACAATTGCACAACTTAAATTAATTCAAATTAATTTCCAAAACTTCTAAAAATTTCCAGAACTTCAAATCATCATTCTAATCATCATTCTAATTATCTTTAGGTCAGCTCAAGTTCATCAAAATATTTTTGGTAGAAGCCAAAATTACTAAGACAAACGAACCAATACACTTAGACGCTTGAAATGACTCATTCGACTTAGAATTTTATAAAATTTCAAATGCTTGAAAAATAATTTTAGCATGCATCTAACATCAAAATAACATATTTTTAATCACATAAAAAACATTTCAAGGTGCTGAAAATAAAATAAACACACAAAAAAATCAAACATAATAGCCCTACCGGGTATTCTAAAACAGTCCTGCTTTTGTATTTGTTTGAACAATTAATTAAAATAAATTTAATTAATTATGGGATACTTCAAGAGGCATAAATATATTCTCAATATGTATAAATAAAATTTTTCATAATTAAATTACAAGAAAAATATAAACAACCCCATCAATTAAGCCAAACAATAACACATGTTCATAAACAAGACAATTTTAGGAATTTTTGAAATAAATTCGAAATTAATTATTTGAATCACATTCAAATCATTTTTCAATCCAAACAATCATCCTTATTCATCCCATGATCAGATTAAAGAAAGAAAAATGTGTAAAATATATTTTACAAATTAATTTTAATTTTTTAAAATCTATTGATTCAAAATCATTAAAAACATGTGTTGCCCAGATATTGAACCAAGAAGGGGGGGTTGAATTGGAGATTAAAAATTTAACTTTTAAGTGCAAAAATAAAAGTTAAGTTTAGTGGGGATAGAAAAATATGATACAAGAATTTTTATAAAGGTTCGGGTGTTAATAAACCCTACTCCTCTCCCCAATCTCAATTGGGAGTTTCACTAACACACTAAGTGTTACAATGGAGTTTTACAAGCTCACTCTTAACTATGGTGTTTCTAACAATGGATCACACCTAACCCAGAAATCCCTTGTATTTTGATGGCTCACACAATAACCAATTTCTTGTGTTTTACAGACTGACACAAATAACTTTTACCTTATGTTTTAAAGGCTCAAACAAATAACCTCTTTTTGTGTTTTAGAGGCTCACACAACTAACCCTTACAAGTGTTCTACTCTTAATCCCAAAATACCCAAAACTCACTTGAGTAGATGATTACAGAGAGACACACTTACAAATCTATATTGCTCAATAAATGATGAGCAAAAAGATTTTCACAGAGAATAAATGTTTGTTTTGAAAATATCAAATGCACCAAATGGCTTACAACAAGATTTTGATTCAAAATATTTGCTATTCTCTTGTTCTCTTGTTCTCCTTTTTCTCTTCTTGTTCTGGATGCATAAATGACTTGCATTTATACTTCCATAGTAAATTATAGCTGTTAGAATGCATTTAATATGAAACTAGCCCTTGCACCAACCCTTATAATCGCGCCTGACATGTTTCTCTTTCATCATTCACAGTCGTGACTGTTCTTCCAAGCCGTGACTTGAGTGGTGACCTTGGTTGTGAAGCATTCTAGAAGGTTTTGAAGTGTTTGTTCATAGGCGTGACATTTTATCTTCACAGGCGTGACATCCTTCCAAGCTGTGGTCCAAGTGGTAACTTTAATCGTGAAGCTCTCTGGAAGAATTTGTCATGTCTTCTCATGGGCGTGACATTTATTCACGGGCATGACTGAAATGTTCATTCACGGTTGCTATCATTCTTCATGGACGTGAACTTTAAATGTTGGATTGTTGGCGCTAAGCTTTATCACGGGCGTGACATATAAGGTCACAGGCGTGAACATGTTATTTCTTCAATTTTATCTTTTTAAGATTAATATTCCATTCTCCATTCTTTCTATCATATTCAATACCCTATTCAATGGACTTAGAAAGCAAGTATGTTAAATACATTATTGCTATTTTATTTGTTAGCATCAAAATGACAGAAATACCCCTCAAGGTTCAACAATCTCCCTCTTTTTGATGGTGACAAATAATCTAGCAATATGTGCTTTTGAGAAGTCTCCCCCTCAAAAGATTCTTAGGATAAAAAATGTTGAAGTGCAAGAATTGTAAAAAATGATGAAGTGTAGCATCAAAATATACTTCTTAGTTTTAAGTATATGCAAGTTATATGCAAAGTATATCCAAAAGTTTCTTTAAAGCATTATGTATATGCAAGTTATATGCAAAGTATATCCAAAAGTTTCTTTAAAGAATTATGTATATGCAAGTTATATGCAAAGTATATCCAATGTATACCAAAAGTTTCTTTGAAGCAAGTTAAGTTTATTTATGGTATATTTAGAGTATATCATGTGCATATTCATTCATGTAACTTGCATCAAGGTATATGCAAAGTATATTTAAGATATATTTAAGGTGTATAAAGCTCATTTGCATAATTGCATATTCATTTTGATTCAAAATTAAGTATTGCACTTAACTTTAAACAATATATTGCTAGGTTCTCCCCCTTTTTTCATCAACAAAAAGAATATCAAAAAGATAAAACATAATGGAAAACAAAAGCAAATATATTAATATAGAAAAAACCAAATACAAGAGTAATTAAAATTCTGAAAGGAAATTGGAATTTCCTATAACAAACAAGCTAGAAACAAACATAACATCTAGCCGGACATCCTATCTCTAAGGCGAGCAGCTTCCACATCGAGGCTGTCTATGCGAGACTCCATGAAATCCTTGAGGTTCTCTAACCTCTCATCCATCAAAGCCTGAATTTGCTCAAACCATGGTGCCAAGAGGTCAACCACTTGCTGAGCCAAGTTTGGTGTAGAGATAGAGGATTGTTCTATTTCCTGCTCAACCTCTAGAGGTGCCACCTTAACTCGAGCCCTCTTCCTCTACTGGATTCCTTGGAGGCTAGCTTTGAAGTTCTCCTAGTCATTATCCCCCCAAATGATTTCACCAGCAGTGTTGGTGAAGTGGTAGTAAATGTTATTCTCAAACACTATACAAACAGTCGCTCCCATCTTGATGAAAGACTCGACGTCTAGTCGATCTCAAGGATGCCCTAAGATGAGGTTGAAGTGATGTTCATCCAGCTTCAAGTATCCGAGCTTCAAGGCGATGTGAGTAACGTACCCACCAATCAGAATGTCTCCAGAGGGCTTGGTGGCAATTGATAAAAAATGGTTTGCAAACCATCGATATAAAGCCACTATGAGGCCTCTTCGGGCCATTTCCAGGAGAAAGAGCTCTGACTTCCTGATTGTGCCATTGTTGTATCCTCTAGCAAAGATGCTATAGGTCAGAAACCTATGCAAATACTTGTGCACTGGGGATCGAAGATAAGTGCTCTTCATTTTTTTAACATCCCAGCTGCAATCAAGACCGAAGTGAATCCATGCCTGAGTAGCATAGAACTCCACTTCACTATCATTCAGGATGCCATCAGAGGGAAGGTTGAACAAATCTCCAAACTCTGTGGTAGAGAGGGTGTTCGGATGCTTGCTAATTTGGAACTTCACCGTGCCAGTAAGAGATACTTGCAAAGTGGTAAGAAAATCTAAGGTTGGCTCCCTTAGATTTGGTTGATGAATATCAACAAATTTCTTCAGATGACAGGCCTAGAGTTGTTTTCTCATGGTTGTCTCGAGGCCGAGGGTATGAACGGTTTGCCACTCAAATGTTCTAGAGGAAAGGAGTGGCCTTTTCTTGAGCACTAAGTATCTAGGATGGCAATGCTCTGGAATGATGTTTATAAGGTAATTCGTATACCTTCTTGGAGCATGAGACTTCTTCCTAGTACCCTTGGAGGAACCGGTTTCCATTTTGATTGAAAGAATAAACTTTTGAAGAGTGAAAAAATTTGACAGAAATTTTGAGTAAACCCTAAGGTGATATGATTTCTGATGATGGAAGTGGTTTTTGAAGATATTTATATATGGAATTAGTGGCTAGGGGGGCCGGAATCTTCAAAATGACATTCAATAGTGATAAATGAGAGAAGTTGAAGAGTTGGAATGGGAGAAATAATGGCAGAAATGTTATATAGCTGACATCCTCACGGGCATGAAATACTTAGTCACGGGTGTGAAGTGTCGTGTTCACGGTTTGCTGAAGAGATGCTCTACCCATGAAGAGAGGCATGAAATTGATCACGGTCATGATATTTAAAGGTCACGGGTGTGAATGATGAATTATCACGGTGGTGACAAATGAGTCACGAACGTGAAGTGTTAAACTTCACTACTTATGATCGTTAAGCAAAGCGTGAATGCTTTTGTAAGTTTTTGGTGGAAATGTTCACGATCGTGAAAAAACATCACAGGAATGAACAAAGGGTTTCATGGGGGTGAATGAAAAAGGTTGTAGTCGTGAAACATAGTCTTCACCACTTTAAGCCATGAATCATGTCGTGAAAGCTACTAGTTCTTTTGGTGATTTAGTTCACAATCATGAACATATGTCATGGGCGTGAATTGCCTAAAATTATCGTTAAATAAAATTAAGTCTAAAACAAGACTAAAGCATTTCTAGGAAGATTCTATCCCTTATAACATATATTTCCATCACATTAGCTACCTTATATCTTGTAAGACGAGACAAAAACAAGATTATCAATTAAGGTTTGGCAATTTGGCAATCACAAAGTTAATCCATCAATCATACCAAGCTCACTTTTTATGAAGTTAAATCTTTCCTCATTTAGAGACTTAGTGAAGATATCTGCCAATTAATTGTCTATGGTTATAAATTCCAATACAACATCTCCATTTTGAACATGATCTCTAATAAAACAGTGTCTAATGTCAATATGCTTACTTCTAGAATGTTGAATGGGATTCTTAGAGAGATTTATTGCACTTGTATTGTCACATCTAATAGGTATATGGTTCATACTATGACCATAATCCTTAAGTTGTTGTTTCATTCAAATGATTTGTGTACAACAACATCCTGCTGCTACATATTCCACTTCAGCTGTAGAAAGAGCAATTGAAACTCGTTTCTTGCTAAACCAAGAAACTAAGAACTCTCTAATAAAGTGACGAGTACCTGAAATACTTTTTCTATCTAAAATACTACCAGCATAATCAGCATCTGAATATCCTACAATGTAAAAGGATGAATTTCTAGGATACCACAAATCTAGATGCAATGAGCCATGTAAATATTTTAGAATTCTTTTTACTGCATTTAAATGAAACACTTTTGGACATGATTGAAAGCTTGCAAATAAGCATACATTATACATTATGTCGGGTCTAAAAGTGATCCGATCATACCTGTACAGAGCTTTTCATTAATGCTCTTACCCTTTTCATCCTTGTCCAATTTTGTTGATGTGTTCATTAGAGTCTTGGCATTCTTGCATCCTTCCATTCCAAATTTCTTAAGTAAGTCTTTGGCATATTTGGATTGGTTGATGAATATGCCTTCATTTCCTTGTTTTATTTGTAGACCAAAGAAATATTTTAGCTCACCCATCATGTTCATTTCGAGTTCTCTAGTCATACACTTAGCAAATTCTTGATAAAGCAATTCATTAGTATACCCAAATATGATATCATCAACATAAATTTGAACAATTAGAATATCATGCTTATGCTTTTTAGTGAATAATGTTGTGTCAACATTCCCTTTTGTAAAGCTATTTTCTAAAAGAAAAGAACTTAGTCTTTCATACCAAGCTCTTGGGGCTTGTTTCAAACCATATAAAGCTTTTGAAAGTTTAAAAACATGATATGGCAAATCATAGCTTTCAAAACTTGGTGGTTGTTCTACATAAAATTCTTATTCTATATAACCATTTAAAAAGGCACTTTTTACATCCATTTGAAAAAGTTTGAAATTCATATGGCATGCATATGCTAAAAGTATTCTTATGGCTTCTAATCTAGCTACATGAGCATAGGTCTCATCATAATCTATTCCTTCTTCCTGATTATACCCTTTTGCAACCAATCTAGCCTTATTCCTAGTTATTTAACCTTGTTCATCTAGTTTATTTCTAAACACCCATTTGCTACCTATAATTTGATGATCTTTGGGTCTAGGTACTAAGGTCCATACCTTACTTCTCTCAAATTAGTTGAGTTCTTCTTGCATTGCAATCACCCAACTTTCATCATTAAAAGCCTCATCAATATTTTTAGGCTCAATTTGAGAAATAAAAGCAAGGTCAGAGGCTAAATATTTGAAATGAGATCTAGTACTTTCTCCCTTTGAAGGATCACCAATGATTTGCTCTTTGGGGTGATCTTTTGTCAATCTCCATTCTTTTGGGAGCTCTTGCCTGTTTTCTTCTTGAGCTTGAGGTACATAATCATCTTGATGTGAATCTTCTTGATCATTTTCTTCTTTTCCATTTTCAAGATCAAGTCTTTCCATGGTACTTACAACATCATTAAGAGCACTACCTTTCACAAGATCAAGTCTACTAGATTCATTAAAAACAACATGAATAGATTCTTCAATAGTTAATGACCTTTTATTAAATACTCTATATGCTTTCCTAGTTGTAAAGTATCCTAAAAAGATACCTTCATCAGATTTAGAGGCAAAGTTTCCAAGGTTGTCCTTAGTATTCAATATGAAGCACTTACATCCAAATACTCTAAAGTATGATATCAAGGGCTTTATTCCATTCCATAGCTCAAATGAGGTTTTGTTTAGAAGATGTCTTTTGAAAACTCGATTTGAAATATAACAAGCAGTATTTGTGGTTTCTGCCCAAAAGTAAGTTGGTAAACCATACTTATTGAGCATTGTTTTAGCCATTTCAATTAAAGTTCGATTTTTCCTTTCAACTACCCCATTTTGTTGAGGTGTCCTAAGAGATGAAAAATTCTGCGAAATGCCATGTTCAAGACAAAAACTTTCAAAGTTTTCATTTTCAAATTCTTTGCCATGGTCACTTCTTATTTTTGAAATGAAATATCCTTTTTCATTTTGAACTCTTTTAGCAAAGTTTTTGAAATTTTCAAAAGCATCACTCTTTTGAGCTAAGAAAATTACCCAAGTAAATCTAGAGTAATCATCTACGATGACAAAGGCATAATGTTTACCTCCTAAGCTTGCAATTCTAGTAGGTCCAAATAAATCTAAATGCAGGAGTTGTAGAGGTTTTGAGGTACTTACTATGTTTTTGGCTTTGAAAGATGACTTGTGTTGCTTCTCTCTTTGGCAAGGTTCACATGTCTTGTCTTTTTCAAATTTGACTTTTGGCAGTCCCTTTACTAGTTCTCCTGTGCTGAGGCTTTGAATTAAGTCCATGTTCGCATGACCAAGCCTTCTATCCACAACCAAGATTCATCACTATTAGACACAAGACACTTAGAGGAATGGTTAGATATTTCGTGTAAGTCTATTATGTAAGTGTTGACATCTCTATTTCCTTTAAATATCTCTTGACCATCAATAGAGGTTGCAAGACATTTGTTGGAAGTAAACGTTACTTTATTTCCTTTATCACATAATTGACTTACACTCAACAAGTTTTGTTTCAAACAATCAACAAGTAAGACATCTTTAATAAAAGTAGTACCATTTGTACCAATACAACCAATGCTAATTACCTTACCCTTAGCATTGTTTCCAAAGGTAACTTTACCTCCATCAATACTTTTGATTTCATTGAAGAGTTCTTTGTCTCCTATCATATGCCTTGAGCATCCACTGTCTACTAGCCAATCATTTTTGTTTATTGTGGACTTAAGGCATACCTATAGAATCACAATTCAAGTATAATTTTTAGGTACCTAAATGAGATTGGGTCCTTGGGGGTTAGCACATGAAGGTTCCCAATGAGCCTTCCTTATCCAGCAATATTTATTTATGTGACCAATTTTCATACAATAATTACACTATTTTGGTCTAAAATTGCTTTTTGGTCTTACAATGTATTTGAATGCCATAATTCTATTAGACTGAATTTGAGAACAATGGCATGTACAATCATGATTAATTTGTGCTTTTCTAGATGCATGCTTCTTATACATTAAGGCATGACTAGTCTTTTGAGGTTTCTTTCTTAGGCTTACCACTCCTTGATTATTCCTTTTATGTGTAGAAGGTTTAGTGTACTTATTCCTTGGTGTTGTTCCAGCAAGTGTGGAGATATGAGGTCTTGACTTAACAAAAATAGTTTTGTGAGAAGATGATGATGTGCTCTTAAATTCTAAACCGTGTCTAATTAAAGGTGGTCTTTGAGACACAATGAGAGTATCTAAACTCTCTTTTCCTTTGTGAAATTTTGAAATGGAATTTCTAAGTTCCTAAGCTTCATTTTTTAAAGTATTATTCTCTTTAAAACAAGGATTTAGTTGAGGGTCTTGAAGAGTATTCATCTAATGACTTTTGAAGAGATTCATTAGATGATTTAAGCTTAAAGTTCTCCTTTTCTAAAGCATCCATTTTGTTTTTTAAATTAGAAATGTTATTCTTATAAGTATTGAATTTACTCCTATATTTTTCTAATTCTAGATTCAATTCTTCTATTAGGCTTTGTTCATCATCATCATCATCACTATTGCTATCATTATCACTACTATCATTATTGAAAGAGTATGAGTGTAGTGATCTTACCTTATCCGAGATGTGATCCTCTATAGCCATGAAGCATAGGTTGACCTTTTCCCTTTCATTGTCATCTTTTTCACTTGAAGAGCTTTCGTCATCCCATTTGGCTTTGTGACCCTTCTCCCCATTGTCTCTTTGGTATTTGCTCTTATGCTTCTTGAGCCTTGGACATTCCAGTTTAATATGCCCTTTCTTTCCATATTCATAGCACTTTACCTCTTCTTTACTTCTTTGTCCATCATTAGAAATTTGTTTGAGGTTTCTTTGCTTGAATTTTCTAGAGTTGCTCATTTTCTTCTCAATAATTCTTTTCAACCTTCTTGAGAGCATAACAATGTCCTCATTCTTATCATCACTAATTTCTTAATCATCTTCAACTTCTTTTTTAGATTTTGAAGTAGAGGCTTTTAGTGCTAGAGGCTTTCTTTTTTCTGCCTTTGCTTCAAGCTTTCTATCTCTTTTCACTGTCATTTCATGTGTGAGAAGTTTGCCAATAAGCACATCAGTATTCATGATGCTCATGTATTTATTTGCTTCTTTTATACCGGCAACTCTTGAACCGTAATCTTTGAGAGGAAGACTTTTTAGGATTTTGTTATTTACATCTTCCAAGCTCAGGTGCTTCCTAAGTTTTCTCATTCTATTTATGATAGCTAGAAGACGGTTGGTCATGTCAGTGATTGACTCATTGGATTTCATCTTGAAGAGCTCATATTCTGAAGTAAAAAGTTGAATATTCTTAGATTTAACTTGCTTTGTTCCTTCATGATAGTTTTCCAATGTTTTTCATATGCTGTAAGCTATTGAGCAGTGTTGTATTCTGCCACATTCTTCAATGGATAATGAGCTTGAGAGAATTGTCATTGCCTTCTTGTTTTTGAAGTTTGCTCTTCCTTGAGGCTCTGTCCAATCATCTCTTGATAAGATTTCTTCTTCACCATCAGCTCCTCTTCTAGTTGATGGTGTCCATTCTTTTCGAACACTATCTCAGACTTCAGTTCCTTCATTATCCAGATATGTATCCATCTGAAACTTCCAATGAGCAAAATTTTCTCCATCAAAGTAAGGATTGAGACCTTGGAATCCTTCATTGGCCATATCTTGATCTTTACTAGCGTTGTTTAGGCTTCGATGCTAGATGAAGCTCTGATACCAATTGTTGCCCAGATATTGAACCAAGAAGGGAGGGTTGAATTGGAGATTAAAAATTTAAATTTTAAGTGCGAATATAAAAGTTAAGTTTAGTGGGGATTGAAAAATATGACACAAGGATTTTTATAGAGGTTCAGGTGTTAACAAACCCTACTCCTCTCCCCAATCTCAATTGGGAGTTTCACTAACACACTAAGTGTTACAATGGAGTTTTACAAGCTCACTCCCAACTATGGTGTGTCTAACAATGGATCACACCTAACCCATAAATTCCTTGTGTTTTGATAGCTCACACAATAACCAATCCTTGTGTTTTACAGGCTCACATAATTAACCTTTACCTTGTGTTTTAAAGGCTCACACAAATAACCTTTCTTTGTGTTTTAGAGGCTCACACAACTAACCCTTACAAGTGTTATACTCTTAAACCTATAATACCCAAAACTCATTTGAGTAGATGATTACAGAGAGACACACTTACAAATCTATATTGATCAATAAATGATGAGCAAAAATATTTTCACAGAGAATAAATGTTTGTTTTGAAAATATCAAATGCACAAAATGGCTTACAATAAGATTTTGATTCAAAATATTTGTTATTCTCTTGTTCTCTTGTTCTTCTTTTTCCCTTTTTATTCTCGATGCATAAATGACTTGCATTTATACTTCCATAGTAAATTATAGCCGTTAGAATGCATTTATTATGAAACTCACCATTGCACTAACCCTTATAATCGCGCTTCACATGTTTCTTTTTCATCTTTCACAGTCATGACTATGTGTGTCACGGTCGTGACTATTTTTCCAAGCCGTGACTTGAGTGGTGACCTTGGTCGTGAAGCATTCTGGAAGGTTTTGAAGTGTTTGTTCACGGGCATGACATTTTATCTTCACTGGCGTGACATCCTTCCAAGCCGTGGTCCAAGTGGTGACTTTGGTCATGAAGCTATCTGGAAGAATTTGTCATATCTTCTCACGGGCGTGACATTTATTCACGGGCGTGACTGAAATGTTCATTCATGGTTGCTATCATTCTTCATGGCCGTGAACTTTAAATGTTGGATTGTTGGCGCTAAGCTTCATCATGGGCATGACATATAAGGTCATGGGCATGAACATGCCATTTCTTCAATTTTATCTTTTTAAGATTAATCTTCTATTCTCCATTCTTGCTATCATATTCCATACCCTGTTCAATAGACTTAGAAACCAAATATGTTAAATACATTATTGCTATTTTATTTGTTATCATCAAAATGATGAAAATACCCCTCAAGGTTCAACAACATGCAATCCCATTGTACTTTCAATTAAAATTAATTTTAATTGACAAAAGGGGGATCTGATACTAATGTTGGGTTTTGAAGAATGAATTAGATTCATAAATGCAGCAGAAAAACAAAAATTTTAAAATATGAAATAAAAGATCTTACTTGTGTCATTAAAACTAATTTATATAAATATAGAGGTTAGAAATTATACCTTCTAATTTCTTATTTTTGTTTTTCAAATTCCCACTTTGTTGGGTTGTAGCAAACCACAACAATCCAAATTAGGATGTCTCTAATGATAATCCACGTGAAGAATGAAGAAGAAACTATCAAAAGAAATGGTTTGAACAAATTCAAAGTGTTAGCTTCGAAAGTGTTCTTGAGAGAATTTTGTTGTCTTCAAAATATTTTTTTTTACAAAAAATATTTTCATGTCTATTTTCTACCATTTGATGTCTTTTCTATTTGAATCAAATTTAAAGAAAAGATGAAAAGTCAAAAATGGAGAAAAGGGAAATAAATGAATAGTAATTGGCCATAATTGGCCTAATTAAAGCCAAATTCACCTGTTGGCCAACGGGAGGGGGGCAGCAGCATGTTGTGCCTATTGTGGGCTTCTGCTGGGCAGCCCAGCTAGCCCGCTAGATAGGTCAATAGCTTGCCTAGCCCATGCAGGCCCGTGCAGCCCATACTTACCTGTGACCCTTCCGAGTGATTTTTTTCGTGCGATCTCATTGCGATCCATCCCGAAAAATTCTCTCATATTTTTGATCATATCAAAAATTGTTTTACTCATTCTACATATCTTCAATGCGTGTGAGCCATTAGGTTCCCAAGTTATGTTGGCCACTTAAATTAACAATTAATTTAAGCAAGTCATAAGCGGTATCTAGCAACACATCATGACTCCCAATTGACCGAAAAGTCAGTGGTTTGACTACGAACCTTTCCATAGACAATTTATGTGCAATTATTCATTTCATCATTCTATACCCCACTTGGTTCAGAGTATAAACATGTGTCAACTCCCTCTAGACTAACTACATCACATTTAGTCCAAGTAATGTTAGTTCTTGTCCCTGAGGCTCATTACTCTATTAGATATATCATTGAAGACTATCTTTATGACATTTCCACTCCAGCCAGAGATTCCTGAGTAATGACCACGACAAGAGGCCATTGGTATACACTCCTTCTATCAGGAATGGTCAATCCTTTGTTGGTTACCCAATTACCTTCGAATACTTCAAGTTGTATCCAATCACCATGCTATGACCAACCTCCCTGAGGCAACAAGGAATAGTGTCAAAATATAGAATCAATATTCATGATATCCTTGAGTACCTCAAGTTTAAGGGTACTTGCACCATTGCTATGATGAGACTATCATTGACATTTGAATAGATTATTCATATGATTGTCTCATAGTTGGTCATCCAATGTACTTAGTTACACTTAGCAAGCATCCACATGTTAACTCTAAACATGTCATGTTTTTATATTATCAGATCTACTGCTCGATCCAATCAAGGAGTGTAACATGTGCTAGTCTGTCTGAATTAATAATGTCTCGTCTCATTAATCCTATGACTAGGGATAATTTTGATACTAACATAATTACACAAGATAAAAATCTTGATATCATGACCTCATCATGATTTCCTTCATGCTATGTTATGTATCAAAGACTTCATTAATTTATTTAAGATCATTTATCAATTCATATATCAAATAAACATCAAATTAATGAAAAAACCTTTTATTAATGAAATAAATTTATACAAAAAGTGCTAAAGGTGATTTTGTAACGCCCACTAATTAAAGTTTAATTAGAATAAGTATGTGGTATAAATAGGAAAAACCTGATAGATAATAGAGATTAAAATAGATGTAATAGTTGATTAAATTAGAAATTAAAATAAATTAAATTGATAGATATGATAAATTTGATTAAATTAGACCACCTAATTATATTGTATTTTTAGTAAAATAAATAAATAAAATAAAAATAAATAAATAATAAAATTAAAAAAAAAAAAAGGAAAAAAGAGTGAACAGTAAAATAGTGGATAGCAAAAAAAAAAGATATGAAAATGGGAGAAGGGAGGGGGAGGAGAAAGTCAATTAAGACTTTGCCCCATTTTCTTCCAACTTCAACTCTTTTCTTCTTATCATCATCATCCCTTTCCTTCTTCCATATCACAGCTCAAATTCTTCATCATCCCCTTCATGATTTGTAAGAAAAGTCACTCCAAATAAATCTGATCTTAGCAAGTAATATATTTCCCATTATTATTGTGTTATTATAGCTTTTAAGATTATGCTTCTACAGTGTATTTTGTTCTATTTTTGAGTATCCTATGAACCGAATTTGAAGAGCTTTTAAACATAAAAGTTTTTCATTTATGTCTTTTGTATCTATTTTTCACATTTTATGAAATGATTTGGAGTATATGAAGAGAAATTGTCATTTGAGTGAGACAAGTCCTTGGAAGAGTATCAATAGGATACTCCACAATTTTTGCCCAATTTGGTCATCTTAAGGGCTGAAGCTGAGGTTTTATAAAACAGTTGTAGAATGTTGCATTTAGGTCTCTGACAAATTTCGTATAAATATATCTTGTGTAGGTTGAGTTATAGTGAAATGAACTATAGTTATTCCTTGATCGAGTTGTGTTCTGGTATTTGTGCATATCTAGCAAATTTGTGTTCCTTTTTGAGCTTCTTAAAGATTGAATTAGCCAATGTTCAAAACATAAAAGTTTTATTTCTATGTCTTAGCTAAGTTCTTGTGCAAGTCTCACCTTAATATTTTATTTATTTAGTGAGTTATGAGCTAAATAATTGAACTGGTCAGGTTGGTACTTTATGCTGAACTTGTTATAGATTATCTAGTATTTGAGGACCTTAGAAACAACATTTGGAATGGTAGAAAACATGACAAATGTTCCCAATTACCTTTTCTAAATTTTTAGAAAGTTTGGTAACAAAAAAGGTACACATTGAAATATTTGAATTTTTAAATATGGTACCCTGAAACTGCATAAGGGTAGAAAACAGTGCAAAATTTAAAATTATACCAAAACTTATGTAATAGTTTAAAAGTTCTGAAATTTTAGTATGTTTTAGTCTTACATGTTAAATTTAATTAGAACTAAGAATCATATAAATTGGATAATTGTAGAAAAAGTTATTATTTCAATAGTCCTAAGACGTCCTATTCCAACTTAAAAGAAATTGTAGTTATTTATTTAAACTATATTAAGAATAAATATTTTATCAATGTATTAATTTTTTATATTTTCCAATTAGGATCCCGACAAGAAGAAGAACAATAAAAGTGAACATGCTCTGAGTTTTTATTTGGAAAAGAAAAAGATTATCGAGGTTTGTACATATATGTATTTTGGTTTGCCCCTGTGAATGATTGTGTGCGCATGACATGAATTATTTGTCACAATGATGAAATTTTATATTATGGAATGTTTTAAAATTATAGAAATGTTATTAACTATGAACTTAACAATATGCTAATATTTGATAAAATATCATGCTATTACATAGTATTGAAATAAATTATGAGTATATGATTATGTTAATATGAAATAAGTATTGGTTATAGAAACAAGTAATTAATGTTGTTAATTGCCAATTTCTCTACCTGATGATTGACATAGGATAGATGGTGCACCATTATGGGAAAGTTATGGTACCGATGTGGATATGATTTAGGGACAGGGTGGCTTAAGCTATAGGAGCGCCCCTGATCCTGATTACACACAAATGACATGATTATACCATGATTTTGTTTGACACATGCATTTGTGTGACTGCCTGGGGAAAACTTTAATACTTATATGTATCACTAAGCTAGAGATAGCTTAGTTTGGATTCTTCTCACGCATGAATTGGAACTGTTTCTAGTAGATAGTGAAGTTGATCAAGAAGAAATCTAAGCGCATATCAGTGGAGGCACAAAAGACGTAGTTAGAGGGTTGGTTACCTATTATGTTTCTTTTAGTTTGACCATGTATATGGTTGTGGTAGATGTGACATCCCGCCTATATAATAGGAATAATCCTATTACATTAGTGGAATGACACAGACAATCTAAATGAAACTAGCCTGAATTTAAAATTTTTATTTAATAACTAAATTGACATTTTTTTTAATATTCGAATATACATATGGATTCAATTATCAAATACATCATCATGTTAAATAAATTTTATACTTCATTATGACTATCGAAATTAATGGCTTTTACCTTACATCTAACTATATAGATATAATAGCAAAATACAAAATATGTTCTTAACTATATATAAGACATGTCTAACAAACCTGTATGCATGATAATGAAGAAAATGCAAAAATAATATGCATATAACCCTCAACCAGTTCTGACGTGTCTCCTCTAGTATGGGCTTGTACTTCCTCTATCAACTTCACAGTTTACTACTTGCAAGCTCCAATTTCTACGCGGGAAAAACTCATGCTAAACCATTTCTAGCTTAGTGGTACATATAAGCATTTAAGTTTTCCTATGCAGTCACACAAACGTGGGTCATAATAATCATGATATAATTTAAAAAAATCATTGCATCAAATTTGGAAAATATTATAATAAAATAAAATTTATCTTTTATTATATCATCATTATATTTGTATCAGGACATGAACTGTATATAATCAACCATATGTAATATATAAAATATTAATCATTCTACCTCATCTCATGTTTCCATAACTCATTTTAATTTAATTGATTTCCCTAAAATTATAATTGTTTAGTTAACTCAAATCTCAATGCATATAAGCATAAATATTTTTAACATACAGTTACCAAAATGCATGGTAGATAATTCATAATACAGTATACAATATTACAACATATATTATATAGGGACAACCACATGATTATACAATATTACCAAATTCATTGATAATATATATATATATATATATATATATATATATATATATAACTCAATTATAAATTTAGCTTACCTTAATAAATATTTATAATTCATGCTATTTCACACATTTTATCTTTCAACATAAACATGTATGTCTTTTAATTAATTTATATATAATGTTTTAATATAAATAGCCCAAATCTCATTCCCGAACTGTCCGGATATAAGGCGTATAGTAAGGTCGCTCTCGGAGCTTAAGCACCCTACTCACTATAGTCTTAAGTCAAGAGCGCTCACTGAGCTTGTCTCATGACCGAGTATAATCACATCATATGTGTACAATTAGGATAGGGGTGCTCTCAGAGCTAATACCACCCTGTTCCTAAACCATATCAATATCAGTACCGTAATGCCCTCGCAATGGTGCACCATCTATCCCTAATTAGTCCACAAGTTGAGAACTGGGCAATTAATGTTATTACTTATTTATTTTCTTTATATATTAATTTACTGGAATCAATATTCCCATTACATTTATAATGAAAATATGATTATAAAATTTTAAAATCATATAATCATATGATATTCCATTATATATAACCATTTAAGTAATATTAACATACTTTAATTAGTTTTCTATACAATCAAAGCTAACAAATCTTTTAATACAAAACCAAAATTCATAATAACTTTATGAGTCCAAGTATGCCATATAACCTCTCTTTTCATATCAAATACATATGTAATATATGACTTTCTAACTTCACTCTTTATTGTCCTAATTTTTCAATAATTACCATTAATAATTATCTCATTTTTAATCAATCATATACTAATCTATATTGAAAAATATATTATGTTACATATTGTAAACCAAAATTTTCTACATTTTATCAATCAGTTATTCATCCATATGTCTATACATGCATTAACTTGAAATTGCATTAGTTAAGCACTCAATTCATTTCATATTTACACATTTTAATACATTATTCAAATATGCCACTTATTCAATTAACATACAAGCATGGAACAAGGCAAACTAAAATGCATATATGTACAAAACTCAGTGAATTTTTCCAAAATCTAAAATTTGGAGCTTGTCTAATTTTATTGCTCTTCTTATTTTTGAGACCCTAATTCAAAAATATAAGTAATTAATACATTGATAAAATATTTATTCTTAATATAGTTTAAATAAATAACTGCAATTTCTTTAAGCTGGAACAAGACCTTTTAGGACTATTAGATCAATAACATTTTCTACACTTAACCAATTTATATGATTCTTGATCCTGATTAAATATAACATCTAAAACTAAAACATACTAAAATTTCAGAATTATTGAACAATTACACGATTTTGGGTATATTTTTAAATGTTGCTCTGATCTCTGCCCTTAGGCAGTTTCGGGGTACCATATTTAAAAATTCATATCTTTCAATGTGTAGCTTAAATTATTATGAAACTTTTTATACAGTTATATAAGATACATTGAAACATTTTTCATGTTTAACTAATTTCCAGATTCGGTCTCTAATATTCTCCAATACTAGAGGATCTATAACTGGTTTAACATAGAGTATCAATCCGACCAGTTCAATTGTTCAACACATAACTTATAAAATACATGACCTTTTAAGGTGAAACTTTCACATAAATTTTGATAAGACATAGGAGTAAAACTTTTAATTTTTGTACTTTGGCTAATGTGATCTAACAATAGGTGAAATATAAGGACGTAGTTACTGAAGCTGCACAGGTATATGAAATCAGCTCAATCAAGGAACAGTCATAGTTCATTTTAGAATAACTCAACCTACACAAGAGCAATTTATACAAAATGTTGCAGAGACCTAAATAACATATATACCTACAACTTTAATGTTTTATAAAACCTCATATTAAGCCACTAAGATGATCAAGTTTTACAAAATCCGTAGGTTATTTAGTTGATATGCCTCCCTAAATCAGTTTCACCCCAATGACCATTTCTCTTCATATACTCCAAATCATTCCATAAAATTTGGCAGAACGATACACAAGACATAGATGAACAATTTTATGTTTAACACTTCCTCAAATTCGATTCACAAGATAATCAAAAATAGAGTGCAATATTCTGTAAAAATATAACCTAAAGAGTTCTAATAACACAATAATAATGGAAAAAATATTTCTTACCAAGATCATATTTATTTGGACTAATTTTTGATGCACATTTTGAAGAAGATGATGAATAATTTGAGCTATGATATGGAGGAAGGAAAATGGATGAAGAAGAAGGAGAAGAGATGAAGTTGGAAGAAATGGGGCAAAGTCAATTGACTTTCCCCTCCTCCTCTTCTCACGATTTTAGTCTTCTTTTTTCTTTTTTTTTTTTTGCTGTGTGTTTTTTACTGTTCACTTTATTTTTTTTTAAAAAAAAATTATTATTATTATTATTATTATTATTATTATTATTATTATTATTATTATTATTATTATTATTATCATCATCATCATCTTCATATACTTACTTATATCTAGTCTTTTTAAATTTTGACCAAAAAATATAATTTAATTATGTGGTCTAATTTAATCAAATTTATATTATCTATCAATTTAATTTATTTTAATTTCTAATTTAGTCATTTATTCAGTTTATTTAAATTTTTATATCTACCATGTGTTTTCTATATATACCACATACTTATTATAATTTAGACTAATTAGTGGGCGTTACAGTAGACATGTCTCATATGTTAATATTGTATATGTAAATAATTATGTAAGATAATCGAGTGTTATATGTGTATACAACATAATGATAAATATATATTGTTAATTAGAACGACTTGCCTAAACCAATATAAATAAATACATTAAGTTTTAATTCGAACAGATTTATCGAGTTAAGCTTGTGACATCCTTCTTATATATATGGGATTATCCCTAATATATAAGTGGGGCATCACATTAATGGTATCAGAGCAGGTTTAGCCGTTTCTAGGCCTATGTGGGAAAAGAGATATTAGGCATAAATATACATTTGTCTCATATAATTCTGATATGGGATTTCGTCTTGGCGACTTATAGGATTGTAGGAAGATGTCTCCGAATGAAAAGGATATGGCTGAGAGTCCTGGCTCTCCTGATATTGATACTCCTCATCAGCATAGTGCAGTGAGCGTGCAAAGGCAAAATGCTGCTCCAAATCCCCCACCGCAGGCAGCAGAACAGATTGATCCTGGTCAAAATCCATTTATACAATAAATGACTGGATTATTCCAACAGATGGTATGAGTCATTCCTCAGCCTACCCTAGTGCCACCACCTAAACCAAAAGTAATAATTGATAAGCTTCATAAATATAGGGTTTCAGATTTATATGGTAAGAAAGATGAGGATCCAGCTATAGCTGAGTAGTGGTTAGAAAAGACTGAAAGAATTTTTAAAGAGTTACAAGTGGAAGCATATGACAAAGCTGGATTTGCTACTTCTCTACTCTAAGAGGAGGCATATGGTTGGTGGAAATCAGTTCTTACTAAGCCAGATATGGTGGAACCGGTCTCATGGGATTCCTTTCTCTCTGAATTCAAAGAGCAATATATCCCGTTGATCTATATTGATGAGAAAAAGAAAAATTTCATGAATCTCAAGTAAGGTAAAATGTCAGTGACTATGTATCAGTGGGATTTTACCAGACTGAGCGATTATGCCCCTAAATTAGTTGCAAATGAAAGAGATAAATGTAGAATATTTGAAGATGGCCTTAATGAAGAGGTTGGAGATATTGTGATTTTTCTTCAGCATAACAAATTTTCTCAGTTAGTTTTTGCAGCACTTAGCTTTGAAAAAAGGAAAAAGAGGAAAATGGAAGAATCTTTTAAAAAGTTAGATACTCTTGAGGCTCAATTCACTAGGAAGAAGAGTCATTTATTTACTAGCCGTTCACAGAATAGAGGACAGGGAAAGGGTCCTAGCTAATCACAAATAGGGTCTTTTAGGAGGGGATCGCCCTCTAAGGCACCTTCTACTACAACCAGTTCACAACCTCAAGTTGGCAAGGAAGCTACACCAATATGTACCATTTGCAATAGGAGCCATCGGGGGGAATGTTGGCGTGTCACAGGTGCTTGCATTAGGTGTGGGTCCAAGGAACACATACGGAGGGATTGCCCACTCTTGACAAGTGGTACTCCTACTCATACAACTAGATCAACTCCGACTCAACCTAGAGTTCAGTTCAGAGGAGGACCAAGCCAACCGAGGCAGGCTATTTCAGAGACTTTGAATAGACCTAGATCCAGTAGAGCTCCAGCCAGAGCCTATGCCATGAAAGCTAAGGAAGATCAGACGACAACAGATGTTATTGCCGATATGTTTTCATTATATGATTTTGACAGTTGTGCACTCATAGATTCATGTTCCACACATTGCTATATTTTCACTAGCACACTTAGCCAGCATAATATGATAAAAAAACCTAGAATATGAAATTGAAGTTAGGAATCATTTGGGTCACTGTGTAATAGTGAATAAAGTGTTCAGGAATTGTGCTTTAGTTGTACATGGGAAGGAGCTTTGCACAAATTTAATTGAGTTGCCTTTCCATGAGTATGATGTTATTTTAGGCATGGATTGGCTCTCGCGTCACAGAGCAGTGATGGTTTGCAAGTTTAAATTTGTGGTACTTAAGACACAAACTCAGGAAGAAATTATTGTGAAAGGTGAATTATTCTCTCATCCTCGAATCATATCCATAATGAAAGCTCAGAGATTGATGAAAAAAAGGTGTAAAGCTTATTTGGATGTGATTGACACTAGAAAGGGAGGTTCAAATCTTCAAGATATTCTGGTGGTAAGTGAGTTCCTAGATGTGTTTCCTGATGACTTACCTGGGCTGCATCCGAAGAGAAAGGTAGAGTTTGCTATTGATCTTGTTCCAGGAACTATGCCTATATCAAAGACACCATACAGAATGGCCCCGAACTTAAGACACAATTGCAATAACTCCTTGATAAGGGTTTCATTAGACTAAGTACATCCCCATGGGGTGCACCAGTATTGTTTGTGAAAAAGAAGGATGGATCTTTAAGGCTATATATTGATTATCGACAGTTGAATAAGGTAATCATCAAGAACAAGTACCCATTACTGCAGATTGATGATCTCTTTGACCAACTGAAAGGTGCAGGAGTATTTTCCAAGATAGACTTGAGATCTAATTATCATCAATTAAGGGTAAAGACAGAGGATATAGCTAAAACCGCATTCAGAACCAGATATGGTCATTATAAGTTTTTGGTTATGCCATTTGGGCTGACCAATGCTCTAGCAGCATTTATGGATCTTATGAATAGGATCTTCAAGCTGCATCTTGATCAATTTGTGGTTATTTTCATTGATGATATTTTGGTATATTCTAAAGATTCATAATAACATGAAAAACATTTGAGAATAGCATTGTAGACTCTCAGAGAATATAAGCTCTACGCCAAACTCTCAAAATGTGAGTTTTGGTTGAAGGAGGTGACATTTTTGGGAAACAATATCTCTGCAGAAGGCATTAAAGTGGATTCTAGCAAGGTTGAGGCAATTTTGAGTTGGAAGCCCACACAGAATGTGATTGAGGTCAAAAGTTTCTTGGGTTTAGCTGGATATTATCGGAGGTTTGTCAAAGGTTTTTCAATGATTGCTTCTCCTTTAACAAGACTATTGAGAAAGGATGTTAAATTTGAATGAACAGATAAGTGTCAAGCTAGTTTTGATAAGCTCAAAAGTATGCTCACTAAGGCCTCTATTTTGACACAGCTGATCCCTAATAAGGAGTATGTCATTTATAGTGATGCTTCTCATAATGGATTGGATTGTGTATTGATGCAAGATGGAAAGGTGGTTGCTTATGCTTCTAGGCAGTTAAAGTCGCATGAAAATAATTATCCTACTTATGATCTAGAGTTGGAAGCTATAGTTTTTGCATTGAAGATTTGGCACCATTATTTATATGGGGAGAAGTGTTTCATTTACACAGATCACAAGAGTTTGAAATATCTTCCCTCACATAAAGAATTGAATTTGAGGCAGAGAAGATGGCTATAACTAATAAAGGATTATAATTGTGTGATTGACTACCATCCAGGCAAAGCTAATGTAGTAACAGATGCTTTAAGCGGAAAGATTGTGGCAGAGTTGCACATTCAAACCACTTTTACTCAGGAAATCAAAGATGCACAAAGACATGATAGAAAGCTAATTGAATTAGCTAATTTGGTCTCTAAGGGGGAGAGACTTGGATTCACTATAGACTTAGATGGTGGAGATTTCTATCAAGATAGATTATGTGTGCTCGATGTAGAAGATCTTAGACAGAGGATTCTTAAAGAGGCCCATGAAAGCAAATATGCTATGCACCCAGGGAGTAACAAGATGTATCGAGAATTGAAGAGCATATACTAGTGGGTAGGTATGAAAAAAGGCATCACAGAATACACTTCAAAATGTTTGACTTGTCAGCAGGTCAAGGCTGAACATCAAGTACCTTCGGAGTTGCTACATCCAATTTCTTTTCCAAAATGGAAGTGGGAACATATCATTATGGATTTTGTGACTGGATTGCCTTTGACTCCAAAGAAACATGATACTGTATAGGTCATAGTGGACAGATTTACAAAGTCAGCACATTTCTTACCTATCAGAAAGAACTACCCACTGAATAAATTGGCAGAAATTTATATGAATGAAGAAGTACGACTTCATGGAGTACCTGTTTCTATTGTGTCTGACAGAGATCCTGTTTCACATCTCAATTTTGGGGTAGTCTATAGTGAGCTCTAGGTACTAAGCTCAATTTCAGCACGACTTTTCATCCGCAAACAGATGGACAATCAGAAAGAGTCATTCAGATTCTAGAAGATATGATGAGAAGTTGCCATTAAATTTGAAGGTGGCTGGGATAAATATATTCCTTTAATGGAATTCACCTATAATAATAGTTATCAGTCTAGTATCCAAATGGATCCATATGAGGCACTTTATGGCAGATAGTGTCGAACACCTCTATGTTGGACAAAGCTCAATGAAATGAAGCTTGTGGGACCAAACCTAGTGCAAGAAATGGAAGAAAAAGTGAGAGTCATTCGAGAAACAATTAAAGCAGCTACAGATAGACAGAAGTCATACGCTGACCTCAAGAGACGGGACATTGAATATGCAGAGGGTGATAAAGTTTTTCTTAAAGTATCTCTTTGGAAGAAAGTTCTGCGATTTGGGAAGAAAGACAAGTTAAGTCCAAGGTTTATCAGACCTTATGAAATATTAGAAAGAGTTAGACCTGTTGCTTATAGACTCACTCTACCACCGGAGTTGAGTCAAATACATGATGTTTTCCAACTCTCAATATTAAGACGATATAGATCATATCCTAATCACATCATAACTTCTGAAAACATTCAAGTGAGACAAGATTTGACATATGAAGAAGAACCAGTTCAAATTTTAGCAAGAGAAATTAAGGAGTTGAGGAACAAGCGAGTACCATTAGTGAAAGTACTATGGAGGAATCATGCAATCGAAGAAGCAACATAGGAAAGCGAGGAGGTGATGAAAGCTTAATACCCTCACCTCTTCAGTGATTATGCAATATATATGTTTCGAGGATGAAACATTTTAAGGGAGAGAGAATTGTAGCGTCTACTAATTAGAGTTTAATTATAATAAGTATGTGGTATAAATAGGAAAAACCTGATAGATAATAGAGATTAAAATAGATGGAATAGTTTATTAAACTAGAAATTAAAATAAATTAAATTGATAAACATGATAAATTTGATTAAATTAGACCACATAATTAAATTATATTTTTGGTAAAAATTATAGGGACTAGATATAAGTAAATATGTGAAAATAAATAAAAAAAAAAAATAATAAAATTAAAAAAAAAAAGAGGAAAAAAAGTGAACATTAAAATAGTGGACACAGCAGAAAAAAAAAAAGAGTTGAAAACGGGAGAAGGGAGAGGGAGGGGAAAGTCAATTAAGACTTTGCCCCATTTTCTTCCAGCTTCAACTCTCTTCTTCTTATGATCATCATACCTTTCCTTCCTCCATATCACAGCTCAAATTCTTCATTATCTCCTTCATGATTTGCAAGAAAATTCACTCCAAATAAATCTGATCTTGGTAAGTAATATCTTTTATATTATTATTATGTTATTAGAGCTTTTAAAATTATGCTTCTGTAGTGTATTTGATTCTATTTTTGAGTACCCTATGAACTGAATTTGAAGAGGTATTAAACATCAAGTTGTTCATTTATGTCGTGTATCTTTCTGTCAAATTTTATTGAATGCTTTGGAGTATATGAAGAGAAATGGTGATTTGAGTGAGACTGGTCCCTCGAAGAGTATCAACAGGATACTCCACGGTTGTTGCTCCATTTGATCATCTTAAGGGTAGAATTTGTGTTTTTGTAAAACATACAAGTTATATATATATATGTTATTTAGGTCTCTACCAAATTTTGCATACATATCTCTTGTGTAGGTTGAGTTATAGTGAAATGAACTATAGATGTTCCTTGATTGAGTTGTGTTCTCGTACCTATGCAGCTCCAGTACATTTGTGTTCCTTTTTTAGCTTCTTAAAGATCGAATTAGCCAAAGCTCAAAACATACAAGTTTTATTTATATGTCTTACCTAAGTTTCTGTAAAAGTATAACCTTAAAATTGCATTTATTTTGTGAGTTATGAGCTGAGCAATTAAAGTGGTCGGGTTGGTACTCTATGCTGAACCAGTTATAGATTATCTAGTGTTTGAGGACCTTAGAAACAGAATTTAGAAAGGTATTAAACATAACAAATTTTCCAAATTACCTTTTATAAATATGTAGAAATTTTAGTAATAAACAAAGATAGATATTGGAAGATATGAATTTTTAAATATAGTTCCCTGAAACTTCCTAAGGGCAGAAAACAGAGTAACATTTAAAATTATACCAAAAATTGTGTAATGGTTCAAAACTTCTGAAATTTTAGTATGTTTTAGTCCTACATGTTAAATTTAATTAGGAATATGAATCATATAAATTGGATAAGTGTAGAAAAATGTATTATTTCAATAGTCCTAAGAGGTCATGTTCTAGCTTAAAAGAAATTGTAGTTATTTGTTTAAACTATATCAAGAATAAATATTTTATCAACGTATTAGTTATTTATATTTTCGAATTAGAAACTCGACATGAAGAAGAACAACAAAAGTGAACAAGCTCTGAGTTTATATTTGGAAAAGAAAAACACTATCGAGGTTTGTACGTATATGTATTTTGGTTTGCCCCTGTGAATGATTGTGTGCGCATGACATGAATTATTTGTCACAATGATTAAAATTTTATATTATATCATGTTTTAAAATTATAGAAATGTTATTAAGTATGAAATTAATATTATTCTAATATTTGATAAAATATCATGATATTACATGGTATTGAAATAAATTATAAGTATATGATTATGTTAATATGAAATAAGTATTGGTTATAGAAACAAGTAATTAATGTTGTTCATTGCCAATTTCTCTACCTGAGGACTGACATAGGATAGATGGTGCACCATTATGGGAAAGTTATGGTACCGATATGGATATGATTTAGGGACAGGGTGGCTTAAGCTCTAGGAGCGTCCCTGATCCTGATTACACACAGATGACATGATTATATTCGGTCAAAGTGGCTTAAGCTTTGAGAATTCTCTTGACTTGAGATTATAGTGAGTATGGTGGTTTAAGCTCCACGAGTGCCCCTATTTTACACCCCATGTCTGGACAGTCCGGGAATGAGATTTTGAGCTAATAAATCATGGAATAAATATATGAAATTTTGTTAATTGATATAAGTAACAAAGTGTAAAATGCTTACGTGAGATGGTGCAAATTTAATTATGGAATAAGGTTATTATGTTTATTCTTTTAGTTATGTATTTATTTATTTTATTTGACATATATGTAATAAAATTTGATGTGCCATGATTTTATTTGACACATGCATTTTCGTGACTGCCTGGAGAAAATTTTAATACTTATATGTATCACTAAGCTAGAGATAGCTTAGTGTGAGCACTTCTCACGCAGGAATTGGAACTGTATCTAGTAGATAGTGAAGTTGATCAAGAAGAAATCCAAGCCCATATCAGCAGAAGCAAAAAATATGTAGTTAGAGGTTTGGTTACCTATTATGTTTTTTTTTAGTTTAACCATGTATATGGTTGTGGTAGACATGTCTCATATGTTAATATTGTATATGTAAATAATTATGTAACATAATCGGGTACCATAGTGTATACAACATAATGATAAATATATATTGTTAATTAGAATGACTTTCCTAAACCAATATAAATGAATAGATTAAGTTATTTAAAATGAAAATGTTTTAATTCGAACAGATTTATCGAGTTAAGTTTGTGGTATCCTTCTCATATATGTGGGATTATCCTTAATATATAAGTGGGGCCTCACAGATTTCCTTTAGAGCACTCCTCTAACACATCCAATGTACTTAGCTGCACTCAGCAAGCATCCACATGTTAACTCTAAACATCTCATGTTTACAGATTATGGGATCTACTACTTGATCCAATAAAGGACTGTGACGTGTTAATCTGTCCGGATTAACTACGTCCCATCTCATTAATCTTATGACTAGGGATAATTTTGATACTAACATAATTACACATGATAAGAATCTCAATATCATGATTGCATCACGATTTTCTTCATGCTATGTTATGTATCAAGGACTTCATTAATTGATTTAAGAACACTATCAATTCATATATCAAATGAACATCAAATTAATGAAAAAGCCTTTTACTAATCAAATAAATTTGTACAATAAGTGCTAAAAGTGATTGACTTTAGAGCACTCCTCTAATAAGCTCCCACTTGCAATAAAGGCAATCGCCTTTGTATTTAATTCCATAGGTGAGTTAGAAAATATATGTATGTAATATTTTTATCCCTGAAGCACCACTAAGCTCATAGCACGAGTGGTTTCCTATCGAGTAAGTTCTGAAGAATAATTGTAGATAATATAGTTGTCGGAAGAAGAAAGGTACCTAAACGGAAAACAACATAATGCTTTGGACTATTTTTGGTATATTTTGTTAAAAGTCTTGTAGATTAAATTATAGTTTTATCTCATCTAAATATTGGGCGTACGTAAAACTAATGTAATTGATATAGTTTGAATGTAAAATAATATATTTTATAAATAAATAAATTTTGAGTATTGGTGTTTGTAATATTTTTGCTAAAAAAAAATTTAGACTTCTTTTAGCGAATCTTATAAGGTAGTTAGTTGGATAATGCTCACTTACTTTACTGAACTAAAGTGGGGTAAAAGGGTGTTACATACATAACATAGCATGAAGGAAATCATGATGAGATCATGATATTGAGATTCTTATCATGTGTGATTATCTTAGTATCTATATTATCCCTAGTCATAGGATTAATGAGATGGGATATTATTAATTCGGATATACTAGCACATGTTATACTCCTTGATTAGATCAAGTAGTAGATTTCATAATCTATAAACATGAGATGTTTAGAGTTAACATATGGATGTTTGCTAAGTGTAGCTAAGTACATTGGATGACCTGCTATTAGACAATTATATGGATAATCTATTCATATGTCAATGATAGTCTCATCATAGCAATGGTGCAAGTATCCTTAAATTTGAGGTACTCAATGATATCTTGATACTGATTCTGTATTTTGACACTATTCCTTGTTGCCTCAGAAAGGTTTCTTATAGGAAGGTGATTGGGTGCAGCTTGAGGTATTCGAAGGTAATTGGGTAACCAACAAAGGATTCACCACTCCTGGTAGAATAAGTGTATACCCATGGCCTCTTGTCGGGGTCATTACTTGGGAATCTTTGGCCGGAGTGGAAATGTCATAAGGATAGTCTTCAATGACATATCTAACATAGTAATGAGCCTCCAGGACAAGAACTAACATTACTTAGGCTAGATGTGACATAGTCAGTCTAGCGGGAGTTGACACATGTCCATACTCTGAACCAAGTGGGGTATAGAATGTTGAAATAAGTAATTGCACATGAAGTTTCTACATAATGGTTTATAGTCAAACCACAAACTTTTCAGTTAATTGGGGTTCATGATGTGTTACTAGATACCACTTATGATTTACTTAAATTAATTGTTAATTTAAGTGTCCAACATAATCGGGAACCTAATGGGTCACACACATTGGAAATGTGGAGAATGAGTAAAATAGCTTTGGATATGATCCAAAAATATAAAAAAAAATATTTCGGATTGAATAGCAGGAAAAAATAACTTGGGAGGAGTCACGAGCCTGTGCGGGTCCGCTAGATAGGCAAGCTACTTGCAGTGCCATTATGCCAATAATGGTCATTACTATTCATTTAATGGTCATTTTATTCTTTTGTGATTTTTGATCTACCTTTCTTATTTAATTCATATAAAAAAGGCATCAAAAGGTAAAAAAGAGACATGAACATTATTTTTGGAAAAAAAATATTTTTGAGACACAATAATTCCCTTAAGAACAAATTCATAGTTAGCACCATTGAATCTTGTTTAAACCATTTCTTCTATAAGTTGTTTATTCATATCCTCATGGATCAACATTAGAGACATCCTAATATTGATTGTTGTGGTTTGCTACAACCCAATAAGATGAAGATTTGAATAACAAACAATAAATTACAGGGTATAATTTCTAACCTCTATATTTGATAGATTAGTTTTAATGGCACAAGATGATCTTTTGTTTAGGGTTTTGAAAAATTTTATTTTTCCGTTGCATTTATGAATGAGATTCACCTTCAAAATCCAACATCATTAATCCTATTACTAGGGATAATGTAGATACTAACATAATTACACATGATAAGAATCTCAATATCATGATCTCTTTTTTATTTCCTTCATGTTATATGTATCAAAGACTTCATTAATTAATTTAAGATGACTATCAACTCATATATCAAATGAATATCAAATTAATAAAAATGCCTTTCATTAATCAAATAAATTTGTATAATAAGTGTTAAAGGTGATTTCCTTTGGAGCACTTCTCTAACAATCTTCCACTTGCACTAAAGCCAATCGTCTTTGTATTTAATTCCATAGGCGAGTACATGAGAATCATATTTCTTTTGAGGAAGTGGCTTTGTTAAAGGATTAGCAATATTCTGATTAGTAGGCACTCTTTCTATCTTTACATCATTCCTACCAATGATTTATCTAATCAAATGGTATATTTTAAATATATGTTTGGATATTTGATGAAGTCGTGGCTCCTTTGCTTATGTATTGGCTCTATTATTGTCACAATATAATTGTATTAGATCAAAAATTCTAGTAACCACTCCAAGTTCCATGAAGAAATTTTATCCAAATTGCTTCCTTTACAACTTTGGAAGCTGCAATGTAATCTACTTCGGTTGTGGAATCAATAGTCATTTCCTATTTAGAACTCTTCCAACTGATTACTCCACCATTTAATGTGAATGTATAATCTGACTGGGATTTTGAGTCATCCTTGTCTGATTGGATTTTGGCATCAGTGTACCCTATCACAACAAGATCTTCATCTCCATATATTAAGAATACATCCTTAGTCATTCTCAAGTACTTAAAAATATTATTGACAGCCACCCAATAACCCTCACTAGGTTCTGATTGGTATCTACTCGTGATACTCATATCATATGAAATATCGAGTCTTGTACATTACATAGCATACATGATTGATTCTATAGCTAAAGCATATGGAATCCAACTGATATGTGTCCTCCCATCTTGTGTCTTTGGACACGTAGACTTTGAGAGAGTAATTCCATAGGTCATAGGAATATATCCTCTTTTTGACTACTCTATGCTAAAACTTTTTAGCATCTTGTCTATGTATGTATACTGTGAAAGACCAAACAATCTTTTAGATCTATCTCTATAAATCCTTATCCCCAAAATATAGACAGCTTCTCTAAGGTCTTTCATAGAGAAATTCTTAGATAACCAAATTTTGATTGATTGTAAGGCTAAGACATCATTTCCCATTACCAGTATGTCATCTACATAAAATACAAGGAATACGATTGCACTCCCATTAACCTTCTTGTATACACAAGGTTCATCTGGATTTTGTAAGAAACCAAACTGTTTGATTGTCTCATCAAATGAATATTCCAACTGCTGGATGCTTGCTTTAATCCATAAATGGATCTTTCAAGCTTGCATACCTTTTTTTCATCTTTGGATATGAAGCCTTCTGGTTGTGTTATATACACATCCTCAGTTAGATTTCCATTAAGTAAAGTCATCTTCACATCTATTTGCTATATATCATAATCATAATGAACAATAATGGCTAGGAGTATCCTTATGGATTTAAACATAGGTACTTGGCTAAAAGTTTCATCATAATCAATTTCTTATCTTTAATGATAACCTTTAGCTACAAGTCTAGTTTTATAGGTAACAACATTACCATCCATGTTAGTTTTCTTCTTGAAAAGCCACTTGCATCCCATAGGATTTATCCCTTCAAATGGGTCAACTAAAGTCCATACTTGGTTTTCATACATGGAATCCATTTCTAATTTCATAGCTTGAAGCCATTTGTCAGATTATGAACTATTCATTTTTTATGAGCAATATTTCATTCTTTTGACTAAGGAGAAATCTATATCTCTTTGGAACAATACGTATCATACTTGACATATGAAGCTCTTATGCTTCAAAAGGTTGAGTTGCTATATTAGTTGTATGAATAATAATCTTGGGTTAAGGCAGTTAATCAATGTCTACTTGAGCATCTTGAACTTCCTCAAGTTCAATTTTGCTCTCATTATCTCCTTTTAGAAGAAATTCTCTCTTTAAAAAGATAACATGTCTTGAAATAAACACCTTTTATTTCAAGGGATGGTAGAATTGATATCCATATGATGCATTTCGATATCCCATAAATAGACATTGGTCAACCTCAGCTTCCAGCTTATTTTGATACTGTCCACTTCACATAAGTAGGACAACCCCAAACTCTCTTGTAAAAAAGTATGGGCTTCTTGTTATTCCACATCTCATATGGAGTAAAGTCAACGGACTTTGAAGGGACTCCAATTAACATATAAACAATAGTCTCTAGTGTATAACCTTAAAAGGATTTAGGGAGTTCCTCAAAGCTCACATAGACTTACCATTATGTTATGGCGTGTAAGCTGAAATCCATTAAGATAATATCCCATTATCCCTAAGATAGTCTAGAATCTCTTGGCTCAAGTATTCACCTTTTCGATCTAATTAAGGTCTTTTAATACTTTTTTCAAGTTGTTTCTCTATTTCAGTTTTGAATTCTTTGAACTTTTCAAAAGCTTCAGATTTGTATCTCATAAGATACACATACCCATATTGCAAGTAGTCATTAATAAAATTATTGAAGTGGATGAAACTACTTCTAGCATATGAGGACATTAGACCACATACATTTGAATGTATTAAGTCTAAAAGCCCATTAGCCCATTCACCTTTTCATTTAAAGGATAATTTAGTCATCTTGTCTAATAAGCAAAATTCACTTGTGTCATATGTTTCATAATCAAATGATCCTAAAATACCACTCTTGTGTAGTATAGCCATAAATTTCTAAATTATATGACCAAGCAACAATGCCATAAGTAAGATGATTTCAATATATCTTGTTTTTTCCTTTTATTATCATTAATTTTTAAAATTGGATTTGACATATCTAATATGTATATTCCATTGCATAATGTACCGCTAGCATAAAGAATAACATTGAACATAATAGAACAACAATTGTTAGTAAAAGCTAAAAGGAAACCATATTTATTTAAACTATAAATATAAATAATGTTTTTAGTCAAAATAGGTACATAATAACAATTATCCAAATTTAACATAAGCCCACTAGGGAGGGTTAATTCATAAGTTCCTATAGCTAATGCAACAACCCTTGCTCCATTTCCAACATACAGGTCCAACTCTCCCTTATTGAGCTACCTACTGTTCCTTAGCCCCTGCATATTAGTGCATATGTGTGAGCCAAAACTAGTATCTAATACCCATATATTATTATTGGAAATACTATTAATCTCAATGACAAAAAATACTTGAAATAGATGGGGCATTAGATGTCTTCTTTCAAGGACTCCAAGTAGGCCTTGTAGTTTCTCTTCCAATGATCATCCTTGCAACAATGGAAACATGTCCCCTTTGGAGGTAGTCTCTTTGTCCTTCTTCTTGGCCATGCCTCCCTTAGGCTTCATGGATTTCTTCTTCTTCTTAAGGTTCTTCTTCATAGAACTAGAAGAGTCGACTAGCATTATAGCCTTACTATCCTTTTTGACAAATTGCTCAGTTGTCTTAAGCGTGTTGATCAAATCAGGAATAGTGGTGGAGATTTGGTTCATCCTATAGTTAAGCACAAAATGTGGATAACTATCGAACAAATCGGTTAAATTAAGTCAATACTTAATTCATGATCCATCACAAATCCAAAGGTGGCCAACCTCTCAATATAGCCATTTATCTTAAGTGCATATTGCCTTGGAGAATTCCCTTCAACCATCTTAGTGCGGAAGAGCAGCCTTGAAGTTTTGAATCTTTCGAAACATGTTTGGTCATCAAAAATATCCCTTAGATGGTAGACTATGGAATTAGCATCTATAGCCTTATGCTGCTTTTGCAACACAATTGACATAGTAGCTAGCATAATGCAGCTTGCTATCTCACTATCATCGAGATATTTTTAATATGCCTTCTGAATATCTTTAGAACCATTAGCAATAGAGGGATTGGGAAGTTCCTCATCTAGGACATGGCCAATTGTTTTAAATTTGAGAATTATTCTCAAATTCCTTTGCTAATCCAAAATGTTAGGCCGAGTCAACTTATTTGATTCCATTACTGATCGCACATTCTCACTTGTTGTCATGATGATTCTAGCAACCTAGATGTAAAATAAAGCATGTTAGAATGTACATGAAATTGTATGTTTATTAGGTCTTTAATAAATTGCATTATGACTCCCACTATTTTATTGCAAATCCATAGTCCTCACTATGAACCTGAGAGATCCTTTATGGAAGTTCTTTTAGTGGGTTGATATCGAACTAGCTAAGAATTACCTTGAGGCAACTCAATAAGCCATCCTTAGTTTGCTTGGTAGGTATCTAATCCATACCAATTGCATTATTCATGCAACTATCAAATCTTGTGCTATCAATTGATTAATGTGAGCACATCAAATCTTGTGCTATCAATTGATTGATGTGTGCACATAAAATCTTGCGCTATCAATTGATTGATGTGTGCACATACATTGGGCAATCAACTCTAGATTTGTGTACATCTCATGTACACTTGCCCAATTTCACCTCCAATACACATTAACCTTGGTATAAATCCAACAAGCTAATGATAGCAGTTAAGTCCAACCCATTGAAATTTAATTTCAATAGTTTGAACATATTCTTATAGAGCAAGCTTGAAGCAAGTTAACAACCCTAACTTTAGAAGAACTATGGTTCTCCCCACATTAATGGAAGGTGTAAGACTTAATCTTTTCTTTAGTGATGGATTTCTATGTTTATCTATGAGACTCATTACTCTATTAGGTATGTCCTTAAAGACCTTCTTTAAGATATGTCCATCTTGGCTAAGGATTTTTAAGTAATGATCTCTACAAGAAGCCATAAATATACTCTCCTTCTATCAGGGATGGTGAATCCTTTATTGACTACTCAACTACCTTCGACTACCTAATGGTATACCCAATCACCACCTTATGAGAAACCTCTAAGAGGCAATAAAGAATGAAGTCAAAGTATAGGATTAAGTATTCAAATTAACCTTGAGCATCTCAAGTCTAAGGATATTTATACCATTGCTATGATGAGACTATCCTTGACATTGAATAGGCATCCATATGATTGTCTCATAGTAGGTCATCCAATGCATTTGACTACTCTAGCAATCATCCATATGTTAACTCTAAGCATCCAATGTCTTAAACTTATAAGATTAGTTGTTTGTTGCCAAGTGCTAGGCTATCCAGATTAACAATGTCCCATCTTATTAATCTATGACTAGGGATAATTTAGGTATAAACATAATTGTACATGATTATATTCTCAGTATCATAATCTCATCATGATTTCCTTCATATTGTGTTACATACCAAGGACTTCATTAAACGGTCTAAGATCTATATTAATTCATATGCAATGAATACCATATAATGAAAATACCTTTTTATTAATAATAAATGAGTACATCATGTGCCTCAGGTGATTGCCTTTAGGGCAACTCTCTGACAATCTCCCACTTGCACTAAAGTCAATCACCTTTGTACATAAGTTAACCTTGAGGGGTATTTCCGTCATTTTGATGATAATAAATAATATAGCAATATTGTATTTAACATACTTGCTTTAAGTGTATTATACAGGACATAAATTAAAAATAGCAAGAATGGAGAATTGGAAGAATAATCCTTGAGAAACAAAAAGTAAAGAGTAGCATGTTCACTACCGTGACTCTAGGAGTCACTCCCGTGAACAAAGCTAGCCGTTACCAAAACCAACATTTGAAGTTCACGACCATGAAGGAAGAACAAATCGTGAAGTGGGCATTTCAGTCACCCCCGTGACTAAAGGTGTCACCCCCGTGAAGCGTCATGAAATTTCAACCAGAGAGCTTCACAATCAGAGTCACCACTAGGGTCACGGCTGGGAAGATGTTCACCCCCGTGAATGATGGTGTCACCCCCGTGAATGATTCTCTCAATTTCATCCAGAGAGCTTCACGACCAGAGTCACCACTTGGCTCACGGCTGGGAATTCTATCACGCCCGTGAAGGATTAATGTCACGCCCGTAACTCTATATGTCAAAACTTACCAGAGAGCTTCACGACCAAGGTCACCACTTCAGTCACGGCTTGGGAAGAACTGTCACCCCCGTGACAAGCATATTCACGCCCGTGACCAATGAAAGAGAAAAATGACAGGCGCGATTTTTTAGTTGGTACAACGGCTAGTTTCTTATTTAATGCACCCCAACGGCTATATTCAGCCATGGGAGTATAAATGGAAATCATTTATACAATAAGAAAGAAGAGGATGAAAAGGGAATGATAAGAAAAATAAAAGATTAGCATATACTTCAAATTACAAGCTATCTTGTACTTTTATACTTTGAGAACTAATTCATTCTCTATAAAAATCTTATTGCTCCTCATATTTGAGCAATAAAGATTTATAAGTAGTTATCTCTATAATCTTTACTCAAGTAAGCATTGGGTAGTTATGGGTTAAGAGAATAACACTTGTAGGGGTTAGTTGTGTGAACCTCCAAAACACAAATTAAAAGGTTGTTTGTGTGAGCCTGTAAAACACAAAAGTGTAGGTTGTTTGTGTGAGCCTGTAAAACACAAAGTGTAGGTTATTTGTGTGAGCCTGTAAAACACAAAGGAATTGGTTATTGTGTGAGCCATTAAAACACAAGGGATTTCTGGGTTAGGTGTGAGCCATTGTGAGAAACACCATAGTTGGGAGTGAGCTTGTAAAACTCCATTGTAACACTTAGTGTGTTAGTAAAACTCCCAATTGCGATTGGGGAGAGGAGTAGGGTTTGTTAATACCCGAACCTCTATAAATCTTTGTGTCTGATTTTCTCTATCCCTTCTAAAATTAACTATTTATTTCCGCACTTTAAAGTTTAATTTTTTAAACTCCAATTCAACCCCCCTTCTTGGTCTAATATCTGGGCAACAATTGGTATCAGAGCCTTGTCTAGCATCGAAGCCTAAAAAGCGCTAGTAAAGAGCAAGATATGGCCAGTAAAGGATTCCAGAGTCTCAAACCTTACTTTAATGGAACAAATTATGCCCATTGGAAGTATCAGATGGAGACATATCTGGATAATGAAGGAATTGAAGTTTGGGATAGTATTCGAAAAGAATGGACACCACCAATTAGAAGAGGAGTTAATGGTAAAGAAGAAATCCTGTCAAGAGATGATTGGACAGAGCCTCAAAGAATAGCAAATTTCAAAAATAAGAAGGCAATGACAATTCTCTCAAGTTCATTATCTATTGAAGAATGTGGCAGGATACAACACTGTTCAACTGCATATAGCATATGGAAAACATTAGAAAACTATCATGAAGGTCACAAAGCCACATGGGATGACGAAAGTTCTTCAAGTGAAAAAGATGATAATGAAAGTGAAAAGGTCAACCTATGCTTCATGGCTATTGAGGATCACGTCTCGGACAAAGTAAGATCACTACACTCATACTCTTTCAATAATGATAGTAGTGATAATGATAGTGATAATGATGATGATGATGATGATGAGCTAAGCCTAATAGAAGAATTAAATATAGAATTAGAGAGAATTTAGTATCTATAGAAATAATATCTCTAATTTGAAAAATAAGATAGATGGCTTAGAAAAGGAGAACATAAAGCTTAAATCATCTAATGAATCTCTTCAAAAGTCATTAGATGAATACTCATCAAGACCCTCAACAGCTTCACTGTTAAAAGAAAATAACACTTTGAAAAATGAAGTTGAAGAACTTAGAAATTCCATTTCTAAATTTCACAAGGGTAAAGAGAGCTTAGATACTCTCATTGTGTCTCAAAGACCACCTTTAGTTAGACATGGTCTAGGGTTTAAGGACACATCATCATCTTCTCACAAAACTATATTTGTAAAATCTAAAGAATCTCACATCTCCACACCTGTTAGAACAACTCCAAGAAATAAACATGTTAAACCTTCTATACAGAAAAAGAATAATCATGCTTTTATGTATAAGAAGTATGCATCTAGAAAAATGAAAATTAATCATGATTGTGCATGCCATTGTTCTCAAAATCAGTCTAATAAAATTATGGCATTCAAATACATTGTAAGACCAAAAAGCAAGTTTAGACCGAAACAATGTAATTATTGTATGAAAATGGGTCATATAAATAGAAATTGCTGGATAAGGAAGGCTCATTGGCAACCTTCATGTGCTAACCCCCAAGGACCCAAACTCATTTGGGTACCTAAACATCATACTTGATTTGTAACTCTGTAGGTATGCCTCAACTCCACAATAAACAAAAATGCATGGCTAGTAGACAGTGGATGCTCAAGGCATATGACAGGAGACAAAAAACTCTTCAATGAAATCAAAAGTATTGATGGAGGTAAAGTTACCTTTGGAAACAATGCAAAGGGTAAGGTAATTGGCATTGGTTCTATTGGTATTAATGGTACTACTTTTATTAAGGATGTTTTACTTATTGATGGCTTAAAACATAACTTGCTAAGTGTAAGTCAATTATGTGATAAAGGAAACAAAGTAATTTTCACCTCAAATGAATGTCTTGTAATCTCTATTGATGGTCAAGAAATATTTAAAGGAAATAGAGATATCAATACATACATAATAAACTTACATGAACTCTCTAACCATTCCTCTAAGTGTTTTGTGACTACTAGTGATGAATCTTGGCTGTGGCATAGAAGACTTGGTCATGCTAACATGGACTTAATACAAAGTCTCAGCACAGGAGAGCTAGTAAAAGGATTACCTAGAGTTAAATATGAAAAAGGCAAGACATGTGAACCTTGTCAAAGAGGAAAGCAGCACAAGTCATCTTTCAAAGCCAAAAACATAGTAAGTACTTCAAAACCTCTTCAACTCATACATTTAGACTTATTTGGACCTACTAGGGTTGCTAGCTTAGGAGGAAAACATTATGCATTTGTCATCGTAGATGATTACTCTAGATTTACTTGGGTAATTTTCTTAGCTCAAAAGAGTGATGCTTTTGAAAACTTCAAAAACTTTGCTAAAAGAGTTCAAAATGAAAAAGGATACTGCATTTCAAAAATAAGAAGTGATCATGGCAAAGAATTTGAAAATGAAAACTTTGAAAGTTTTTGTCTTGAATATGGCATTTCACATAATTTCTCATCTCCTAGAACACCTCAACAAAATGGTGTAGTTGAAAGGAAAAATCGAACATTAATTGAAATGGCAAGAACAATGCTTAATGAATATGCATTACCAACTTATTTTTGGGCAGAAGCCACAAACACTGCATGCTATATTTCAAATCGAGTTTTCAAAAGACCTCTTTTAAACAAAACCTCATTTGAGCTATGGAATGGAAGAAAGCCTTTGGTATCATACTTTAGAGTATTTGGATGCAAGTGTTTTATATTGAACACCAAGGACAATCTTGGAAAATTTGCCTCTAAGTCTGATGATGGTATCTTTCTAGGATACTCTACAACCAGCAAAGCATATAGAGTATTTAATAAGAGATCATTAACTGTGGAAGAATCCATGCATGTTGTTTTTAATGAATCTAGTAGACTTGATCTTGTGAAAGGTAGTGCTCTTGATGATGTTGTAGATAATATGGAAAAACCTGTCATTGAAAATGGAAAAGAAGAAAACGATCAAGAAAAACTACTACCTCAAAATCAAGAACAAATGGAGCAAGACCTTCCAAAAGAATGGAGAATGAACAGAAATCATCCAAAAGAGCAAATAATTGGTGATCTATCAAGGGGAGTAAGTACTAGATCGCATTTCAAGCATTTAATCACTGACATTGCATTTATTTCACAAATTGAGCCTAAAAACATTGATGAGGCTCTTAATGATGAAAGTTGGATAATTGCCATGCAAGAGGAACTTAACCAATTTGAGAGAAATAAAGTATGGAACCTAGTACCAAGAACCTAAGAATCATCCAATCATAGGCAGCAAATGGGTATTTAGAAATAAGTTAGATGAACAAGGGTTAATAACCAGGAATAAAGCAAGACTAGTTGCAAAAGGATATAATCAGGAAGAAGGTATTGACTATGATGAAACATATGCACCGGTAGCTAGATTAGAAGCTATAAGAATTCTCTTAGCATATGCATGTCACATGAATTTCAAACTTTTTCAAATGGATGTGAAAAGTGCATTTCTAAATGGCTATATAGATGAAGTGTATGTAGAACAACCACCAGGTTTTGAAAGCTATAATTTACCAAATCATGTTTTTAAACTTTCAAAAGCTTTGTATGGTTTAAAACAAGCTCCAAAAGCTTGGTATGAAAGACTAAGTTCTTTTTTACTAGAAAATAGCTTCACAAAGGGAAATGTAGACACTACACTGTTCATCAAAAAGCATAAGCATGAAATACTAGTTGTTCAAATTTATGTTGATGATATAATATTTGGTTCTACTAATGAGCTGCATTGTCAAGATTTTGCTAAGTGCATGACTAGGGAATTTGAAATGAGCATGATGGGAGAACTTAAGTATTTCCTTGGTCTACAAATCAAACAAAGCAATGAGGGCATATTCATCAACCAATCCAAATATGCCAAAGATTTAATCAAAAAATTTGGTATGGAAGGATGCAAAAATGCTAAGACTCCTATAAGCACATCAACAAAATTGGACAAAGATGAAAAGGGTAAGAGCATTAATGAAAAGCTTTATAGATGTATGATCGGATCACTTTTATATCTCACTGCTTCTAGACCCGATATTATGCATAGTGTTTTCTTATGTGCACGATTTCAATCATGTCCCAAAGAATCTCATCTAAATGCTGTAAAAAGGATTTTAAGATATTTACATGGAACATTGCATCTAGGTTTATGGTATCCTAGGAATTCATCTTTTTATATTATAGGATATTCAGATGCAGACTATGCTGGTAGTCTTTTGGATATAAAAAGTACTTCAGGTACTTGTCACTTCATTGGAGAATGTTTGGTTTCTTGGTTTAGCAAGAAACAAGTTTCAGTTGCTCTTTCAACTGCTAAAGCTGAATATGTAGCAGTTGGATGTTGTTGTACACAAATTCTTTGGATGAAACAACAACTTAAGGACTATGGTCATGAAATGAACCATATACCTATAAAATGTGACAACACCAGTGCTATAAATCGTTCAAAGAATCCTATTCAACACTCTAGAAGTAAATATATTGACATTAGATATCACTTTATTAGAGATCATGTTCAATATGGAGATGTTGAATTAGAATTTGTATGCACAGAAAAGCAATTAGCAGATATTTTCACTAAGTCTCTAAATGAGGAAAGATTTAATTTCATTAGAAGAGAACTAGGCATGATTGATGGATTAACCTTGTGATTACAAGAAAATGAAATCTTAATTGTTGATCTTAAAACATATCACAAGTTAGAAGATAAATATTTTGATAAAAATTCATGTTTTATGAAGCAAAATCTTTGTTGAAATGATTTAGTCTTGTTGCAGAACTTAATTTCAAATTAATGAAAATTATAGGGGAGTCACGCCCGTGACTTAAGTGGCTCAAAGAGGCAGTATTGTTCACGACTTTAGTTCACGACATGCTTCACAGCTTCAAGTAGTGAAACATTGTTTCACGGCTTGAGTCACGCCCGTGGATAAGACTATTCACGCCCGTGACGTATTTTCACTCCCATGAACCATTACGCCTGAAAAACTCACAGAAGCTTTCACGCTTTGCGTCACGGCATGAGTCACGGCTTCAAGTGGTGAAACATAGTTTCACGGTTTGAGTCATGACCGTGGCAAAGAAGTTTCACGCCCGTGACAAAGTTTCATGCCCGTAAATAATTACACCCAAAACTCACAGACGCTTTCACGCCTTGTGTCACGACTTGCTTCACAGGTATAAGTAGTGAAATTCAACACTTCACGCCCGTGACATAATATTCACCCCCGTGACCTATGATCATTCACGCCTGTGATGTTCATCGAGCACGCCCGTGAAAGCATTCACGCTTTCATTCACGGGTGGAATTCTGCTTCAGCAAACCGTGAACATGACTATTCACGCCCGTGAAACTTGAAGTCACGTCCATGAATGTATCGAATATATAAGAAAATAGCCGGTTACAAACTTCATTTCAACTCTCCATCTCCCAAAACCGCTCTCATTTACTCTCATTCATTGAGACATTGAAGATTCCGACCCCAAAGCCTTGATATTTCACTATAAATTCCTTCAAAAGTTCGAATCTTCAGTAGAAAATAGATATTCCTAGGGTATTTCATCATATTTTATTTTCATTCCTATCAAAATCAAAATCAAAATGGAGTCTGCTTCGTCAAAAGGGAAGAGAAAGAAGTCCCATGCACCAAAGAGATATTCAGATTACCTCATGAACATCATACCCGAAAGTTTTCATCCTCGGTATGCAACTTTAAAGAAGCGACCAATTTTATCATCAAGGTCCTTCGAATGGCAGACAGTCCGTAATCTAGGACTCGAGATGGCTATGACAGAGCAACTTCAAGCCTGTCATCTAAAAGACTTTGTTGACATTCATCTGCAAACTCTACGGGAGCCAACGCTGGAATTCCTCAGCACCTTGCAGGTTTCACCAACTGGAGTGGTGAAATTCCAACTCTACAAAAATGAAAACACCCTCAGCGCCATTGCTTTTGGAGAATTGCTCAACCTACCATCAGATGGCGTTCTGAATGAGACTGAGGTAGAATTCTCTGCCCCTGCAGCCTGGACTCATTTCGGATACAATTGTAGTTGGGACGTAAAGAAGACGAAAAGCACTCATCTCGTGGCCCCAGTACACAGGTATTTGCATAGGTTTCTAACCTATAGCATTTTTGCTCGGGGAGAGAGCAATGGAACTATTAGGAAGTCAGAACTCTTCCTATTTGAGATGGCTTGCTGGGGAATCAAAGTGGCGCTTTTCAGATGGTTTGCAAACCATCTTCTCTCCATCGCAACCAAGCCCACAGGAGATATCTTGATTGGGGCTTATGTCACTCATATGGCAGTGAAGCTAAATTACTTGAAGCTGGGTGACCATCATTTCAACATTATTCCTCCCCACCCACGAGATAGGCTGGATATCGAGTCTTTCATAAAGATGGGAGCAGTAGTGAGAATCGTTTACCAGAACGATATCTTTTATCGCTTCATTGATACTGCTGGAGAAATTATCTGGGAAGATCATGACATGGAGGATTTTAAAGCAGGCCTCCAGGGAGTCAAGCAGAAAAAGAGGGCTAGGATTGAGGAAGCCACTCCAGCCATTGCTCAGGACATTGGACAGTCCTCAGCCTCCACACCGTCTTTAGCGCAGCAGGTGGTCGACCTCTTGGCACCACATTTCGAGCAGCTGCAAACTTCCATGGATGAGAGGTTGGAAAACCTCAAGGACTTCATAGAGTCTCGGATCGACAGTCTTGAGGCTGAAATAGCTAGGCTTCGTGATAGGATGTCTAGCTAGGATATAGGCTAGAGTGTAGCCTAAACTTGTTATGTTTGATCATTTTTTCTTTATTTTGTTACTTATTATGTTTTTGTATCCTTTCCTTCATATAATATATATTTGCTTTTGTTTACTTCAATCTACATATTCTTTTTGATTGATGACAAAAGGGGGAGAAAACTAGCAATATATGAAAGAATTTATATGATAAGGGAAAGTAGGATCAAACTAGCAATAATAAGAATTGTGAATCAAATTTGAAATTGATTGCAAAGTAGAATTATAACCTAAGTATACCTTGCATATACCTTAAAAAGCAAGTTACAAATAAAAACATGCCATGATATACCTTAAACATACTTTACATATACTTTATGTCTTGAAAAGGATTTGTGGTATGTATTGGATATACTTTTCTTATGACTTGCTTCTAGCTTAAATGCTACATCCTTATTCACTATTCTTGCACATTATAATTTTTATCCTAAGTATATTTTGAGGGGGAGACTTCTCAAAATCACATATTGCTAGATTATTTGTCACCATCAAAAAGGGGGAGATTGTTAACCTTGAGGGGTATTTCCGTCATTTTGATGATAATAAATAATATAGCAATATTGTATTTAACATACTTGCTTTAAGTGTATTATAGAGGACATAAATTAAAAATAGCAAGAATGGAGAATTGGAAGAATAATCCTTGAGAAACAAAAAGTAAAGAGTAGCATGTTCACTGCCATGACTCTAGGAGTCACTCCCGTGAACAAAGCTAGCCGTTACCAAAACCAACATTTGAAGTTCATGGCCATGAAGGAAGAACAAATTGTGAAGTGGGCATTTCAGTCACCCCCGTGACTAAAGGTGTCACCCCCGTGAAGCGTCATGAAATTTCAACCAGAGAGTTTCACAATCAGAGTCACCACTAGGGTCACGGCTGGGAAGATGTTCACCCCCGTGAATGATGGTGTCACCCCCGTGAATGATTCTCTCAATTTCATCTAGAGAGCTTCACGACCAGAGTCACCACTTGGCTCACGGCTGGGAATTCTGTCACGCCCGTGAAGGATTAATGTCACGCCCGTGACTCTATATGTCAAAACTTACCAGAGAGCTTCACGACCAAGGTCACCACTTCAGTCACTGCTTGGGAAGAACTGTCACCCCCGTGACAAGCATATTCACGCCCGTGACCAATGAAAGAGAAAAATGACAGGCGCGATTTTTTAGTTGGTACAACGGCTAGTTTCTTATTTAATGCACCCCAACGGCTATATTCAGCCATGGAAGTATAAATGGAAGTCATTTATACATTAAGAAAGAAGAGGATGATAAGGGAATGATAAGAAAAATAAAAGATTAGCATATACTTCAAATTACAAGCTATCTTGTACTTTTATACTTTGAGAACTAATTCATTCTCTGTAAAAATCTTATTGCTCCTCATATTTGAGCAATAAAGATTTATAAGTAGTTATCTCTGTAATCTTTACTCAAGTAAGCATTGGGTAGTTCTGGGTTAAGAGAATAACACTTGTAGGGGTTAGTTGTGTGAACCTCCAAAACACAAATTAAAAGGTTGTTTGTGTGAGCCTGTAAAACACAAAAATGTAGGTTGTTTGTGTGAGCCTATAAAACACAAAGTGTAGATTGTTTGTGTGAGCCTGTAAAACACAAAGGAATTGGTTATTGTGTGAGCCATTAAAACACAAGGAATTTCTGGGTTAGGTGTGAGCCATTGTGAGAAACATCATAGTTGGGAGTGAGCTTGTAAAACTCCATTGTAACACTTAGTGTGTTAGTAAAACTCCCAATTGCGATTGGGGAGAGGAGTAAGGTTTGTTAATACCCGAACCTCTATAAATCTTTGTGTCTGATTTTCTCTATCCCTTCTAAAATTAACTATTTATTTCCGCACTTTAAAGTTTAATTTTTTAAACTCCAATTCAACCCCCCTTCTTGGTCTAATATCTGGGCAACACATAATACCATAGGTGAATACATGACTATTATATTTCTTTTGGAGAAGGGTCTTGGTGAGAGGATCAACCATATTCTTATCAGTGGGAACTCTCTCTATCTTTACATCATGTTTACCTATGATTTCCCAAATCAAATGGTAATGTATGAGTATATGCTTAGATGTTTGATGAGACTGTGGCTCTTTTGCTTATGCAATGCTCCATTGTTATCACAATACAAGGGTATTGGATCGACAATGCTAGAAACCATTTCTAACTCTGTGATAAATTTTCTTATCCAAACCATTTCCTTAGCTACCATTTAATATGAAAACATAGCCTAATTAGGATTTGGAGTCATCCTTGTCAGTTTGGAAGCTAGCATTTGTATACCTGCTTACTTTACATTCACTATCTCTATAAACCAAGAATGCATCATCAGTCTTTCTTAAGTACTTAAGGATATTCTTTACAACAATCCAATGCCCCTCACTAATATCTAACTTATATATGCTCGTGACACTTAAAGCATATGATACTTCGAGTCTGGTACATAACATAACATATATGATAGATCCGATAGCCGAACCATATGGAATCCTACTCATGCATGTGCATTCAGTCTTTGGACATATGGGCTTAAAAAGGATAATCTTATGAGTCATAGGAATTAATCCTCTCTTAGACTATTCCATGCTAAACCTCTTTAGCATCTTATCTATGTAAATAGACTAAGAAAGACTAAACAACCTTTTAGATCTATCTCTATAGATTTTAATCCCCAGTATATATGTCGCTTCTCCAAGGTCTTTCATAGAGAAATTCTATGGAAGCCAAATTTTTGATTGATTGAAGAATTGAAACATCGTTACCTATAAGAAGTATGTAATCTACATGCAATACAAGGAATATGACTGCACTCCCACTAACCTTCATGTAAACACAAGGTTCATCCATATTTTCTGAGAACCAGACGTTTTGATTTTCTCATCAAATCATATGTTCTAATTCCTGGATGCTTGTTTCAATCCATAAATGGATATTTTCAAATTGCATACCTTTTTTCCATCATAAGATGTGAAACCCTAAGGTTGTGTCAAGTACACATCCACTATCAGATTTCCATTAAAAGAAGTTGTTTTCACATCCATTTTCCAAATCTCATAATCATAATGAGCAACAACGGCTAGGAGTATCCCAATGGATTAAGCATAGAAATTGGACAAAAGGCCTCATCATAGTCAGCACCTTGTCTTTGACAATATCTTTTAACTATCAGCCTAGCTTTATAAGTAGTAACATTACTTTTACGTTGGTCTTTTTTAGCCTTTCAGGTGGATAAACCAAAGTCCATACTTGGTGTTCATGCATGGAATCCATCTTTGAACTATTCAAAACTTCTTCATAAGTAGTAGGCTCATCATCCTCTATGAGTAATATGTCATTCTATTCACTTATAAGAAATCCATATCTCTCAGGAACAATTCGTATCCTACTTGATCTACAAAGTTCTTATCTTTAAAAGGTGTAGCTGTTACTTCATCTATATGAGTAACATATTCAGGTTTTGTTAGTTGATCTGCATTTGTTTGGGTATCTTAAACTTCATCAAGTTCAATATTTCTCCCACTATATTCTTTTAGAATAAATTCATTCTCTAAAAGACAACATGCTTTGCAACAAATACATTTTGTTCCAAAGGGTGGTAGAATTGATATCCAAAGGACTGTTTTGGATATGCTATAAACAAACACTTATCAGACTTAACTTCTAGCTCTTCTGATATTATCCGCTTCACATAAGTGGGACAACCCCATGCTTTCATAGGAGAAAGAATAGGTCTCTTATTAGTCCACATCTCATATGGAGTGACATCAACTGACTTAGAAGGGACTTTATTTAATATATAAATAGAAGTCACTAGTGCATGACCACAAAAGGACTTAGGTAGTTTTACAATGCTTATTATAGACCTCACCATGTCTAATAAGGTTGGATTTCTCCTTTCAGCTACATCATTGTGTTGTGTCATGTAAGGTGGAGTCCATTGAGATAAAATCCCATTATCTCTTAGATAACCTTGAAACTTTTGGCTTAAGTATTCTCCACATTGATCTGATCTAAGTGTTTTAATACTTTTGCCAAGTTGTTTCTATACTTCATTCCTTAATTCTTTCAAATTTTCTAAATCTTCATATTTGTATCTCATTAGAGACAAGTACCCATATCGTGAATAATCATCAATAAAGGTAATGAAGTAGATAAAACCACCTATAGTGTGCACTGGCATTAGTCCACATACATCTATATATACAAGGCTTAATAGCTCACTGGCACATTCACATTTTCCACTAAAAAGTGATTTTGTCATCTTTCCTACAAATAAGATTCATATGTGTCATCTGATTCATAATTAAATGGCCCTAAGTCATCATTCTTGTGTAACTTAGTCATGCGCCTCTCATTTATATGGCAAAGGCGACAATGCTATAAATATGATGGTTTTAGTTTATCAAACTTTTGTCTTTTATTATTATTGAAATTGATGATTGAATTAGGTTGTCAAGAATGTAAATCCCATTACATAATGCACTAATTCCATAAAGAATATCATTCAACCATATAGAGCAACCACTTCCATTAATAGTTAATTGAAAACCATTTCTATTTAAATAAGAAATAGAAATAATATTCTTTGTTAAAACTAGAACATAATAATTGTTTAATTCTAAAACAAGTCCACTAAAGAGTGTCAAAACATAAGTTCCTATAGCTAATGCAGCAACTTCTCCATTGCCAACACATAGGTCTGACTCTCCTATCTTGAGTTGTCTATTGTTCTTTTGGTCTTGCATATCAGTACATATGTGTGAGCCACAATCGATATCCAATTCCCATGCATTATTAATAGAAATAGTATTAACCTCAATAACATAGATACTTGAAGTAGAAAATGCATCTAATGTCTTATCCTTCTTCTTCTTTAAAGACTCCAAATAGGCCTTACAATCCCTCTTCCAATTGTCATTCTTGCCATAATGGAAGCAAGTCCCATTTGAAGCAATCTTTTTGCCCTTTTTCTTCATACCTCCTTAGGCCTTTGTGGACTTCTTCTTCTTTTTCTATCCTTTTTCTCTCTCAAAAGAACAGAAAGTGTCCACCAACATCATAGCTTTTTGCTCTTTCTTGATAGAAAACTCAACTATCTTGAGCATATTAATCAATTTGGGGATCGAAGTAGATATCTTGTTCATCTAATAGTTTAGCACAAAGTGTGCATAACTATCAAGCAAACTTTGGAGAATTAAGCCTATAATTAACTTGTGATCCATAACAAAGCCCAAACAAGTCAATTGCTCAATATAGCCATTCAACTTCAATGCATGTTTCACTAGAGAAGTCCCTTATATCATCTTAGAGTGGAATAGCAAATTAGATATGTCATATAGCTCAATTCAAGCTTGCTCATCAAAAAGCTCCCTTAGATAATACACAATGATCTTAACATCCATGTTCTCATGCTACTTTTGAAACTTGGGAGACATAGAGGCGAGCATAATGCAACCTGTCAACTCATTATCATCTACATGCTTTTTATATACCAATTATTCATTAACAATGCATTATCAGCAGAAGAGGAGGGAAGCGGCTCTTCCAAGACATAGGTTATCCTTTCAATTGTGAATTATTTTCAAATTCCTTAGCCAATCAAGAAAATTTAGGCAAGTCAATTTGTTGGAATCAAGAACTGAGCAGATGTTCATGTTTGATGACATGATTCTAGCAACCTAAATGTAAAGAAAGATAATGTTAGAGAATGTACTAAATGCATGAATATTAGGTCTTTAAGAAACACACATTATAACTCCCACTATATTATTATGAACCCATAGCCCTCACTATGAATCCGAGAGAACCCGCTGGAAGCTTTTCTAGTGGGTTAGTATCCAACATCACTAAAAATGTCATTGGGTTTTCCTAACAAGCCATCTTAAGTCAATTGGTAGGTATCTCATACCCATTGCATCCTTTATGCAACTACTAAATCATTGCGCTATCAACTCTTGATAGTTTTTACATCTCATGTACACTTACCTAACTTTGCCTTTAATTCACATTGACCTTGGATTTGCCCAACAAGCCAATGTAACTAGTTAAAACCGACCCATTAATCATGAAATCATATTTTGATGGTTTGAACATATTCTTATAGAGTGAGCTTGGGTTTTCCTAACAATCCAAACTCTAAAAAAACTATAGTTCTTACCATATTAATGGAAGACATTGGCCTTAATATTATTAATGAGGGATTTCTTTAATTTAGGTTTCATCATAGAAATTTGGCATGTATAATATATCCATTCGTCACATATAGATATATAAGATAATTTCACTAATTATATGGTCATGATTATGGACATAATCTAACATCAATCCTTCGAGCCATGAAAGGATTGACTAAGTCTCACCTAGGTAGATGCACGAAGTTACAACACCAAAATAAAAAATAATTTCCTATTATAATGCTTATTTGCTTTTGGCACTATATCTTTTGCTTCTTACTCCTTTGAAATTCAATTATTTTGTAATCTTATATAATCTAATTAGATAATTTCTTTATAAGAAAACCTCAAGTTATATTTGAGAAGAGCGGGATGAGAAAAGAAATACAATAGAGATAATAAAAAGGGCAGGGACTCACAGGCCCTATTTACCAAAAATAAAATTCCATACATGATCAATCTCATTGGTCAAGTCCATAATCATACCATCATGCCATTCTATACATCCCGAGCATGCATTCTCTAATCCATAATTAAAGGCAATTTATTAAAGCAACAATTTGGGTTACTTTTGTTTTAACTCTTGAAACTTTGTTTTGATTGTTTGGACTTTAATAAAATTCATAATAAATTATTATTTAATCTCATTAAATAATCATATGAACAATTAGAAACAATTTCTAAAAAGAAATCAAGCAAATTAGGTATACACTTGGTCATATAAAAAAGTTTCCTAAAATTGTCTATTTTGTCAACTAAGTTATTACGAATTTAATGCATACAATAAATAAATCCCAATTTAATATTAAAATCACATTTAATATTTAATCCAAATATGACCAGTAGTTATTCATAATTAAGTTACCTTAATTAGTTATTAGTTTGATGCCAAATAGGATTAAACAATCCTAGTTACAATTGCATTCTAAATCCTAGTCAAACTTGGACATTGAAAACCCTTTTCAAAGTTAAATCAAACTCCATTTAAAAATTTCCAAAACTTCCAGATTTCATTCCCATCATTATAAGCAAATTATAATCAATTTAAACCAATTAAATTCTTTCATTAGATAATCTAAAGAATTTATCATTCAACTAGCAAACTAATTACTCATAAATTGCCAAAATTGAATCATACACAAATTAGGATGCTTTAAGAACTTAATTACAAATTTAATTTGACTTTAGCATGTCACTGACATCAACATAACATCATGAATATCTCATAAATATGAAATTAAGTTTCTAGTCATTAAGTTACATGCCATTAAATTAAAAAACACAAAATAATCCCATCACATGGTAAGATTTTTGACATAGTTTCTTGTTTTGTTTGTTCAATGATAAAATTTGATTTTTCCATCATTATAGGTGTTGTCCAGTAGTTAAAACACATTCTAAATATGTCATAAATATATTTGAATAATCAAATTAACAAACAAAATTTGAACAACCCTATAAAGAACTCAAATGGTGATACTAGGTTTTATAAACTCTAAAAATTCAGCAACATGCACAATTTCAAATTTCATATTCAAATCTAATTCAAACCTTTTAGCAGGATGTAGTGGTAGACTGCAGGATGTAGATGGTTGAATTGAAAATTTTGAGGGGTGAGATAGTGGTTGTTTAGGGTGAGAGATCCTCATAGCATTCGAGGGCCATCTCTATGATAAAAGATCAGAAAATGATCAGGAAAGGATGTGAGGCCTACTTGGCTCATGTGATCGACTTAAGAAAGGGAAGCCCATACTCGAGGGATATTTTGACAGTGAGAGAATTCTCAGTCACATTTCTAGATGATTTTATAGGGCTACCTCTAGACAAAGAGATAGAGTTCTTGATCGAACTTACATCGAGTATAACTCATTTATCAATGACATCATATCAAATGGCTCCATCATAAATGAAATAATTAAAAGCATAGTTATAGGAATTGTTAGATAAAGGCTTTAATAGATCGGATGTATCTTTATGGGGTGCATTGATGTTATTTGTTAAGAAGAAATATGGGTCTATAAGGTTGTGCATAGACTACAAGTAGTTGAATAGGGTTGTAACATCGTGTGATTTAGGCCCGATTGCGCATGACCGTAGTGGGGTACGCAGGTTCAATCGTAGTCTAAATTTAAACCCATAAAAAAAGACTAATAATAAGGAAAAATAATTAAGGGTATTATTATTTGGGAATTAAAAAGATTAGTGATAAAATTAGAAAAAAATAAAATTTTCTATGGACAAAATTGGTATTATGGCAATTGTTGGGGGAAAAAGTGTGAAAATTGAGGAAGATGTAGCAAATAATGAATTTCACAAAGTTTAAAAGTTAATCAAGATTAATTAAGTTAATGAACCAATGATAATTAGGATTAAGTTTAATTAATAGGGCCAACTCCTTAATCATAGTATAAAAGACAAAAAAGGGAGGAATTCTCCATTCTTCCACCCAAAATATTTAAGTCATCTTCATTTTCTTTTCTCTTCTCTTTGGCCGCCCACCTCTTCCTTCCATAAGCCACCATTTTTTTTCAATCCAAGCTTGAAAAGAGACAAAAAAAATAGTTTTGAGAGAGGAAAATTTAGAATTTAAGAGTTCTTACCATAAGGGGGCAAAGGAGCAAGAACGAAGGAAGAAAGAAGAAAAATGAAAAGGAGAAATTCTAGGGGGAATTTTGGCCCACTATGGAGAACCCTTAAGGTGAGTTTATTCTTCTTAAATTCAAATTTTTTCCTTCCATTTGAGACCCATAAGGATGATAGATATGATTAGACTTGATAGATTGAGGTTTTGTTGCAAGATTGGAATTAGAAATTTATAGTTTACAACTAGTTGATGAAAGTGTAGTTAAACTTTGAATTAATGATAATTGATGTTAGTTAATTGTTTTATGACTTAAAAACTAAAGAAATATGATGCTAATGGATGAAGAAGGGGCATCCATAGTTAAAGTAATTTGGGGGAAATTGAAATTAACATAGGAACAACACAATTGGTGATAAGTGAAATGTGAATTGAGTGTTGATTTGAAAGAAATAAATTGGGACTTGTGATAAGGTTTTTGGACAGCCATGACATATGAAGAAGGAAGTCTAACTTGGGTACATTTTGGCTAAATTAAAGTATAAAACATATTAAGAACATTATAATATGATGTAGATATGAAAAGCTTTGAAAATGAATATTAGGATTGAGATATGGTAATTGTTATGTAGGAAAATCAAATGAACAAATGAGAGGCCCTCAAGAGGGTGACAAAGGCAAAGAAAAAGCTAACTGGTGAGGGGAGGAAAAGAAGGAAAAAGGAAAGATCCAAGGTTGATTAGGCATGTGCTTCATTGATAAAAAATGTACATGTTGTTCATATGTGTGAAATTGTGTATTAAGGTTTGATATGATTGTGTTTTTTATATGGAATATGATTAGTTGTTGCTTTTGATATTTTATATGGAAATGAGACCAAATGGTGTGAAATAATTGAGACATGTGAATGTCTTTGTGATCTGGAAATTTTGGTATAAAAATGAATGCTTATGATGAATGTGTTTGAAAGGTAGACTTGTGTCAATTGATAACTTTGTTGCAGAATCCCATGAGTAACCTTGCCATTTTTTTTATCATAACTTAAGTTCTGGAATTAAGATTTATATGTTCTTTATTGGAATAGAAAGCTAAGATATAGTGCTTTAACTTTTATTTAGACCATAAAATCTAAATATGTCTGAATTTTCCCAGACAAATACATAAACTTCAGACCTAAAATCTATCCAGAAATTTCTGGGCAAAATATTCTAGTGACAATTCAGTGTTCATTTGGCCATAACTTTTGATATAAAACTGGAATTTGAGTGATTTTTTATGCATATAAATTATGAGACAATAAGCTTCAAATTTTTAGTATCATAACTTCAAATTCGAATTATAAATAGGCTAAAAATGAAGCCCAAAATTAGGGCCGAAATATGCCATAGATAAAAACGTGAAATATTGGATTTTTACATGTGCTATGATGAGTCTATGTAATAATTAATGTAAAATTTGACTTTAATGGTAATTATAAATGTTTAATAAATTATTTATGTGTGAGATTCTAATGCAATAATAATAGGAACAAAGAATAAAAATAAATAAGCATATAGGTGAAAATTTAGTAAAATTATCATTTTTGAAAATATTGTGAATAAATATAAAAATAGTTAAGCCCTAAGACACCTAATCTAGAACTAGAATAGAGAATAGTGGCATATCAATCAGGGGATTTAAGGCATTCGATGCCAAATATAAAAATCGGTAATGACAATATTATGAAAGTCGGTAATGACATTATTATAAAAATGCTCGGCACAATATTATGAAAGCCGAAAATGGCAACCTCGTTATTCCTATTAATTAGTTCGGTTATAAGTGTTATGGGCACAAGACAAATGAAAAATAATAATAAAATCAAAGTATGTCATTGTGATAATGCTATATTAATTAAAATTGTTAAATATGAAATATTTGCTGAAATTTATTTGTTTTTATATAATTTTCTTATTTTATGCCTTATTTATGAAATGATTAATTAATATGTAAGAAAATGTATGTATGTAAAATTTTTATCCTTGAAGTACTACTAAGCTAGTAGCTTAGTGCGAGTGGTTTCCTCTCATGCAGGTTTTAGAAGGGTAGTCGTAGATAGTATAGTTGAGAAAAAGAAGGGTACCCAGATGAAAGCAACTAAAAGATTTGGATTTCTTTTTGTTATATTTTATCAAAAGCTTTGTAAATTAAATTATAGTTCTATTTCATCTAGCTTGTATTATAAATGTGACTCATAATGTAAAGGACATAGTTTGAATGTAAATTAATATATTTTATAAATAAATAAAATTTTGAATATTATTGCTTGTAATCAATTTATTTTATGTAATATTTTCAAAAAACAAATTACTTCATTTAGGTAAGCTTATAAGAAAATTAGTCGGATAATACTCACTTACTTTGCTGAACTAAAGTGGGGTAAGGGGGTATTACAAGGGTAACTATTAAGAATAAGTATCTGTTACCACAAATTGATGATCTCTTTGATCAATTGAAGGGTGTATGTGCATTCTCTAAGATTAACTTGAGATCGGGGGTACTATTTGTAGAGAATCAAAACGGGTGATGTAGAGAAGACCAATGCTCCGGTAGCTTTTAGAACTAGATATGGTCACTATGCGTTCTTGGTTATGCCCTTTGGGTTGACCAATGCTCCGGTAGCTTTTATGGACTTCATGAATTGGATCTTCCCACCATTTCTAGATTAGTTTGCAATGGTTTTTGTAGATGATATCTTGGTGTACTTGAGAAGGATGAACATGAACACCACTTAAGGATAGTCTTATAGACTCTCAAGGAAACAATTTTGTGTTGGGTTTTGAATCTGCATCTCATACATGACACAATGGAAATATAAAAATTGATCAAAACCAAAACTCAAGGAATGCCCTATGTAATTTAAAATCGAATCATAATATCTAATAGGAGAAGTTGATTACCTTTGTTTGCAACTTTTTATCTTCCAAGTAGTGAGATTTTCCTTTTTATTAGGTTGTAGCAAACCACAACAATCCAATGTTAGGGTTGCCTTTAAGAATATCCATGTGAAAGAAGAAGAAGAAAACCTCCAAGGAAGTGGGGTGACAAAAGTCCAAAGTGCTAACTATGGAAAATTGTCTTATGAAAGAGAAAAGGAAGAAAGAGAAAAATAACTCTTATTTATCTTAAGGAGGCAGCCACAAAATTGACTCCTTAAAATGAGTATTTATACTCTTTCTAATCCCTTTTAGGAAGAGAAAGGAAAAGCCCTAATGGGTCCATTTTTCTAAGGTATATAGCCCAATGTTGACCAAGTTAATAATCCTAATCGAAATTGGATTTGAGTCTTTTTGTAACTCTTATAAAAGGTCCAATTCTATTTCTCTCATTTAGATCTTATAAAAAATCCATCTTACATTTTCTTCATTCCCTCTATGTGTGTGACCTAATAGATTTTCTAGTCATATTGGCATCTCAAGTCTTAGGAGGAATCCTAATCCAATTAGGATTCTATGAGTCAAAGACATTTGACCCAAATTCATTTCTTATTAATTTTTCTGGACTTAACAGATCATTAGAGAAATGAACAACATTTTCTAGCAACACATCATGACAATTAGAGAATTGCACTAAAGGAAATCACCTTTAGCTCTTATTGTACAAATTTATTTGATTAATGAACATTTTCTTTAATTTGATATTCATTTGATATATGAGTTGAGAGTGATTTTAAATCAATTAATATAGTCCTTGATACATAACATAGCATAAAGGAAATCATGATAAGATCATGATATTGAGATTCTTATCCTATGTAGGTATGTTAGTATCTAAATTATCCCTAATCATAGGATTAATGAGACAAGACATTGTTAATCTAGATAGACTTGTACATGTTATACTCATTGATATGATTGAGCAGTAGATCTCATAATTTGTAAACATGAGATGTTTAGAGTTAATATGTGGAAGTTTGCTAAGTGTAATGAAGTACATTGGATCACCTACTATAAGACAATCATATGGATAATCTATTCAAATGTCAGTGATAGTTTATCCTTAAACTTAAGGTACTCAAGGATATCTTTGATACTAATTTTTTACTTTGACATTATTCTTTGTTGCCTCAAGGAGGTTTCTCATAGAGTGATGATTAGGTACATTTGAGGTATTTAAATATAATTGGATAACCAACAAAGGATTTACCACTCCTGATGGAAGGAGTGTATGCCCATGGCCTCTTGTCACGGTGATTACTCGAGAATTTCTAACTATAGTGAAAATGTCATGAAGATATTCTTCATTAACATATCTAATAGAGTAATGAGCCTCAAGGACAAGAATTAATATTACTTGGGCAAAATGTGATGTAGTTAGTCTAGTGGGAGTTTATACATGTCCATACTCTAAACCAAGTGGGGTATAAAATGGTGGAAGGATTAATTGCACAGAAATTGTCTATGGAAAGGTTTGTAGTCAAACCACTGACTTTTCAATCAATTGGGGGTCATGACATGTTGCTAGATATAGCTCATGACTTGCTTAAATTAACTATTATTTTAAGTGGCCAACATAATCAAGAACCTAGTGGGTCACGCACATTAGAGATGTGAATAATGAGTAAAATGGTCTTAGATGAGATCCAAAAATATGAGAGAATTATTTCAGGACGAATCATGATGAGTTCATACGGAAAAATTGCTCCAAGGGGTCAAAGGCCCCTACGGGCCCATGCAGGCTGTTAGCCTTCCAGGCAGGCCAGCTGGCCTAATTGGCCTTAATTAGCCATTTAAGGCCAATTAAGGCAAAACTCCCAAAATTCATCCCTTTGTCTTATGCACTTCATATCTAGACTAATTTTGGGGTAAAAATATTTTTGTAAATTTCAAAAGTCAAAATATTATTTTTAGAAATTAAAAAATTACTTGAAAATGAAAACAAATAGTTATTTTTCATATTCTCTTAAATATAACATACACCATTGTTAGAACTTTGAGGTGTGTTTAACCATTTTATTGTAGTTTCTTCTAACATTTTCATGTGGATTAACATTAGAGACATCCTAGTATGGATTGTTATGATTTTCTACAACCAAACAAAGTGAAGATTTGAAAAATAAATCAGTAAATTATGAGGCATAATATATAATATTTATGTTTTGATGATTTAGTTTTAATGGCACAAGCAAGATCCTTGTTTTGGGTTTTGAAAATTTTAATTTTTCACTACATTTATAAATGAGATTTGTCTTCAAAATCCTTCAATGGTATTAGAGGCCCTTTGTGTTCATTAAAATTAGTTTTAATTGAAAGTGCAATGGGATTGCACAGTTTGATTGTTTTGGATTAGTAGGTTTGAAAAATTAAAATTAATTTGTCAAATTTGTTTTACATATTTGTCTTTCTCTAATATGATCATGGAATGATTAAGGATAATAATTTCGATTAAAAAATGGTTTGAATAAGATTCAAATAATTAATTTTGGATTTGTTTCAAAAATGCTAATAATTGCACTGTTTATGAACATATAGTGTTGTTTGGCTTAATTGATGGGACTCTTCATATTTTTCTTGTATTTTGATTATGAAAATTTATATATGCATATTAAGAATATGTTTAAGCCTATGAAAGTGTCAAAAAATTATTAAAAATTATTTTAATTAATTTTTCAAATAAGTACAAAAATGAGACTGTTTTGTTTAATTTTTTGTAAGTGATAATTTTATTTTCAGTATTTTGAAATAATTTTTATGTGATTAAAAAATCTCATATTAATGTTAGACACATAAAAAAATTATTTTCTCAAATTTAGAATTTAAAAAAAAAGTATAGATATCAAATGAGTCATTTTGAGCCTTTAGGTGTGTTGGTTCTGTTAGAGATGTGCCCTAAAGGCCATCACTTTAGGCACCTAATGTACTTATTTATTATTAATAAAAATTATTTTCATTATATGGTATTCATTGCATATGAATTATTATAGATCTTAAACTATTTAATGAAGTCCATGGTATGTAACACAACATGAAGGAATTCATGATAAGGTCATATGATGAGATTCTTATCATATGTGATTGTGTTTATGTCAAAATGATCCAAAGTCATAGGATTAACAAGATGGAATATTTTTAATCCAGATAGACTAGAATATGTTACACTCATTGACTAGGTCAAGCAACTAATCTCATAAAGTTGAAGGCATGAGATGTTTAGAGTTAAATTGCGAATGCTTACTAAGAGTAGCATGTACATTGGATGACCTACTATGAGGCAATCACATGAATATCTATTCAGTGCCAGTGATAGTCTCATAATAGAAATGGTGTAAGTATCCTTAGAATTGAGTTGCTCAAGGTTATCTTGGATACTGAATCCTATACTTTGACTCCACTCCTCGTAGCCTTTCAGAGGTCGCTCACAGGGTGGAAATTGGGTATAGCATTTGGTATTCAAAGGTAGTTGAGTAGTCAATAAAGGATTCACCACTCCTGATAAAAAGAGAGTATATCTATGACCTCTTGTAGAGATCATTACTTAGAAATCTTTGCCCAAGGTGAATGTGTCTTGAAGAAGGTCTTCAAGAACATATGTTTTTAAAGTAATGAGTCTCATAGACAAGAACTAATATCATTTGCACTAGATGTGACGTAGTCAATCTAGTGGGAGTTGACACATAGACCATACTATAAACTAAAAGAGGTACATATTGGTCAAAGGACGAATTGCACAGTAATTATCTATGGAAGGGTTTATAGTCAGACCACTAACTTTCCGATCAATTGGGGGTCATGATGTGTCGCTAGATACCACATGTGATAATTTAAGCTGCAAACATAATTGACAACCTAATGGGTCACATGCATAGAAGGAAAAAAGAAAATGTGAAATGGATTTTGGATTGGATCCAAAAACGTGAGAGAGGTTGTTTTGCAAAAGAGTTTTCACAAATGAAAGCCAAAGGGGTTGTGCATCGAAAGAGTTTTGAGAGGATGCATCGCATGCACGCGAAAAAAAAAATGAAAGAGTTTAGATTGTCTAATGAACAAATTTAATTAGTTTGAACTGATTATAAGTTGCTTATAATGATAAGAATGAATTTTGGAAAATTTGGAAATTTTTAAATGGAATTATTGCATGCATTAAATTAGTAATAACATAGTTGGCAAAGTAGGCAATTTTAGGAAACTTTTTGATACGATCAAATGTATGCCTAATTTGCATAATTTCCTTTTAGAAATTATTTCTAAATGTTCATATAATTATTTAATAAGGTTAAATAATGGATATAAGATGAATTTCACTAAAGGCCAGACAATCAAAATAATGTTTCAAAAGTTGAAACTAATGGAATCCAAATTGTTAATTTAACAGGTTACCTTTATTTATGCATTAGAGAATGCATGCTAACGATGTATGGAATGACAAGATGGTATGATTATGGAATTGACCATTGTGATTGATCATGCATGAAATTTTGGTTTTTGGTAAATAGGGTCTGTGAGTCCCAGCCTTCTCTTTTCTCTCTATTGTATTTCTCTTCTCATCTTACTCCCCTTAAATGTAACTTAAGGTTTTCTTATGAAAAATTTATGTAATTAGATTACATAGGATTATAATAGAATTGAAATGTAAAGGAGTAAGAAGCTAAGGAGATGGTGGAAAAAAACAAAGGAGCATTAGAATAGGAAATTGTTTTCTATTTTGATATTGTAATTTCATGCATCTACCTAGTTGAGACCTAGTCAACCCTTTCATGGCTTAAAGGATTGATGTTAGATTATGTCCATAATCATAACCATATAATTAGTGTAATTATCTTATATATCTATATGTGATGAATGGATATATTATGCATGCCAAATTGCCATGATGAGACCTATATAAAGAAATCCCTCTTAAAATCATATTAAGGCCAATGTCTTCCATTAATATGGCAAGAACTAGAATTCTTTTAGAGTCTGGGTTGTTTGGAAAACTCGAGCCCACTCTACACAAATATGTTCAAGCCATCGAAATATGATTTCATGATTAATGGGTCAGCTTTGACTAATTACATAGGTTTGTTAGGCAAACCTAAGGTTAATGTTAATTAGAGACGATATTGGGTAAGTGTACATGAGATGTACACATATCAAGAGTTGATAGCCCAATGATTCAATAGTTGTATGATATGATGTAATTGGTATGAGACACCTACCAATTGACCTAAGATAGCTTATTGTGCAAACCCAAGGTTAATTTTAGTGATGTTGGATACTGAACCACTAGGAGAGCTTCCAATGGGTTCTCTCAGAATCATATTGAGGGCTATGAATTTGTAATAAAATAGTGGGAGTTATAGTGCATGTTTATTAAAGTCCTAATATTCATGCATTTGGTACATTCTCTAACATGATCTTTCTTTACATCTGGGTTGATAGAATCATGTCATCAAATGTGAACTTACACTCGATTTTTTATTCCAATAAATTGATTGGCCTAAACTTCTTTGATTGGCTAAGGAATTTGAGAATAGTTCTCAAAATAAAAAAGATATCCTATGACTTAGAAGAGTCGCTTCCCTTCCCTCCTACTAATGATGTATCTTTTCATGAACAGTTGGTATACAAGAAGTAAGTGGATGACAGTGAGTTGGCAGGTTGCATTATGCTCACCTTTATGTCTCCCGAGCTTCAAAAGCAGCATGATTACATGGATACTAATACCTTTGTGATTTGTGATTTGTTACTATGAGCTGCTTGGTACTTTAGAGCTTGTTTGATGATTACTCTCATTGAGCCACAACTCATCAATTTGCATCATTTTTCAAGTGGAGGAAAGTGATAGTTTATTTTGAGTGGCATATAGAAGACATGGAACATAGGTCACCAGCCAAGCCTCACCACTCTCTCTCTCTCTTTGCATTCCACCCAAACATGAGATCATGTCATCTAAATTTTGGATTTATATGAATATACATGTATATTTGCTCAGAGTTGTACAATGATATGTAAATGGATGCAACTAGTAAATCTTAGATGTAAAGTTTAAGTTTTAGTATATGTGAGATATGTTGATTTGCATATTTATTAAATGATAATATCGATGTGATGATAAAAAAAATTTACTATTTTCATATTTATTAAATGATGAGATGTACCCCAGATGAGAAATTTGATTATGAAGTATCATTGCTTCAAGGCAATGCCTATGAATGGTGGGAGACAATCCCATATAGTGATGCCCAACCACCAGTCCTGACGTGGAATAATTTTCTCTAGGAAATTCAAAATAATTACATGTCTAAGGCATATAAAGATGAAAAGAGAAAAGAATTCCTGAATCTTAAATATGGGAGCATGTTTGCTACTGATTATGAGGTGTAGTTCAACAAACTCTCCCACTATGCTACTTTTATGGTCTCTACTGAAAGAGGCAAATGCAGTAAGTTTGAGGAGGGCCTCAAATATGAGACCAAAAATAGAATCACAACTACTAATCTCTAGTCATAGGATTAATGAGATGGGACATTATTAATCCGGACAGACTAGCACATGTTACACTCCTTGATTGGATTGAGTAGTAGATCTCATAATCTATAAAAATGAGATGTTTAGAGTTAACATGTAGATGTTTGCTAAGTGTAGCTAAGTACATTGGATGACCAACTACAAGACAATCATATGGATAATCTATTCAAATGGTAATGATAGTCTCATCATAGCAATGATGCAAGTATCTTTAAACTTGAGGTACTCAAGGAAATCTTGAATACTGATTCTGTATTTTGACACTATTCCTTATTGCCTCATGAAGGTTGCTCATAAGGTGGTGATTGGATATAGCTTGAGGTATTCAAAGGTAATTGGGTAACCAACAAAGGATTCACCACTCTTGATAGAAGGAGTGTATGCTCATGGCCTCTTGTCGTGATCATTACTCGGGAATCTTTGGCCAGAGTGGAAATGTCATAAAGATAGTCTTCAATGACATATCTAATAGAGTAATGAGCCTCAAGGATAAGAACTAACATTACTTAGACTAGACATGATGTAGTCAGTCTAGTGGGAGTTGACACATGTCCATACTCTGAACCAAGTGGGTATAAAATGGTGAAAGAAATAATTGCACGAAAATTGTCTAGGGAAAGGTTTGTAGTCAAACCACTGACTTTTCAGTCAATTGGGGGTCATAATGTATTGCTAGATACTGCTCATGACTTGCTTAACTTAATTGTTAATTTAAGTGGCCAACATAACCGGGAACCTAATGGGTCACACGCATTGAAAATATGAAGAATGAGTAAAATGGTCTTGGATATGATCCAAAATATGAGAGAATTATTTCGGGATGAATCGCGATGAGATCCCAAGGAAAAATCATTCGGGAGGGTCACGGGCCCGCCCAGGCTAGACAGGTTACTGACCAGCCTAGGGGCCAGTTGGGTTGCCCAACAGCAACTCGCAGCAGGCCCAGCGCACTGCTGCCTCCCACCCGTTGGCCAACGGCAAATTTTGGCCTTAATTAGGCCAATTATGGCCAATTACTATTCATTCATTTCACTTTTCTCCATTTTTTACTTTTCATATTTTTTTTTGTATTTGATTCAAATAGAAAAGACATCAAATGACAGAAAAAAGACATAAAAATATTTTTTTGTGAAAATTAGTTTTAAGACACAACAAAAATTCTCTCGAGAACACTTTCAAAGTTAGCACTTTGAATTTTTTCAAACAATTTCTTTTGATAATCTTTTCTTCATTGTTCGCATGGATTATTTTTAGAGACATCTAATATGGATTGTTGTGGTTTGTTACAATCCAACAAAGTGAAGATTTGAAGAACAAATAAGAAATTACAAGGTATAATTTCTAACCTCTCTATTTATATAAATTAGTTTTAATGACACAAGTATGATCTTTTGTTTCGGGTTTTGAAAATTTTATTTTTCTGTTGCGTTTATGAATATAATTCATTCTTCAAAACCCAACATATTGGGCATAAATTATCATATATATCATTTTAAACATCACTATATTCTCATCATTTATCAACATATAATATATGTACAATGTTAATTGCATTATCTTGCAATTACCTTTAAAATGTATATCATTCTCATATAAATGTCAAGTTCTCATTCTCATATATGAATCATACATATATATATATAGAACTTTTATATGCATTCTCTTGCCAAGTCAACTCAAATACACATTATCCTCATTAAATTATTTCAGGATTCATTTAAAAGAGGAATTCAAAATCAACATATAGGTTGTTCATAGTCGTGTATGCCTACTTATGCTTGTGAACACCTCTTTCATGGCATACCTGGTCGTGAACCATGTTGGGACATAATTTGTGAATGCTTATGTCAAAAAATCACCGCATAATTTACAATCATGAACAATCATTCACACCTGTGAACCTTAGAAATTCTACAAAAATCATACTTGACACACTATATAACCATAATATATGCAAATTCTAAGGTTTACCAATGTAAACTACTCTACCAATAATCATACAAGCCTGAGGTCCATCCTTTAACTTACCAATTACCCAAAAATCATCTCTTAAATATTGTCAATTATCCACCTACATGCATTAAGAGTAAATCCAACCTCTGAAACATGCTATAACCATTTCTTAATTCATTCCAACATGCATATATAATCCTTCATAGTTTTCATAGCCTAAAATGCATCTAACCAAATTCCCGTATATATGCCTCATTATCCATCATTGCCTCTTTGCCAACCTGGGCATGTCATTTACTAAAATTGCAATATCTCAACATACCAATTTTTTAGTTTCCTACATTCAAAACATTTTCATAGTTACATGTAACCAAGATTTTCCTAAAGATTCCACCTTTCCCTACCTAACATAGAATAAAATAAGGGTTTTCTCAACCCAAACCCTAAGTAAACCTTACCCGACCATAAACCCATGCAAAAGAAGCCAAAAATTGAAGATCAAAAGGGAGAGATGCAGCTACTTACTCAAACCTATAAGTTATAGTCATTGGGTTCCTGAAATTCCAGCTCAAAGTTCCACTCCTCTTCTTCCACAAGCCATTCTCCTAGCTAATCCTCTATTTTCCTTGTTTTCACCCAAGATCAATTATTTTCCACATGATTTGGTGGGTTTTGAGTGAAGGGATAGGTAGAAGGTTCTCTAGTCTCTTGAGGGTGAAAGGAAATTAGGGTTTGTTTCTATCAAAAATGGAGAAAGTGAAGAGTTGTTTACTTTTATACATCTCGATTCATGGCCATGACTAATTCTTCATGGGCATGAATCATCACTCATGACATACTACAAGCCGTGACTCAAACTTGCTAGGTATCAAGCATATGATTTGCGGTCATAAATCACCTATATATTTGTTTTTCTCTTTCTCTCCAAAGAATTTACCCTTAAACCTAAACACTTGATAAATCAAAATCTCACAATCCTAATACCTTCCAAGTCATATATTATGGGTGTGACACAAAGTATAAGCTAGTCGAAGTTAACTATAAGTGCAAATTTAATCGGTATGAACCATTTATTCTAACAATTTAAGCCACTCAAGTTTATTACAACATATATCCAAGTTTATCTCATGATAAGAGTGATTGGTGGCCTATTTGCAAAATTAAAGCTCGATCAAATATTGAAGTACCGCATTTTTGAAATAGTAGTTCAAGCATAGTTATGGCACCACCATTTCAAGAAGATGAGATAAATAATATTGAACATTTGGATGTACATCATGATCCAGAAAAGCTTATGTGATTCAAATACTTCCCTAATAGAAATTGAAGATGATGATATTGTCATTTAAGAATATCTGGAAGTTCCATAAGAATCAGACAATATGTCCAAGGATTTATTAGAGATTGATAGTGATAGAGATAATTAAATAATTGTAATTGTATCAAATATTTATAACTTAAAAGAAATCAATATGTTTTTATTTTATTTTATTTGTAGTACAATATTATAATATGCATGTTTGTCGTATATATATCTTTGTATGCTCTCATCATATGTATGTTGTATGTTGTATGTTCTTTTTTGTGTACTAATGTAGATGGCACATATAGACCATTGACATGGACGTAATGAATATAAATGGTGATGCTTCACATTATTTTTTTTAGTTTCCCTCATCATTATCATCACCACCACCTATCCCATCACCTTTATCACATCAGAGACCACCAGAGATTGCCATTCCAGCATGCACACAGGATATATCACCATTAACTACACTAGGTTTTACATCATCAGTTAGTGTTCCCCTATTTACGGCATCATTAACATTGTCAGCTACTATTGGTTTCTCTACATCAAGTGATAAGACATTGATAGAGATTGAAAGTGGAAAGTATAACTAATATATAAAAATGTAATTTCATTTCATACAATATAGATAGGTTGTTTGAATGTTGCGTGTTATTTACATGTTGCTCCTATCTCACAAGCATTATATTATTATTACAAAATCTTTTATGAAAATGGTAGAGCCTTATGCTTTTACATGTATGAAAGTTTTTGAATTGACTAAGAAGACCTATTTTGAAGAGTTTTTGGTATATAAACAAAATAAAAAATCAAATTCATAATCTATTCAGTTTAACAATTTTATTTTGTTTTCTTTGTTCCATAACCATATATAACTATTGTGTTTGTTTTGTATTATATTTTTTCTTTTTGCAGAAATAGTATGTATGGGATGTCCTATTTGATGGTCATATCAGGCCAACATGGAAGAATCAGGCTATCGATTGGTACTCAAATATGGTCTACATTTAAAAGAGAAAGAGAATGGACCTAATTGTATATAAGATGAGGATTGGCTGCAATGGCTTAAGTATTCCGAAGTTGAAAGTGAGAGAAAAATCAAAGGCAATTAGTAGGAACTATAGGAGTGAGGTTGGTGGAATCAGTACAGGCCCATCCCATCACATTATAGGATCAAAATTGACCATCGAGCATGCATGAGAGTTGGTACTACATTTAACTCTATAACTTTAAATCATTTAGACATTTAAATTGTTAAGTTCTCCAAATAATTGTGTTTTTGGTATAAGTTAATTTGGAATAATAAATTCCTTCTTTAGGCCAAAGAATTTGGTCAATAGCTCAATGCTTATGAGATATTTAAAAATATATATATTAAGAAATCTAATGGTCAGTTTGTTGATAACAGGTATAAGGATATTGTTGTAAGTATCTAACATACTATGTCAAAAGTGTTGTGGCATGAACATTGTCTAAAAATAAATGTCCTTTATGTCTATTGTTAGAGAGGTGCCTTAAAGTCAATCACCTTAGGCACTTGATGTACTCATTTAATATTAATAAAAGACAGTTTCATTATATGGTATTCATAACATATGAATTGATATAGACCTTAAACCATTTAATGAAGTCCTTGGTGCGTAGCACAACATGAAGGAATTTATGATGAGATCATGATGATGAGATTTCTATCATGTGCAATTGTGTTTATACCTAAATGATCCCTAGTCATAGGATTAACAAGATGGGACATTTTTAATCTAGATAGACTGGCACATGTTATACTCTTTGACTAGGTTAAGCAGTTGATCTCATAAGCTGAAGACATGAGTAATTTAGAATTAACATGTGGATGTTTGCTAGAGTAGCCAAGTACATTAGATGACCTGCTATGAGACAATCACATGGATATCTATTCAATGTCAGTGATAGTCTCATCATAGCAATGGTGCAAGTATCCTTAGACTTGAGATGCTTAAGGTTATCTTGGATACTAAATCCTATACTTTGACTTCATTCCTTATTGCCTCTCAGAGGTCACTCATAGGGTGGTGATTGGGTATAGCATTTGGTATTTGAATGTAGCTGAGTAGTCAATAAAGGATTCATCACTCCTGATAGAAGGAGAGTATACTTATGGCATTTTGTAGAGATCATTGCTCATAAAACCCTTGGCCAAGTTGGTTGTGTCTTGAGAAGGTCCTCAAGGACATATCTTATTAAGTAATAAGACTCATAGACAAGAGCTAATATTATTTGGCCTAGATGTGATGTAGTTAGTTTAGTCAGAGTTGACACAAAAACTATACTCTAAACCCAATGAGGTATAGATTGGTGAAAGGATGAATTGCTCGATAATTGTCTATGGAAGGATTTCTAGTCAGACCACAGACTTTCCGGTCAATTGGGGGTCATGATGTGTTGTCAAATATCGCTCATGATCTACTTTAAATCATGTGATGATTTGAGCTGCCAACATAACTAATAACCTAATGGGTCACACGCATAGAAGGAATAAAGGAAATGTAAAATGGGTTTTTGGATTGGATCCAAAAACATGAGAGAAGTTGTTTTTTGAAAGAGTTACACATATGAAAGCCAAAGGGGTTGTGCATCAAAAGAGTTTGAGAGGATGCATCACATGCGCACGACAGTATGAAAGCTTACTATCGCACATGCAAGGGCATGCTCATGCGCACGATAGCAAGTGTTGTTGCTATGCATGCAAACTTGGCCCACAAGGCTATCACGCGTATGAGCACCCCCTCGCGTGTACAATGAACTGTGATTTTGAAGATTTTCTATTCCTTTCAAAAGCCAAATGAAAGGTTTTAATGTTAACATGTAGATGCTTACTAAGTGTAGCTAAGTACATTAGATGACTAGCTATGAGACAATCATATGGATAATCTATTCAAGTGTCAATGATAATCTCATCATAGCAATGGTGCAAGTATCCTTAGACTTAAGGTAATCAAGGATATCCTGGATACTAATTTTGTATTTTAACACTATTCCTTGTTGCCTCAGGGAGGTTGCTCATAGGGTGGTGATTGGATACAACTTGAGGTATTCGAAGGTAATTGGATAACCAACAAAGGATTCTCCACTCTTGATAGAAGGAGTGTATGCCCATGGCCTCTTGTCGTGGTCATTACTCGGGAATCTCTGGCCATAGCGGAAATGTCATAAAGATAGTCTTCAATAACATATCTAATAGAGTAATAAGCCTCAGGGACAAGAACTAACATTTTTTAGACTAGACGTGATGTAGTCAGTCTAGTAGGAGTTGACACATGTTCATACTCTGAATCAAGTGGGGTATAGAATGGTGAAAGGAATAATTGCAGAAAAATTATCTATGGAAAAGTTCGTAGTCAAACTACTGACTTTCCGGTCAATTGGGGGTCATGATGTGTTGCTAGATACCGCTCATGACTTTCTTAAATTAATTGTTAATTTAAGTGGCCAACATAACCGGGAACCTAATGGGTCACATGCATTGAAGATATGGAGAATGAGTAAAATGATCTTGGATGGGATCCAAAATATGAGAGAATTATTTCGGGATGAATCGAGATGAGATCTCACAGAAAAATCATTTGGTACGGTCACAGGCCAGTGCGGGCTAGGCAGACTACTGGCCTGCCCAGCAATAGCTTGCAGCAGGACCAACCCACGTACTGGTGCCTCCCATTGGCCAACCGGTGAATTTGGTCTTAATTAGGCCAATTATAGCCATTAAGCACATTCACTTTTCATTCAATTCCCTTTTCTTCATTTTTGATTTTTGATATTTTCTTTGAATTTGATTCAAATAGAAAAGACATCAAACGGTAGAAAATAGACATAAAAATATTTTTTGAAAAAAAAATATTTTTAAGACAATAAAATTCTCTCAAGAACACTTTCAAATGTAGCACTTTGAATTTGTTCAAACCATTTCTTTTGATTGTTTCTTCTTCATTCTTCACATGGATTATCATTAGAGACATCCTAGTATGGATTGTTGTGGTTTGCTACAATCCAACAAAAAAAAATTTGAATAACAAATAAGAAATTACAAGGTATATTTGTATAAATTAGTTTTAATGACATAAATATGATCTTTTGTTTCAGGTTTTGAAAAATTTATTTTTCCACTGTGTTTATGAATGTGATTCATTATTCAAAACCCAACATGGGATGCATGATAAGAACACAACATCTAGTACACTAATTTTCTTTCTATTTTATTTTAGGACTCTATAGAGGAACATGCAGCTGCTGCTTGTCAACCAATTGAAGGTTATACAAATCTTCAATCAGTTGATTATACTTAGTTATACATCAATATCATTATAGGTGAGAAGAAGCAGTGACTCTACGGTTTTGGTTGTAAGTCATTAGCATTCTACTTTAGCAGTGCAAGATCTAGTTCCTCTACCTCCGCAAACATAGATATGAGGTAGATAGAGTAGGCGATGGAAAAGATGACGCAAAAGATATTTGATAGACGTATGATAGCTATGGAGATGCAAGTTCAAGGGAAAGATCAAGAGATCATTGATATGAGGAAGAAAATGTAAAACAAGATGCAATTCATACTTTTTTAATAGTCATCCCCAACTCAGTAGGCACCTTCTAGATCGGCTACATTAGAACCAAATGCTAATGATGATGAGGAATTTTTATCATATGATTAGACATATCTTTAGACTTTGTTATAAGTTTTGCATAGTTCCATTGCTAAAGTAAATAAATAGTTTAACAATAGAGAAGGATATTATTTGTTGCTAAATTAACAACGAAAATTTCTATTGTTAATTTGTCTCTAAGTAACAAATATAGTCATCAAATCATGACAATTATTTAGCTACGAACCATTATTAAATAACGAGAGAATTTCCTCGTTAAATTTTAGGAAATTAATATTTTTTTTGCTAAGTTGTTGGCGATGTATAGGTAGCAATGGACAATATTCGTCATTAATAAAATATACCGACAAAATTTTCCATCGCTAAATAATATTTTTTGTAGTGAAATAAAAATAGTTAAAAAAACAACTAAAATCACTCAAGTAAACCAAAACTAAATTAAAAACTATGAATTGCACAATTAAAATTGGGTTACCTCCCAAGAAGCGCCACAATATTTTCCAGACAAGGCATCACTGACTTTCAATTTTTCTAGAGGGTTGGTGTCACAGTTTCCACCTTTTTTACCAATAAAGTGCTTCCATAATAAGGCTATACTTTGTGGTGATTCACTTCAAACTTCTCATTAATCTTTAGATGTATCAATTCCAAATTCGATAGGGAAACACTTGAATCAATCAAAGGGACCATTCAATCTCAATTTTAGTTTTTTGGAAAAATTTTAAAACGATAGTTAAATAGTAAAACTTTCTTACCATGAATTAAATTCTTATAGGTAAAAAACCTATCATGGAGTTGTTGGTTCTTTCTTTGTAAATCTTCTCATATGCTTAATCTTCTCATATATGGGTGAGGAAAGACTACTTCAGTTTCATCTCCATGTTTAAAGCCTTAATACCCTAATAAGCCTTATGCTCCAACTCAACTAGTAAGTGACATGTTTTCTATACACCAACCTATAAGGACTCTATTGTTCCTCTTCTAGAATACATCTTCTAATGATCTTATCAGCACAATACTAGAAATGCATGGATCCTTCCAGTAAAAATGCCTTTGAAATGTGGCAGGGGCATTGCATAAGTCGAATAACATTCTCCAAAAAGAAAATATATCAAATGGACAAGTGAAAGTGGTTTTCGCTTGATCCTCAAGTGAAATAGGGACTTGATACTATCCTGAAAAACCATCAAGAAAACAGGCAAAAGCATGTCTAGATAACTTTTCGAAAATCCAATCAACAAATGGAAGAGGAAAATGGTATTTCTTTGTAGCTATATTCAACTTTCTATAATCAATACAAATTCTCCATCCTGTAGTGGTCCTAATAGGCATTAGTTCCCTTTTCTCATTCTTTGCTACTATGATTCCCAACTTTTTAGGAACTACATGCACTAGATTCACCCATTTGCCATAAAAAATAGGATATATAATTCCTTCATTTAGTAACTTTCCTCCTTTTTAACAACCCATTGCATATTACGATTTAACATTCTTTGGGTGTTTCTAATAGCTTTGGCATTGTCCTCTAAAATGATTTTATGCCTACATATTCTAGGACTGATGCCCTTAATATTTGAAACGCCCCACTTGATAGCTTTTCTAAACCTACTCAACTTCCTAATAACATACTATTCCTCATTAGGAGAAAAGGTTAGATGTGATACTCACTAAGTAAGTGTTTCCCTTTTGTAGAAAAACATACTTAAGATTACAAGGGAGTTCTTTCAGTTCTAGTTTTAGGGGTTCAAGATTATTGTTCCCCACTTTAGGTGTAAGAGGATTCAAATTTAGCTTTTCATCCACAAGTTGAACTGGGTCAGGGCTTTTGTGGTTTTTTAAAACTTCCTCCATATCGTCATCCACTATATCTAAGGCTAAAGTTTACTCCACCTTATCCTCTTATTCCTATAAATACATGTCATAAACCAGTGAGCCCAAACAATCTATATAAAAGCATTCATTATGATAAATTATTGGCTGAATAATAACCAAGAAGGGGGTTGAATTGGTTGTTAACTAAAAATTTTGCTAAATCAAACACTAAAGAATTAATAGAGAAGGAATAAAAGATTTGAGAGACATAAGATTTATAGAGGTTCAGATGTTAACGAACCCTATGTCCTCTCTCTAATCGCAATTGGATATTTCACTAACACAAAATGTTATAATGGAGTTTTCCCTAACTCACTCCCAACTATGGTGTTTTATTCTCTTGGTTAACTCCTAACCTAGAAAACACTTGTATTTTAATGGCTAAAACAACAACAAAATCATTATGTTTTAATGGCTTGCATAAAAATCCTTACAAGGGTTTCACTTATAACTCAATTTACTCATTCTCACTATTGGACAATTGATTACAAGAATGAATACACGTAATAACTAGAAAAAAAGCTCAAAATAACTCAGTCTTCACGACTTCTACCCATGAAGCACATCATAAGGCAAAGCATGAAAGCTACTGGAACTTTTTGCTATTAAATTCATGGTCGTGAATATATGTCACGGGTGTGAACCACCTCAAATCTTCAAAAAATAAAATTAAGTCTAAAACAAGACTAGAAGATTTCTAAAAACATGTTATATGTCTTAAGACATAAATTTCTATTATGTTAACCACTTCATACCATAAAATTATTCAAGAAAAATACATCATATGAAGGAATTAACATTCAAGGTTCACACAACATACAATTGGCAAAATAATTAAGGCAAAGTTGATCCATCAAGCATACCAAGCTCTCTTCTTATGAAACAAAAACTCTCTTCATTAAGGGGTCTGGTAAAAATGTTTGCTAATTGATTATTTGTATCGATAAATTCTAACACAACATCTCCATATTGAACATGATCCCTAAGAAAATGATGTCTAATTCAATATGCTTACTTCTATAGTATTGAATGAGATTCTTAGATATCGTGATAGCACTAGTATTGTCACATTTGATGGGTATACATGATCATAATCCTTAAGTTATTGTCTCATCCATAGAATTTGAGTGCAACAACACTCTGCTGCCACATATTCCGCTTCAGTGGTAGATAAGGCAACTGAAACTTATTTATTGCTAAACCAAGAAACTAGGCATTCACCAATAAAGTGATAAGTGCCTGAAGTACTCTTTCTATCCGAAAGACTACCGGCAAAATCTGCATCTGAATATCCATGATATGGAAAAATGAATTTCTAGGATACCATAAGCCTATATGTAATGTGCTATTTAAGTATTTAAAAATCCTTTTTACAACATTCAAATATGATTCTTTAGGACAAGATTGAAATCTAGCACATAAACATACATTGTACATAATATCGGACCTAAAGGCAGTAAGGTATAATAGTTATCTGATCATACCTCCATAGAGTTTTTCACTTATGCCCTTACCCTTCTCATCTTTGTCCAATTTTGTTGATGTGCTCATGTCTTAGCATTTTTGCATCATTCCATTCCAAATTTCTTGATTAACTCTTTGGTTACTTGGATTGGTTGATGAATATGCCCTTATTGCTTTGCTTGATTTGTAGACCAAGGAAGAACTTAAGTTCGCCTATCATGCTCATTTCAAATTTTCTAGTCATACACTTAGCAAATTCTTGGTAAAACAATTCATTAATAGACCCAAATATGATATCATCAACATAAATTTGAACAATTAAAATGTCATGATTATGCTTTTTAATAAACAAGGTTGCATCAACATGTCCTTTTGAAAACTTATTTTCTAAAAGAAAAGAACTTAGTCTTTCATACCAAGCTCTTGGAGCTTATTTTAAACCATACAAGGCTTTAAAAAGTTTAAAGACATGATTAAACAAATTATGGCTTTCAAAACCCGGTGATTGTTCTACATAAACTTCCTCTTCTATAAAACCATTTAAGAAAGCACTTTTGACATCCATTTGAAAAAGTTTAAAATTCATATGACATGCAAATGCTAAAAGTATTCTTATGGCTTTTAATATAGCTACTGGAGCATAGGTTTTATCATAATCTATACATTCTTCTTGATTATAACCCTTTGCAACCAACCTAGCTTTATTCCTAGTTATTGAATCTTGTTCATCTAACTTATTTCTAAACACTCATTTACTACCAATGATTTGATGGCCTTTGGGTCTAGAAACCAAGGTCCATATCTTACTTTTCTTGAATTGGTTGAGTTCCTCTTGCATAACAATCACCCAACTTTCATCATTAAGAGCCTCATCAATATTTTTAGGCTCAATTTGAGAGACAAAAGCAAGGTTAGAATCTAAGAGTTTAAAATGAGATATAGTACTTACACCTTTTGTAGGATCACCAATGATTTGTTCCTTGAGGTGATTCTTTGTCATTTTTCATTCATTTGGAAGCTTTTGGTTATCTTCCTCTTGAGCTTGAGGTATAGATACTTCTTGTTGTTGTTTCTTTTTATCATCATCATCTTTCTCATGATCAAGATCAAGTTTCTCAATTATACTACATTTTTGGATTTGAAGGACTACTTGTGTTGTTTTCTTTTTTGGCAAGGTTCACATGTCTTATCCTTTTCAAATTTGACTTTTGGAAGTCCACTTATTAGCTCTCATTTGCTAAGCCTTTGAATTAATTCTATGCTTGCATGACTAAGCCTTCTATATCATAGCCAAAATTCATCACTAATAGTCATTAGACACTTAGATGAAAGGTTAAAATTTTTTTGTAAGTTTATTATGTATGTATTGACATCTCTATCTCCCCTGAATATGTCTTGGTCACTTAAAGAGGTTACAAGACATTCATTTGAGGTAATGATAACTTGGTTTCCCTTATCACATAATTGACTTACACTTAACAAATTATGTTTCAAACCATCAACAAGAAAAACATCTTCAATAAAAGTAGTATTATTAATACCAATAGAGTCAATATCAATTACCTTACCCTTAGCATTGTTCATAAAGGTTACCTTACCACCATCAATCTTTTGATGTGATTGAAGAGTTCAATGTTTCCGATCATATGCCTTGAGTATCCACTATCCACAAGCTAATCATTTTCCTTTATAGTGGACTTGAGGCATACTTATAAAATCATAATTCAATTTTAGTTTTTAGGTACCCAAACGAACTTGGGTCCTTGGGGATTAACACTTGAAGGTTCCCAATGAGTCTTCCTTATCTAACAGTGTTTGTTGATATGACCAAATTTCATGCAATAATAGCATTGTTTAGCTCTAAATATATTTTTCAATTTTGATATGCTTTTTAGTCTCAACATCCTTTTAGAAAGTGTTTGTGTGCAATGACATACACATACATGATGAGTATGTGCTTTCATAGGTGCATGTCTCTTATACATGAAGGCATGTTTAGCCTTTTGAGGTTTTCCTTTTAAGCCAAGTGACCCTTGACCATTCTTCTTTTGAATAGGGGATTTTGTATGTGTTATGCTTTTAGCCCTTAGGGCTATTACCTCAATTTGTGGAGGTTTGTGGTGCACTAGACTTAACAAATGTAGTATTTGTGAGATGAAGATGATGTTTCATTAAATCCTAGACCATGTCTTATTAAAGGTGGTATTTGAGAAGCTATAAGAGTATCCAAATTCTCTTTCCCTTTATGAAAACCTTGAAATTAAGTTTCTAAGTTTCTCAACTTGATTTTTCAAAATATTTTTTTCTTTAAGCAAAGATTTAGTTGAGGGTCTAGAGGAATACTCATCTAATGATTTTTGAAGAGTTTCATTAGAAGTTTTAAAATTAAAATTCTCTTTTTGTAAAGCCTCCATTTTGTTTTTCAAATCTAAAATATTATTTTTATAAGTGTTAAATCTACTTCTAAATTTTTCTAATTCTAGGTTCAAAACTTTTATTAAACTCTTCTCATCATCATTTTCACTATCACTATTATTATCACTACTTTTATCATTAAAATAGTATGAGTAAGAAGGGCCTATCTCATCCATGAAGTGATCCTCTAAAGCCATGAAGCATAGGTTGATCTCTTCTCCTTCATTATCATCTTTTTCGCTTAAAGAGCATTTATCATCCCATGTGGCTTTGTGACCTTCTCCCCATTATCTTTTTGAAATTTTTTCTTATATTTCTTGAGTTTTGGAAATTCTGATTTGATATGTCATTTCTTCCCACATTCATAACACTTTACTTCTTCTTTATTTCTTTAAGAGTCATTTGAGGAGTGTTTGAGGATTCTTTGTTTGAAGTTTAGAGAATTTCCAAGTCTTTTTTCAATTATTCTTTTTAATCTTCTTGAGAGCATGACAATGTCCTCATTTGCATCATCATTATTTTTTTCATCATCTTCAATTACCTCTTGAGATTTTGAGGTAGAGGCTTTGAGTGCTAGAGACTTTCTCTTTTCTAGTTCGGCTTCAAGTTTTCTATCTTTTTTTACCACCATTTCGTGCATTAAAAGTTTGCCAATAAGCACATTGGTAGGCATGACGCTCATATCTCTATTGGCCTCTTCTATACCCGCAACTCTTGAACCATAGTCTTTGAGAGGAAGGCTTTTCAGAATTTTGTTGTTCACATCTTCTAAGCTCAAATGCTTTCCAAGCTTTCTCATGCCATTGATAATGGCTAGAAGACGGTTCGTCAAATCGGTGATAGATTCATTAGATTTCATTTTGAAAAGTTCATATTCTGAAGTGAGAAGTTGAATCTTCTTGGATTTAACTTGTTTGGTTCCTTCATGATAATTCTCCAATGTTTTCCACATGCTCTATGCAGTAAGGCAATTTTGAATCCTGCCACATTCTTCAATAGATAGAGAGCTTGAGAGTATTGTTATTGCCATTTTGTTTTTGAAATTAGCTCTTCGTCGAGGCTCTGTCCAATCATCACTTAAAAGAATTTCTTTTTCACCATCCACTCCTCTCTTAGTTAATGGTGTCCATTCTTTCCGAACACTATCCCAAACTTCAATTCCCTCACTATCGAGATATGTCTTTATCCAGAAATTTTCAATGAGCGTAATTTGCTCCATCAAAGTAAGGCTTGAGACTTTGAAATCCTTCATTGGACATTTCTTAATCTTTGCCATCGCTTTTTAAGCTTTGTTGCTAGATAAACTCTGATACCAATTGTTGCCTAGACAATGAACCAAGAAAGGGGTTCAATTGGTTACAACTAAAAAATTGTTTAACTTGAAAGTGCGGAATAAATTAAATAGAGTAAGGAATGAGAGATATCACATACAAGATTTATAGAGGTTTGGGTATTAACAAACCCTACTATTCTCCCCAATCTCAATTGAGTGTTTCACTAACACACTAAGTGTTATAATGGAGTTTTTCAAGCTCACTCCCAACTATGGTGTTTCTCTCAATGGCTAACACCTAACCTAGAAATTCCCTTGTATTTTTCAATGGTTTACACAAAAACCAATTCCTTGTATTTTATGGTTCACACAATAAACCCTTATAAGTATTTCAATCTTAGCTCGAAATACCCAAACTCACTTTTGAGTAATTGGATACAATGAAAATACTCAACAACCTACAATGCTCAGATAATGAGCAATTAGGTTTTCACAATAAATAAAGGTTTGTTGAGAAAAATAATTAATGCACAAGACTATAACAAGATTAAAGATACAAAATAATTGTTGTTCTTTTTTTGGGGATTCATAAATGACTTGCATTTATACTCTCTCTGTGAATTATAGCTATTTGGGTACATTTAATGCAAAAATAGTCATTTAACCAACTCTTAGCTTCGCGCCTGACATGTTTCTCTATCCTCATTTACGGGCATGAATATATGTGTCATAGTTGTGAATGTTCTTCCAAATCGTGGTCCAAGTGGTGACTTTGACCGTAAAGTTCTCTTGAAGAATTTGACATGTTTGGTCATAAGCTGAACTGTCTTTTACAGGCGTGACTGCTTGATATTTCATGGTTGGTTTGATCCTTCATGATCGTAAACTTCAAATGTTGAAGAGTTGACTCTAAATTATATTCACGGGCGTGACATTTGTAGTCATGGGCATGACATTGCTATTTCTTTGAATTTTTTTTATCTTTTAAATATGTCTTTCAATATTGCTTCAGGTTCTAATCAAAGTATATTCTGGTTAACACACTTAGAAAACAAACATTGTTAAATACTTTATTACTATTTTGTTTCTTATCATCAAAATGACGGAAATGTCCTTTAAGGTTCAACAGTTTTTAACGATGCAACATATATTTTAAGTGATGTTTATTATCTAACATGTCATTTATTATTGTGAGAATGTATCAATATTGTTAATGCATTTCAAGATTACATAAATGATTCAATTTTGCATGATTCTATTTGTATGATGAAAAATAAACTGTTAAATTATTTTAAATTTATTCTTTTGATTAATCTTTTATATTGTGTTTTTGATCTTATATATAAAATAAATGATTTATTTGATTATTTGAATTTTTATTATTTGTTGAACCTTAAGGGGTATTTCCGTCATTTTGATGCTAACAAATAAAATAGCAATAATGTATTTAACAATACTTGTGTTCTAAGTTTGTTGAATAAGGTATATCTTGAATAAAATATGATGCAATAATGAAAAACTACATTTGAAAGTCAAAATATGAAGAAATAGCATGTTCATACCTGTGATATAGCTTAATGTCAACTCTACAACATTTAAAGTTCACGGTCATGAAGGATCATACCAACCGTGAATGATCAAAGCAGTCAAACTCATGAAAGATAGTCACGCCCATGAGATACAATGTCAAATTCTTTCAGAGATCTTCACGGCCAGAGTCACCACTTGGACCACGACTTAAAAGTATAAAGTCACGCATGTGATTAAACACTTCAAATTCTTCTAGAGAGTTTCACAACCATAGTCACCACTTGAGCCACGATGTGGAAGAACATTCATGACCGTGATACATATATTCACGACCGTGAATGAGGAAAGAGAAACATGTCAGACATGAAATTAAGAGTTGGTTCAACGACTATTTTTGCATTAAATGCATCCAAACGACTATAATTCGCTGAGGAAGTATAAATGCAAGTCATTTATGAATCTTAAATAAGAGAACAACAATTACTTTCAAATCAAAAAGCTTGTTGTAGCCATTTGTGCATTTATTACTTTTATGAGCATTATAGGTTGATGAGTGTTTTCATTATAATCTATTACTCAAGTAAGTTTAGGTATATTGGGTTAAAAGTGAAACACTTGTAAGGATTAATTGTGTGAGCTATAAAACACAAGGAATTGGTTTATTGTGTGAGTCATTTAAACACAAAGAAATTTATGGGTTAGGTGTTAGTCATTGATAGAAACACCATAGTTGGGAGTGGGCTTGTAAAACTTCATTGTAATACTTAGTGTGTTAGTGAAACTCCCAATTGAGATTGGAGAGATGAGTAAAGTTTGTTAATACTCGAACCTCTATAAATCTCGTTTGTGATATCTCTTTATCTTTACTCTATTTTATTTTATTTCGCACTTAAAGTTAAGAAATTTTTATTTAATATCCAATTCAACCTTCCTTCTTGGTTCATTATTTGGGCAACATTATTGATTATTAGGTTAAAATGATGATATTAGTGTTGATTCTATTATTAATGATGTAAAAAAATTAACTTGTGATCTATTTATGAAATTTAGTTTGATTTATAATATTCTTACTACTACTAGTAGTGACACTACTAGTCAAACTTCAGATGAAATGATAAAAATTAGAGAGAGTAATCTTTCGTTGATGCAAAAATATAAAAAACCAATATTATCATCTGGTTCATCCAAACTTGACATTTATCTAACAATTATATTTAAGTTTTGTCATAATATGACATGTAAAGATTTTTCAATTCTTGATTGGTGGAGTCGACATCAAAATACTTATTTAGTACTCTTCCAAATTGCAAAACAAATTTTTTCAAATATAGTTTCAACTATTGTGGTTGAAAATTTTTTTAGTACGAGAGTTAATATTTTTGATAAGATGCAATCTAGTTTAACTCCCGAATTGCTAGAAGATCAAACATGTATTAATGATTGAACCAAAACGACGTTATGACAATAAAAAATAGAGAAAGATCAATTTGAGAATCAATATGACTTTAACACCAAATGAATGATTGATATATCCGACACTGACAGTTCCAATTAAAAAAATAAAAATGATTAACAATTAAATTTTAAAAGATTAGAAAATTACATGAGTTTTTATTATTTTAAACCCAAGATGTTATGTAGATAACTTAATTAATGGTAAAAAAAATTAAGTTCAAGCCAAATTATTAATATTATAATTTTTTAAATAGAAATTCAAACTTTTATAATTGAATTATTTTTTAGTTTTTTAGTCTAGTTATAATTTTTATATTTATTAAATAAAAATAATATTTTATAAATTGCAACTTATAATTTCTCAAAATCAAATTTATCTTTTTTTATAACAATATAATTTATTAGTTATTATACAAACTCACAAATTAATATTCAATAAATTATTTTTTTTCAAAATTTTTATTTTTTATAATTTATTAGTTGTAAAAATTTATAATTTATACAAATTAATATTTTATAAGTTAATATTTCTTTTAAAATTCTTATTTTTTCGAATTAATTTATTTTTTAAAATTTTTTACTTATTTCTAATTTAATATATTTTTAGTTTATTTATAAATAAATTGATAAGTGTCAGCCAAATTGCCGAACCGGTCAATTCCGAATCAGAATCAGCCGATTCTAAACCGGTCCCTCCCGTTACTGTCTGATTTCAGGAAAACGCGGAACCAGTGTCCGGGCTACTAACACTGGTAAAGAGAACAAAGAATAGGAGGACTCGACTCCTTTGCCTCTGCTGTTACACCGAAACCATACTCTGTGTTCAAATAACAGCTAAAATAAGGAAAAAAATTGATAAAATGGCGGCGACGGCCCCTGCCTCCTGGCAGCCACAGGAAGAAGGGTTCAAGGAGATCTGTATGCTGCTGGAGAACCAGATTTCTCCTTCTTCCTCTGCTGACAAGTCCCAGATTTGGCAGCAACTCCAACACTACTCTCAAATTCCCGATTTCAACAATTACCTAGTTTTCACCTTACTCGCGCCGAGGTACCCCTTATTTTTATTGTTTCACAGGATTTTTTTATTGCTTAACGGTGTTTTTGTTTGTCGGTCTGATTGGATTGCTTGGCGAATTTTTTTATTGGAAACTTTGGCTTTTGAAGCTTCTTCTCTGTTCCAGTAGGGTTTTATGAAGTTTTGGAGGGATAGGTAATTGACTTGAGCATTTTATTTACTAATGTTGTCAGCTTGATCTTGTTGAGTTGAAGAATCTATTTTTAATAATTTTGCATTACTTAAGTTTATTTAGCTGATGCAATGAGCCATGTTTTGTGCGCCCATTGTTCATCAACTTTGAAATTTACATCTTTCTGTATTCTGAGTCTGCTCAAGTGTATGGACATTGATTCTTGTCTTTGGACATGCCAATCACAGAATTCTACATGGCATGACCCTGTAAACGTTGAAGAAATTAACACATGGCACGAATAGGACATGTTTTATGAAATATTTGATCCTAACAATTATATATGTACATTTTTGATATATCAGAAACTCAACATACATGACAATCTCAATAAATCTTGTTCAAATAGCAAAATTCATTGGCTGTATAACACTCTAATTTGAAAGCTGCAAGTTATCCTATCCATTCAATTTTTTTTTTTGCCTATAAATATGAACTAATTGGTATGCATGTCCGTTTATAAGACAGCTTTACAGCTATCATCTTTTTCTCCCTGAAGAGAAATATATTGTTATGTTGTCTGCAACTGAGGAAACAAAACAAAATGTTTCCACAAAATATCAAATGGATGCAATTTGAGTATCTTATTTGTCTTGCACATTGGTTTGCTCTTCATGATTAAATGAAATACCCTTTGTATTATCATTTGAAAATACATGCAACCTTGCTGTGCCTTTAAATCAATCCAGATATGCCTTAGACATTTTATGCAAGCTATACGGAGTAGAGTATGTCTCACACACGTCAAAAATTGACATTGAAAACTGCTCCATGTTGCCTGCGCCTTTGCATATTCATTGAACATGTTTAGCAACATCACGGTGCAGAAACTTTGCTAATGGCATAAATTATTGGTCTGTTCTATTAACTGGTACTTCTAACAGGGTAAATCTGTAGAGATTTGACAAGCTGCTGGTCTGCTGCTGAAAAACAACCTCAGAACTACTTATAAAACAATGGCTTCTGCATACCAGCAATATGTTAAGTCGGAGTTGTTGCCTTGTCTAGGAGCAGCAGATAGGCATATAAGATCAACAGTTGGAACAATTGTAAGTGTTATTCTTCAAGTAGGGGGAATTTCAGGCTGGCATGAGCTATTGCAGGCTCTTGTAAATTGCTTGGACAGTAATGATCAAAATCACATCGAAGGTGCTATGGATGCGTTGTCTAAGGTATACATCACATCTTACAATTAGTAGTTTACCATAATTAGTTTTCCAGTGTGTGATGAATTAACTGATTATGGTATATGCTTACTGCAAATGATTTTTGAGTCATGCCTTTTCTATTATTATCATACTGCTTACTGCTAATAACTTTTGAGTCATGCCTTTTCTATTATTATCATACTGCTTAGTGCTTACTCCTATTAGCTTTTGAGTCATGCTTACTACTTTCATATTGCTAATATATTTAGGAGAGGGAATGCCTTATTGGCTAGTTGTTGTAATGAGTTGCTGTTGTCCGGGATAGCAATTATGGAATAACAAAGCATGTTCGGTTGTTGTCGGTGGGTTAATGACTTATGTCTTGATTTGACTTACTGTGCATGCTTCTGGCTGTTAACATGTCAGAATTTATATTTCGTTTTCTACATTTATAATATTTGCCTAGTCAATATGATTTTACATGATGCAGATTTGTGAGGATATTCCTCAAGTTCTGGACTCTGATGTGCCCGAGCTACCTGATCGCCCCATAAAGATATTCCTTCCTCGGTTTATCATGTGAGATGAGTATTATCTTGCTGTGGATTTCATAATAAGTCTCTCCAGGATCTGTGTTTTCTGTTAAACTAACCATTTCTGCATACTCCTATATTTTATGAAAAAAGCTTTTATATCTTTCTGATCTTTAGTAGTTTGTTTTTTCCTTGAGGGAGTATAACTTGGTTTTCCTTCTAACAGTTTTTTCAGTCACCTCACAGTTCACTGAGAAAACTTGCCCTGGGTTCTGTGAATCAGTACATTATGTTAATGCCTGCTGTAAGCATATTTAATGCATCTATCTTTTTTTTATTTTCCAGTTCCCACCCAATGCCATTCCAATATTTGGAGCCAATAAGTAATATTACTTTTGCAGGCTTTATATGCATCTATGAATCAGTACCTTCAAGGTTTGTTTGTTCTTGCTCATGATCCTGCCACAGAAGTTCGGAAATTGGTGAATACTTTCTCATTGTCTCCTTTTTATGTGATCTTTTAGATATTCTGGCTGTTAAATATAGTATTTTTTAATAATTTGTTTTTGTTATTAATTGTCGTTAATAATCTCATCATAAATCTTTGTTTATAACGACATCTTTTCTTGGTTGTATAATTTTTGCTGGGCCGCATTACCATATTAGTTCTGCCTCTCTCTCTCTCTCGTGCCAAAAAGATTGAAATAAAATCTTAGGTCGGTCTTGGTTCTCCTTGCATGATTGACAAAGACACAATATGTTCATTGAACATATGTTCTGATGGTTAATAGTGATTTTCTATCTTGCTGTTATGAAGAGAGAAATATAAATGCTAGACAATTATAATGAGAAGGCATCATTTGTAGTAATTATGGTTTGGTTTTAAACTAAACGAGTTAGGCGTATATTTTTTTACTTGGTGTTGTTGTAGAGAATATCTATGTTTGACTTGACGGTTTTATTTCCAATTTCAACAATCTTCTTTTGCTTTCCAAAATTACCTTTCTTATGCTCATTAATTTGTTATGAGCTTCTTGTAGAATTCTGATATATTGATAATGCTGTTCCCTTTCACAAGCTTCGCTTACTCATATGTGTTTGCTTTTGCCCCTCTTTTCAATGAATAGGTTTGTGCAGCTTTTGTTCAATTAATTGAAGTCCATCCTCTTTTATTGTTTTTTCCCCTTTTGGTCAAATTTTAGTTACCTTTTGCGCTGGGTCCACTACAGTACAGTTTAATTTTATGTTATAGTGTTACTGTTCTTTACATCCCATTTGGCCCCGAGGTTGCCTTAGCTGAGCACTTGTGTGGGCAGAGAGTGGGCTGTATTATAATTCTACAAACCTCTGTTCTTTTTTATTAATTTTAAGTGCTGTCATTTTTTGCACCATTTCAGCCACATTTGAGACAGATAATTGAATATATTTTGCAAGTCAACAATGATGATAATGATGAAGTAGCTCTTGAAGCCAGTGAATTCTGGTAATCCGTCATTTCCTAAGCATATAGCTGGCATTCTGTTATTATGTCTTAGATTTTGTTGTAGACACTGTTGTTTGAGGATAGGAAATACTATTGGCTTTGCAGTCTGTTGCATTGCAGTTATGGTACATACATTTAGGTTTCCATTTCATACTTCTTTTTAGGTGCAATATGAAGTAGGATCATCACTTGTTTCCTAATAGACTATTTACATGCTTACCTGCTAGACCATCAGTGTATGAAAAAATTATTTTATTTTATTTGTTTCAATTGTAACTTTAGAGCATGATATTGCTTCCTTCCAAATGAACATTGAAAAGGCAGATTTTGCTTTAAGAGTAGCTACATCAATAACCTGTATATAAATAACCTATCTTATCATGGTGTAAATTGATAGTGAATTGCATTGGTATATTATATAATAATCCAAGAAAATGTTAACATTTATGTATTTTCATAAATGTAAGATAATTTTGAATTCATATGGATGGTCACGGTTATTATTCTTCAATTAATAGTTTAAAAAATGATTCTTAGATTTATAAACATAGCAACACTATGTTTCTAAATGTTTTGCACCTACTTTTTCTCTAAAATACATAGGTGATCTTTGAGTTATTGTTTGCCCCACATTAATCAAGTAGCATCAGATGGGAAAGCTGTTACTGCAATGACTTATATATTACTAAGGCATGCCAGTGTTGTTGAGCAGAAAAAGGAAACAATATTAAAGTAGTTAGCTTGTGATTTAATAATGACGATTTCCAGCATATATTGAGATCATAAAGTCCATAGTTTATATATTCCACTAAATTTCTTGGTGAGAGGTTTTAAACCCTTTTGGTTTCATTGTTTGCACCGTTGTACTTTCTTCTATATATTTTTTTTCTGTCCATCTTATTTTTTTAGTAATGGTTATGATTGGCAGGTCTGCATATTGTGATGCTCAGCTAACACCTAAGAACTTGAGAGATTTCTTGCCCCGGCTGATTCCAGTTGAATTTCTACTTGTTAACTTTCTTAATTTGATATTCTACTGTTTCTTTACCTTTTCAAAGTGATTTGCATTTCTTTTACATGTATGTTTTCACGAATGCAGGTTTTGTTGCCAAACATGGTTTATGCTGATGATGATGAGTCACTTATCGATGCCGAGGTTTACATTATTGGCTAATTTGTTTTATCTCATGATTCTGAATAGACATTTATTGTATTTCATAATTTACTAGAATCAAAACATTATTGCAGGAGGATGAGTCTCTCCCAGATTGGGATCAGGTACAATCTATTTTGTTATTGTTCAATTCCTGGGTGTTTGAAATTGTTATCGTTTCTTCCCTTGATCTTTCTTGATGAGCTGAATTGGTTATCATCTGTTTTGTTTTGTTTTTGCACTAAAGGATCTGAAACCATGTTTTCATTCATCTCGAATTCATGGATCAGATAGCATAGACGATGATGTTAGTTTCCAAAAACTATATTTTTATTTTTGTTGAGCAGTTTATGATTAGTAGATATGACTAGATATTGGTGCGCTATAAGAGTAAAAAGATGAAGCCATTTGTTGGATTGCACTAAATTATTATTTTGGTATCATTGTAGGACGATGATATAGTTAACGTGTGGAATTTAAGGAAATGCAGTGCAGCTGCTCTTGATATCCTATCAAATGTGTTTGGAGATGAGATTCTTCCAACACTGATGCCTGTAGTTCAGGTAATTGATTCATTGGTGTTAGATAAGCCAACCTTTTTCTGCCTTTTTTTTTATTGCCCTCTGTGCATTTGTAGGCCGTCACTGTTGGAGTAGTATTTCCTTAACTTCCCTCCCCTCCCCCCATAACTTACATCTGTCCTGTCTTTCACAATTACTGCCCAAAAGTAGCTGTGCAATGGGTCCTTGACTCCTTATGCTACATGTGAAATCAATTGTTTCCTCAGTAACATCGTTATTCATTATGCAGGTTCAATAGCCTGTTAAAATGTAAAGGGTACAATTCAATGTGTATCTGTATTTGTGTTTTATTCTTTTTAAGATTAAATTAAGGGTTATGCCACAATTTCGTCCCGTATTTACTCTGAGTGGAAGAGTGCAAAAGATTTTGTCAGTGTTGTAAACAACATTTCAGAAACTTGATTATAGTGGGAATTTGATGGTCTTAATCTTTACCAGAAAATCTTATTTGTAATAGGAAGAACAAAAGGAAAAAAAGAAAATAAATGACTTCAAATAATAGTAACTACAAGCTTGCATGGTCCTATGTGAGAGTTTGGAAGAAGTCTTGAAGAATGAAATAGAAAACTATAAAAACTATTTTGGTACTAAAAATCAGACTTAGAGTGGGTCTCAATTTATCAATTAGAGCAAGTGTTGCAAATGTTACTTGTAGTTTGGTAGGCAATTGGTCCCATCAATTTTCATCATTCTCCTTTTTAGTTAATGTAAGGAATCTACATCCTTCATATGACTCTAATAATCATTTACGATTGTGACTGGCCAGTTTATCAATATTTTATTATAGTTTTCATGTTGATGGGTTGACCATGTTGTGATAATAATGCTCTAGTATTAAAGCAGCAATCTTTTGTTCACATTGAACTTCACTAGCTAGCATTATTGGGACCAATAGACTTTTTGTGCTAGTTGCATCACGGTGAATATATTTGTGATATTATTCCCCTTGAATCTATATGTTATTGTTCAAATTCCTAATTTTCACTTTGGAAATGACACTAGGGCAAATTATCTGCTATTGGTGATGAAGCCTGGAAAGACAGAGAAGCAGCTGTCTTGGCTCTTGGTGCTGTGGCTGAGGGATGTATTGATGGTCTTTATCCTCATTTGTCTCAAGTAAATTGTTCTTCATTGTCCCAGTTTTAGGGTGTGTTTAGTTGTGGAAAATAATATTAATAAAATTACTCTTAAGAAAACTAAAAAATAAAATTTACTGTTTAGTTTGTATTATTTTCTAATTTGAAAAATTAGAAACATATTTCCAAAATTTTTTAAACTATAAGCAGTTGGTAGAAAACTCAAAAAAGATGATTTTCTATTTTTATTTATAAAAGTAAACGTGTTTTCCAATTTGGAAAATGCAGAGTTTTCTACAATCATTTTAAAGCATTTTTTAGTTTTCTATTTATTAAATAGAAAATGAGAAAACTAATGAAAAGAAAATAAAAATTGGAAAAGAAAAACAAAAAAAATTCTCTCAAATTAAACAACCCCTTAGTAGTTATGTTTACAGTAGAATATAAGATGATTAAGATTTTTGGATGTAAATGAGGGTTCTTTGTGACAAGTGGAGGAAAGAGATAATGTTGTGCACAAGTTATACCTAAGGAGAAAGAATGAGTTAGGGAGTGGCGTGGGAGAAAGAGTGGGTAAATCTTAATGGGCTTATCTATATATGTTAGGTGATCATGAGAGGTGATCCTAGGTTTGAATTCCTAAGATCCGTATAAGGGCGCTAGGCTTCTTCCCTTATTAGTGAGTTGGGAGGATCTCTTACCCCTTCCTGCCTGTCTGCCTGCTTTTGTGGGAATGCTTTGAGTGTACTCCATGTCTCCTTAGGCGACAACACTTTTTTTTCTCTTCTTTCCTAGGATGAGTGCTTTTTCATTGGTGAGAAACTAAAAGATTTAGTATGAAATGAAAAAAAAAGGTGGAGCTCCTGATATTTGAGAGTAAGATTGGAATTTTAACGATACCTATTACTTGTGTTAGGAAGGTGTGCACTAAGAAAGGGGGATGAATTGATGGTTTATTGAAATATTAAGGCTAATAGATACTTTGAGAATGCTTTGCAATGAACAATTAAAAGAAAATGAGATAGAGAGATAGAGAGAATAAAGAAGATAGGCACCTAAGATTTTTATAGGGGTTCGGACAACTTTTCCAATGTCTACTCCCTAAACGCAATTGGGATTTTCAATATTCTTCAAATTGTACAACTTTTGTTTTTCCTAAGGTTCACACACAACCTTAACTAGAGTTTTTGCTGGGGCTAAATCTCAACCTCAAGTGTTTTTTACGAGATCACCCTCTAACCCCTTACAACAAGAGTTTTTCTTAAGTTAACTCTCAAACCCTTTTTAGAGTTTTCCCAAATTCACTCTAAATCTTAATCCCAAGTGTTTTGTGGCTAAACACTTAAAACCATTCCATCACTCTTAATGGTTGCAATAAAATTGAGCATTTAAAGAGCAAGAGTTTTGGCATACTTAGAATTGTTATCTATCTCTAAATAGCCTCTTGTGGGTTTATTTATAACATTTACCCACCAATTAGCCATTACAAACAAGTGTTGAGAGTCTCTGTAATGTCTAGCAAAAGTTGCATTTAATGTTTTCTACATAACATAAATCGTAGTCGCAATTACCTTGTCACAGTCCTGATTTTTCATGTCCTAGCAGCTAGTGACACATAGATGGCTTAGATTGGTTCCTGCTTCTAACGGTCGAGTCAAAATGAAAATCGTGCGAGTGCTCTCATTTTTGTGTCCATTTTAGAAAGGTTCATGACCACAATCTCAACCGTGATTGTGCCCACGAAAGGTGGTTCACGACCGTTATCCCAAAAGCGTGATCACGATAAGTGCAAGGCAAATTGACATTAATTACAGAAGAGTTCGTGACAATGTGTGAACCTTTGTTCGAGGGTCTTAGGTTGTGTGTGAACCTCCTTTTCCAAAAACTCATTTTCTTTTAACAAAGCTTTATGAATTAAGGTTTTAGAGGAAATATCATCTAATGATTTCCTAAAGGGAATTATTAGAAGTTTTAGGAAGTAAACTTGATTTTCTAAATCCTCTAAACTATTTAAGTTGAGGATTCTTTTTCTTATAAAAATTCATTTTCTTTTTAAACAACTCAACTTTTGAAAACATGACTTCAAGAAGTTCACTATCTACATCATGCTCAAAATAAGAATCACTACTACTACAAGAAGGAGATGTTGAGCATATCTCATTGGAATCCTCTTCTATGGCCATGATGGCCATGAAGCAAGTGACGACTCTTTCATTGTAAACTTCATCTCCACTTGAAGAACATTTGCTCCAAGTTGCTTTATGCTCCTTTTCTTCTTGCTTCATGTAGGACCCCCTCTTGTGCCTCTTTATGCTTGACGAGTATTTGGAGGGCATCTCTTGGTTGTTGCCACACTTTTTCTTCTTTAAAAGCTTCTTAATTTGTAATGTAAGTGTGGCAAGTTTTTCATCACTTGACTCTCTCTTTTCTTCATTGCATGAGCTCTTACTTTCGGATAGATACTTTGTATGTGCCTTGAGAGCTAAAACCTCCTCCTTTTCCAATTCCAACTCCTTCTCCCTTGCCAATGCTATCTCATGAGTGAGGAGCTTCCCAATGAGCACATCAGTTCAAATGTTGCTCAAATCTTCATTGACCTCAACGCCGGTGACTCTTGACCTTTACTCCTTCATAGGAAGACTTCTAAGGATTTCGTTGTTGATATCTTCAAGACTATAGTGCTTCATTAACTTCCTCAAGTTGTTGATGATTGCAAGGTGCCGGATAGTCATCTTGGTTGATAGACTCATATGGCTTCTTTTAGAAGAGCTCTTACTTGGTTGTTAGCAATTTGATCTTTTTGGATTTGACTTATTTGATTCCTTCATGACAGTTCTCCAAATGCTATTAATACTTTGACATTGTTGAACTCTCCCATATTCTTCCAATGAGAGTGAGGCAAGAAAAATTGCCATCACTTTTTTGTTTCTTCCATTTGCCTTTCTTTGTTCGTTCAACCATTCTTCCCTTGGAATGATCTCTACCTTGCCATCAATCACCTTTAATGCTGGCTTCTATTCTTTACGAATAGCATCCCATAGATCAATGAGATCACTATCCAAATAAGCTTCCATTTTAATATTCCAAAGAGTGAAAAATTTAACCGTCAAAGAATGGGTTGAGGCAGTGACTTCCTCCGGCTGCCATTTTGATCTTTGCTCGCACTTAAGCTTTAGTTGAGAGACCTAGGCTCTGATACCGAGTTGGTTATGGTCTCTTCATTTGCCTTTTGGAGTTACTAGGCAGGTTGGAATTTAAGGTTTTAATTTTTCTTTTCTCCTTAAATTTTATTTTTATTTCTTCTCTCCTGATCATTGCAATCGTTTGGAGCCCCTTTTTGATTCTCATTTCTTTGCATTAAAATGCTATCTGTCAGGAGAAAAGCTTGAGATATCTGTTCTGCTGCTAATTATGTTTTTTTTGGCTTTTGCTTTCTGCCTCTTCTGTTAATGCTTTGATTTGCATCCAGATTTTTTTTTCATCAACACAATTTATTATATGCACAATTCTTCTTTTTTCTTAGGTTGGGGATAAGAGAGGGCGTTGGGATATGGATTGTGATTTTGTGTATCAGGGCATCTAGTTATTGAGATATAAGGAACCTGCAGTAAAGTGAAAATTAATTTTATTTTTGTGCTTTAAGCTTGATAGAAAAGAAATTATTGCTTTTTCTGATTTTGTTGAATTATTCAAATGCAATTAACTGTTGTATGTGTGCAGATTGTGGAATTTCTTATTCCTCTGTTAGATGATAAGTTTCCCCTCATACGGAGCATTTCTTGCTGGACACTTTCTAGATTCAGCAAATACATCGTTCAGGTTTGGTTAATTGCTGCATAGATGATTCTCTGCAACAAGTATATTTGCCTCTGTTTTGGTTTTTAGTTCTGGATTTTGAAGTTGACTCATCTCTCTTTTTTTATTTATCTTAGGAAAGTGGCAGTGAAAAAGGCTACAACCAATTTGACAAGGTTCTTCTGGGGCTTTTACGGAGAATATTGGATTCTAACAAGCGGGTTCAAGAGGCTGCTTGTTCAGCTTTTGCAACACTCGAAGAGGTCTTTGCAATGAGTGAATTATGTTTTACTTTTCCTAGTTTTGTTAGCAGATCTTAATGGATTTGTTATGTTTGCAGGAGGCTTCTGAAGAGTTGGCACCACGCTTAGATATTATTTTACAGCATCTCATGTGTGCATTTGGGAAATATCAGGTTCTTTCCTGGCTTTTCACATATATGAAGCTTCATCCTATGTTGAATGATTAGATATCGGGTTACTGATTCCATTGTTAACTTCATAAATTATTATCTGTGCTTTTATTCTGTATCTACTGATAAATTTCTTTGTAGTTTTATATTGCATATAATACTTATATTTTTGTGGTTTGATTTAGAGACGGAATCTGAGAATAGTATATGCTATTGGAACTCTCGCAGATGCTGTTGGAACAGAACTAAATCAGATATTAATGCTATATTGTTCCCTTCCTCTCTCTTCTGCTCTCAAGTCATATGTATAGTTTGATATTTACTTGCATTAACTACCTTGATTTGCAGCCCACTTATCTTGAAATTCTGATGCCACCATTGATTGGAAAGTGGCAGCTGCTTGCAAATTCAGACAAAGATCTATTTCCTTTGCTCGAGTGCTTTACGTCAATAGCACAGGTATATAAACTGTTTATTTTCAGCTCTGATCTGTATGTTTTGGTTTAATTTGTGATGTCAATTTGATGTTAAGTGGGATTGAATGCATCTGGTGATATTTTGCAGTATATGGAAGGATTATAGATTAAATAATGTGTTCTGAAGATTGAAACTTTTCCTAGCAAATGTATTTTGAACAATTAAACGCAATTTTTTCTCTGTAATTTTGTGACAGGTAGGTAAATAAACCAGTGCAGAGATCAATACAAGGAACACTAAAATCTTCCTTTTTTCACCTTCACTACATAAGATTCTGGCATTTATTATAATGATTATGGTTTGATTACAAAGTTCTTGGTGCAATTTAATTCTGTCTGTCTGCATGTTAGAGACTGAGTAGGCTCTATCCAATCAAAGTTCCATGATACCAACATCATGCTTTCTTTGCAGCTGGACAGCAGTCGGCCAATGCTAGAAGCATTCTTTTCTACTGCTTTTCCTTCATATCTTCTCTTTATTCTCCCCTTCCCCTTCCCATTCTCATATTCTTGTGTTTTTTTTTCCCTAGAGGTGTAAATCAAAGTTTTTTGATGGATAAACTAACTTTAGGGAAAAAGAAAGAAATCTGGTGATGATTTTTTTATATGCTTTGCGAAATCCAAAATATGTTTTATTATTGCCTTTTGTTTTCTGTTTGTTTTATTTGTTCACTGCCTAGTTTGTTTTCTTAAATGAATACATTGAAGACACCATTGGTGTTTCAATGCAGTTTCGATATTATCATTAATTGCCAATCTGATGCTCGTGCAATTTCTTTTGGATTGCATTTAAATAAAATAAATTTGACATATGAGGACTTGAATTCGATCTTTTAATTCAGATTGAATAAATAAAGGCTTAATACATGTGTAGCTCCTCAACTTGTCACTTTGCACCCTTTACTCATTTTGGTATACATTGCCTCCTGTATTTTTTTTCTTTTTTTTTGAGTCCTCCATAATTGTTAAAGGAGATGTAAACATCTAAAAAAATTTAAACTCTACTTGATAAACTAGTCTTCATTCTCAAAACTAATCAACCAATAAAAAGGAATGCTTTAAACCTAATTCAAGGAATTGAAACTGAAGAAACTAGTGCTGGTTATTTTATTAATTTCTTACTTAATATTTACAGCCTACATTACATACTTATATACACATTTTGTACACTAGAAAGAGAAGTTTCCATAACTGATTTTCTAAATTTTAAGGAATGATTATTGACCCTGATTCTTTCCTAAAAAATCTGATTCCTACAAGATTTTCCACTCCCCCTCAAGTTGGTGATTATAGATCTTTCATTCCCAGCTTGCTAATATTTTCATGAAACACGTTATTGCATAGTCTTTTTGTTAGCACATCCGCTAATTGATGTCCTGTAAGAACATATGGAGTACAAATCAACCCACTATCCAACTTTTCTTTGATGAAGTGTTTGCCTATCTCTATGTGTTTCATCCGATCATGTTGCACCGGATTATAAGCAATGCTGAGAGCTGATTTATTATCACAGTACAATTTTATAGGCCTGCTCCATTGGACCTTCAAATCTTCTAAAATAATCTTGACCCATAACAATTCACATACTCCTACAGCCATAACTCTAAACTCTGCCTCTGCACTTGATCGTGCTACAACATTTTGTTTCTTACTCCAGGATACTAAATTTCCCCCAAGAAAGGTACAATAACTTGTAGTTGATCGTCTGTCCAATGGAGATCCTGCAAAATCTGCATCGGTGTATACTACCAAACCAATATCAGATGTTTTCTTGAATAAAATTCCCTTTCCTGGATGTGCCTTCAAGTAATGAAGAACTCGGTAGGCTGCCTGTAAATGAATTTCTTTTGGATCATGCATGAATTGACTGATTACACTCTTTGAATAGGCTATGTTTGGCCTAGTATGTGCAAGATAGATAAGTTTTCCAACAAGTTGTTGATATATTTTTCTATCAACTTTCTTATCTCTAAGTGCTTCACTCAACCTATGATTTTGTTCAATGAGAGTCGCAATCGGTTTACTAGCCATCATACCTATTTCCTTGAGAAGATCAGTAATATATTTCTGTGGAGAAATGAAAATGCCTTACTTAGACCGAGCTACTTCAATCCCAAGGAAGTACTTCAATCTCCCTAAATCTTATATTTCAAATTCCTTGGCTAGGCACTGCTCCAAAGTATCCTTCTCTTTCTCATCATTTTCTGTCACAATAATGTCATCTACATGCACAATTAATGTTGTACCGCCCCCTGAAGCTGAATGTTTTATGAAGAGTGTATGATCTCCTTGGCTTTGTTTGTAACCATTAGTTAACATCACATTGGCAAACCTTCCAAACCAAGCACGTGAGGACTGTTTTAACCCATACAATGTTTTTTTAACTAACAAACCTTGTTTTCATCACCCCCATTGAACCCTAGTGGAATACTCATTTAAATTTCTTCTTCCAACTCACCATGAAGGAAAACATTTTTCACATCATATTGCTGCAATTCCCAATCACAATTAACAGCCAAAGATAGTAAAATTCTTACTATATTCATCTTTGCTACTGGAGCAAAAGTTTCTTGATAATCTACTCCATATGTCTGAGTATACCCTTTTGCAACCAATCTTGCCTTGTATTGTTTTAGGGACCCGTCAGCTTTAAATTTTACTGCAAACACCCACTTGCAGTCCACTGATTGTTTACCACTAGATAGATCAACCAATTCTCAAGTTTCATTCTTTTGTAAAACATCAATTTCAGCCTCCATAACAAGCCTCCACTCTTTCTTTGATAATGCTTTAGACAATGAGTTAGGAATAGGAATAGTGTTTAAAGTTGAAAGAAAGCTTTTATGATTCAATGAAAATATTTGAAAAGACACAGTGAGACAATGGATATAGTGGCCTTTTGGTGCATTCTCGGGTTCCTTTTCTCAAGGCTATAGGTAGATCATGATCAAGATTAAAAGCTGAATTTTGTTAAAGTATTGTTACCTGATTTCCAAGACTCTGTTCAATAGACTGTTCTTTCCTTGTTGCTATCATGGGGTCCCTTTTCCTTGCATACACTTGATCAAACCAAAACCGATCAAAGATCTGATTGTCTCTTTCCTTTTCCTCTATTGACTCTTCAAATTGTGAGATAGGAATAGGATCAAAAGACATGGTGACACTGAAGTGGTTTCTTTTGATTTAAATGACTCATATGGGGGGGGGGTATTTCTAGTGGTGGTAAAGCTGACTCTTTATCTTCAAGTATAGATAACTCCCCCTGAAGATAAGGAGTGGAGAAGTATGACTTATTTTCAACAAAAGTAACATCAGCCAAACATAAAGTTTACTAGTGGATGGGTGATAACATTTATATCCTTTTTTATTTGATGAGTACCCCACAAAGACACACTTAAGAGCTCTAGGATCTAATTTTCCTCGGTTATGATTGTGAATATGGACAAATGATGAAGGAGGACCAAATGTTAGGATAGAATTGAAACAAAGTTTCTAGTGGACTTTTGAACCCCAAAACTCTAAAAAGAATTCTGTTTATGACATATGCCGATGTGAGCACAGTCTCTCTCCCATTAGGATTTTGGTACATTTTGTTGAAACAATAAGGCTCGAGTACATTCAACAAGATGACGGAGTTTTCTCTCCGCTACTCCATTTTGTTGGAGAGTGGTGATACAAGAAGATTCATGTATGATTCCTTCATTTGGAAACCACTGGGACAAAAAATGGTTGAAATAATCGTGAGCATTGTCTAAGCGGATTTCCTTAATTTTGGTACCAAACTGAGTTTGAATCATTGTATAGAAAGTAGGGAAAATATGACTCACATTAGATTTATTTTTGAGCAATTATATCCAAGAGACTCTTGTACAATCATCAATAAATGTCACAAACCACCTAGATCCTGAGATATTTGGAATGGTGGATGGTCCCTAAATGTCACTATTTATTAGAGAGAAAGGAGCAGAAGATCTTTTATTACTCATAGGAAAGGATACATGGGTATGTTTTGCATACTCACAAATGTCACAATGAAAAAATTGAACATCTAGTCCCTTAAATAAGGTAGGAAACATTAATTTTAATGTGGAAAAAGAAACATGACCTAGACGTCTATGATGTAACCAAATGACATCTTTATATGATGAAGAGAAAAAAGAAGTAGACAAATTAGACTTAAGTAGTTCTGGTTGACTAGATGTACTCAATTAGTAGAGTCCATTATGCTCCTTAGCAAGTCTAATCTTTCTCCCCGAATCTTGGTCCTGAAATTCACAATAAAAGGCATCAAATATAATACGACAAGTTAGATCTTGGGTAAGTTTTTGTATTGAAATAAGATTAGTGGATAGGTGAGGGACATGAAAAACATTTTTAAGGATCAAATTTGGGGTAACCTGGACATCTCCAATTCCAGCCACTGTGGTGGAAATACCATCAGCAATAACAATTTTTCTATTCCTTGGACAAGGGGTATAGGTTTTAAATTTATTTGAATTATGAGTCATGTGATCAGTAGCACCAGAATCAAAGATCCAAGCATTCCTAAACTCATTACCTGAAGCATTCAATCCAAGTGAGATTAAGGTCTCACCTGAAAGAGTCAATGAACACATACCCAGAGTTAATGCTTGAGAACTAGGTGTTGCTGTTTTCTCACTCTGCCCTAGCAAATTTTTAAGCCTTTCAATGTCATCCATACTGAATCCTCCAAGAGTCTGAGTTTGAGTTAGGTCTTGAATTGATATATGAGCTTGTCCCGGAGTTCGCTTTTGTTGTTCACCTTTTTGTCCCCATTCACGACTACTTGTGGAAGGTTTTCCATGCAATTTTCGGCAATGTTCTTTGGTGTGTCTCGGCTTCTTGCAATAAGTGCACTAGATTTCATCACGATTCCTCTGTGTGCTTGACTGATTAGTCTTGTCTATGGGAGTTTTGTCAAGTGTTAATCCTCGTGGCTTGGCACTTAGAAGAACAGAGCTGTCTGTCAGGCCGGACCAGAGACATTGCTTCATTAAGGGAGGGAACCTCCGGCCTTCCCAAAATTTGGATGCGGACAAGATTAAACTCAGAATTTAGCCCAGCTAAAAAAATCATATATGCGGTCCCTTTCTATGAGATTTTTTTACAACCACTGCACAATTACTGCACTTTAAATCAATTGTCTAGTAATAGTCCAATTCTTGCCACTGATTTTGCAGAAAATTAGCATATTCAGTCACAGTCTTGGTCCCTTGCTTTGTTCCAGTTATCTTGGTCTTAAACTCATAAATAAGGGCTGCATCAAGAACTTTGGAATATGTTTGATAGAAAGCATTCCAAATTGCCTTTGCTGTAGGAAGAAACATACAAGTGTCACTGATTTCAAGGGTCATGGAATTTCATAACCATGACATAATCATTGAATCTTTTTCGTCCCATGCATCAAAACTTGGTGTTCCTCTCTCCAGTCCAAATTTCAATAAATGGCTGATTTTTCCTTTTCCTTTTAGAAAGGTCCGAATAAGTTGAGACCATTTCAAATAATTTTTTCTATTTAACCTATATGCTGGTTGAATATTTTGAAGTTTTGTTGGGCTGCGCACAACCTGTTCTCTTTCAACAATTGAAGAGATGGAATCTGACATGACTGATTTTGATGAAACAGGAGTAAGTGATAAAGAAGATCGGAAATAATGGCAATGAAGGCCACAGAAAAAACAGTAATGGAGGTTGAGAAAAAAAAAAAAAGAAAAAAAACAGCAATGGAGGCTGAGAGAAATAAGAGCTAAACCAACAATCAAGGTTGGAATCAAATGTCGGTTTGGCAATGAAGGCCGACACCGGTGAGAGTTACCCTATCTGCCCACAAAAACCCTAGCCGCACAGCTCTGATACCATGAAAAAATCCAGTGCTGGTTATTTTATTAATTTCTTACTTAATATTTACAGTCTACATTACATACTTATATACACATTCTATACACTAAAAAGGGAAATTACTATAACTGAAGTTTCCATAACTGATTTCCTAGACTTTAGGAATGATTATTGACCCTGATTCTTTCCTAAAAAATCTGATTCACACAAGATTTTCTTCAGAAACCAACTAGTTTTATCCAAATTTTCTGTTTTAAGTATCTTTATGATGATTTCCTTCGTGATTATTTGGGCTGATTGGAATTTTATTATGATCTGCTTGAGCATGACATGGAATGCCATCAAAAGAGCCTTGAAAATTACTTACAGTTCTATGTAATTATGTGTCCAAATTAGAAAGTATTTGATCCAAGCTTAAATATAGTTCTTACAGAAAAATTTGTGGATTGTGTTATCAATTCTTTCAGACATTGAGTTCAAATTTATAAAATGATGTGCATATTAAGGATTTTTTTTTGGTGTGTGCGCGTGCATGTTCTATGCTAACCCTCCACACATGAATCTTCAGCGTCTCTGTTTGTGGATATAGCAAGACATGAATAACAAGTAGGCCCTGTTATTTATTTATTTATTTTTTTCAGGCATTGGGTCCAGGGTTCTCTCAATTTGCTGAGCCTGTATTTCAGAGGTGTATAGATATCATTCAGAGCCAACAGCTGGCAAAGGTTAGTCCAGATTTTACAGATTTCATATTTTCATAATTTATAAATAATAGTTGAATTTTTAGACTAATATTTTCTTTTTCCTGTTCTGTAAATGTAATTGTTCTTCTTCCTTATTTCTACTGTACTTCTGCTTTGTGCTGACCTATATGATGCAACAGCATATGCACTATGAACAATTTATATTTTCAATTATATCATACCATATTGTAATGTCCCTATTGATCATTCTGGTGATGATGACATAATGTACGGTATAGTTTCTATTTAGATGCCTAGGCAGCATTGTTCATGTCAGAAAATGGCCATTTCATATGTGTACCATGAAGAGCTGCAATTTAGTTTCAGTTTGCAGTAAAGAATGAAAAGTTTGGCCTACTTCTGTGGCATCTTGGTTTTATTCCTAGTAGAGTTAATATCAATTTCCAGAAGTGTTATACACTGTTGATAAATCAGCAGTTGCAGCCACCCATGGTACATTGAGTATGCTGTGCTTTTTATATAATGGCACAACCTTGCTATTTTCTTAAGACAGTTTGTGGAATTTCAATGCAGGTTGACCCTTTGTCAGCAGGAGTTCCGTATGATAAAGAGTTTATAGTCTGCTCTCTGGATCTCCTCTCTGGACTTGCTGAGGGTCTTGGTAGTGGGATTGAGAGTTTGGTACTGCTCTTTCCCCTTTTTTTCTCTCTATAAAATTAAATATGCTATACTCCTGTTTAAGAAGTGGGTTTAAGTTTTACTTATGTTCCTCTATGCGAATAGAATTTTGCAAAGTAGTCAACTGTTATTTCTGTCATATAATTTCATTATCTAATGCAATAATAGATATATAGTTATGTTGTATTTGATTCCACCTTTTTGTTCAGGCAGAAATCTCTCTCTCTCTCTCATTTTTTTCCTTCTTTATGCATGATTAGGGAGAAATATTGATTTTATTGATTTTACTTATTTGTTCTAGATGTTGTTCTGGGTGGAATGCATGCCTTTTATTATTACCAGATCATAGATTGGAGGCATCCTACATGTGTTGTTGGATGTTCCAGTCTTTGCAAGTAGCTTTTTATATGACTTGTTTTCTGGGTGACCTTTTCGCCTTCAGGTTTCAACAAGTAGTTTGAGGGACCTGCTTCTGCAATGTTGTATGGATGATGCTTCTGATGTTCGACAAAGTGCATTTGCACTCCTTGGAGACCTGGCACGAGTAAGTCTAATTATAGTGACCACTGAACTCGGTAGAATTCATCCTTTGGGTGAAATTGGATTATGAAATGTGAATCTTGTGAGTTGTGACTTCTTAGACAGAGCAGCTAGTTAGTGCAGGACTACTTTAGATGAGGTGGCTGGAAGCCTTATTATGCTCTTTTATGTTTTCCTTTCTATTGATATTTGGTGTCTTTTTCTTAGGGGGTGTTTGAGGTTGCTGTTAGATGTTCAAAAAACAGGTTTATAATTTTTTTGATTTAATTGATTGTTTTTTTTTATATAAACTGTTTTTTTCAAACCTACTTTTGGGAAAAATATCTATTTATCTCCTTCTCTCCAAAAATAGTTTTCAAAACTCAAAAAAATTAAAAAATAATTTTTTCCCCCAAAAGCGTTTTTTCCAAACACAATGCCAAACAGACCCTTATTGTGATTTCTGTCAGGTGTGTGCTGTTCATTTGCATCCTCGATTGCCAGAATTTCTTGATGTTGCAGCAAAACAACTGGTTAGTGAAACTTATCTCATGATTCCAATATATATATATATATACATGTCTTCTACACAGAACACTTCTAAGCTCAGGGAAACCGTTTCAGTAGCAAATAATGCTTGTTGGGCTATTGGAGAATTAGCAGTTAAGGTAAATGTTTTTCAGCTTTCTATTTCTTTATGTTTTTATTTTTTTTAGATATTGCCATAATGGTTAAATCACAGTGCACAAATTTCATCATGAATTAATTTTATTGATTAGATATAATTATTAACATTATCAGGTTCGTCAAGAAATTTCTCCTATCATTATGACTGTAATATCATGCTTAGTTCCAATCCTTCAACATTCGGAGGTATTCCGTCTACCATTATTTTTATTGTTCTTGAGTTTGGGGGCTCACATGAGTGAGCATGCAACTGTGCATATACAATTGACTTTTTGATATTTCTATTTGCATTTTGGGATTCTTAACAGGAGCTGAACAAATCCCTCATAGAAAACAGTGCAATAACACTAGGGAGGCTTGCATGGGTTTCTCCTGAGCTTGTGTCACCACACATGGAACATTTCATGAAATCATGGTGCATTGCCTTGTCTATGTATGTATCTATATCACTGTGGGAATGATTTCTTGATGGGAATTCTATTTGTCATATGAGAATTTATTTGGATTGCTCTCACAGGATTTGTGATGATATTGAGAAAGAAGATGCTTTCCGAGGCCTATGTGCCATGGTATGTATCTGCTTTAAAATTATTCTTCCCAAGGCTGATTAATATTTGACTTTCTGGATGCTCTTTAATGGTTTCAGGTCCGAGCAAATCCTTCAGGAGCTTTAACTTCACTTATTTTCATGTGCAAAGCTATTGCCAGTTGGCATGTAAGAATGACATTACTTTTCAAAAAGGTTATTCTTCAAAAGTAAAACTATGATTTTTCTTTTGACATGGATCATGCTCATAGGAAATACGTAGTCAAGAACTACACAATGAGGTTTGCCAAGTGTTGCATGGATATGAACAGGTTAGCAATGCTGCTGTTTTCATTTGTTTGATTATTTATCTGCCAAAAGCGTTCTGACTGCATTTTTATGTTATGTGACTCAAAGTTTTGGAAGTTAATAGCCATGAAAAATGCAAGTTGATTCATTGTTTTTAACAAACATAAAGTTTGGGTTATTCAGTCTTCATAAAAATTTCTTCCGAATTGTCTTTTCAGATCATGTTTTCTGCATGCTCCTTAGCTTGCATCCGCTGTTTAATCCTCTAAATGATAGAATAGCAACATAGGATGGACCTGACTTATCTGCCTATGAGTAGTATAGGGCTTAGGGTTTGCTTACTAGGAATTCAAAAGGTGGTTTCAGTTTTGTAACTGAATGAATGTTTGGTCATGGATTTGATAAAACAAAAAGTTCAAGAAAGAAGAAGATGTGATGCACACTTGAGGGAGTGAGAGAGAGAGCACACTAGGCAAAAGTGCTATAATATGAATGACTTTCTTAATGAACTCATATTTTATTAACCAAAAGTAAAATAAGATAGCATATTAATTTTGGTTTTATAAAGATTAACATTGAATAGTGAAACTCTAATGAGATTAAATAGGAGACATTAGTTTTTAGAACAACAATTTTCATATTGAAATAAAAGATTCCCGAATGCTGTTCTACATTTCCGCAAAATAGACACATGAATAGACACAAGTCTATTAATGTTTGACAGACTTCAAATTTTCTGTGCATAATCTGGCACAGAGTTGTGTATTAATGTTTGATTTGACTTCCATGAAACGTTATGGATTCATGTAAAAATCATACAATTTAGTTGTGTAATTTGATCTTTCCCCACACAAGCACGTGGTCACATTATGAGACTATCATTAATTTGTGAGATCTTACTTTTGTCCATTGGTGTCTTTCTTTTGTGTACTTCTATTGGTAATTGACCTTTGAAGTGGTGGAATTTATACACAACTTTTTTCCAGCAGTATAAGTGAAAATTAAAAAAAAAAACGTTATATAATATGAATTGGTTAACTAGGGTGTTGATCATATTACTGCAGATGTTTAGGAATGGAGCGTGGGACCAGTATATGTCTGCTTTGGAACCCCCGGTGAAGGAGAAGCTTTCAAAATATAAAATGTAATGCCTTTCTGTTTTTCCTATTGGAAATTCTCCTTGGTATTTTGAGTCTTCTTTGTTGTGCATCTGCATCAACCGTGATTATTATTTTTGTGCATTGTCCTATATGATTGGAGCCACAATTCTTTTAGGCACAGACCATGATTTGGTCACAAATTTTTTCATGCAAAGCCATTAGTATTGGCATAAATTCATGGAACTTGAAGTTGCACCCAAAATCCAATGAGGTTGGTTGTCTTGTCTAGGCATCATATGGTATGAGAAAACGAGAGAATTTGGATGTGGAAATGGTAAGGGTGTAGCTTCCAAGCTTTAGAGAGCATTGTTCTTGTTGATATTTTATGCTAGAGGATGGCTAATAATGATCTCATTCTAGTTTTTCCAAATTGTTGTTCAAGTTTTCATTATTTCCAGTTTTAGGGGATAGGTTTTGGTGTGATTCTCCATAAATTTTGTACAATGGGTTTTGATAGTTGTCACGGTATATGATCTTGTTTAAGGTTTGTAACTATTAGTGTAGGAGATGGAATTCAGTATCTCTGTTTCATAAGAGACATATATACATATATATTTTGTATCATTTTGACATTGTATTTTATTGTAACTTTTCAATGGAGATCATGTTTGGACTATATCTCGTAAATTTTGTTTATTGCGTTAATTATAGCATCAAGTTCGTCATATGAGCTTGTGGTTGCTGCTTCAGCAGATTGCAGGAGATACCCATTAAAAAAAGATGACAGCTTCCTGGATTTAAAGTTTATAAAGTACCATGTGATCTAGAGCTTTGACAGAGGTTTTTACTATATCAAATAGGAGCCTTGCCATTTATTTATCCCTTAATACCATTAGTAATATGATGATGTGTTAGTTTATTTTGTTTTTTTAACATTATTTTATTAATAATAATTTTAATAAATTAAAAAATTAATAATAATCTCAAACTAATACATTAATATTATTTTTAATTAATAATAGTTTTAATAAAATAAAAAAACTTAAGTAATTATATAAAACTTAAACTGAACAGTGTAAAAATAACGGGAAAATTAAATTAAGGATAAAGTAGATTCAATTAAATTATAAGTTTCTGTTTCGTTCAGTTTTTTCTTTCGGATTCTAGCGCTTTAACAAATGAAAAGCTAAATTGGACATTTGGTTAGTTAATGTTTTTAGACTGTTAAAAGCTGAATTAGATATTTAGTTAATCAAAAGTAAAAGCCGGTTGAAAATTTTAATCATAACTAGACTTTTTATAAGGAAAAAAAAAAAAGGAATTTCAGCTTTTTAACGCTAGCATATCAATGGTAGCTTTTAGATATTTAATATATAAAATATATATTTTTTATTTTTCTATTTGTATTTAGATCAATTTATAGTAATTTTATTTATTTGAAAAAGTTACATTTTATATTATATTTTTGTGTTGAAGTATGTACAATAGTAATTTAATATAATTATTATGAGTTATTTTATAAATTATAATTCATTTTCAACAATTAAATTAGCAATCACTTTAAAATTAATTATGAATTGCTACAGTTGATCGTTGAGAGCTAACCGTTATTGCTATATGCTAACATCTAACGGCTTCTGTCCGCTAGGGATAGTTGACTGCCATTGATAGCTAACTGTTAATTTTTTTTTCTTGATTATGAATCGTTAACTTCCACAACAGACTGGTGAAAGCTGACTGCTTTTAATTTTATTCTTAATTTTTTTACTTTTAAATTTACACCTTAATTTTTTTAGTTTTGTATAATTATTTAAAATTTTAATAATACTAAAATTATTAAAATTTCTTAATTTATTAAATAAATAAACTAATTAATGTTAGAAAAAGTAAAATAAAGTGTCATATCATCATATAATTAACAGTGTTAAGCCATAAATGCTGGTAAAAACCATAAGACACCTATTTGATAAAAAAAAAAAAAAAAAAACTTCTATCCCTTTTGTGTCAAAACTATAACCATAAGATCCTTGTATATACTTCACTTTATTATCTTTTTTTTGAATAATATATACTACTATTTTTAATGCTATGGAACCTATATGAAAAAAATATTATGAAAAAAATGAAGATATGTCATCTAGAGAATAAAGAAAAGATAAGGTAATTAACACGGTTCATATTCATGAACTAGTTTGCATGAGTTATCAAATTTAATAGTGGCACGTGATGATATTGATGGAGGCTTTTAAAAGATTCACATGGTTATGCTAAATGAATTGAATGGTATATGCCAACTTAGGGGTGGTTTGGCTCTTAAGGAGTAGGATATGTGAAAAATATGGAGTTAGAGACCAAAAATGTTAATTTGATGCAAAATAAGAAACCCCTTCTATCCTTCTACTTCATTAATGGGACTCATAGTTTTGAAAATTATGAACTATTGTTGCAGAAGTTGAGGCTTCATTTACTATAAAAGAGTTAGATGTGACATCTTACAATGGAGTGAGGGTTTCAAGTTGGCTACCACTTATCACATATCTAGTGAAAGTTAGAATAGAAAAGTGTCGAAACTTGAACCACCTACCACCATTGGGCCAACTCCTTTTTATAAAGACCATTTAGATGGTCTAGAGTATATAACAAATAATGAGGGATCTCCTTATTCTTCAGATGAAAAGTCTTGCTTTTTATTAGAAGATCTATAAAATTTTTTCCATCTTCAAAAAGGATTTCAATCTTGCTCTCTTTAAATTTGAAGGGATGTGGAAGAAGAAGGAATAGAGTCTAAGGAGTATAAATTTCCTTGTCTTTTAGAATTGTATATTTCTAGTTGCCTTGAAATTTCTTCGATCCCACTATTTCCTTCTCTAGATGAACAACTTTCTTAAGGTTCGTCGACATCAAAATATTGTGTTCTCAGATATTAGACCAAGAAGGGGGGTTGAATTGGAATTTCAAAAATTAAACTTTAAAGTGCGAAAATAAATAGTTAATTTTAGGGAGGATAGAGAAAATCAGACACAAAGATTTATAGAGGTTCGGGTGTTAACAAACCCTACTCCTCTCCCCAATCGCAATTGGGAGTCTCACTAACACATTAAGTGTTACAATTGAGTTTTACAAGCTCACTCCCAACTATGGTGTTTCTCACAATGGCTCACACCTAACCCAAAAATCTCTTGTGTTTTAATGGCTCACACAATAACCAATTCCTTGTGTTTTACAGGCTCACACAAACAACCTATACTTTGTGTTTTACAGGCTCATACAAATAACTTACACTTTGTGTTTTACAGGCTCACACAAATAACCTACACTTTGTGTTTTATAGGCTCACACAAACAACCTACACTTTGTGTTTTGGAGGTTTACACAACTAACCCTTACAAGTGTTCTACTCTTAACCCAGAACTATCCAAAGCTCACTTGAGTAAAGATTACAGAGAGAACCACTTATAAATCTTTATTGCTCAAATATGAGGAGCAAAAAGATTTTTACAGAGAATTGATTTGTTCTCAAAGTATGAAAGTACAAGATAGCTTGTGATTTGAAGTATATGCTAATCTTTTGTTTTTCTTATCATCCTCTTGTTCCTTAATGCATAAATAATTTTCATTTATACTCTCATGGCTGAATATAGCCGTTGGGGTGCATTAAATAAGAAACTAGCCGTTGTACCAATCAAAAAATCGCGCTTGACATTTTTCTCTTTCATTTGTCACGGGCGTGAATATGCTTGTCACGGGGGTGACAGTTCTTCCCAAGCCGTGACTAAAGTGGTGGCTCTGGTCGTGAAGCTATCTGGAATGTATTGACATATGGGGTCACGGGCGTGACATTAATCCTTCACGGGCATGACACTCTTCCCAGCCGTGAGCCAAGTGGTGACTCTGGTCGTGAAGCTCTCTGGAATGTATTGACATATGGGGTCACAGGCGTGACATTAATCCTTCACGGGCGTGACGCTCTTCCCAGCCGTGAGCCAAGTGGTGACTCTGATCATGAAGCTTTCTGGATGAAATTGTATGAAGCTTCACGGGGGTGACACCTTTCTTCACAGGGGTGACTGAAATGCTTACTTCACGGTTTGTTTTTCCTTCATGGCCGTGAACTTCAAATGTTGGTTTTGGTAATGGTTAGCTTCCTTCACGGGAGTGACTCCTAAAGTCACGGCAGTGAACATGCTACTTAATTTTTGTTTCTCAATGATTATTCTTCTAATTCTTCATTCTTGCTATTTTAATTCATGTCCTGTATAATACACTTAAAACAGGTATGTTAAATACAATATTACTATATTATTTGTTATCATCAAAATAACGGAAATATCTCTCAAGGTTTAACATATTGGATGACATGATGAAGGTGAAGGCGACATCTTTTCCACTATCTAAATTGAAGCATATGGAAATTTGGGATATTGATGACCTAAAATCTTTATGAGGTGGCTGCTTAATAACTTCAGTTGTCATCAGCTATGTAGCACAGACACAAACATGGATATGAATACAAACACAAAAATAAATACTGGAAAATGCCATTTCTAAAAAGTATAAGATACAAACACTGAAAAAATGTATTAATATTAAAAATATAAGTGCAAATTTATAAATAATTAAATTTAAATAATATAATTGCAAAATTTTATTTTTATGTAAAATTAAAGAAAAATGACATAAAAATATTATCATGATAATAAACTTAAAAAAGAAATACAAATTTCATTATTCCCCGAGTATGTTAAGATGCTCATTATAAAGTTTTAATATCATAATGTAGGACATGAAAAAGTGTAATGAATTAATTCGAGTTAAATAGACATTGTCACACGTAAATATCCAATTTTTGCAATTGGCACTGATTCACAAGACCAAACCTAAATCTAAATGAAACCCATATACATAAATCCATTGATAAGAAGAAGAAACTTACTCCAAGGAACACCAAGAGCTCCAAAATTAGACTTGAGATCATTTAAGCCAAAAAGTTTGACCTGAGTAGTGGGATCAAAAGGGGATATGCAGACAAAGTTTTGAGAATGAATGAGTAGAGTCGCAATGGCTCCAAAGGCAATGAGGAGATAGAGGATGTGACATGGGTTGGGTAGGAGCAAAGGTGGGATAAGTTTGACAGGTAATTGGTAACAATAAGGAAATAGTCCATTTTTTTGTCTTGGAGTCAATTGCAGAGATGGGGAAAGGCACCGTCTGCATAAGAAGAAGTAGAGGAAAGGAAACACATTTCTAACTTAAGAAATATGTTTCTAATTTTAGAAAAATTACGTCACACACATATGACGTATTGTGTCCATTTTTGTGGGTGTCGATGTCAAAAAAGTATCGAAAACGTTGATAAGCTCTCCACTTGTTGTTTTTTGCATCATAGCATGCAACAACATGAATATAGTATATTCACTGCTAAGTTTAGTCCATTGCCTCATTTTCTCTATCTCTATCTTTATCTTTTAATCTTTTAATTATTATGTTGATAAGTTTAGTTCATTTCAAAGCAAATTTTAATAATCCATTTGGCCTTAAGTTTTTCCTAAATCACCAATTCATCCTCATTTTTGATATGTATCTCCTTCTAATAGTCATCAAAGCATGTCATATCCGTTAATTTAGGCATCGAGTTGGTGTGTCGCGAAATCGTCGCTTCAAATTGATCGAAGTCTAAATTTGGATATTGACCATAGAAAAATTAAAATAATGATAAATAATTATTAAAAATGCCTAATAAAGTGTATAATGTCGACAAAGGACCTAAGCGCAAACATTAAAAAGTTTTTGGGTAAATTTATAATTTATCACCAATTGGGATATTTGTCATTTAAATTGAAATTGAACACATTTTAAATATGGTGGCCAACCATATATTCAAAAAAGAAAGGAGAAACAAGATTATTAAGTGATTAATGTATAAATATCATGATATTTGTTAAATATATGTCTCATACTAAGACTTTTTCATTTCTTCTCCATTCTTCTTCTTTCTCCTTCTTATCTTCATTTTATCTATAATTTTCTACATATTTCCAGCTCATACATGCTCACACCCTCCTCCATTAACAAACCTTGATTATAGAGAGATAAAATGAGGAAAAGAGAAAGAAAACCATAGAAAAAAGGTATTTTCATGTACTAAGGAGCTTGGGAAAGCTAAAGAAAGGCAAGAGGAAGATAAAGGAGCTAGAAAAGAGGAGAGAGAAACCTTACATGGTTCATCCATCTTAAAATCTATGACACCCGTAAATTAGGGCCTGAAATTTACCTGTTAAATAAGGTACATTAAAGGTATATGGAAAATATATGTGAGACTATAGGTATTGGAAACCATAAATATAGAAAAAGATAAGAAAAAGTGAAGTTTATATCGTTCACACTCGTGACAGAGTTGATCACAGTAGTGAATGCTGAGAATTTCAGTTTCAGAAGCTAAGGATTTTCATGATCATGACGCAAATATTTACGCTCGTAAAATCACGTAACCCTAGCCACCACACTCAGAAACCTCAGAAATAGATCTCCCTCATTCCATTTTCAACTATGATTGATTAGACCTGAAATAACCACCCAAAAACGAGTTTGAAATAGATAAAAACAAGAAATTTGGTATAAAAAATTGAGGTGTGTGACAAAGAGCTTTGGAACACATTCAGAAACGTAGATAACTAATCTGTTATTGTTGAAACAGAGGTAAGAGGGCTTGTTTTCATTAAACTTTGATAGTTTCGCTTTGGATTAATGGGAAAGTTAGGTTTATAAGCTTTAAATCAATTAAAAGTTAAGACTTTGGTTAGTGTATGGTATAATTAGATGAATATCAAAATTTTTATATTAATATAGCATCTGATTTCATGTTAGAGGTTGAAACAGAAAGTGAAGAAGTCCACTAGAGGCAGTAGACGCGAGAGGGTCAAGTATTAGGGCTCCAACATTAAGGTTTGTGCATATAAACATTTTTATTCTATTTTATTGTGCTTGTAATATGAAATACTATTATGGTATATTAAATGTCAATTCAAATTGATATTTTAGTTGATGTTAATAGTATAAATGGATGGTAATATTCTGAAATGCATGTTGAGGTTGATATGAGGGAAGATGAATATTGAATGTTGTTATGTGTTGATAATTTAGGCATTAAGCCTAAAATAAATGGTTAATTGTGATCATATGGATGTTTTTGGTTGTGTTCAAATGCTGAAATTGTGTAAAGTGTTGATAGGTGTGACTAACATTGGTTAGCTTTAGATCTTATGCATGTTGTGTGTGAAATTGAGTGAAATCAGTGCTAAAATATTGTTTCTGTGTAATAAATCATGCTCGTGAAGCCAAGCTTCACATCTATGAAAGGAATTCACGTCAGTGAAGCCAAGCTTCACTTCCGTGAAAGTATGAATTTCGTGCCTATGAATAACGGTTCACGCTTGTGAAAGTTTAAGAGCCAGTCATGGGTAAACAAGCTATGATAAGAGGTTTCACACTAGTGAATGCCCTGTTTCCAGAAAAGAATAAATGGATTCATATGATGAGATTACTTGGGTATGACATGTATACATCTTTCATATGATTAAGTGAGATTGTATACAATATGATAACCTGATTAAGGAACTTGATTATGCATATGGTGTTCTACATCACAACATGTTATGTGATGATCTTGTGAAATTATGGAATATGACATAATTGATATTGATAACCTGAATATGAATAAGAATGTTCATTCTCTATCTAGGGACTAGTTAAGATATGTGGCATGCCATCGAGGGGGTTATGGTGCTGTAGAAATAATTATGCATGTAGTTATTATATTTGCTCATCAGGGTGGCTTAAGCTCTTGTCAGAGCGCTCCTGATCTGAAAAGCTCAATGGTAGCATATCCGGATTAGGGACAAGGTGGCTTAAGCTCGTGTTAGAGCACTTTTGTATCCATATGCATGCAGTTTTTCTTATCAGGGTGGCTTAAGCTCATGTCAGAGTACCCCTGATTTGAGAAGCTCAAATGTAGCAATACAGACAGATAGAGTAGTGAGTAGAGTGACTTAAGCTTGTGTTAGAGCGCTGTTATTCCACAAACCGCATCCGGGTAGTCCACGTTTAGAGTATTGGGCTATGAAACCAGTACTATTAATGCAAAATGTGGATCACAGTTTATAGAGATTAGTAAATTTGAATACATGAATTAATAAATTTGAGTACATGATAATATATAGATATGTTAAATGATGTGTAATGTTATTCTGATAATGAAAATTATGTATGTTGATGCAAATTAATATGTTTAAACTATCTTATGGATATTGCGTGTTGATAATATGACCAAGCACACAAGTATATTATTAAACATGAATGATATAGTAATATATAAATGCATGCTAGAATTTAAATATTTATATGTACCACTAAACTTTTAATAACTTAGCGTGTAGATTTTTTCTGCATGCAGGTTTGGAATCGTAGACTGTGGTTGACGAGAAAAGAAGATAAGGTCAATCAGAGTTGACCCGAGTTGGGTCTGTTAGTTTGTTCATGCATTTTATTTATTTTTACGCATATCATGGGGTAGAGACAATAAATTCATGTATTAATAAAGACGTGTATTTGGTATAAGTTTGATTTAGCACAAATTTTGTAATAAGGGATTTTTATGTCCAAGTTATTATTATTATGATTATGCTTGTGATCTAGATACATGAGGAATAATTGTGTATATATATATGAGAATGATTTAGAAGTGAAACTATTAATATGGAAATATGTTGAAAGGTTTTAATTCAGATAGGTAGATTCAATTCGTGTGACATCTATCTGTACAATGGGTTTTGGCTTGGCTGCACAGAGAGTGCTACAAAACCATCTGAAATAGTCGATATAGAGGTAAAGGGCGATGTTTTCAATTAATTTATGATTGGTTCAATTCAGTTTAATGGGGATTAAGGTTTATTGGCTTAAAATTAATAAAAAGTTAAGATTTTTATAGTTTATAGCTTAAATAGATTCAATGACAGTATTAGACATTAAATTGGTTTTTGATTTCATATTAGGGATTGAAACAGTGGGTGAAGATAACCCTTAGAGGCAGTAAACGCAAGAGGAAATTGAGTTTTAGGCTCCAATTATCGTGGTTTGTATATATACTTATTTTAATTTAATTGTTTTGTGCTTGTGGTATGTGTATGAATTTTGATATGTTATGTGTGCATGCAATGTGGTTATAATAGTTGTTGAAATAGAGGTAATTAGCTTATTGAATACTAAGATGCATAAATAAATTTATGAGATGACAATTTAGTATGAATGAATGTTATGGTATTGATAATTAAGGCGTTGAGCCTAGTTTAATTGATGAAGTGTGATAATATGCATATTTATAGTTGCTCTAAATGTTGAAAATATTGAAAAATGTTGATAGGAATAACTAACATTGGTTAACCTTAGAACTAATTCATGTCGTGTGTGAAATTGGCCTAAAACATAACTGAGAAATTGTTACAGACTGATATGTCATGCACGTGAAGTCAAACTTCACGCCCGTGAATGTATGAACACAGAATAGTCACGCCCATGAACCAATGTTCACTCCCATGAATTATTAGTCATGGGTAAACAACCCGTGACAGAAGGTTTCACGCTCGTGAATCTACCATGCATGCCTATGAATTCCCTTTATCCATAATTCGTAAATTTGAATTATGTGATTGAAATACATGAGTATGATGTGCACACACACATGGCATGATTAAATGAGATAACAAATAGTACCATATCATGATTGGAACAATGATTATGTACTTGGTGCTTTAATTTACAGAATAACATGTGATGATTATGTGAAGCTATGGAATGTGACATAAACGAGATTTATATACATAATGTAATTAATTATACTCATTCTCTATTAAAGGACTAGCTAGGATATGTGGTTTGTCATTAAGGGGGTTACGGTATCGTAGTTATTTGTAATGCAGTACATAGTGATATTGTAAACTAGAAATACAGAAGGTAACTCAAAAAGATGAAAATCATATTACAGTTACATCCTAAAAAAGAAAATGTGGAAATTGGTAGTCAGTTATATATACGGAACCAGTAATTGGATACTTGCAGTATATGATGAAATCACTATGACTATGATGATATAAAATTGTTAAAAATGAAATTTATTGTTATTATGATGATGAAATCACTTATGCTATATATGTCATGAATGTATTGAATTAAATCAATTCAAAATGAATGATATATTATGTTGATACGATACATTTATTTATATATGGCAGTATGGTCAAGCACACATGTATGATTGTGAATTTGAATGCTATGTAAATATGTGAATGCATACTAGAATTTCAACATTTATATGTACCAATAAACTTTCAGTAGTTTAATGTGTGAGTTTCCTTATACGTATGTTTGAAGTTAGATTGCTGAGTTGACAAGAAGGCAATGCATTAATCAAAGCAACCAGAATTGACTCGTGTTTGGTCTATTTTATTGTTTTATTCATTTCACTCATTTATTTCTCATGTCATGGGATAAAGATAAATAATTGGAATATTTTTAAATAAGGATATGTAATGGCATTGATTCATTTTTAAAAAAGAAAAGATTTTGTAATAAGGGATAATGTTGCTCAAATTAGTTTATAATTATTATTCAGATATATATGAGAATTTATGTAGTAAGTAAGATTTGATTATTTTAAAGTGCATGTTAATTAGATATAATGTATGATAAAGAAAAGTTTTAATTCAAAACATTTTTAGACAGATTCAGTCATGTGATATGATTTGCATTGACTATATAGAAGGGTGTTACATTGGTTGTATAAAAAGAAAGAAGATAATATGATTATGCTATAAAGGAACAAGCATGAAGTACGTATAATGGTAACATAAAGAAAGAGAGTAAATGTGTAGATAAAAGAATATGAAAAATAAGGGAGAATAAGTTATGCAGTTGTACCAATCATATATATATTGATGCTATGACTGATGATGTCATGAAATGTTATGTATACATATATATTAAAGATTATGTAATGTGTTTGTAAAATAATTATCACAAAGAATGTACAAAATTATGTAATTTATGAAAAACAAGATAATAAAATGAGATGATGATGATGACAAGAGATATGAAATGAACTTTGAAATAGATAAACTCATTGCTCTAACCTAGGATTAGAGTTAAGATAAATTACATGTCATTATGGGAGTGAACAATATTGTATCATATAAGATATATTCCCCAGTTAGGGTGACTTAAACTTTGGCAGTATTCTTGATTTGAGAGACTCCATCAAGGTGGCTTCAACTCTAGAAGCACCATTAACTTGAGCAGCTTAGTTGAGCATGTACAAATAGAGGACAATGTGGCTTTAACTTTGAGAGTACCCTTGGTCCGATAATTCTTACATAATGATATAAAACTTAGTTATGGTGGCTTAAACTCTATGAGCACGTTTAACTTAAGAGACCCAATGAAGGTGGCATTAGCTTTAGGAGCGCCCTTGACTTGAGAAATTCAAATGGACCAAATAGTGAATATAGTAGCTTAAACTCTAGGAGCACCCCTGGACCAAAATTTGTATATGATTTAGTCTAGTTTTGAGTAATATGGGTGAACTGGTAAAATTAAAGTTATATAATAATGTGAGTTAAATGTTATTATTGTTAAGTGTAAGAGTAATAATGATTCAATATGGAAAATGCATAGTTTAAATGAAAAATAAGTAAAAGAAAAAAAAATAACAATAATAACTTCACATTTGCATGAATATTAATAATTATGTAGATAAATTTTGCATGTGACCAAGAAGGGAGGGAGGGGATGAATTTGTAGATAATTAAAATTTTTCACAAAGACAAATAAAAAAATAAAGAAAGAGACACACGATTTATAGAGGTTTGAGTGTTAACAAACCATAATCCTCTCCTCAACCATAATTGAATATTTTACTATCTTATTCAACAAGATACACAAGAGTTTTTCTAGTTCACTCATAACTAGGTGTTTCATTCTCGGATCACACCAAATCCAGATTTCCTTATGTTTTGACAGGTTAACACAAAACCAATTTTTTATATTTTATAGCTCACACAAACACCGATACAAGTATTTTAATCCAAAATATAATTTTTTGCCTTAGATTTTTGTGCTAATTACATTAACAAAAACATCATAATCACAAGATCATCAATGTAATGACCCAAATACCGGGTTAGTCGTAAACTGTAGTTTCCAAAATTGATCAGCATACCAAGGAGTCAAAAATACATCATTTGGTGAAAAATATTTTATCTGATCATCAAAAAATATAGGTTATAACTAGTCCGGGGTAAAATTTAGAGTGAAAATGTGGTTAAATAAGTAATTAAAAGTCAAAACTAAAAAAAATGGGATCTGATTTAATTAATAACGTAGTTAACCATATTTTGATCGGGCTATGAAAAATAGTAAAAGACATCTAAAAATCTATTTTAAGACATGGATAGACTCTAAATAATATTTAGGATTATTTGATAGTAAAAAAGAAATTTTACGGTAATATCAAAAATTAATTTATTAGTCCGATTTGAGTGAGTCGGTCATGAACAGACTCCAATTAATTTAAAAACTTTTGTGTAGATATATAAAATTATTTTATGAATTATAGAATCTAATTTGGCTGAAATTGAGATTGGCAAGTGAGAGAAATAATTTATACTGCTTAATTAGACCTAAATGGGTTGAGTTTTATTTGGACCAAGCCCACCCATCTTAAGTCACTATAAATAAGCCTAATTATCAGAATTCTCTAGATATAATTCTACTCCATCATCTTCTTCCTCTCCTCCCTCTTGGTTGAACTATGCTCTCCATTTTTATTCTCCAAAATTTTTCCATTTTCTCAAATGTTTACACCAAAATCAACCACCCTAATATAATTTTAGCATCTCTAGTAGCTAATGGAAATCTTTAATCTTCATTTAGAGGGCTAGAGTGAAAGAAAATCAAATGAGGCAAGTTTAGATACAAATTGGAGGTAAGTGAAATTAATAATTATAAATTGGTTTAATGGTTCAAATAAGTAGTTTAAGGTACACATATGATAATTGTAAAGTTAGATTGAGTTAAGGAAGAAAATAATGGTGGATTAATGATGTACAATTTTTGGCCATGGTAGGTTCAAAAGAAAGTGAAGGTGCTTCCAAAGAAAAGACTAAAGAAAATGAAGCCTATGAAGGCCAAAGGAAAAAATAAGGTTAGTGATTTCAAAATCTACTTATTTACATTGATTAAGCATGATTTAGGGTTATGGAAATTAGAAATTTTGTGTGTTTTGCATGTAATTGATAAGTGATGCTTAAAATATGATTAAGAGATTATAAAATGTGAATTAGAATGGCCAATTTCAATAAAAAAAATTAATTAGTGAAAATTGAAAAATATGACCCTTTTATGTGAAAAACGTATATTAAGGTATAATTACATTTTAGTGTAATATTATGATACATATGGAATAATGAATGTATAAATTAGTGAAATGAATAATCAGAAGGTGAAAAAAAAATTTAATGATGAAAATCTAGTGTATGCCAAAAAATGAAGTAGAAGAAATTATTATTTTTCTTACTAATTAAAAGAAATTTTAGTCATAAAATGCAATATAACATGATATTGAATGTATAAAAATTTGTTGAGTATTTTTAAAATATAAATTGAATATTTTTCTAATTATTGATTATTTTATGCATGAAATGAAAAATAATGAATAAAGTGTGCTTAGTGAGCTTAATGACTTAATTGATTATTAATGATGAAATATTGATATATTAGAATGGAAAGTGTGAAGATTTATGGTAGAGATATTTTTTTTTTTGAAGGAATAAAATGTTAATAATGTAAAAATAGTGAAATTTATGAATTTAATGGAAGTTGAATTAAAGAAAAAAGATATTGCCCTTATTTGTTTTTTTGATGGTCAAATTTAGTCCAGGATATAATTGGCTAGCCATAGGGATACCATTACAGCAATGCGAGTCATGACGACTTACTTATATAGGTCAATGACAGTCTACTTCAATGATAGTGATTCAGTGATCAGTGTATAGTGCAGTGCGACCCTTCGGGATCACTCTTCAGTATAGTAGACTTCTGGGATTCATGTCACATGTATCTAGTTCAAAGATTTTCTATCAGATTGAAATTAGGAACGAATTTGAATAAAAATAGTATAAATATGGAAAAATGAAATAAGTGAAAAATGTGAGAAAAATGATAAATATGAAAAATATTATAAAAATGATATAAGTAATAAATATGATAAAAATGATAAAAATGGTATAATAATAATAATGATAAAGGTGATAAAAATAGTAAAATTGAAAAATAAAAAATAAGTGGAATAAAAATGTTAAATTATGTAATTAAAAGGAAAATGAATGAAAAATAAAATAGTTAGTAGCAAAAGTGTAAATAAATGTAAAGTAGTGATATGATTGTAAATAAATAGGAACTAAAGTAAAATTTGTAGCTAATTAAAGAGAAGATTGAAAAACAAAAGGAAGAAAAGAAGAGTTAATTAAAGTGGTAAGGTGAAAAATGGACTAAATTGAAAGAAAATGAAAGTTTAAGATTAAATTGAAAATAAAACTTAATTGAAAAAAATTGGTAAATTTAATGAAGATATTAATTAGTGAATTAAGGGTAAACAATAATAAATTATTGATAAAAAGAATAATACCCCCTCACCCTAGCAACAAATGTCTAGATAAGTGAGTGCTATACTGACTTCAATAGTTAAAAATATCATTTTAGTAATTTTTTGCATACATAAAAATCACTCGTGTGTGTGTATATATATATATATATTATTTACGATTTATTTACTTTGTAGTGTAAAAGAAATCAAAATAAGAAAACACAATACATTTTATATAATAAAGTATTATTTATAAAATGTGTGCTTACTTTACAAGTACTATAAAATAAAACTCAAACTATAAATACATAAGTTAAGTGACCCATAGTGGTTGAATCAAGCTGCTCTACTGGATTAGGTCACCGTTAGATTTATCTACTATCTTCTATTTATTTTTCACTATATTTGCGCGAGAGTAATTAATACGTTAAGCTCTTGGCTTAGTGGTGCATATAAATAAGATAATAAACTATTTCATGCAACATGCATTGTCATATATAAATTTATGTCCAATCATCTTTTCATACAAATATACATCTCATAATATTTTAACATGTATAAACATCAAATTATATCATTTTATCTCATACCAGTTTTACTTAATTAAAATATTATTATATAATCTATCATAATTAATCATATAACAAGTTATGATTCTATTTATTTATTTATTTTGTTTTAACTTTCTTATGCCCACAACACCTATAAACCACTGACTAGGATAATGGAGTTGTCATCCAAACATTTAGGAGTGTCACTCGGACAATATGATTTACGCATATGTAAGTGTCATTACCGGCTTTAATAATAGTGCCCTCACCAGTTTTAGTAATAGTGTCATCACAGGTTTTAATAATAGTGTCATTACTGGCTTCATTAATTGTACCATTAATGAAATTAATCATACTCCCCCTTATTTGGCATGTCAAACTATCTAAAGTCTAGTTTTAATTAGCTGTTTTAGGGCTTACTCAATGTCATTAAAATTCATAATTATTCAATTCACCCATTTCATGAATTTAAAGACTTAATTTATCATATAATTACTCAATAAAAATAATATTTGAATAACATAACAAGGTTCACATTATTTTACTCATTAAATTCCTCAATTCATATGTTACTATATCACTGGCAGATTCTGTGCTCTGTTTTGGACTTTCCTTTTGGTCATGTTATGATTTGAATTTAATTACAAGGTCTTCTTAAATATTTTAGTTCTGAAATTTAGCTTTAATATGCAACTTGAATCATGTAATTTGAAGTTCTGTATAAAAAGATATTATCATTTTAACACTGACTGGTCACTAACAATTTTGCCCAGAATTTTCTAGACATATTCTAGGTCCCAGTTTTATGTATTTTTCTGGAAAAATTTAGACATGTCTGGATTTTATGTTATGAATAAAAGTTATATTCCTATTTCTTAGCTTTCAAACCTAATAAACAACATCCAAAACCGAATTTCAAAAATTAAGTTATAACAGTTTAAGTACTCAATTCTTATCAATTCCACCAAAGAACAAATATATTCATTATCTTCAATTTTTACCAAAATTAATCCTAAGTCTAGCAAACATGAATCTCAAGATTTTTATCACAAAATACTATAAATTCAGAATTATTAACATGTCAAATAATCAAATCATGCAACTAAAAAAAAAAAGCTAGGTTATGCACAAACCTCTATTTTCTTTTCTTTTCTTTCTTTTTACTTTTTTTTTCTCTTTTTCTTTACTAATTTAAGCTAGATACTTATCAATTTGAGTTTTTAAAATTCATAAAAGAGATCATTAAAAATTTACTTCCTTAAAACTCCATAACCCTAACCTCTCTCTCTCTCTCTTTTTTGCTCTCTTAAGTTTTCTTAAGCTTGGTTGTGTAAGGAAATGACTCTCTTTCTCTCTTTTCTCACTTTCTCTCACTAGCACTAAGCTTCGCTATGGAGGAAGATGGAGGAAACGTGGGATGGTTTAGAGAATAGAGTATTCTAGATGCTAAGTGATAAGGAAGAAGGAGTAATTAATGGTATAATGACAAATTTAATCAATAAAGGGGACACCTAAGTTATATGCATTTAATGACTAATTAATGGATTCATGCATGTCAATTGGCTTCTTAGAATTTTCCACTTCGTATGGCCAGCCCACTTCATGTGTTTAATGTCCCAATCATGCATTTAATTTATGGTTATTCCAATTACTCCTCCAATTTTTAGTAAATTGGAGATTGACCCGTAAACTTTTCAAAATTTGCAATTTAGTCATTCATCGTAAAATAATATCTTTAAATATTTATAACACTTTATTAGATATTTTTCATACTTAGTTTCCATTATTTTAATTTTTTTCAATAAAAATCCAAATTTAGACTTCAGTCAAATCGTTGAGTCGATTTAAGAACTCGCACGACTAGGGGCCTAAATTTGTGGATATGACAGTTAGAGGCTTTCTCTTCTCCTTTTCTCCTTCTAGATTTTTTTCTCTTTTTAGAGCCATCTTATGAGTGAAGAGTTTGCTAATAAGTACATTGGTAGGAATTATGCTCAAGGCTTCATTGGCTTCCTCAATACCCGCAACCCTTGAGCCATAATCTTTCATAGGAAAACTCTTTAGACTTGTTATTTACATATTCCAAGTTATAGTGCTTTCCAAGCATCCTTATGCCACTAACAATAGCAAGAAGTTGATTGGTCATTTCGGTCATGGTCTCATTAAGCTTCATCTTGAAGAGTTCATATTTGGTGACAAGAAGTTGAACCTTCTTGGACTTTACTTGTTTCGTGCCATCATGGTAGTTTTTCAATGTTTTCCAAATGGAGTAAGTAGTTGGACAATTTTGGATTCTACCACACTTTTTAAGAGATAAAGAGCTATTAGAATGATCATGGCTTTCTTATTTTTGCCATTAGCTATTTTTTGGGGCTCATTCCAACCAGGAGGTGTCCATTCCTTTCGAACAGTGTCCCAAACATATACTCTTTCACTATCAAGATAGGTTTCTATCTTGAATTTCCAATTCATATAATTTGCTCCATCAAAGAAAGACTTGAGATTGTGAAATCCATCATTGGCCATAATTCGATCTTTGCTAGCACTTTGTTAGGCTTTGAATGTTAGACCCACTCTTATACCAATGTTGCCCAAAATAATAACCAAGAAGGGGGGTTGAATTGGTTCGTAATTAAAATTTTCCTTATTGCAATTTTACCAAAGAATAATTTATGACAGGGAGAGATGATTCAACACAAAATATTTATAGAGGTTCGGGTATTAACAAACCCTACTCCTCTCCCCAATCTCAATTAGGTATTTCAGTAACACTCAAAGTGTTACAAATAGAGTTTTCCCTGACTCACTCCCAACTATGGTATTTTTTTTTTAGCTAGCACCAAACCTAAAAAAACCCTTGTATTTTAATGGCTAACACAATAACCAAATCCTTATGTTTTAATGGCTCACACAAAAAATCTTTACAAATGTTTCACTCATAATCCAACTCATTTAAACTTACTTTTGTTTAATTGATTACAAGAATGAAACATTCACCAACCAAAAAGCTCAACAATTCTGATCAATTATGGTTCTTACAATAAGAATGGTGAAAAGAATTAAATACTAAAGGCTATATAAGATTAGCAAATAGAATGCACATTTTTCACTTGTTCTCTAACCTTTTAAAGTCATAAATATGTTGTATTTATATTTTCCCTAACAAAAATATCCATTTGGCATGCATCTAATTTAAAAATGTCCATTCAACAACTTTCTCGTTCGCGCTTAACAACTTTCTCCTTTCAAGTTCACGAGCATGACTTAATCTTCATGGGCATGATTGTTCTTTGTAACTGTGAATGAAGTGGGGAAGCTAGCCATGAACGGTTTTTTCCAAAAATGAATGAAAGTAACGAAGTAGATAAAACCACCTCTAGCATGCACTGACATCTGTATGTATAAGGTCCAATAGCACATTGACACGTTCACCATTTCTATTAAAAATTGATTTTGTCATCTTTGCTAACAAAAAAAGATTCACATGTGTCATATGATTCATAATCAAATGATCCTAAGTCACCATTCTTGTGTAACTTAGTCATACGTCTCTCATTTATATGGCCAAGACAACAATGTCATAAATATTATGATTTTAGGTTATCCATCTTTTGTCTTTTATTATTGATATTGAGGATTGAATTAGACATGTCAAAAATATAAATCCATTACATAATATGTCAGTTCAATAAAGAATATCATTCAACCATATAGAGCAAGCATTGTCATTAATACTTAAATGAAAACCTTTTCTATTTAAATAAGAAACAGAAATAAGATTCTTAGTTAAAATTAGAACATAAAAGCAATTGTCTAATTCTAAAACAAGCCCTCTTGGGAGTGTCAATACATAAGTTCCTACAGCTAATGCATCAACTCTTGCTTAATTACCAACACGTAGGTCTGACTCTCTTTTATTAAGTTGTTTACTATTCCTTAGTCCCTTCATATTTGTGCATATGTGCGACCTACATCTGGTATCCAATACCTATGTGTTGTTAATAGAAACAATATTAACCTCAATAACATAAATACTTAAAGTAGAAGATGCATCCAATGTCTTATCCTTCTTCTTCTTGAAAGACTTTAGATAGGCCTTGCAGTTCATTTTCCATTAGCAACTATTGCCATAATGGAAGTAAGTTGCTTTTGATACCATTTATATGCCTTTCCTCCTTATTATCAATGTACGTTTCTTTGGAGATGTCCCTTCTACCATCTTGGAGCTAAAGAACAATTTAGATATCTCATATCGCTCAGTTCAAGCTTGCTCATCAAAAAGCTCCCTTAGATGATACACAATGGTATTTGCATCCATAGTCTCATGCTGCTTTTGAAGCTCGGGACACATAGAGGCGAGCATAATGCTACCCACCAACTCACTATCATCCACTTGCTTCTTATAAGCCAATTATTTATAAATAGACGCATCATTAGCAGGAGGGGAGGGAAGTGGCTCTTCCAAGACATAGGCTATCCTTTCGGTTTTGAAAACTATTCTTAAATTCCTTAGCTAATCATGGAAGTTCAGGCCAATCAATTTATTGGATTCAAGAATTAAGCGTAAGTTCATGTTTAATGACATGATTCAATTAACCTAGATGTAAAGAAAGATCATGTTTAGAGAATGTACAAAATGCATGAATATTAGGTCTTTAATAAACACATGTTATAACGTCCACTATTTTATTGCGAACACATAACCTCACCATGAATCCGAGAGAACCCGTTGGAAACTCTCTTAGTGGGTCAGTATCCAACATCACTAAGAATGACCTTGGGTTTACCCAAAAATCCATCTTAGGTCAATTGGTATGTATCTCATACCAATTGGATCCTCTATGCAACTACTAAATTATTGGGCTATCAACTTTTGATATGTTCACATCTCATGTACACTTACCCAACTTTGCTTCTAATTCACATTGACCTTGGGTTTTCCCAACAAGCCAATGTAACTAGTTAAAGCTAGCCCATTAATCATGAAATCATATTTTGATAGTTTGAACATATTTGTGTAAATCGGGATTGGGTTTTTCCAACAACCCAGGCTCTAAAAGAACTCTGGTTATTGCCATATTAATGGAAGGAAATGACCTTAATATTATTAATAAGGGATTTCTTTAATTTTAAGTCTCATCATGACAATTTGGCATACATAATATATCCATTCATCACATATTGATATATAAGATAATTACACTAATTATATGGTTAGGATTATTGACATAATTTAACTTCAATCATTCGAGTCATGAAAGGATTGATCAGGTCTCACCTAGGTAGATGCATGAAATTATAATATCAAAATAAAAAATAATTTCCTATTCTAATGCTCTTTTGTTTTTGGTGTCATCTTCTTGGCTTCTTGCTCCTTTGCATTTCAATTCTATTTTAATCCTATGTAATATAATTAAATAAATTATTCATAAGAAAACCTCAAAGAGGAGAAGAGAAATACAATAGAGAGAAAAGAGAAGACAAGGACTTGCATGCACTATTTATCAAAAATAAAATTTCATGCATGATCAATCACATTGGTCAAGTCCATAATCATACCATCATGTCATTCCATACACCCCTAGCATGCATTCTCTAATGCATAAATAAAGGTAATCTATTAAAGTAACAATTTGAGTTCCCTTGTTTTAACTCTCAAAACATTATTTTGATTGTTTAGCCTTGAGTAAAATTCATCATATATCCATTTGTAATCTTATTAAATAATTATATGAATGTTTAGAAATACTTTCTAAAAGGAAATTATGCAAATTAGGCATACATTTGATCATATCAAAAAGTTTTCTAAAATTGTCTACTTTTCCAACTAGGTTATTACCAATTTAATGCATACAATAATTAAATCCGAATTTAATAATTAAATCACATTAAATATTAAATTAAACATAACCATTAATTAATTCATAATTAAATTACCTTAATTAGTTATTAGTTTGATGTCAACTAGGATTAAACAATCCTAGTTACAATTGCATACTAGAATCCTAGTCAAATTAAGACTTTGAAAACCCTTTTCTAATTCAAATCAAATTTCATTTAAAAATTTCTAAAATTTTGAGAATTTATTCTCATCATTATAAGCAACTTATAATCAGTTTAAACTAATTAAATTTGTTCATTAGATAATCTAAATCATTCATAATTAAACTAGCAAACCAATTACACAAAAAATGCTTAAATTGAATCATATATGAATTAGGATTCTTTAAGAATTTAACTACGAATTTAATTTGAATCCTAGATGCAATAGAAATCAAAATAACATTATGAATATCTCATAAAGATAAATTAAGGTTTTGATCATCAAGTTACATGCCATTAAATTAAAAAACACAAAACACTCTCATCACATGGTAAGGTTCTTAACCTAGTTACATGTTTTGTGTGTTCCTTAATCAAAAATAATTTTTGTATCAGTATAGGTATTGTCCAGAAGTTAAAACACATTCTAAATATGTCATAAACATGTTTAATTAATCAAATTAATAAATCAAATTTGAACAACCCATCAAACAATTCAATTAGCACAATTAGGTTTTATAAACCCTATAAATTCAACAACTATACATAACTTCAAATTTCATGTTTAAATCAAATTCATATATTTTAATTATCATAAAAAACATATAATATCATCATATTAGTATGTCATTGAATTAAAATTAAAATTTGAGGCCAAACAAAATTAAATTCATTTTTAACAAAAGAAGGGAATCCAAGTTGTTCATTTTCAATTAATCTTATTGATACTTCAATTCAATTTGAATTTAATTTACATAAGGTGTCTCTGATACCACTGGTGGGTTCTTAACATGCATCACATACATGCTACAACAGAAAATTAAAGTTAGTTGAACTCAAAACCATAAAACACCCTATGAACATTAAAAATGAATCACACCATCAATATGGGAGAAGTTGATTACCTTTGTTTGCAACTCTTGATCTTCCAAGTTATGAGCTTTTTCTTCTTTGTTAGGTTGTAGCAAACTACAAAAATCCAAAGCTAGGATTTTCTCTAAGAGTATCCACTCGAAGGAAGAAGAAGAAAAGAGATGGGGTGACAAAAGTCCAAAGTACTAGCTATGGAAAATTGTATTATGAAAAGAAAAAGGGAGAGAAGAAAATAACTTTTATTTATCTTAAAGGGGAAGCCATAAAATTGACTCATTAAAAAAAGTATTTATACACTTTCTAATCCCTTTTAGGGTTGGAAAAGGAAAAGCCCTAATGGGCCCATTTCCCTAAGGTATAAGGCCCAATGTTGACCATGTCAACAATCATAATCCAATTTGGATTTGATCCATTTTTATAACTCTTATAAAAGACCCAATTCTCTTTCTTTCTCATTTGGATCTTATTCAAAGCCCATTTTATATTTTCTTCATTTTCTCTATGCGTGTGACCTAATAGGTTTTTTGGTCATGTTGGCAGCTCAACTCTCGGAAGGAATCCTAATTCAATTAGGATTATGCAAATCAAACACTTTGACCTATAATCAATGATTTAAGATCTATATCAATTCATATATGTATGAACACCAATATGATGAAAACATCTTTTATTAATAATAAATGAGTACATCAAATGATCAAGGTGATTGCCTTTAAGGCATCTTTCTAACAAGTTAGGTAGTTATTTCCATCGAAAGGATTTGTCATTAGAACCATACCAGGGTTATCTAAGCTTTGAAGTTGCAATGAACCTCCATTATTGTTTACCCTTTCTGATACCACGTTCAATGTTTCAAAGTAAAACTGTAAATTGATGAGAAAACTCATTCCATTCATTGAAAAAAAAATTAGAAACTTTATATAGATTGTAAATTCCAAAAACTAGGAAAAATAATTGTCTTTCTTAACTAACTCCTAACAACTAGCTAACTTATATCAATAAATTGAAAATCTCCTGCCTAAACTATATGATGTCGTTTATGAAATGATTAATACATAGTTGATTAAGACAACATTGTTTGAATAAATAATATTGTTCATCACTATTTGATTTTTGGTTTATATCATATAATTTTCACCTTTTTCCAAGAAAATATATGAATGTACTACAAACTTTTTATGTATAGTTAAAGTTTCTTTTCAACTTATTGTAAGACCTAGAAGTGATTTTTTTTCTTTCCCATCATTAGTCACTATAATCCAATCCTTTCCATAAAGAATTATCAGCAAATTCTTGACATGAACAATTAAATATGAAAAGAAAGAAAATTTTCACACTCTCATACTTACAGATTTTATATATTACAATTTAGAAGATTTTTATTTTAAAATGTTGCTAAGATGATAAATGTTGATTGTGCAATAACACATAGAACTGAAGAGCAATAACGGATAATATAGTCGATAATGACATGCCATTTTGTTACAAGATACTAATGTTATAAATATAATATATTATAGAGGAGGCTATTAATTCAATATAAGAAAATGGTTAGAAGTAAGAAATTTGACGTATGTGTTCCATACAGTGTCTTTAAGACAAATTCATCCTTACCACTAATGTTTAGATTTACCAACATTTGTCTCCCAGATTACAACATATTAAAGGTAGAAGTTGAATACCACAATCTTTCCCACAACAAACTGAATATTATAGTCACTCTATCATGGGTCAGAAAAGAAAAGAGGAGGAGAAGAAGAATATTTTTCTAAAAGCACTTCTTCCAGAATAGATACATCTACTTATACTAGAGGAAAGAGAAAAGAAATAATTGTTATTTTAATCTCCATTATGACTGCAATTTAATTAAAATTAAACATGTAACAATAATCACATAATTTTTTTAACTCGTGTAATAGCATAAGTCCAAGAGACAAATTTTTGGAAACATCTATGTTGGTCTCACTGTCATGGGCACGACAGGTTTCAATTGCTCACAGTAGCAGGTATGCCACAATGTCACAAGTGCAACAGTGGCTTAAGACCTTATGTTGTGTTGGTCTCACTATCGCGGGCATAACAGAACATCGCATGCGTGACAGGTCTCAACTGCTCACTGTTGCAGAAGTGCCACAAAGTCGCGCATGCGACAGTGGCTTAAGACCTTCTATCATAGGCATGACCAAACATCATGATCACGATAGCTCATGCTTCAATAATTTCTAGAAAAAAAATGTAAAAATTTGTTTGGGCCTAGACCATAGTATTTCGGCTCAACATTCGTGTGTGCAGGTCCTACGCCCACGAATTGGCCTTGGTTCGATCCATGGATTTGTACCTCCCTACACCTGTGCATACAAGAAAAAGCCTTCCACTTTACTCACTAAACATTGTAAGGATAAGTCTTTTATATAAACTCTTCCTCCAACTTTCCATTTTTCCTATGTAGGATTCCCCATAATTGAATATGTTTCTCCTTAGCAAGGAGTTTACTTTGAGATTCAATTTTTTATTCATACATTTACCATTTTGAGCATATGAATATCATAATTCATAATTTTCATGTCAAATAATACATATTCGGATTATTCTCCCAAAACCGAGTTATGGAACCCACCCAAATATCACTTTCAAAATGTTCCATTAACCACAATTTTCCAACAATCCCCCATATGAATAAAATTGGGCAAAAAGTAAGATGAACAAAGTCTTACTATGTGATAAAGTTTGGCGATCAAAACCTGTATAGGATAGGTAGGTGTCACCTTTTAAACCTTCACTTATAAAAATATATTTATTTTCCTGCTAAATAGTTGACATGATATCATTAAACTGTTCAACTACTTGAGTAAATAATAATATACTCAACACATGAATTTCTCTTGACACAATTCAGTTTTCATTATTATGCCCTGAACATCTACCTGGTTCTATGAGAGGTTTAGCGAATTAAGCTTCACACAATTCTTTTTTGAAGCGACCCCACTTCTCTCTCAAATAGGTGATATCTTACTCATAAGTATCATTAAGAGCATAGTTTAACCTTTCAATCAATAACATCACTGGTTTAACCCTCACAATGATCTTACCACGTCTTTACAATTAGGTTATTCCATTGAACATAGATCTTGGGATCTCCAGTCAACTAGGTTGGGTTTTCTTTTGCATATACTTTTTACTATCTTACTGGTTTAAGTCCCATTCCTCTCGATGATTTAACAACTAACTCTCTATTTAACTTTTTAGTTAGTAAATCCACAATGTTATCTTTTGATTTTACATATTCAATAGCGATAACCCCAGTTGAGAGTAGTTGCTTTATGGTATTATGTCTACGACAGATATGTCTAGACTTACCATTATACATGTTACTTTGTGCCATTCCAATTGCAAATTGACTATCATAATGTATGCAAATTGGTGGCATGACACTTTTCTATTTCGGAATATCTTCTAATAAATGGCGTAGCCATTTATCTTTTTTAGCGTATTTATCTAATACTATAAACTCATATTCCATTGTGGATCTAGCTTTGATAATTTGTTTAGTAGATTTCCAAGCTACAATTGCACTAGCTATTGTGAACACATAACCGCTAGTAGATTTCGAATCTTTTATATCAGAAATTCAATTTGCATCACTATATCCTTCTAGGATAACTAGATATCTTATATAATGCAGTCCATAATCATGAGTATACCTTAAATACCTTAGTACTTTTAAAATTCCTTTCCAGTGATCAGTTTCTGGATTACTCGTATATCGACTCAATTTCCTTATTGCATAAGTAATGCCTAGTGCTGTACAACTTATTAAGTGCATGAGACTGCCAATTACACGTACATATTCTACTTGAGAAATACTTTCTCCTCTGTTCTTAGATAGATAAAGACTTAAGTCCAATGGTGTTCTAGCAATACTTGTATCATTCTTATTGAATTTACCAAGTATTTTATGCATATAATGTGTATGACTATTTGTAAGTCTATCTAATCTTCTTGAGATTTTTATTCCCAAAATCATATTTGTTAGTCCTATATCTTTTGTATCAAACCTTAAGTTTAACATATCCTTAGTAGACTTGACTATTTTGTCATTACTACTAGTAATGAGCATGTCATCAATATACAGACACAATATGACATAACCATCACTAGTGTCTTTGACATAAATACATTTATCACACTCATTGATTTTAAAACCATTAGATAGCATTGCACTATCAAACTTTTCATGTCATTGCTTTGGCGCTTGTTTCAAGATTTAACTAATATACAAACCTTATTTTCTTATCTTGGGACAATAAAGTCTTTAGGTTGTATCATGTAGATTTCTTTATCTAAATCTCCATTTAGGAAAGTTGTCTTTACATCCATTTGATTCAAGATTGCGTAATGTAACAATCACAATAATCATTCTAATAGAATTTATCCTTGTTATAGGAGAATATGTATCAAAATAATTTAGGCCTTCTCTTTGTCTGTAACCTTTAATCACGAGCCTAGCTTTATATTTATCAATTGAACCGTTTGTCTTCATTTTCCTTTTGAAGATCCACTTGGATTCTAGGGGTTTACATCTTAAAGGTAAAATTCACTAGTTCCCAAGTACGATTTTGCATTATAGAGTCTACCTCATTCTTAATGGCCTCTTTCCAAAGAAGACCATCTAAAGAGTTTACAACCTCTGTATAAGTTTAAGGTTCTGCCTTTAACATTTAAGTCAGAAAATCTGGTCTAAAAGATTTTTCTAACCTTGCTCTTTTACTAAGTTGAAGCTCTATTTCAGCGAGCTCAACTTCAAAACTAAATTCTCCATCCTGAACTTGATCTTGACTTCGACTATCTTCAGTAATAGCTTCAAGAGTTCATTTGGATCATTTTTCCTTTACTAAAGTTCTATAAGGAAATATATGTTCAAAGAACGATGCATTCCTTAATTCCATTATCGTGTTCTTGTGTATGTCAGAAATTTTTTATTTACGCACAAGAAACCGATAAGCATTTTTGTTATGTGCATAGTCAATGAAACTGCAATAATCTGTTTTTGGGCCTATTCTTACTTTCTTTGGTAACGGGACAACCATTGTAGCAAGACACCCTCACACTCACAAATATTTATACAAAGACTTTCTCCTTTTCCATAATTCATAAGGGGTTTTATCTTACTTACTATATGACACCTTATTTAAAAGGTAATTAGCCGATAAAACAACTTTCCCTCACATGTTCTAAGGCATTCCAGAACTTAACAGCATTGCATTCATTATTTTTTTCAAGGTATGATTCTTCCTTTCAGCAACATCATTTGACTAAGGAGAATAAGGTGTTGTGGTTTCGTGTATAATTCCATATTGTGCACAAAATTCTCCAAATGGTGATTCAAATTCACTACCACAATCATTTCTTAAATACCTTAATTTTTCTATTGAGTTGATTTTTAACTTCAATTTTATATAGTTTTAATTTCTTTATAGCCTTGTCCTCACTTTTAAGCAAATACACATAACAATATTTTATGCATTCATCAAAAAATGTGATAAAATATTTGTTACCACCTCTTGTTTGAACAAATTTTAAATCACATACATCAATATGTATTAGACCAATTGGTTCAATTTTCCTTTTAATTATTTGGAAAGATGACCGTGCTAAGTTTATCTCAATGCAAATTTCACATTTATATTTTGAATCTATATGGAAATTAGGTATGTGGTCTAAGTTAATTAGCCTCTTCAAGGTATTATAATTAACATGTCCTAGTCTACCATGCCATAAATTGGAAGACTCAAGAAAATAAGCAGAAGAGGTATTTTCATTAATATATTTCATAACAATTACATTAAGCTTAAAATGCCTATCAAGAGCATACTCTTCTTCCCACATACATTTCACTCATAGACAAGACAACTTTATTTGACTCAAAAACTATACAAAAACCATACTTATTTAACAGTGAGCCTAACACCAAATTCTTGCAAATATCAAGTACAAACAAGACATTGTTCAAAGTCAGCTCCTTTCCATATATCATCTTTAGCACCACTTGTCCTTCACCAAACACTTCAAAAGTGGCAAAATTTCCCATATACAACTTTTCTTTGCTCTTTGGTTTGAAGGTATAAAACATCTCACATTTTGAGAAAATGTGCCTTATGACACCAGTATCAATCCACCATTCCTTTAAGTTAGACCGAACCAGATTCACCTCTGATATGACAACATCAAGATTAATATCATATATCTTTTGAGTAATATTTTGCAAGAGATTAGTTTCATTCTTTTTTTTTTTTTGGAAGGTTACAATTAAAAGCCTTGTGACCCATCTTATCACAATTATAGCACTTACCTAGGAATTTCTTCTTCGAAACTTCACCTTTAGGTCCCGTCTTGGACTCATTGATTTTCTTCCTCTTGACACTTTGTCTGTATTTGATAATATTTGTTTTTTCCTTGGAAGAGTTCAACCACCTTCTATCTCTTTCGAAGCTTTGACTATCTCCTTCAATTTGAAATCTAACAAATAGCTCTTCAATATTCATTTCCTTCCGCTTATGCTTAAGATTGTTTTTGAAATCCTTCCAGCTAGGAGGTAATTTTTAATAATAGCACCCGCTTGAAAGGTCTCACTCAAGTTCATCTCTTCCACATGAATATCATGAAGGATAACTTGAAGCTCTTACACTTAACTCACCACAGTTTTGGAATCCACTATTTTATAGTCAAGAAAACGTCCCACTATAAATATTTTGGCACCAACATCCTCAAATTTATATTTTCGGTCCAAAGACTCCCATAACTATTTTGTAGTCTTAATTCCACTATACACATTGTATAACGAATCATGTATCCCATTCATGACATAATTCTAGCACAGAAAATCGGAATGATGCCAACTATCATAGGTCATCCTCACTTGGACATCTTACTCATCCTCCTTTAGAGTAGGAGCATCATAAGTCAAGAATTGTGTAACATTCAAGATAATCAAATAAAATAACATTTTTTTACTGCCACCTCTTAAAATTCAAACCATTGAATTTTCCTAATTTCTCTTCATGATTCATAAGCACCGTGATAGGTACAACAAGAGAGACAACCTTGTGCAACAGTAGTTGATGACCCTTGAAAACCATTCTGAATATTTGGTAGCAATTACCATGTTCTCCATTTTTAAAAAAGAATAGATGAAATATTAAATTTCAACAAAAACAAAATACTGAGATTAACAAGTAGAGAATTTGTCTTAAGATTGTTATAAATATAATATAATATAAAGGAAATTGTTAATCTAATATAAGGAATTGGTTAGAAGTAAAGAATTTGAGGCATGTATCCCACACAATATTCTTAAAACAAATTCGCCCCCTACCACTGGTGTCTAGGTTCACTGGCATTTGTCTCATAAGATGCAACAAATTAAAGGCAGAAGTTGAATACCACAACCTTGCCTATAATGAACTGAATATTATAATCACTCTATCATGAGTTAGAAAGAAAAAGAGGAGGAGAAGAAGAAGAATATTTTTCCAAAAGCAATTCTTCAAGAATATATACATCTATTTATACTAAAGGAAAGAAGACAAAATAATTATAGTTTTAATCTCTATTATGGTTATAATGTAATCAAAATAAAACATGTAACAACAATCATATAATTTTTTATAACTCACATAACTGCAGAAGCTTAAGAGACAAAATTTTAGAAACATCTGTGTCGGTCTCATTGTCGCGGGCGCGACAAAATATCGTACACGTGACATTGGCTTAAGACCTTTTATTGTGTTGGTCTCATTATTGATGGTGTGACAGAATGTCGCGTGCATGACAGGTCTCAACAAGTCTCAAATGTGCGACAAAATATGGCGTGCTCGCGATAGTGAGCAGTTGAGACCTGTTGCAAGCGCACCACAATGTCCCACGTGTGACAATGGCTTAAGACCTTTCTGTCATGGGTGTGACCAAATGTCACAGGCGTGACTGCTCGTGCTTCAATAATTTTCAGAAAAAATGTAAAATTTGGTTTGGGCTTGGACCTATTTCGACTCGATTTCATGTGCGTAGGTCACTCGTCCCACACATTGAATTTAGTTTGGTCCATGGATTTGCACCCCCTGTATCTGTACGTGCGAGAGAGAGTCTTTCACTTTACTCATTTAACATTGTAAGGATGACTCTTTCTATATAAATTATTCCTTCAATTTTCCATTTTTTCTATGTGGAATTTCCTACAATTGAATTCATTTTTCTTTAGCAAGGAGTTTATTTTAAGTTTCAATTTTTTATTCATATAATTACTATTTTGAGTATATTAATATCATAATTCATAATTTTCATGTCAAATAATACATATCCGAATTATCCTTCTAAAATCGAGTTATAAGCCCAACCGAACACATCTTTCAAAATGATCAATTAACCACAAATTTCCAACAACTAATTCAAATAATAACTTTTATATGTTCATTATAGTAAGTTTATACTCTAAGTAAAATTTAAATCGAACTGAACTATATTTAGTAATTTTTTTATTATACAAAAATATATAATAAAGTACATTTTTATATGTTAAAGAGAGTATATGAAATATTTCAAAATTTTGGAAAAACATAAGCTAGGGGCATAAAATGCAAATAAAATGTTAGGATTTTTCACCTACCATCTTTTATGTCTCTATTTCAAAATATATATAAGAAATTAGATATTTAGACAATATTTATTTTTTTAAAAAATATTTTGATTTTATATCTGTATTGATTTCTTTATTATGAATGAATTTCATGCTTCTATTCAAAAAAATATTGAATGGTTTAGATAAAAAAAATAATTAGTAATCATTTTTTTTAAGAAAAAAAATGCATTAATTAATGAATTGAGAAAAGTTTTAGAAAAATGGGATTATGGCTAGCATTTTTTGCTTTGAAATTTTGATCTATTGCATTTTTATTCAATTCGAGCCCAATTCAAAATATTACAAAATTTGAATAAAATTAATTTAAATTTAGAAATTATTTAACTTTGTTTTTCTAGAAAAATATTTGCAATTAACTCAGTTTGAAATTACAAATTTATCAGAAAGAAATGATTTAAAAATGAAATAATCCAATCCGAACCGTCCATATTGATCTGATTGATAGGTCCACTCTTAATTCATATCGGTCTCCCTACGACAAATAATAATTTAGACAGAAAGGAAAAAAATTGCATTTTAAGTTCAGCTTATTTCCAGAAATTAATTTGTTCTATTTTCTAAAAAATATACAGTATATTTCTATATTTGACTACATTACTTGAAACTCAGCCATGAAGCTTATTTGATTTTGGTATTGTCTTTTTTGTATAGAGAGCAAAAATGCCTAAATTTTCCTGCGATTTTCGATGCCTTCTAGTTCCTGCCGCTGTTGCATTCATCTACATACAGGTGCTCCACTCTGAATCCTATTTCACTCTGTCTCTTTTCTGATTTCAAGTGAAATTATGTTATGAATTTTACTGGAAATGGATGCTATGTGTTCAGTAATTTTGATTTAACTTTGTTTACGTATAAATTCTCTTCTCTCTCTGTAGATGCGGCTTTTTGCTACACAGTCAGAGTATGCCGATCGTCTCGCTGCTGCTGTATGTGTATCCATCTCTCGTTTTTATTTATTTATTTATTTTTCTTAAGCATCGCTTCAATATGATTGTAATCTGGCTTCGTTTTAGCTGAATTGGCAGTATCTTGGTTCAGTTTTACTGTTCAATGTTGGTATTATTTTGTTATGGAGATCTAATGGGGTAGATAGGTAGGGATACGTATGTTCCTGTGCCTGGGTCTAGTTGCTGAAGTACAAATGATGAGAATTAGCCTTTCTTCGATTGAGTTGATTTTTTTTTTCGTTTTAATGTTTTATTTCTTACTATGAAAATAATATAATGAAATTGAAGGTCTTTACTCATAAGTTATGACTATCTCCTATATAAAATTGGACGGACTTGAATATAAATTTGCAAATGTACTTAATCTCTACATGGTTTTTCTGCTTTCTGTTTCTCTTATATGCTCATAGTTCCTTTCTTCCAATGCTCTTTTCTTAATTAATATTTGAATAATACCTTCATAATTATTGAAGAATTATGGGCTGATAAAGTTTCTGCTATTTATTCCTTATTTTAACAGGTTGAATCAGAGAACCATTGTACACATCAAACGCGATTGTTTATTGATCAAATAAGCTCACAGCAGGGGCGAATTGTGGCTCTTGAAGGTTTTGTATTACCTTTGGGGCATTGCATTTTTCTTTCATTTATCATTGACTTGATGCATAAGGAATTGGTTTTGAGCCCTCTATTTGCAAAATCTGGATTTCTTGATTATCTTAGGGCATTACAATATTTTGACATGTAGCTTATGGGCATGTGTCATTTTCATGCACATCTTTAGGTCTATGATATTGGTAGTTTCTTTGGACATGGATGATACTTTATATGAGCTAAGAGTAAAAAATTACCTTTGAAATTTTGTGATTTTTCTCTTAAATTGTGTCTTTGAAAAAGCCACATGAAATCTTTGTTCTTCCACTTAGTCCTTTTCACAATTATTTCAGAAGAAAGGAAGCGTCAAGGTGAAGAGTGTAGACAACTAAAGGCTCTTATTGAAGATCTTGAAAGTAAGTTCTCTTGTTCCTGGCTTTTTTTTTTTTTATTTTAAATATATTTTATTTCTTCGGTTGAATTACAATAGTATGCATTATGCTCTGAGCATTATGGTATAATCTTTCAAAGAAAATGCTGATATCAAAGTCCAAGTAATTTTACGCTGACTGACACTTCTAATAGATTCCACTGGTGATGCATCTGGTAAATAATCTTATTAGACATTATTTAGTGGTTAGGTTCACATTTCCAATTTTTCAGCCTTGCCTGTTGATTTATTGAAAAACTGGTAGTTTTTTATTTTAAGAAATCGAGTTTATGTGCAGGTTGCAACCCACATTGATTTGATGTTGACTATAACATTTGATTTTCTAGTTTACCATGGGCAATTGTCTGAAAGAGGTCCGGCTTAGATATTTTATTTATTTATTCTCATGTTTACAAAACATTAAGCGCATTCAAAAGGAAGAAAATTATTTGAGTTTGAGTTAGATACTTTGCTACTGCCAAGTCAAACTTAGCAATTCTACCTTTCGGCTATGGGACAATTCATGCCTGCTTTCATAAAATATGTGTGGTTACTCATTTGGATTACTGAAATTCATCTTTACTAATTGTTCAAACCCTTTCTTGCATTGTAAGGAGAAAGAAATGAAACTGAATTTTTACTGCCAGTTGTATTGCTTAGGGTTTTGTTGCTGAATAGTCTATTAAACTTTAATAGTATCTCCTTAATACTATTTATCATTACTTTTTATTTGCTTGTTTTTCTGTCACTTGCTTTCAATGTGGTTTCTTCAGAATTACTTTGTTGTGCTTCTGTCAATGCCAATGAGGCTTAGTATTTTCTTGTTTGCTGATGTTTCAGGAAAAGGACTTCAAAAAGTGGTTGACAAGGTACATGGCTAACAATGTTTGAACCATTTTTCCTCATGTCTTTTCTGAAGTCACAATTAATAATTATTCAGATCCATTTTTACTGCATCATTTAGGTACCGGTTGCAGCAGTTGTGATTATGGCATGCAATCGTGCTGATTATTTGGAAAGGACTATTAATTCTGTCTTGAGGTGAGAATGTGTCAAACATTTTGTTCTTCTTGTCTAGTCATTTAACATGATTGTATGAATTCAGTTGACAATGATTTTACAGGTATCAAAGCACTGTTGCTTCAAAGTATCCACTTTTTGTATCCCAGGTATCTATTTTTGTTCGATACTTATCTCTCTTTTTTTTTGTTAAGTCTGATGGACATGAATCCAAACTTTTGGTTTACATGGATTTTCAGTTTTCCAAATTCTTTTAATTTAATGATTTCATGCATAAAACTTCATTTTTTTTAATTAATTTTAGCCAATTCATAGAAAATAAGATAAACATCCAAAATCTTGATCACATTTTCAATTTTAACCAAAATTTTCTCATCAGTATCAATTTTAGTGATCTTATTTACATTCAAATGGCATTGCTATTTAATAGTTGATATACTTTTGTTGTCAAGTCAACAAGTGATGCTGATATGAAATTTATAAGTACTAATTCAGAGAATAATAATAAAAAAAGGCTAAAAAAAAGTTAAGATTTTTCTAATTTTTGAGTGAGATTGCTAGGATTGATGTAAATCTGAAAGTTCTAGGTGTCAAATGATAAAATTAAAATATGATTGGCTAAAACTAAAAACAAATGTGAAGGTTTGGATTTTTCTGGTCATTGGGCGTTTTTTTATGTTGTACTTCATAATTGAGCTTAATTGTTATGATTTTTGCATCTATTATCTTTATATACATTATAGAAGAAAGTAGACAACTTGAGTCTAACATAAAACTGAGATGAATGCGATTTCGGATGGGATTAGTGTGGTAGGAGTTCAAATCCTTAGAGAACTCTTGAAAGGATTGCAGGATAGATTGACGAACTGGGCTACCAATGTAACTTCTTGCAATTGATGAAGTTTTGTGATGAAATTTATTGTTTATACTTGGAGAGGAAAGGACATTAGCTGAAGATTTTGATTCAGATCTTATTGAGAATGAAAGGAAAAAAAAAGTCTTGGAAGGACTGTGAAGAGAATGTTATGTGCTGTAGCTAGGGCATGTCTAGCTTATGAACAGTGGGATCCATTGACCCCTGAAAAAATTAAGTGCTATGTAAATTTGAATGTTTTTATTTGACCCTACTAAAAGATTATAACTGACTCATTTGAAAATTGACAATTAAGAATGGGGGAAATTAGAAAAGGAAAATAAAAAACCAACATTTGGGAGCTTTTTCATTTAAACCCCTATTTTTCCTTAACATTCGAACCTTGATTTTCATAGTACCTTTTAATGCAATCCCTTTGTTAGCTTTCCATCCATTTCTAGATGGGAATCTGACATGGACATGCTGTTGGCACCCATTTCTCAGAGCCCCTTCATTCGCATTATTGGAAACCTTACGCTAATAGCTATTTTATGTGGGTATGAAGAGACTAATAACTGATTTTCCTACCAGAATCAGGAATCCAAAACTAGGTAACTCAAAAGAAAAAAAAAAGAAACAGAATATTTTTTTTATATATTTCTAATGGCACTAATTTAGACACACGAAGCGGTAAACTTCCTAGATAGAAAATTTAGGAGAAATATCTGATTTTGTTTAGAAATAATTCAGAATAATTCTTTAATCTACTGTTTCTTGAATGCACAATTCTTCCTTTGATGGAGAAAACTGTTATGTTCCCCAAATTGTGTCACTACCTTAGGATTCATTAGAGAAGACCCGAATCTCTTATTTTTTTTAATGAAAATTTTGACTTATTTTTATTAATTAAGTTTTGTTTCTTTAAATGGAGATTATAAGCCTAGAAAATAGGAAAGCTAGAGATTATAATTGAAACACATAGAAGGGAATGAAATATTTCACATATTCCAATTAATCAATACAAATACATATTTATATACAAGTGCTATACTTTAATTAGGAAACTATACTAATTAGGATTCTACACTAGTTAGGGTAGTTAACATATTTACAACCTATAACACTTTTCCTCAAGTTGGAGTATAAATATTAATCATGTCTAACTTGTTACAAAGATAATCAACCCGAGCCCCATTTAAAGCTTTAGTAAAAAGATCTTCCAACTGTTCTCCTGTCTTCATGTATTCAATGGAAATCAAACCTTGTTGCAGTTTCTCACGAACGAAGTGACAGTCGATCTTAATATGCTTCGTTCATTCATGAAAAATGGGATTAGATGCAATGTGAAGAGCAACTTGGTTGTCACACCATAACTTTGCCGGTACTATAGTCTTGAGACCTACCTTAGTCAAGAGTTGATATATCCACATGATTTCACATACAAATTGTGCCATAGCCCTATATTCCAATTCTGCACTTGAACGTGATACAACATTTTGCTTATTACTCTTTCATGAAACCAAATTTCCTCCAACAAAGCCACAATAGCCTGATGTGAATCTTCTATCTTTGAACCTGCCCAATTTGCATTTGAGAAACACTCAATATGAGTGTGTCCATGATTCGAATATAAAATACCACGTCCAGGAGCTCCTTTCAAGTAAGACAAAATTTGTTCTGAGGTTGTCTTGTAGTGAACTGTTGGTGACGACATAAACTAACTCACAATACTAACAAAATATGCAATATCTGAACGAGTCACTATAAGATAATTCAACTTCCCAACCGATCTTCTATATTTTTCAGGATCTTCAAATAGTTCACCATCCTTTGTAAGTTGCATATTAGGAATCATCAGAGTACTAGATGACTTTGCCCCTAATTTTCCTGTTTCAGACAACAAGTCAAGCACATATTTTCTCTGAGATAGGAAAATATCTTTTTTATTCTTTATCAACACCTAAGAAATACTTCAGCATCCCTAAGTCCTTAGTGTGAAACTGAGTTTGAAGAAAAGACTTCAAAGATGAGATTCCCACACTATCGCTTCCACTAATAACAGTGTCATCAACATACACAACTAGCAAAATAACCTCAGCTTCAGATTGTCTGTAAAAGATAAAGTGATCAGACTTACATTTTAGCATCCCAAACTGCTTAACTGCCTAACTAAACTTGTCAAACCAAGCTCGAGAACTTTGTTTCAAACCATACAGAGATTTGTGAAGACGACAAACTTTCCCATACTCCGAGCAACAAACCTTAGAGGTCGCTTTATATAAACTTCTTCCTAGAGATCACCATGGAGAAATGCATTATTGATGTCAAACTGATACAAAGGCCAATTATGAGTAGTTCCATATAAATAAACAATCTGACATATGTCAGTTTAGCAACAGGAGAAAAAGTGTCAGAATAATTCATTCCATAGGTCTTTGCATAGTCTTTAGCAACAATAAGGACTTTGAAGCGAGCGACTGAACCATCAGGATTGACCTTAATTGTGAACATCCACTTGCATCCAATAGCCTGTTTCCCTGAAGGTGAATCAACCAAAGTCCAAGTATCATTGTCATTTAAAGCATTCATTTCCTCCAGCATTGCATTATGCCATCCAAGATGAGACAAGACTTCACGAACAGTTTTAGAAATAGTGATAGAATCAAGAAATGCAACAAAGGAACAAGAAGAGGGTGACAGATGATGATAAGAAACAAAAGATGAAATAAGATAAGTACATTAACATTTATATTTGAGTAAGGCGAGGCGATGGGAAGATCATTACTTGATACAGGATCTGATAGCGAAGGAGCTAGTGCAGAACATGGATCAGGAGGATGTTGTCATTTGGAGTAGACCTGAAGAATGGGGGGCTTGGCAAGAGTTGAGTTAGAAACTGGTTCAAAGGATGTGATAGTGTAGATTAACAAATCATTATCCTCCTTCTGAGGTGCTGGAACAGATGATGAAAAATATGGTGTTTCTTCCAAGAAAGTAACATCAGCAGATACAAGTTACTTATTAAGATTAGGACAATAACATCTATACTCTTTTTGGAAACGAGAATATCCAAAAAAGACATTTCAATGACTTGGAATCTAATTTAGTGATACGTTGTCAAACATCTTGAACAAAATAAGTACTACCAAATATCGTAGGTTCAATACGAAACAATGATTTAGTAGGAAAGAGAATACTATAAAGAGTCTCACCATGATGAACAGAGGAAGGCATGTGATTAATCAGAAAGCATGTTGTTGAAATTGTATTAGCCCAAAAAGTTTTAAGTACATTTATTTGAAACAAAATGGCTCTTGCTGTTTCAAGAATATATTTGTTCTCCATTTTTGGATGGGGTATCAACACAAGACGTTTAGTGAATGATTTCATTTTGAATCATATAAGTTTGAAAAGAGGCTGATAAATACTATTTGGAATTATCATTTCGCAATATATGAACAAAAACATTAAATTGAGTTTTAACCTCAGTACAAAAAGTACAAAAATGAGAAAAAAATTTTAAACGACTTTTCATTAGATATAACCAAGTCATATGAGAATAGTCATCAACAAAATTTACAAAATATTTAAATCCAGATTTAGATTGAACTAGAAAAGGACCACAAACATCAGAATGAGCTAACTCAAAAGGAAAAGTGGCTTTTTTATTGACTCTTGGACTTGAACTAAGACGATGGTGTTTAGCAAATTGACACAACTCACAATCTAAGGAGGATATCGTACTAAACTATGAACACAACTTCTTAAGCGAAGGAAGAAAGGGATACTCCAAGAGATAGTGCGCCTGAAAAGGGGATGTAACTCTAGAGCAGACAATAGATCTAGATGTAGAAGCCTCCTAACTCATGTTCTTTACAAATAATCTTCTTCTTCATAAAATCCTGAAATAAGCAATAATCAGGAAAAAATGAGATGCAACAATTAAGAGTGCAAGTAATCTGACTTACATAAATCAAATTGAAAGATAATTGAGGTAAATGAAGAACAGATGTCAGAGGAAGTAGAGGGGTCAGGTTAACTGTGCCAAACTCAAGAATAGAAGATGATAACCCATATGCTAAGGTGACATTAGAGATGAATTTATGTGATTGAAAAGTAGAAAAAGGCTAAAGTTACCTATCATATGATCTATGGCACCAGAGTTCATTAAGTTCTCGAGATAAATCCAAGTTCATGTGGCATCTACTGAGAGAACTTGGCAAATTCATCTGAAAAGATAAGAATTGACTTCTCAAGTGTATCATTAGTAGATGCCACATGAGCAGAGTGAACTTTTTGATTTTTGTTCTGATGCTTCCAGCAATTCCGCTTCATATGGCTTGACTTATGACAATAATGACACAATTCCTCCTGAATCCGATACTCGAGGCTCAAAATTATTGGATCCCCTTCCTTTATCTGCACCCTTGTGATAAGAACATCCAGACTCATGATTTTGATTGACAAATGCATTATTGTACTAAATAGGTGGAGTTCCTTTTGTGCAGAGTATCCTGCTAAAAACATCTTGTAAGGAAAAAATCTTAGAACTCGAGAGTATCTAAGACTTAACAGTCTCAAATTCGTCATCTGCTCCCGTTGACTTTGTTGAACCTTCACATCAGAACTAAATGGCAACAACATATTAAACTCTTCATAAGTTTTCTTAAAATCCCTGAAATAAGTTGTAAGAGACCGGTCTTGTTTTTCTGCACGATAAAATGCTTTGCATACCTCATAAATTTGGAAAATATTCCCTTTTCCAGAATATAAGAAAATCTAAATAATCTATTAATTCCTTGACATGCTTATAGTGATTAATCAAGCCAATAACTTCATTGTCAATGGAATTACGAATCTGCAAAAACAATTGAGCATCCTCCCGTAATCATGTCAGTTTGGACTCATCTTTAGGTGGATCGTCAGTCATATGTTGGTCTTTGTCAATACTCCGTAAGTAAAGACGAATCGTTTTGCTCTAATTCATATAATTAGAGCCATTGAGCTTGTGTTCGGTAATTTTAGACATTACCGGAACTATATCAGAGACAGTCACTATCTTTTTTTCAGCTATCATTCAACAAACAATAGTGTAACACGAAAAATTATCCTAAAAACAGAAGCTATAGAGCACAAATGAAGAAAAACATAAATGGCAAATGAAGAAACAAAGTTTCAAGTAACAAGCAGAACTTGTCTTCACTTGAGCAACCAAAACCAGAAGGAAATAACTCAACAAGCACGGAAACATGTTGTACAGACGGAGAACGGTGGTGACTAGAGAGGATGACAGCGACTGATGTGCCCTCATGCGCCGACGCGTGGATCTAACAGTAGAAGCTTGTGGCGGCACGTGTGGCTCACATGTGGACCAGTTGGATGTCGGTTTCCAAGTGGAGGTTGAACTGGTGGTCGCGTTCCTCCCTAGGCCAGCTGTGACAACAAAAGATGCCTTTCAGTGGATGACCCAACCCAAGAAAAATGGTACCCTAATCTGGTAAATTGCAGACAACCCAAATTCTGGAGAATTCAATTCTAGAACCAAATCCCATTCTCTAATGCTCTAATACCATGAAACACAGAGAAGGGAATGAAATATTTCACATATTCTAATTGATCAATAGAGATACATATTTATATACAAGTGTTATACTCAAATTGGAAAACTATACTAATTAGGATTCTACACTAATTAGGGTGATTAACATATTTACAACCTATAACAATAATAAATAGGAAAGGTATGATTTAAGATTCCTAAGAAAATAGGAAACTAGAAAATATGGAAATACCACTAATTCTGCCTTAATAGAATAAACTACTAATTTTACTATAATTAAATTACTATTAGTCCTATTAGAATTAAACTACTGCAATAACCCTAACCCTAACCCTAGAACCCTAGAACCGTAACATTACTCCCCACCTAAAAATAGAGCTTGTATTCAAGCTCGTAATAAAGATTGACTACTTGTAATTTAACCAAATTCTTTGAATATGGCCCATGTGAAATTTGGTTCTTCGGGGTCTAGTCCATAATACCATAGTTGAGCCAAAAGCCTCATCTGCTCTATAGACAATAATGGTATATCCAAATTTTCCATCTACTTCAATTTTTGCTGGTATTGCTTCATGCGCTTTTTTTGCTTCATTTTGCCAACAATTTTACTCTTTTTCTTGTCTATGCTTGTTGTCCAAATGCCATCCCTTCCTCTATTGCCTTTAGAATCAGAGTTTCCAATGTTGTCACTATGGCTAGTGCAATGGACAAAAGCAACACCAACTCCTTTAGTGTGGTTGGTGCAAAGCAGATTTGTTGGTTGTTTTCGAAGATTATCCAATTGATAATCCACATTGGATTCTGTTTGAGCTTGGGAAGCCTCCATGTGAGACTCATCAACAACCACTCTTGTTCTACCCAATCCTCCATCTCCCTTTGGCAGTTGAAGTGTCAGGCGATTCTGAATTAGTGCTTTGCTACTATTGCTGGTGGTCTGCACTTCTCTGTCTGATGTTCTATTCAATCCAAAAATAAGTTCTTATAATTACAGAGATAGCTGTTGAAATTTGCTGTTCATCTAACTCTCCATTTCAGCAAACGTAGCTTCAAGCACTACTCATTCCTGTTGCAACAATGATTGGATGTCATTGCCCTTGGTGATTGGCTTTGATACCAAATGTTATGTTCCCCAACATGTCACCAAGTGATCAGATTCGTCAAAGTGAACCTAGACCTTAGGACTCATTAGGGAGAGACCCAAATCTCTTAATTTTTATGAAATTTCTGACTTATTTTTATTGATTAAGTTCTGTCTCTTTAAATAGAGATTATAAGCCTATAAAATAGGAAAGCTAGAGACTACAATAAAATAGGAAAACTATGATTTAGAAATCCCAAGAAAATAGGAAACTAGGAAGTATGGAAATATCACCAATTTTGTCTTAATAGAATAAACTGCTAATTCTACTATAATTAAATTACTATTAGTCATATTAGAATTAAACTACTGCAATAATCCCAACTCTAGAACTCTATAACCATAACAAAAACTCCATATTGAGTCTTATAATGCTAAAGAATAAAATTGTGAGTTGGAGAGGGTGTAGTTCTATCTTCTTGAGTGGTAGCAACAAAAGTGAAACTATGAGCTTCATTCTCTCTTCACTTCATGTTTATTAATGCATAAAAAATCAGCGATAACCTGCAATGTTGAAACACTCTTGGGTTTGTAAAAAGAGTATTATCTGTGTTTGCAGTGTTTGTTCTCTTTTCCAAGGTGTTTGTATCTTCTTTTTTGAGAATAGGTTCTTCAAATTTTTCTAGCTCATGCTTGTCATCCTAGATTTTGATATCAAACACTTTCACTTTCTTTCATGTCTGGCAATCAAAAGCTTTATTTTTTGAACTTTTCTATTATTCATGACATCTTGCCCCCCAGCATTATCTTGAGCTTCATTTTCACAAGTTAAACCAACTTAAAGCTCTCTCAATGTTGCATTCATATAAATATATATATGTATGTGTGTGTGTGTGTGTGTGTAATATAAAGTCTATATATAATAAAAGAAATTTCCATGCAAGGCATAAGTAAATGACTAGTTACAAGTATTCCCTTAGAAATAGGCATGACTTTGTTTAATGGAACCCTTGGGTTTTATTGTTCTAGAAACGACATAGTTATCTAAATTTCAAATTCCTTGATTTGGCATTTCTTATCATATTAAGATTATGAATTTGCATAATAACAATTTGCCTTTCCCTTCACCTTTTCTTTTTTCTCTTTGTTTCATAATTCTTTCCAATTTTTAGGATGGCTCCCACCCAGGTGTTAAAAGCAAGGCTATGAGTTATGATCAGCTAATTTACATGCAGGTAAATTGCATTCCATCATTTCATGCTTATTAAATGTGTGTTTATTGCAACTATGTTGTATAATTTGATTTTTCATTTTTCATTTAATCAACTTGTGAGCATGATTACAATGGACATGCTAGAAGTGTTGTTGCATGTGTGTAATATCGTTTGGTATTGTGAAATAAGTGTTGAAGAGATACAAGATGATGCAAAGGGTTAGTTGGTTTAATAGCTTAGTGCATTGCTAAATCTCAAAGAGATATGAGATTGATTCTTCCTTCATAATTCTTGGTTGCAGATAAATGTGTTCAAACGCCTTAATTTTTTTTTAATCATAAAAGAAGGTAGTTTTCATTGCATGTGTGCATGAACTGCCAAAGCATATACAAAAGGATATGTCTTGGTTCATGTTTTTTCTTCAAAATGTATTTCTGATGGATAAAACCTGATCTTAAGTGTTGAAGTTGTGAATGGAGCAACATCCCAGTGTCCTTGGTTTCAAATTATGTCAACTAAAACAGAACATGTGGATAGCATTTTTTAAAATGCAAGGGAAAGTGAGCAAAGATTGATTAACGTGGTAGGTGTAAAAGTTCTGCAGAAGATATTGCTTCAATATGCAGGTTCTATTGTACAAACATGACAAGGAGAGTGAAGAAAATGCCACTTGTTGGGTAAAAGCAGCAAGACTGAAATGGAGAAATGCAATTGGTTCTCATGCTAAGTTGTATGAGAAGCATATTGAGATTGCAATTCAGTTGGTTATATGCATGTCTACAAATGTATGGCAGTGAGGAAAAAAATAACTCCCCAAATATGAGCATAGCAAACATGATTACAAAAAGTTTACAGAATTCAAACATCTGAACAGGAAAATAAGAATACACTGGAGAAAAAAGCATGTGGAACTACATATGGGGGTTGAATCAATATGAGTGCATATGCTCAGTTGGGAAGAAATTTCTTCTATTAGATGAAGGTTTTCGGGTCGAGAAAGCAACATCTGACAACTATGACTATAAACAAGATGATAATGCTACGAGAGATGAATGGAATAATGGCGATTTGATAGTAATTGAACTTATATATAGGAAGCTCAAAGCGGCATCCGGTAAAGATAAACGGAGAGAAAGACCATTGAGATACCTATTTTGCCATAGCTATGATTCTGAGTTATACCAAAGTTGGTTGCCTTTATGTGAGAAAATATATAATATGAGAGATGAATGGAATAATGGGGATTTGATAATAATTGAACATATATATAGGAAGCTCAAGGTGGCTTCTGGTAAAGATAAATGGAGAGAGATAATTGAGATATCTATTTTGGCATAGCTATGATTCTGAGTTATACCAAAGTTGGTTGCCTTTATGTGAGAAAATATAAAATAAGCATACAACTTATATCATTGATTCAATTCTACTCATAACAAACCCCAAATATGCAAAAATGTATCCCACATGCATTTTAATGTGCAAGGGGCCACAAATGGGGATAACAGTAGTGAATAAAAGAAAAAAACATACAACTTTATTTATTTAATGCATTAGAGTAAGTGGCTGCTTCACACTGTAGCATCATTGTTAAAATTGGCTTTCATGGTGGAGATGTTAAGACATGGGAAATACGGAATGGAAGTAGGCCATGGAATGCATATAGATGCATAAAAACTATAGTGCTATTCATACTTTAGTATAATAATAATTGGAAAAACACCTGCAATGATATAGACAAAAACTTCAAATTTTGAAGAGTTTAGAATATTTTTGAAGTATATGATCAGAATTGCCTTCACAATTCAGTCAATCTTCTGATTGCAGCATTTGGATTCTGAACCAGTGCACCCAGAAAGACCTGGAGAGTTGATTGCATACTACAATATTGCCCGTAAGCAATGATTCTTTTGGCTTACTTGGTCTTATAAACTTCACGCACTTGATGCTTGCGTTTATTTAGGGCATTACAAATGGGCATTGGACCAATTGTTCTACAAACATAACTTCAACCGAGTAATCATACTTGAAGGTAGATTATCCATAGAAGCTCTTTCCTTTTTATTTGACTTACAACATAAGAAAGAGATTACATGCTATACTTATGCTTAAAACGCTATACTTATGCATAAAACAGATGATATGGAAATTGCCCCTGATTTTTTCGATTACTTTGAGGCTGCAGCAGCACTCCTTGACAAGGATAAGTAAGTTCTAGGCATGAAGTCAAGATCTTAGGAATAACTTTCATTACAATAAAGTTAAAAGATTTTAGTTTTGATGCTGCTAGTTTCTTTCTAAATGGGTATATAACATTTTAGGTCCATTATGGCTGTTTCCTCATGGAATGACAATGGACAAAAGCAGTTTGTTTATGATCCTTGTAAGTTCTTTCTTTCTTTCTTATTCTCCATGCATGCATCATCACAATCAGGAGAAAACAATTCCTTTCAATGCTCTGGTTGCTTTCTTTGTGTCCATGCATGTGCACACAAGAGTGTTTTATTGTCTTATGTAGAAACTATTTTTCTTTGTGCAGACTAATAATGATTGTGGAGTCTGGATATCCTCCCCTCCCCCCTTTCTTCCATCTTTTAAGTTGGTTATTGTTGCATAAGTTAATATGGATCCAGCAGTTTAGTTGATGCCTTTGATGAAATTACTCTAATACTGTTTTTGTTGATTTTGTTTATCGGTGCCATCAACAGCTTCAGATGCCTGTATATGCACATAGGCATACCCTAAATAAATTAGATGCTGGGCTAATATTTTTCAATATTTAGTTTTTTTTTTTTTTTCGGGGGGGGGGGGGGGGGGGGGAGGGGGGGAGGGGGTACTTTAACAATTTCCAAATATGCTGGAATAAGCTGGCTGGATGTCTTCTGGGTTTACTTGTGGGTCGTTGACTTTGTATTTCTTTTGAAGTCCATGTTGATCTAGGAAACTTTGGTCTGCTTAATCTTGTAGAAAATATATTTTGTTTGGCTTTGGCTAGTTTATTTTTCTTAAATTTTCTAGTGATCATTAGATCTGCCTAGTTATTTCTGAGTTCCAAATCTTGAAGCTGTTCTACATTGAAGATCTTGATCAAAGAGTGCGGAAGTTTTAGTTTTGAGAGAGAAATTTTAGGAAGGTTACAAATATTAGGCTGCCATATTGAATTGGTCATTATTTAGGGGTGGGCATATACTGGTGAACTAGTCCACGAGGAATATTTTTCTTGAGTCCCATTCATTAATTTCAGCTTACAAAAAATAAAAACCTAAACCAGTGTGTTAAAATAGGTTAAATGCTAATTGGTTAACACCAATTTCGGTTCAATTTTAACTGTTAATTTCGGTTTTTAACCAATAAAATTATAAGCCAACATTTTTCCAAATTACATCCTTTAAGATCATTTTCTAATATTATAAAATATTTCATTTTCCTCAGATACATATATGAATTTAAAATAATGAAGCACCATTCAAAATAAAAGCATAAAACATACAAAATATAAAGTACAATTTATATGGACTTAGCAGTAAAATTTTGTGTAAGTCTTGGATAGACAAATCTAATAATAAAAACTTTATATATATGTACAAACTGATTAACTGAAAATTGTTGTTTTTTTAACCAAAATTCGTGAACCTGTTAACTAAAAAAATCAACAATTAAAATCCTAAATCTTAAACCGTCAGATTTGATTAACGTATTCTTCAGTTTGGTTTCGGTTTGGTTTTTGATTTTGTTGTTTTTCTTATCCAAAATTCGAAACTGAACCCGTTAACTAAAAAATCAACAATTAAAACCCTAAATCTTAAACCATCAGATTTGATTAACATATTCTTCAGTTTGGTTTCGGTTTGGTTTTTTTATTTTCTTTGCCCAGCCCTTTTTAAATTTTGGGCATTTACAGACTCTTTGGTTATTGTTCTTTTGAAGAAAAATAGAGAGAAAATAATATTCTCTCATTCTTATTTTATTACAATGGAATACACAAGTTTATATAAGACTAATGTTCCTAGAATCAAGGAATACAAAAGGAAGTAAATCAAAAAGAAAAGGAAATATGCTAATTTTCTAATTTTTCTACACCCCCCCCTCAAGTTGGTGCATAAATGTCAATCATGCCCAACTTGCTTATCAAATGCTCAAAGGCATGCCTTCCAAGATCCTTGGTCAAGATGTCCGCTATCTGTTGACTCGAAGGAACAAAAGGTAAACAAATAGTTCCAGATTCAAGTTTTTCCTTGACAAAGTGTCGATCAATCTCAATATGCTTTGTTCTATCGTGCTGAACAGGAATATGAGCTATACTTATTGCAGCCTTGTTATCACAATATAGCTTCAAAGGAAGTTCCGCCTTCTTCTCAAGTTCTTTAAGAATTCTTTGAATCCACAGTACCTCATAAATTCCTTGGGTCATCGCTCTAAATTCAGCCTTTGCACTACTCCGGGAAACAACACTTTGTTTTTTACTTCGCCAAGTAACCAAGTTCCCCCATACAAAGGTACAATACTCTGAAGTAGATCTCCTGTCAGTTATAGAGCCAGCACAATCTGCATCTGTAAATACTTCAATACTCATCTGATTAGTCTTCTTAAAAAGCAGGCATTTTCCAGGAAAAGACTTCAAATATCTTAGAATCCGGTATACTGCCTGAAGATGTTCTTCATAAGGTGCATGCATGAATTGGCTAACAATACTAACTGAAAAAGCAATATCCGGTCTAGTATGAGACAAGTAGATTAATTTTCCAAATAGTTTCTGGTATCTACTAGTATCAACAGGAACATTTCTTTTTTTCCAAAGTTTCACATTGGGATCAATAGGAGTTTCGGCCAGTCTGCAACCACTCATCCCAGTTTCTTTTAAGAGATCAAGAATATATTTACATTGAGATACCACAATTTCTTTCTTTGAATGGACAATTTCCATTCCAAGAAAATATCTTAGAGCTCCCAAATCTTTGATCTCAAATTCTGATGCAAGAGTCTTCTTTAATCTGTCCATTTCGACCATATCATCTCCTGTAAGAATAATATCATCAACATAAACTATTAATATAGCCACCTTTCCTTCAAAAGAGAATTTGATAAACAAGGTATGGTCAGTTTGTCCTTGAGAATATCCTTGTTTTCTTACAAATCATGTGAACCTCTCAAACCAAGCTCTCGTTGATTGTTTGAGGCCATATAAAGACCTTTTTAGTCTGCACACTTTGGAGCCAAATTTTTCTTCAAAACCCGGTGGACTATCCATGTAAACTTCCTCCAAATCTCCATTGAGAAAGGCGTTCTTTACATCTAATTGCTGCAAATACCAATCTAGATTAGTAGCAATAGATAAAAGTACTCTTACCGTGTTCAATTTCGTAACAGGAGCAAAGGTCTCAGAGTAATATATGCCATATGTCTGGGTAAATCCCTTAGCTACCAAGCGAGCCTTGTATCTCTCTACTGAACCATCAGAGTTGTATTTAACAGTGAAAACCCATTTACATCCTACAGTAGTCTTCCCTGCTGGCAATACCATAGCACTCCAAGTATTGTTTTTCTCAAGAGCTCTCATTTCTTCAATTACTGCTTCCTTCCACTTTGGAATTTTTAGAGCCTCCTGTACACTGTTACGAATTTCTACACTAGACAATTTAGACGTGAATGCAGAAAGGGATGGAGATAAATTTGAGTATGACATAAAATTGGATAGAGAGTATCTAGTACAAGATCTAATTCCTTTGCGAAGAGCTATAGGGATATCAACATCTGAAGTCTCAGGAAGAGAATGAGAATTACTTGTGCTAAATTCAAATTGTTGATTTGCCCTTAGTTTGGAATCATGGCTATGCTGAAGAGTCAATTCGTCTTTCCTTTTTTATGATTCTTCTTCCAGTAAACAATCCCTTTCCAAGTTTGGTCACCTTCTGTGAATCTATTATCACGTTGTGACATTGTAGTAGGTTGTCTTGTATTTTTAATTTCCAAAGATTGATGTTCAAAGTTTTGATTTTCAAATGTAGGACTATATGTAGGAGAAACATCACTCATAGTAGGAGGAGTTTCAACACATAAATCCTGGACTTTTGTTGTAGGTGCATTGGATTCGGAATTCTGAGAAATAATTACATTTTCTTTAAAAAATACGTCATCACAGTGGTTGACAAATGAATCTTCCTTACAAGTCTCCCCCTAAAGATGAGTATCCTTAAAAAAAGATTTTGTTTCAAAAAAAGTGACATCTATTGTGACAAAAAAAATGTTGATATTGGATCAAAACATTTATATCCTTTTGATGTGGGGAATAACCAATGAAAACACACTTTATAACTTTAGGTTCAAGTTTTCCAATTTTTCTATGTTCATGAACAAAAGTTGTACATCCAAATACTCTTAAAGGGAGATCGACAGAAAGTCGGACATGAGGAAAACTCTTTGTGAAAACTTGAAAAGGAGTTTGATATTGTAAAACTCTGGAAGACATTCTATTTATTAAGTAGGATGCAGTTAAAACAGCTTCTCCCCACAAATAATTAGGAACTTTGATTGTAAATATTAATGCACGAGTCACCTCCAATAGATGTCAACCTCAGATTTTTCTTTTAATAGAACTACCCAACAAAGTCGAGTATGATCATCAGTAAAAGTAACAAACCATTTTTTTCCAGTGGGTGTACTTATTTTATTAGGACCCCAAACATCACTATGAATCATAGTGAAAGGTTGTGATGGTTTGTATGGTTGTGAGGGAAAAAAAGTACGATGAAGTTTTGCAATCTCACAAACTTCACAATGAAACAAAGATGAATCTTTATTTTCAAATAATTTAGGAAACAAATGTTTTAAGTATTTAAAATTAGGATGACCTAATCTAAAATGCCATAACATAACATTATTATTGGAAACAGAGATAGATTCAAAACAGGTACTTATTTGGTTGGATTTTTGCCTCGAATCAGAACCATCATTAAAGAAATAAAGTCCTTCACTTTGTCTAGCACTGCTAATCATCCTCCCTGAAGTCAAATCTTGAAACACACAATGAGTTGGAAAAAATTTAACTTGATAATTTTGATCATAAACTAGCTTACTAATAGATAACAAATTACAAGAGAGTTTAGGAACACGAAGAATATCATGAAGAGTAAGTGAGGGAGACACTACAATAGAACCTTTTCCGGCAATGGCCAAAAGAGAGTCATCTGCAATTTTAATTTTTTGATTCCCTGCACAAGGACTATATGAAGAAAAAAGACTCGACACTCTAGTCATATGGTCAGTCGCACTAGAATCAATGATCCAGGTATGATTAGAATTGACACTAGGAAGAGCAGTTTGAAAATAGTTACCTTTTTGAGCTAAGGAACAAGGAGTTGTTTGAAACTCGAGAAGCTTGTACAGTTGGTCTATCTGTTCCTTGGTAAAAGGAAACGAACTCATAGAAGACTGTTGCTCCTGATCTGAAACACTAGCCTGAAGTGCACGACCCCCTCCAAAAACTTTCTTTTTAAAATTTTTTGATGAATTTTCCAACAAGTCTCTCATGTGTGCCATGGTTTTTTGCAGTGTTCACACCACTGTCTTTTTCCATCATTTTTTCCTTCCTCCTGAAACCTCTCCTGAAATTTCTGTGTTGCTAAAGCAGAACTATCCATTTCTAAGATGTCGATGGGAGAAAATTTTTTAAGCATCACGCTATGTCATGCTTCTTCTCTTCTAACTTTTGAAAAAACTTCACGAAGTGTTGGCAGAGGAGTCTTTCCCAGAATTCTGTCTTGTACTTCATCCAACTCTTTATTTAAGCTTGCCAAGAACATAAAGACACGATCATTTTCCTGTCTTTTCATGAATCTGACACTATCATTTGCACATTCCTAAACATCATCATAACATAGGTCTAATTCCTGCCACAAAACCATCAACTCATTGTAGTAGGGGGTTACATCTCGATTGCCTTGTTTTGCATGCCAAAGTTTAGACTTTAGCTCAAAAATCTATGAGGAATTTTCCATATCTGAATATGTATCCCTAACTACTTCCCAAACATCCTTAGCAGTCGGTAGAAACATAAACGACTTACCTATTATAGGTTCCATAGAATTTACCAACCATGCTATAATTAAGGAATTTTCAAATTTTCAGGTCCTGAGAGCTGGATCCTCATTTGCTGGTTTTATTACTTCTCCTGTTAGATAACCAAGCTTTCCCTTGCCTTCCAAAATTAGGCGAATAGTTTGAGACTATTCCACATAATGTTTCCCATTAAACCGGTGAATGTTTATTTGAAATGAATTAGTGTTTCCTCCTGTAGAATTACTGAAAGGTATAAAATTTATACTGGAAATATTTTCTCCTGACATGGTTGAGTTTCTACTAGTAGAGCCGGTCAAGGCTGTTTTCCAGTAATTGTGGCTTGTCATAATTACCAGAAAAAAAATTCCATAGAACAGTAATCCACAATGAACAACAAAGGAAAAAAAATAAAACAGCTAGAAATCTAACCAAACACACTTAGATAGGATCAGAATAACTAGAAATAGGGTCTGCAACAAAAAACCTCACAAAAAGGTGATCGGAAAACGTCTCACGCGCCGGCGTGTGTAACTCTGGCGAATGCTCTGATCGGCGCGTGTAGTCACGCGCGGCTGTTACTGGTGACCAACTCCAACCGGAAAGATGATCGGCAGCTGGTCTTTCTTCCTGTGTGGGCGGTGAGAGTCAACTCCCTATAATGATGGGTATTAAAACCCTAGAAAGACTGTCTGAAATTACAGAACAGTTGGCTCTAATACCATGAAGAAAAATAGAGAGAAAATAATACTCTCTCAATCTTATTTTATTACAATGGAATACACTAGTTTATATAGGACTAATGTTCCTAGAATTAAGGAATACAAAAGAAAGTAAATAAAAAAAAAAAAGGAAATAATAAAAGAAAAGAAAATATGCTAATTTCCTAATTTTCCTACATCTTTTAAGATAATTAATTTTACTGGAGTAGGTGAAAAATATATGATTTCGAGATTTTTTTGATATAGCAATAATTTAACATCTCAAATTTCAGTAATTAAAGTGTATTCCAACCCAAAATGTTGGTGATTAGAAAAAGTTGCAAATTTTATAAGTTTATTGTTAAGAAGTGTAGAAAAGTTGACAAATGTCAAGGACCTGAATAAATAATTCTGAAGCAATGGGAGCAAAAGTGTATATTATGTTAGACCTCAGGGAACTTTAGTAATCTAGCCTTCCATTTGTCCTTGCTTGTTGTGGAACACTTACGTGGATTCTGAATTCTTTTTAATTCTAATAGGTTTTTTTTTTCCTTGTTGGATGATGGATGTGGGCTCTTTCCCACTTTAGTACCTCTGTCATTGTTGGATCAGGCAATGTCTAATTCATCTCATGTCTAATATTTGAAGGGATGTATTCAGATAAGGATTTTGAAATGGGTATGTGTTTGTTCTTCAAACCACTTGTGTATCTTAACATCCTGTCTTAAATTTAGTTGCACACTATTCTCCAGACATGTTTTGCCATATCTCATCCTTCTCTCTAAAGGGTGTTTTTATATCAGTTTTAATGACTGATCCATTTTGCATGAGCTGAGCACTAAATGTTTGAGAAGATTTTTTTCATTGTAATTTGGAGAGAAATTTTGATGTGCTATCTGATGTTTTCTGTAGATGCACTTTATCGTTCAGATTTTTTTCCTGGACTTGGGTGGATGCTTTCCCGATCAACATGGGATGAACTATCCCCTAAATGGCCTAAAGCATATCCTTTTGGTTTTAGTGTAGTACTACAGTTGTAGGTCGGGCTTTTGGATGTTTGATGATTCTCTTTCTAACATTTTCCTTGACAAAAACAACACTTACTGGGATGACTGGTTGAGATTAAAAGAGAATCACAAAGGTCGTCAATTTTTACGTCCAGAAGTGTGCAGGACATATAACTTTGGTGAGCATGTATGTTATCTATGTATATCTTGAGAATATTTTATCAGAAAGCATTGACAACAATTTTATGTATGTGCACTGGTTACTTGGTGTTTATATGGTTGAACCCAAACCCACATTTGACTTGGCTGCTGCTGCTACATCAGAAAGTCCTTGGCTTTTGAAGTAGTTTTCTTGAATTAGCAAGGAAGGATATAGCTCTTAAGCCACAACATGATAATTGTTTTCATATACCTGGCCTAAACTGAAGGTCATTGCAATAAATTGTTCAAATGTAGCACCATCCTCTCACTATTAGCACTCTGGATTTGTCACTGCAGGGTTCTAGTTTGGGGCAATTTTTCAAACAATATCTTGAGCCAATTAAGTTGAATGATGTCCAGGTTATTATTAATTTCTTGTATATATTCAACCTATTTGAAGTTTTTGAATGTATATCACAATAGTTTGCTTTCTCATCTTCTTTCAAAAGGTTGATTGGAAGTCAATGGATTTGAGCTACCTGATGGAGGTAATTAGCTTTTTGTTTCGTTTAATATTTAATAGGACCTTTTTTCTAAAATAAAAATTTCAGTGAAGAGTGTTCTACTTTTAATAGGACCAGTATTCAAAATACTTTGCTGACATTTTAAAAAAAGCTAAACCTGTGAATGGAGATGATGCTGTTCTTAAGGCATATAACATAGAAGGTGATGTTCGTATCCAGTACAAAGATCAATCAGATTTTGAACACATTGCACGCCAGTTTGGCATTTTTGAAGAATGGAAGGTACTATGTTCTCTAATCACCATTACTTAAATCTATGATAAATGAAATTATCAATTTTAATTTTATGGTGTTTCATATATATTGGGTAGATTCATGCATTTGGTTGCTTCATTTTTGAGGTTTAAAGAGAGAAATGTAAGGATGGTTCCACTTCTGTTTTGCTTAAAAGTTTGTCTTATGGAATTAGTTGTCGCTTAGCATATATAGTTTTATTTTGTTGTTTTTGGTGAAGTTGATAAAATTTTAAACATAAAAGCATATATATTTTAAATAATATTTTTAAAAAATATCAACAAATATGAGGAATGAAAATAACGCTTTTAGTTCAAGTTCATTGAAAATTATAGCCTTAAATTGAATTCTCACCAATTTATGCATTAATGAGCTAGGGAAGTCCAAAAAATAAAAATTAAATTCTATTGAAGTAAATTTTGTTAATTCTCATGTTTGGAAAAAATATATTGTCTAAAATTGATATTCTTTTCAAGTTTGAAAAGTGTTTTAAAAGAATGGAAATCATGTAAAAGATGACATGATTTTGTAAGAAAACAATTTATTTAAAAGACATTGTTAAAAACTGGGGACATCCCTTGAGGGTGTGTTTGGAATGTTGAAAAACAAATGTAGGAATTCAATTTGATAAAATCTATTTAAAATTTATTTCAAATTGGAAAACTTATACCTCGTTAGGAATTATGTATATAAGAACTCATTTAGTTCTATCAGTGTAGTTTTAGTTCAAATGATTTTATCTCTCAATTTCTGTGTTCTGAATTCTAAAGCGATACTGTTTATTTTCATTCTATATTGTCTGGCACAACTAAAAAGTCAATGTGTAACAATTGGGTGTTAGCTTGTATTGCAAAAGAAATATACACACACACCAGAAATGCTTTGAATTTTCAAGTGGAGTTGGCAAATGAACTGATTTTTCATAAAAATAATACCATATTAAACATGAAATTATTTATTTCAAAATGATTTTTTAAAAAAAAAATTTGAAATAATTGAATTTTGTCAACTATAAGTTTAATTGACCATATATTGCTATTTTGCATTTTTGGGACTTTGTAGACACCCTTTTATTGTTGCTAGAATTTGATTCTTTCAAGATAAATAAGTATATATACAAATATATATATTGAACAAGTGAAATCATGCTAAAAATGACAATTTTTAATTGGAGATTCTATTGAAAGCTGAAAACATTCTTATTCAAAGTAAATTTATTTCTTCATTGCAAATAATTTTAAATAAAAAATTAGATTTAATGATCTCACTTTTCAATTATTTTAAAGAATATAATTTAAATGTGTGTATATATTGTGAAATTATTGACTATTGATTTAATTATTGATTTACTTCAAATGTGTGTATATATTGTGAAATTATTTGACTTGAATTAAAACCTAGCACAAAGTTTTTTATAGGCAAAGCTTCAAAAGTAAATCTATTTCCTTGTAAATAAGGGTCAAATACAAAAGTAAATATTTGTTTCAAACAATAGAATTCAAATGATTTTACTTCAAAATTTACTTTAGATGCATTCCATTATGAAATTAATTGAATTGAATCCTAACACAAAAATTCAAGCATGGGGTGATAATGATTTTATTTTTTATTTTTTTTAAAGGATGGAGTTCCAAGGGCAGCATATAAGGGAGTAGTTGTGTTCCGATATCAAACACTAAGACGGGTGTTTCTTGTTGGTCCGGATTCACTGGGACAGCTTGGAATTGAAGATGCTTGAGGCTAAATGAAGCGAGACATGGTGAGTTATTTGTGACCATTTGGCGTGTTCCTTTACAGTTAAAGTTCATAATACCACTTTATGAGTAAAAAAAGAAAATTCATAATACCACTGGTGAAAAAACTAGGGATGGCATAGTTTTTATTGGTTTTGTTTAGACGTCTAAGTAGAGTTGTGCTCTTCTGCCTACTTGACAGGGTTTCTGGGAATTTGTGCCCTGGGAGGATCGACAGACTCGGGTCAAAAATGAAAATGATTTGTTTATGCAAATAGAATAGTCAGATACAAGCATGATTTCATCCTGGATACGGTAAATGGGTAAAGGAATGACTTCGAAATTTGTGGTCTTCACAAAACTTCGACCAATTTATATTTCCCACTTCAACAGGTTAATATATATATATATATATCAGACGCTAATTATCATGCTTTTGAATGGCTAGCGTACATTTTGCATCTGGGCAAGAAGTGCCCATGAATTTTGTAGTATTTTTCCTTCTACCACTTGTACGTCTTTCTCAATGTATGATATATCCAAAGGTGAATTAAAGTAATATGTCTAAGTTACTACTTAAATTTTCCCTTTTTTCCCTCACAGCTTGTTCTGATTGAGGTTTTTGCAGATAACATGTAGTGTTTTGAGTTTTTAAATTGTGACAGTTTGTGTGAGTGTAATATTTTTAAAGGTTATGAGTTTTGATAATTTAATTATAATTTTCCGAAACTTCTAAAACCTAAGTTTCAACCCACTCAATTGGTGAATTTATTAGGTTTATGTTATTAGAACCTTATTAAATCATTATAAAATGCGACTCTCTCAAATAAGTGAATGATATTGAATAAATTATGTTATAATTTTATTCCATTATTTTTCTCCCAAATAAAGTTTTAAAAGAAGCATATTTTACAGTATTAACTGCATTGAGGAATTTGTGAATTTCATGATGATTGACATGTGTGCCTCTGGATTACTGAAACATTATATGTATTCATCCTATGTGTGCTTCTTGCTTGATTGTTGGCTTTATTTATTTCTTTCTCTCTTTTACTGATTTACAAGTGGTAGTATGCTAAAGTTTATCAATATTTGTTATTTGTGCTAATTCCGGTGTTGTTGATGCATAATCGTTATTTGTACTACCGAATGATTGTTCTTTGGTTTTGAGGTCAGTAGCAGTAATCAGTGGTTTATAATTATTTTCCTGCTGGCAATACTTAATGTTATATATACTAATATCATAATGCATATATCTATGGACTATGATGTGAAGATAATTAACTAAACATAAAATCATGAATAGAAAGTATGATTTTTTGGCCAATAATTAATTATAATAACATAAAATTTGCATTTTAATATAAAATATATATATATATATATATATATATATATATATATATATATATATATATATGCACGCGCGCACGCACTAGATTACTCTACCATGTAATAAATAATTGTTATCATATATTATTTTTTTAAAATTATTACAAGTAAGATTACAAATGTAAATATAAAATAATTTTTTTAATTGCATAGAAATGTTCTCTTTTTTTCTAAAAAAATTAAATTTATCTATCATATTATAAGACAAAATCTCTTTTTTTTTTTAAAAAAAAATCAATACGTTACTATTCTATTTAAAAAATATACATGTATTATATAAATGAAAATTTAAGTAATTATTTACCATTCAATTTTGAAAAATCATTGCATTAATATCTTACTTTGAGATGCGTCAAATTTTTTGTAGCAACAAATTAAAATAAAATATTTTTAAGAAATAACTATTGTTTCTCTAATTCTTAAAATTAAATTTATCAATTATATTATAAGACGGAACTTTTTTTGTAAAAAAAAAAAGAAAAAAATTAATTATTTTAATATTTTAAGAAAATATACATATATCTAATAAATGAAAAGTTAAGTAATTATCTACTATTCAATGTTGAAAAATCATTGCGTTAATCTCTCATTTCTTTTGAAATGGGTCCAATTTTTTAGTAACAAATTAAAAATAAAACATTTTCAAAAATGAAATATTGTATCTCTAAACTCTTGATTTTGATTCAATTAAATTAAGTTAAAAGCCCAATAGTTTAAAATTTTATATTTTTTCTTTATTATTTTTAAATATAATCAATCAACTCTGTAAGTATATTATAACATATAATCGATTATTCAATTTAATAATGAGAATTTAGTAAATGTTTTTATAAAACAAAAATTAGTTTGTTCATTTATCTTTTTTTAAAAATCGATAAATAACCTAATCATTTAATTTCTTTTAAAATTTTCTATTTTTGTTAATTTCTTTACAATTAAATTTTTTCTTTTTTTTTTCAAACTACTTTAACTTCTTTTCAATTGAATTCCTTCCTTTTGTTTCTTAATTTTCTTTCATAATTTATTTTTGTTTCATTTTTATTATTTATTTTAATTAAATCCACTTTTTTGTTTCAAATTTTCTTCCTTAACATTTTTCCAATTGAAAGCCCTTTTTTTTTCATCTTTAACTAATTTCAATTAAATCTATTTTCTTTTTTTCAATTTTCGCCTTTAATTATTTTCAAATACATTCAATTCATTTTTTTAATTAAATTCCTTTAGTTTCTTAGAAAAAAAAAATTCATATAATTTCTTCAAGTAATCCCTTTTTTTCTCAACTTCCTTCTTTAATTTCTTTTCAATTAAATTACACTTTTTTTTTTCAATTTTCTCATTTACTTTGATTTGAATTAAATCTCTTGATTTTTATTTTTCAGTTTTCTTATTTGTTTTATTTTCAATTAAGTTCATTTATGTTTTTTCTTAAATTTATTTCCTTTATTTCTTTTCCATTAAAAACCTCTTCTTTTTCAATTTTCTTCTATAATTTATTTCTATTAAATCTCTTTCTTTTTGTTTTCAATTTCTCTCTTTAATTTTTTTAAATAATCAATTTCCTTTTTTTTGAAAGTTCTTATTTTATTTCTGTTCAATTAAACACCTTATTTAGTGTATTTTTTAATTAAATTATTTTTCCAATTTTAAATTTTCTTCCTTCTATTAATTTATTACTTTAAATTTTTTCAATAATTTTTTTTCTTACCTTAGCTTTTTTCTTTAATTTCTTTTCAACTAAATCTCTTGAATTGATTACACCTAGGTCCTTAAACTTTATCTTATATTATGACCTAAGGATCCTTAATTTCAATTTATAACATAAAACTCTTTCAACTTTATTTCTTTCAAGAGGCAACAACACTTTTTTCTTGTCAGAATCTATATTTTTTGGTGACTTGAAGATGCTACAAAGTCATTAACTATTTTTTTTCACGTTCTTTCTTATATACTTTTTTTCTCTCTCTTATGGGACTATGTTTCTCTCACATTCTCTTTCTATAAATTTCTTCTTCTTCTCACTCATTATTTTTCCTCAAATCTCGGATAAATTAAACTAATAGTACTCAAATTTTATAATGCGTAACAACTCGGTACTTCAACTTTAATTTGTAACACAAAACCATATGATATTTGATTTTGTAATACAAAATTTCTTAACTCAGTATTCGTTAAATGAGTTAATAAAAAGTTGACGTTAATTTTCCATATTCGACAAACAATTACACATGGAAATTCCATGTAAGACAGAGAAAATGAAATTACCAAAATAGCTTCATTCTCTTAAACTAAAATACCAAAATATCCTCTTCTTTTTAACTATCTCCTCCTTCTAATAGTCTCTCTCCTTTGGTAATCTATCATTCTCCTTTTCTTTTTTTTTTAGTTTTCAGAAATACAAAAAATAAACAAATCAAAATCAAGTTGAAATGTGAAATACCTCAAGCACCAAGAGGGGAGTGAATTAGTGATTCTGTAAGAAATTTAAAAATTAAAAATTAAAGCAAAATGAAAAGTAGGAGAGAACAATAACACCAAGATTTATAAAGGTTTGACTCTCAAAGTCTACGTTCTCTCCTCAACCACTGTCAAGAGTTTAAACCACTAACAATCTACTCTTATGTGTAGATTAAACTTGTACAAGTATTTTCTTAGGCTCACACTCAAACTTTTACAAATATTTTTAATGGCTCAAAACAAAACATTTACAAGTGTTTAATTCTCCAACTTAATTCGCTCAATCTCACTATCGAACAATTGTTTGTAAGGAAAAAAACACTCAAACAATTACAAATTCAAGATCACTTGATCTTTATATAACCAAAATGAAAATTGAAAATAATACAAAAGAGATTGCAAGAAAGAAATAAAGCATAAACTCTCACAAAAATAATTTTTCAAAATAATTAAGCTCTCAATGCTCTAATTGATGCTTTTCCTTTATAAAAATGAGTTATTTATAAAGTTTATTCAAATATAGTCGTTATAAATATTTTAATTCAAATTATAGTCGTTCAACCATCTCAGTAGCGTGCTACAACGATCATATTTTCTAGTTTTTGCAGGCACGAACAGTTCTTTCATGGACGTGAATTGCTTTGCTCTTGAATCTTCAAATTTCAATATGACATTTGTTGCCCAGATATTAAGCCAAGAAGGGGAGGGTTGAATTGGAGTTTTAAAAATTAAACTTTAAAGTGCGGAAATAGACAGTTAATTTTAGAAGGGATAGAGAAAATTTGACATACAGATTTATAGAGGTTCGGGTGTTAACAAATCCTACTCCTCTCCCCAATCGCAATTGGGAGTTTCACTAACACACTAAGTGTTACAATGGAGTTTTACAAGCTGACTCTCAACTATGGTGTTTCTCACAATGGCTCACACCTAACCCAGAAATCCCTTGTGTTTTAAATGGCTCACACAATAACCAATTCTTTGTGTTTTACAGGCTCACACAAACAACCTACACTTTGTGTTTTACAGGTTTACACAACTAACCCTTACAAGTGTTCTACTCTTAACCCAGAACTACCCAAGGCTCACTTGAGTAAAGATTACAGAGAGAACCACTTATAAATCTTTATTGCTCAAATATGAGGAGCAAAAAGATTTTTACAGAGAATTGATTTGTTCTCAAAGTATGAAAGTACAAGATAGCTTGTGATTTGAAGTATATGCTAATCGTTTGTTTTTCTTATCATTCTCTTGTTCCTTAATGCATAAATAACTTTCATTTATACTCTCATGGCTGAATATAGTTGTTGGGGTGCATTAAATAAGAAACTAGTCGTTGTACCAACCAAAAAATTGCGCCTGACATTTTTCTCTTTCATTGTTCACGGGCGTGACTATGCTTGTCACGGGGGTGACAGTTCTTCCCAAGCCGTGACTGAAGTGGTGACCTTGGTCGTGAAGCTCTCTGGAATGTTTTTGACATATTGAGTCACGGGCGTGACATACTCAGTCACGGGCGTGACAAGCTTCCCAGCCGTGATTCAAGTGGTGACTCTTGGTGGTGAAGCTCTCTGGATGAAATTGCATGAATCTTCACGGGAGTGACACCTTTATTCACGGGGGTGACAATCTTCCCATCCGTGAGCCAAGTGGTGACTCTGGTCGTGAAGCTTTCTGGATGAAATTGCATGAAGCTTCACGGGGGTGACACCTTTCTTCATGGGGGTGACTGAAATGCTTACTTCATGGTTTGTTTTTCCTTCATGGCCGTGAACTTCAAATGTTGGTTTTGGTAACGGTTAGCTTCCTTCACGGGAGTGACTCATAGAGTCACAGCAGTGAATATTCTACTACTTGATTTTTGTTTCTCAAGGATTATTCTTCCAATTCTCCATTCTTGATATTTTAATTCATGCCCTGTATAATATACTTACAAAAACAAGTATGTTAAATAAAATATTGCTATATTATTTGTTATCATCAAAATAACGGAAATACCCCTCAAGGTTAACAATCTCTCCCTTTTTGATGGTGACAAATAATCTAGCAATATGTGATTTTGAGAAGTCTCCCCCTCAAAGTATACTTAGGATAAAAAATTATAATGTGAAAGAATAGTAAATAATGATGTAGCATTAAACTAGATTTTAAGTATCTGCAAGTTATATGAGAAGTATATCCAATACATACCATAATTCCTTTTCAAGACATAAAGTATATGTAAGGTATATTTAAGATATATCATGGCATGATTTTATTTGTAACTTGCTTTAAGGTATATGAAAAGTATACTTAGGGTATCTAAGGTATATAAAAACCTAATTTTCCAATTTTATACTTTGCATATGAAATTTTCACTTTCAATTCACAATTCTTATATTGCTAGTTTGATACCATTCTCCCTTATCATATATTACCTATCATATATTGCTAGTTTTCTCCCCCTTTTGTCATCAATCAAAAAAGGATAAGAAGATTTAAGTAAACAACAAGAAAATATATATCATAAAGGAAAGGATACAAACTAAGAAAGGAAATTTAAGATTTCCTACATAAGCAAACATAAAAAAATGACAAACAAGCTAAAAATGATCAAATTTAGGCTACACTCTAGCCTATCTCCTAGCCAGAAATCCTATCACGAAGCCTAGCTACTTCAGCCTCAAGGTTGTCCATCCGAGACTCCATGAAGTCCTTAAGGTTCTCCAACCTCTCATCCATGGAAGTCTGCAGCTGCTTGAAATGTGGTGCCAAGAGGTCGACCACCTGCTGCGCTAAGGATGGTGTGTAAGCTGAGGATTGTCCAATGTCCTGCTCGACTGCTGGAGGTGCTTTCTCAATCCGAGCCCTCTTTTTCTGCTGGACTCCCTGGAGGTCTGCTTTCAAATCCTCCATGTCATTATCTTCCCATATAATCTCTCCAGCAGTATCAGTGAAGCGGTAGAAGATATCATTCTAAAAAATGATTCTGACAGCCGCTCCCATCTTGATGAATGACTCGACATCCAGCCCATCTCGAGGATGTGCAGGAATGATGTTGAAGTGATGGTCATCCAGCTTCAAATAATTGAGCTTGACTGCAATATGGGTGACATATGCCCCAATCAAAATATCTCCTGTGGGCTTGGTGGCAATGGAGAGAAGATGGTTTGCAAACCATCTGGAAAGTGCCACTATGACTCCCTGCGAGCCATCTCAAGGAGGAAGAGCTCTGACTTTCTGATTGTTCCATTACTTTCTCCCCGAGCAAAAATGCTATATGTTAGGAACCTAAGCAAATACCTGTGTACTGGGGCCACGAGATGAGTGCTCTTTTTCTTTTTGACATCCCAACTGTAACCAGTGCCAAAATGTGTCCAGGCTGGAGGAGCAAAGAATTCTACCTCAGTCTCATTTAGAATGCCATCAGATGGTAGGTTGAACAATTCTCCAAATGCGATGGCGTTGAGGGTGTTAGGATTATTGCAGAGTTGGAATTTCACCACTCCAGTTGGTGAAACCTGCAAGGTGCTGAGAAATTCCAGCGTTGGCTCCCTCAGAGTCGGCTGATGAATTTCAACAAATTCTTTGAGATGACAGGCTTGTAGTTGCTCTGTCATAGCCATCTCAAGCTCGAGACTACAGACTGCCTGCCATTCAATGGACCTTGATGATAAAAGAGGTATCTTCTTCAAAGTTGCATACCGAGGATGACAACTTTCTAGAATGATGTTCATGAGGTAATCTGAATACCTCTTAGGTGCATGGTACTTCTTTCTCTTTCCCTTAGATGAAGCAGACTCCATATTTGAAGAAATTAGTTGTTGATGGAGTTGAAGAAAATTTTTGAGAAAAAATTTGATGTAAAACCCTAGAAATGTATGATTTCTGCTGAAGATTCGAACTTTTGGTGGTATTTATAGTGAAATTTCAAGTCTTTGGGGTCGAAATCTTCAATGTCTCAATGAATGAGAGTAAATGAGATCGGTTTTGGGAGATGGAGAGTTGAAATGAAGGTTGTAACCGACTGTTTTCTTATATATTCGATACATTCACGGGCGTGACTTATGGTGTCACGGGCGTGAATGGTCATGTTCATGGTTTGCTGAAGTAGTGTTCCACCTGTGAATGAAGGCGTGAATATGTTCACGGGCGTGATCGATGAATATCACGGGCGTGAATGATCATAGGTCACGGGTGTGAACTGTTGAATTTCACTACTTATGCACGTGAAGCAAGCCGTGACACAAGGCGTGAAAGCTTCTGTGAGTTTTGGGGTGTAATTATTCACGGGAGTGAAAAATTTTCACGGTCATGAAAGTCCAATTGCACGGGCGTGACTCAAGCCATGAAACTAAGTTTCACCACTTGAAGCCATGAATAATGTCGTGAACCAAAGTCGTGAAAGCTTCTGTGAGTTTTTGGGGTGTAATTGTTCACGGGAGTGAAAAATCGTTACGAGCGTGAATGTCCATTGTCACGGGCATGACTCAAGCCGTGAAACTAAGTTTCACCACTTGAAGCCGTGAATCATGTCGTGAACCAAAGTCGTGAACGACACTGCCTCTTTGGGCCACTTATGTCACAGGCGTGAATATATGTCACAGGCGTGACTCCCCTATAACTTTCATCAAATTGAAATTAAGTTCTACAACAAGACTTAAAGATTCTACTTCATAAAACATGAATTCTAATCAAAATTTCTATCTTATAACTTGAATATGATTCAAGATCAACAATTAAAATTTCATTTTCTTGCAATCACAAGGTTAATCCATCAATCATACCTAGTTCTCTTCTAATGAAATTAAATCTTTCCTCATTTAGAGACTTAGTGAAAATATCTGCTAATTGATTTTCTGTGCATATAAATTCTAATTCAACATCTCCATATTGAACATGATCTCTAATAAAGTGGTGTCTAATGTCAATATGTTTACTTCTAGAGTGTTGAATAAGATTATTTGAAAGATTTATAGCACTAGTGTTGTCACATTTTATAGGTATATGGTTCATCTCATGACCATAGTCCTTAAGTTGTTGTTTCATCCAAAGAATTTGTGTACAACAACATCCAACTGCTACATATTCAGCTTCAGCAGTTGAGAGAGCAACTGAAACTTGTTTCTTGCTAAACTAAGAAACCAAACATTCTCCAATGAAGTGACAAGTACCTGAAGTACTTTTCCTATCCAAAAGACTACCAGCATAGTCTGCATTTGAATATCCTATAATATAAAAAGATGAATTCCTAGGATACCATAAACCTAGATTCAATGTTCCATGTAAATATCTTAAAATCCTTTTTACAGCATTTAGATGAGATTCTTTAGGACATGATTGAAATCGTGCACATAAGCAAACATTATACATAATATCGGGTTTAGAAACAGTGAGATATAAAAGTGATTTGATCATACCTCTATAAAGCTTTTCATTAATGCTCTTACCCTTTTCATCTTTGTCCAGTTTTGTTGACGTGCTTATAGGAATCTTGGCATTTTTGCATCCTTCCATACCAAATTTTTTGATTAAGTCTTTGGCATATTTGGATTGGTTGATGAATATACCCTCATTGCTTTGCTTTATTTGTAGACCAAGGAAATACTTAAGTTCTCCCATCATGCTCATTTCAAATTCCTTAGTCATGCACTTAACAAATTCTTGACAAAGCAACTCATTAGTAGAACCAAATATTATATCATCAACATAAATTTGAACAATCAGTATATCATGCTTATATTTTTTGATGAATAGTGTAGTGTCAACATTTCCCTTTGTGAAGCTATTTTCTAATAAAAAAGAACTTAGTCTCTCATACCAAACTCTTGGAGCCTGTTTTAAACCATACAAAGCTTTTGAAAGTTTAAAAACATGATTTGGAAAATCATAGCTTTCAAAACCTGGTGGTTGTTCTACATACACTTCTTCATCTATATAACCATTTAGAAATGCACTTTTCACATCCATTTGAAAAAGTTTGAAATTCATATGACATGCATATGCTAAGAGTATTCTTATAGCTTCTAATCTAGCTACAGGTGCATATGTTTCATCATAATCTATACCTTCTTCCTGATTATATCCTTTTGCAACTAGTCTTGCTTTATTTCTGGTTATTAACCCTTGTTCATCTAATTTATTTCTAAATACCCATTTGCTGCCTATGATTGGATGATTCTTGGGTCTAGGTACTAGGTTCCATACCTTATTTCTCTCAAATTGGTTGAGTTCCTCTTGCATGGCAATTATCCAACTTTCATCATTAAGAGCCTCATCAATGTTTTTAGGCTCAATTTGTGAAATAAAAGCAATGTCAGTGACTAAATGCTTGAAATGAGATCTAGTACTTACTCCCCTTGATAGATCACCAATTATTTGTTCTTTTGGATGATCTTTCGTCATTCTCCATTCTTTTGGAAGTTCTTGCTCTATTTGTTCTTGATTTTGAGGTAGTACATTTTCTTGATCATTTTCTTCTTTTCCATTTTCAATGACAAGTTTTTCCATATTACCTACAAAATCATCAAGAGCACTACCTTTCACAAGATCAAGTCTACTAGATTCATTAAAAACAACATGCATGGATTCTTCAACCGTTAACGATCTTTTATTAAATACTCTATATGCTTCGCTGGTTGTAGAGTATCCTAAAAAGATACCTTCATCAGACTTAGAGGCAAATTTTCCAAGATTGTCCTTGGTGTTCAATATAAAACATTTGCATCCAAATACTCTAAAGTATGATACCAAGGGCTTTCTTTCATTCCATAGCTCAAATGAGGTTTTGTTTAAAAAAGGTCTTTGGTGGTAATTCACTTGCATCCAATATAAAACACTTCCATTCCATAGCCCAAAAATAAGTTGGTAATTCATATTCATTAAGCATTGTTCTAGCCATTTCAATTAATGTTTGATTTTTTCTTTCAACTACCCCATTTTGTTGAGGTGTCCTAGGAGATGAGAAATTATGTGAAATGCCATGTTCAAGACAAAAGCTTTCAAAGTTTTCATTTTCAAATTCTTTCTCATGATCACTTCTTATTTTTGAAATGCAGTACCCTTTTTCATTTTGAACTGTTTTAGCAAAGTTTTTGAAATTTTCAAAAGCATCACTCTTTTTGGTTTTGAAGAGGTTTTGAAGTATTTACTTTGTTTTTGGCTTTGAAAGATGACTTGTGTTTCTTTCCTCTTTGACAAGGATCACATGTCTTGCCTTTTTCATATTTAACTCTTAGTAATCCTTTTACTAGCTCTCCTGTGCTGAGACTTTGTATTAAGTCCATGTTAGCATGACCAATTCTTCTATGCCACAGCCAAGATTCATCACTAGTAGTCACAAGACACTTAGAGGAATGGTTATATAGTTCATGTAAGTTTATTATGTACGTATTGATATCTCTATTTCCTTTAAATACTTATTGACCATCAATAGAGATTACAAGACATTCATTTGAAGTAAAGATTACTTTGTTTCCTTTATCACATAATTGACTTACACTTAACAAGTTATGTTTCAAGCCATCAACAAGTAAGACATCCTTAATAAAAATAGTACCATTAACACCAGTAGAACCAATGCCAATTACCTTACCCTTTGCATTGTTTCCAAAGGTAACTTTACCTCCATCAATACTTTTGATTTCATTGAAGAGTTCTTTGTCTCCTGTCATATGCCTTGAGCATCCACTGTCTACTAGCCACGCATTTTTGTTTATTGTGGACTTGAGGCATACCTATAGAATCACGAATCAAGTATGATATTTAGGTACCCAAATGAGTTTGGGTCCTTGGGGGTTAGCACATGAAGGTTCCCAATGAGCCTTCCTTATCCAGCAATGTTTATTTATGTGACCCATTTTCATACAATAATTACATTGTTTAGGTCTAAACTTGCTTTTTGGTCTTACACTGTGTTTAAATGCCATAAATCTATTAGACTGATTTTGAGAACAATGGCATGCACAATCATGATTAATTTACATTTTTCTAGATGCATTTTTCCTATACATAAAGGCATGATTATTCTTTTTCTGTACAGAAGGTTTAACATTCTTATTTCTTAGTGCAGTTTTAACAGGTGTGGAGATGTGAGATTCTTTAGATTTAACAAATATAGTTTTGTGAGAAGATGATGATGTGTCCTTAAATCCTAGACCACGTCTTTTTAAGGGTGGTCTTTGAGACACAATGAGAGTATCTAAGCTTTCTTTACCTTTGTGAAATTTAGAAATGGAATTTCTAAGTTCCTCAACTTTATTTTTCAAAGTATTATTTTCTTTTAACAATGAAGCTGTTGAGGGTCTTGATGAGTATTCATCTAATGACTTTTGAAGAGATTCATTAGATGATTTAAGCTTTATGTTCTCTTTTTCTAACACATCTATCTTATTTTTCAGATTAGAGATATTATTTCTATAGGTACTAAATTTAGTTCTATATTTCTCTAATTCTATATTTAATTCTTCTATTAGGCTTTGCTCATCATCATCATCATCATTATCACTATTACTATCATTATCACTACTATCATTATTGAAAGAGTATGAGTATAGTGATCTTACTTTGTCCGAGATGTGATCCTCAATAGCCATGAAGCATAGGTTGACCTCTTCACTTTCATTATCATCTTTTTCACTTGAAGAGCTTTCGTCATCCCATGTGGCTTTATGACCTTTCTCCCTATTGTCTCTTTGGTATTTGCTCTTATGCTTCTTGAGCCTTGGACATTCTGGTTTGATATGTCCTTTCTTTCCACATTCATATCATTTTACCTCTTCCTTACTTATATGTGTATCATTAGAAATTTGTTTGAGGTTTCTTTGCCTGAATTTTCTGGAATTGCTCATTTTCTTCTCAATAATTATTTTTAATCTCCTTGAAAGCATAGTGATGTCCTCATTTTCATCATCACTCATATCTTCATCATCTTCACTTTCTTCTTGAGATTTTGAAGTAGAGGCTTTGAGTGCTAAGGGTTTTCTTTTCTCTGACTCTGCTTCAAGCTCTCTATCTCTCTTTACTGCCATTTCATGTGTGAGAAGCTTGTCAATCAGCACATCAGTATTCATGATGCTCATATCTTCATTTGCTTCTTTTATGCCAGCAACTCTTGAACCATAGTCTTTAAGAGGAAGACTTCTTAGGATTTTATTGTTTACATCTTCCAAACTCAGATGCTTCCCAAGTTTCCTCATTCCATTTATAATGGATAAAAGACGGTTGGTCATGTCAGTGATTGACTCATTGGATTTCATCGTGAAGAGCTCATATTCTGAGGTTAGAAGTTGAATCTTCTTGGATTTGACTTGCTTAGTTCCCTCATAATAGTTCTCCAATGTCTTTCACATACTATATGTTGTTGAGTAGTGTTGTATTCTCCCACATTCTTCAATAGATAATGAGCTTGATAGGATTGTCATTGCCTTCTTGTTTTTGAAATTAGCTCTTCTTTGAGGCTCTGTCCAATCATCTCTTGATAAGATTTCTTCTTTACCATCAGCTCCTCTTCTGGTTGGTGGTGTCCATTCTTTTTGTACATTATCCCAGACTTCAATTCCTTCACTATTCAAGTATGTCTCCATCCTAAACTTCCAATGGGCATAATTTTCTCCATCAAAGTAAGGTTTGAGACTCTTGAATCCTTCACTGGCCATATCTTACTCTTTACTAGCACTTTTTAGGCTTCGATGCTAGACAAGGCTCTGATACCAATTGTGGCCCAGATATTAAGCCAAGAAGGGGGGTTGAATTGGAGTTTTAAAAATTAAACTTTAAAGTGCGGAAATAGAAAGTTAATTTTAGAAGGGATAGAGAAAATTTGACACACAGATTTATAGAGGTTCGGGTGTTAACAAACCCTACTCCTCTCTCCAATCGCAATTGGGAGTTTCACTAACACACTAAGTGTTACAATGGAGTTTTACAAGCTCACTCCCAACTATGGTGTTTCTCACAATGGCCCACACCTAACCCAGAAATCCCTTGTGTTTTAAATGGCTCACACAATAACCAATTCCTTGTATTTTACAGGCTCACACAAATAACCTACACTTTGTGTTTTACAAGTTTACACAACTAACCCTTACAAGTGTTCTACTCTTAACCCAGAACTACCCAAAGCTCACTTGAGTAAAGATTACAGAGAGAACCACTTATAAATCTTTATTGCTCAAATATGAGGAGCAAAAAGATTTTTACAGAGAATTGATTTGTTCTCAAAGTATGAAAGTACAAGATAGCTTGTGATTTGAAGTATATGTTAATCTTTTGTTTTTCTTATCATACTATTGTTCCTTAATACATAAATGACTTCCATTTATACTCTCATGGCTGAATATAGCCGTTGGGGTGCATTAAATAAGAAATTAGCTGTTGTACCAACCAAAAAATCGCGTCTGACATTTTTCTCTTTTATTGTTCATGGGCGTGACTATGCTTGTCACAGGGGTGACAGTTCTTCCCAAGTCGTGACTGAAGTGGTGACCTTGGTCGTGAAGCTCACTGGAATGTTTTTGACATATTGAGTCACGGGCGTGACATACTCAGTCACGGGCGTGACAAGCTTCCCAGCCGTGATTCAAGTGGTGACTCTTGGTGGTGAAGCTCTCTAGATGAAATTTCATGAATCTTCACGGTAGTGACACCTTTATTCAAGGGGGTGACAATCTTCCCAGCCGTGAGCCAAGTGGTGACTTTAGTCGTGAAGCTCTTTAGATGAAATTGCATGAAGCTTCACGGGGTGACACCTTTCTTAACGGGGGTGACTAAAATGTTTACTTCACGGTTTATTTTTCCTTCATGGCCATGAACTTCAAATATTGGTTTTGGTAACGATTAGCTTCCTTCACAGGAGTGACTCCTAGAGTCACGGCAGTGAATATTCTACTACTTGATTTTTGTTTATTAAGGATTATTCTTTCAATTCTCCATTCTTGCTATTTTAATTCATGTCATGTATAATATACTTACAAAAACAAGTATGTTAAATACAATATTGCTATATTATTTGTTATCATCAAAATGACGGAAATACCCCTCAAGGTTAACAACATTCTTGGGCGTGAATTGTAACACCCACTAATTAGAGTTTAATTTGAATAATTTAGACCACATAATTAAATTATATTTTTGGTTAAATAAAATTAAAGATATTAGATATAAAGAAATATGCAAAGATAATAATAATAATAATAATAATAATAATAATAATAATAATAATAATAATAATAATAATAATAATAAAATTAAAAAAAAAAGTAAATTAAATAGTAAAATGGTCAGAAAAAAAAAGAAGAGAAAAAATGGGAAAAAGGGCTGAAGACTTTTTTTTTTTGCCCTTTCTTCTCTTTTCTCCTTCTTCTTATTCATCATCCCTTTTTGTTCCTCCATATCACAACTCAAATTACTCATCATCTTCTTCAAGATTTGTATCAAAAATTAGTCCAAATAAATCTGATCTTGGTAAGAAATATTTCCCCATGATTATTGTGTTATTAGAACTCTTTAGGTTATGTTTTTACATGATATTGTACTCTATTTTTTATTATCTTGTGAATCGAATTTGGGGATATGTTAAACATAAAAGTTGTTCATCTATGTCTTTTGTATCTCTCTACCAAATGTTATTAAATGATTCTGAGTATATGAAGAGATATGGTTATTGGGATGAAACTGGTTTAGGAAGACGTATCAACCAAATAACCTACAGTTTTTGTAAAAATTGATCATCTTAATGGCTTAATCTGAAGTTTTATAAAACATGAAAGTTGTAGGTATTTATGTTATTGAGGTTTCTGCAAAATTGCGTATGAATTTCTCTTGTGTAGGTTGAGTTATTCTGAAATGAACTATGAATGTTCCTTGATTGAGCTGGTTTTATATACCTGTGCAGTTCCAGTAACTTCGTCCTTATATTTCACCTATTTTTAGATCGAATTAGCCAAAGTTCAAAGCATAAAAGTTTTACTCCTATGTCTTATCTAAATTTCTGGGAAAGTTTTACCTTAAAATGTCATGTATTTTGTGAGTTATGAGCTGAACAATTAAACTGGTAGGGTTGATACTCTATGTTGAACTAGTTATATATCCTCTAATATTTGAGAACCTTAGAGACCGAATCTTTGAGCTGGTTTTATATACCTGTGCAGTTCCAGTAACTTCGTCCTTATATTTCACCTATTTTTAGATCGAATTAGCCAAAGTTCAAAACATAAAAGTTTTGCTCCTATGTCTTATCTAAATTTCTGGGAAAGTTTTACCTTAAAATGTCATGTATTTTGTGAGTTATGAGCTGAACAATTAAACTGGTTGTGTTGATACTCTATGTTGAACTAGTTATATATTCTCTAATATTTGAGAACCTTAGAGACTGAATCTGGAAATGAGTTAAACATGAAAATGTTCCAAATTAACTTATATAACTGTATAAAAATATTCAGAATAATTGAAGCTACACATTGAAAGATATGAAGTTTTGAATTGGGTACCTTGAAACTTCCTAAGGGCAGAAAACAGGACAATATTTAAAATTATACCAAAAATTATGTAGAGGTTCACAAATTTTGAAATTTTAATATATTTTAGTTTTACATGTTATATTTAATCAGGATCAAAAATCATATAAATTGGATAAGTTTAGAAAAAGTTATTAATCCAACAGTTCTTAGAGGTCTTGTTCTAGCTTAATAGAAATTCTAGTTATTTATTTAAATTATATTAAAAATAAATATTTTTAAATTAGGATTTCAATAAGAAGAAGACTAACAAAAGTGAACAAGCTCTAAACTTATATTTTGGAAAAGGAAAATACTATCGAGGTTTGTACATATATGTATTTTGTTTTACCTTTATGCATGATTGTGTGTGCATGGCATAAATTACATGTCACAATGATGAAATTATATGTTATGGCATATTTTAAAGTTGTAGGAATGTTATTAACTATGAACTTAACATTGTGTTAATATTTGATAAAATATCATACTATTATATGGTTTTGAAATAAATTGTGAGTATATGATTGTGTTAATATGAAATGAGTATTGGTTATAGAAACAAGTAATTAATGGTGTTAATTGCTCATTTCTCTACCTGATGACTAACATAGGATAGATGATGCACCATTAAGGGGGGAATTACGATACCGATATGGATATGATTTAGGGACAGGGTGGCTTAAGCTCTGGGAACGCCCTTGATCCTGATTACACACATATGACGTAATTATATTTAGTCAATGTGGCTTAAGCTCCGTCCTTGACTTGAGATTATGGTGAGTAGGGTAGTTTAAGCTCCGTGAGCGCCCCTATTTCACATCCCATATCCGGAGAGTCCGAGAATGAGATTTGGGTTGATACTAATTAAAGACTTTGGAATGAAATGTGGAAATTATATTATTGACATAAGTGATTAAGAAATGAAATGCTTACATGAGGTAGTGAGAACTTAATTATTGAATATGATTATTATGATTATACTGTTATGTGATGTGGTTATTTCTTTTATATGATAAATATACAATAAAAATTCAGTGTGTCATGAATTATTTGAGATATGCATTTGTGTGATTGCTTGTGAGAAACTTAATGCCTATATGTACCATTAAGCTAGAGATAGCTTAGCGTGGGTTCTTCTCACGCAGCAATTGGAACTATAGACGGTAGGAGGTGAAGTGGTCAGGAAGAAAATCCAAGCTCATATCAGCAGAGACACAAGAAGCATAGTTAGAGGGTTGCTTATTTATTATTATTATTTGTTTTGTTTGACTATGTATATGGTGTGGTAAACATGTCTCATATATTAATATTGTGTATGTAACATAATCGGGTGTCATATGTGTATACAATATAAGGATAAATATATATTGTTAATTAGAACAACTTGCCTAAACTAATATAAATAAATAGATTAAGTTATTTAAAATGAAAAAATAATTCAATTCGAGCAGATTATCGAGTTAAGCTTGTGACATCCTTTTTATATATGTGAGATTATTCCTAATATATAACTGGGGCGTTATATGAATAGTATTCTGACCGTTATTGAATCGAATTTTTGAATTATTTGGCACTTCAATACCTTCACGGTCATGATACATGGTTATGAATAGCATTTATTTTGTATATTTGAACTTTATTTGATTTGATTTTTTGTGGCTATGATGTTCCAATATATTTAACCTGTATAATTACTTAAAACACCAAAAATGTTAAATTTTTTATTATTCAATTATTTGTTATCATCAAAATAACAGAAAATACTCTTAAGATTAAATCAAATAACCATCATAGTTCGACAATCTCCCTCTTTTTGATTGTGACAAATCTCAATGTGACTAAGGAGAAAAAATTTTTTTCTCCTTAATAGGTGTTTATAAAAAATAAAAATTGAAAATTTATAAACATGCCACAAAATATTAAGCCTTAAAGATAAGCACAATTAAGTTCAAAATAATCCCATGATATAATATACACAAGAATTCCAAAAATAAACTAAAATTATGATATCATATAATACAAATATGCATCATGCATATATCAATTAATCAGACATTTAACAAACAAAAATAAAAATATATATATTTTTTGTCTTTTGTCATATGCTCAAAGAATATTAAGTTCATGCAAAAACAAATAATATGAACACGTGCATATTTCTTAAAACAACATATGCACATTTATCAAAACAACATATGCACGTTTCTCAAAACAACATATCCACATTTTCTCCCCCTTTGTCACTATCAAAAAGAAATTAATATAGAAGATAAAAATAATTATGAAATACGTATAAAGTTTTAAAAGATTAAAAATACAATCCAAGTTTATAAATTTCAAATACAATGTTTAAAAGTTCATAAGTCTGAAATAAAAGATAAAAAAATGAAATGATGCATGTTTTTAAAATTTTGATTTTAAATAAGATTTTAGCACAAATATTTATTCCTAAAAAAATCTTAAAATATTTTTCACATATATTTAAATATATATAATAATTTCATCAAAATAAAATCATAAACACTCAATGTTCACAATTCATAATCAATTTCACATAAAAAATAAAAATCATATTGAATTTTTATCTAACATGTCAATTTCCCTTTTAATAAAATTAAGACGCTTTTCACATAAAACTTTAGTAAAAATATCAGCCAATTGATTTGCAGTGTCAATAAATTCTAGTACAACATCATCTTTATGCACATGATCGCATAAGAAATGTTGTCTTATATCTATATGTTTACTCCTAGAATGTTGGATTGGATTTTTGGAAAGATTAATTGCACTAGTATTATCATATTTAATGGGAATGTGATCAAATTTCGAACCAAAATCTTTAAGTTGTTTAATCTATAACACTTGAGCACAACAACAACCAACTACAACATATTCAGCTTCAACAGTGAATAATGCCATAAAATTTTATTTCTTGGTAAACCATGAAACAAGAGAGTTTTCTAAAAACTGACATGTAGCTTAAATACTTTTTTTTAATCAAGAATACTGTAATATCCACTAATTTGGACACCGAGTCGTACGTGTCGTGAAATTGACGCGTATGACCAATCGGAGTTTAAATTCAAATTTTTGATCGACATTAATCAAGTAATGACTAAATTAAATGATATATGCCTAATTAAGTGATTATAAAGTTTAAAGAAGTTGATTTACGGTAAATGACTAAATTGCAAATTTTGATAAGTTTTGGGGTCAAATTGCAATTTACCAAAAATTTGAGGATTTATGAGATTAATTACTAATCAACATATTAATTTTGGGGATATTTTAATAGGTTGGCCAGCTACTCAATGAGGAGGAGTAAGATTAGTGTTGATTAAGTAAAATGGGAAGAAGATAGTCAAGATGGTGGGTCCCACATGAAGAATTTTGGGTACTCTATTTAATTCTTTCTTTTCTTCTTCTTCTTCTCTTCATTTTCTACTTTCTTCTTTCTCTTTTCTACCAGTCACGCCAACCCCATTTCCTCCATAGACAAACTAGAAATTTAGAAAGAGAAAGGAAGAGAATAGAAGGGAAAGAGCAAGAACAAGTGATCTTAATGGTCCATAACTCCTAAGGAAATTGGACAGAGCAAGAAAGAGGAAGAAAAATCAAGTTTGGTGGAGAGAGAAAATCCCAAAGCTATGATTTAGTGAAGAAAAGAGTAAGGTAAGAAGTGATTCTTCTTCTTCATCATCTTTTCTTAAAGAAGTTCGAATTTTGAACTCATCCAAGACTCATATGGAAGGAGAGAGAAATTAGGGTTTTAAGAGAGAATAAAAGAGTTTAGGGTCTTGAGAAAATCATATGATAATAGTGATATATGATGTTGTAGGAGTTCCAAGTGACAAGGAACAAACACTAAGGAGCAAAAGAAAAGAGAAAGCTACCTAGAAGAGTGAAGGAGAAAGATTAAGATTTGTGCATAATTTAAGGCAATAGCATATCTTTATTTGAAATAATGCATGTTTAGTATGATAGTTGATGATTGAAATGCATTAAGGATGACTATGGCATGAAATCATATTAGAGATAAAGAATGAGTTTTCTTGTGATTTGTTGAATTAAGTGATGCATGTTAGAAAATTTAATTATGATTAAGGCAATTATATGTATTAGTCATGATATGTTCAGTAAAGGACTCCAGAAATGCATGAATTGTGTTTTGATATAATTTGGTGTAACTAGAATGAATAAAATGTGAATATGCAGATTTCCTGCCGAAAGTCATGGGCGTGACTATTGGGTCACGGGCGTGAACCTGATGGTTCATGGTTGTGACTGATTGTATCACGATTGTGACTTTGGTGTGGAAATGGTACTATTCATTTCAGAAGTGTTCACGGTTGGGAATCACAGGCGTGAACTCATTCACGGGCACAAATGAGTATTCACGACCGTGAATGCTTTTGGCACGATTCATTCCAGTAGCGTTCACGGCTTGGGATTACGGGCATGAATTAGTAGTCACGGCCGTGAATGCTCTGTTTTCAAATAAATTATGAATATGATTATCTATTGATGTATCTAGTTACCCAAATGAAAAAGATGTTATCCATTATGTATGAGCATGATAAGATATTTGCAAAATAAGAGAATTGAGATGTTGATACATGAGAATATTGATGTGTCAAAATTGAGAATTATGATGATGTGATGTATATTATAAGGATGATGAAATGGGTGTAAAATAAAAATTAAATAAATATATATGATTGATGTGAAAATATGAAGATGCCCATTACTCTACCTGTAGACTAGAATCAGGATAGATGACATGTCATTAAGGAGGCAAATGGTACCGTACTATATGAGATATTCCTCAATCAATGTGGCTTAAGCTCAGAAAACGCCATTGATCTGAGATGCTCGGTCAATATGGCTTAAGCTCGGAGAGCGCCATTGACTTGAGAAGCTCTGATGAACACATATAAATTGAGGACAAGGTGGCTTAAGCTCAGAGAGTGCCCTTGGTCAGGTTATTCATCTATGATGAAATTATACTTGTTAGAGGAGTGCTCTAAAGGCAATCACCTTTAGCACTTATTGTACAAATTTATTTGATTAATAAAAGGTTTTTCATTAATTTGATGTTCATTTGATATATAAATTGATAAGTGATCTTAAATTAATTAATGAAGTCCTTGATACATAACATAGCATGAAAGAAATCATGATGAGACCATGATATTAAGATTCTTATCATGTGTAATTATGTTAGTATCAAAATTATCCCTAGTCATAGGATTAATGAGATGGGATATTATTAATCCAGACAAACTAGCACATGTTACACTCCTTGATTGGATCGAGTAGTAGATCTCATAATCTATAAACATGAGATGTTTAGAGTTAATATGTGGATGCTTGCTAAGTGTAGCTAAGTACATTGGATGACCAACTATGAGACAATCATATGGATAATCTATTCAAATGTCAATGATAGTCTCATCATAGCAATGGTGCAAGTATCCTTAGACTTGAGGTACTCAAGGATATCTTGAATATTGATTATGTATTTTGACACTATTCCTTATTTCCTTAGAGAGGTAGCTCGTAGGGTGGTGATTGGATACAACTTGAGGTATTCGAAAGTAATTGGGTAACCAACAGAGGATTCACGTTCATGGCCTCTTATCGTGGTCATTACTCAGGAATCTCTGGTCGGAGTGGAAATGTCATAAAGATAGTCTTCAATGATATATCTAATAGAGTAATGAGCCTCAAGAACAAGAACTAACATTACTTGGACTAGATGTGACGTAGTAAGTCTAGTGGGAGTTGACACATGTCCATACTCTGAACCAAGTGGGGTATAGAATGGTGAAAGGAATAATTGCACAGAAATTGTCTATGGAAAGGTTCATAGTCAAACCACTGACTTTTCGATCAATTGGGGTCATGATATGTTGCTAGATACCGCTTATGACCTATTTAAATTAATTGTTAATTTAAGTGGCCAACAAAATCGGAAACCTAATGGGTCACACGCATTGAAGATATGGAGAATGAGTAAAGGGGTCTTGGATAGGATCCAAAATATGAAAGAATTATTTTAGGATGGATCGCGATAAGATCGAATGGAAAAATCGTTCGGGAGTGTTACAGTCCTGTACGGGCTCGTGCGGGCTAGGCAAGTTGCTGGCCCACAAGTTGCCCAGCAGCAGCCCGCAGCAGGCCCAGCGCGCCTGCACAGCTTCCCATCCGTTGGCCAACGGCTATTTTTGGCCTTAATTAGGCAATTATGGCCAATTACTATTTATTTTGTTTCCGTTTTCTCCATTTTTGTCTTTTCATCTTATTTTTGAATTTGATTCAAATAGAAAAGACATCAAATGGCAGAAAATATACATGAAAATATTTTTTGTAAAAAAAATATTTTTAAGATACAACAAAAATTCTCTCATGAACACTTTCAAAGTTAGCACTTTGAATTTATTCAAACCATTTCTCTTGATAGTTTCTTCTTCATTCTTCGCATGGATTATAATTAGAGACATCCTAGTGTGGATTGTTGTGGTTTGCTACAACCCAACAAAGTGAAGATTTGAAAAACAAATAAAAATTACAAGGTATAATTTTTAACATTTACATTTATATAAATTAGTTTTAATGGTACAAGTATGATCTTTTATTTTGGATTTTGAAATATTTTATTTTTCGCTGCGTTTATGAATATGATTCATTCTTCAAAACCCTACAATACTCAATCAATGTGGCTTAAGCTCGGAGAGCGCCATTAATTTGAGAAGCTCTATTGAGCCAGATAGTGGACATGGTGGCTATAGCTCTAGGAGCGCTCCTGATCCATAACCCATATCTAGTCAGTCCAAATTTAGAGTGATGTGGGCAAGACAATGATGATATGTCAGAAAATAAGAAAAGAAAAGAAAAAAAATGATGATGATGATGATATGAGATTGGGATATAATAATAAAGAGATTAACAGAGTAACTTACCATCAAAGATAAATGAAAATAACGTTGTATATGTGAGCATTATATTTATACTTGTATGAAATAGGAACATGTTGATAGAAATAGCATGCAAACATTTTAATGCATAAAATGGTACATGTTAATGCTTATTGCATGATGTAGTATATTGCCTTATTTATATGCACCACTAAGCCTAGAGCTTAGCGTGGGAGTTTCCTTCTGTGCAGATATAGAAAGGTAGCTGAAGGTGGTAGATAAAGCAAGCGGAGATCCTATTCAAACTAAAGCAGCTGATCTCGAAATAGTGGGTCATAAACTTTTGAACTCTTGTATTTTGTTTTCCGCATTATATATACTTATAAGTTGTAAATTAGTTTTCAAAGTTTGTTAAATAGTAAATTGGTATTTATAAATACTATGTTATGTAAATAAAATGTACATTATTCATTAAATAGAAAAAAATATATATAGCGATTTAAAGAAGTAAAGAAGACAAGCAGTAATGCCCCCGCATCCGGGCACGTGCGGTTTGGCTGAGGGGTTGTTACAAATACTTCCAACATAATTTGTATTCGAATAAACTATTAAATCAAATATTATATTCTTAGAATACCATAAGCCTAAATGTTGAGTGTCAATGAGATATTTTAAAACTCTTTTAATAGCATGCAAATGTGATTCCTTAGATCAAGATTGAAAATGTGCACATCAGGATACAACAACTACAATATCAAGTCTACTGTGGTAAGGTAAAGATGGCTACCGATCATACCTCGATATTTTTTTTCATCAACTGATTTACCATTCTCATCTTTGTCAAGTTTGATGGTGGTGCTCATAGAAGTTTTGCTTGTTTTTGCTCTATCCATCCCAAATCTTTTTAGGATATCCCTAGTGTACATTGCTTAAAATATAAAGATTTCATTCAAATATTGTTTGATTTGAAGTCCTAAAAAGAACTTAAAATCTCCTATCATGCTCATTTCAAATTCACTTTGCATATACTTAAAAAGTATTTATACAACCTTGTTGTTATGGAAATCGGGTTAGTTTCCACCAAAATGAATAATAGTGCCAAAAATTAAGACAAAAAAAAATCTTAGGTAGTTCGTGGAGTCATAAATGGTCTCCCTTAAAAACGAACTTCCTTAAACTCTTAGAGTCTTGGCGGAAAAATTTTTCTCAGATAATTTAAAGCACAATATATCTACTAAAATAAATGGTTCGATAATAGCTATTAAATAGACAATAAAAAAAACCAAAATTTAACGAGATTTGGCCAATTATGTCTACATCCTCAGATAATACTAAAATAATATTTTACTATTTCAAAGAAATATTACAAAGTGAAATATTACAAGAGAGAGAAAAAACACAATCAATCTTAGAAGTAAATGATTGGTGTTCGGGATAATTTGTTAATAGGGGATAAAGCTTTTTTTATAGACTAACATTTTTTCCTCCCTCTCCCGCTTCCGATGTGGGATTGGAATATTGCCAAAATTCAACAAATCTTCATTTTGGCAATCTCACAATCCCAAACAAATATTCTCTAAACTCTTATTTTACAAAATTCAGTAATGTCTCCAAATGCACTTTGAAGCACCCAATTTCAAATTCTAAGAACATTTATCACGTCCAAACAATGTTGGAACTTACCACCTGTCACAACTTTTATTGTCATATCTACATGATTTTCAACAGTCAAAATCTTCTAAAGTAGTATCCACCATCTTTAATAATTTCTCAAACAAAATGATATCGAACATTAATGTGTTTTGTCCTTGTATGAAAAACTTGATTCTTTACTAAACAAATAGCATTTTGACTATCACAATGCACTTTGACATAGTTCTGACCAATTCCCAAGTCATTCAGCAACCCTTAAAGCCAAATTGTATCCTTAACAACTTCTGAAACTGCCATGTACTCTGCCTCTGTTGTAGACAAAACAACTACTGACTGTAAGGTGGACTTCCAACTAACTGGTGCCTTTGCAAGTGTGAACAAATAACCGATAGTAGACCAACATTTGTTTGAATCACCTGCATAGTTAGAATCACAATATTCAACTATATACTAACTAATTTTCTCATTCTGCTCAAACATTATACCAACATTTGCAGTATTCTGAATATACCGCAGAATCTATTTCACAACTTGCCAATGTCCTTTGCCAGGATCATGCATGTACCTGCTCACAACTGCAACTGCTTATGAAATGTCAGGCTCGTACACACCATTGCATACATCAAGCTACCAATAACATTTGAATATAGAACCTTTGACATATATTCTCGTTCTTCATCACTTTTCAAAGATAAATATGCACTAAGCTTAAAATGAGGAGCAAGTGGAGTACTAACTGATTTTGTCTTCTCATTGATCCCAAAACGCTTTAGTACCTTTTTTAGATATTGTTTTTGAGTCAAACAAAGTCTCCCCAATTTTTTGTCTCTACATATCTCCATACCAAGAATCTTCTTAGCTTCTCTTAAATCCTTCAATTCAAATTTCTGATTTAGTTGATCTTTTAACTTCTGAATCTCTCCTTCATCCTTTGAAGCTATCAGCATATCATCAACATAAAGAAGAAGATAGATAAAAGAACAATCCTGTAGCTTGTGCAAATATACACAATGATCATATTTGTTTCTTCTGTATTTCTGCCTTATCATAAAATTGTCAAATCGTTTGTACCACTATCTTGGAGATTGCTTCAATCCATACAACGATTTGCTCAACTTGCACATCAAATTTTTTTTTCCAACAACTTTAAATCCTTCTAGCTGAGTCATGTAGATTTCTTCTTCTAAGTTTCCATGTAAAAATGCAGTTTTTACATCTAGCTAAACTAATTCCAAATCCAATTGTGCTACCAAGGAGAAATATTTTACAACTGGAGAAAACACTTCATTATAATCAATTCTCTCATTCTGAACGTAGCCTTTAGCTACCAATCTTGCCTTGTAGGGAATATCATTCTTATCAGGAAATTCTTCTCTCTTTGCATAAACCCATTTAAAGCCAATCGCTTTCTTTCCCTTTTGCAGGCTTGCTAGCTTCCATGTCTGATTTTTTTCAAGGGACTACATCTCTTCTTCCATAGCCTTTCTCAACTTTTCTTCTTCTGAGCTTTGAATAGCTTCACAATAAGTGGAAGGAATCTCATCATCTACTAAAGATGTATAATTAGTCATATCTTCAAGTAGAACAAGTTTCTTAATATTCCTTTTTGGCTTTCGTAGTGTAATTGGTTCAAGTTGCTAAGGAGGTTCTTGTGCTGAAACCTTTGCTTCCTCATCTGATCTATTTTCTACCATTATCTTCTCTTCTGCCGTAGGAGTAATTTTATCAGCCTTTACAATTGTTGGATCAACAATTCTTCTTCTATCAAACTCTACCTGTTTGGAAGTTCCCTCCACCTGCTGTGGAGAACTATTTGTCTGCTCTTCTGTTACCTTTTTTAACACGGTAGACTCATTAAAGGCAACATCTCTACTAAAGATTATTTTCTTCATCTCTAGGCACCATAAATGATATCATCTAGGTGCCATAAATGATATCCTTTGATACCAGAGGATGTCCCCATAAAGATAGCTTTTTTTGCCCTTGGATCTAACTTCGATTCCTTAACATGATAGTATGCAGTGGAACCAAACACATGTAAGGAATTATAATCTGTAGCAAGTTTTTCATACCACACCTCCAAAAGTGTTTTTCCATTGATAGCAGTTAATGGCAAACGATTAATGAGAGGACATAGGTATGTTATAGCCTCAGCCCAAAACTGTTTGCCTAATCTAGCATTAGACAACATATACCGAACTTTCTCCAGTAGAGTTCGGTTCATGTGTTCAATCACCCCATTCTATTGTGGTGTATTTCTAACAATGAAATGTTGAACAATTCCTTCATTTTCTGCAAACTTTCATGAAGGGATCACTTGTGTACTCTCCGCCATTATCTGTTCGAAGACACTTGATCTTTCTGCCCATATGAGTTTCTGCCATCCTTTTCCATATGAGAAAAACTCCCAACAATTGATCCTTTGTCTTCATTGTATACACTCATACTCTTCTTGAACAATCATCAACAAAGATAACATCGTAGTGTTTACCTCCCATTGAAGCAATTTTGGAAAGACCTCATACATCTGAATGAACATAATCCAAAATACCCTTGGTATCATAGATTGCAATGCCAAACTTCACTTTCCTCTGCTTCCCTTTGATGAAATGCTCACATAAGTCTAATTTACAGGTTCGTACTCCTTGCAATAATCCTTGATTCACCAGAAGTTTCAAGGATATTTTCATTTGCATGCCCCAAGCGCATATGCCACAATTTGGTTGTTTCTAGCTCCTAGTCATCACTAGAAACTGCTGCTGTTGTTCCAACGATTGTATTGCCTTCATAGTAATACAAGTTGTTGCTCTTTTGAACTCCTTTCATCACCACAAGTGCTCCAGATATAACCTTCATTACTTTATTTTTAATGACTATAGTAAATCTCTTTCTCCCAAGTATAGTGCAACACATACTTCACTAAGAGACACATCAATTTTCCCATAGAGTAAAGTAGTTTCTAGAAACTCAAACTCCTCAGGAAGGGATCCCAACAGTAACAAGTTGATTGAAATTGGTGATGTGATAATTCATCGTGGTACCAGGAACATATGTGAATCTAAACAGCATTTTCTTCATATGGAACTTATTTTGACTATTTTTTTTCAAGAATTTTTCCTTCAGTGCTTTCCACAATTTACTTGCAAAAATTTCTTTACAAAAGGCATACTTCTGCTCTCTAGACAGGCACGATCGAATTGTACCACATACCAAATGATTGATTGTCCTCCATTCTTTCTCATATGCACATTCTGGCTTTTCTCCCTCAATGACAATGTCTAAGCCTTATTGAAATAGGGTGTCTAGAACTTCACCTTGCCACATGCTGAAATGGCCTGTACCATCAAAAATCTCCATCGCAATTCTCGTATTTGCCACAGCAGATCTTGCCAAAATTGATGAAGTAGAAGCTATTGTGTCCATTGTGGATTTTTGTCTGTCTCTTTCCATTTCTTCTTCAAGACTATTTAATAGCTTTCAAATGCGGAATACCCAAGAATCCAAGGAAACCTTTTTGATGAGGAAGATTAGCTTACGTCGCAACCATATAGTATATAACTCAGTAACCTTGGCTCTAATACAAATTGTTATGGAAATCGGGTTAGTTTCCACCAAAATAAATAATTGTGCAAAAAATTAAGACCAAGAAAAATTTTCAAGTAGTTGGTGGTCACAAATGGTCTCCCTTAAAAACCATCTTCCTTAGACTCTTTAGAGTCTTGGTGATAGAATTTTTTTCTCAGATAATTTAAAGCACAATATATCACTAAAATAAATGACCCAACAATAGCTATTACATAGACAATGAAGAGAACACCAAAATTTAATGAGATTCGGCTAATTATGCCTACGTCCTCGGACACTGCTAAAATAATATTCTACTATTTCAAAAAAATATTACAAAGTGAAATATTACAAGAGAGAAAGAAAATACAACCAATCTTAGAAGTAAACGATTGGTGTTTGGGATGATTTGTTAAGAGGAGATGAAGCTTTTTTTATAGGCTAACATTTTTCTTCCTTCCTCTTCCACTTCTGATTTGAGATTGGGAGATTGCCAAAATTCAACACTTATATTAGTAGCACCAAATATAATATCATCCATATAGATTTGTACAATGAGAATGTCATTTTTATGTTTTTTGATGAAACATGTAGATCAACCTTACCATTTGAAAAACCATTTTGCAGAAAAAAATTATTTAGTCTTTCATACCAAACTTTAGGGACTTGTTTTAAACCATATAAAATTTTTGTAAGTTTAAAAATATGGCCTGAAAGATCGTGATGTTCAAAACTAATAGGTTGTCCAATATAAATTTCTTTATCAATAAAACCGTTTAAAAAGACACTTTTAACATCCATTTGATATAATTTAAAATCCATGTAAGATGCATATGCAAGCAACATTCTAATCGCTTTCAACCTTGTAACAGAGGCAAAAGTTTACATCATAGTCAATGTCTTCTTCTTGGTTATAGCCTTTAGCCACTAATCTAGCTTTATTCCTAGTAATAATACCGATTCATCAAGTTTATTTGTCTTTTATAGGATAATCCTTAGGTCTAGGGACTAAAGTCCATACTTTATTTCTCTTAAATTGATTGAGTTTTTCTTGCATGACAAGTACCCAACTTTTATCACACAATGCATCATCGACATTTTTAGGTTCAATTTGAGATATAAAGGCAAGACTATTAAGAAGCTTAAGAGAGTGTCTAATAGTATCCCTTTTTATGGTTCACCAATGATGAGGTCATTTGGATAGTCTTTCTTGAAATGTTATTCCATTAGAAGATCCTCATGAACATTTAAAGTTTGGGGAGCCATTGGCGATTCTTCTATTTATTTCTTTGAAAGTTCTACTGCAACATTATCTTGATGTTCATTTTGTGAAGGTGAATTGTTTTGTTCATAATTTATTTTGCCTTGTTATTGATTTAATTCTTCAATAATATATGTATCATTATCAATAACAACTTTTCTCAGCTCATGGGGGTTAGATTCATCAAACACAATATGCATTGACTCTATAATATTTACTAGAATTAGCATAGCCAAGAAATATACATTCACTAGTTCTAGCACCAAAATTTTCAAGATTATCCTTAGTGTTTAATATAAAGCATTTCCTTCCAAATAGTTTAAGATATGAGATCTTAGGCTTTCTACCATTCCATAGCTCATAAGGAGTTTTATTTAAAATATATCTAATAAAAACTCTATTTGAAATATAATATGCAGTATTGACAACTTCGGCCCAAAAGTATTTTTGCAAATTATACTCATTAAGTATTGTTTTGGCCATCTGTACCAATGTTCTATTTTTTTTCTTTCAATAATCCCATTTTGTTGAGGTATTTGAGGAGAAGAAAAATTATGTAAATTTCCATTTTCAATGCAAAATATTTTAAAATAGTCATTTTCAATTTTTTTTCCATGATCACTCCTTATTTTGAAACTTTTTTTTTTATTTTGAATATGTTTTGCTAGAGATTTAAAAACATGAAAACTATCATCCTTGTGAGCTAGAAAGGATACCCAAGTACATCTAGAGCAATCATCAATAATGACGTATGCTTAGTGCATTACAGCTACACTAGTAACTTTACATGGTCTAAATAAATCCATGTGTACTAATTTATGGTGCTTACCTTATTTTTGGGTTTGAAAGAACTTTTTACTTGCTTACGCATTTGACATGCTCAAGAGACTTTTGTCTTATTGGAATCTGACTTTGGGAAGGCCAACGACTAGATCACCTTTGCTTAGATCTCCTATGAGTTCCATATTGGCATGTCCAAGTCTTCTATGCCAAATCCACTTGTCATATTTAATGGCAACAAAACATTCAACACCTTGGTTAGTCAAAGAGGTAAAATCAATAGTATACACTTTATTAACTCTTTCACCATAGAAGATAACTTTGTTATCCGAAACCCGAGTTGCAAAGCATTTTGTAGATTCAAAAGTTACTTTGTATTATTTATCACATAATTGACTAATACTAAATAAATTATATTTTAAACCATCAACCAAAAGAACATTTTTAATTAAAGTTGAGCCTTTTTTACCGACTTGACTAATGCCAATGATGTTATATTTGGCATTATCACCAAAAGTTACCTTACCAACATATTTCATCTCCCAGTGAGTGAATAGGCAGTATTTTTTATCATTTGACTTGAACATCCACTATCAAGATACCATTTATTTTCATTCATGATGGATTTGAAGTATACATGCAAAAAACATAAATTACTTGGTTTTAGGCACCAAATATATTTGGGTCCTTAGAAGTTAGCATCAAAAGGATATAAATGAGTCTTCCTATAACACCTGCAAATTTAGGCCTAGAAATTTATAAGTTAAATAAGTATATTAAAGGTATATGGGAAATATATAGGAGGATTAAGAGTATTAGAAACCATAAAATAATGAAAAGATACAAAAAAAATGAAGTTTCCAGTGTTCACGTCCGTGACAGAGTTAATCACGACCATGAATGTCATGAATTTCAATTTCAAAAGCTGAGGATTTTCACGGCCGTGACACTAGAGTTCACGCGCATGAAGACCTGTAAGTTTAAATATAGCAATGTCATGTTTTTGATAGAAACTCACATAAATTCCAATCAAAAACCCTAGCCACCAACCCTAAAACCCCATAAACCAATTCCCATCATTCCCTTTTCTATTACAGTTGATTAAACATGAGATTTCCATCATAAAAGGAGTAAAAATGGATTAAAAATGAAGTTTTCCATAGTGGGTTTGAAATAAAAAATAAGTAGGGTTACAACATGTTTTGAACCCTAAAAATCAATTTGTGTTCACGAAATAGAGGTAAGAAATCATGTTCTCCATTGTTAATTAATCTAGTTTAATTTGGTTTAAAGGGAAATAAGGTTTATAAACTTTAAATAAGTGAAAACTTAAGGTTTTGGTTTGTTTATGGCATAAATAGATTAAATGGCAGTATAGAATATTGATTTGGTCTTGGATTTTGTGTTAGGGGTTGAGACTAACAGTGGAGACACCAACTAGAGACAATAAATGTGTGAGAGTCGAGTTTTAGGGCTTCAATATTAAGATATGTGCATATACACATTTTTATTCTATTTTGATATGTTTGTGTGTGAAATATGATTTTGATATGCTAAAGGGTATGAGATTGATGTTTTGATATTTTTGGAATCTAGTTAATTGACTTATAAATTATTGGAATGTAAAATGGGACTGATATATTGGCAAGTGAGTATGAAATATTGTTATGTTTGATAATTAAGGTATTGAGCCTAACTTTATTTGTTAAGTATGACTAAATGGATGTTTATGGTTGTGTGTAATGTTAGAGTATGTTAAGTATTGATAGGTATGGCTAACATTGGTTAGTTTTTTACCCTATGCATGTTGTGTGTGAAATTGAGTCAAATCAGTGCTAAAATATAGTTTGTGTAATGTATCACACTCATGAAGTCAAGTTTGATGCCTATGAAAGGATTTCACACCTGTGAAAAACAAAATACAAAATCCATGCCTGTGAACAAATGTTCACATCCATGAATAATCATGAATCAGTCACGACCTCGTCATGGGTAGACAACCCATGACATAAAGTTTCAAGCTCGTGAATATACCATTCATGCCCGTGAATGCCCTATTTTCATAAATGAATAAATTAATTTATTTGAATAGACTACTTGATTATGATATGCATACACCTTTGACATGACTAAGTGAGATTTGTATACAATATGATAACATAACTGAGGAAATTGATTATACACATGGTGCTCTACATCACAGCATGTTATGTGATGATTTTGTTAAATTATGAAATATGATGTAATTGATACTGATAACCAGAATTTGAATAAGAATGTTCATTCTTTATTTAAAGACTAGTTAGGATAGGTGGCATACCATTGGGGGGCTTACAATACCATAAAAATTTTTATGCATGCAGTATTATAATTGCTTATCAGGGTGGCTTAAGCTTGTGCTAAAGCACTTCTGATTTGAGATGCCAAATTTGCACATATGGATGCAGTTATTATGTTGCTCTTCAGGATGGCTTAAACTCATGTAAAAGCAGTCCTACTTTGAGATGCAAAATTTACAATATAAACAGACACAGATAATAAGTAGGGTAGCTTAAGCTCAAGTAAAAGCGCTCCTGTATCATAACTCGTATCTGGGTAGTCCACGTTTAGAGTATTGAACTATGAAACTAGAAATTGGTAATACAGAAAGTTGAATATAGTGTACAAAAATCAATAAATTTGAATACATAATGATATGTACATAAGATAACCGACATGTAATGATGTTCTGATGATGAACTCATTTATGTGATATATGTTATGAGTGAGTTGAATATTATGCAAATCTATATGATTAAGCTATTTTGTGAATAATTGCATGTTTGACAATATGGCCAAACACATAGGTAAGTCTATGAATATATGATGTTATATTACTATGTGAATGCATACTAGAATATAAATGCTTATATGTACCATTAAGCTATCAGTAGCTTAGTGTGTGGGTTTCCTTGCATGCAGGCATGGAGTCGTAGACTGTTGAGTGACGTGAAGAGAAGACAAAGATAGTCAGAGTAATTGGAGTTGACCAGAGTTGGGTTTGTTCATTTGTTCATGCATTTTATTTATTTATTTATTTCTGCATATCATGTAATAGAGACAGTTAATTCATGTTTTAAAGGCATGCAATATATTTGAATAAGAACAAGAAGTATGGATTTTTCTAATAAGGCATTTAAAATCCCAAAATAGTATTTAAGAATGATTGATATCCAACTACATTTAATGATTTATTATGATATATGGTTGTCTAAAATTGCAAAGCTTATGATGTAAAAATCTTGATTTTTGGGAGATGTAGAAAAGTTTTAATTCAGATAGATTTATACAGATTCAGTCATATGGTACCTGTCTGCACAATGAGGTTTGTCGTGGAAGTATGGAGGTGTGTTACATTTGGCGGTATTAGAGCTTAAGTTTAGGCGGTTCTAGACCTAAGTGGATTATGGGGTTATCATACATGCATACATGTGTCTCGTTTGACTCTAACTTTAGCTACTTCTCTGTCAACTTATAGGACTAGAGTGAGAAGACGTCTGGATCGAATGACATGGCTGAGAACTAGAGCTCTCCATATAATGGGGCACCAAACCAGCCTAGTACAGCTAGTGTTCAGGGTCCACACACAATACTAGTCCCTGACCAATAGGCTCCTGAACAAGCTAACCTAGACAAGATTCCATTAATGCAGTAGATGGTAGGTCTATTGCAACAAATAGTTAGAGCAATGCCACTAGCACCAACACCAGTTCTTCCACCTCTATCACTGAGGCTGAGGGTACAGCTTGACAAGCTCCTTAAATTTAAAGCTACTGATTTTCTAGGAATAAAGGATGATGATCTTGTTGCTGCTGAATATTGGATTGAAAAGATAGAGAGGGTCTGTGATGAATTTGATGTGGCCATTGATCAGAAGGCTAAGTAGTTGTCTCTTTGTTACAAGAAGATGTTTATGATTGGTGGAAGCCAGTTTTTTTGAAACTAGATGTTCCACATCCTATGACTTGGAACTTCTTTGTGGCAGAATTCAAGAAATAATACATTCCTCTGATTTATATGGATGAGAAAAAAAGAGAATTCCTAAGCCTCAAGCAGGGCCATACAACAGTGACTGAGTACTAGAGACAGTTTACTCAACTGAGTAAATATGCCTCTGAGATGATCACCAATGAGAGAGACAAATGCAAGAGGTTTGAGTATGACCTTAATGCAGAGATATGTGATTTTGTCATTGTACTTTAGCATGACAGCTTCACCAAGTTGATTTCAACCACTGTTAGTGTGGAACAAAGAAAGAGGAAGAGAGATGAGGATGCTATTAGACAAATAGAGACTCCAGTGACCTAGCCTTCAGGCAAGAAGGGTCAGTTCCATCCAGAGTCTCATGGCGGGAGTCAAGAACAGAACAGGGGTTATACTCAGGGCAGTTCATCCAAGAAAGGATAACCCTTTAGGTCTACATCTGCACCAAGTGGCAATCAGACACAGGCTACTAGGGATAACATTCCAGATTGTGGCACCTGCCACAAGAGCCACATAGGAGAGTGCTGGAAAAATATAGGTGCTTGTTATAGATGCAAGTCTAAGGATCATATAAATAGGGATTCTCCTCTGATGACTAGCAATGCACCAGCACAGACTACACAGTCAGCTCCAGCTCAACCCAAACAACAGACTAGAGGTCGTATAGGACCTATCCAAGCAATCTCTAAGACTATCAAAAAGCTAGGAATAGGCCGAAAGCCAGCTAGAGCATATGCTATGAGAGCTAGAGAGGACTAGGAGGCTATAGATGTGATTGTTGATATGTTTTCTCTTTATGACTCTGATATATGTGCATTGATTAATCCGGGTTAAACACACTCATATATATGCACAAACACTCATATACAACACAATATGATCAGTGAGAATCTTGAATATGAAATTGAGGTCATGATAGTGAATTAGGTATATAGAGGTTGTCCTTTGATTGTACAAGGCATAGAGTTCTTGTTAGATTTGATAGAATTGTATTTTTAGGAATTTGATGCCATATTGGACATGGATTGGCTAGCACAACATGGTGCAATTTTAGATTGCAAGAAAAAAATTTGTAATGCTAAAAACTATAGAACACGGGATGTGAAAGTGGAAGGTGAGTTGTTTCCACATCTTCCACGGGTTATTTCAATGATGAAGGTAGAGAAAATGATGAGAAAAGGACACAAAAACTATTTAGCCCATGTGGCCCATGTGGTTGATACTAGAAAAGGAGGTCCAAAACTTTAAGATATCCCCACAGTACATGAATTCCTATATGTGCTCCTTGAAGAGATACCAGTATTACCACCATACAGAGAGGTTGAGTTCTCTATAGAGCTCACCCCAAGCATAACACCTATATCAACAATGCCATACAGAATGGTACCATCCAAATTGAAAAAGCTTAAGACCTAGCCATAGGAATTGTTAGAGAAGGGTTATATCAGGCAGAGTGTATCTCCAAGAGGTGCACCAGTGTTATTTGTGAAAAAGATAGGTCTAAAGGGTTATGGATAGACTACGACAATTGAATAAGGTGACAGTTAAGAATAGCTATCGGTTACCACTGAATGATGACCTATTTGATCAGTTGAATGGTGCATGTGTGTTTTCAAAAATTGATTTGAGATTATGGTATCACCACTTGAGAGTTAGGGCAAAAGATATAGCCAATATGTCATTTAGAACTAGATCGGGCATTATCAATTTGTGGTTATGCCTTTTGGGTTAACCAATGCCCAAGCGGTTTTTATGGACTTAATGAACAAGGTGTTCAAACCCTACTTAGACTAGTGTGTAGTGGTCTTTATTGATGATATTCTGGTATATTTTGAGACACCTGAGGAACATGATCAACACCTAAGAATAGTGATACTAACACTTAGGGAACAAAAATTGTATGCTAAGTTCTCAAAATGTGAATTCTGGCTTAATGAGGTAGCTTTCCTGGGACACATTGTGTCGTCAGATGGTATTCGAGTTGATACTAGCAAGGTAGATTTTGTTATGACTTGGAAGCCTCCCCATAATATGACAAAGATCAGAAGTTTCCTTGGGTTAGCTGGTTACTATAATAGGTTTGTTAAAGGATTTTCCATGATTGCTTCTCCTTTAACTAGACTATTGAGAAAAGATGTGAAATATGAGTTGACCAAGGAATGCCAGAAGAGTTTTAATAGTTTGAAGAAGATGTTAATAGAAACATCAATTTTGACACAGCCAGTTCCTGATAAGGAATATGTAATCTACAATGATGCTTCTCACAATGCATTGGGGAGTATACTTATACAAGAAGGCAAGGTAGTGGCATACACATCCAAACAGCTAAAGGTTCATGAAAAGAATTACCTCACACATGACTTAGAGTTGGTGGCCATTGTCTTTGGATTGAAGATGTGACATTATTATCTTTATGAGGAGAGATTTTTCATCTACACAGACCATAAGAGTTTGAATTACTTGCCTACACAGAGGGATCTCAATTTGAGATAGAAGTGGTGGTTTAAGTTGATAAAGGACTACAACTATATTATTGATTATCATCCAGGTAAAGCCAATGTAGTGGTTGATGATTGAGTAGGAAAATGGTGGTTGAGTTACACATCCGACCTACGTTGAATCAAGAGATTATTGATGCATAGAGGCAGGATAGTAAGTTGATTGAGATGGTTGAGTTGGTCTCTAAGGGGGAAAGATATAGTTACACAGTTGAGATTGATAATGGATTATACTACCAGAGCCATTTATGCATGCCTTGTATTGTTAAGTTAGACATAAAATATTACATAAAACACAAGAGACTAGGTATACTATGCACCTTGGAAGCACAAAGATGTATAATGACCTGAAGAATAAGTATTGGTGGACAGGTATGAAACGAGATATCATAGAATATACAACAGATGTCTGACATGTCAATAGGTCAAGGAAAAACATCAAGTACCATTAAGACTACTACAACCTATCGATGTACTATAATGGAAATGAAAGTGGATTACTATAAATTTCGTGATTGGGTTATTGTGGATAGGCTTACAAAGTCGGCTCACTTCTTGCCTATCAGGAGGGATTTTCCTTTGAACATACTAGCAAAGTTTTATGTCAATGAGATAGTTCGACTTCATAGAGTGTCAGTCTCTATTATTTTGGATAGGGACCTCAGGTTTACTTCTCAGTTTTGGAATAGTATGTAAAGAGCGTTGGATACCAAACTTAGTTTCAATATAATTTTTCATCCCCAAACAAATGATCAATCAGAGAGGGTCCTACAAATCCTAGAGGATATGATGAGTATTAGAAGAGTGCTCTAAAGGCAATCACCTTTAGCACTTATTGTACAAATTTATTTGATTAATAATAGGCCTTTTCATTAATTTGATGTTCATTTGATATACAAATTGATAGTAATCTTAAATCAATTAATGAAGCCTTTGATACATAACATAAAATGAAGGAAATCATGATGAGATCACGACATTGAGATTCTTATCATGTGTAATTATGTTAGTATTAAAATTATCCCTAGTCATAGGATTAATGAGACGGGACATTGTTAATTTGGACAGACTAGTACATGTTATACTCCTTGATTGGATCGAGTAGGAGATCTCATAATCTATAAACATGAGATGTTTAGAGTTAACATGTGGATGCTTACTAAGTGTAGCTAAGTACATTGGATGACCAGCTATGAGACAATCATATGGATAATCTATTCAAATGTCAATGATAATCTCATCATAGCAATGGTTCAAGTATCCTTAGACTTGAGGTACTCAAGGATATCTTGGGTACTAATTCTGTATTTTGACACTATTCCTTGTTGCCTCAGGGAGGTTGCTCATGGGGTGGTGATTGGATTCAGCTTGAGGTATTCAAAGGTAATTGGGTAACCAACAAAGGATTCACCATTCTTGATAGAAGGAGTGTATACCTATGGCCTCTTGTCGTGGTCATTACTCGGGAATCTCTGGCCGGAGTGGAAATATCATAAAGATAGTCTTCAATGACATATCTAATAGAGTAATGAGCCTCAGGGATAAGAACTGACTTTACTTGGACTAGATGTTACGTAGTCAGTCTAGTGGGAGTTGACACATGTCCATACTCTGAACCAAGTGGGGTATAGAATGGTGAAAGGAACAATTACACGGAAATTATCTATGGAAAGGTTCGTAGTCAAACCACTGACTTTACGATCAATTGAGGGTCATGATGTGTTGCTAAATACTGCTCATGTCTTGCTTAAATTAATTGTTAACTTAAGTGACCAACATAACCGGGAACCTAATTGACCACACGCATTGAAGATATGGAGAATGAGTAAAATGATCTTGGATGGGATCCAAAATATGAGAGAATTATTTTGGGATGGATCGCGATGAAAAAATTGTTCGGAAGGGTCACGAGCCCATACAGGCCTGCATGGGCTCGTACGGGCTACCCAGCGGCAGCCCGCAATGCTTCCCGTTGGCCAACAAGTGAATTTGGCCTTAATTGGGCTAATTATGGTCATTAAGCACATTCACTATTCATTCAATTCCCTTTTCTCCATTTTTGACTTTTGATCTTTTTTTTTAAAAATTTTGATTCAAATATAAAAGACATCAAATGGTAGAAAATTGACATGAAAATATGTTTTTGTGAAAAAAATATTTTTAAGTGACAATAAAATTCTTTCAAGAATACTTTCAAAGCTAGCACTTTGAATTTGTTCAAACCATTTCTTTTGATAGTTTTTTCTTCATTCTTTGCATGAATTATCATTAGAGACATCCTAGTGTGGATTGTAATGGTTTGCTACAATCCAGCAAAGTGAAGATTTGAATAACAAATAAGAAATTATAAGGTATAATTTCTAACCTCTATATTTATATAAATTAGTTTTAATGGCATAAGTATGATCTTTTGTTTCGGATTTTGAAAATTTTATTTTTTCGCTGCATTTATGAATTGATTCATTCTTCAAAACCCAACAATGAGGAGTTATGTGATTGAATTTGAGGGTAGCTGGGATAAATATATTCCATTGATGGAATTTACTTATAACAACAACTATTAGTCTAGCATCAAGATGGCTTTGTATGAGGCATTATATGGCAGGAAGTGTCGAACACCCTTGTGTTAGACAGAACTCAGCGAGAGAAGATTAGTGAGGTCAGACTTGGTACAGGAGACAGAAGAAAAGGTACCAGTTATTCAGGAAAGATTGAAGGCAGCGTCTGATAGACAAAAGTTATATGCAAATCTCAAAAGAAAAGATATTGAGTATGCAGTGGGAGACAAGATTTTTTTTAAAGTATCTTTATAGAAAAAGGTTCTGAGATTCGAAAAGAAAGGCAAATTGAATCTGAAATTTATTAGGCCTTATGAGGTAATAACAAGAGTGGGACCAATTGCTTACAGGTTTGCTCTACCACCGAAATTGAGAAAGATCCATGATGTGTTCCACGTCTCTATATTGAGGAAATGGATTAAAAATGAAGTTTGACAACCTTGACATCCCAGAAACAAATTTCCCTAGCCACCAACCTTGACATCCCAGAAACAAATTTCCCTCATTACTTTCTATTCCAGTTGATTAAACAACAGATTTCCACCATAAATGGAGTAAAAATGGATTAAAAATGAAATTTACCATTATGGGTTTGAAATAAAAATAAATAAATAGGGTTAGAACACATTATGAACCCTAGAAATCAATATTTGTTCACAAAATAGAGGTAAGAAATTATGTTCTCCATTGTTCTTTAATCTAGTTTAATTCGGTTTAAGGGAAAATAAGGTTTATAAGCTTTAAATTAATGAAACATTAAGATTTTGGTTTGTTTATGGCATAAATAGATTAAATGGTAGTATATAATATTGATTTGGTCTCTAATTTCATATTAGGCATTGAGACTGATGGTGGAGACACCCACTAGAGATAGTAGACATGTGAGAGTCGAGTTTTAAGACTCAAATATTAAGATTTGTGTATATATGCATTTTTATTCGATTTTGATATGTTTGTGGTGTGAAATATGATTTTGATATGCTAAAGGTATGAGATTGATGTTTTGATATTGCTACAATCTTGTTAATTGATTTATAAATTCTCGGAATGTAAAATGGGACTGATATATTGGTAAGTGAGTATGAAAATATTGTTATGTTTGATAATTAAGGCATTGAGCATAACTTTATTGGTTAAGTATGACTAAGTGGATGTTTATGGTTGTGTGAAATGTTGGAATATGTTAAGTTTTGATAGGTATCACTAACATTGGTTAACTTTAGACACTATGCATGTTGTGTGTGAAATTAAGTAAAATCAGTGCTGAAATATAGTTTGTGTAATGTATCACACTCGTGAAGTCAAGTTTGATGCCTATGAAAGCATTTCACACCCGTGAAAAAAAATTCTCAGAATGTTCATGCATATATATGATCATGAATCAGTCACAACCTCGTCATGAGTAGACAACCCATGATATAAGGTTTCACGCTCATGAATATATCATTTCACGCCCGTGAATGCTCTATTTTCTAGAAATGAATAAATGGATTTATATGAAAAGACTACTTGATTATGATATGCATACACCTATGACATGAGTAAATGAGATTGGTATACAATATGATAACATAACTGAGGAAATTGATTATGCACACGATGTTGTACATCACAACATATTATGTGGTGATCTTGTTAAATTATGAAATATGATGTAATTGATACTGATAAACAAAATTTGAATAAGAATGTCCATTCTCTATTCAGGGACTAGTTAGGATAGGTGGCATGCCATTGAGGGGGCTATGGTACTGTAGAAATATTTATGCATTCAATATTATAATTGATCATCAGGAAGGCTTAAGCTCGTGTCAAAGTTCTCCTAATTTGATATGCGGAATTTGCACTTATGCATGCAGTTATTATGTTGCTCATCATGGTGGCTTAAGCTTGGGTAAAAGTGCTCCTGATTTAAGATGTGAAATTTGCAATATAGACAGACACAGATAATGAGCAGGGTGGCTTAAGCTCAGGTAAGAGCACTCCTGTATCAGAACTCACATCTGGGTAGTCCAAGTTTAGAGAACTGGGCTATGAAACTAGAAATTGGTAATACAGAAAGTTGAATATAGTGTATAGAAATCAGTAAATCTGAATACATGATGATATGTAGATATGATAACCGATATGGAATGATATTCTGATAATGAACTCATTTATGTGATATATAATATATATACATTATGAGTGAGTTGAATATTATGCAAATCAATATGATTAAACTATTTTGTGAATAATTGCATATTTGATAATATGGCCAAGCACATAGGTAAGTCTATGAATATGTGATGCTATATTACTATGTGAATGCATGCTACAATTTAAATGCTTATATGTACCACTAAGCTATCAGTAGCTTAGCTTGTGGGTTTCCCTACATGCAGATTTGGAGTCATAGACTGTTAATGTGAAGAGAAGACAAAGTCAGTCAGAGTTTATCCGAGTTGGTTCTGTTCATTTATTCGTGTATTTTATTTATTTATTTCTGCATATTATGGGATAGAGACAGTTAATTCATATTTTAAAGGCATGTAATGGATTTTAATAATTACAAGAAGTGTGAATTTTTCTAATAAGAGATTTAAAATCCCAAAATAGTATTTGAGAATACTTGATATTCAATTACATTTAATGATTTACTATGATATATGGTTGTCTAAAATTGCAAAGCCTGTGATGTAAAAATCTTGATTTTTGGAAGATGTAGAAAAGTTTTAATTTAGATAGATTTATATAGATTCAGTCGTGTGACACCCATTTGTATAGTGAGATTTTTCCTAACTGTATGGAGAGGTGTTACACTTCCTTATAAAAAAATTCATATTAATGTCCTTTATTACCACAGTAATGACATAAAGCATGAGGTGCATGGTGCATGTTTATTTCTTTTAAAATCATGAGAAGCATATGAATGTGGATGGTAGTGTTTCATAGGTTTTGGTCTCCCATAGTTTTTAGCTTTTGAGCTATTTGCTTTCATACTGTTGAACCTTTTATGTTCCTGAGTTTTATTGATTAAAAGTCTTAGTGATAACCACACTTTGGCTTTTGGAAGTACTAGCATTTGAATTTTCAAAACCAATACCATTTTTAGATTTTAAGGAGTTGAATTAACAACAATCATACCATCTAAAATTTATTTTCCCTTATTAAATATAGAAATGAATCATTTAATATTAAAAAATTATTTCTCTAATAAAACATTTTTCTCAACAAGTTTAGCATTTTTGTATAATACTTTTATCTTTTGTTGTAATGCTTGATTTAAAGATTTAGTTAACTCTTCATTGGAAGATTTTGATTTCTCAATTTCTTCTTATAGAGTTTTGACTAATTCTTTAAGTGAACTATTATTAAAGAGAGATTATCACATTTATCTAACAATTTTTCAAAAGCATGCATCATTAGATTTACCTCATTCTCTATTGGCTCTTCAAATTCCATGAAGTTGAGGTTTGCAGCCTCACTATCACTGTCACTTAAGTCATCCCAAGTTACTTTGAAGGATTTTCTTTTCTCTTTTTTTCTCTCTTCTTTAATCTTAGGCATTATGACCGATAGTATCTAGGCTTGTTGCACTCATAGCAAACTGGTTGCTCATTTTTGCTTAAGTATTGCTTCTTAAAGACCTTTTCTTTCTTCTTTCTCATAATGAAGTTCTTCATCTTTTTGCTGAACATTACTAGCTTTTCATCAACATTGCCTGACTCATTTTCACAAGTCTCTTTGCCAACTTTGAAAGCAATGCATGTCTCTTTTTTTACTTTTTCTTCTTCTGTGACTTGAGCCATCTTGATCTCATGAGTTAGCAGTTTACCCAATAGTACATTGATAGGAAGCTTTGAGAGATCATTAGCTTATTCAATGAAGGATATTGTGGCTTCCCAAATTCTTTGAGCTAAACTCACAAGAATTTTATTGTTAATATCTTCAAGAGAAATTTCTTTGCCAAGTTTTCTCAATGAGTTGATAAGAGTGATGAGCCTACTATACATATCACTGATTCTCTCATTAGGCTTTATACCAAATAGCTCGTACTCTCTTCTAAGCATTTGTAGTTTTTTACTTTTGACTTGGTTCATTCTTTCATGCTTGGTTCTGAGAAACTCCTAGCCTTCCTTAGCCAACAGTAAATGCTCAATTCCATTGTATTCTTCTCTGCTCAAGCCGCAATAAAAGAATAATAATTGCTTTTCTATTTCTTAAATTGGCCTATTATGGTGGTTTATTCCATTTGCTTCTTAGAATAAGAGCTTCATTTCCATCCTTATCTTTCTCCATTGGATGAGTTCATCATTCCTTTAGGATGTCTAATAAGTTGAAACCTTCGTTATCAAAACATTTCCATCTTGTTTCTCCAATAAACAAAAGCAGTTCCATCAAAAAATGGAGGTCTTGTGTAGCTTGGTCCGTGGACTAGATATGCATTACTTGTGAAGGCCATGATCTTTTTTCTTCGAGATGATTAGATCTTCATAAAATGGGGACGTTGTTCTGATACTAATTGAAATACCTCAAGTACTAAGAGGGGGTAAATTGTGATCTCCATAAGGAATGGAAAATTAAAAATTAAAGCAAGATGAAAAGTAGGAGACAAAAATAATACCAAGATTTATAGAGATTTGGTCTTCAAAGCCTATGTCCTCTTCTCAACCATTATCGAGAACTTAAACCACTAACAATCTATTTCCAAATGTAGATTAAACATGTACAAGTATTTTTCTAGGCTCACACTCAAACCCTTATAAGTGTTTTTAATGGCTCAATACAAAACATTTACAAGTGTTTAATTCCACAACTCAATTCACTTAATTTCACTATTAAGCAATTGTTTGCAAGAAAGAAAACACTCAAACAATTACAAATTCAGTATCACTTAATCTTTACACAAGAATGAGAATTGAAAATAATACAAGAAAAATGGCAATAAAAAATAAAACATAAACTCTCACAAAATGATTTCTCAAAGTAATTAAGCTCTCAATGCTTTAGTTGATGTTCTTTCTTCATAAAAATGAGTTATTTATAGAGTTCTTTCGAAATCTAGTCGTTAGAGATGCTTTAATTTGAATTATAGTCATTCAACCACCCTAGGAGCGTGTTACAACAGTCATATTTTTTAGTTTTTAAGGGCATGCATAGATCTTTTTACGGGAGTGAATTGCTTCGCTCTTAATTTTTTAAATTTTAATTTGATATTCATGGGCATGAATATTATTATAGTAAATAGTGAATAATGAATAATACTTCATGGTATGAATAGTATTCTGACCGTTATTGAATCAAAATTTTGAATTCTTTGGCGCTTTAACACCTTAATGATCATGACACATGGTTTCAAGAGCATGAATAATATATATTTTGCACATTTGAACTTTTATTTGAATTGATTTCTTTGGTTATAATGTTTCAATATAAATTTAACTTATATAATTACTTAAAACAAAAACAAATGATTAAATTTTTTATTATTCCATTATTTGTTTTCATCAAAGTGACAAAAATACCCTTATGATTAAATCAAACAACCCTCTCAAAGATTTAAAAAAAATGAATTCCTATAAATCAACAAAATAGTCCTAAATCCTCTTCTTCATCATTTTCTTATTCATCCTTTTTATTGGCTACTAGTTTCAAATTCTAGACAATATCTTGAATTCAATTATAATTTGATCAAGAGAATCAACACAATGTTGAGGTTACTAACAAATTATTTAGATCCATTCATAGGGATGATTTTGTAGATAAATCTTGTAAGTCTAGAATGAAATCTAAACGAAAATATGGAGCAAAGAACTAAATAACTAAAGGAAAAACTTACTTATATTCAACTTTGTCTTCAACTTTGTCAAACTAATAAATGGTTATAGAAATTGGTTTGAAATAACATAAAAAGAGGCACAACCAAATCAATCACATGGCTACATCCCAATAAATAACTTCATATCTCAATTTACTCTCATTATGGCATTGGAAATTGAATTACGGTAATTTTTACCACCAATAATAACTTTGAGACCTTGGTTTCGATGCTAGAGAAACCATGTAATACCTCTTATCTATTCGTATACATTGTCATACACAGTTAGATAAGGAATGTTACGAGATATATTTCTTTAAAATAATACATTATTAAAACTTATATAAATATATTTATATATTGGCATGAATAAAACTTAATAAAATAATATATTACATTAACAAAATAAGATAAAATTATACTCACTTACTATTATCATATCATGTCTTAATTTACATGCTCATATATATATATATATATATATATATTAAAATACATCAAGTGAAATAGATAAAATACATATATAGCAAAACTCACCCTAACGGGTGACTGTTACTGTTGCTTGACTCTTGTACGTGAAGTCTACTGATACCAGGGACGACTATTATTTACACACATATCGCCATTTAGCTCCACAAAAATCTATGCGAGAGAAAACAAACTCCTACGCTGAGTATAAAACTCAGTAGTACAAAAATTTATAATAAAAAAATTACTTTGCATGAAAAATATACACTTAAAAATCAACAAAATTCTGAAAAGAAATTCATATAACAAAACTATTAATAAATTATTTACTTATACATAAAAGTAGATATAAATCATTAAATAAAATCTACCGAAATCAAGTCATTGGTATTAATATCACAAGTATACAATAAATGCAATAAGATTTTAATTATTCATTAAAATAAAAAATTTATCCAACTAATATATTAATAAACTATAAACTTACATTTAGGAAAATAAAGGGTACCGTCAAACGACAGAAATCTTAGGGTCCAAGATAACTACAGGACCAGGGTTAAAAATAATCACATAACCCCAATTAATATCATTCAAGATAACTATATGACTAGCCTCGATTTAAGATAACCACAATATCGGTAATTAAATAATGTATGATTTAAGATAACCACAGGAGTCATACAATATCTCTCATGACCAATCTAACCATAAATTATGGAGTTTCTACCATATTAGCATTCCAACAATTCTCTAACTTACTGTCCTTGCTAATATATGAGTTTATCAACATATATAAAATATTAAAATATTTATCTTACTAAAATTTTTATAAATATAATCGTTATTAATTTCTCATATAATTATTTAATAGCATAACAATTAACTACATGAGAAAAATAAATTTATTTCATACCAATACACTTTCTTTACCAAAATAATTCATTTTATTTTAATCATAAAATCTATTTTCAATAAATTTCCAAACATTTAATATTTTCATAAATGTCATATATAATTATTTTCTAAAATGTAATTTTATTTCATGCCAAAAAGCATACAAAAATATATTTAAATCACAACTGATATATATTATAAGTTAATGCATAAACTTTTACAGTAATTTGCTAGAAACTGTCGGCTCATTTCCTCTACTTATTCATGGTGTCTGCTCTGATGGTGCACCTGAATAATTATTAAATTTCTAATTGGTTACCGAGCTAATAAAAATTACCAAACTAAAATGGAAATTAAACTACTCATTTAATTTTTCCGACTCTCACGTTTACAGATATTTTTCTACCGGTTTTATTTCGTAATATACACTACTAATACAAAATTTCTAAATTAATTAAATATTTCTCTTCTCTTCTAATTTCTCTTCAATTTATTTAATTTTTCCATCATATCTTTATTTTTCATTTTTTTCTCCAAAAATTTAATTTCAACTCAAAATTCCTATTAATTCAATAAATGGTCTAAAAATTCCAACTAAATTTCTATAATTACTTTAATCCATTATCTTCTATTTTCCATCACCAATTTCATCAAAATTACATTCAACTATTTCCAATAATTTTTTCAATAATTATGCCAAAAATCTAACAATTCACCAAAATTCCTTTTTATATTTTCTCCATTCCAAAAATTAATTTCCCTTTCCAACCAATACATATAACTCACTTATCATCATTTTAAGGCACAAATCCTTCAAAATAAATTTTCAAAATTTTGGCCATAATTATAGAAATTTCCTAATAATTCTATAAAAATTCCTAAAAACTTTTTTCATCAAATTTTCATCATCCTCAAATCTCATTTTACTCATTTCCTAATTTTTTCTAATTTTCCATAATTTTTGTACAAAATCTTAATTTTTCTATAATACTAATTCAACTCCAAATCATCATTAAACTGAAAATCAACTTACAACAATTATTTAAATCAACTTAGATTCATGAAAAATTGAAAGACAAGTGACAAAAATCTCATCTCAATTTTGTTTTAGAATTTTTAGCCAATAGTTGATTTTTCTCCAAAAATATTTTATTCACTCCCACATAATTCCTTATATTTTCTTATATCTTGATGATAGTAATTTGTGGAAAAAAATTAAAAAAAAAGGTAAATGACTATGGTGGTCGTTCCAGGGAAGAAGAAGAAGAAGAGAATTTTTTGTTTATTTTATATTATAAAATTATTGATTTTTTGACCATTTTTGACTTTATGTACTGGATTAATGCTTAATTAATGCTTAATTAAGCTTAATCCTTATTTAATTTGTCAATTAAAATTAATCAAGAAGATATTTTGGCTTTTATCTAATTTAATTCAAAAGAAACTTTGATTTTAGAATTTTTTCACCAAACTTTTTCAGTAGTTAAACTCTACCAAGTTCCAGTAAATTGGTAGGAAAAAAAAGATTTGGAAAAGACTCTTTGGTTAAATTCAAATTTTTTTCTTTCAATTTTCACTGTTTGTTCACATTTATTGTGTAAATATTTTACATTTTGCCTTACTCTTATAGATAGTTTTCTTCCTATTGCAATGTTTTGATAATTTTCCTATACATTATTTGTTTTATTTTCTTAAAAAGAAAACCTCAAATTTAAAGGAAAAAAACTTTATTAATTCTCCAAGGCATTTTCGTTTTCATCATTAATGCGGCGTCTGATGAATAATGAGAAGAAAAGGTTGTTTTAGTTTTTTTAAAATTTTCTTTTTTTCTTTTTTTTTTTTATAAAAAAATTAATTCTCAATATTTTTATTTTATACATTTAGCTCTAAGAACTCTTATTTTTTTAATAATATTAGTTCATAATTTATGCATTTAAATTTTATAAGTATTTTTTATGAGTTCAGATATTTTATTGTTATGTTACTTTAAGCCTAAATTAATGGACTTTTATGGAATATTTTGAATTGCTGTTTAATATACAAAAAGTAAATTTAAAATTTTTTTGATTTAATTTATTAATTTTTTAAATTTTTTATAAATTTTTTTAAATATACTTTCGAGAAAATATTTTTTTTATTTGTCTCTTTAAAACAGTTTTTAAAATTTAAAAAAATTTAAAAATAAATATTTTTTAAAATTAATTTTGTTAAATACAATAACAAACGGAATCTTAATCTTAATAAAACTTGTCTTAGTCATATTTCACAATAGCAACAAATGTCTTCCCCTTTTATTCATTTCTTTCAATGTCATTTATCATTTTATAGTTAAAAAAATAAAAGAAAAAATCTATAAGTACGGACTACTTATGACTGAAAACAAGAGTTCGGGGTTTAAATGCATAAAATCAGAATTATGAAAAATCACGAAGTATAAGGATACAATTTTTTTGACTATTAAGTCTTAATTTTTGATTTTATTATATTGAACAGCTGAATAATTATTATTATTTTTTACAGAAAATCTTTATTGCATGGCAAAAATAGAATTAAATGTCACATTTTATTTATTTTCATATTAGATTTCATGTTTGAAATTTGAATTCATCGATTTCCATTTTTTTTCGTGATTTTATACTTAAAAACATATCAAAAGTTATTGGAAAACTCAATGTAGCAAAATCAAAATTTAAGAGACTAAGCACAAAAAGTTTTAGGAGCTCAGCATATAATTTGCCAAATTTTCTATTTTTTTTTCTGTTTTAAATTCAAAGACTCAATTCGATTCCCTTTTTTTCAAAAAAAAAAAAAAAGAAAGTGAAGTGCGCCCACACACGCTAGCTGTCTCCAGCCCTTTTCCCTCCCATTTTCTCCATTTTCCCCCTTCCCTTCACTTCTCTTTATATACCCCCTTCCTCCGCCTCTCCTTCCCTCATCTCCTCCACCACCACCGCCAACGCCACCAAAATGTCACACCCACATTTCTTCCTTTCACTTTTTGTCTTCTTGTTTCTTAGATCTGGCAATGTCTACGCTTCCACTGCTCCAAATCCACAAATGCAGAGCTTAAACACTAAGCCAGACTCTATCAACCCAAAGCTTCCACCAAGAACACTCTCCTCCTCCAAGAAATTTGAAGGCTCCTCCGACTTAGTCCGGCTCCGTTACCACATGGGTCCTGTCCTGTCCTCCTCCCCCATCAACATCTACCTAATCTGGTACGGCCATTGGCCCAACACCCACAAGCTCCTCATCAAAGATTTTATCCACTCAATTTCTCCTTCCACTAAAGCCCCCAAGCCCTCCGTCTCCGACTGGTGGAGTACTGTCTCTCTCTACACAGATCAAACCGGCGCCAATGTCTCTCGTTCTATCCTCATCGCTGGAGAATACGACGACAGAGCCTACTCCCACGGAAACCAACTCACGCGTCTTTCTATCCAGCAAGTCATTGCCAACGCCGTCAAATCTGCTCCTTTCCCGGTGGATCACAAGAACGGGATCTACCTGATCCTCACAGCTCAGGATGTGGCCGTTCAGGACTTTTGTCGAGCAGTTTGTGGGTTTCATTACTTCACATTCCCATCAATGGTAGGCTACACATTACCATATGCCTGGGTTGGGAATTCAGGGAAACAATGCCCTGAAGTCTGCGCCTACCCATTTGCAATCCCGGGATACATGGGAGGAGGAGGGCCAGGAGCGTTGAAGCCACCAAACGGAGATGTGGGTGTGGACGGAATGATCAGCGTGTTAGGCCATGAACTTGCAGAGCTATCTTCAAACCCATTAGTGAATGCTTGGTATGCAGGGGAAGATCCCACAGCGCCCACAGAGATCGGAGATTTATGCGAAGGATTGTACGGAACAGGGGGAGGCGGTGGATATATTGGGCAAGTAATGAGGGATAAGCAAGGAAGAACCTTCAACATGAATGGGAAGAGAGGAAGAAGATTTTTGGTGCAGTGGATTTGGAGCCCTGAATTGAAGGCGTGCGCCGGCCCTAATGCACTAGATTAGTTAGACAATTACAATTCCATTTTTCAAACATCTCTCACAATATTAATTTGTGGTTTTCAAGATCAGGATAGGATGAGATCTCTCTCATTTCTTTATTATTATTAATTTTTTTATAAGATTTTTTTTAGTTTAATTATAGTTCAAATGTATATTAAAAAGGATAATGGTACTTGTGTTAGATTTTATACGAGTGTTTTTATTAATTCTTTTTATTTGTATCTTTTTGAACTAGTATTGAATTTCAAAAAGTGATCTCTTTGTGTATAAATCTCAATGGTTCAATCAGAAAATTTAGTCATAATTAAAATTGAGTACCAAAGGTTACATCTTGACCACATTCATGGTGTGGTAACTTTGATGAAATCAATTTAATTATATATGTTTGAATTATCTTTTTCAATGGGATAATAACAATTAATACATAAACAAAATAAGTAAAAAAAAAATTTTGTGCCGTGCAATTATTGGATGGAATGGATATAGCATTAGCATTATTTATTTATATGTACTTGATCATAAAAAATCATATAGTTGCAAATATTTTAATAATTCAAATTCTCAACAACCCATCAATGATTTGCTAAAATACTGCCTCATGAACTTCCCCTTTTTGTTTTTAAAAAAAAGAGAAATAATATAATAAAAATATATTCACAGTATATAAATAAATCCAAATTCAACATATAAAGTTAGTTAAACAATTTTTTGTTTAATTGGGATCCAGTCTTCATAATAATCACATAAGCCAAAGTCAATTGGGAAACGCTTCTTCATTTGATTCTTCTCAGTGTCGGGTAGAGTATTGTGACTTTGTGAGGCCCCATCAATGACCACATTATTATTATTATTTTTCTTAATAGCATTAAGTGATTCACAGCTAACAATGGGACCCATATATGTACACCTAAAAAGCTTAATTATTATGACTTATGAGGGTATATGATCTTTCAAGCCCACGCCACATTGCTAGTGGTGGTCCCATCTTTCCATTGGTTGGGTAGAATTGAATGTTTTTTTTGGGAACATTGATACACTCCAAAAGCCTAAAATTTTTAAGAAAAATCATTTAAATATTAAAATTAAGAAAAAAACTAATTAGATATCTAGAATAAATTTTTTTTATATCCGCTGATTGATTGAATTATGGTTCCTCTTGTTAAAATCGAATCAATCAACATTGGCAAAAAATTAGAATACCTTTTAAATTTGATGGGATAAAAGTAAAAAATAAAGGATATATATGTTTTTTATATACTAAATTGTTTCAATAATTAAAAATGAATTATTATTATTCTTGATTGATTTAGTTGACTTTTTCCTAAAACAAAATTTACTTGCTTTTTTAACTTATTTAAAAGGGGAAACTATAATATTTTTAAAACACGGAGTGAAAATTGGGCCATGATTCAATTGATGTGACTGAATTCAATAATTTTCTTTAACATTGATAATTATTTATAAAAAAATATGGTATGACCATAAAAAAAAATGTACGAATATATTTATAAAACTCATTCTCATCAAATATCAACACAAAAACTTATTTCAAATAATAATATTTTATATATAATTTAAATTTCAACAATAATTAATTTTATATAATAAATTTCAAAACTAATAATAAATATATAAAATGTCTATACAATAGAATCAATATCATAATAGTAATTTCACAGTAAAATTGTTTTATTTCATTTTAAATTAATTATATCAAAAAAAGTGTTAATTATTAATAAATGATAGTTTGGATAATAAATTTTTTAAATTCCTTTTGTTATATAAATGGGTTTTTTTTTTGTTCATATTTTCAATCATTGATGTTTGATTATGAACTCTACATGTTAAAGTTTAAGGTTTCAAATTATGAAAAAATCCATTATATATATCTAGCCATGCTTTTTATCACTTTGCCATGATTTCTGGTTTTCCCAGTTACTCAAACCTGTTATCTTCGAGTTTTTTTTTCACTATAATGGACCGGACCAATTACTGGTTTGCGGTCTAACCTGTCCGAACAGTTGGTCCTATTCAGTTTTGAAAACAATGATCAAATATAAAGGATCGTATCAATAAGGTAATTAATTAATATTAATTGAATAATTTAAGTTAAGTTTTTGAACTGATTTTGTCTTGGAACCAGATGGTCCATATCAAACCAAAGGTCGAATCTCAAATATTTCAAATCCATCAAGTTTCAAAAACAATACTTTTTAGCCTATTAATAGAGATTGATGGCACATCAAATACAATCACGCTGATATGAAATTTCAATAAATAAGCGACGAACACATATCTCACATGTAAGAAATGTAGCGCGGTTATTTCAAGTGATTGAATTTGGTTAGGGTACAATTTTTAAAATATGGTTCGGTTTAAATTTTGGTTCGATTTAAATTTTGGCACTCTATATGCCGGGGACTTTTATATGAAAAGCTGATAAAACGTTTATTCTGTAAGGATTTTGAAGCTGGGGATCTTTTTTTTTTTCATGCACTTTTTATGTAAGGTTTAAATTAAAAAAATGAGTAATAGGTTAGGGTTTTTGCATACTTGGGCACAACCATCATGTTCAGAAATAATGAATGTAAATAAATAAATAAAAAGTACTTTTTCATGGTTTCATATGCAATTTTTAATTTTTGGTTTAGAAAATATTTTATTTATTTCTATATGTCATATGGAATTTGTCCATTTTTAGTATTGTATTATAATTAATGAACTTATTAATAATCTAAATAATAGACTATTATACCTTTTAAAATTAGTAGAGTTTGAAAATTGTAACATAATTGTGTTAGTGAGAATTCTCCCATGGGAACACAACCACAAAAAGGTTCTAATCCGCTGGGGCCCCTGCCAACTCCAAACATGCTTCCAAAGGGATGAATTTTTCCCGTCAACCACTGAAAGAAAATAAGAGTAAGTGGAGGATATCGAAAAATCTTCATCTGGTCATATATTCCACACCAAACAATCATGGTTCGCATCATTATCAGGAATACAACATAATTCCAGCAAATCCAAAATTTGAGTGGGAAGAAAATCTTTAATGAGCCCTTTATTCCAAGCATTATTAATCACCGCATCCTTTACCACCCAGTAGCTAAAGATTTGGGGGATAGCCCGAGTGGCATAGTTTATGAGAGCAGAGTCACCAACCCACTTATCAAACCAAAACAATGACTGATTCACCATCTCCTATTACCCCACTCGAGTGGGCTTGAACAAATTGTCAACTATTCATCATGGCATGCCGAAGATGAGAATCATGGGCTTTTAAAGGAGGAGGAAAGCAACTTAAATTGTTCTTACAGTACTTCCCTTTAAGAACTTTCACCCACAGTGCTTTAGGATCTTTAACAAACCTTCACATTAATTTCACGACAAAGGGTGGGTTCAAAAAATTCAGATTCTTAACACCCATACCTCATTCTTCTTTCGGCTAACAAATTTTCTCTCATTTAACAAGATGAATAGTCATGTCAGGGCCATTAGATACCTAAATAAAATTCTTATACAAAAAGTGAATTTTATTAACAACTGATTTGTGGATCAAAGTTGTTTGCATGACATGCTGGAATCACCATTAAAACTGAATTAACTAAAGTGATCCGCCCAGCTAAGGAGAGAGTTTTTTTCCTTCCAAAGATTAAGCCCTTTTTGCACATCTCTTCAAGATAATTAAAATAATTTATACTAGCTCTTCCATGAATGACAGAGACCCTGATATATTTATCCAATTCTTCAATATGCTTAAAACCCGAAACTGAAGCAATGCTAGCAATGATATGACAACTAACGTTTTTGGAGGTACAAAAAAAGTCTTTGTTTTTGTTAATTCTCTGACCGGAACAAACGTAAAAGTCCTCCAAAACCACCTGCACAAATGCAATTTGCTCAAAGAAAGCCTCTACAAAAATAATTAGATCATCCAAAAACAAAAAGGTGAGTTAAAGGGAAACCCTCCTTGCTCAAGCGAATAAACTTCCAAATACAATCACTAATAGCTTTATTAATACTTTGAATCAGTCGTTCCATACAAAGAACAAAAATGTACAGGGACAAAGGGTATCCTTGCCTTGCTCCTTTAGAGGGCTTGCAGCAGTTAGTGTAGTGCTTGCAAGTTAGAGTCTTGAAATAATATGTAACAAGAGTATATTAAGTATAAATTGGTGGTATATACGTGGTTATGAGTATTGAGAACATGAAAATTATTAAAAGGATTTAAAAGGTGAAATTTCCTAGTGTTCATACCCATAAATATAGTATCATGACCGTGAATATTGTGAAATTGAAATTCTAAAGCTAAAGAGCTTCGCGGCCGTGACACACATATTCACACTTGTGAAAACCTACAATTTAAATTGGGCAGTTTCATATTTTTGACAAAAACGCATGATTCTTCCATCCAAAACTTAAGCCACCAGATTCTCTAAACCCATAATTGATTCCCTCTCAATTCCCTTCAATCTTGATTAATAAAATACAAAATTTCCACCATATATGAGGTTAAATCTATTAAAATCAAGTGTTTCACCATATCATTAAGGGCAAAATTAAAGAGGAAGAAGAATTTGATTTTGAATCCTAAAACCAATTTGAATCATTAAAGCAGAGGTAAGGAATTATGTTTCCTTTCTTTTATATTGGCTTAATTTGGATTTAGATGGGGATTAGAGTTTAGACAACTATTTTGATAGATTAACTTAAGGCTTGGTTAGTGATGGGATATAAATGGCTCATATACTGAATATATGCTAATTTGGATTATGTTATGGTGTTAGGAGACAAAAAAGAAGATGGAAATACCCACCAAAGAGCTTAAGCACGTAAGAGAGTTTGGGAATTAAGGCTCAAGTAAGGTTTGCACATACGTATTTTAATTTGAAATATTGTATGCTTGTGCTCAAGTAATGATCAAATTAGTTACGCTCGTGAAAGATCATACCAATCGTGAATGATCAAACGCCCGTGAAAGATAGTCACACCCGTGAGATTACATGTCAAATTTTTCTAGAGAGCTTCACGGCCAGAGTCATTACTTGAACCACGGCTTGGAAGAATATTCATGCCCGTCAAAGTACAAAGTCACGCTCGTGATCAAACACTTCAAATTCTTCCAGAGAGCTTCACGGCCAGAGTCACCACTTGGACCACTACTTGGAAGAACATTCATGACTGTGACACACATATTCATGCTCGTGAATGAGGACAGAGAAACATGTCAGGTGCGAAGTTAAATGTTGGTTCAACGACTATTTTCGTATTAAATGCACCCAAACGACTATAATTCGTAGAGAAACTATAAATCCAAGTCATTTATGAATCCTAAAAACAAGAACAACAATTACTTTGAATCTTTAATCTTGTTGTAGCCTTGTCCATTAATCATTTTCAGCAAAACCTTTATTCTTTGTAAAAACTTAATTGCTCATAATTTTTTAGCATTGTAGGTTGGTGAGTGTTTTCATTGTAAACAATTACTCAAGTGAGTTTGGGTATATTGGGATAAGATTGAAATACTTGTAAGAGTTTATTGTGTGAGCCATAAAATACAAAGAATTGGTTTATTGTGTGAGCCATAAAATACAAAGAATTGGTTTATTGTGTGAGCCATTAAAACACAAGAAAATTTCTAGGTTAGGTGTTAGCCATTGAGAGAAACACCATAGTTTGGAGTGAGCTTGTAAAACTCCATTGTAACACTTAGTGTGTTAGTAAAACATCTAATTGAGATTGGGGAGAGGAGTAGGGTTTATTAATACCCGAACCTTTATAAATCTTGTATGTGATATCTCACATTCCCTACTCTATTTAATTTTATTTCGTACTTAAAATTAAGAATTTTTTTTTATTTCATAACCAATTCAACCCCTTTCTTAGTTCATTATCCAGACAACCATTGGTATCAGAGCTTGTCTAGCAACAAAGCCTAAAAAACACTAGCAAAGATCAAGAAATGGCCAGTGAAGGATTCCAAAGTCTTAAGTCTTACTTTGATGGAGCAAACTATGCTCATTCGAAGTTCCAGATGGTGAGGGAATTGAAGTTTGGGATAGTGTTCGGAAAGAATGGACACCACTAATCAGGAGAGGAGTTGATGGTGAAGAAGACGTTCTTTCAAAAGATGATTGGATAAAGCCTCAAAATAGAGCAAACTTTAAAAATAAAAAGGCAATGACAATCCTCGCAATCTCTCTATCTATTGAAGAATGTGGCAGAATCCAACATTGTCCTACCACATTAGTATGTGGAAGACATTGGAGAATTATCATAAAAGAACCAAGCAAGAAATGAAACAAAGAAGAAAAAGAAGAAGGTGAGAAAGGAAATGAATATGGTGGCTGCCTAATAAGTTAAAAGGCACCACCATTTCATTTGTTTCACCCATCCACTTTCCTTTTTTTTTCTGACTTTTTATTTTTATGTTTATTTTTTTATTTTATTTTATTTATTTTATTTTTTTCTAATTATTCTTATTATTATTACACAATTCAACACAATATGCAATTTAATCTTAATCTAGTCATTTTGTATACTTTAATTTTGTCACCTTATTTCATTTATTTTTAATACTTTTTATCCTCATTTAGATTATAAATACACATATACGACTCAATACAATTGCAATGTACTAGGACACGTAGCTAGTGCGTGTCATAGATTTGTTCCTACGAAAATACGTATGAAATGCATGTGTTCAATTGATGCATATGTTCAAATGAAATCCATGTGGGGAAGGTTGAGGATGTTACAGCTAGCTTGATTATTTGTTTCATTTGCATAGGTTTATTCTTTTACTTTACAATATTGATTAACTAATCACAACGCCTTAAGTCCATATGCATTTGCACTTGTACTTAAACATTCATCAATCATTGCATCTTATCACATATAACATACATATACCGCATATATGCCTCATATGTCATGCATATACCTTGCATATACTATACATATATCATGTATATATATCACATATGTTAAACATATACCTCAAATATATCACAAGTATACCACTTATGTGCACCACAAATGTCACAAATTATCCATCATCATATTATCAGGGGCAAATCATGACAATCATATGAATCACATAGCAAGCAACATTCATATGCACTAAAGAATTCAATCGATAATTAGACTCACCTTTCACCTTTGATTCCGATCCCTAACTTATTGTTTATCTGCTCCTTGTGGGTCTCCAATATGTCGTGAGCCTAATATAAAAATATAATCAATTAACTCATAATTAGGGAGACTTAATGTGGCTTAAATAAATTAATATGCATTGTTCATATTAATAGTTAAGATTTTTCCTATGAGGCAATGTGACGTTATGGGACTGTTTAGCCTATAAATTGCTTTATACTTCACTAATTAATCTGATTCTTGTTCCTAATTTAAATAACATATAATTATGTAACATATTAAAATTTCAGACCAATTGGATCATTGTACAATTTTTTGTTGAAATTTCTAAGTGTGTTCTGTTTTATGCACTGTTTTCTGCCCTTAGGCAGTTTTAGGGTACCAACTTTGATTCATCATAACTTATAATATATAAGTAATATTTCAATGAAACTTTACAAACACTTATATGGGTTCAAATGGAATATTTTTCACGTTTATAACTATTATCAATTATGTCTCTAAGGTCTTCAAATTATAAGAAACATTTCTCTGGCTTAGAGCAGAGTTGGCTTCTGGACAAGTATGACTTACAAAGGCCATAACGTAGTATATCCATAACATATTAAGCTGAAATTAGTATCTAAATTTAGATAATACATATACCTATAACTTCCATGTTTTGATAAATTACATAATCGATCTCTAAGGAGATCATATTGGCCAAACAAATTTCTAGATCTGCCCAGGGCACTAATCAAGTAGTTCAAACCATGGAATAGTCATGGTTCTATTCGTCATAACTCAAAATTTACAAAAAAATATGAACTTGAAATTTGGTATACAGATACATAACACACACACACACACATATATATATATATATATATATATATATATATATATATATATATATATATATATATGTGTGTGTGTGTGTGTGTGTGTGTGTGTGTGTGTGTGTTTGAAGTATCTCAAAATATAAACATTGTATATATATATATATATATATATATATATATATACAATGTTTATATTTTGAGATACTTCAAATAATAGCTTTAACATATTCAAAATCAAAGAATACAGTAGCTAACTTAGCTAGGGTTCACACCCTGACCAGTTTCAGTAGAGAGAGGATATCTCTTCCTATACAAAAATCTTGCAAACATGTTTACATATCCATAAATATAAAACATAAAGGAACAACCTTTGTGTTTTAATCTTTTCCAGAATCAATTTTTATTGATATCAAAATCGGGGTGCAATTCAGTGCCTATTAATGCACCTTAGCAACTTAAATCAACCTTATAGCAATAAGAATTAATTACTTACCAAGAACGAACTTGCATGGGGTCAATTTGCTGTAAAAATTAAGTGAAACAAGGAAGAATTGAAGGTTGTAATGGAGGAAGATGAAGAAGAAAATAGGGCTGAAGTGAGGAGGCAAAAATGGGAGGAAGAAGATAAAATCAACTTTTCTTTTTTGCTTTTGTCTTTTTATCTTTTTCTCTTCTTCTATTCTCTTCTTCTCTTTTCTTTTCTCTTTTCTCTTTTCTTTTATCTTCTCTTTTCTCTTCCCTTTTCTTTTATTTTCCTTTTGTTTCATTTTCATTTTATTTTATTATTATTATTATTATTATTATTATTATTATTATTATTATTATTATTATTATTATTATTATTATTATTATTTACATATATATATATATATATATATATATATATATATATATATATATAATTCCACTAGTCCACACAATAATACAACTTAATCATTTGGCCCAATTTAACTAAATTAACATTGTAAATATTTACTAATCTTAATCTAGTCATTTTGCTACTTTAATTTAGTCACCTTATTCAATTTATTTCTAATACTTTGTTATCCTCATTTAGGTTATAAATACACACGTGCGACTCAATACAATTGCCAAATACTAGGACACATAGCTAGTGCATGTCATAAACTTGTTCATACGAAAATACATATGAAATGCACTTGTTCAATTGAATTATATGCAAGGTGCATATGGATATGCATCTGGGGAAAGTCGAAGATGTTACATAATATCATTCAACTAAGTATTTAGTTATAGAATGGGCTCAATTTTCTTTCACTTGTCAGCAGCTAACCTTTATATACAGATAGAAAGTGAATATTAAAGCAAATATTGTTACAACTTCATTATCATAGAAAGAAAAATTGGGTTTAAAAATTTATTCACTTAGATTTATCACATTCATGACCATACTATCTTAGAGATGACTCTAGTATAGCTAAAGCAGTGTTCATTAGTTGATTTTCTCAAATTGATACCATTTGACAATCAAGCACTGGCAAAGATAAATAGCAAACAAACAAAAAGTACTCGTTTCATTTTTGTGATCCAATGGGTATTAAATCGATCAATAAACAACCAATACATTAATCCAATTCGTGACTCACATCAATTGATATTGGAAACAAAAGTAGTACAAATTAAAAACATGCATTAAACTCATTATTGAGAACTTTGAAAAAAAAATAAAAAATTGAAATCGATCATCTTAGTCAAAGTGAAGAGAAAGTAACATTACCATTTAGATTAGAGCTTGAGATGAGAGTGAAGAAAAATTTGTAATATGAGATGGAGAGGTAATAGAAAGAATTTAGGGTTTATGAAGTAAAAGATTTAAAAATTGGAGGTTGATGCCCAACAAGTAAACATTGATGGTTGCTGGTGAATAGAGGTTGCTGGGATGTTGGAGAAGAAAGGTCAGTACCCAGCCTAGGTTGCAGGTAATGACAAGCTGATGCCTAGTCTCTAATACTCGCGACAACAAGCTAATGCCCATCCCCTCTACAGAGAGATGGAGAAATGGATATAGGCTATAGAGCAAGTCTTATAGGAACACCAGAGTTTTATGTAGTGGAGAGGAAAAGAGTTGTTGCGTGGAAGAATAAGGTAGTTGGGTTAACAATTGGAATTTAAGCTTATATACTAAGTTTTTTTAATTTTAAATTAGTATTTTAAGCAATTTATATTTTATTTGCCAAATAGAATAAAAATTATTAGCAACTTTGATTATGTTGTTTGATGAATTAATTACAACTATTTATGTAACTATTATTTTATTAGTTCTATAATAATATAATAAAAGAAAAGAATATCAGTTGTTGCTAAGAAATCAAAAAGATAATTAACAAAAAAAAGTTAATAATATAGTTGAATTAATTAAATTAATAGAATAATAATAATTAATGTAATTAACAAAAAGGTTTTAGTGGTTAATAAAATATTAAAAATAAATTGTATATAATTGAATTAGATACATGTAGAGTAAATGACTTCATATAGTCAATATATATTGATATAAAAATCAACTTCATATAGTCAATATATAAATTATATATGTTATACAATATATTGATTAAATATAATTTTGTATTCTCTAATTATGTGTTGAATAAAAATAAAAATAAAACTTTAATTATTATATATTAAAATTTTAATTTTAAGAGTAATAATAAGATTAAAATTTATTATAAATTTTTTTTGATATTTTATTATTTTTTATTTATTAGTTCACCCCTAAAACTATTTTTTAGTACATGAAGAAACCAAATATAAGCTAGTAATATATATTAACTCTGATTATATTTTTTGATTGATTCACTATAACTATTTATGTTTTTTTATTAATCATCTAATAATATAATCAAAGAAAAGAATATTAGTGCATAGTTGTAAGATATCATACTATAAATTGGGTGTAGTTAAATGAATTAAACTAATAAAAAATAATTAATGTGGCTAAAAAATAGATTTCAATGGTTAATATGATATTAAAAAATAAATTGTATTAGTTGAATCAGACACATATAGAATAAGTGACTTTATATTTTTTGGTAAAATTATAATTAATATTTAGAAAATATAACTTTTACTCAACAATAGTGTATTTGTGATGTAAAAATTTTTTAGAGTAATTATGGACTATGGATAATTTAGTTTAAAAAATTCAATATTGTTTTGATAATGATTTTCTCCTAAAACGAAATTAAATTGAAAAAACACTCAAATACTATAAAATATTTTATATAATTTTTCTTATAAATTAATTAATTTATTAACTATAATATATATATATATATATATATATATATATATATATAAAATGAGAATAATTCTCGTTCAAATTATATCATGAACCAATATGTAAATATAAATATAAAACTCAAAACAATTAAGTGAGCAAATGAATAACAAGTAAATATGGATTGAATAAATTATAATAAATTTAATATATTATATTTATTTTGATAAAAAAAAATCATATTAATATATTTATTATATATTTATAATACATTTATCATGAATTTGGATTTATTACATAATATAATTAGAAAATTATAAATGAAAAAATATATATAATTATTGGTAAAGGAATGAGAGCAAAAAAATAAAAACTAGCAATATTTTATAATTATCTTTTATTTACTTAATAATACAAATAGTTAATTATCTTGATGGTTAACTTATTTCAAACTTATTCATGAGTTTAATTCTCTAACCATTACAATAAAATTTTTAACATATAAAATTATTTATAAAATATTACAAAATTTTAATTATTTAAATTTATTGTTATTAAATATTATAAATGTCATATTAATTTTATTAATTAGTTAATTAATTTAAATTTTTAATTTTATGGATTAAAATGTATATAATTATAAGTTTAAGGTATATTATATTTTATATCATAAAAGTGTAAAAATTATAAAACAATATTATATAAATTATTCCATTATTGATTTTAAATATTTAAATAACAGTTCTTTCAATATAATTCATTTCCAAAACAGTTCAGTACAATTCAGTATTATTTTTGGTTCAAATATCACTATAATATTTTCTTAGTTGTTCTAGTTTTTGTTAGTATTTTTTATGTTTAATTATATATTTTTATCATATTTAGGTACTTAATTGTGTTAAATAGGGTTGTACATGGAACTTGGATCTTCTCGCACTAAACCGAAGAATCGAAAGAAAATATCGAGAACCAAACGGTACCATTGATTTTTTTACTAGAACTGGAATTGAATAAGTAACAATATTGAATTTGAATTTTTGTATGAAGATTCATATATGAACTTTTATGGTATTACAGTATTGATAATGGTTGTTTGGATTTAGTTTAAATAATATCAAATGGTAATTTGCATGTTTGAAGTTTTGAAATGATAAATTATGTTGGAAAGTGTTGATAAGAGAGACTGACATTGGTTTGTTATAGAGTCTTGTGTGTGGTGTGCTAGAAATGGGATGATTTCGTGTTGAAACTACAAAGAAACTTAAATTCATTGTTGTAAATGAAGATTCACGCCCGTAAATGACCACAAAAAGATGATTCACAGCTGAGTCATCAACATACAATTTGTGAAAGAAAGCTTCACAACCGTGAATCCCCTGTAACCAAAAATTTGTATTTTTATTTCTATGATAAAATTACATGATTTTGGTATGCACACAATTCTTTCATGATGTAATGACATAGTATACTGTGACACTCTTATAATAATTATTTTATATGTACATTACATGAATTAATACGATTATAGCCGATATATGCAAAACAAAATTTCTTAACTTAATTTAATTTAATGACAATACTATTATTAGTACTTAATTAATCATTTTCATTTTTCCAAAAATTTCAGCAGCATAACGGCTATAAACTAACTATCACAACTGCAATGCAAACAAGTTTTAGCTCATTTTCTTAGGAATAACAATACACATATAATACAACATATTTTTTATTCAACCACAAATCGATATTCTATTTTTTACGTATAAAATTTTACTCCTACCACTTCATATCTATACATATATATACATGTCATTCTTAATACCAACCTACTACTATTTGTTCTTCTATCAGCTCCCAAATTGCATATTCATGTTTCTGCTTTTTCCGCTACTATCTGCACACAGTCAAATAACTACGTACTGAGCATTAATATACCAGTGATAATTGCTAATCTAAAAATGTTTATTAGCTTTCTTTTTTTCTTTTTTTTTTTCATGCATTCATGCATGCAATTACATTTTTAATATACTATCCAAATTTTTTCCTTAATATATTTTTTATTCTTTTTATCAATGTTTTATTATTCTTTACCCTTAATTCACTAATTAATATTTCCATTAAATTTACCAATTTTTCTCAATTAAGTTTTTTTTTAAACTTCAAATTCCTTTCAATTTAATCATAAGCTTTCATTTTCTTTTAATTTAGTCCATTTTCACCTTACCACTTTAATTAACTCTTATTTTCTTTCTTTTTTTTTTTCAATCTTTCATTTAATTAGTTACAAATTTCACTTTAATTTTTAAATTTTTATTTATTTATTTATAATTATACCACTACTTTATATTTATTTACACTTTCACCACTAATAAATTTTATTTTTCATTTATTTACTTTTTTAACTACATAATTTAACATTTTATTTCATTTTCTTCCACTTATTTTTTATTTTTCAATTTTACTATTTTTGTTCACATTTGTCACTTTTATCATTATTATTATTACACCATTTTTATCATCTTTATTACTTTTATCATATATGTTTCATATTTATCACTTATATAATTTTTCTCACATTTTTTTCATAAATCATTTCTATTATATTTATCATTTTTATCATTTCTCTCGTATTTTTCAATTTTATTATAACTCCCACATTTTTTACTTATTTCATTTTCATCATATTTTTCACTTAAATAATTTTTTATCACATTATTCATTTTTTTTACTATTTTTATTCACATTTGCCCCTAATTTCAATCCAATAAAAAAATTTGCGAACCAGATACATGGGATGTGGACCTAAAAGTCAACCACACTAAAGAGTAATCCCGAAAGACCATCCGAGCACTGCACTATACACTGAATCACTGTATTAATATCACTAAAGTAAATCATCATTGGTCTACATAAGCGAGTTGTCATGACCCGCACTGCGGGAATGATGTTCCTATAGCTAGCCAATTATATTCTTAGCTAGATTTAACCATCAGAAAAATAACTAATGACATAATTTTATTCATTTAATTCAAATTTCATTAAATTCATAAATTACATTATTTTTATATTATTAATCACTTAACATTTTATTCATATATACAATTTTATCACTACCATAATTTTTCACACTTTCTATTCTAATATATCAATATTTCATTATTTATATTTAATTAAGTTATTAAGAATCACTAAACACACTTTATTCATTATTTTTCATATCATGCATAATAAAATCAATAATTAGAAAAATATTCAATATGTCATTTAAAAATTATCAATAAATTTATACACACTCAATATCATATTCTCTTGCATTTCATAAATAAATTTTTATTTAATTAGCAAGAAACATATTAATTTCCCCTTCTTCATTTTTCGGCCTATATTTAATTTTCTTCATAAAAGTTTTCTTTCACCTTCTAATTATTCATTTCACTAATTTATACATTCATTATTCAATATATATCATAATATTATAATAAAATGTAATTATACCTTAATTTATATTTTTCACATAATAAGGTCATATTTTCCAATTTCTACTAATTAATTTTTTTAATTGAAATTAACCATTCTAATTCACTTTTTATAATTCCTTAATTATGTTTTAAGCATCAATTATCAATTTCATGCAAAACACACAAAATACCTAATTTCCATAACCCTAAATCATGCTTACTCAATGGAAATTAGATTTTGAAGTCACTAACCTTATTTTCTTGCTTTGGCCTTCCTAACCTTCTTTTTCCTTAGTCTTTTCCTTGGATGCACCTTCACTTTCCTTTGAACCTACCATGGCCGAAAATTACACTCTACTAATCCACAAATATATTGCTTCCTTAACTTAAATAAACTTCATATTTATCATCTATATACCTTAAACTACCTATTTGAACCATTAAATAAATTTAAAACTCTCAAATTCTCTTACTTCAATTTTGTGTCCCTACTTGTATCGTTTGATTTTCTTTCACTTCTAGCCCTTCAAATGAAGATTAGAGATTTCAACTAGTTAATAGAGAGGCTGAAATAATATTAGGGTGCTTGATTTTGGTGTAAAAATTAGGAGAAATGAGAGAAATTTGGTGGAGAAAATAGAGGAAACCCATTTAGCCAAGGGGAAAGCATGAGAGGAAGAAGAAGATGTTGAATTCTTTAGAGAATTCTGATATTTTGAGCTTATATAGGTGGCTGGAATGGGCTGGACTTTGGCCAAGACAAGTGATCCAACCTCATTATGCCCATTTGTAAAATTAAGGCCCAATTAAGCACTATAAATTATTTTTCTTACTTTTCACGTTCAATTTCATCCAAACTTGACTCCATAATTCATAAAATATATTTATATGTCTATAAATTTTTTTTTAACTCAATCGGAGTTCATTTTCTATCTTGCCCACTCAAACTAGACTAATAATTCAATTTTTGGCGTTATCGTAAAATTTATTTTTACTGTCAAATAATCTTAAATATTATTTAGAGTCTATTCATGCCTTAAAATAATTTTTTAGATATCGTTTGCTATTTTTTATTGACCAATCAAAGTACGGTCAACCAACTATTTAATTAAATCAAGTGCCGTGTTTTCTTAGTTTTGACTTTTTATGACTTATTTAACCTAATTTTTACTCCAAATTTTACCTTCGGACTAGTCATAACCTATATTTTTGATAATCAAATAAAATATTTTTCACTAAGGGGTGTATTTTTAACCCCCAGGTATGTTGATTAATTTCAAAAACTATAGTTTATGACTACTCTGGTATTTAGGCCATTACAATTTTTCCCTACTAATAAAAATTTCTTCTTCAAAATTTTACCTTACTGAACAATCATGAATATTGTTGCCTCATTGCAGCTTTTGGCTCCCACATGGTTTCTTCTACATTGTGGAGACTCCATAACACCTTCACTAGTAGGATTTGTTTGTTCCTTAGTTGTCTAATCTATCTGGCTAGAATTTTTAGTGGTTCCTCTTTATAAGTCAGAGCAACTTGTATTTGAATTTCTTCTGGCTTGATCACGTGGCTAGGGTCTGACCTATACCTCCGTAGCATTGACACATGGAATATATCATGAATCTTTTCCAACTCTTGAGGCAACTTCAATCGATAGGCTACGAGTCTCATTCACTATATAATCTCATAAAGGCCTAAAAATCTTATACTCAGTTTGCCCTTTTTGCCAAACCTCCTAACCTTCTTCCTGGGTGATACCTTCAGGAACACTTGATCTCCGACCTGGAACTCTATATATTTCCTTCTTAAATCCGCATATGATTTATGTCGGTCCATGACTTCTTTTAATCTATCCTTGATCACCCATACCTTCTCTCTAGTTTCTCAAACCAAATTTGTCCCCATTAGCTTCTTCTCACTCAATTTTGTCCAACATAAAGGAGTCTTACATTTCCTCCCATAAAGTGCTTCATATGCTGCCATTTTTATGTTAGACTGATAGTTGTTGTTGTAAGCAAACTCAGCTAATGGCAAATATCTTTCCAACTGCTTTCAAACTCAACGACACAACTTCACAACATATCCTCAAGTATTTGAGTCACATGCTGCCCATCAGTCTTGGGATGAAAAGCTGTACTAAAATGAAGTTTTGTCCCTAATGCTTCCTACAACTTCTTCCAGAACTGGAAAGTAAATCTTGGATCCCTATCTAAAATAATGGAGAATGGTACTCCATAGAGTCTCACTATCTCATTGTTGTAGATTTCTGCTAACCTGGTCAGTGGATAGTCCATCTGTATTGGTATGAAATGGGCTGATTTTGTGAGTATATCAATGACTATCCAAATATAACATCATGCTTCCTTCCAGTCAAAGACAGTCCCGTCACAAAATCTATGGTCATTCGATTCTATTTCCACTCTAGTATCGCTATCGGCTGAAGTAAACTCGATGGAACTTGGTGTTCAGGTTTCACCTGCTAACATATCAAGCATTTACTCATGAATTCTGTTACATCACGTTTCATTCTTGACCACCAATATTGTACTTTCAAATCCTGATACATCTTATTACCACAATGATGCATCGCATAGCTGCTATGATGAGCTTCTATAAGAATGTTCTTTCTCAATTCATCTTGATCAGTTATACATAATCTCCGGTTGAAATAAAGGTTGTCATCTTCACCCAAAAAGTAATCACCCTCATTGCCTTTTTTAACTCTATTCATTATGGCAATCAAGCGATCATCTAGCTTTTGTGTCGTTTTCACTTGCTGAAAAAAGTCTGGTTTTACTTGTATTTCTGCTATTATTGCTCCATCTTGTACCATATCCAATCAAACATTCATCACCCTAAGGGCTGCCATAAACTTTCTACTAAGTGCATCAGCTACTACATTCACATTTTCTGGATAATAGTCGATTAAGTAGTCATAGTCTTTTATCAATTCAAGCCAATGCCTCTATTTCAAATTAAATTCCTTCTATATAAGCAAATATTTCAAACTTTTATGATATGTGTTAACATAGTATTTCTCACCATAGAGGTAATGTCTCCAAATCTTCAAAGTGAGTACAATTGCTGCAAGTTCAAGATCATGGGTAGGATAGTTCTTTTCATGAGTCTTAAGTTGTCAGAAAGCATATGCGAGAATCACTTTACCTTCCTACATCAATACACAACCTAACCCATTCTTGGAGGCATAACTGTAAATCACAAAATTCTTGCTAGATTCCGATTGAGTTAACACTGAGGCTTCTGTTAACATATTTTTAAGCTTTTCAAAGCTTTTTTGATATTTATTCATCCACTCAAACTTAATGTGCTTTTGTAATAGTAGAGTGAGTAGCACTGCTATGGTGGAAAAACCTTTTACAAATCTCCTATAATACCTAGCCAAACCTAAGAAACTTCTAACTTCTATAACAGTCTTAGGTATTATCCATTGTAAAATTGCTTCAATCTTCTTTGGATCCATCTTTATCCCTTCAGCTGAAACTACGTGACCCAAAAAGGATACTTTGTTCAACCACAAGTCACACTTGCTGAACTTGGCATACAACTGATTCTCTCTCAATATCTGCAAGACAATTCGTAGGTGCTTGTCATGTTCTTCTAGCATCTTTGAATACACTAGAATGTCATCGATAAATACCACTACGAACTGGTTGAGATAAGGATGAAAGATCTTATTCATTAGATCCATGAAAGCTACTGGGGCAATTGTAAGGCCAAATGGCATAACTAAAAATTCATAGTGGCCATATCTTATGTGAAAAGTAGTCTTAGGCTCATATGCTTCTTTCACTTTCAATTGATGGTAGCTCAATCATAGGTCTATCTTTGAAAACACACATGCTCCCTTCAATTGATCAAATAAGTCTTCCATATGTGGAAGGGGATACTTGTTCTTGATTGCCACCATATTCAGTTGTCTATAGTCAATGTATAATTTGAGAGACCCATCCTTCTTCTTTACAAAGAGTATCGATGCTCCCCATGATGAAATATTGGGTTTGATAAAACCTTTATCAAGCAATTCCTACAGCTAAATCTTCAATTCCTTTAGTTTTGTAAGCGTCATCCTATAGGGTGCAATCGAAATAAGTGTCATGCCTGGAGTTACATCAATAGTGAATTCAACTTTCCTGTTAGCTCGAAAACCTGGTAGTTCCTTAGGAAAGACATCTGGAAAATCTCTCACTGTAGGCACATCTGAAACCTTAAGATCTTCCTTTTTAGCTTCCACTACATAACACAAGTAAGCAATGCACCCCTTCCTTATGAGTCTCTTGGCAACTGTAGCTGAAATTACATATGACAGAAAAGTCTATTCTTTCACCCACAATAGTGATTTCACGATCATCGAAGAGTTTAAGTGTCACTCTCTACGTTTACAATTTACTATCTGTTAGTGGATGGATAGCCAATCATCCCCAATATCACATCAAACTCGCAGAATGAGAGTTCAATTAGGTTAGCTAGGAATTCATAACCTTGTACATTAATGGGACAATTCCTATACACCCTGTTCACCACAACACTATTTCCTAAAGAATTGCTTACTAGGATGTCCTGGTCTAATTATGAATCTCTTAACCCACCATTTCCTAGCACCTTAACCTTGTTAGGATGTCATCTTTCACTATAAAACAAGGAAATGAGCAAGCATACGTTAGATTTATAACACATTTTATCCATCAATTGGCATGTATATATATATATATATATATATATATATATATATATATATATATATATATATATATATATCACTTAATCCTCACTCCGATCTTAAAACTGCCTAAATCACGTTCTGATATCATTAAAACTGAGACACCCTTATAACAATCATTTTCTATGTACGTTACATGGAATAATACAATTATAGCCGATGTGTACTAAATTTTTTACTTAAGTTAATTTAATTTAATGACCATACTATTATTAGCATTTAATTAATCTTTTTTATTTTTCAAAATATTTCAGCAGTATAACGATTATAAACTAACTACCATACTTACAATACAAACAATTGTCAGCCTATTTTTTAGGCACAACAATACGCATATAATAAAATATATTTTTTATTCAGCCACAAATCGATATTTTATTATTTACACATAAAATAATTTACAAATATTCTTTATCAGAATATATACATAATTTTACTCCTACCACTCAATATCCATACATATATATACATGTCATTTTCGATACTAACCTATTATTATTTATTCTTCCGTTAGCTCTCAAAATTTGTATGTTTGTTCCTGTTTTTCCCGCTACTACCTGCACACAGTCAAATAACTATGTGTTGAGCATTAATATGCCAGTGTTGATTACTAATATAAAAATTTCGATTAGCTTTTTTTTTTCATGCATTCATACATACAACTACATTTTTAATATATTATCCAAATTTTCTCCTTGATATATTTCTTATTCTTTTTATCAATATTTTATTATTCTTTACCCTTAATTCACTAATTAATATTTTCATTAAATTTACCAATGTTTCTCAAATAAGTATTTTTTTAGAACTTCCAATTCATTTCAATTTAATCCTGAACTTTCATTTTCTTTTAATTTAGTCCATTTTTCACCTTAGCACTTTAATTAACTCTTTTTTTTTTCAATCTTTCATTTAATTAGCTACAAATTTCACTTTAATTCTTAAATTTTTATTTATTTAGAATTATACCACTACTTTATATTTATTTACACTTTTACCACTAATAAATTTTATTTTTCATTTATGTACCTTTTTAACTACATAATTTAACATTTTATTTCATTTTCTTCCACTTATTTTTTATTTTTCAATTTTACTATTTTTGTTCACATTTGTCACTTTTATCATTATTATTATTATACCATTTTTATCATTTTTATTACTTTTATCATATTTTTCATATTCATCACTTATATAATTTTTTTCACATTTTTTCCAAAAATCATTTCTATTATTTTTATCATTTTTATCATTTATCTCATTTTTTTCACTTTTATTATAACTCTCACATTTTTCATTTATTTCATTTTCATTATATTTTTCACTTAAATCATTTTTATCATATTATTCATTTTTTACTACTTTTATTAACATTTGCCCCTAATTTCAATCCGATAGAAAATTTTCAGACCAAATACATGGGACGTGGATCCAAAAATCCGCTACACTGAAGAGTAATCCCAAAAGACCATCCAAGTACTGCACTGCAAACTGAATCACTGTATCAATACCACTGAAGTGGACCGTCATTGGCCTATAAAAGCGAGTTATCATGACCCTTACCAAGGTAATGGTATCCTTATAGCTAGCCAATTATATATTGGGCTAAATTTAGCCATCACAAAAATAACTGAAAACATAAATTATTCCTTTTACTCAATTTTCATTAAATTCATAAATTTCATTATTTTTATATAATTAATCACTTAACCTTTTATTCATCCATACAATTTTATCACTACCATAATTTTTCACACTTTATATTCTAATATATCAATATTTCATTATTTATATTCAATTAAATTATTAAGCATCACTAAACACACTTTATTTATTATTTTTCATATCATGTATAATAAAATCAATAATTAGAAAAATACTCAATATGTCATTTAAAAATTATCAATAAATTTATACACCCACAATATCATATTTTCTTACATTTTCATAACTAAATTTTTATTTAATTAGCAAGAAAAATATTAATTTCTCTTTCTTCATTTTTCAGCCTATATTTAATTTTCATCATTAAAATTTTTCTTTCACATTCTAATTATTCATTTCACTAATTTATACATTCATTATTCCATATATATCATAATATTACAATAAAATGTAATTATATCTTAATTTATATTTTTCACATAATAAGGTCGTATTTTCCAATTTCCACTAATTAATTTTTTTAATTGAAATTAATCATTCTAATTCACTTTTTATAATTCCTTAATCATGTTTTAAGCATAATTATCAATTTCATTCAAAATACACAAAATACATAATTTTCATAACCCTAAATCATGCTTAATTAATGGAAATAAGTAGATTTTGAAATCACTAACCTTATTTTCTTGCTTTGGCCTTCCTAAGCTTCCTTTTCTTTAGCCTTTTCCTTGGATGCAAGCTTCACTTTCCTTTGAACCTCCAAGGCCGAAAATTACACTCCATTAATCCACCAATATTTTGCTTCCTTAACTCAAATAAACTTCATATTTATCATCTACATGCCTTAAACTATCTATTTGAACCATTAAATAAATTTAAAACTCTCAAATTCTCTTACCTCAATTTTGTGTCCTAACTTGTATCATTTGATTTCCTTCCACTTCTAGCTCTTCAAATGAATATTAGAGATTTCAACTAGTTAATAGAGGGGCTGAAATAATATTAGGGTGCTTGATTTTGGTGTAAACATTAGGAGAAATGAGAGAAATTTGGTGGAGAAAATGGAGGAAACTCATTTGGCGAAGGGGAAAACATGAGAGGCAGAAGAAGATGCTGAATTCTCTAAAGAATTATGATATTTTGGGCTTATATAGGTGGCAGGAATGGGATGAGCTTTGGCCAAGACAAGTGATTCAACCCCATTAGGCCTATTTGTGAAATTAAATCCCAATTAAGCACTATAAATTATTTCTCTCACTTTCCAAGCTCAATTTCAACCAAACTTGATTCCATAATTCATAAAATATATTTATATGTCTAAATAAATTTTTTTAAAACTCAATCGGAGTTCATTTTCTGTCCAACTCATTCAAACCGAACTGATAATTCAATTTTCGGTGTTATCGTAAAATTATTTTTCACTGTTAAATAATCTTAAATATTATTTAAAGTCTATCGATATCTTGAAATAAATTTTTAGATGTCGTTTGTTATTTCTCATAGCCCAGTCAAAATATAGTCAACCAACTATTTAATTAAACCGAGTCCACTTTGTTTCTTAGTGTTGATTTTTGAGGACTTATTCGACCTCATTTTCACTCCAAAATTAACCCTCGAACTAGTTATAACCCATATTTTCCAATGATCAAATAAAATATTTTAACTCACGAGTGTATTTTTAACCCCCGAGTATGCTAATCAATTTCAGAAACTACAGTTTATGACTAACCTAGTATTTGGGTCATTACATATACAATATGATAACTTTACTTTGAACATGGATATATATGTGTTTTAAATTATAAAGCATCGTGTGGTGAACGTGTTATATCATGAAATGGATTATAAATAATACGAATAACTGGATTTTAATTATTTATGTCCATTCTCTATACGAGAACTAATATAGGATATATGGTATGTCATGGAGAGGGTTACGATACTGTAGTATATTTAGCATATAAATTTATTATTTAGGGATAATGTGGCTTAAGCTCGGATGAGAGTGTCCTTCATCCCATATGTATATAGTTATTATATCTTACTCAATCAAGGTCGAGTTAGATGATGGCATGGTCGATCACACAAGTACGTACATCTATATATGCTACTTTGATGAGTGAATGCATGCTATAATTTTTATATTTATATATACCACTAAGCTTTTAGTAACTTAGCTTCTGGGTTTCCTTGCATGCAAGTATAGAGCTAATAGATAGCTGAATTGATCAGAAGAGAAGTCTGAGCTTGTCAAAGTTGTCCCATTGTGTTGGGTCAATTTTCATTTCATTTATTTTCATTTGTGATATTCTCATGACATAGGACAAAGACATACATTTGATTTATGTTTTTATTTATATAAGGACATGTATTTAAAGTTGTTATTTTGGAATAAAGGGTTGTTGTGGCCAAAAACAAATTATTTAGATATTAAGGAATTAGTTTTTATACAAATACAAAATTTTTATTATTTATGAATATGGATTTGATTTTGATCCAGATATAAGAAATGAATTTCTATACAAAATATGATATATGGATTATGTATGTTTTACAAATGTATGATGAGAGATAGAAACAAAGTTTTAATTGGAATAGGTAAAAAGATATAGTCATATGGCATCCATATGTATAGCGGGATTATGTCTTATTGTATAGGTGTGTGTTACATTTAGTAGTATCAGAGCTTAGATTTAGGTGATTCTAGACCTAAATGGATAATAGGATTATCATACATGTATAAATGTGTCTCGTCTAACTCTGACTTAGGCCAGTTGTCTATCAACTTGTAGGACTATAGTGAAATGAGGTTTAAATTGAATGATATGGCTAAAAGCTATAGCTCTCCACATACCGGATCACAAACTAGCCTAATGCAGCTAGTGTTCAAGGTCCAAGTGCAATATATGTCCCAAACTAGCAAGCTTCTAAACAGGTCAATAGGGCCAGTTTCTTTAGATGCAGCGAATGACAGGTCTGTTGCAGCTAATTACTAGAGTTGTACCACAGCTAGCACCCGTTTCTCCACATCCACTAATGAAACTAAAGGTACAACTAGATAAGTTCTGTAAGTTTAGAGACACAAACCTTCTAGGAATGAAATATGATGATCCTGTTGTTTTACAATACTGGATTGAAAAAATTGAGAGGGTATGTGATGAATTTGAGGTTTATACCAACTAGAAAGCCAAGTATGTCATATCTCTGCTGTAGGAGAATGTTTATGACTATTGGAAGTCAATTTTGCTAAAATATGAGGCTCCTTAGCCAGTAACATGGGACTTCTTCATTACTGAATTAAAGGAGCAATATGTCCCTCGGATCTACATATATGATAAAAATAGAGTTTTTGAATATCAAGCAGGGAAAGATGACTTTAACAAAGTATTAAAGGGAGTTTACTTGACTAAGTAAGTGTGTTTCATAGTTGATCATAAATGAGATATACAAGTGTAGAAGATTTAAGGATAACCTCAATGCTGAGATTGAGACCTTAATGCTGAGATTGGGGACTGTGTGATAGCACTCCAGCATGTTAGTTTTATGAAGTTGGTCTCATCCGCCAATAGTGTGGAAAAAAAGACGAGAAAGAGGGAAAAAGAAAAAATCCTCTAGACATATAGCAGCTCCAGTGGCCTAGTCTACAAGTAAGAAAGGTTGGTGCTACCAGGACAGTCTCAGGGCAAAAGTCAAGGACAAAGTAAGAGTTATACATAGAGTGGACAACATAGAAAATGTAACCCTCTAGAGCTACATCTGTAACTGATAGCACTCAAACCCAAATTACTAGAGAAGTGTTTTTAGTTTGTGACACCTACTATAAAAGTCATAGAGGAAAGTGATGGATGAATACATGTGCTTGCTTTAGATGTGAGTCTAAGGAGCATATGAAGAGGGATTGTGCTTTTATTTACTGGTAGTGTACCTTCCTTTATTTACTGGTAGTGTACCTACTTAAACTACTTGATTAGCTCTAGCTCATACTAGATAGTAGACTAAGGAAGGTTGTATAGGACCTACCCAAATAGCTTCAGAAATTATTAATAGACTAGGACCAGGTCGAGTTCCAGCTAAAGGTTATGCTATGAGAGCCAAAGAGGACTAGTAATCTACTGACATGATTGTTGGTATGTTTTCTCCTTATGACTCAAATATTTGTTTATTAGTTTATCTGAGTTCCACCCACTCTTATATATGCACAAGCACTCCTAAACAACATAACATGGTTAGTGAAAAACTTAAATATGAGATTGAAATTACAAATCCTTTAGGACACAATATGATAGTGAATCAGGTATATAAAGGGCGTCCATTATCATTGCAAAGAATTCCCTATGGATTTGATAGAGCTACCTTTTTATGAGTTTGATGTCATTTTAGGCATGGATTAACTTTTACAACATGGGGTAGTTGTAGATTGTTAGGCAAAATTTATGGTACTTAAAACACCTGAATATGAGGAGGTGAAAGTGGAAGGCGAGTTGTTCCCATAACCTTATTGAGTTGTTTTTATGATGAAGGGTGAGAAAACCTATTTGACTTATGTTGTTGACACCAGGAAAGGAGGTCAAGATTTTAAGATATCCATATAGTTAGAAAATTATCATATGTTTTTCTAAATGATCTACCAAGGTTTCCACCTAACAAAGAGGTTGAGATCTTAATCGAGCTCACCTTAGGCACAACACCTATTTCAATAGCGCCATACAGAATGACGCCATTTGAGTTAAAAGAGCTCAAGGCTCAGTTGCAAGACTACTAAATAATGGATTCTTCAGACCAAGTATATCTTCATGGGGTACAACAGTGTTGTTTGTAAAAAATAATGATGGGTCTATGAGGCTATGCATATACTACAGATAACTGAATGAGGTGACAATTAAGAACAAATATTCATTACCACATATTAGACCTTATTTAGACCAGTGTATTGTGTTCTTTATTAATGATATATAATGTATTCTAAGATACCTAAGGATAGTGTTACAGACACTTAGATAGCAAAAATTGTATACCAGGCTCTTGAAATGTGAGTTTTGGCTTGATGATGTAGCTTTTCTTGGACACGTTGTATCAACAAATGGTATAAGGGTTGATCCTAGCAAGGTAGAGGCAGTTATGAGTCTGGATTCACCTCACAATGTAACAAAGATCACGAGTTTTCTTGGGAGCTGGTTAGTACAAAAGATTTGTTAAGGGCTTTTCAATGATTGCTTCTCATTTGACCAGACTTTTGGGGAATGATGTGTAATTCAAGTGGACAGAAAAATGTCAAAATAGTTTTGACATGTTTAAAAAGATGTTAATAGAGGCTCCCATTTTGACACAACCAGTTCCTAATATAGAATATGTCATCTACAATGATGCTTCTCACAATGAATTAGGGTATATACTGATGCAATAGGGTAAGGTAGTAGTATATGCATATAGGCAATTGAAGACACACGAGAATAATTACCCCACACATGACTTGGAGTTGACTGTTATTGTCTTTGTATTAAAGATATGATGCCACTATCTTTATAGAGAAAAATATTTCATTTACACAGACTATAAGAGTCTGAAGTACCTTCCTACATACAAAGATCTTAATCTGAGGTAAAGGTAGTGATTAGAGCTAATAAAGGATTATAAATGAGTTATTGACTACTATTTAGAGAAGACCAATGTGGTGGTTGACACATTAAGTAAGAAGATGGTGACAAAATTGCACATCTGACCTACATTTAATTAGGAGATTATAGATGCACATAGGGAAGATAGTAAGCTTGTTGAGACAACCAAGTTGGTCTCTAAGGAGAAAACACAATCAGCCAAAAATAAAGCTAAAGCCCTAAATTATTTTAACAGAAAATTGCACTCTATAATTATGTCAAGCAACTGCTTCTCAAGGTGCAACATTTCTTTGATGTGAAATAAGTACTTTTGTCATAACAAAAATGGGAATTATATTGACACACATGCCATCAACCAAGAGTTAACTATCTAGTTTATGATCTGACGAGTTTATGATCTGATGAACTCATGTAAAACTATGATGAGCAATTTTTCATCAACTTATACGATTGTCTTATCACTATACCGAAATGGAAATAGGAGCAAATTATTATGAACTTCATGATTGGATTACTAGTGACACCTAGGGGATATGATGTCATATGGGTTATTATGGATAGACTCACGAAGTCAACTCACTTCTTGCCTATCAGGAGAGATTATTCTTTGAGCAGACTAGCAGAACATTATGTTAATGAGATAGTATGACTTTATGGAGTACTAGTCTCCATTATTTCAGATAGGGACCCTAGATTTACTTTTCAGTTTTGGGGTAATCTATAAAGAACTTTGGGTACCCAACTCTACTTTGCACAACCTTTCATCCCTAGATAGATGGACAATCATAGAGAGTTATATAGATCATAGAGGATATGATGAGGAGCTGCGTGATTGAGTTCAAAGGTAATTGGGATAAATATTTTTCTTTGATAGAGTTTGTCTACAACAACAGTTATCAGTCTAATATTAAGATGGCTCCTTATGAGGCACTATTGAACACCCCTATATTGGACATAGCTTAGTGAGAGAAAGCTAATACGGTCAGACTTGGTACAATAGATAGAAAAAAAGGTACGGGCTATCCATAATAGATTAAAGACAAATTAAGACATGCCGAAATCATATACGAATCTCAAGAGAAGAGATATAAAGTACGTAGTGAGAGACAAGATTTTTCTGAAGGTTTTCTCATAGAGAAAGGTCTTGAGATTCAGAAATGAAGGCAAGTTTAGCCAGAGATTCATTGGGTCTTACGAGATTTTAATGAGAGTGGGGTCAATTGCTTATAGACTTGCTCTACCACCAGAGTTGAGCAAGATTTATGATGTGTTCTATGTCTCCAGATTGAGGACATACAGGTCAAATCCCTTTCACATTATTCCAATTGAGAGCATCAAGGTGAGACCAGATTTGACTTATGAAAAAGAACCAAATTAGATTCTAGCTAGAGATATCAAGGAACTCAGAAATAAACAAGTACCATTAGTCAATATTTTATGGAAAAATCATGCAATAGAAGAGGATATATTGAAAAATGAAGAACTAATGAAAGTCCAACATCCACAATTATTCAGAAATAGTACATCAAATAATTTCAACAACGAAATTCATTAAGGGGGAGAGAAATATAATGCCCATAAGTTATGGCCTAGAAATAATATGTAACAAAGTATATTATATGTATATGGATGGTATATAAGTGGTTATGGGTATTGAAAACATGAAAATAGTCAAAAGGAGTTAAAAAGTTAAAATTTTTAGTGTTCACACATGTGAATATAGTATCACAACTATGAATGTCACAAAATAGAAATTCTAAAGCCAAAGAGCTTCATGGTCGTTACACACATAGTCATGTCCGTGAATATTTACAGTTTAAATTGGACAATTTCGTATTTTTGATAGAAACTCACGATTGTTCCATCCAAAATCCTAGCCACCAGATTCTTTGAATCCTAAGAATGATTTTCATTCAATTTCCTTTGATTCTAACTTTGATTACCAAAATTTCCACCATAAATGAGATAAAAATTGATTAGAATCAAGAATTTTTATCATTCAAAGAGGGCAAATTTCGAGGAGAAGGTAGAACTCGATTTTGAACCAAAAACCAATTGAAATGTGTGAAACAGAGGTAATAATTATATTTTCATCGTTCTTCTATTAGTTTAATTTGATTTTAGATGAGAGTTGATGATTAAAGACCTATATGGATACATTAAGTGAAGGTTTAGTTAGTTTATGACATATAATGGTTCATATAATGAATATATGATAATTTGGATTCTAATATCGAGAAAGATGGTGGAAAAACCCATCAGTGAGGTAGGAGATGCTAGATAGATCGAATTAAAACTTCAATTAAAGTTTATACATATACCCTTTTAATTTGAATTATAGTATGTTTGTGTGTTTAATGATAAATTTCTTGTATTAATTGGCATGTAATATTATGCACGAGTTACTGGAATTGAATAAGTATCAAGATTGAATATGAATTTGTGTATGAAAATCGAAATATGAACTTTTATGGTATTATAGTATTAATAACGGTTGTTTGGATTTAGTTTGAATGATATCGAATGGTAATTTTCATATTTATAGTTTTGAAATGATAAATTAGGCTGAAAAGTGTTGATAAGAGTGACCAATATTGATTAACTCTAGAACCTTGTGTGTAGTATGCTTGAAACGGGATGATTTTGTGTTGAAACTGTTGAGAAACTCAAATTCATGGTTGTGAATCAAAGTTCACGCCTGTGAATAACCACACAAAGATGATTTATGGTTAAGTCATAGATAGACAACCTGTAAAATAAGGCTTTACAACCATAAATTCCCATTTACGCTTGTGAATGTCCTGTAATCATAAATTTTTATATTGTTTCTATGATAGAATTACATGATTTTGATATACACACACATCTTGCATAATGTAATGAAATGATATAAAATATGATAATTTGATTTTGAACATGGATATACATTATGTGCTTTAAATTACAAAGTATCATATGGTGAATATGTTATATCATTAAATGAATTATAAATAATACGGATAACCAAATTTTAATTATTTATGCCCATTAATGGCATGCCATTGAGGGGCTACAGTACCGTAATATATCTAACACATGGATTTATCATTAGGGATAAGGTGACTTAAGCTCAGGGTGAGAGCACCATTGATCCCATATACATGCAATTATTATATCTTATCTAGTCAAGATAGCTTAAACTCTAGTTATAGTGCTCGTATTTCACAACCCACGTCCGGGTAGTTCAGGTCTAGAGTTTTAGGCACAGAATTGTTAAAACCAATATTAAGAAAAATAAATCAGAAACATATAAATCATATACAGTTATATCTTATAGGGAATAAGGAAAAACAATAATCAAGTATATGAAACCATGAAATAGGATTTTGGTATTATATGATATAAATGCTAAACATAATTGATGATGTGGATTCATTTATATGTTATATGATAAGAATGTACGGTAATTTAGTTTACTAAGTACGCTCTTACTTATCATGACAGAAAAGGATTACCAGTTGTAGCTCGGATAGCCCTTCTGGATACCAGATTTTTGGAGTATCAACACGCTGTAATTGGTACAATATAGACTACTCTTAATGCAGGAACTGTCATTTGTACTTTTTACCCTAATTTCAACTTGAGGCTTCAAGATCCTTATACATTTACCACCTTGAAGGTACAAGTTTAAATCACTTGAGTAAAGAATGTAGCTACTACAAATATAACTACTCTTCACTATCAAATGATTTATATAGTGCAGAATCATGCAATGAATCTTTGTATTCCAGCCTCTGCTGATGCCCTAAGCATTACAGTGGATTCCACCCAAGTGCCAAGGGTAGTACAGATTCCAAAGTAGCTAAACAAGGAAGATCTTCTTTAGATCTTTCCTCAGTCTTGGTTGACAAATTATGAGCTTCTTCATTAGAGGAGCCAACCAGTGAGTTCAATAAAACCGCTTTTTATAAAGCACAAAGACAACAGGGTTGAGACTCAGTTCTTTTCCCCTAAGGAAAATGAACCACATGTTAGTACACCAGTAGAGTTTTCTACTCAATTCATGATGCAACCTATTTCCTCTCATGAGAAAATTCCTATTCTTGCTTTTTCAAGCACAACACAACCAATCTATCACTCTCATAACAGAAATCACAATTAATTTGATGCATGTGATTGTGATGACTGTTATGCAGATAGAATGGTAGAAGAAAGTGAAGATTGGAACATAAAAGCCAGAAAATCCAAAAGCAAGACAAAGTGCTCAGAAAAACAATTCTTTGAAAAATATGAAGATGGAGATCCTTCTATTGGTCTGTTGGGACAACTGTCAGGTAAATATGACTATGTGGTTTCTTATTCTCTGCTTTCTCATTGTAAAAAACTATTACCACCTTTACCACCTTCATGGGATGAACACCCTGATCTCTTACCACCCAAACCACCAAAAAAGCCAAAACCATTACCTTGCTACAAACTTGTTTCAAAACCTAAAGTCATAAAACTTGAACCTATACCTATGATTGCTATGTACCAACCACCCTCTTCTCTAACTACTTATGATACTGAATTTCCCCCTCTTCAAGACCACATAGACCCTGTATCACAGGTTAGGATTGCTCCATATGTTAAACTTACGATCGTAACACCAGAAGGAACATCCAAGTCCATTTCTACAGCAGAATCAATGCTAAATGGGTAGACCCACAATGCACAAGTTCAAAATAAGGTGCTTCAGAGAATTGAGACTAAGGTTGACAAGGTCATGAATAAGGTCTCTATTCTAGACAACAGACAAACAGCACAGAGTGAAGCATTATACAAGTTGTCGAGATAGCTTGAAAGGTAGCAGACATAACTAAAAGGCGAATTGATGAACATGATCTCCACCAGAATGTATGATTCAAGTTTTGATGCAAAGGCAGTTAAATTGCAGAAACTTGAAAGAGAAATTGCTTCACTAAAGTAAGATCTTAAGCAGGATTATCTTAAATCTCCTTCATTCATAGATCCTTTGGGGATGTTCACCTCCCTCCATCTTCGGGATTCACACCTGCCACTATACACACCACCTCATATTCACCAACCTTCACTTGTAGAACTGGAATGATTTGGTTTTTCATCAGAACTCTTCCACCAATAATTCATGGAACAACTTAATTTAGGCCCAAAAGCCATTCCTAAACTAAAATTCAGTACTGTTCCATCCCAAACTGTTCAGCCCAGTGCTGTTCCAACCCAGACACCTTTTGTTATAAGGCCCGAGACACCTCCTACTATTACTCTTGGACCAGTTCAACCAATACCTATTTCTCAAACAGCTTCCCAGTCTCAGAAAAAAAAAAAAGAAATAGCCCATTCTCATATGGTCCAACAACCCAAGTCCACAAACATCATCACAACCTTTCTAGAAAAACAAGCCCTTCAAAATATTCCCCATCTTGACAGTCCATCTCCAGAAATACCTTACCTTTCTTCTGAAAGCTCAGAATCTGAGCTTTTGGATAATGAGCTAAACCCAAAGCATTTTCCTACGACTCAGTTTATGGCAGATCTAGCTTCTTCACAACAAAGTGGAGCAACCCATCAACAACCTGCTTACCATACCAAAAAACTTGAAGAGGAAATTGAGACAAATGTCCTAGGAGCTAGTCCTCGAGTTCCTCCTACACCACAGAATGGTTCATGGTTCACTTTTGATGATATTTCTCTGCATAAATGGAGAGACATAATCGAAGAATTCTATGCTTGGATTTAGGTACAATAAACATGCCCTAATTCCAGATTTCTGGCTATAATCTTGAAATTCACTTCCAGATTCACAGGAACGTTAAAAAGATTGGTTTGTCAGACTTCTAGAAGTAGCTATGTTGAGGTTTTATCATGCTCAGACAATTGCAGAAGTACTCATGACTCTTCATCAAGAGTTTGTTGGTAGCACAACAGAATATGATGACATGGCCAGAGATGAATACTTCAAGATGAAGTGTTGTTCTCTTTTGAGAAAAGATCTTGATAGACATTACCAGAGGATGATGAAGAGATTCTATCTTCTTGGTGAAGCTAATGATGTGAACTTGAAGCAAGCATTTATGATGTCCTTTCTAGAAATCATATCCAATCACATTTAATTTCAGCTTCAAGAAAATAATGTTGATTTGAACTCTCTAAGTCTTAGAGCAATTTACCAGAGAATTTTATTATCAGTTGATAAGATTTGTGCACAGCAAAAGATGGTTAAGGAATTGATGACTTTTGATCATGATTCTTCTTGGAAGATAACATGTAGAAGACCAGATTTGCAGATTAAATGTAAAGATAAGAAGTGCACATGTTCCCCTTGAGAGTCAAAAAGATATCACAAATGGAGACCTTCAGATGATTTCCAGTCTAAAAGACACAGGAGAAATAAATTCAAGTTTTTTAAAAGGCGAAAACACATATTCAACAAAGGAGACAAATGCTATATTTGGGAAAGAAATGTCATTTTGCAAAAAGTTGCCCTAACAAGCTAAAGAAAGCAGCAAAGATCATGCAGAAGATTCATCAGGTTTCTCAAGTGATCTAGAAGATGCTTATATAGAATCATTATTCTTCCTGGATGATGAATTAGATTCAAGAGCATTGTTTGCAGCTGAGTTCTTAGATTCTGAATCAGAAACAGATGAAGAATTACCTTCTCAAAACTCAATATTTCCAGACTATTACCTTCGATCGTTTATCCTATCACCCTTTTCCTATTCACTCAGATACAATTCCTTCAATAGATTTAACCTTATCCACCTTACCAACTGTTTGCTCTACTCAAACACTTCATCTGATTCCACTTGTTCCAATCACAATTTTTCCTCACAAGTATGCCAAACCCATAAAGATTATTGCATTCATAGACACTAGAGCTCACAGGTCTATGATGAACCCTTCCATTCTCCCAGACAGATATTGGATTCAACATGATCAATACTTTCAAGCAACTAATGGAAAAATTTTCACCACAACCCTAAAAACTAGAAACCCTATCAAATTGTAAATCTTTTCTGACCTCACAATATGGACACACGTCCTTGGATCAAAACTTTCAGACAAAGATTTGGTTTTAGGATTTGACCTTTATTTTAGACTAAATAAACTGTCCATTTTACCCACAGGTTTGCAATACAAGAAACAGTTACTACTTTTCACTATCATACCCTCCCTGTTTACCTTGCAGCCTTCACCACATTTTCCTTCTCTGTCCTCAGAGTTAATACAGGAACTTCAGGATTCCTATTGTGCCTTGTCTCACACAGAATTTTCACAGAAACACCATTCCCCACTCTAGACCAGATCAAAGTTCTTTATCACACTCCTATTTAAGAACTCAGATGACCTTAACCCAACAAAGGCTTCACACCTAGTAATGTCTCCAACAGATATGAAATTTGAAATTCAAGAATGTTCTCAGTTATTAGCAGAATGTCTTATCCAGCTTACAAAGTCAAATTGGGCATGCCATGCTTTCTATGTGAATAAAAGATTAGAACAGGTCCGAGGAAAAAAGAGACTTGTCATTGATTACAAGCCCTTAAATCTCTTTCTAAAAGATGATAAATATTCACTGCCGATGATAGATTCAATGTTTTCTTTCATGGCTTCAGCCAAAATATTCTCAAAGTTTGATATGAAAGCAGGATTATGGCAACTAGGCATTGTTCCAGAGGACAAATATAAGACGACATTTTGTATTCCTAATCATCACTACGAGTGGACTATCATGCCATTTGGACTCAAAGTCGCACCCTCACTATTTCAGAAGGCCATGATCCAAATATATGAGCCGCTGTTAGATACAACCCTGATTTACATTGATGATATCTTGTTATTCAGTCCAGACATTAACTCTCGTCATGAGACAGTCAAGAAGTTTATGGATTTAACAAAGGCCTATGGAGTAATGCTCAACCCAATGAAGATACGATTGGCCCAGACAACCATTGACTTCTTAGGAATGCAATTCTCAAATGAGACTTATAGGCCTTAGCCCCACTTGGCCAAAAAACTGTTAAAATTTCCAAATGAAAATTTAATAGTTAAGCAGATTCAACAGTTTTTCGGGATAGTCAATTATATTCGACAATTCATTTCAGGATAAAGTAAGCTCGTGAAACCATTATATCATCTTTTGAAAAAGTAACCCCCACCATCATCGGCCATTCATACCAAATCAATTCAAATGATCAAATCAGTCACTCAAAGTTTGCCACACTTGTAGATTCCCTCTGCAGGGAAAAGATTGCTATAGACAGATGCGTTAGATGAACATTGGGGAGCAATACTTTTTTGATATCAACAGAGATAAGAAAAGAAGTATGTGGATATATGAGTGGTCATTTCAAGGATAATGAACTTCACTATCACTCAACATTCAAAGAGATCTTAACCGTGAAATATGGAATCAAAAAGTTTGAATTCCATTTGATAGGCCATCATTTCACAGTTGTTATGAACTGTTCATCTTTTCCATGTATGCTAGATTTCAGACAGAAAACTATTCCTCATCCACAATTGTTAAGATGGAAAGAATGGTTCAGCAGATACATTTTTGAGGTTCAACATATAAAAAGGAATAAGAATCTCATCCCTGATTTTCTATCCCGACCTTCACCTTCATAAATTGATCTCATCTCATCATCATCAGAAATATCTCTCATACTTATGGCTTTTAGTTCTCAGTCAAACACTCCAGTACTCAATCTTTCAGACTTCCCACCAGGATGTCCAAAAGGTCCAAATCTCAAATAGATCATAAGCTTTGCCCAAAACATGTTGTTAACCTACATGATGCTATTTCAAGATAAGTTAGGTCTTCTAAGAAAAATTGTTTACTGTCCTACAAAGTATCTTTGGGTAATCATTTATAGGCTTTCCACAGAGCTTGTGTTTTCTAAGCAGTTATGATATTTATGGTGTCAATTGACACTATATTATCATATAGTCCAGATTTCCCTGATAGAGTTTCTCCCATTCATATGCAATCGAGAGAATCTACAATCTCCACAGGTTAAGTTCTTGACATGGTTTCAGCCACTAAGCTACTAGAAAAAATTATTTGCTAAACTGATTGCAGATAATTCAACTCCCAAAGTCCCGGAGGAAATCGTTGGAATTTTCATGTTCCATCATCATTATACACACATTGCAGGAACAAATACAGTCGTGGCTCTTAGAAGTACTCAATTATGGAGAACAGTTTGTCAAAAGGATCCCATGTGTTTTAAAAAGGTAAAATTAGCAATTCATCTAGAGCTGAGATGAAGGAACAACTATTATCATTTACCTCCAACAAGTTACACTTCACTTGGACCAGATCCTTGCAAGAGAATCAAGATGGTTCCCTAGCCCCCTACGCTCAAGCCTAAACTCAAACTTGAAGATGGTGACCCAATTCTTGATCAAGATTCATAAGAGGAAGAAACCTTCAAGCCCAATCTTGAAGATGTAACCATTTCACGACCAGTAGAAGAATAGGCCCAAACTTCAGGAATGAAGTCCCAGTATTCCCAAATTTAAACTATAATTAGGACCAAGACTTTGCACAGATTGATTTTGACCTTCCACCAAAAGCATTGAAGAACCTGATGATATTGATGATTGGCCCCAAAAAGATCCAGAGCCCACACTTGAAGACTTTAACCTTTCACCATCACATGAACCGATCCGTAAATAGTAAAATGTTTGTCACTATGTTATGCTTTTATAAAAGTTGCAATAATTTAGTTGATATACTGACAGCTAACCCTACCTACAGTAGTGTGGTTTGCTTTTTGCTTTAAGTCTCTGTCATAGTGATTATATCACTATTTAGAAATCTTATCTTGATGATGTAAGTAGTGCCGTATGTGTCAACTGCCTCTAAGTCTATATAAGCTTTTGTAATGTAAAAGGGAGGAAAAAATTGAGAGTTCACCCCGTGTAATTCCCTATTTTGAAATAAAAATATGTTTTCTTAAACTTCTTTCTCTATTCCTCTGATCCCCAAATTAAGCCATACCAAATAATCTCACGATCGTATAATAATCCTCTTATGTTTGAGAATTATGATTGAGATTCCTTATATTAGTATCAAAATAGGATAAACCCACTAGTGGCTAAAAGAGCCTTCAGGGTCAGTCATACCTTGATCATTGTTTAAAGTTCTCTATTATAGTTCTCATTCATATCTTGTATTGGTATCAGATCCTTGAGATTGTTTGTTCTTGGTCTAATTTATGGTGACGAGGAGATTTTTCCCCTATCATGGCAGAACTTCTAAAGATGTCTTGTTCTTTTTTTTCTTCTTATTCTTCTTCTTCTATCCCATCTCTTCAACCTTCTCCTTCTACTTCTAAAAATCTAAATCATCTCTATGAGCTTTCTTTCCTTCCTGAAGATCAAAAAATTCAAGAAACAAATATTCCATTTCTAAATCCTTATCACACCTTCCAGAAACATAAATCATCTTTCACAACCTCCATTAAAACTTTGATCCGTAAAAAACCCTCATATGTAAAGGAGTATGTGCAATCTTCTTCCTTTGACCGATTTCCTATTCAAGGTACTAGTGAAGAACAATTCATTACTCTTGAAATCCCTTATGAGTTTCCAACTTAGTGGCTTAATCATGGATACATTCACATCCACTTTGGAGCCATCAGACTTGCTCTTACTTATCATGGTAGAAAAGGATTACCAGTACATAATTCAGTATAAATGTACTTACATATATATGCTACGATGATAAGTGAATGCATGTTAGAATTTTTATACTTATATATATCACTAAACTTTCAGTAGCTTAGCGTGTAAGTTTTTCTACACATAAGTTTAGAGTCGATAGATAGCTGAGTTAATTAGAAGAGGAGTCTAAGCTCGTCAGAATTGACCAGTTGTGTTTGGTCAGTTTTCATTTCATTTATTTTCATTTATGATATTCTCATAACATGACATAGAGATATACATTTGATTTATACTTTTATTTAAACAAAGATATGTATTTAAAAGTTACTATTTTGGAATAAATGATTGTTGTTGCCCAAAACAAATTATTTGGATATTAAGAATTAGTTTTTATACATATACAATATTTTAAATTTCTATATATAGGATTTGATTTTGATCTAGGTATAGGAAATAAATTTCTATATAGAATATGATATATGAATTATGCATATTTTTACGAATGTATGATGAGAGAGAGGAAAAATGTTTTAATTGGAAGAGGTATATGAATACAATTATGTGACATCTGCATGTATAGTAGAATTATATCTTACTGTATAGGTGGGTATTACAAATTATGAAACATATTAACTTTTTTTTTTTCTAAAAAATTAAGTTGATATACTGTAAAATTAACTAAAATTTTTTGTCAAACTAACATGTATTTTAATATTGGAAAATTTTATTTTATGGGTTTTAATGAAAAATGAGGCAATATGTGGTACAACTGGTGAGTTAATAATGTATTTAATCCTAAATAGTGTGCCAAAGTTACCATTTGGTCTTTCAATTAAACCAATAAATGAATAGAGTATGAATTGAAACTAAACTAAACTAAACTTTAAGGTTCCAATTGATATTACAAAAAATGTTACAATTTAAATTGAAAATACATGTAACTTTATTTTGTAATTATCCAAAAAGTTTTAGTAGGAGTAGCAACAACGTATTTTCAAAAAAAATTTTGTTTTCATTTTTACACTAGGGGATAAGGATCTTCGAATACAATTTTATTAAAAAATTAATTGTTATATATATATATATATATAAAGGGACATGTTAAGGGCATGATACATATATATATTATCGTCTCCCCTATAAAATATTTCACACTAGAGATGGATTCCGAACGGAGCAAATAAAATTATAAAAAGTTACCTTACTCGGAATGGATTCGATCCGAGATCACGGGTGGAGTAAAATGAAAAAGAAAAAAAAGAAAAAGAAAAAAAGAGAGGAATAAAAGTATAGATTAGCATGACAACATTTAGCGTAATGAATAAGAGAATATCAATAGGAGTATCTTTGCATCTCAGCATTCGCTCTTATGCTCATAAAGCCCCTCTTCTTGCTCCCATTTCCCTGAATCGGCTGCTTACTGTTTTTTTCGTTTCCTTTTCCTCTTATTCATTATCTCGCATCGCAGTCATGCCGGTCGTTGATCTACAAGAGCTGGAATGGCCGGCGAAGAAAGTCAGGGATACTTTCATTAGTTTTTTTGAGGACAAAAACCACGTTAATTGGAAATCAAGTCCTGTTGTTCCTCTTAATGATCCCACTCTCCTCTTCGCTAATGCTGGTAATGTTTCCATTTTGCTCTTTTTGGTTTCTCCTTTTAATTTTTTTTTGCCAGGAAACAATGGCCAAATTCTATGCTCTTATTGGTTTTATGCTATTTTATGCGTTTTATCTTCCAAAATTTGTATTTGATTGTGTTTCTTTTTAATACTTCTCAAATATTTCTTTACCGAAAATAGATTATCCCAAGTCTGTATATCTTTTGTTAATTAGGGAGTTTGTTTTTTATTTCCTTTTTTTCCATTCTTTTTGGTTGTTATTCTTGACTTCAAAGTTATGTTTTTTGAAATTTTTAGAATAGAATATTCGGCTATACATGGTGGTGTTTTTGTATTAGAGAGAAGAAAGGAGTGACACTGAATTTCTGATAAATGTGTGTATTTGTAATTGTTGTTTCTTTTTGCAGGGATGAATCAATTCAAGCCTATTTTTTTGGGTACTGCTGACCCTAATACTGCCTTGAGTAAGCTAACTCGCGCATGTAACACCCAGAAGTGCATACGTGCAGGTGGGAAGCATAACGATCTCGATGATGTGGGGAAGGACACTTACCACCATACATTCTTTGAGATGTTGGGAAATTCGTCCTTTGGTGATTATTTCAAGAAAGAGGCAATTGGTTGGGCTTGGGAGCTTTTAACGAAGGTACTTGGATGCCTAATTCATTTAGAGTTTATTCCATCGAATTACTCATAGGATGCTGTTTGGGGCTCTTCCTTGATCCTATGGGCTATCATAAATTGATGATAAACTGTGTTTTTAAACATTTTTCGATTGCTGCATTTTGACATTCTTCTTGATTTTTATTAAAAATTTTCATCGAGTTTTGATGGAGTTTATGACTTTTTCTCATAATTTCTTTTATGACATTATTATTTTTTGTTGACTTGCAGGTTTATAAACTGCCTGCTGACAGGATCTATGCAACCTATTTTGGTGGTGATGAGAAAGCTGGTCTTCCTTCTGATACAGAAGCTAGAGATCTATGGCTTCAATTTTTGCCACCTGGACGGGTGCTGCCATTTGGTTGTAAAGTATGCCATTTGTTATTTTCATGTACTTTGATCTAGGCAAGGGCACCACTTCCTCAATATGGTGAATTTATTCAATCAGAATTCAGAAATGCTTACAATAATATAATTTAAAAGATGGTCTCTTAAAAAGTTGATGGTTTAGGAATGATCAAATTTCAGATATAACTAAAATCTTGTCTGTCATGCAATAGAGGAGGAATCCTATTTATATATTATTAAGTTTAGTTTTTGTCTGGAATATATCTGAAACAAAAAGCAGATAAAAATCTGTCAGGAACATTAAGCTGGTGAGGGAACATAGACTGATAATTGTGCTAATATGCAATTAGCAGCTGGAAGAAGTTGACAGTGAAGTGCATTTCTGATAACCATGATATTTCTTGTGATCAATACATTATTTTCTGGACTTCTCTTATAGCAGTTCATTTTTAAGGTGATTTTAATGTGCATATCATTTTGCATTTTCTGTTCTGAGCTGCCAAACTGACTTTTTAATTGACTGTTGACTTTTTAATATGCATGTCATTGTAATATATTTATTAGTTCTTTTGACCTCTGAATAGGATAATTTTTGGGAGATGGGTGATACTGGTCCCTGTGGCCCTTGTACCGAAATACATTTTGATAGAATTGGTAATCGTGATGCAGCACCTTTGGTTAACAATGATGATCCTACATGTATTGAGATTTGGAATCTCGTTTTTATTCAGGTATAATTCTTGACATTCTTACCCTCCACTTGTAAATTGGTACTGCTTTATGAGTTACTTTTCAATTAACCTTAAGAAGCTTGGAATATTTCATTATTTTGGAGAGGTGGAAATTTGGGAATGACCATATTTATGATTTGAATATTGAAATAGCATCATATATTGGCATTTGCTAACAATGATGATAATCTGAAGTATAATAGATGTTCCTCTCTTTCTGATGTTTCTGTAATCCTTCAGTTTAACAGGGAAAATGATGGTTCCTTGAAGCCTCTGCCTGCTAAGCATGTTGACACTGGATTGGGTTTTGAAAGATTGGCATCTGTACTTCAGAATAAGATGAGCAACTATGATACTGATGTGTTCTTGCCAATCTTTGATGCTATCCAGAAGGTAAAATTTTCATTTTCCTTTGTTCCTCTCTTCATCTATGGGAGCATTTTAAATTTCAAAGATGATTATTTTTTGGAGTTTGAAGACTTGTTACCATTCTTGGTTTTAGAGCTTTTTAACAAAAAAAATTAAGTTGTTGGTAATGCTTATTTCTCAAAAATAATATGTAGGCAACAGGAGCACAGCCTTATTCTGGAAAAGTTGGAGCTGATGATATTGACAGGGTTGATATGGCCTACAGGGTTGTTGCTGATCACATCAGAACACTCTCGTTTGCCATTGCTGATGGTTCTTGTCCAGGTAGACTAAGAGACCAAGAATTTCATGTACCTATTTAATGGTGGTTGGCAATTTTGTGCTTTAATATTTTGACTAAAGTAGATATCTTGTAATATTTCTATTGCTATGCAGGCAATGAGGGTCGTGAGTATGTTCTCAGGAGGATTCTCCGCCGAGCTGTTCGATATGGCAGTGAGGTCTTGAAGGCTGAAGAAGGATTTTTTAATGGGTAGGAGTGAGAAATACTATTCCATTTTTTTTTGTTATTACTTATTAGGATACTCTATGTGTTGGAAGCTTGTGTTATATAACATCGTCTTCTATGAGAGCAATTATAGTGCTCTTGTTAAATCTTAAATTTAGATGTTATTAATTAGCATCTTGGAAGATATTGTTTTGATTTGATGATTTGTGGTGAATGCAGGCTTGTAAATATTGTTGTGAAAGTGATGGGGGATGTTTTTCCAGAGTTAAAACAAAATGAAGAACACATTAGGGAAATAATTGCAGAAGAAGAAGCCAGTTTTGGGAAGACTTTGCTTAAGGTAAGCATTAATATTGTATTGTCATGGTTTTTTCTTTTATTATTGGACAACCATCTTGCTTCTTTGGAATAAGTAATAAGTAAATAAGGAAATAAGGAAATAGTGAGACAGTTTTAGACAAAAATATCTATTTGCTTCTTTGGTTGGGCTTATTTTCATACTTAAATTTTCCTATAAATTGGTGCTGCAATGTTATTCTAGCATCTTAAAACCATTCTCTTTGAGCAGTATATGCTGTACATTTGTTACAGAATATATTTATCAAAAAAATTGACCAATCCTACATATTTTCAGGGAATTGAGAAATTTAAGAAGGCGGCTCAGGAGGTTCAGGGGAATTTACTGTGTGGGCAGGCAAGTAAATCCTTTGTGTTTTCCTTTTTCAGTTTCCGAACTTGTTCTCATTTGGAATGAAGTAATTAGCATAAGAATTTTCTTGCTGTTTGATGCACTGGGGGAAGGGTAAAATTTATTTCAACTATAACTGTTATGTTCATCTGTTGGTTCAGGATGCATTTGTCTTGTGGGACACATATGGCTTCCCATTAGATTTGACTCAGGTATGCAAGGTGCTTTGTTGTATCCCTATATATGCTCTTTTATGTGCGATGCATCCTAATGATTAATTTTCCACCAGTTGATGGCAGAAGAAAGAGGATTGCGAGTTGATGTTGAAGGTTTCAAGAAAGCCATGGATGAAGCAAGGGAAAGGTCAAGGAATGCCCAAAATAAGGTTTTTGAAGTTCACCTCATGTTTTCTGTTATCATCAATTTGTTATTACTGTTTCTCAAGAGAGTTTCCTTATCAAGTGCATTTTCTTGCCCATGAAGTTTGCAAATAAGGACAAGAAACAGTTTAGTATAATAATAGCCCTAAAAGTAGGGCTTACTTTTATGTGAATAAAATTAGTTATGGATATTTGGCTTATGACCTTTCTGCCTTAATATTCATGGCAGGAAGCTGGAGGTGATATTGTGATGGATGCTGATGCTACATCTGCATTACACAAGAAGGGTGTTTCTGTAACAGATGATTCCTATAAATTTTTATGGTTCCAGGTCAGTGAGAAAGTGGTTGTATATATGTTTTACCAATTACTTGCAGAATTTTGTTTACTTTTATGTTAAAGTTGCATTCAATTTGCACGTGTGGAAGTCATGAATTGTTTCACTCTTTGTATTACAATTGGTACTACATCTAAATTTTGGAGAATGGAGCTAATTATACATTGCGTGCATGAGTCATGTCCAACATGGGCACGCATATTTACATTTCTGTATTTTCGGTTTGATGGAGCTCTGTTCTTAATTGGATAATAGTTAAAGGATCCTGAGGTCTTTTATTTGTTTACATTCCATTCCTTGCGTATCTTCTAATTTTAAAGGTGCGATTTGAGAAGAGACTAGGGGATATAACTTGCTCTATTAATTGATAGCTGGTAAACCAAAGGTTTTATTTTATTGATGGTCATCGAGTGACCTGTGCATTTGAGAAGCAAGATAATTTATGTGTTTTAAGAAAATCACTTATCCCTTATGAATTAGGGAATCAGTTCCACTCTGTATATTTCTTGAGCCGAAGAATCTTATCAAGCCAAGAGAAAAATGAAAATAATTTTCTCAAACCTGATTTTCCCCTTTGCTTTCGTGTATTCTCAGTTGATTTTTCTATCTTCTTTTTACTCCTGAAAGTGGAGATGTGGCATTCTCAAATTTACATTTCTCCCAAGAATCTTATTAATGATCTATAGTCCTATAAATTTATTTTTTGAAAATTGCATATTTGAGAAGCAAGATAACCATGCGTTTTAAGAAAATCACTTATCCCTTAAGAATTAGGGAATCAGTTCCACTCTGTGTATATCTCTTGAGGAGAAGAATCTTATCGAGCCAAGAGAAAAATGAAAAATAATTTTCTTAAACTTGATTTTCGCCTTTGCTTTCATGTATTCTCAGTTGATTTTTCTATCTTCTTTTCACTCCTGAAAGTAGAGATGTGGATGTCTCAAATTTACATTTCACCCAAGTATCTTATTAATAATCTATAGTCTTATATAAACTTTTTGAAAATGTCAAAGTATAGCTTGCTTTTCTGATAGGGGAACAGTAACATGGGCTGAATGCATATAATCTACATATTGGAGTTGCTTCCTGAACCTTTTTACAACAATCTTAAAGACATGTCTTTGGGGCAATATTTGTTCATATATTACATAGCAACTTTGTATTCCTCATCTTTATTGGACCATTGGCTTTCTAATATGAATCTTATAATTTATGTTATATTATGTTAATTATGTTGCTTATTAGTTTTCTTGTTGCTTCATGCTATTTTAGGACCATGAAACTGTAATAAAAGCTATCTATGGTGATAGTAAGTTCTTGGAGAGCTCAACCACTGGTGATGAAGTTGGTATAGTTTTGGAGTCTACCAGTTTTTATGCTGAGCAAGGAGGTCAGGTATTGTGTCATTTAGAATTGGATAACTTACCTGCAACGAGATGTTTCTAGGATGGTTTTCTAATTATTTAGCAAGATGGTATTGTGGACTGTATTTATTTATGCTCACGCTTTCTTAGAAAGTTCCTTACGAGTATCAGTATTCTGTTTGTAGATTTTTGATACTGGATCACTTGAAGGTTCTTTTGGGTCCTTCCAAGTGTCTAATGTCCAAATTTTTGGGGGATTTGTTCTTCATATTGGTTCTCTTGCTGGAGAGACTGGCAGATTGTCTGTAGGTGATAAAGTTATCTGTAAGGTGTAGTCTGTAACTAGTTTTTTGGTTCCTTTTTATGTAATTAATCTGCTGACATCCTACCATTACAAAATTTTAAACATTCTTAATGGTTTTTGCAGGTTGACTATGAGAGGCGTAAACTTATTGCTCCTAATCATACATGTACACACATGTTGAATTTTGCTCTCAGGGTATGCTTCAACTGCCTTTCACGCATGAATTTCCTTATTTATTTCATTGATTTATTTTCCTTTTTATAAAATGTTATTCAGGAAGTACTTGGCAATCATGTTGATCAGAAAGGATCAATTGTTCTTCCCGAAAAACTAAGATTTGATTTTTCTCATGGTATCTATTCTTGAAAATGTTCTATTCATAATATGCTTGTTTCTCCTTCATGGGATGGATTTAAATATGCTGCATAAATGTTTTACAGGCAAACCTGTGGATCCTGACCTTTTAAGGAAAATTGAGTCTATGGTGAATGATCAAATCAAAGTTGAAATAGAAGTATATGCTAAGGAAGTAAAACTTTCAGAAGCCAAGCAAATCAATGGTTTACGAGCTGTTTTTGGAGAAGTAAGACCTAATGCTTTCAATCTCTTTTTTGTCATGTGAATTTCACTTTTGTGAAGTTCTTCATAGTCTTGTCTGTACTGCTGCAGGTCTATCCTGATCCAGTTAGAGTAGTGGCAATTGGTCGAAAAGTTGAGGACCTACTTGCTGATCCAGAAAATAAAGATTGGTTGTCATTGTCATCTGAACTCTGTGGAGGTTATTTTCTTCTACCTATCGCTTTGCAGTGGCAGAGTGCTTTAAGTTTTCTGTTGACATAGTTCTTTTGCTCTGTCCAAAAAAAAAAAACTTTCAGGGACACATATTTCAAATACAAGGGAAGCTAAGGCATTTGCTCTTTTATCAGAGGAGGGAATCGCAAAAGGAGTTAGAAGGATAACTGCTGTTACAACTGATGTTGCTTTTAAGGCAATGGAACTAGCATCCGAAATTGAGCAGGAAGTTGATGAGGCATCCAAGATAGAAGGAAGCTTACTGGAAAAGGTAGGTTTTCATTTATTTATTTGGTTGGATATGTCATTTTGTTTTCCTCATAGTACATTGGGGGAGATCTCTCCCTCCTCTTCCCCCATTCCCATTTTATGTTATGTTAATTTGTAATGATTTCACTATTACACATGCAGTTAATTTAATAATAGTTATTTAGGAGACTGATGCCTGTATTATTACAACCATATGTCACTTTGATCCTGTAATTCTTAATGAAATGATGAATGCTTGCAGTACAGGAAGTCAATCCATTATCATATCAGACTATGAAATAAAGTAAATAATTTCCTTGGCTTTTGAAAAAGTTTTCTGTTCCTTTACATATACAAACTGTATGATTGTTTTGGGTGCTGTCTACTTTATCCTGGAAGTGGCATCTGGTGGAGTAGGCAGATCATGGTAGGAAGAGGGTTTTGTTAGTTTTCTGTAATTGTGTATTAACAGAATTTTTTAGTTCCATGTGTCGTCCGCTGAAAATGTATATATTTTTTTTGCATTCAACAGAAAGTAGCTTCTCTAAAAAGTCGTGTGGACTCAGCTCCTATTCCGGCAGCAAAGAAAGCTGATATTAGGTCTAAGATATCTGTACTTCAGGTATTGCAGCCAGGCTAATGATCTGCTGGTTTAATCTTTACCCATTCTCTTTGCTACCATTTATTTTCCCTTTTAACATTACTGTTATCCTCTTCTCGTCATGTATTTTGTATCTAATTCTAGGCATAACATAAATTCTGTGATTACTTCATCAGAATGAAGTAAGAAAGGCACAAAAGAAGATTGCTGAAGAAAATATGTGGAAGGCTGTCAAGGTTTCAACAGAGATGGCTGAAGTAGCTGCTTCAGAAGGGAAGGAGTACTGCATCTCCCGTGTTGATGTCGGTTTAGATTCTGCTGCAGTCCGTGAAGCTGTTTTGAGAGTCTTAGCGAAGAAGGTGCTTAGCCTTTAATGGCCTTGGGCCTTGTATACGGTCTTGTATCCTTTTCAAATACACAATAATGTCCATGCAAAACAAGCGCTAATACTACATTGTTGGTTGGGCAGGGGATATCTGTTATGGTTTTCAGTATGGATGAAACTACAAACAAGGTTGTGGTGTGTGCGGGAGTGCCAGGAAAGTCAAACATGATCAAAGAACTAGAGGTGTCTGAATGGTTAACTGCTGCTTTGGAGCCTCTGAATGGGAGGTGCGGTAAAGGAAAGGGAGGTCTTGCCACAGGCCAGGTTAGCACTACTGACATGTTTTCTGTCCATTTAGCAATTAATCAATTGATATTTCATCCCTGCGGAAATCTGATTATGTGCTCCGCTCAAAATGTTCAACCTAAAAAAACTAGACTGTCTTTTTAATTGCATATATTTAGATTTATTTAATTGCCCTCAGATCTCTTCCTTGTTCTGAACTATGTATGTGTTTCAAATCCTACCGTGTCCTTCAAATTTAATAAATTTGGAACCTATGTATTTCATTTCACTGTATCTTAGGGCTCTATATGTGGATTCTAGGTTGGACATATAATGTGGAGAGAAAATGCAGACTATAAATGGGTTCCATTCAGGTTTAAACAGAAAAAAACTACAAAATGTTAGCCTTTTTTCCATCTAACCTTGTCCCTCCAATATTGAAGAGTTTGTTTTGTAACCCATAGAAATGTCCAACTCATTCCCAATTTAGTACCTGAGACCCCTTCAGCACAACTGGAGCAAAATGAATAGATTGTGTTCAAATGGATAAAATATAAAGTATATGATGAAATAGAAAAACAATGCGAAATTCAGGATATTGCACATCATAGTTGGCCTACTATTTGAGTACAACTGTTATTCTGAAGTTATTTTCTGCTGATATTGTTTGGGAGAAGGATTTTGGGTTGGAAATAGAAAAATCTATTTGATACAAATATGAGCTTATTTGCTCAATTAATTCACCTAACTTTTGATGTAAAGTTACTGTTGAAAGATTGCTGAATTACTTTAGGATTAAACTTCTAACAATTCGTCATCTTTGCTAAAAAGAAAAATAAAAACTTTAGCAGTAACATGGTCATGGTTCTAATTCAGGGAACAGAGGGAGTACATGTGGAGAAGGCCATGGATTTGGCTGCAGCATTTGCTCAAATGAAGTTGAGATAATAAAAAAGGATTGCAGTCTTGTGATGGCGGATGTTGTAATGAGGCGTTGCTGGTTATGGTCTGATTTCTCATTCAAGTTAACCTCAAGCTACATGATTAAAACGATTGCTGGTGCGAACAGCTAGCTAATTAAAGGCACTGTTTGCCGCTGCTATTGCGCTATTGCAATATACTGATGTATTCAACATTTGTTAAATCTATACGAAATGGAGTTGATTTTTTCTATTTCTTGTTTTTCTATTTGTTGCAAGTTATTGACATGTAATATTTTTACTTGAATATGACAAGGCGATTAAGAGCTGTTTTATTAGCACCCTAACCTTTTTAATATTACCAACACTAGTAGAAGTTCATATAGTTGCATATGAATTCATATGCATGAACTGGTCTCAATTTTGAATACCAAGAACTCAAGGTCCGACTAGTCCCTTTGAAGAAAATTTTGTCCGACTAAAGGATTGTTGATTTGTAACTTTTCAATTCTTTTTTTTTTTGCTTTTAATAAATATTTCATCATTTTTTATTTCTTAAACTTTATCTCTTCCCTGAATAAATATTTCACCAATAATTGTAGATGAGGCATTTTATGATTTATATAGCAAATTGTAATCATTATTTATGATTTGTATATAAAATTGTAAATACTATTATAGTCAATTATTTAGATTATTAATAAAATTTTTAATTCTAGTGTAATATAAAAAATGAATTAATGTATTGAGACGGAGAGAATAAAATGTTATTTAAAAGTTCAAAAAAAAAAAGTCAAAATATAAATTAGCTTCTAAAATAGAAGTCAAATTGCACATAAACCCTACAATAAAATTAGATCAATTAAATTCCTAAAATATAATGTACTCCCCTACACTTATTTTGTTTGTAGTTACTTTCTTAACTTTTGTATATCATTTTATTTTTGCTTGAAGTTAACAAATCTTCCCTAAGTCATAGTGCATCTCCTCTTTTGCTTTGAATTTTAATTTTTTTTTGTGAGAAAAACACACTACGCTCATTTAAGGTGACCAACATAATCATTTCCTTTTTAAGATAACAGAGTAAATAAAACAAGTGCATTTTATACTCCATCTCGCTATTTTTGTTAATTATATTATTCTATTTAATTTTTTTATTTTTACTTTATTATGATTAGGGACTTAACATACTAGTAGCCAATATTTATTAATTCGAAGTCTAATTAAATTACTAATATTATATACATGAGGCAACAAATAATCAAACTGAAATGTCTTAATCTTCATCAAGCAATGCAAATCTACCATGGTCAAAATTTGGCATTCATTCATTAACTTATGTATGAGAAAATAAAGAAAAGAAATCAAGCATAAAAGTTAAAAACATATGAACAAAAATAAAAACTCATTACAAAATATGTAATAAACTTAAACATAAACTACTAACATTATACATCCTAAAAGATGGAATTCCTTTCCCCCACACTTATTTGAGACATTGTCCTCAATGACTCATAACTTAGCAAAAAAGAAATAAGCTAGAGGAAAAGAATACTCCTGTGCAGTGATGATGCAAGTCAAAGTGTACTCATAAGTGCACGAGCCAATTGTAATACTAGCAAGTTATTCTTGAGGTCGATCTCTCAAGGAATTTTTTTGTTAGAATAGACTTTTAATTAACTTTAAATTACCAATGAACAGTAAATTAAAATGCTAAACACTGGTATGTTAAATTGATTAAGCTAAAATAAGAGAACTAAGTAATAACTAAGATTGTAGTAAAAAGTGAAAAAGAAAATTAATTAGAGAATAAACAAAAACTTAGCTTACAATCCACAACATGCATGCCCTTTAACAATTCGGATACCAATGAAAGTAGATTTTATGGCTCTCACCTTTAAGGCACCAATTAATCAAACTAATGAATGAACTGGTGTTCAGTCCAATTTTTATTTATCCTTAATATGTCCAATTAAAGTTGAATAATTGGTGATCAAACACTATCAAACTAAAAACTTAATAAGCATAATTGAAATTGAAGATAATCAATCATTCATTCATTAAAAAGATAAAAAGAGATTCATACAGACTGAAGTTGCTCTCTAAATACCCATTAAAGTATTTAGCCTAACATCTTAATAACAATGGTCATGTCTATTTCGATGACTAAGTTACACATTAAAAAAAATAAAGATGAGAAACTCCTTAAAATTCAACAAAGTGAACTTCTCAACCTCTGTGTTTGCCTTATTTCTTTGTATGCTTCTTTTTTTTTTCTCCACACCTTTTTTATAACATAAATGAAAACTATAATTTATAATATAAAAAGACATTGAATTCTAACTCTAAAAATATAATTCTTCCTAATTTAAGAGATAGTCTCCCACAAAGTTGATCCTTAAATCGACATTTAATTTCAAAGCCTGGGCCCTACTTAATTAGAATATGAGTTGGATCATGATTGGATTCTACAGTAAAAAGGGACAACACGCGTGTGACACATTGTCACATGCGTGACAAACTTCTTCCTTTAGTTTAACAATCTTCATGCTCATTCTAATTCTTCATTTGCATGATAAGAAATAGAGATATGAAAGCGATGTGCTAGAATTAACACGCTCGCAATAGAAGTTTGGATTTTAAGATCTTTGCACCTGCAATAAAAGTATTGTGCCAACGATAAAAGTGGAAAAACTCCTTCAGGCTTCAACAACCTCTCATGTGCATTCAAGGCCTTCATGTGTGTGAGGGCCTTTGGTTTTAACTCTCCCTCACGCACATGACACCTACCTCATGTGTGTAAGGGCTTTTGTTCTTACTCTGCACATTTTTTTCTTAAATTAAAACACAAAAATAAAACTACTATCTAAATATGCAAATAATAATAATAATAATAATAATAATAATAATAATAATAATAATAATAATAATAATAATAATAATAATAATAATAATAATAATAATAATAATAATAATAATAATAATAATAATAATAATAATAATAATAATAAAGCTTCTAAAAACTATACTAAACAAGAACACATCAAGTAAAAAATCGATCACAAAGGTGGTTAAGGTAGACATTTTAGAATTTGGCATAAAAGAAGAGTATGATGGACATTAGTGCGCTTCAAATGACCTAGCTAATGATCCACATGATCAAGGTATTGCATGACTTATTGCACCTCAGGTGTAGAAGATTGTGCATTCCCACTTGGTTGTTGAGAAAATTATTGCTCATTCAGTTATGCATCCTCAGCTAGATGGGAAGGTTCACCTCATTTGCTAGGTAACACTGATCATTTGATAGTATCTCCTTCTTTGATGACAAGGTTAGATCATTGTAGAGCAATACTATCAAAAATCTCTTTTGTTAGGAATCATTATTAGAGCATTGGTAGAAATATCAAAAGCCCAAAAGTATTTAGCAGAGGCAGTGATAATGTGGCCTAAATCAAGGGTAGCCTTAGGATGTCTGATGGTGTATAACATATGTCTAAAAATAAAAGTAGAAGTGTAAACTCTAGTCCTAAAATGCATACACCATAATAGAAATAATTCAACCTTAGAAACCTTATTACTTTAACATTTTCCAAATATAGCATGACATAAAAACTTATGAAAGAGAGAAATACAATAATCTTTAAAGCTCATAGTTGATGCATTACTAGGATTGTAGTGGGGTTTCCCTATCAAGACTTGCCAAATTTCATTAGGATTAAAATTGTTTGGCATATCCCTAGCTCTTTCTATAAAGAACTTAAAAAATTTTTATCATTGTTTTATAAGTTACTACACACCATTTGCCTAACAAATGAAAGTTCATTTTAGTACAATCTTTATTAATTAGCAAGGTGTTGTATAATTCTAAAACTAGTTCTTTGAAACTAGGTTCTGACATGTTAATGAACTCCAACCATCCTAATCACCTAGCATAAGCTTTCATAGTATCTAAAACTAGTTCTTTGAAGCTAGGGTCTGACATGTTAATGAACTCTAACAATCCTAATCGCCTAGCATAAGCTTGCATAGTACCTAAACTATTCAATTGCTCCAAAGTTGCAAAATCAAGAAATCTATAAACAATTAATGGCCTAGTCACATAATGCTCATATCTTATGCCTTCTTCATCTTAATAAATGGGAAATAGAGCATCATACTTGAAAGAGATATATATGTCTGAATCTTCTAATGCAACTTCACCACTGTCATGTGTAGTTTCTTTTTTTATCACAATCATGACTTAATGGAGGTGTGGGTTCTTGTGCGTGTGAGGATTCTTCACTCTTTTAAAAAGAGATTTTTGTCATAGGTATCTTGAAATTAATGAAACTTAGGAGAAAGGGACTGAACTTTGGATGGATTTGTGAAATTTTATGCCAATTAAAGGTGAAAATGAAGATGAAAGAAGAATTTGGGGTTAGGTTTTGGTGAAAGTGGAGGGAAAAATGGAAAAGACAGAAAGTATTTGAGGTAGAGTAGCATGGGCGTGAGAAACAAATGAAGATAACCTTGCTTTCCTGCACAATTAAAAGACCATGTGAGAGTATAATGTGTGAAATTCAAATGTCACACCCATGACACTTTCACTTAGTCATTAATGCTGTATGTTTGAGGATTTTTCACACCCGTGGAAAATTTCTTGGTCCTCAGGCATGTCGCAATCATGACACCCATTCACGCCTATGTCAGGTTTGATTAGTAAGGCCATTGGTTCAACTCATATAATTCTTTGCTTCCACAAATTAAAATGCTATTTTCTTCTGTAGGTTTATCTCCTAAACAAAATTTAGAGTTAGAATGCAACTAGAAACTCATAAACTAAGCATGAAATTAAAACAAAAACTAAAAATCGAAGAAATAACATAGGTTGCCTCCCAAGATGTGCCACATTTATTGTCTAGGAAAGACATTACTAACTATGGTTCTTAAGGTGGGCGAAAGGTCATTTGAAGCTAGTGATCCACCTCTATACCATTTGCAGTTTCTCCAAACTTATTATTTAGTACTTGCAAATGCACTTCATAGACAAGCTGATCAACCTTATTAATGTAAAAACAATAATTTGCAGTAGACTTAGAAAAATAAGTTGAACAAACATACACCTCAATTTCATCAGTCACACCTACTACTGATATGGTTAATTTTCTAAGCTTAATATCAATATGGGGTGTCAGTTGTGGCCATAAAGGGTCTACTAAGAAGGATTATCAAATTCTTTTCCATTAAATAAGCATTTTCAATATCAATTACCACAAAATCTATAGGTTCTATAAACTTACCAATTTGTACCATAAGGTCTTCTACTATACTTATAGGAGATCTTATTGAACCATTCGTTAACTGGAGGCTAATATTGGTTGGTTTTAACTCCCCAAAATCTAATTGTTTATAAGCTAAATAAGGCATCAAATTAATACTAGTTCCTAGATCTAGCATAGCTTTTGCCTTATTCCTTTCACCCAAGGTAATGTCAATGGTGAAGCTCCCACGATTTGTCTTATTTTCAGGTAACTGCAGCTCACACTTGTCATTAGCTATTGCTGCTATGTTACTTTAGGTATCTCATATTGCTTACTTTTGTTGAAGGGCAGCTTCTTCAAGGACCTTGTATAAGGAGGTACTTTACTAACTCTAGAACAAGTCTTATCCTTATTATGTTCCTGAAACATGAAGCTTCTAGTAATGGTACTATTGATGTAACTCAAAGTGTATTCGCAAGTGTATGAACTACTGTAGTTTGACAAAACACTCCTGAGGTCAATCTCTCAAGGAATTGTTCGGCTTAAATTTCTAATGAACTATAGATTACCAACAAACACAAGAAATCAAACCTAAAAACTCTAATCCAATTTATGACATTAATGATAAAATTAACTAAAAATGTGAAATTAACTAATAAAAACTAGATTAATTGAATTAACCAATATGATGAAAACAAGTATTTAGCTTTACATCCCCAATCTCGTATTCCCCTTTCAACAATTAAGAATCATGAATAATAATTCTTGAAGCTCTAACTAAACAAGCTAATGAATTAATTAGTGTTCAATCCAATTTTTAGGTCAAATTAAAGACAGTTTCTCTAATAACTTAACCTTAATATTTCCAAATTGAACAACTACTGGTCAGTTAATCTATCAACTTGAAATCATTAAGCACAATTGAAAAGGAAAGAAAAATCATTCATTCAATAAAATGAAAAGGGTCATACAAGAATTGGGTAGCTAACTAAATATCCAATGAAAATTTAGCCTAGTATTGATACTACAATGATCATGTCAATATCAATAACAAAACTAAATAAGTTATAGTAGATTAAAAAACTAAGTTGCTTCCCTGAACTTAGTAAGAATCCAATTTTCAAATAAGTTGATCCCCAACTCTTTAAGTTGCACCCTAAACCAATCTCCCATAATCAAAATAGCTCATCCCAATGATGAAAAATCTATGGGAACACTGATGAGGATTTCAGAAAAGAAAAAAGAAAAGATAAAACCTAATTCTACTTAAGTCTCAATTTATACCTGACTAAGAGTCCTAATTAGAATCTAACTCTAAATTACAATTATTTTTCAATTAAAACATCATAAAATTCCATAAATAATTACTCTCCTTCAATAAGAATGCATCTCACAAGATATGGGCCCTATTTGCATGAAATACGTCATTTATTGCAAGTTGGAGTTTGCAAGGTTGTGGAGCGTCACGTGTGCAATGATGGTGTTTATGAGTTTTGAAGACAAATCATATTCATAAACACAGTAAAAATTAAAATTTTCAAAACTCAAAACAAAGATCTTGCTTGTGCCATTAAAACTAATTCATCAAATTATAAAGATTAAAAATTATACCTTATAATTTCTTGATTTATTTCTCAAATTTTCACCTTATTGGGCTGTAGCAAACTAGAAAAATCTACACTATGACGTCTCTAATGTTAATCCATTCAAAAATGTGAGAAGAAATTACAAAAAAAAATAGTTGAACACACCTTAAATGGTGTATGCCCCATTTGAGAGAATATGAAAAAATAACTATTGTTTTTCTTTTTAAATTTCTTTTATTTCCAAAAAAGAATTTCAGACTTTTGAACTCTTCAAAAATGGTTTTACCCCAAAATTAGTTTAGGTACAAAGTGCACAAGACAAATGAAGGGATTTTAGGGCTTATTGCCTTAATTGACCTTAATTGGCCAATTAAGGCCATTTAGGCTAGCTGCCTATGCGAGCTTGTGACCCCTTGATTTTTCCATGCGATCTCATCGTGATTCGACCCAAAATAATTTTCTCATATTGTTTGATCCCATCCAATACCATTTTACTCATTCTTCACATCTCTAATGTGTGACTCATTAGGTTTACCAGTTACATTGGTCATTTTGTTAGGTTTTGAAGAATGAATCATATTCATAAACGCAACAGAAAAATAAAATTTTCAAAACCCAAAACAAAAAATTATACTTGTGCCATTAAAACTAATTTATATAAATATCAAGGTTAGAAATTATACCTTGTAATTTCTTATTTGTTTTTCAAATCTTCATTTTGTTGGGTTGTAGCAAACCACAAAAATCCACACTAGGATGTCTCTAATGATAATTCACACGAAAAATGAAGAAGAAACTATCAAGAGAAATGGTTTGAACAAATTCAAAGTACTAGCTTTGAAAGTATTCTAGAGAGAATTTTATTGTCTTAAAAATATTTTTTTCACAAAAAAATATTTTCATATTTATTTTCTGCCATTTTCTGCCAATTTATGTCTTTTCTATTTGAATCAAATTCAAAGAAAAGATGAAAAGTCAAAAATGGAGAAAAGGAAAATGAATGAATAGTAATTGACCATAATTGGCCTAATTAAGGCCAAAATCTGCCGTTGGCCAACGGGTGGAAGGCAGCAGCGCGCTGGGGCTACTGCAGGCTGCTGCTAGACAGTCCAGCAGGCCCACTTAGCCCACGTGGGCCCGTACGGGTATGTGACCCTCTGAACAATTTTTCCATGCGATCTCATCACGATCCATCCCAAAATAATTTTTTCATATTTTGCATCTTATGCAAGACCATTTTACTCATTCGCCATATCTTCAATGCTTATGACCCATTAGGTTCCCGGTTATGTTGGCCACTTAAATTAACAATTAATTTAATCAGGTCATGAGCAGTATCTAGCAACACATCATGACCCCCAATTAACCGAAAATTCAGTGGTTTGACTACGAACCTTTCCATAGACAATTTCCGTGCAATTATTCATTTCACCATTCTACACCCCACTTGGTTGATTATGGACATGTGTCAACTCCCACTAGACTGACTACGTCACGTCTAGTCCAAGTAATGTTAGTTCTTGTCCTTGAGGCTTATTACTTTATTAGATATGTCATTGAAGACTATCTTTATGACATTTTCACTCTGGCCAGAGATTCCCGAGTAATGACCACGACAAGATGCCATGGGTATACACTCCTTCCATCAAGAGTGGTGAATCCTTTGTTGGTTACCCAATTATCTTCGAATACCTTAAGCTATATCCAATTGCCACCCTATGAGCAACCTCCATAAGGCAATAAGGAATAATGTCAAAATACAGAATCAATATTGAAGATATTCTTGAGTACCTCAAGTCTAAGGATACTTGCATCATTGGTATGATGAGACTATCATTGACATTTGAATAGATTATCCATATAATTGTCTCATAGTTGGTCATCCAATGTACTTAGCTACACTTAGCAAGCATCCACATGTTAACTCTAAACATCTCATGTTTATCGATTATGAGATCTACTACTCGATCCAATCAAGGAGTGTAACATGTGCTAGTTTATCCGGATTAATAATGGCTCGTCTCATTAATCCTATGATTAGGGATAATTTTGATACTAACATAATTACACATGATAAGAATCTCAATATCATGATCTCATCATGATTTCCTTCATGCTATGTTATGTATCAAGGACTTCATTAATTGATTTAAGATCACTTATCAATTCATATATCAAATGAACATCAAATTAATGAAAAACCTTTTATTAATCAAATAAATTTGTACAATAAGTGCTAAAGGTGATTGCCTCTAGAGCACTTCTCTAACAAGCTCCCACTTGCACTATAGCCAATCACCTTTGTATTTAATTCCATAGGTGAGTACATGAGAATCATATTTATATTTCTTTTGGGGAATTGGCTTAGTTAAAAGATTAGCAATATTCTGATAAGTGGGCACTTTTTCTATCTTTACATCATTCCTACCAATGATTCTCTAATCAAATGGTATCTTCTGAGTACATGTTTGGATCTCTGATGAGACCGTGGCTCTTTTGCTTGCGCAGTGGCTCCATTATTATCAAAATACAATTGTATTGGATCAATAATGCTGGGAACCACCCAAAGTTCTGTGATGAATTTCTTTATCCAAACTACTTCCATTGCTGCTTCAGAAGCTGCAATGTACTCTGTTTCAGTTGTGGAATCAGTAGTAGTTTCCTGTTTGGAACTCTTCCAACTAACTGCTCCACCATTTAGTCTAAATATATAACCTGATTGACATTTTAAGTCATCCTTGTTAGATTGGAAGCTGACATCGATATACCCAATCACAATAAGATCTCCATCTCCATATACCAAGAATACATCCTTAGTTCTTCTTAAGTACTTAACAATATTCTCAACAGCCACCCAATGACCCTCACCAGGGTCCGATTAGTATCTGCTTATGACACTCAGAGCATATGATACATCAGGTCTTGTACATATTATAGCGTACATGATTGATCCTATAGCTGAAGCATATGGAATCAAACTCATGTGTGTCCTCTCATCTTGTGTCTTTAGACACAAAGACTTTGAGAGAGTGATCCCATGGGTCATGGGAATATATTCTCTCTTGGAATGCTCCATGCTAAACCTTTTTAGCATTTTATCTATGTATGTAGACTGTGAAAGACCAATCAATTTTTTTAGATCTATCTCTATAGATCTTTATCCCCAAAATATATACTGTTTCTTTAAGGTCTTTCATAGAGAAATTCTTAGATAACCAAATTTTGACTGATTGTAAGGCTGAGACATCATTTCCCATTAACAATATGTCATCTACATATAATACAAGAAATACGATTGCACTCCCACTAACCTTCTTGTAAACACAAGGTTCATCCGGATTTTTTAAGAAACCAAACTGTTTGATTGTCTCATCAAACCGAATATTCCAACTCCTGGATGCTTGCTTTAATCCATAAATAGATCTTTGAAGCTTACATACCTTTTTGCCATCTTTGGATATGAAGCCTTCTGGTTGTGTCATGTACACATTCTCAGTCAGATTTCCATTAAGGAAAGCTGTCTTCACATCCATTTGCCAATCTCATAATCATAATGAGTAGCAATGGCTAGGAGTATCCTTATGGATTTAAGCATAGCTACTAGACTAAAAGTTTCATCATAGTCAATTCCTTGTCTTTGATGATAACCTTTAGCAACAAGTCTAGCTTTATAGGTAATCACATTACCATCCATGTCAGTTTTCTTTTTGAAAACCCACTTGCACCCTATAGGCTTTATTCATTCGGGTGGGTCAACAAAAGTCCATACTTGGTTTTCATACATGGAATCCATTTCTGACTTCATGGCTTAAAGCCATTTGTCAGATTCTGAACTATTCAGAACTTCTTCATAGGTTGTAGGCTCATTGTTTTCTATGAGCAATACGTCATTCTGTTCACTAACAAGAAATCCATATCTCTCTAGAATAGTATGTATCCTACTTGACCTACGAAGCTCTTGTGCTTCAGAAGGTTGAGCTGTTATATCATCTGTATAAGTAACGAGCTTCGGTTCAGGTAGTTGATCAGCATCTGTTTAAGCATCTTGAACTTTCTCAAGTTCAATTTTGCTCCCACTATCTCATTTTAGAAGGAATTCTCTCTCTAAAAAGATAGCATGTTTTAATACTTTTGCCAAGTTGTTTCTCTACTTCATTTCTGAATTCTTTGAAATTTTCAAAAGCTTCAGATTTGTATCTCATAAGATACACGTATCCATATTGTGAGTAGTCATCGATAAAAGTAATGAGGTAGATGAAACCACCTCTGAGGTTTGTAGACATTATACCACATACATTTGAATTTATTAAGTCTAAAAGTCCATTAACACGTTCACCCTTTCCCTTAAAGGGTAATTTAGTCATCTTGCCTAATAAGTAAAATTCATATGTGTCATATGATTCATAATCAAATGACCTTAAACTACCACTTTTGTGTAGCTTAGCCATGCATTTCTCACTTATATGACCAAGGCAACAATACCATAAATAAGATGATTTCAACATATCTTATTTTTGCCTTTTATTATCATTGATGTTTAAAATTGGATTTGACATATTTAATATGTATATTCCATTGCATAATGTACCATTAGCATAAAGAATTCCATTCAACATAATAGAACAACAATTGTTACTAAAAGCTAAAAGGAAACCATCTTTATTTAGACTTGAAACAGAAATAATGTTTTTAGTCAAAACAGGTACATAATAGCAATTATCCAAATTTAATATAAGCTTACTAAGGAGGGTCAATACATATGTTCTTACAGCTAATGCAGCAACCCTTGCTCCATTTCCAACACGTAGGTCTGACTCTCCCTTATTGAGCTGTCTACTGTTCCTTGCCCTGCATATCAGTGCATATGTGTGAGCCACAACCAGTATCTAATACCCATATATTATTATCGGAAACAGTATTAATTGCAATGAAAAAAAATACTTGAAGTAGATGGAGCATCAGATGCCTTCTTCTTCAAGGACTCCAAGTAAGACTTGCAGTTTCTCTTCCAATGGCCATCCTTACTGCAATGGAAGCATGTCCCCTTTAAAGCAATCTCCTTGGCCTTTTTCTTGGCCATGCCTCCCTTAGGCTTTTTGGACTTCTTTTTCTTTTTAAGGTTCTTATTTTTAGAACTTGAAGAGTCCACCAGCATCACAGCCTTATTGTCCTTCTTGATAGATGTCTTAGCTGTTTTGAGCAAGTTAATCAGCTCAGGAATAGTGGTGGAGATTTGGTTCATCCTATAGTTAAGCACAAAATGTGAATAACTATCAGACAAATCGATTAGAATTAAGTCAATACTTAATTCATGGTCCATCACAAATCCCAAGGTGGCCAACCTCTTAATATAGCCATTCATCTTCAATGCGTATTGCACTGGAGATGTCCCCTCAACCATCTTAGTGCGGAAGAGCAACCTTGAAGTTTCGAATCTTTCGAAACGTGCTTACTCATCAAAAAGCTCTCTTAGATGGTATACTATGGAATTAGCATCCATAGCCTCATGTTGCTTTTGTAACTCAGTTGACATAGTAACAAGCATAATGTAGCTTGTCATCTCACTATCATCGAAATGCTTTTGATATGCCTTCTGAACATCTTCAGAAGCATTAGAAGCAGGGAGATTAGGGAGTGCCTCATCTAGGACATAACCAATCTTTTCAGATTTGAAAACTATTCTCAGATTCCTTAACCAATCCAAAAAATTAGGCCCAGTCAACTTATTTGATTCCATTGGTGATCGTAAATTCACAATTGTCATGATAATGATTCTAGTAACCTAGATGTAAAATAGAACATGTTAGAATGTACATAAAATGCATGTTTATTAGGTCTTTAATAAATTGCATTATGGCTCCAGTATTTTATTGCGAATCCATAGCCCTTACTATGAACCCGAGAGAACTTATATGGAAGTTCTCCTAGTGGGTCGATATCCAACTAGCTAAGAATAACCTTGACGCAACTCAACAAGCTATCCTTAGTTTGGTTGGTAGGTATCTAATCCATACCAATTGCATTATTCATGCAACTATCGAATCTTGTGCTATCAACTTATTGATGTGTGCACATACATTGGGCTATCAACTCTTGATATGTGTACATCTCATGTATACAAACCCAACTTCGCCTCCAGTATACATTAACCTTGGTGCAAATCTAACAAGTTAATAATATCAGTTAAGTCTAACCCATTAATCGTGAAATCTAATTTCAATGGATTGAACATATTCTTATAGAGTGAGCTTGAGGCAACTCAACAACCCTAACTCTAGAAGAATTATGGTTCTCCCCATATTAATGGAAGACATAAGACTTAATTGTTTATTTAGTGAGGGATTTCTTTGTTAAGTCTCATCAATTTATTATTTCATGCTTTTATATATCATACATTCATCACGTGGATATATAAAGATAGTTACATTAACTATATGGAATGATTATGGACATACTAAAGTCAATCTGTTTAGCGAAAGAGAATTGACTAGGTCTTACCTATGTATATGCATGAATTTACAACCCAAAATAAAAATCAAATTCTTATTTCTAAGTCTTCTTGTTTATGGTACCACCTCCTTTTCTTCTTGATTCTTTGTATATTCATTCTATTCTAATCCTATGTAATCTAATTACATATTTTAAATTATAGAAAATCTCAATTTACATTTGAGGGGAGTAAGATGAGAAGAAAAATACATAAGAAAGAAAGAAAGAGAGGTAGGGACATAGAGGCCCTATTTACCATAAAATAAAACAATTCCATGCATGTTCAATCACATTGGGCCTAAGTCCATAATCATCCATCATGTCTTTTCATACACCCCTAACATGCATTCTCTAATGCACAAAATAAAAATGACAATTTTGGATTTCAATTTGTAAATCGATTCAACGCTTGAACCGAAATTGTCTATATGTGTTTTTTTTGTTAATTTAATTTTGTATGTCATTTTAAAGTGGAATTTAATATTTAATCAAATTAAATTAAATTCCATATTTTCAGAATTAATTCAAAATTAATTCTCCTTAAAATCAAAATATTATGATATTAAAATTAAACAATTTAATTTTAATATACATACCAATTTCTAGTCATAATAGAATTACAATTGCACAACTTAAATTAATTTAAAATTAATTTCCAAAAAGTCTAAAAATTTCCAGAACTTCAAATCATCATTCTAATAATATTTAGATCAGCTCAAGTTCATCAAAATAGTTTTGGCACAAGCTAAAATTATTAACACAAACGAACCAACACACTTAGATGGTCAAAATCACTAATTCGACATCTAGAATTTTTTTAAAATTTCAAAAGCTTGAAAACTAATTTTGGCATGCATATAACATCAAAATAACATATTTTTAATCATATAAAAAATTATTCAAGGTGCTGAAAATAAAATAAACATATACAAAAAAATCAAACAAAACAACCCCACTAGGTATGCTAAAACAGTCTCGTTTTTGTGTTTGTTTGAAAAAGTAATTAAAATAATTTTAATTAATTATTGGACACTTCCATAGGTATAAAAAGATTCTCAATATATCTAAATAATTTTTTTATAATCAAATATAAGAAAAAAATATAATCAGCCCCATCAATTAAGCCAAACAACAATACATGTTCATAAACAAGACAATTTTAGGCATTTTTGAAATAAATCTGAAATTCAAATCATTTTTCAATCAAAATAATCATCCTTAATCATCCAATGATTAGATTAGAGAAAGAAAAATGTGTAAACATATTTTACAAATTAATTTCAATTTTTCAAAACCTATTAATCTAAAATCATCAAAACCATGCAATCCCATTACACTTTCAATTAAAATTATTTTTAATGGACATAAGGAAACTCTTATACCAATGTTGGGTTTTGAAGAATGAATCATATTCATAAACACAGCGGAAAAATAAAATTTTCAAAATCCGAAAAAACAATCATACTTATGCCATTAAAACTAATTTATATAAATATAAATGTTAGAAATTATACTTTGTAATTTCTTACTTGTTCTTCAAATTTTACTTTGTTGGGTTATAGCAAACCACAACAATCCATACTAGGATGTCTCTAATGATAATCCACACCAAGATTGAAGAAGAAATTGTCAAGAGAAATGGTTTGAACAAATTCAAAGTGTTTGAAAGTGTTCTTGAGAGAATTCTGTTGTATCTTAAAAATATTTTTTTCACTAAAAATATTTTCACGTCTATTTTCTCCCATTTGATATCTTTTTTATTTGAATCAAATTCAAAGAAAAGATGAAAAGTCAAAAATGGAGAAAAGGGAAATGAATGAATAGTAATTGGCCATAATTGGCCTAATTAAGGCCAAAATCTGCCGTTAGCCAACGGGTGGGAGGCAGCAGCGCGCTGGGCCTGCTGCTGGGTAGGCTAGTCACCTGTTTGGCCCGCACGGGCCCGTGACCCTCCTGAACAATTTTTCCATGCGATCTCATCGCAATCTAGCCTGAAATAATTTTCTCATATTTGGGATCATATCGAAGACCATTTTACTCATTCTTCATATCTTCAATGCGTGTGACCCATTAGGTTATCAGTTATGTTGGCCACTTAAATTAACAATTAATTTAAGCAAGTCATGAGCGATATCTAGCAACACATCATGACCCCAAATTGATCGGAAAGTCAGTGGTTTGACTACGAACCTTTCCATAGACAATTTCTGTGCAATTATTCCTTTCACCATTCTATACCCCACTTGGTTCAGAGTATGGACATGTGTCAACTCCCAATAGACTGACTACGTCACGTCTAGTCCAAGTAATGTTAGTTCTTGACCTTGAGGCTCATTACTCTATTAGATATGTCATTGAAGACTATCTTTATGACATTTCCACTCCGGCCAGAGATTCCCGAGTAATGACCACGACAAGAGGCCATGGGTATACACTCCTTCTATCAGGAGTGGTGAATCCTTTGTTGGTTACCCAATTACCTTCGAATAGCTCAAGCTGTATCCAATCACCATCCTATGAGCAACCTCCCTGAGGCAACAAGGAATAGTATCAAAATACAAAATCAATATTCAAGATATCTTTGAGTACCTCAAGTCTAAGGATACTTGCACCATTGCTATGATGAGACTATCATTGACAATTGAATAGATCATCCATATGATTGTCTCATAGTTGGACATCCAATGTACTTAGGTACACTTAGCAAGCATCCACATGTTAACTCAAAACATCTCATGTTTATAGATTATGAGATCTACTACTCGATCCAATCAAGGAGTGTAACATGTGCTAGTCTATCCGAATTAATAATGTTCCATCATATTAATCCTATGACTAGGGATAATTTTGATACTAACATAATTACACATGATAAGAATCTCAATATCATGATCTCATCATGATTTCCTTCATTCTATATTATGTATCAAGGACTTCATTAATTGATTTAAGATCACTTATCAATTCATATATCAAATGAACATCAAATTAATGACAAAAACTTTTATTAATCAAATAAATTTGTGCAATAAGTGCTAAAAATGATTGCCTTTAGAGCACTTCTCTAACACATTTAAATTAGCAATTAACTTATGCAAGTCATGAGCGATATCTAACAACACATCATGACCCCCAATTGATTGGAAAGTCAGTGGTTTGACTACGAACCTTTCCATAAACATTTTATGTGCAATTAATCCTTTCACCATTCTATACCCCACCTTGTTCAGAGTATGGACATGTGTCAACTCCCACTAGATTGATTACATCACATCTAGACTAAGTAATGTTAGTTTTTATTCCTTAGGCTCATTACTCTGTTAGATATGTTATTGAAGACTGTTTTCATGATATTTCCACTCAGGCCAGAGATTCCCGAGTAATGACCCTAATAAGAGGCCATATGTATACCTATAGGATCTATCAAGACTAGTGTATCCTTTGTTGGTTACCCAATTACCATTAAATATCTCAAGTTGTGCCCAATTACCACCCTATGAGCAACCTCTTTAAGGCAACAAGGAATAATGTTAAAATACAGAATCAATATTCAATATATCCTTGAGTATCTCAAGTCTAAGAATACTTGCACTATTGCTATGATGAGACTATCATTGAGATTTTAATAGATTATCCATATGATTGTCTCATAATAGGCCATCCAATGTACTTAGCTACACTTAGCAAGCATCCATATATTAACTTTAAATATTTCATATTTACAAATTATGAGATCTATTGCTTTATCCAATTAATGAGTATAATATATGCTAGTCTATCTGGATTAATAATGTCTCGTCTTATTAATCCTATGACTAGAAAAAATTTAGATACTAACATAATTACACATGATAAGAATCTCAATGTCATGATGTCACTATAATTTCCTTCATATTAAGTTATGTATCAAGGGCTTTATTAACTGATTTAAGATCATTATCAATTCATATATCAAATGAATATCAAATTAATGAAAATGTTTTTTTTAATCAAATAAATTTGTACGATAAATGCAAAAGGTGATTGCCGTTAGAGCACTTCTCTAACAACCTCCCACTTGTACTAAAGTTAATTGCCATTATATTTAATTCCATAGGCAAGTACATAAGGGTCATATTTCTTCTAGGGAAGTGACTTAGTCAAGAGATCATCAATATTCTGATCAGTGGGCACTCTTTCTATCTTTACATTATTCCTACCAATGATTTTTCTAATCATATGGTATCTTCTAAGTACATATTTGGATCTTTGATGAGATCATGACTTTTTTGCTTATGCAATGACTCCATTATTGTCACAATACAGTTGTATTGGATCAACAATGCTAAGAACCAAAACAAGTTCCATGTTGAATTTTTTTATCTAAACTGCTGCTTTTACTGCTTCAGAAGCTGCAATGTGCTCTACTTCACTTATGGAATCAACAATTATTTCCTGTTTGAAATTCTTCTAACTGACTGCTTCATCATTTAGTGTGAATATATAACTTGACTAGGATTTTGATTCATTCTTGTCAGATTGGAAGATGGCATAGGTATCCTCGCTCACAATAAGATCTCCATCTCCACATATCAAGAATACATCCTTAGTCCTTCTCAAGTACTTAAAGATATTCTTGAAAGCCACCCAATAACCCTCATCAGGGTTTGATTGGTATTAGCTCGTGACACTCAGAGCATATCATACATGGGGTCTTGTACATAATATAGTGTACATGATTGATCCTATAGCTAAAGCATATGGAATCAAACTCATATGTGTCTTTTCATCTTGTGTCTTTGAACACATAGACTTTGAGAGAGTAATCTCATAGCTATAAGAATACATCCTCTCTTGGAATGCTCTATGCTAAACCTTTTTAGCATCTTATCTATGTATGTAGACGATGAAAGACCAAACAAACTTTTAGATCTATCTCTATAAATCCTTATCCTTAAAATATAAACTGCTTCTCTAAAGTCTTTTATAGAGAAAATCTTGGATAACTAAAATTTGACTGATTGTAAGGCTGAGACATCATTTCCCATTAGCAGTATGTCATTTACATCCAATACAAGGAATATAATTGCACTCCCACTAATCTTCTTATATACATAAGGTTCATCCAAATTTTGTAAGAACTAAACTGTTTGATTGTCTCATCAAACTGAATATTCCAACTCCTGGATGCTTGCTTTAATCCATAAATGGATCTTTGAAGCTTGCATACCTTTTTGCCATCTTTTGATATGAAGCCTTCTGGTTGTGTCATGTACACATCCTCGATTAGATTTCCATTAAGAAAAGTCATTTTCATATCCATTTGTCATATCTCATAATCATAATAATCAACAATGGCTAGGAGTATCCTTATGGATTTAAGCATAGCTACTGGGCTAAAAGTTTCATCATAGTCAATTCCTTATCTTTAACAATAACCTTTAGCTACAAGTCTAGCTTTATAGATAACCACATTACCATCCATGTCAGCTTTCTTCTTGAAAACCGATTTGCACCCTATAGGCTTTATCCTTTTGGGTGGGTCAACCAAGGTCCATACTTGGTTTTCAAACATGGAATCAATTTCTGACTTCATGGCTTAAAGCCATTTGTCAAATTTTGAACTATTCAGAACCTTTTTTATATGTTATAGGCGATTTTCTATGAGCAATATGTCATTTTGTTCATTAATGAGAAATTCATATCTCTCTAGAACAATACGTATCCTACTTGACCTACGAAACTCTTGTGCTTTAGAAGGTTGAACTGTTATATCATATGTATGAATAACAGGCTCAGGTTCAGATAGTTGATCAGAGTTTGCTTGAGCATCTTGAACTTTTTCAAGTTCAATTTTGCTCCCACTATCTCCTTTTAGAAGGAATTATCTGTCTAAAAAGATAACATGTCTTGAAACAAACATCTTTTATTCCAAAGGGTGGTAGAATTGATATCCATATGATTCTTTTGGATATCCCATAAACAGACATCAATTAGACTTAACTTCCAATTTATCTAACATAGTATGTTTCACAAAAGCAGGACAACCCCAAACTCTTATGTAAGAAAGTGTGGGCCTTTTGTTATTCCTCATCTCATATGGATTAATATAAACTGACTTCAAAAGGACTCCATTTAATATATAAATGATAGTCTCTCGTGTATAACCCCAAAAATATTTAGGGAGTTCTGCAAAGCTCATCATAGACTTTACTATGTCTAATAGGGGTCAGTTCCTCCTTTCAGCCACAACATTGTGCTGTGGTGTATAAGGTGAAGTCCATTAAGATAATATCCATTATCCTTAAGATAATCTAGAAACTCTTGGCTCAAGTATTCACCTTCTCGATCTAATCAAAGTGTTTTAATACTTTTGTCAAGTTGTTTCTCTAGTTCATTTTTGAATTCTTTAAACTTTTCAAAGGCTACAAATTTATATCTCATAAGATACACGGACCCATATTGCGAGTAGTCATCGATAAAAGTAATGAAGTAGATGAAACCACCTCTGGCATGTATGGACATTGGACCACGTACATCCGAATGTATTAAATCTAAAAGTCCATTAGCACATTCACCATTACCTTTAAAAGGTAATTTAGTCATCTTGCCTAATAAGCAAGATTCACAAGTGTCATGATTTATAATCAAATGACCCCAAACTACCACTCTTATGTAGTTTAGTCATGTGTTTCTCACTTATATGACTAAGGTGACAATGCCATAAATAAGATGATTTCAATATATCTTGTTTTGCCTTTTATTATCATTGATGTTTAAAATTGGATTTCACATATCTAATATGTATATTCCATTGATAATGTATTGTTAACATAAAAAATATCATTCAATGTAATAAAACAACAATTGTTACTAAAAGCTAAATGGAAACCATCTTTATTTAAATTAGAAATAGAAATAATGTTTTTAGTCAAAGTAGGTACATACTAACAATTATCCAAATTTAACATAAGCCCATTAGGGAGGGTCAATACATAAGTTCCTACAGCTAATACAACAACCCTTGCTTTCCTACACATCAGTGCATATATATGAGTCACAAGCGATATCTAATATATATGTATTATTATTGAAAACAATATTAATTTCAATGACAAAAATACCTAAAATAGATGGGGCATTACATTCCTTCTTCTTCTTCAAGGATTCCAAGTAGGCCTTACAGTTTGTCTTACAATGGTCATCCTTACCACAATGGAAGAATGTCCCCTTTGGGGCAATCACCTTGGCCTTTTTCTTGGCAACCCTCCCTTAGGGTTCATGAATTCTTATTCTTCTTAAGGTTCTTTTTCTTAGAACCAGATGAGTCCACTAGCATCACAGCCTTACTATCATTCTTGACAGATGGCTCAACTGTCATGAGCGTACTGATTAGCTCAAGAATAGTGGTGGAGATTTGGTTCATCCTATAGTTAAGCACAAAATATGAAAAATTGTCAAACAAACCAGTTAGAATTAAGTCAATACTTAATTTATGGTCCATCACAAATCCCAAGGTGGCCAACCTCTCAATATGGTCATTCATCTTTAGTGAATGTTGCACTGGAGATGTCCCCTCAACCATCTTAGTGCAGAAGAGCAGCCTTAAAGTCATACTAGAATTACCATTACTTAACTTAAATTAATTCAAAATTAATTTCCAAAAACCTCAAGTCATCATTCTAAGCATCTTGAAATCAGCTCAATTTCATCAAAATATTTTTAGCACAAACCAAAATTAATAAAACAAATGAACCAACACATCTAGACACTCAAAATGACTCATTCGATATTTGGAACTTTTTTGGAATTTTAAATTTGAGAAAAATAATTTTATCATGCATCTAAAATAAATATAACATATTTTTAATCACATAAAATTTATTTCAAGGTGTTGAAAACAAAATAATCACATATAAAAATATCAAACAAAACAGTCCCGTCGGGTTTACCAAAACTCTCCTTTTTTTGTATTTGTTTGAAAATTTAATTAAAATAATTTTAATTAATTATTGGAAACTTCCATAGGCTTAAAAAATCCTCAATATGTATAAACAATATTTCTATAGTCAAATTATAAGAAAAATATAAACAGTCTCATCAATTAAGCCAAATAACAACACATGTTCATAAACAATACAATTTTTAGTATTTTTGAAATAAATCCGAAATTAATTATTTGAAATATATTCAAACCATTTTTCAATCAAAATATTCATTCTTAATTATTCCATTATCATATTAGAGAAAGAAAATTGTGTAAAATAAATTTTACAAATTAATTTCAGTTTTTCAAACTTATTGATCTAAAACAATCAAAACCGTGCAATCTCATTGCACTTTCAATTAAAATTAATTTTAATGGACACAAGAGGGTGTTGATACCACTGATGAATTTTGAAGAAGAATATCATTCATAAACACAGTAAAAATAAAAAATTTTAAAATCGGAAACAAATATCTTGCTTGTGCCATTAAAACTAATTCATCAAATCATAAATATTAAAAATTATACATTGTAATTTCTTGATTTGTTCTTCAAAGTTTTACCTTGTTGGGTTGTAACAAACCACAACAATCCATATTAGGATGTCTCTAATAGTAATCCACGTGAAAATGTGAGAAAAAAGTACAAGAAAAATAGTTGAACACACCTCAAAGTGTTAGCAATTGTGTATGTTCTATTTGAGAGAATATTGAAAAAAAAAACTTATTTTTCTTTTTAAATTTCTTTTATTTCCAAAAATAATTTTCCGACTTTTGAACTATTCAAAAATATTTTTATTCCAAAATTAGTCTAGGTACAAAGTGCACAACGCATGGGGAGAGATTTTGGAATTTATTGCCTTAATTGGCTAATTTTTTTTCTATACGAACTCATCATGAATCAATCCAAAATAATTCTCTCATATTTTTGGATCTCATCCAAGAACATTTTACTCATTTTTATATCTCCAATGCATATGACCCATTAGGTTTCAAGTTATATTGACTACTTAAATTAACAATTAATTCAAGCAAGTCATTAGCAGTATTTAGCAACACATCATGACCAGCAATTGATTGAAAAGTCAGTGGTTTGACTACGAATCTTTCCATAGATAATTTCCATGCAATTAATTATTTCACCATTCTATACTCCATTTGTTTCAGCGTGTGGATATATGTCAACTCCCACTAGATTAATTACGTCACATATAGCCCAAATAATAATAGTTCTTATCCCTGAGGCTTATTACTTTGTTAGATATATTATTAAAGACTATCTTCATGACATTTTCACTCTAGCTAGAGATTCCCGAGTGATGACCCCGATAAGAGGTCATAGGTATACACTCCTTCTATCATGAGTGGAAAATCCTTGGTTGGTTACCCAATTACTTTCGAATACTTCAAGTTGTACCCAATTATCACCTTATGAGCAATCTCTATGAGGTAATTAGAAATATTGTCAAAATACATAATTGATGTCCAAGATATCTTTGAGTATCTCAAGTCTAAGGATACTTGCACCATTGCTATGATGAAACTATAATTGAAAATTAAATATATTATCCATATGATTGTTTTATAGCAGATCATCCAATGTACTTATCTATACTTAGCAAACATCCATATGTTAACTCTAAATATCTCATGTTTACATATTATGAGATCTACTGCTTGACCTAATGAAAGAGTATAACATATGTTAGTCTATCCGGATTAACAATATCCCATCTCATTAATCCTATTACTAGGGATAATTTAGATACTAACATAATTACACATTATAAGAATCTCAATATCATGATCTCATTATGATTTCTTTCATACTATGTTATGTATCAAGGATTTTATTAATTGATTTGAGATCACTATCATTTCATATATCAATTGAATATCAACTTAATGAAAATGTCTTTTATTAATCAAATAAATGTGTACAATAAGTAATAAAGGTGATTGTCTTTAGAGCACTTCTCTAATAGGTGTCGCGCTTGCAATAGATTATGCTTGTGCAAGAATGGCGCGCCTGCAACAAAATGTTGGCAAGGTGGAAAGATGTTGAATTGTCATGCCTATGCTGAATCTATGCACCTATGACACTTTTGCACATCTGCGACATGGTGTTAATGAGGTAAGCTTCCTCACAAGCATGACATGTTGTCACACACATGATAATGTGTCCATGCCAGCATAATTCTCATACTTCCTCTAAAAACTGTAAACACACAAAAATAAACAACTAAGTACCTAAAATATGTTAAAAATCTACAATTAAATATTAAAAACATGAATAAAAACTACACTAAAAGATCACATCAAATTTCTCCACACTTAAATATTTTTTTATGCCTGAGCAATACCTAGTCTAAAAAGAAGACGCAAATATAAACTAGCACAAAATAAAAAAATGCACACAACCAGACTAGCTCATATGCTTAGAATTTGACTTTGTTGATCCTAAAGTCTCACTAGTGCACCCAACACGCTTAAATCAAAATAATATTATCTCATCAAGTTTGGAATAAAATTAATACTCACTTGAAGCTATATTTCGAAGAACAAGCCAATATAATTATATTATTACCTCCAAAATATATAATTCATTACTTTAGCTAAACTACCAACTTCTGAATACCAAAAAATGCAATAAACTGTTTGTTCTTCATTTCTTTTCACAAAGGTTACAATTTTTTCCGAAGTCATAATGCAATTCCACTTATAACTTCGATATTTTTTTTCTTTCTCTTTTTTTTTTTTCTTTAAGGGTAGTACATTACATATATTTAGGGTCCTTTTGTATACTCATACCCTTGGCTATCAGCAAACCAAGAAAAAGAGAAGTAAATACGGTGAGTGCATTTTATGCTCAATCTCACTATTTTTATAAACCCCTTTATTCTATATTTATTTTTCCTAAGTGTAACATCCTTGACCTTCCCCACATGCATATCCACATGCATTTCATTTGAACATATTCATCTTCCATATAATCCAATTGAACACGTGCATTTCATACATATTTTCTTAGAAACAAGTTCATGGCACGCACTAGCTACGTGTCCTAGTATTTAACAATTGTATCGAGTCACACGTGTGTACTTATAACCTAAATGAGGATAACAAAGCATTAGAAATAAATTGAATAAGGTGATTAAATTATAGTAAGCAAAATAATTAGATTAAGATTAGTAAACATTTACATTGTTAATTTAGTTAAATCGGGCCAAATGATTAAGCTGTATTATTGTGTGAATTAGTGGAATTATAAATGTATGTAAATAATAATAATAATAATAATAATAATAATAATAATAATAATAATAATAATAATAATAATAATAATAATAATAATAATAATAATAATAATATAGACAAAATAAAATGAAAATGAAACAAAAGGAAAATAAAAGAAAGGATAAGAGAAAAGAGAAGAGAAAAGAAAAGAGAAAAGAGGAGAAAAGAGAAGAGATGAAGAGAGAAAGATAAAAAGACAAAATCAAAAAATTTAGCTTTATCTTCCTCCCCCATTTCTGCCTCCTCACTCCATCCCATTTTCTTCTTCATCTTCCTCCATTATAGAACTCACTTATTCCTTTTTTCACTTAGTTTTTGAGGCAAATTGATCCTGTTTTCTTCTTCATCTTCCTCCATTATAGAACTCACTTATTCCTTTTTTCACTTAGTTTTTGAGGCAAATTGATCCTTTGCAAGTTTGTTCTTTGTATGTAATCAATTCTTATTGCTATAAGGTTGAGTTGAGTTGCTAAGGTTCATTAATAGGCACTGAATTGCACCCCAATTTGGATATTAATAGAAATGGATTATGGAAAAGTGTAAAACATAAACTTTGTTACTTGATGTCGTATATTTATGGATATGTACATAGTATTGCAAGATTTTGTGCATAGGAAGAGATATCCTCTCTCTACTAAAACGGGTCAGGGTGTGAACCCTAGCCAAGATAGCTACTGTGTTCTTTGGTGTTGAATATGATAAAGCCATTATTTGAAGTATATCAAAATATAAAAGTTATAGGTATATGTGTTAGGTATTTGTATACTAAATATCAGGTTCATATGGCTTGTAAATGTTGCGTTATGGTGAATGTAACCATGACTATTCCATGGTTTGAACTGCCAACTGAGTGCTCTAGGCAGATCCAGCAATTGGTTTGGCTAAGTTGAGCTTCTTAGAGTTAGATTATATATACTATCAAAAGATGGAAGTTATAGGTATATGTCGTATCTCGATGTGGGTCCTAAGTTCAGTTTAATATGTTATGTATGGGATAAGTTATGGTCTTTAGAAGTCATACTAGTCTAGAAGCCAATTCTATTATGGACCAGTCATATGTTTCTTATACTTTTAAGACCATAGAGACATAATTTATAATAGTTGTAAACATGAAAAATGTTCCATTTAAACCCATATAAGTTTCTATAAAGTTTCATTAAAATATGACTTATAGATTATAAGTTATGATGAACCAAAGTTGGTACCCTGAAACTTCCTAAAGGCAGAAAACAGAACATATTTAGAAATTCCACCAAATATTGTAAAATGATCCAATTGGTCTGAAATTTTAATATGTTATATAGTTATATGTTAGTTGTAATTAGGAATAAGAATCATATTAATTGGTCAAGTATATAAAAATTTATAGGCTAAATAGTCCCATAAGGTCACACTGCCTCATAGGAAAAATCTTAACTATTGATATGAACAATGCATATTAATTTGTTTAAGCCACATTAAGTCTCCCTAATCATATGTTAATTGATTATATTTTAATATTAGGCTTGCAACATATTGGAGACCCACAAGGAGCAGATAGAAAATAAGTTATGAGTCAGAATCAAAGGAGAAAGGTGAGTCTAATCATCAATTGAATTCTTTAGTGCAAATGAATGTTGCTTGCTATGTGATTCATATGATTGTCATGATTGGTCCTTGATAATATGAGGATGGATAATTTCTGACATTGTGGTACATATAAATGGTATATTTGTTGTATATTTGAGGTATATGTTTGACATATGTGATATATATACATGGTATATGTATAATATATACAATGTATATGCGTGGTATATGAGGCATATATGCGGTATATGTATGTTATATGTGGTAAGATACAATGGTTGATGAATGCTTAAGTACAAGTGCATATGCATATGGACTTAAAAGACGTTGTGATTAGTTAATCGATATTTTAAAGCAAAAGAAGAGACATATGGCCTAACAAATGTGCAAATGAAACAAATGATCAAGCTAGCTAGCAAATGCAAATGTTCACATGGAAAATGTTCATATGGAAACCTGGGGCAATGTCTGTTTAACTTGGTCACAAAAAAATGAAATAAGCAAAGCATTTTCATACGTAAAGAGTAATGATTATATATTTCAACTTTATTGATATTTATATGATACTGATGAATAGAATGAAATACATGTTATGTATTGGATTTGTGATTTATTATTATGAGTTATTCGGTACTTCAGAGCTCATTTGATGGTTATTCTCACTGAGCCGCAACTCATCAATTTGCATCATTTTTCAAGTAAAGAAAAGTGATAGCTCATTTTGAGTAGCGAATAGAAGACATGGAACACAGGTCACTGGCCGAGCCTCATCACTCTCTCTCATTGCATTCCACATGAGCATGAAAATATGTCATTTGCATTTTGTATTTGCTTGTTTGAATATGTATATTCATTTTGGAATGGGTTTTAAAAATGTATAAATGAAAGCAACTCGTAAATACTTATGTGCAAATTTTATGTTTTAATATATGTGATATATCGTATTGAGGTGAAAGCCTCAGTGTTGACTTGCAAAGTCATTGAATGATATTACAGGATATATAAAAAAAATTACTATCAATGTTAACAGTATATTTTGTCTTTCCAGAATGCTATGTGTGATTATTTGATACAGAGATAGGTTATACTTAATTGCATAAGATGAGGTCTTACATTTTTGGTATCAAAGCAGGGATAGGTTCCATGGGAACATGTATATGCATAAGAGCATGATAACATGTGCATCATATATGTTGAACATTATGTAGTGACATAATTTTATATATATTTTAGGGACATCATAAGACATTATTCACCAAAGAGGGAGAGGCCGGCCAAAATGCATTCTCATGAGGCATCACCTCATTTACATAGAGATCAACCAGCACTAGGAGCCAGAGCTCCAGCACATGCATCACAGTCATCTCATGCAAAAGTACCCCATGAAAACCTAGAATAGGAAATATATGGTCCTGAAATGTACAAGGAAAGACGTTATGGCAAGCTGATGAAACATGGTGCAACTGATTTCAATGGCACAACAGACCCAGCAGAAGCTGAGACATCTGAAAAGGACATAGAGGGTACTGAATATGATGAGATGTACCCCAGATGTGAAATTTGATTATGCAGTATCCTTGCTTCAAGGCAATTCTTATGAATGGTGGAAGACAATCCCCAACAGTGATGCACAACCACCGGTTCTGACATGGAATGATTTTCTCCTGGAATTTCAGAAAAATTACATGCGTGAGGCATATAAAGATGAGAAGATAAAGGAATTCCTAAATCTGAAACAGGGAAACATGTCTCCCACTATGCCACCTTCATGGTCTCTACTGAAAGAGACAAATGCAGAAAGTTTGAGAAGGGCCTCAAATATGAGATCAAAAATAGAATCACAGCTACTGATCTTGATAATTATGCTAGACTCAGAGCTGCTGCAATCAGAGCTGAATGGTTAATGAAAGAAGATGGGGAACAACAAATTAAAAGGTCAGCCCATGAGTTCTTTGCTGAGTCTAGCAGAAGGTTGGGAAAAAGAGGTAGATATATGCCTGCACAATCTAGTAACAGAGGTGGATGCTCGAGCTCTAGAGGTCGTGTTATGACTTCTTTTTACCCAGGCAGAGGGCAAAGTCAATATGTTGAACAGAGACCCACATGTACTCATTGTGGTAGACAACATATGGGCAAATGTAGAAGGCTCACAGGAGCATGTTATTTCTGTGGATAGATGGAGCACATGTATAGAGACTGTCCAAATAGAGCCAAACTAGCAGAGGCAGAGGAGTATCTGAGACATAGGGTAAAGGAAAAGGCAGGGGCAGGACTGGTACAATGGGCAGAGAAGTGACAAGATCTGAAGGTCAGAGTTCTAGACCCCCTACTTAAGCCAGGGTGTTTGCTATGACTAGACATGAGGCAGTTGATGCTCCCGAAGTAGTTACCGGTAATATTTACATTTATGATATGTTAGCATATGCATTGATTGACCCAAGCTCTATTCATTCATTTATATCATTACATATGGCATCTAAACTGCATCAAACACATGAGTCTTTGGGGATTGACCTAAATGTGAGTACTCCATTGGGAACAGTAGTAGTTGTGAATAATGTCTGTCATGATTGCTTGATATGCATTGATAGAGTTGAGTTAATAGTTGATCTGATTTTATTGCCAATATATGAATTTAACGTGATACTGGAAATGGACTAGTTAACTAGACATCATGCAACAGTGAATTGATTTACTAAGGAAGTAATTTTGGAATCACTAAACTAGCCAAGGGTAGTATTTCTAGGTGAAAGAAAACTTGTACCTACATGCCTAGTCTCAGCTATAAAGGCATTTTGAATGATCAAAAGGGGATGTGAAGCATATTTGACATATGTGACTAATACTAGAACCACTGATAGCTTGCTTGAAAATATACCAGTGGTAAGGGAATTTGCTGATGTATTCCCAGATGATCTACCTGGTTTACCACCAGATAGAGAGATAGAATTCACTATTGAACTAGTATAAGGAATAGCACCAATATCAAGGTCACCCTACAGAATGGCCCAAGTTGAGTTGAAAGAACTGAAGGCCCAAATGCAGGAGTTACTTAACAAAAGGTATATTAGACCTAGTGTATCACCTTGGGGAGCTCCAGTATTATTTGTTAAAAAGAAAGATGGAACAATGAGATTGTGCATCAATTACAGGTAACTGAATAAAATGACAGTGAAGAACAAATATCTGTTACCCATAATAGATGATTTGTTTGACCAGTTGCAAGGAGTCCAAATATTCTCCAAGATTGATTTGAAATCAGGCTATTACCAGCTGAAAGTAGCAGAAGCAGATGTTCCAAAGATTGCCTTCCAAACCAGGTATGGACATTATGAATTTTTAGTAATGCCATTTGGGTTGACTAATGCTCCAGCTGCATTTATGACATTAATTAAGAAGGTGTTTCAACCATATTTGGATAGGTTTATGATAGTATTTATTGATGACATATTGGTATACTCAAAGAATAGGGGAGAACATGAACAACATTTAAAAATTGTGTTGCAAACTTTGAGGGAGAAATAATTATATGCCAAATTGAGTAAATGTGAATTCTGGTTAGATCATTTGGTATTTCTTGGACATGTGGTATCGGGTAAGGGCATAGAGGTTGATCCAAAGAAAATTGAGGCTATGGTAAATTGGGAAGCTCCTAAAATTTTTTCAGAAATGCATAGTTTTCTAGGTTTAGCTGGATACTATTGTAGATTTGTTGATGGATTCTCCTTAATTGCTAGCCCTTTGACTAAATTGTTGAGAAAGAATGTGCCTTTCAAGTGGACTCCAGAATGTCAAAGAAGTTTCGATGAACTAAAACATAGGCTAACCTTAGCACCAGTGTTAACTATCCTATAGGTACAAGTGGGTTTACAGTATATAGTGGTGCTTCTCACTAAGGCTTTGGATGTGTATTAATGCAACATGGTAAGGTGATAGCTTATGCATCTAGGCAATTGAGACCACATGAGATCTCATATCCAGTGCATGATTTAGAATTGGCTGCAGTTGTATTTGCATTGAAGATTTGAAGGCATTATTTGTATGGTGAGACATTCCAGATCTTCACATACCATAAAAGCTTAAGTTATTTGCTGACACAAAAAGAGTTAAACATGAGGCAAAGATGATGGTTAGAGTTGTTAAAAGATTATGACTGTACAATTGAATACCATCCAGGGAAAGCCAATGTGGTAGCAGATGCATTGAGTAGGAAGGCTAGTAGCAGTGTGGCTCACTTGTAAGTATCCTTTTTTTCCGTATTTGATTCAATTGTGATCTATGAATGGTGAATTAAATATGCATGATATAGTATCACTGATTGCTACTCTTCAAGTCAGACCTATACTAAAGGAGAGAATTAAAGAAGCACAAAACAAAGATCCTCAATTATATGAGAAAGTTGATATGATAAGGCAGGGAAATAGTACAAACTTTCATTTGTAGAATGATACACTGATGTTAAAGTCACGCATATGTGTTCCAAACACTGAAAACTTGCGCCAGGAAATAATGGAAGAGGCACACAATGCACCTTATGCAATGCACCTAGGGATGACAAAGATGTATCACAGCTTAAGACCTCATTATTGGTGGCCAAGAATGAAGAAAGACATAGCATAATATGTTTCCAAATGCTTGACATGTTAGCAGATTAAGATTGAACACCAAGCACCAATTGGTAAGTTACAACCATTGCCAGTGCCAGAATGAAAATGGGAGAAAATATCGATGGATTTTGTCTATGGATTGCCAAGAACCCCACGGAAAAATGATGCAGTATGGGTAATTGTTGATAGATTAACCAAGTCAGCACATTTTCTACCTATCAGATGTGGGTGTACACTCGAGAGTTTGGCAAAATTACATGTGAATGAGATAGTCAGATTGCATGACATTCCAGTGTCCATTGTGTCTGATAGAGATCCATGATTTACTTTATATTTTTGGGTGAGTTTACAAGATGTATTGGGAACAAAATTGAATTTCAACACTGCATTCCACCCACAATCTGATGGACAATCAGAAAGGACTATACAGATATTGGAAGAAATGCTTAGGGCATGTTCTATAGAATTCAGAGGTGCTTGGGATGAATATATAGCATTGATTGAGTTTCCTTACAACAACCAGTATCATAGCAGTATCTAGATGGCACCATATGAGGCATTGTATGGCAGAAAGTGCCGAAGCCTTATCATCTGGGATGAAGAAGGTGCACGTGCATTAGAAGGGCCAGAAATAGTACAAGACACATTGGATAAAATTAAAATTGTCAAGAATAAGCTAAAGACAGCACAAGACAGACAGAAAAGTTATGCTGATCAACATAGAAGGGAATTGGAATACGAGTTGGTGAAAAGGTATTTCTACAAGTATCTCCATGGAAAGGAGTAATCCAATTTGGCAAAAAGGGTAAATTGAGCCCAAGGTACATAGGGCCTTATGAAATTCTTGAGAAGGTTGGTCCACTGGCATACAGATTGGCTTTACCACCCGAGATGGCTCAGATTCATAATGTATTTCATGTGAGCATGCTTAGAAGATACAGGTCAAATCCTACATAGGTACCTAAAGATCAAGCCATCAAGATTACAGAGGACATGAGTTATATAGAAGAACCAATGGAAATTACCGGATATAAAACTAAACAATTGAGAAATAGAGAAATACCTTTAGTTAAGGTATTATGGAGAAATCATTCACAAGAAGAGGTAACATGGGAAATGGAAGAGAATATGAAAAGCAATATCCACACTTGTTTCCAGGTATTAAATTTTGAGGATGAAATTTTAAAAGAAGGGGAGAATTGTAACATCCTTGACCTTCCCCACATGCATATCCACATGCATTTCATTTGAACATATGCATCTTCCATATAATCCAATTGAACACGTGCATTTCATACATATTTTCTTAGAAACAAGTTCATGGAACGCACTAGCTACGTGTCCTAGTATTTAGCAATTGTATCGAGTCGCACATGTGTACTTATAACCTAAATGAGGATAACAGAGCATTAGAAATAAATTGAATAAGATGACTAAATTAAAGTAAGCAAAATGACTAGATTGAGATTAGTAAACATTTATATTGTTAATTTAGTTAAATCGGGTCAAATGATTAAGTTGTATTATTGTATGAATTAGTGGAATTATAAATGCATAATAATAATAATAATAATAATAATAATAATAATAATATAGAAAAAATAAAATAAAAGAAAGGAGAAGAGAAAAGAAAAGAAAAAAGAGAAGATAAAAGATAAAAGATGAAAAGAAAAAGATAAAAAGACAAAAACAAAAAAGTTAGCTTTATCTTCCTCCCCCATTTATGCCTCCTCACTCCATCCTGTTTTATTCTTCATCTTCCTCCATTCTAGAACTCAATTCTTCCTTGTTTCACTTAGTTTTTGAGGCAAATTGATCCTGTGTAAGTTTGTTCTTGGTAAGTAATCAATTCTTATTGCTATAAGGTTGAGTTGAGTTGCTAAGGTTCATTAATAGGCACTGAATTACACCCCAATTTTGATATTAATAGAAATTGATTCTGGAAAAGTTATAGGTATATGTCTTATCTAGATGTGGGTACTAATTTCAGCTTAATATGTTATGTATGAGCTAAGTTATGGTCTTTAGAAGTCATACTGGTCCTAAAGAAAATTCAATTCTGGACCAGTCAAATTTTTTTTTATAATTGGAGGACCATAGAAACATAATTGATAAAAGTTGTAAAAATGAAACATGTTCCATTTGAAACCATATAAGTGTCTGGAATGTTGCATTAAAATATGACTTATAGATTTTAAGTTATGATGAACCAAAGTTGGTACCCTGAAACTTCCTAAAGGCAGAAAACAGAACACACTTATAAATTCCGCCACAAATTGTACAATGGTCCAATTGGTCTGAAATTTTAATATGTTATATATTTATATGTTATTTGTAATTACAAATAAGAATTAGATTAATTGGTCAAGTATAGAAATATTTATAGGCTAAATAGTCCCATAAGGTCACACTGCCTCATAGGAAAACTCTTAACTATTGATATGAACAATGCATATTAATTTGTTTAAGCCACATTAAGTCTCCCTAATCATAAGTTAATTGATTATATTTTCATATTAGGCTCACAACATATTAGAGACCCACAAGGAGTGGATAGACAATAAGTTATGGGTCGGAATCAAAGGAGAAATGTGAGTCTAATTATCAATTGAATTCTTTAGTGCAAATGAATGTTGCTTGCTATGTGATTCATAAGATTGTCATGATTGGTCCTTGATAATATGAGGATGGATAATTTGTGACATTTTGGTACATATAAATGGTATACTTGTGGTATATTTGAGGTATATGTTTGACATATGTGATATATATACATGGTATATGTATAGTATATACAAGGTATATGCGTGGTATATGAGACATATATGCGGTATATGTATGTTATATGTGGTAAGATACAATGGTTGATGAATTCTTAAGTACAAGTGCATATGCATATGGACTTAAAAAATGTTGTGACTAGTTAATTGATATTGTAAAGTAAAAGAAGAGGCCTATGGCCCAACAAATGTGCAAATGAAACAAATGATCAAGCTAGCTAGCAAATGCAAATGTTCAAATGGCAAATGTTCACATGGAAACTCGGGGCAATGTTTGTTTAACTTGGTCACAACAAAATGAAATAAGCAAAGCATTTGCATATGTAAAGAGTAATGATTATATGTTTCAACTTTATTGATATTTATATGATACTGATGAATAAAATGAAATACATGGTATGTATTAGATTTGTGATTTATTATTATGAGTTGTTCGGTACTTCAGAGCTCATTTGTTGGTTATTCTCACTGATCCACAACTCATCAATTTTGCATCATTTTTCAGTTAAAGAAAAGTGATAGCTCATTTTGAGTAGCGTATAGAAGACATGGAACATAGGTCACTAGCCGAGACTCATTACTCTCTCTCCTTGCATTCCACACGAGCATGAAAATATGTCATCTGCATTTTGTATTTGCGTGTTTGAATATGTATATTCATTTTGGAATGGGTTTTAAAAATGTATAAATGAAAGCAACTCGTAAATACTTGTGTGCAAAGTTTATGTTTTATTATATGTGATATATCGTATTGTAGCGAAAGCCTCAATGTTGACTTGCAAAGTCATTGAATGATATTACATAATATATAAAAAAAATTACTATAAATGTTAACAGGATATTTTATCTTTCCAGCATGCTATGTGTGATTATTTGATACAGGGATAGGTTATACTTAATTGCATAAGATGAGGTCTTACACTAAGTGAGTGCATTTTGTGCTCTGTACCACTAGGAACTGACTAACTAAACATATTTTAATTGATATTCATTCATTTGAAATTACATTAATCACTAAAAACTATATCTCAAGGCAATGTTATTGTCATATTGATATTCTCATCCTTAATAATCCATTCGGTGTACTTAGCTGACTGTACTCTTTTTCATACTCACTTAGTGTCAAATTATTTTGTCTCAAATCTAAAAATTTTTGCTTCTTCTTGTCTGCATACTCTCTAGGAATATATTTCTCTCTGAACTACTCTAAGAAAAAGTCCCAAGTAGGAGGAACAAAAGTCTGAGGCCTCTTCTTCACTGTCTTCCACCAATCATGTGCCCCTTCCTGTAATAGAGACACTGCATATCCATACTTCTACCCTGATGTACAATACATATCCTCAAAGACTTGCTCAGTTCTCTCAAACCAATGCTCTACTACCTTGGCATCATCCTCTTTACGGCCATAAAAGTTGGTGGCTCCCAATTTACGGAGCTTCTCAAACCTCAACTCTGTAACAACAATCCTAACTAATCTCCGCATAATCTCAGCCATGTCCTCAAGCAACTCCTCCCTAGCTGAACCTGGAACTAGAGCATGTCTGTCTCTCCTATCTCGTCTATTTGATCTATAATATCTATCAAATCCACCAATAGATGTACTGCCCTCTGTTGTTCTCTGCCGCCCAGAAAGATTGGTGACATCCATGCTCAGTGGTATATATGATTCAAAGGTCTCCTCCCTATCATGCTGTAAATGCAATCTATCACCTTAAAAAACAAAACAGTGGCCCCCATTAAGAAGCAGCAGTAGTTCTTTTTTTTTTCAAAATACCTTTCAAAAACCAATGCATATGCATCTATAAATATTTTTCTATTTCTATCCATTTTCTGTTCTAGAACTGCCCAAACATTACTCTGATGCCAATAAAATTGTAACACTTCTTACCTACCCGTATACATTGTCGTATACGTTTAGATAACGAATGCCACGAAATATATTTATTAAAAATAATACATTATTAAAATTTATATAAATATTTTTATAAATTGGCATGAATAAAATTTAATAAAATAATATATTACATTAACAAAATAAGATAAAATTTTGTTCTTTCACCATTTTCATACCATGGTCTTAATTTACATGCTCATACAAATAACTTATATATATATATATATATATATATATATATATATATATATACACACACATCAAGTGAAATCGATAAAATACATATATAGTAAAACTCAACCTAGCAGGGTGACTGTCACTACTGCTTGGCTCTATAAATGGGGTTCATTGATACCAACGACGACTATTATTTACACACCTATCGCCATTTAGCTCCACTAAAACCTGCGCTGGAGAAAACAAACTCTCGCGTTGAATATAAAATTCAGTGATACAAAAACTTATAATAAAAATTATTTTGAATGAAAGTATACACTTTATAATCAACAAAATTCCGAAAAAAAATTTTCATATATCAAAATTATTAATAAATTATTTACGTATATATAAAAGTAGATATAAACCATTAAACAAAATCCACCGAAATCAAGCCATTAGTATTAATATCACAAGTATATAATAAATGCAATAAGATTTTAATCATTCATTAAAATAAAAATTTTGTCCAAGCCATATATTAATAGACCATAGACTTACCCCTAGGAAAACAAGAGGTACCATCAAATAACGGAAATCTTAGGGTCCAAGATAACCACAGAACCCCAATTAATATCATTTGATCCAAGATAACCACAAGACCAGCCTCAATCCAAAATAACCACATGATCGATAATTAAATAATGTATGGTTCAAAATAACTATAGAAGTTATACAATATCTCTCATAACCAAGATAACCACAAGTCACGGAGTTTCTACCCTATTAGCATGCCAACAATTCCCTAACTTATTGTCCAGGATAATATATAAGTTTATCGACATATATAAAATATTAAAGTATTTATCTTACCAAAATGTTTATAAACATAATCCTGATCAATTTCTTATACAATTATTTATTAGCATAAAAATTCGCTATATGAGAAAAATAAATTTATTTCACACTAATACACTTTCTTTACCAAAATATTTTATTTTATTTTTATCATAAAATATATTTTCAATAACTTTCTAAATATTTAATATTTTCATAAATGTTATATATAATTATTTCCAAAATGTAATTCCATTTCATGCCAAAAAGCATATAAAAATATATTTAAATCACAATTGATATATATTATAAATTAATGCACATGCCTTTATAATAATTTGCCAGAGACTGCCGGCTCCTTCCCTCTACTTACTCCTAGTGTCTGCTCTGACGGTGCACATGAATAATCATTAAATTCATAACCGATTACCGAACCAATAAAAATTACTAAATTAAAATAGAAATTAAACTACACATGTAATTTTTCTGGCTCTCACGTTTACGGATATTTTTCTACTGGTAGACTATTTTATGATATACCCTACTAATGCAAAATTTTCAAATTAATTAAATATTTATCTTCTCTTCTAATTTCTCTTAAATTTATGAACTTTTTCCTTCATATCTTTATTTTCAATTTTTTTCTTCAAAAATTTACTTTCAACTCAAAATTCCTATCAATTCAATAAATGGTCTAAAAATTTCAACTAAATGTTTATAATTACTTCAAAGCATTATCTTTCATTTTCCATCACCAATTTTACCAAAATTACATTCAACAATTCCTAATAAATTTTTCAATAATTATGCCAAAAATCCAAAAATTCACCAAAATTCCTTTTTAATTTTTCTCCATTTCAAAAATTAATTTCCACTTCCTAACACTTCATATAACTCAATTATCATCATTTTAAGGCACCACAAATCCTTCAAAATAATTTTAAAAATTTGGCAATAAATATGGAAAATTTCCAATAATTCCATAAAAATTTGTAAAATTTTTCTCATCAATTTTCAATCATCTCCATAATCCTCAAACCTCATGCTACTCATTTTCTAATTTTTTCTAATTTTTTCACAAAATCTTAATTTTTTCATAATACTAATTCAGCTCCAAATCATCATTAAACTTAAAATCAACTTGCAACAATTATTCAAATCAACATAGATTCATGGAAATTTGAAACAAAAGTGAAGAAAATCTCATCTCAAATTTTCTTGGAATTTTTAGCCAGTAGTTGGTTTTTCTCCAAAAATATTTTCTTCACTATCACATAATTCCTTATATTTCTTCACTTTCTCATCAATTTTCAATCATCTCCATAATCCTCAAACCTCATGCTACTCATTTTCTAATTTTTTCTAATTTTTCCACAAAATCTTAATTTTTCCATAATACTAATTCAGCTCCAAATCATCATTAAACTTAAAATCAACTTGCAACAATTATTCAAATCAACATTGATTCATGGAAATTTGAAACAAAAGTGAAGAAAATCTCACCTCAAATTTTCTTGGAATTTTTAGCCAGTAGTTGGTTTTTCTCCAAAAATATTTTCTTCACTATCACATAATTCCTTATATTTCTTCACTTTCTCATCAATTTTCAATCATCTCCATAATCCTCAAACCTCATGCTACTCATTTTCTAATTTTTTCTAATTTTTCCACAAAATCTTAATTTTTCCATAATACTAATTCAGCTCCAAATCATCATTAAACTTAAAATCAACTTGCAACAATTATTCAAATCAACATTGATTCATGGAAATTTGAAACAAAAGTGAAGAAAATCTCACCTCAAATTTTCTTGGAATTTTTAGCCAGTAGTTGGTTTTTCTCCAAAAATATTTTCTTCACTATCACATAATTCCTTATATTTCCTTATATATTGATGATAGTAATTTGTGAGAAAAATAAATTTTTAAAATAAGGTAAATGGCTATGGTGGTCATGCCAGGGAAGAAAAAGAAGAAGAAGATATTTTTTTGTTTTATATTATGAAATTATTGATGTTTTTGTCCATTTTTTTACTTTATATACTTGATTAATGATTAATTAATTCTAATTAAGCTTAATCCTTACTCCAATTGGTCAATTAAAATTAATCAAGAAGATATTTTGACTTTTATCCAATTTAATTCAAAAAAACTTTGACTTTGGACTTATTCCACCAAACTTTCCAATTTTTCAATTTAATCTTTGAATAAATTTATTTTCTTAAAATTTCATATCCCAAATGATTTTATCTCCTCAAATTGAATATTCCAATATCCTCAGAATAAATTTCTCTTCAAAATAGTCTTTTTGATTTTTCAAAACGATCACTGATATGAAAATTATATTTTTGCGATTTAGTCTTTTTTTCTAAATTATGTTCGTAAAAATTCATCTGTAGTCCGATTTATAAATTATCAGTTTTAAAAATCTTAAAATTCAATTGCGATTACATCAGTATCGTCACGATTGTGAACGCATCTCCCTAACTTTCAATCAGAAAATGGGACTATAAATCTGCACTTTAGACCATATTTTCACCTTTTGGGCCATAAAATCTTAAAATCTCATCTTTTTACTCAACCTATTACCTTAAAATAATATTTTTTATTTTGATATTCTTAAATCATATTTTCATTGTTGGACAAAAATTACGTATTTCAAATCTGATATGTTATCTCAATTTGCGTGCTAGGCACGAAATCACAACAATTGATCAATTGAATTAAACTTTCATATTAGATATTTTTTTATTATCATATGAAAATAATTTTTCTCACATCTCTTTATCTATATTTAGACTCTGATCAGTACGTCTCTGTACTAGAGTACAAATGACCGAAATATACATTTACGGTCAGGATCTAGATCGCGGACGTAACACATGCAATGCCTAAACCTTAAACAAGATGACAATCAAACCAAAACATATTTAAATCAAAATAATGTCATTATTGTTTGAGGTTTGGACATATAAATGTTCATTGTTATATAAATAAGACTCATTTAGAACCTTTCAAGACTAACCCCTGAGGATCTAAGTTTACTTAGGCATCCAAGAACAAAACTTAAATGATCTTTTTATTGGTGTACCTCAAATCCACAACAAAAGGGGAATGTTTATCTTGTTGATAGTTGATGCTGAAGATACATGACTGAAAACAGAGTTTATTCACCAAAATTAAAAAAGATCAATGGTGGTAAGATAACCTTTGGAAACAATGCTAAGGGTAAGGTAATTGACATTGGTTCCATAAGCTTTTACATTAATTATTTTATTGATGATGTTCTTTTGGTTGATGACTTGAAACATAATATTTTAAGTGTGAGTTAATTATATGATAAATGCAACCAAGTTATCTTTAACTCCAATGGTTTGTCTTGTAATTTTAATTAACTTTAGATTTTATTTTTCTTGGAGTTGTAAATGGATATTTTAAACTCTTATTTTTTATATGCTAGATATATTTTTGATATGATCTGAATGATATATATTATGTTGTGTATTTTAGGATTTAAGAAAATTATTGTATAACTATAACTAATTTATGTCACGCACAAGCATCTAAATAGATTGTTAATTTTAAACTTTCATCTCAGAAAATTGGTGGCTAGTGCATTTTATAGGGTTGAATTAATTTATGGTTCCTAACAATTTCATTGTTTATTAGTATTAGAATATTAGATTATTAGAAATATGGTTGTTTTACGGGTTAAAAGGAGATAAAAGTTAAGAGTAGATAGAAGTGGTTTAGAAAGAGAGAAGAATTGTTTTGTAAAAGAAGAAAAGGAGTATTTTTCGCATGTTACCTGATGTCACTTTCCCACGCATTTTTTTGTTGTTGGTGCCTCTTGTATTTCATGCTATTGGCAAGTCAACAAGACAACCTACGAAACTAAAATTTATCCATTAGAAGGATTTTTGTGCTAGTTCGATTGAAGTGTAGATATTTTTGTATTACAAATTAAAAGTGAGAGAATATTATTATATAATAGTTATAAGTTGTAGATAGTCAAAGAAATTTGCCCATAGTTATCTTGAACCCATCAAAACTTGAAAAAACAATGGAAGTTTAAAAATAAAATTAGCTATAAAATAACATGATTTGAATGATTTGAACATAAAATAACTTCATTTGGGCTCATACACCTCAACTTGGTTATTGACTCTAAATAAAATTAATTGCAAAAAGTAATTTGAATCTTTTAAAATTTTTATTAGAGAAAGTACATAAATAAATGAATATATTATTTTTCGTGAAAAAATAATTAAATAATTGATTATGTTTACATATATATTTGTGTGTGTCCAATGTCTACCTACTGATAAGTCAAACTATTAAGTTGATGATCAAGTAATTTGAAATTATTTTTCTTATTTAGTATTAAAAACTTTATTTTTTCTATTCTATATTTTTTTCTTATTTAGACATCCAAAAAAATATTTTTTTCTATTTTATTTTTTCATTCCTATTAAATTAAATTTCCTATAATAATTTTTCTTCTTATTTTTTTCTTTTACTTCTTTAAAATAACTAATGATCTTTCAGTCATAAAATATAAAATTTCAAGGACATTTTGTTTATTTTTTTATACATCCATAGTTTAATATATAGTATCGATAAATACGACGATTAAAAGAAAATAATTTATTCTAGGTCCCATAAATTAAATTGGTTTAGTACATGTGGAACTCATATGCTTAACATAATTAGTCACTTTTGCCTATGTAGAAATACTCGGACAGCGGATACTTACTTGTTGAGCATGAATCGTGCGCTTTCAATGCTTCAGGCGGAGACAAATTACTAGAACTTGACTCAGTTCCACAGTACGAATGCCTTGATTCTCTTGTGATAAAACGGAGATGGAGAAATTCCTTTCCGAGAATTTCCGAATTTCAGAAAAAACTCTTGATGAAAAGTTATCTATTTTTCTTATCTCATTTCGTTATTCTTCTTCCAAAAGTTATATCTTTTCATAACTTTATATATAAGAAGATATGGGTTTGGGCTGGGTCAAACCCACATGGGCGGGCCATTACCATAAAGCCCAACATCTCCCACTCGTCCAAAGTGGCTTGACTCAATCCAAATATCATCTCACATTTCAAACTTAAACAAAGATTCTTTCATACAAGCAAACGGTCCGTGCGACCTGAAGCACACAAATTGTGGGAGCTCCAATACAAACCTAATTATAGGCCATATAGGAGACATCAACCCAAAGTTGTAATTATTTTCGATAATGTGCTTAATTACCCCAAATATCTTTCTCAATACACTTAATTCAAGTATCATTCAATCCCTCATGAATCTATACTCAAATCATTCTTACAATCACTTGTATTCTAAGTTACTTCTTGCTTCATCAAGCGTAATAACTCCGGCCGGTGAACATAAGTTGTGAGTGCATAAGCAAAGTAATCTTTCTTTTGCCCTCATATTAATCAGCTTTGAATTAACTCGCTTTTTCTAAGAGTGTTCCGTTAAGTCGAATTATTCCATGACTATAGGATACATTCTAAGAGAGCCAACATTAATTCATCACATCATGATATAGTCAAAAGTCACAAAGGGTAAAAGTTGTTTGAAATCCATTTCTAGGATTTCTAGGACTCACATAGCGAAGATGCAGATATCCATTCTTTTGCTTCCTAATAGGTCGTATAACACATGCAGTATGAAATGCATGCTATGGTGGAGCTAATCTTTTCTTGTCAAGGATGAAAGAGTGTATGTCTTGCTCTCAGTTCAAGATAAATAAACATCATATGAGTATTAGTCTTGTCGTTCCAAATGCGCCAAACTTATTTTATTTATACATTTAACAATGTTAAATAACAAATTTCACACTCAACTTCCTCTATATAGACACATGAATGGTGGGAAAGTCATTAATGTTGATTCTTATATATACGAAGAATCTCATCTTGATCCTCATCTAGGCGACCTTATAAAAATGAATAAAAAACTAAGACCACTCCCACTGCATCTTAGTCATTCACTTAATGCCTCTGCATTTATGGTCTCATCTCTGCTCGCTCCATAGCGCTAGAGGCGATTACTCATGTGAGTGAGTCAATCTAAGTCTATCGATATACTTATTCGAATTGTGCTAACTGGTATTTGCAATATATCCATATAATTGAAAAATCATTAATCAATTAAAATGATATATCATTTGCAAAAACCAAGTGATCTGACATAACATATATTGATTACATTCTACATAAGCCTAGAGATTTTACGTGCCTTGCAAACGCATATCTAGCTATTGGTTTAGTAAATGGATATGCTACCATTTTGTTTGTAGAAATGTGTTTCAAAATCACTTCCTTTTCCGCAATCATGTCTCTAACATAGTGATATCTAATCTGGATATGTTTGGTCTTTCCATGATATTTTGGATCCTTAGCATTAGCTAATACAGCCATACTATCACAATAGATTGTCACAGGTTCAGATGCTGACTTGGCAATTTCTATGTGCTGCAAAAATCTTTTCAACCAAACTGCCTCTTGTATGGCTGAGGAACATGCTACATACTCAGCTTCCATCGTCGATAGAGCTATTCAAGATTGCTTCTTGCTACTCCATGAAATTGCGCAATCATTAAGTAAGAATGCATATCACCTCCCTAATCAGCATTAGTATAACCAATTAAGCGCAAATTCTTCCCTTGATAACATAGAACATAGTATGAAGTTCCTTTTAGATATCTCAATATTCTCTTAACTGCCATCCAGTGTTTCAGACCTGGATTAGATTGAAATTTGCTTACTAGCCCAACAGCATAGCAAATGTCTGGACGTGTGCACGTCATTGCATACATCAGACTACCGACAAAATTGGAGTAGGGTACTTTAGACATTCGTTCTTTTTCATCTGATGTCTTGGGACACATATCTAGACTAAGGCTCAGATTCCTTTCGACAGGGGTATCCACAAGCTTACATTCATGCATATGGTAACGCTCTAACATTTTCTTTATATAAGTCTCCTGAGATAAACCCAAAAGTCTTTTAGAGCGATCCCTCAGGATCTTAACACCAAGTAAATAACTAGCCTCACCCATATCTTTCATTTCGAAGTTCGATGATAACCATTTCTTGGTAGTATCAATCAACTTCTTATCATTTCCAGCTATTAAAATGTCATCGACATACAAGGACATAATTATAAAACCATTGTTAGAATGTTTAACATATACGCAATGGTCTTCCTCCATCATCGTAAAACCATCCCTTAATACGGCTTGATGAAATTTGAGGTTCCATTGTCTTGACGCTTGCTTAAGACCGTAAATGGATCTTTTGAGCTTGCAAACTTTGTGCTCTTGTCCTTTGAGTTCAAAACCTAAAGGTTGATCCATATAGATCTCTTCATCTAGTTCTCCATTGAGAAAAATAGTTTTAACGTCCATTTGATATAATTCTAAGTCCATTCATGCTACTATAGCCAGAATGAGGCGAATTGATGCAAACCTGACTACAGGTGAGAATGTATCTTCATAGTCAATTCCCTCTTTTTGTGTATAGCCTTTAGCTACTAATCGAGCTTTAAATCTTTCTATTGTCTCATCCGCCTTACGTTTTATTTTTAGAATCCATTTGTTCCCAATAGTCTTACGATTAGATGGTTTCTCAACCAAATCCCAGACTTGATTGTATATCATCGAATCCATTTCCTCTTTCATAGCTTTAATCCATTCTTTTGCTTTAGGACCAGAAAGAGCTTGTTGTACTGTTTTAGGCTCTTATTCATCTGGAGCAATCATAAAAGCTTCCCCTTCAATCTCAAATCGACGATGGGGAATCTTGTCACGATTACTACATCGAGGTTGAGATTGTTCAAGGTCTTGCTCCATTGGAACAAAAACTGACATTCTTTCACTCCCACTTGGTTCAAGAGGAGCAATAAATTATTTCTCTGTGAGTGTTAAATCAATTATTCTTACACTCCCACTAGTCTCATGATCTTCCAATTCATAAAATTGGAAATCCTTATTTATCTCACCTCTTTCAGGAAAGTCCTCTTCTAAGAAAATGACATCTCGTGACTCAATTTCTGTTATTCTTCCATTTGTGTCTTCCTCCAGAAATACATATCCTTTGGAGAATTCTGAGTATCTTATAAAGATACATTTCTTCCCCTTCGGACCAAGTTTTTCATACTCATGGGAAGAGTTGTGGATATAAGTTGCGCAACCCCATGGGTGCATATGGCTTAAGTCAGGCTTTTTGCTTTTCCACAATTCATATGGGGTGGAATGAACAAATTTTGATGGTACACGATTTAGAATGTAGGCAGCAATCATTAATGCATCTCCCCAAAAAGAAATTGGTAAATTAGCATGCGCCATCATTGACCTAACCATGTCCAATAGGGTTCTATTTCTTCTTTCTGCTACGCCATTTTGTTACGGAGTAGAAGGAATAGTTAGCTGCCTAATTATACCCTTATCATCACAATAACTTTTGAATAAATTAGATAGATATTCACACCCTCAATCGGTCTGTAATGATTTTATATTCAAATTCAATTGATTCTCAACCAATTTACTATAACGTATAAAGCAATCTAATACTTCAGATTTATGGGAGATCAAATAAATGTGATCGTATCTGGTGAAATCATCTATGAAAGTGATGAACTAGCGAGCACCATGTCTTGCTCTAATATTCATTGGGCCACAGATGTCAGAATGTATAAGCTATAAAGGAAATGTGGCTCTTTTGGCTTTGTCAAATGGCAATCTTGTTGCTTTTCTAGCTAGACAATGCTCACAAATAGGCAAATTTATTTTCTTAACAGATCCTAAAAGACCAGCTTTTGCTAATCTTTTTAAACGATATTGCCCAATGTGTCCTAATCTAGCATGCCATTTAGTATCATCAATTAATGAAACATCATTGGAATTTTCAACAAGAAATATAGATTGCTTAACATCCATAAAAATAGTGTCTAGCACTATAAAACCATTCAACATATGTCCATAACCATAAAAAACTTTGTCCATAAGTATTTTAACACAACCATTTTCAAAAATAATTTTGAAACCAAGTCCAAGCAAAACAATAATAGAAACTAAATTTCGTCGAATATCAGGAGCATAAAGCACATCATGGAGATAAAGCGTGCGACCTCCCCACAGCACTAACCTGCAAGAACTGATTCCAAGCACGTCAGCCGAAGCATTATTCCCCATATAGATTTTTCTACTCCCCTTTGGAATTCAATGAAATTCCACAAAGGCAGATCGATCCCTTGCTATGTGGTCTGTTGTTGCTGAATCTACAGTCCAATAAGTAACAGTTCCAGAAAATATCAAGCAACTACTCACATATAAATCCGAGGGACTAATTAGGTCATACAATACCTTTGGCTCAGTGCAATCACAAGCAAAGTGACCATGCTTCCCACAGTTGAAGCAATTCATGTTCTTGCCTTTCTTTCCGCTGCATTTCCCATGCTTGCGCTTATTTCCACTAAATTTTGTCTTATTCTCTCCATTGCCTTGCCATTTGCCTTTACCTTTCCATTTCTTTTGCCCAGAGTCAGAAGCCCCTTTGCCTATAGACTCAGTCATATAAGCCTCTCCTTCAAGCTTATCAGCGAGAAGACAATCCTCCTCTAGCTCAACATGTCGAGCAACATCATTAAAAGATTTTATATTATCATTATGGGTAAGGTTGACACGCATGTATTCCCAGGCTTTTGGCTGAGAGCGAATCACAGCTTGAACTTATTGCTCATCATTCATCTCATGGCCAACACCTTTCAGTTCAAGTATCATGTTAGACATGACAGTAAGGTGTTGCCTCATTGTATGATTAGAATTTTTCTTATAGGCATCAAACTTTAGAGTTAACTGACGTAGTCTTGTTGTTGAGGTTCCACCAAATTGAACCTTAACAGCATCCCAAACTGCTTGGGCTAAGCGATGCTTTTCAAAACGTAGCATCAAGTTATTTCTCATGCTGCTCAGCATCAATATGCAAGCAACTCTGTCCTTGCACTTATAGGTTTGATATGCTTCCATATCTTGCCTATGTTGAGCAGTGTTTCCATGCTCAGGCTCACCCATTGGTTGTATTATTGTTTCCAGCATATCTTGCTCTTCCAGGAGATACTAAATTTTACGATGCCAAATGTCATAGTTTTTATCATTCAGCTTATCTCCTTGATTCAAGTCAGCAATAATGCTTTTTGTACCAGCTATTTCAATTATTTAGAAACAATGATTATAATTAGGATTAGCACAATGTTTTATTGATTTTCATCAATTTCAAGTCACAATGCTTTAAATTAATCAATAATAACCTAACACAAGTAATAGAAACAAAAAAAACTGTATGTACAATTCAATCAATTCCTACTAACAAAGTCCAGTTATCATTGTTTAATTTAAACATGCGCCAATTAATTCTATATTAGATGAGATTTGTTAATCGACCAATCTAATATTCCCACAATACATTCATTATATAACGTAATATAACAACAACAATATATATATATATATATATATATATATATATATATATATATATATATATATATATATATATATATATATATATATATATGCATTAAAAATAAGATAAACATCAATTACATGTTTTTATTTGCATATTTTTTTTCTCCAAATTTCTCATCAAAACAGTCACAAAAAATTTTGAAAAATTGTCCATTAAATCGGAAATTAAATTTTGAGAATTATATAAAAAAAAAACTTTTGACCAAAAATATTCGTTCACATGCATCCACGCACTCACACGTGCAGACACGCGCCGCCACGCATTTACACGCGTCTTCACGCACCACACGCCACGTCAGTAATCGTGGACTAATCGGGGAACGCCACGTGGCCAAGCGTGCCATGTGTCATGGACACGTGGCATGACACGTGGAAAAAACCGTCAAAAACTGTTTTCTTCAACTGCCAATGCGTCACTCGCCGAGGCAGTGCATGCAGTACACGCGCCGTCTTCCGGGGTTGTTTTTACACCGATTTTTGAAATTTTACACAATTTTGACAGTTTTAAAACTACTGAGACCATTTTTATTCCGTTTTAACATCATTTTGGCCGTGTTTGGACAACACATACCCAATTTGAGACTGGAAATCATTTTAATGATTATTTTCAAAAAAAAAAATATATATATATATATACAGAAACTTTGAAAAATCATAAAAATTCATCCACTAATCAGAAAATTATGCAAAAACACTCGTTAGAAAAGCTTGTGACGAGAGCTTTCCAATGATACCTAATTCGAATAATGAAATTGAAGAATTATTTAACAAAAATTAAAGAAAATTCGAATTTGCATAGTAAATTTCTCCAAAATCATCACAATTATGATTTTAAGCGCAAAACCGCATATAACGGGCTCTGATACCAATGTAGAAATACTCGGGCAGCGGATACTTACTTGTTGAGCATAAATCATGCGCTTTCAATGCTTCAGGCAGAGACAAATTACTAGAACTTGACTTAGTTCCACAGTACGAACGCCTTGATTCTCTTGTGATAAAACGAAGATGGAGAAATTCCTTTCCGAGAATTTCCGAATTTCAGAGAAAACTCTTGATGAAAAGTTATCTCTTTTTCTTATCTCATTTTGTTATTCTTTTTCCAAAAGTTATATCTTTTTATAACTTTATATATAAAAAAATATGGGTCTGGACTGGGTCAAGCCCACATGGGCGGCCCATTACCATAAAGTCCAACAACCTATGTATTTATTTTTGGTATATGTTGTCTTTTGTTTTTTTTTCCATACAATTAGTTCTCTAATTTTTTAATTTTATATTCCATTAGCTATAATACCTTAACATAGTAAAGGTGTGAATGTTCACCAAATTACATACCATATTAACACTATATATAAGGTTAATTAAATCCAAAATTGAATAAGTGGATGATTAATTGTAATAGTGAAAAAGAACACATAACAATGTATGAAAACAGAAAAATGATCTATATATTAAACCATTATATATATATATATATATATATATATATATATATATATATATTAAATACATTAAAACCGGTCCCTTTTTCACTGTTTAAATGCACAATACTCATAAAATTACCTTCATACCCTTCTTTGTTCCTTTTATGCCCTTTATGCCATTCTTCATTCTTTTTATGCCTTTTTTTATCCAATTAAATACACAGCAATACGATACCGTGTGATACCCCTAATACTCATATGAAATCTACTGCGTTTGGACACCAGTGCCAACCCTAAATTCTTATTTTTTTTCTCTTTATTTCTTCTTTGGACCATTTCCTATTCCAGCCGCATTTTCCTATTTTCTTCCTCAATCCTAACCTAATTTTACATTCTTCCTTTCTTCTTCCCGTATTTTCTTCTCCTACCCACTTTTCCTTATGATTCTTTTTAGAGAATGGCTTCTCCCAATTGCAACTTTTATAAGTGGGTATCTCGAGTATGGTTTTATTTCAATTTTTTTTACTTTTTCAATTTTTGATCTCTTGATAATTTCTTTTACTTAAATTTTTGAGTTTTTTTCCCTTTCTTCTTCTTACATTTTCCTCTCCTCTCCCGATGGAAACTCTTATGGGTTTGTTACATAGAACTTATGTCTGATTTTATTTGTCTTTTGTTTTAGGCTTTTCTAGTTTCTTATCTCCTTATCTCTTCCTTTTGTTTAATTTGTGAGGTTTTTTTTATACAGATCCTATTTTTTCTGCTCAATCGGTTCTTTTTTTATGGTGATTTCTCTCTCTATCTCTCTTTCTTTTTTAAAAAAATCTTTAGCTTGCTCATGGGACACTGTTGATCTGCTGATATTTTATTTTGGTTTAATTTCTTATTTTTTTAATTTTTTTAACCGTTTCATCGATTGCTTATTCTACATCCATCAGTCAGAAATTTTAGTCATGCTTACAGGTATATCTTGATTTTTCTTTTTCATTAATTTTAAATTTTCCTTCTTTGGGTTGTCCATTATTTTCAGGTTTGACATTTAAATTTTGTGTAGCTTTGTATGTTTTGGCTTTTATAGAAAACAATGATATGATATGGTTGTCTTGGCTTTTTGTTAGGGCTTGAGAATAGATTAATTATGCCTAAAATGTATTGAAATTTTGTATAGCTCTATATGTTTTGCCTTTATAGAAAATGATGATATGATATGGTTGTCTTGGCTTTTTGTTAAGGCTTAAGAATAGATTAATTATGCCTATCATGTTATATTATTTAGTTTTACAGCCTCCAAAAGGTTTCTAAAAAAATATTCTCTATGTTTTGAACTTTTATTGTTTAATTTTGCTTTTCCTTTTTAGTTTTAAACTTTTGCTATTTACCCTATTTTCAATGGATCGTCTAATTTTTTTGTTTTTATTTTACTTCTGTTGTTGTGTTATATTTGTCACTTTTTCTATGATTTATGAACTTGGCTTTGTGTTATGTTTTTTCCTTTTTTTATACTTTATTAACTTCTCCCACTTACTTGAACTATTCTAATTCGAATTGTCATTTAATTTTTCTGTTTTTATTTTATTTATGTTGCGCTACATATATCACTTTTTCTATGATTTATGAACTTTATTCTGTGTTATGTCTATTTTTTATAATTTATTAACTTTGTGCTATAACCTAACCTAATATTATTTTCTTCTTTCAACATCCTTATCACTCCAGTCACCGTCTCCCTGATTTTCTTTTCTTCTTTCTCTCAATTATTTCCTTTCCCTTGATTACCCATTTCCAATCCTACCGTCTTCTTCAGTCGCAACCCCCATCAATTCATGTCAAGCTTCTCTATGGATCACTCCAAATCTATTACATGCTTACAAGTATCGTTAACTCATTTTTTCTATTTGCTGAAGCGTTTCAGATTATAGTGCTTGAGTTTTTTTTTAAAAAAAATTGATCTCTTGTTTTAGTTGAATCTCTAAGTTTTTTTTTACAAAAACTTTTTTTTGCTCGATTTCATCTAGGTTTTCTATTTTTTATAATTTTTTTAATCTCTTCTTTTAGTTTAATATGTGAAATTTTTTCTCTCTTCTTTTAGTTTTATTTTTACTTTTTTTTTCTTACAGATGCTTCTTTAGTTGTGGCCCCCCAACCCATGTCATGTTTCTCTATGGATCGCTTCAAATCTATTACATGCTCACAAGTATCGTTAACTCATTTTTTCTATTTGCTGAAACGTTTTAGATTATAATTGTTGAATCTTGAGGGGTATTTTTGTCATTTTGATGCTAACAAATAAAATAGCAATAATGTATTTAATATAATTGTGTTCTAAGTTTATTGAACAGGGTATGAATATGATGCAAGAATGGAAGAGTAAGTTTGAAAGTCAAAAAATGAAGAAATAGCGTGTTCACACCCGTGACTGTTTGTGTCACGCCCGTGATGTAGCTTAGCGCCAACTATCCAATATTTAAAGTTCATGGCCATGAAGAATCATAGCAACCGTGAATGATTATATCTGTCACGCCCGTGAAATATAGTCACACCTGTGAGAAAATATGTCAAATTCCTCCAGAGAGCTTTACGGCCAAAGTCACCACTTGGACCACGGCTTGGAAGGATATTCACGCCCGTGAAAGAATAAAGTCCCGCCCATGATCAAACACTTCAATTCCTTCCAAAATGCTTCACGGCCAGAGTTACCACTTGGACCACGGCTTGGAAGAACATTAACGATCGTGACACACATATTCATTACTGTGAATGAGGAAAGAGAAACATGTCAGATGCAAAATTAAGAGTTGGTGCAATGGCTATTTTCGCATTAAATGCAACCAAACAGCTATAATTCTCTAAGAAAGTACAAATGCAAGTCATTTATGAATCTAGAACAAGAGAATAGCAATTACTTCGAATCAAAATCTTGTTGTAGCCATTTGCGTATTAATTACTTTCAACAAAACTTTAATTCTCTGTAAAAATCTTTTTACTCATAATTTTTGAGCATTATAGATTTGTGAGTATTTCTCTTTGTAATCAACTACTCAAGTGAGTTTGGGTATATTGGGTTAAGAGTAAAACACTTGTGAGGATTATTTGTGCGAGCCATTAAAATACAAGGAATTGGTTTATTGTGTGAGTCATTAAAATACAAGGAATTGGTTTATTGTGTGAGCCACTAAAACACAAGGGATTTTTGGGTTAGGTGTGATCCATTGATAGAAACACCATAGTTGGAAATGAGCTTGTAAAACTCTATTGCAACACTTAATGTGTTAGTGAAACCCTCAATTGAGATTGGGAAGAGGAATAGGGTTTGTTAACACCCGAACCTCCACAAATTTCTTATGTGATATCTTCCTATCCCTACTCTACTTAACTTTTCATTTCGCCCTTCAAAGCTAAGAAATTTTAATATCCAATTCAACCCCCCTTCTTAGTTCATTATCTAGGCAACAATTAGTATCAGAGCTTAGTCTAGTATCGAAGCCTGAACAGCACTAGCAAAGATCAAGAAATGGCTAATGAAGGATTCCAAATCTCAAGCTGTACTTTGATAGAGCAAATTATGCTCATTGGAAGTTCCGGATGGAGACATATCTCGATAGTGAGGGAATTGAATTCTCGGATAGCGTTCGAAAAGAATGGACACTACCAACTAGAAGAGGAGTTGATGGTGAAGAAGAAATACTTTCAAGAGATGATTGGACAGAGCCTCAAAGAAGAGCAATTTTCAAAAATAAGAAGGCAATGACAATTCTCTCAAGTTCACTATCCATTGAAGACTGTGGCAGAATACAACACTGCCCAACTGCATATATGTAACATCCTTGACCTTCCCCACATGCATTTCATTGAACATAAGCATCTTGCATACAATTCAATTGAACACGTGCATTTCATACGTATTTCCGTAGGAACAAGTTCATGGCACGCACTAGGTACTGTCCTAGTATTTGGCAATTATATCGAGTCATATGTGTATCCTTATAACCTAAATGAGGATAACAAAGTATTAGAAATGAATTGAATAAGGTGTATAAATTAAAGTAAGATTAAGATCAGTAAACAATTACATTGTTAATTTAGTTAAATCGGGTCAAATGATTAAGTTGTATTATTGGGTGAATTAATGGAATTATAAATATATGTAAATAATAATAATAATAATAATAATAATAATAATAATATAGACAAAATAAAATGAAAATGACACAAAAGAGAAATAGAAGAGAAGAGAAATGAGAAATGAGAAGAGAAAAGAGAAGAGAAGAAGAGAAAATGACAAAATGACAAAAAACAAGTTGCCTTTATCTTCATCTTTCTTCCCCATTTCTGCCTCCTCACTTCAGCCCCATTTTCTTCTTCAATTTTCTCCATTTCAGACTTCAATTATTCCTTGTTTCACCTAGTTTTTGAAGCTAATTGATCCCTTTCAAGGTTTTTCTTAGTAAGTAATCAATTCTTATTGCTATAGGGTTGATTTGAGTTGCTTAGGTTCAATATTAGGCATTGAATTGTACCCCAATTTTGATGTTAATATAAATTGATTCTGGAAATGTGTAAAACACAAAAGTTGTTCCTTTTTAGCTTATCTTTATGGATATGTAAACATTTTTGCAAGATATTATGTATAGGGAGAGATATGCTCTTCGTACGGAAACTGGTCAGGGTGTAAAGCCTAACCAAGTTAGCTACTGTGTGGTTTGATTTCGAATATGTTAAAGCCCTTATTTGAAGTATCTAAAAACTTAAAAGTTGTAGATATATGTGTTTTGTATCTTTCTACCAAATTGCAGGTTCATGTACCTTGTAAATTGTGAGTTATGGGGAATGGAACCATGACTGTTCCATGGTTTGAACTGCATACTGAGTGCCCTGGGAAGCTACAGTAAATTGTTTGGCTAATTTGAGCTTGTTAGAACTAGATTATGTAAATGATAAAAATATGTGAGTTATAGGTATATTTCTTAGGTAAAATTTGGTACTAATGGAAACTTCATTGGTTATGTATAAACTAAGTTATGGCCTTTGTAACCCATACTGGTCCGGAAGTCAATTCTATTATGGACCAGTAACATGTTTGGTATAATTAGAAGACCTTACAGACATAATTGGTACAAGTTGTAAACATAAAACATGTTCCATATGAACCCTTATAAGTGTCTGTGAAGTTTCATTAAATAGGACATATAGATTATAAGGTATAATGAACCCAAATGAGTACCCTGAAACTGCTTAAAGGCAGAAAACTGAACACTCTTAGAAATTCCACCAAATATTGTACAATGATCAAATTGGTCTGAAATTTGAATATGTTCTATAATTATATGTTATTTTGAATTAGGAACAAGAATCAGATTAATTGGTCAATTATAGAAAATGTTATAGGCTAAACAGTCCCATAAGGTCACACTACCTCATAGGAAAAATCTTAACTATTGACATGAACAATGCATATTAATTTTTTTAAGCCACATTAACTCTCCCTAATCATGAGTTAATAGATTATGTTTTCATATTAGGCTTGCAACATATTGGAGACCCATAAGGAGCAGATAGACAATAAGTTAGGGGTCGGAATCAAAGGAGAACGGTGAGTCTAATTATCGATTGAATTCTTTAGTGCAAATGAATGTTGCTTGCTATGTGATTCATGTGATTGTCATGATTGGTCCTTGATAATTTAATGATGGATAATTTGTGACATTGTGGTACACATAAATGGTATACTTGCGGTATATTTGAGGTATATGTTTGACAAATGTGATATATATACATGGTATATGTATAGTATATGCAAGGTATATGTTTGACAAATGTGATATATATACATGGTATATGTATAGTATATGCAAGGTATATGCTTGACATATGAGGTATATATGGAATATATGTATGTTGTATATGATAAAGATGCAATGGTTGATGAATGCTTAAATACAAGTGCATATGCATATGGGCTAAAAAGGCATTGTGACTAGTTAATCGATATTGTAAAGCAAAAGAAGAGGCCTATGGCCCAACAAATGTGCAAATGAAACAAATGATCAAGCTAGCTAGCAAATGCAAATGCAAATGTTTACATGGAAAATATTCACATTGAAACCCGGGGCAATGTCTGTTTAACTTGGTCACAACAAAATAAAATAAGCAAAGCATTTGCATACATAAAGAGTAATGATTATATGTTTCAACTTTATTGATACTTATATGATACTGATGAATGGAATGGAATACATGGTATATATTGGAATTGTGATTTATTACTATGAATTGTTTGGTACTTTAGAGCTCATTGGATGGTTATTCTTACTGAGCCGCAACTCATCAATTTGCATCATTTTTCAGGTAAAGAAAAGTGATAGCTCATTTTGAGTAGCGTATAAAAGACATGGAGCACAGGTCACTGGCCGAGCCTCATCACTCTCTCTCCTTGCATTCCACACAAGCATGAAAATATGTCATATGTGTTTTGTATTTACGTGCTTAAATATGTATAGTCATTTTGGAATGAGTCTAAAAATGTATAAATGAAATCAACTCGAAAATACTTAGGTGTAAAGTTTATGTTTTGATATATGTGATATATTATATTATGGTGAAAACCTCAGTGTTAACTTTGCAAAGTCAGTGAATAATATTACAGGATATGAGACTTGCAAGTTATTGAATGAAATTATAGGATATGAGACTTACAAAGTCATTGAATTATATTACAGGATATGAAAAAACATATCTACTACTATTGTTAACAGGGTATTCTAACTTTCCAGTATGCTATGTATGATTACTTGATACAGGGATAGGTTATACTCAAATGCATAAGATGTGGTGTTACATTTTTGGTATCAGAGCAGGGATAGGTTCCATGAGAACATGGATAAGCATAAGAGCATGATAACATATGCATCCTATGTGTTGAACATTATGTAGTGACATAATTTCATTTATTTTAGGGACATCATAAGACATAATTCACCAAGGAGGGAGAGGCCGGCCGAAATGCATTCTCATGAGGCATCACCTCATTTACATAGAGAGCAACCAGCAATAGGAGCTAGAGCTCCAGTACATGCATCACAGTCATCCTATGCAGAAGTTCCCCATGAAAACCTAGAACAAGAAGTATATGGTCCTGAAATGTACAAGGAAAGACGTTATGACAAGCTAAGGAAACATGGTGCAACTGTTTCAATGGCACAACAGACCCAGTAGAAGCTGAGACATGGCTGAAAAGGACACAGAGGGTACTGAATATGATGAGATGTACCCCGGATGAGAAATTCGATTATGCAGTATCCTTACTGCAAAGAAATGCTTATGAATGGTGGGAGACAGTCCCTGACAGTGATGCACAACCACCGGTGTTGACATGGAATGATTTTCTCCTGGAATTTCAGAACAATTACATGCCTGAAGCATATAAAGATGAGAAGAGGAAGGAATTCCTGAATCTGAAATAGAGGAATATGTTTATTGCAGAGTATGAAGTACAATTTAACAAACTTTCCCATTATGCCACATTCATAGTCTCTACTGAAAGAGACAAATGCAAGAATTTTGAGGAGGGCCTCAAATATGAGATCAAAGATAGAATTACAACTACTGATCTTGATAGTTATGCCAGGCTTAGAGCTGCTGCAATCAGAGCTGAACGATTAATGAAAGAAGCTGGGGAACAACAAATAAAAAGGCCATCACGTTTGTTCTTTGGTGAGTCTAGCAGAAGGTTGGAGAAAAGAGGTAGATATATGCTTGCACAATCTGGTAACAGAAGTGGGTACTCCAGTTCTAGAGGTCGAGAAATGACTTTCTCTTACCCAAGCAGAGGGCAGAGCCAATATGTTGAACAGAGGCCCACCTATAGTCATTGTGGCAGACAGCATATGGGCGAATGTAGAAGGCTCACAGGAGCATGTTATTTCTGTGGATCGATGGAGCATATGTATAGATACTGTCCAAATAGAGCCAAACTAGTAGAGACCAGCAGAGACAGATGAGTATCTGAGACTACTGTTGAGGCACCGAGGGTCTACCCTACTAGTGGGACATAAGGTAGAGGAAGAAGCAGGGGCAGGACTGGTACACTGGGCAGAGGAGTGACCAGATCTGAAGGTCAGAGTTCTAGACCTCCTATGTTTTCTATGACTAGACAAGAGGCAGTGGATGCTCCCGAAGTAGTCACTGGTAATATTTATATTTCTGAAATATTAGCGTATGCATTGATTGACCCAGGCTCCACTCATTCATTTATATCATTGCATATGGCATATGATGGCATCTGAATTGCATCAAATGCATGAGCCTTTGGGGATTGACATAAATGTGAATTCTGGTTAGATCATTTGGTGTTTCTCGGACATGTGGTGTCGAGCAAGGGCATAGAGGTTGACACAAAGAAAATTGAGGCTATGGTAAATTGGGAAGCTCCTAAAAATATTTCAGAAATGTGTAGTTTTCTGGGTTTAGCCGGATATTATCGTAGATTTGTTGATGGATTCTCCTTAATTGCTAGCCCTTTGACTAAATTGTTGAGAAAGAATGTGCCTTTCAAGTGGACTGCAGAATGTCAGAGGAGTTTCGATGAACTAAAACACAGGCTAACGTCAGCACCAGTGTTAACCATCCCTACAGGTATAGGTCGGTTTACAGTATATAGTGATGCTTCTCACCAAGGCTTGGGATGTGTGTTGATGCAACATGGTAAGGTGATAGCTTATGCATCCAGACAACTGAGACCACATGAGATCTCATATCCAGTGCATGATTTAGAACTGGCTGCAGTCGTATTTGCATTGAAGATTTGGAGGCATTATCTGTGTGGTGAGACATTCCAAATCTTCGCAGACCATAAAAGCTTGGGTTATTTGCTGACACAGAAAGAATTAAACATGAGGCAGAGACGGTGGTTAGAGCTATTGAAAGATTATGACTGTACAATTGAATACCATCCTGGGAAAGCCAATGTGGTAGCAGATGCATTGAGTAGGAAGGCCAGTAGCAGTGTATCTCACTTGCAAGTATCATCTTTTCCATATTTGATTCAATTACGATCTATGAATGTTGAATTAAATATACATGATGAAGGATCAATGATTGCTACTCTTCAAGTCAGACCTATACTAGAGGAGAGGATCAAAGAAGCACAAAGCAAAGATCCTAAATTGTGTGAGAAAATTGAATCAGTAAGGCAGGGAAATAGTAAAGATTTTCAATTGCAGGATGATGTACTGATGCTAAAGTCACGCATATGTGTTCCAAACACTGAGAACTTACATCAGGAAATAATAGAGGAGGCACACAATGCACCCTATGCAATGCACCCAGGGATGACAAAGATGTATCACAGTTTAAGGCCTCATTACTGGTGGCCAAGAATGAAGAAAGACATAGCAGAATATGTTTCCAAATGCTTGACATGTCAGCAGATTAAAATTGAACATCAGGCACCAATTGGTAAGTTACATCCATTGCTAGTGCCAGAATGGAAATGGGAAAGAATAACGATGGATTTTGTCTATGGATTGCCAAGAACTCCACGGAAAAATAATGCAGTATGGGTAATTATTGACAGATTAACCAAGTCAGCATATTTTCTACCTATCAGATGGGGTTGTACACTTGAGAGTTTGGCCAAATCATATGTGAATGAGATAGTCAGATTGCATGGCATTCCAGTGTCCATTGTGTCAGATAGAGATCCACGGTTTACCTCACGTTTTTGGGTGAGTTTACAGAATGCATTGGGAACAAAATTGAACTTTAGCACTGCATTCCACCCATAGACTGATAGACAATCAGAAAGGACTATACAGACATTGGAAGAAATGCTTAGGGCATGTTCTATGGAATTCAGAGGTGCTTGGGATGAATATATAGCATTGATTGAATTTTCTTACAATAACCAGTATCATAGCAGTATCCAGATGGCACCATATGAGGCATTGTATGGCAGAAAGTGTCGAAGCCCTATCATTTGGGATGAAGAAGGAGCACGTGCATTAAAAGGGCCAGAGATAGTGCAAGACACAGTGGATAAGATCAAGATTGTCAAGAATAAGCTAAAGGCAGCATAAGATAGGCAGAAAAGTTATGTTGATCAGCATAGAAGGGAAATGGAATACGAGTTGGGTGAAAAGGTATTTCTTCGTGTGTCTCCCTGGAAAGGGATAATTCGATTTGGCAAAAAGGGTAAATTGAGCCCAAGGTATATAGGGCCTTCTGAAATTCTTGAGAAGATTGGTCCACTGGCTTATAGGTTGTCTTTACCACCAGAGATGGCTCAGATACATAATGTATTTCATGTGAGCATGCTTAGAAGATACAGGTCAGATCCTACACATGTACTTAAAGATCAAGCCATTGAGATTGTAGAGGACATGAGTTATGTTGAGGAACCAGTGCAAATCATTGGATACAAGACTAAACAGCTAAGAAATCGAGAAATACCTTTGGTTAAGGTATTATGGCGTAACCATTTACAAGAAGAGGCAACATGGGAAACAGAAGAAAATATGAAAAAACAATATCCACACCTGTTTTCAGGTATTAATTTCGAGGAAGAAATTTTTAAAAGGATGGGAGAATTGTAACATCCTTGACCTTCCCCACATGCATTTCATCGAACATAAGCATCTTGCATACAATTTAATTGAACACGTGCATTTCATACATATTTTCGTAGGAACAAATTCATGGCACGCACTAGGTACGTGTCCTAGTATTTGGCAATTATATCGAGTCACATGTGTATCCTTATAACCTAAATGAGGATAACAAATTATTAGAAATGAATTGAATAAGGTGTATAAATTAAAGTAATCAAAGTGATTAGATTAAGATTAGTAAACAATTACATTGTTAATTTAGTTAAATCGGGTCAAATGATTAAGTTGTATTATTGGGTGAATTAATGGAATTATAAATATATGTAAATAATAATAATAATAATAATAATAATAATAATATAGACAAAATAAAATGAAAATGACACAAAAGAGATTTTAGAAGAGAAGAGAAAAGAGAAATGAGAAGAGAAAAGAGAAGAGAAGAAGAGAAAATGACAAAATGACAAAATGACAAAAAACAAGTTGGCTTTATCTTCATCTTTCTTCCCCATTTCTGCCTCCTCACTTCAGCCCCATTTTCTTCTTCAATTTTCTCCATTTCAGAATTAAATTCTTCCTTGTTTCACCTAGTTTTTGAAGCTAATTGATCCCTTTCAAGTTTGTTCTTGGTAAGTAATCAATTCTTATTGCTATAGGGTTGATTTGAGTTGCTTAGGTTCAATATTAGGCACTGAATTATACCCCAATTTTGATGTTAATAGAAATTGATTCTGGAAATGTATAAAACACAAAGGTTGTTCCTTTATATCTTATATTTATGGATATATAAACAATGTTGCAAGATGTTATGTATAGGGAGAGATATGCTCTTCATATTGAAACTGGTCAGGGTGTAAACCCTAACCAAGTTAGCTACTATGTGGTTTGATTTCGAATATGTTAAAGCCCTTATTTGAAGTCTCTCAAAACTAAAAGTTGTAGATACAGGTTCATAGACCTTGTAAATTGTGAGTTATGGCGAATGGAACCATGACTGTTCCATGGTTTGAACTGCATACTGAGTGCCCTGGGAAGCTACAGTAACTTGTTTGGCTAATTTGAGCTTGCTAGAACTAGATTCTGTAAATAATCAAAACATGTGAGTTATAGGTATATTTCTTAGGTAAAATTTGGTACTAATGGAAACTTCATTGGTTATGTATAGACTAAGTTATGGCCTTTGTAACCCATACTGGTCCGGAAGTCAATTCTATTATGGACCAGTAACATGTTTGGTATAATTAGAAGACCTTAGAGACATAATTGGTACAAGTTGTAAACATGAAACATGTTCCATATGAACCCAAGTTGTAAACATGAAACATGTTCCATATGAACCCTTATAAGTGTTTGTAAAGTTTCATTAAAATAGGACATATATATTATAAGGTATAATGAACCCAAATGAGTACCCTGAAACTGCCTAAAGGCAAAAAACAAGGCAGAAAACTGAACACTCTTAGAAATTCCACCAAATATTGTACAATGATCAAATTGGTCTGAAATTTGAATATGTTCTATAATTATATGTTATTTTTAATTAGGAATAAGAATCAGATTAATTGGTCAATTATAGAAAACGTTATAGGCTAAACAGTCCCATAAGGTCACACTGCCTCATAGGAAAAATCTTAACTATTGACATGAACAAAGCATATTAATTTTTTAAGCCACATTAAGTCTCCCTAATCATGAGTTAATCGATTATGTTTTCATATTAGGCTTGCAACATATTGGAGACCCACAAGGAGCAGATAGACAATAAGTTAGGGATCAGAATCAAAGGAGAACGGTGAGTCTAATTATCGATTGAATTCTTTAGTGCAAATGAATGTTGCTTGCTATGTGATTCATGTGATTGTCATGATTGGTCCTTGATAATGTGACTATGGATAATTTGTGACATTGTGGTACACATAAATGGTATACTTACGGTATATTTGAGGTATATGTTTGACAAATGTGATATATATACATGGTATATGTATAGTATATGCAAGGTATATGCTTGACATATGAGGTATATATGGAATATATGTATGTTGTATATGATAAAGATGCAATGGTTGATGAATGCTTAAATACAAGTGCATATGCATATGGGCTAAAAAGGCGTTGTGACTAGTTAATCGATATTGTAAAGCAAAAGAAGAGGCCTATGGCCCAACAAATGTGCAAATGAAACAAATGATTAAGCTAGCTAGAAAATGCAAATGCAAATGTTCACATGGAAAATATTCACATGGAAACCCGGGTCAATGTCTGTTTAACTTGGTCACAACAAAATAAAATAAGCAAAACATTTGCATACATAAAGAGTAATGATTATATGTTTCAACTTTATTGATACTTATATGATACTGATGAATGGAATGGAATACATGGTATATATTGGAATTGTGATTTATTACTATGAGTTGTTTGGTACTTTAGAGCTCATTGGATGGTTATTCTTACTGAGCCGCAACTCATCAATTTGCATCATTTTTCAGGTAAAGAAAAGTGATAGCTCATTTTGAGTAGCGTATAAAAGACATGGAGCACAGGTCACTGGCCGAGCCTCATCACTCTCTCTCCTTGCATTCCACACAAGCATGAAAATATATCATATGTGTTTTGTATTTACATGCTTGAATATGTATAGTCATTTTGGAACGAGTCTAAAAATGTATAAATGAATTCAACTCGAAAATACTCAGGTGTAAAGTTTATGTTTTGATATATGTGATATATTATATTGTGGTGAAAACCTCAGTGTTAACTTTGCAAAGTCAGTGAATAATATTACAGGATATGAGACTTGCAAGTCATTGAATGAAATTATAGGATATGAGACTTGCAAAGTCATTGAATTATATTATAGGATATGAAAAAAAAATCTACTACTATTGTTAACAGGGTATTCTACCTTTCCAGTATGCTATGTATGATTACTTGATACAGGGATAGGTTATACTCAAATGCATAAGATGTGGTGTTACAATATAGCATGTGGAAAACATTGGAAAATTATCATGAAGGAACAAAGCAAGTTAAATCCAAGAAGATTCAACTTCTCACTTCAGAGTACGAACCCTTCAAGATGAAATCCAATGAGTCAATCACCAACATGACTAACCTTCTTCTAGCCATCATAAATGGAATGAAAAAGCTTAGGAAACACTTGAGCTTGAAAGATGTAAACAACAAAATCCTGAGAAGTCTTCCTCTTAAAGATTACGATTTAAGAGTTGCTGGAATAGAAGAAGCCAACAAAGACATGAGCATCATGAATACCAATGTGCTGATTGGCAAACTTCTAACACATGAAATGGTAGTAAAAAGAGATAGAGAGCTTAAAGCCGAGCCAGAAAAAAGAAAGCCTTTAGAACTAAAAGCCTCTACTTCAAAATCTCATGAAGAAATTAAAGATGATGAAGAAAAGAGTGATGATGCAAATGAGGACATTGCAATGATCTCAAGAAGGCTGAAAAGAATAATTGAGAAGAGAATGGGCAACTCTAGAAACTTCAAGCAAAGAAATCTCAAACACTTCTCAAATGACTCTCAATGGAGTAAAGAGGAGGTAAAGTGCTATGAGTATGGAAAGAAGGGACATATTAAACCAGAATGTCCAAGGCTCAAGAAACACAAGAGCAAATACCAAAATGACAATGGGGAGAAAGGCCACAAAGCCATATGGGATGACAAAAGCTCTTCAAGTGAAAAAGATAACAATGAAAGTGAAGAGATCAACCTATGCTTCATGGCTATAGAGGATCACGTCTCAGATAAGGTAGGATCACTTTACTCATACTCATTCAATAATGATAGTAGTGATAATGATAGTAATAGTGAAGATGATGATGAGCAAAGTTTGATAGAGGTATTGAATCTAGAAGTAGAAAAATATAGTGTAAATTCAATACTTAAAAGAACAACATTTCTAGTTTGAAAAGCAAAATGGAAGTCTTAGAAAAAGAAAACCTTGAGCATAAATCATCTAATGAATCTCTTGAAAAATCATTAGATGAGTACTCCTCAAGACCCTTAACTAAATCCTTGCTTAAAGAAAACAATGTTTTGAAAAATGAAGTTGAGGAACTTAAAAGCTCCATTTCAAAATTTCATAATGGCAATGAGAGTTTAGATACTCTCATTGTGTCTCAAAGACCACCTTTAATAAGACATGATCTAGGATTTATAGGAACATCATCTTCATCTCACAAGTCCACTTTTGTTAAGTCAAGTGAACCCCACATCTCCATATTAGCAGTAACAGCCCCAAAGGCTAAGTGCACAACATACACTAAACCTTCTATACATAAGAGGAATGATCAAGGGTTGGTAAGCCTAAGAAGGAAATCTCAAAAGGCTAATCATGCTTTTATGTATAAGAAGCATACACCTAGGAAAGCATCAAGTCATCATGCATGTGCATGCCATTGCTCACAAACTCTACCTAATAGGAAAATGGCAGTCACAAGCATAGTAAGACCAAAAAGCATATTTAAAGCTAAACAATGTAATTATTGTATGAAATTTTGTCATATAAATAAACTTTGATGTATAAGGAAGGATCATTGGGAACCTTCACATGCTAACCCCCAAGGACCCAAGCTCATTTGGGTATCTAAAAACAATACTTGAGTTGTGATTTTATAGGTATGCCTCAAGTCCATAATAAACAAAAATGGTTGCCTGGTAGATAGTGGATGCTCAAGGCATATGACCGAAGACAAAGAACTATTCAATAAAATCAAAAGTATTGATGGAGGTAAAGTAACCTTTGGAAACAATGCTAAGGGTAAGGTAATTGGCACTGGCTCTATTGGTATTAATGGTACTACTTTCATTAAAGATGTCTTACTCGTTGATGGTTTGAAACATAACTTGTTAAGTGTAAGTCAATTATGTGATAAGGGGAACCAAGTAATCTTTACTTCTAACGAATGTCTTGTAACCTCTATTAATAGCGAAGAGATATTTAAAGGAAGTAGAGATGTCAATACCTACATAATAGACTTGCATAAAATATTTAACCTTTCCTCTAAGTGTCTTGTGACTACTAGTGATGAATCTTGGTTATGGCACATAAGGCTTGGTCATGCAAGCATGGATATAACTCAAAGCCTCACCAAATGAGAGCTGGTAAAGGGACTACCAAAAGTCAAATTTGAAAAAGACAAGACATGTGAACCTTGCCAAAGAGGAAAACAACACAAGTCATCCTTCAAATCCAAAAACATTGTAAGTACCTCAAAACCTCTACAACTTTTGCATCTAGATCTTTATGGACCTACTAGAGTTGCAAGCTTAGGAGGTAAACACTATGCCTTTCTCATCGTCGATGACTACTTTAGATTCACTTAGGTAATTTTCTTAGCTCAAAAGAATGATGCTTTTGAAACCTTCAAATACTTTACTAAGAGAGCTCAAAATGAAAAATGATATTGTATTTCAAAAATAAGAAGTGATCATGACAAAGAATTTGAAAATGAAAACTTTGAAAATCTTTGTCTAGAACATGACATTTCACAGAATGTTTCATCTCCTAGGACACCTCAACAAAATGGGGTAGTAGAAAGGAAAAATCGAACTCTAATTGAAATGGCTTGAACAAAGCTCAATGAGTATGGATTACCAACTTACTTTTGGGCCGAAGCCACAAATACTGCATGTTATATTTCAAATCGAGTTTTCAAATGACCTCTCTTAAACAAAACTTCATTTGACCTATGGAATGGAAGAATGCCCTTGATATCATACTTTAGAGTATTTGGATGTAAGTGTTTCATATTGAATATCAAGGAAAACCTTGGAAAATTCACCTCTAAATCTGATGAGGGTATATTTTTAGGATACTCTACCACTAGCAAAGCTTATAAAGTATTTAATAAAAAGTCATTAGCTGTTGAAGAATCTGTGCATGTTGTTTTTGATGAATCTAGTAAGCTTGATCTTGTGAAAGGTAGTTTTCTTGATGATGTTGTAAGTACAATGGAAAGACTTGATCTTGAAAATGAAAAAGAAGAATATGATCAAGATAACTCACATCAAGATAACTCTTTACCTCCAACTCAAGAGGAAAACAAGCAAGAGCTCCCAAAGGAATGGAGATTGACAAAAGATCACCCCAATGAGCAAATCATTGGTGATTCCACAAAGAGAGTAAGTACTAGATCTCATCTTAAACTTTTAGATTCTAATCTTGCCTTTGTCTCTCAAATTGAGCCTAAAAATATCGATGAGGCTCTTAATGATGAAAGTTGGGTGATTGCTATGCAATAGGAACTCAACCAATTTGAGAGAAGCAAGGTATGGACCTTAGTTCCTAGATCCAAGGAGCATCAAATCATTGGAAGTAAATGGGTATTTAGAAATAAACTAGATGAACAAGATTCAATAACTAGGAATAAGGCTAGGTTAGTTGCTAAAGGATATAATCAGGAAGAAGAAATAGATTATGATGAGACCTATGCTCTAGTAGCTAGATTAGAAGCCATAAGAATACTTTTAGCATATGCATGCCATATGAATTTCAAACTCTTTCAAACGGATGTCAAAATTGCTTTCTTAAATGGTTTTATAGAAGAAGAAGTTTATGTAGAACAACCACCGGGTTTTCAAAGCCATAATTTGCCTAACCATGTACTTAAACTTTCAAAAGCTTTATATGGTTTGAAACAAGCCCCAAGAGCTTGGTATGAAAGACTAAGTTCTTTCTTTTAGAAACTAATTTTTCAAAGGGGAATGTTGACACTACTTTATTTATCAAAAAGCATAAGCATGATATTCTAATTGTTCAAATTTATGTTGATGACATCATATTTGGGTCTACTAATGAACTTCTTTGCCAAGAATTTGCTAAGTGTATGATTAGGGAATTTGAAATGAGCATGATGGGTGAGCTCAAGTTCTTCCTTGGTTTACAAATAAAACAAAGCAATGAGGGCATATTCATCAACCAATCTAAATATGTCAAACACTTAATTAAGAAATTTAGAATGGAATGATGTACAAATGCCAAGACTCTAATGAACACATCAACAAAATTGGACAAAGATGAAAAGGGTAAGAGCATTAATGAAAAGCTTTATAGAGATACGATCGAATCACTCTTATATCTTACTGCCTCTAAACCCGATATAATGTATAGTGTATGCTTATGTGCTCGCTTTTAATCATGTTATAAAGAATATCATTTGAATGTTGTGAAAAGAATTTTAAAATATTTATATGGCTCATTGCATCTTGGTTTATGGTATCCTAGAAATTCATCCTTTCACATTATAGGATATTCAGATGCTGATTATGCTAGAAGTCTCTTGGATAGAAAGAGTACTTCAAGTACTTGTCACTTTATTGGTGAATGCTTAGTTTCTTGGTTTAGCAAGAAACAAGTTTCAGTTGCTCTTTCTACCGCTAAAGCGGAGTATGTGGAAACAAGATGTTGTTGTACTCAAATCTTTTGGATGAAACAACAACTTAAGGATTATGGTCATAATTTGGACCATATACCTAACAGATGTGACTACACAAGTGCTATAAACCTATCTAAGAATCTCATTCAACACTCTAGAAGTAAGCATATTGACATAAGACATCATTTTCTTAGAGATCATGAATATGGAGATGTTGTATTGGAATTTATAAATACAGACAATCAATTGGCAGATATTTTCACTAAGTCTCTAAATGAAGAAAGATTTAACTTCATAAGAAGAGAACTTGGTATGATTGATGGATTAACTTTATGATTGCCAAATTTGTCGAACCTTGAATGTTAATCTTGTGTTATTGTCTCATCTTTTAAGGTATGAAGTGGAAAAACTTGATGAAAAATATGTTATAAGGGATAGAAGCACCTTAGAAATCCTTTAGTCATGTTTTAAGATTAGTTTTATTTTATGAGGATTTTAGGCAATTCTCGCCCGTGACACATATTCACTGTCATGATCATAATTGCCAAAAGCTCCAGTAGCTTTCACGACACGCTTCACGACATGCTTCACGGTTGAAAGTAGTGAACACTATGTTTCATGCCCATAACTTTTTTGTCACTCCCGTGAAACCCTGTGTTCACGATAGTGAACATTACCACCAAATTCTTACAGAAGCGTTCACGCTTTGTGTCACACTTTGTCTCATGGTCACAAGTAGTGAAGATTGTACTTCACGACCGTGACTCATTTGTCACCACAATGAAAATTCATCATTCACCCCTGTGACTATTAAATGTCACGACCGTGAAGCGTTTCATATTCTTCATCACAGGTAGAGTGCCTCTTCAGCAAACCGTGAACACGACATTTCACGCCCGTGACTTAGCATGCACGACCGTGAAGATGTCACTATAAAACATCTTTTGCCATTTCTTATCTCATTTCTAACTCTCCACCTTCTCTCATTTATCACCACATTCAATACATCTCATAGATTCTGGCCCCCTAACAACATTTCTCATCTATAAATACCTTTAAAGACTCTTTTTTTCATTAGAAATCACAAAATCACAAGTTATTCTTCAAAAATTCTATCAGATTTTTTCTTTTCAAAAATCAATCTCAAACTCAAAAATGGAACCCGACTCCTCTAAAAGCACCAGAAAGAAATCTCATACTCCAAGAAGGTACACGAACTACCTTCTAAATATCATTCCGAAGCACTGTCATCCAAGGTATTCGATTCTCAAGAAAATACCACTCTTTTCTTCTCGATCCTTTGAATGGCACGCTGTCAGGACCTTTGGTCTTGAGACAAGCATAAGGAACAATTTCAGGCTTGTCATCTAAAAGATTTTATTGATATCCATCAACCGACGCTAAGGGAACCAACTCTCGACTTCCTTAGCACCCTGCAAGTCTCTCCCACCGGCACTATAAAATTTCAACTCTGCCCGTATCCGAACACCCTCATAGCAATGGAGTTTGGCTTCCCTTTGACGGTATCCTCAATGAAAGTGAGGTGGAGTTCTATGCCAATCCGGCATGGACTCATTTCAGACAAGATTGCAGCTGGAACGTTAAGAAGACGAAGAGCACCCACCTTAGATCACTAGTGCACAAGTACTGCATAGTTTTCTGACCTATAACATCTTTGCAAGAGGGGATAGCAACGGTGCAATTCGAAAATCCAAGCTCTTTCTCCTGGAGATAGCCCAAAGTGGCCTAACAGTGGCTCTATCTCAATGGTTTGCAAATCATCTACTATCAATTGCAATGAAGCCTTCACGAGATATCTTGATTGGTGGGTACGTGACTCACCTTGCTATCAAGCTTGGATATCTGAAGCTAGAAAATCATAACTTCAACCTCGTTCTAGCACATCCTAGAGACCGGCTAGATGTCGAGTCTTTTATCAAGATGGGAGCAGCAGTTTGCATAGTTCATGAAAATAACATCTACTACCGCTTCACCACTCCGGCTGGTGAAATTATTTGGGAAGACAACAATTTGGATGACTTCAAAGCTGACCTCTAAGGAATCCAGCAAAGAAAAAGAGTTCGAGTCTAGACGGCGACCCTAGAGGTTGAGCAGGAGGTTGGACAATCCTCGACCTCCACACCAAACTTGGCTCAGCAGATGGCAGACCTTTTAGCACCTCATTTTGACCAACTGCAGGCTTCGATTGATGAGAGGTTGGAAAACCTCAAAGATTTCATGGAGTTTCGCATAGAGAGCCTCGAGGTGGAAGTAGCATGCCTTTGGGATGGGTTGTCCAACTCCAAATCTAGCTAGAGCTTTAGTTTTTTTAATTATTTATTTAGTTCATTTTTTTTACTAGTTTCTAGTATTGCAAATGTATGATTTTAATTTACTTTTCAAATCTTTGTACTCTTACATTTGTTACTAATATAATTGGTTTTTTATTGCATTAGTTTTTCCCTTATAATTTATCTTTTATGTTCTTTTTGTTAATGACAAAAGGGGGAGAACCTAGCAATATAAATGAATTAAATGAATATGTAAGTTACATGAATGCAAATGTGTTGATACTTTGAATATACCTTCAATATACTTTGTCTATACTTAACTAGTTAAACACCAAAATTTGGTATATATTGGATATACTTTGCATATACCTTGCATATACCTAAACTAGGAAACAAACATCCATGCTATACTTCATCAATTCTTAAAAATTCTTGCACTTTATTATTTTTTATCTTAAGCATCTTTTGAGGTGGAGACTTCTCAAAAGCACATATTGCTATATTATTTATCACCATCAAAAAGGGGGAGATTGTTGAACCTTGAGGGGTATTTCTATCATTTTGATGCTAACAATAAAATAGCAATAATGTATTTAACATACTTGTGTTCTAAGTTTATTAAACAGGGTATGAAATATGATGCAAGAATGGAAGACTAACTTTGAAAGTCAAAAAATGAAGAAATAGCATGTTCACGCCCGTGACTGTTTGTATCACGCTCGTGATGTAGCTTAGCGCCAACTATCCAACATTTAAAGTTCATGGCCATAAAGAATCATAACAACCATGAAAGATCATATCAGTCACGTCTGTGAAATAAAGTCACGCTCGTGAGAAAACATGTCAAATTCCTCCAGAGAGCTTCATGGCCAAAGTCACCACTTGGACCACGGCTTGGAAGGATATTCACGTTCATAAAAGAATAAAGTCACACCCATGATCAAACACTTCAATTCCTTCCAAAATGCTTCACGGCTAGAGTCACCACTTTGACCATAGCTTGGAAGAACATTCATGACCACGACACACATATTCACGACCGTGAATGAGGAAAGTGAAACATGTCAGGCGCAAAATTAAGAGTTGGTGCAACGACTATTTTCCCATTAAATACAACCAAACGGCTATAATTCTCTAAGGAAATATAAATAAAAGTCATTTATGAATCCAGAACAAGAGAATAGCAATTACTTCGAATCAAAATCTTATTGTAGTCATTTGTGCATTAATTACTTTCAAAAAAACTTTAATTCTCTATAAAAAAAATTTCTCATAATTTCTTAGCATTATAGATTTGTGAGTGTTTCTCTTTGTAATCTACTACTCAAGTGAGTTTGGGTATATTGGGTTAAGAGTAGAACACTTGTAAAGGTTATTTGTGTGAGCCATTAAAACATAAGGGATTTTTGGGTTAGGTGTGATCCATGATAGAAACACCATGGTTGGGAGTGAGCTCGTAAAACTCCATTGTAACACTTATTGTGTTAGTGAAACTCCTAATTAAGATTGGGGAGAGGAGTAGGGTTTGTTAACACTCGAACCTCTATAAATTTCTTGTGTGATATCTTCCTATCCCTACTCTGCTTAACTTTTCATTTCGCACTTCAAAGTTAAGAATTTTTAATATCCAATTCAATCCCCCTTCTTAGTTCATTATCTGGGCAACAATAGTGCTTGAGTTTTTTTTCAAAAAAAATTTGATCTCTTCTTTTAATTTATGTTTTTTTTACAAAAACTTTTTTTTTGCTCGATCTCTTCTAAGTTTTTTATTTTTTATAATTTTTTTTATCTCTTCTTTTAGTTTTATATGTGAATTTTTTTGCTCAATCTGTTTATGTATTTGTTGTATCTATAGTTGTGAGTACTGGATTTTGGATTTAAAAAAGGTTTGTATATATTTTGTGTTCATTACAGTGTAGATCCTAGATTTGTTAATTTTTTTATTTTAATATATTAACTGTTTATTATGTGATTGAAAAATTTTTCTTATTTGTTTCTTTTTCTCTTTTTCAGGTGTATTTGTTGTATCGATAGTTGGAGTGCTGAATTTTGGATTTAAAAAAGGTTTGTGTATTTTTTGTGTAGATCTCGAATTTGTTATTTTTTTCATTTTTTTATTTTAATATATCGACTGTTTATTATTTGATTGATCTAATCTAAGTTTAAAACTTTATTTTTCTTCTGTTTCATCATACTGCGATTTTTTTAAAAAATTTATTTGCTATTTTATTTAGTTTTTTAAATATTGTTCTCTATTGTTTTTTTATTATGTTTTGTTGTTGTTCTTTTCTATGTATTAAAGCTTAGAACCCAATTGTCAATCTTTGACCTTATTTTCCATATATGCAATTATGATTTTTTTTCCTTATTTATTTTTTTCAAGCCAGTTTGTACGAGCATTTAGAGTAGCAAGTCTCTTTCTATTTTCCAGAGAGCAGATTTTTTTGTCATTTTTTTCATTTGGTCCTTTTGATGCATTTCTACTGTCGGAGTTTGAATATGATGTTTTGTTGTCAAATCTTGGAATCTCTCGCAAGTAATATATTCAATGTTTATTATTTGACTGATCTAATTTGGGTTTAAAATGTTTTTTAAGGTTGTTTCATCATATAGTGATTTTTTTAGAATTTTATTTGCTATTTATTTTTGTTTTTTACATATTGTTCTTTGTTCTTCTTTATTATGTTTTGTTTTTATCATTTTCCACCTATTAAAGCTCAAAACCCAATTCTAAATAGCAAATAAAATTATAGATTTGTGGCAGTTTCTGATGCTTCTTTTTTTTAATAAAAACTTTATTTTTTGCTCGATTTGTTCATGTATTTGTTGTATCTATAGTTGGAGTGCTGGATTTTGGATTTAAAAAAGGATCGTATATATTTTATGTTCATTACAGTGTAAATCCCGGATCTGTTATTTTTTTATTTTAATATATTAACTGTTTATTATTTTATTTTAAATTTTTTTTTATTTGTTTCTTTTTCTATTTTCCAATTGTATTTATTGTATCGATAATTGGAGTGTTGGAGTTTAGATTTAAAAAAGGTTTGTGTATTTTTTGTGTAGATCCCGGATTTGTTATTTTTTTTATTTTAATATATCGATTGTTTATTGTTTGATTGATCTAATCTGAGTTTAAAACTTGTTTTCTTTTGTTTCATCATACTGCAATTTTTTTTAAAATTAATTGCTATTTATTTTAGTTTTTCGTATATTGTTCTATGTTTTTTTATTATGTTTTGTTTTTGTCATTTTTTATGTATTAAATCTTAGAACCCAATTGTCAATCTTTGATCTTATTTTTCATATCTTCAATTATAATTTTTTTCTTATTTATTTTTTCGAGCCAGTCTGTAGGAGCATTTAGAGTAGCAATTCTCTTTCTATTTTCCAGATAACAGTTTTTTTGTTAATTTTCCTATTTAGTCCTTTTGATGCATTTTTTATATCAGATTTTGAATATAATCTTTTGTTGTCAAATCTTCAAATCTTTGGAAATTAATATATCCAATGTTTATTATTTGACAGGTCTAATTTGGGTTTAAAATCAGAAATCGACAAAAAATGACTTTAGACTATGAAATAGAAATTTAATATCACCATGTTCTTCTTCTTCTTCTTCTCTATTTTTCCATGCTATTACCATTCTATTTTTATTTTTTAAAAAAGATGTATTTTTTTGGGTTTTTTATAAGATTAATAGGTGTTTTTTGGATTAAGATAGGTTGATAATAATGCCTTTATTTTTTTATGATTCTTTCTTAATTTCTTTCTCATGGGGAATAAGAAATCAAGAAAAAATGACATTAAACAATGAAATGGAAATTTAATTATTTAATAAAAGTTCATGAAGTATGTCTGCATAAATAATGACTATGTCTTTAATAAAATTTTAAGTTTAAATAAAATTAATATAGATATGAAAGAATTTAAATTATATGTGTAAACCCAATTAATCATAAATTAACAACTTCAATATAATACCAATTTATCATTGATTTAACCTATGATGAATAGAATTTGGACACATTATTTGTTGAGTTTTTTCTACTATTCTCTCTACTCACTTAGAATATTTTTTTTTACCTCCACATTACATTAGCACAGTAGCAATAGTGTTAAAAGTAAGAAAATTTTCAACAATCTAAAGTGAAAACAATGTACACTTTTGTTCATTTTAAAGCTTTGATTTCATGGATCTATAGATTTAAGCTTTTTTGCACCCATATGTATTTATCTTTTTTGTTAATATCTTTGTCATTTTCATCTCCTCTAATTCTTCAGTAGTTGAACAAGTACTGAATAAAAGTGCCAAATTTATGTTGTAAGTTTTTAATTATTATCTTTAATTTTTTTTTGTTCATGTAGTTGATTATAATTTGGTTTCAAAACTTTTTTTATTTATAATAGCAAACCTTTCTTTTTTTTTCTTTATTTAAATTTTACTATTTTTTAAAAATTCCTTATTTTGTCAGTGGTCTTTGGGTTTGTCATTAGAAATTTATATTGTTTTGTATCTATATAAGTTTTTTTTTCCAGATATTGTGCATATTCTTCCCTCTGTTGTCTTTTTATATTTGCAAACCCTTTTATTTTACTATATTCAATTTTCTCATTCTTTTTTAGTTCCTTCTAAATAAATATATTTAATGTGATTTTATTCTTTCTATCTCTAACTATTAGTGTGTTTAAAACATGGTTATAGTATTTATTTTTACAGCATCCAAAAGGTTTTTTAAAATTTTTGTTTGTATGTTTTGAACCTTTGCTATTTAATTTTGATTTTACTTCTTAGTTTTAAACTTTTTTAAATTAGCCTATTTCCAATGGATCATTTGATTTTTATATTTTAATTTTATTTATGTTGTGTTATATTTGTCACTTTTTCCTATGATTTATGAACTTTGCTTTGTATTATTTTGTTTTTTTATACTTATCATTCATTTACTTGAACTAATCTAATTGGAATTGTGATTTGGTATGTAAGTTGTTTTCTATGTGTGACATAATGAAATATCTGATTGCAACCGCAACTATTGATCCCTTCATACACTTTATAGTTATTTTACTTTATTAATAAAAAGAATATACTTATCAATTTTACAAAGTAGAAAAAATAAATTTGTTTTTTTAGTTTGTACTAACTTTACACATTCATGTACATGTTTATTGATTCTTTTATTTATATGGTGTTCATCTTAGATGTATTTTGTACGAATCCCACTTCTTCATGTTCTAGATGTTGACCTAACAGAGCTTCATCAAATTGCTTATTCTCCATTAATTTTTGAGTTTTTTTTCTATGTAGATTCTGTTTTTTTTTTTTGCTCGATCTATTCTTTTTTCAGGGTAATTTGTCTCTCTATCTCTCTCTCTTTTTCTTAGTTTTTTTTAGTTTTTTTTAGTTTGCTCATGGGATATTGTTGATATGCTGATTTTTATTTTGGTTTGATATCTAATTGTTTTAATTTTTTTTACAAGAGTTTCATCGATCACTTATTCTATATCCATTGGTCAGAAATTTTAGTCATGCTTATAGGTAAATCTTGATTTTTATTTTTAATTAATTTTAAAATTTTCTTTTTTAGGTTGTTCGTTATTTCTGGGTTTGACATTGAAATTTTGTATAGCTTTGTATATTTTGCCTTTATAGAAATGATGATATGATATGGTTGTCTTGCCTTTTTGTTAGGGCTTGAGAATAAATTAATTATGCCTAAAATGTTTTAGAAAGTTAATGATTGTTTATTATATCTCTCTTTTGTTTAATATATTTTTATAATCTAAGTATGTAGAAATGCAGCAACAAAACACATACTTTGAAATTTTAGTCCAAACTTATATCAATATAATATGACGTTAGAGCAGTGTGTCTACCGATTTCACCATAGCGGCTTACTCAAAATCATAATATGTTAAGATTTGATAATTGATTAATTATGTCTATAATGTTTTAGAAATTTTTTTTATCTCTATTTTGTTTAATATATTCTTTTGGTTTGATTTCTGATTTTTTTTAAAATTTTATTTTGTTAGGGCTTAGGAATTGTTTAATTATGCCTAAACTATTTTTGGTTTGATATCTATTTTTTAAAAAAATTTATTTTGTTAGGGCTTGAGAATTGATTAATTATGCCTAAAATGTTTTAGAAAGTTTGTTGAACCTTGAGGGGTATTTCCGTCATTTTGATGATAACAAATAAAATAGCAATAATATATTTAACAATGTTTGTTCTAAGTGTGTTAAACAGTATATGTCTTGATTAGAACATGAAACAAAATTGAAAGACAACTTTTGAAGATTAAAATTAAAGACATAGCAAAGTTACGCCCGTGACTACTTTTGTTACGCCCATGAATATAGCTAAGCGCCAACTCTCCAACATTCAAAAGTTTACGGCCATGAAGGATCAAACCAACCATGAATGATCAAGCAATCACGTTCATGAAAGACAGTCATGCTCATGACCAATACATGTCAAATTCTTCCAAAGATTTTTACGACCAGTGTCACCACTTGGAGCATGGCATGGAAGAATATTCACGCACGTGATCAAGTTTCTCCAATTCTTCTAGAGAGCTTCACGGCCAGATTAACCACTTGGACTACTGCTTGGAAGAACATTCACGACCGTAACACATGTATTCGTTCTCGTGAATGAGGACAGAGAAACATGTCTGGGGCGAAGCTAAAAGTTGGTTCAACGACTATTTTCGTATTAAATGCACCCCAAACAGCTATAATTCACAGAGATAGTATAAATACAAGTCATTTTATAAATCCCAACAAGTAGAACAACAATTACTTTGAATCATTAATCTTGTTGTAGCCTTATGCATTAATTATTTCTTTCAAAAACCTCTATTTATTGTGAAAACCTAATTGCTCATTATTTCAGAGCATTATAGGTTGTTAAGTGTTTTTCATTATAACCAATTACTCAAAAGTGAATTTAGGTATTTCGGGTTAAAAGTGAAACACTTGTAAGGGTTTATTGTGAGCCATAAAACACAAGGAATTGGTTTTGTGTGAGCCATTGAAAAAACACAAGGGAATTTCTGGGTTAGGTATTAGCCATTTAGAGAAACACCATAGTTGGGAGTAAGCTTGAAAAACTTCATTGTAACACTTAGTGTGTTAAAAACACTCAATTGAGATTAGGGAGATGAGTAGGGTTTATTAATACCCGAACCTCTCTAAACCTTGTGTGTGATATCTCTCCTTCCTTACTCTATTTAATTTATTCTGCACTTTCAAGTTAAACAATTTTTTAGTTGCTAACCAATTCAACTCCTTTCTTGGTTCATTATCCGGGCTACAATTGGTATCAGAGATTGTCTAGTAACAAAGCCTAAAAAGCATTAGCAAATATCAAGAAATGGCCAATGAAGGATCTCAAAGTCTCAAGCCTTACTTTGATGGAGCAAATTATGCTCATTGGAAATTTTGGATAGAGACATACCTAGATAGTGAGGGAATTGAAGTTTGGAATAGTGTTAGGAAAGAATGGAGACCACCAACTAATAGAGGAGTAGAAGGTGAAGAAGAAATTCTTTCAAGGCCTCAACGAATAGCTAATTTCAAAAACAAAAAGGCAATGACCATCGTCGCAAGCTCTCTATCTATTAAAGAATATGGCAGAATTCAATATTGTCCTACTGTATATATAACACGTGGAAAACATTGGAGAATTATCATGAAGGAACCAAACAAATTAAATCCATGAAGATTCAACTTCTCACTTCAGAATATGAACTCTTCAAGATAAAATCCAATGAATCTATCACCAATATGACAAACTGTCTTCTAGCCATCATCAATGGCATGAGAAAGCTCAGAAAGAATTTTAGCTTGGAACATATGAACAACAAGATTCTGAGAAGTCTTCCTCTCAAAGACTACAGTTCAAGAGTTGCAGGTATAGAAGAGGCTAATGTAGACATGAGCATCATGCCTACCGATGTGCTTATTGGCAAACATCTAACGCACAAAATGGAGGTAAAAAAGATAGAGAACTTGAAGCTGAACCAGTAAAGAGAAAGTCTCTAGCACCCAAACCCTCTACTTCAAAATCTCAAGAGGAAATTGAAGATGAGTGATGATGCAAATGAGGACATTGTCATGCTTTCAAGAAGATTAAAAAGAATAATTGAGAAGAGACTTGGTAATTCTCAAAACTTCAAACAAAGAACCCTCAAACACTCTTCAAATGACTCTCAAAGAAATAAAAATGATGTCAAGTGTTATGAATATGGGAAGAAAGGACATATCAAACTAGAATATCCAAAGCTCAAAAAACACAAGAAAAATTTTCAAAAAAAAGATGGGGAGAAAGGTCACAAAGCCACATGGGATGACGAAAGCTCTTCAAGCAAAAAATATGATAATGAATACGCTTAATGGCTTTAGAGGATCACTTCACATATGAGGTTGGTCCTTCTTACTCATACGCTTTTAATAATGAAAGTAGTGATAATCATTGTGATAGTGAAGATGATGATGAGCAGAGTTTAATACAAGTATTGAACCTACAGTTAGAAAAATATACAAGTAGATTTATCACATAGAAAAATAATATTTTAGATTTGAAAAACAAAATGGAATTTTTACAAAAAGAGAATTTTAATCTTAAATCTTCTAATGAAACTCTTCAAATATCATTAGAAAAGTATTCCTCTAGACCCTCAACTAAAACTTTGCTCAAAGAAAGAGGAACTTAGAAACTTTATTTCAAGGTTTCATAAAGGCAAAAAGAGTTTAGATACTCTCATAGTTTCTCAAAGACCATCTTTAATAAGACATGGTCTAGGATTTAACGAAACATCATCATCATCTCACAAGACTATATTTGTTAAGTCTAATGTACCATAAACCTCTACAATTGAGGTAATAGCCCCAGGGGCTAAGAGCATAACACACACAAAACCCCCTATTCATAAGAAGAATGGTCAAGGATCACATGGCTTAAGAGGGAAACCTCAAAAGGTCAATCATGCCTTCATGTATAAGAGACATGCACCTAGGAAAACACCTATTCATCATGCATGTGTATGTCATTTCACACAAACAACTTCTAAAAGAATGTTGAGACCAAAAAACATGTCAAAACCAAAAAAATGTTTAGAGCTAAGCAATGTAATCATTGTATGAAATTCAGTCATATCAATAAATATTGTTGGATAATGAAGGCTCATTGGGAACGTTCAAGTGCTAACCCCCAAAGACCCAAGTTCGTTTAGGTACCTAAAAACCAAACTTGAATTATGATTTTATAGATATGCCTCAAGTCCGCTATAAAGGAAAATGCTTGGCTTATGAATAGTGGATGCTCAAGGCATATGACTGGGAACAAAGAACTCTTTAATCACATCAAAAGAATTTATGGTGGTAAGGTAACCTGTGGAAAAAATGCTAAGGGTAAGGTAATTGGCATTGGCTCTATTGGTATTAATAATACTACTTTTATTGAAGATGATTTGTTTGTTGATGGTTTCAAACATAATTTGTTAAGTATAAGTCAATTATGTGATAAGGGAAACCAAGTAATCTTTATCTCAAATGAATATTTTGTAACCTCTTTAAGTGGTCAAAAGATATTCAAGGAACATAGAGATGTCAATACTTACATAATAGACTTACACAAAATTTCTAACATTTCCTCTTAGTGTCTTATGACTATTAGTGATGAATTCTGGCTATGGCATAGAAGGCTTGGTCATACAAGCATGAAATTAATTCAAAGCCTTAGTAAAGGAGAACTAGTAAGTGGACTTCCAAAAGTCAAATTTGAAAAGGATAAGACATGTGAACCTTGCCAAAGAGGAAAACAACACAAGTCATGCTTCAAATCCAAAAGTGTAGTAAGTACCTTTAAGCCTCTACAATTTTTGCATTTAGATCCTTTAGTTTATAAGGTAAATACTATGCTTTTGTCATTGTTGATGATTACTCTAAATTCACTTGGGTAATTTTCTTAACTCACAAGAGTGATGCTTTCGAATCTTTCAAAAATTTTGCTAAAAGGGTTCAAAATGAAAATGACTATTTTATTTCTAAAATAAGAAGCAATCATGGTAAAGAATTTAAAAATGAAAATTTTGAAAACTTTTATTTGGAATATGGTATTTCACACAATTTCTCAACTCCTATGACACCTCAACAAAATGGGGTAGTAGAAAAGAAAATTCGAATCTTAATTAAAATGGCTCAAACTATGCTCAATGAGATGTTTTACCAACCTACTTTTGGGCCGAAGCCACAAATACTGCACGTTATATTTTAAATCGAGTTTTCAAAAGATCATTTTTAAACAAAACTTCTTTTGAGCTATGGAATGGAAGAAAATCTATGATATCATACTTTATAGTATTTGGATGCAAGTAATTTATATTAAACACCAAGGATAACCTTAGAAAATATGCCTTTAAATCTGATGAGGGTATCTTCTTGGGATACTCTACAACTAGCAAGACTTATAAAGTCTATAAGATTAATTGAGAAAAATTGTTAAATTTAATGAAGATATTAAATAGTGAATTAAGGGTAAAAATATTAAAGTATTGATAAAAAGAATAATAAATATATTAAAGAGAAATTTTGAATAGTGTAGTAAATATAACATTACATGTATGTATGAAAATATAGGTCAATGAAAATTCTTAGATTAGTAATTACTACTAGGTATTTTAATACTCAGCACGTAGTTATTTGACTGTGTGCAGGTGGTAGCAAAAAAATGCACATGATGTAGTTATTTGACGATGTACAGGTAGTAGCAGAAAAATGCACAGGAGCAAGCGTAAAAATTTTAGCAGCAAACGAAAAGATAAGATAGAAAGTAGTATATTAAAAATGACATGTATATATATGGATACGGGTTTGTAAGAATAAAATTATATATATATTCTAATAAATAATATTCATAAAGTATTATATGTGTAAAGAATATAATATTGACTTGTGGTTAAATGGATAATATTTTGTGTTATATTTGTATTGTTGTACCTAAAAATGGGCTGTGGATTGTTTGTCGTGCAGGTGGAGTAGTTAATTTATAGCCGGTATACTGTCAAAATTTAAAAAAAAAAAGAATTAATAAAGTGTTAATAAGATTATGGTCATTAAATTAAATTAAATTAAGAAAAAAATCATCGGCTATAATCGCATAAGGTTACGTAATGTATGTATAGAATAATTATTATAAGGATGTCAAATGATTTATTTTTTTACTATTCCTAAAATCTGCATATATTTTAGCAAATCTAATTCATTTAATACAGGGTTTTATCAGAATATCTATTTCGTTAAAAAGTATTAATTTGCTTGATTTTATAATTTTTTTAATTATTTTACATGGATTATAATGTATGCAAGATGTATGTTATTACATGTCATGATATTATCAATTCATACTCTATTTTTTGCTTTTAGGAGTCATAATAGTGCATAACTTATATTTATGTGTATTAGTATATGTCTCCTAAACCCATTAATCATAATCCTGATGTGCAACAATTTTTCATAATTTTAGTGTGTCAGACTAATTAATGACCACCTATTAACTATATCTGCACTTTTGTATAATTTACTCTTTTACCCTAATATGCATTATATATCTTCATTAAACTTTATAGGTGGTCAATCTAGAATAATTAATGATTACATGTTAGCTGCATTTATTCCTCTGTATAGATTACTCTTTTACCCTGATATGCATTTATATCTGCTATAAATAAAATAGATAGCATTAGACTTTTGCATCCTCATTTTTCCTCAACAGAATATCGTTTATGCACAAATATTAAATATATATATTTACTGTTGGGTTTTTCATCATTAAGTCTTTGTCCACTCTGCTTTAAGGTAATTACTTATGTTGTGTTATTTTTATCATAAATTTTTTTATGTGCAGTTATTGTGAACATGTTTTCTATAAAATCTTTTTATCTTTTAATTGAATCAGACTTTTTCTCCATTGATTTATATTGTGGTATTTGCATACAATTTTTTTCCAATCCAATGCAGCCTATTACAAACATATTTCCTAACTGTTGCCATATTCATTAGGTTGTTTTAAATGTCTTTATTTCGTATACAATGTGATTATGATAATTCTAAAGAACTTTGGTCTATTTAAAACTTAGATAATAATTAATGAAACAACTCAAAAAAAATTAAAACTTAATAACTATTTTTTATCAAGTTTCTTTTTTAAAAAAATAGAAATGAATATTTGCTTTTGAAGTAATGTATTCTCATTTTTGTTGAAGATGATTTACTAATTGATTAATTCTTATTTGACTATTTATAGATGTCTATTTTTTATAATATCTTTTGTTGATGTGATAATTTACTAATTATTTTATTCTTATTTAATCATTAATAAATGTTTGTTGTTTTATAATATTATATATCAATACCAAAAAAATGTTTATTTTTATCTTAGGAGATTCTAAATATTAGTTTTTTACAATTATTTATTTTGTTTTCTAGTCATTGTTTATTTTTCCTTGACCATGTCTAATTTTTCTTATTATTATTTTTATAGATGTCTGTCGTTCACATACCTCTTAACATTATATAGGATGTTCTCTTAGAATAATTAGGAATGTCTTCTACAACATATGACTGTCAAATCTCCACTGAAGGCACATTCACATGCACACTATATTACCCTTACCAAGATAGTGTCAGATCTAGGTTTTTGTATACACTGTTGGTATAAGTACTAACAATGCTTTAGAGGCTAAGAATATGGCATCTATGATTGCCTTAGATCATCTCAAGACTTTGTACGACATTGAAATTGTAAACTATAATTATCGAGACCTCATGGTGTACAACTACAATGTTGATGTAGCTGTAAACACTTAATTAACAGCCTTCAGAACATCATATGAGCATTTGACCACTGACTATGTTTCTTTGACTAGAAAGTATGAAAAGTTGGAGAAGATAATGAAAAAAGTTAAGAACAATGTACAATGACTAATACACTTAGTTTAGCCAGCTGCAATCATAAAACTTGGACTTTTTTTTAAGCATTACTTTGGCTAATTTTGGTGTTTTGTAGAACTTTGTTTTTTTGTATAATTTTGCTTTTTTTTTCAAAGGCCAGCAATTTGACTAAATCTGGTGCTTCCATAATTTTTACTTTTTTTGTATAATTTATTCGGTATTTCCAAAATTTTATCTTTTTGGTATAATGTACATATGATATTCTATCTTAATGATGAATTTCATATTTGTTGTGCTGAGCACAATTACCATTATTCTACTGTGATTTTCCTCATATTAGAAATCAAATTTACTAAATGAAGCATGTAGCAGGTTTAAAAAAAACCAGTAGATTGATATGATTTTTTCTCCTTATCAAAAATCAAATTACTAAATGAAGCATATTGATAGGATTATAAGGATTTAACACTAAATTACTAATTTTGTATATAATATATACTTCAATTCGTAGAGTTTAATATTAACTTGGGCACTACTTTAACTACTCTTTTGTCTCGCATTGGCATCATTATTCTCGACCCTTAGAAAAAAACAGAGAGACAAAAAAACAAAAATTAATTTTTAATGAAAGTTCTTGAAAGGATGAAATAAGAGAGAAAAAACATAAATTTTTATCAATAATAATTGTTGAACCTTTAGGGGTATTTCCATCATTTTGATGCTAATAAATAAAATAGCAATAATGTATTTAACATACTTGTTTTCTTAGTTTATTGAACAGGGTATGAAACATGATAGCAAGAATGGAGAATAGAAGACTAATCTTAAAAAGACTAAAAAATGAAGAAATAGCATGTTCACGCTCGTGACCTTGCATGTCATGCCCGTGATGGAGGTTAGCACCAATTATCCAACATTTAAAGTTCACGGCCATGAAGGATCATAACAACCATGAATGATCATATCAATCATGCCCGTGAGAAAACATGTCAAATTCCTCCAAAGAGCTTCACGGTCAGAGTCACTACTTGGACCATAGCTAAGAAGGATGTTCACGCCCTTGAAATAATAATGTCACGCCCATAATCAAATATTTCAAATCCTTCCAGAATGCTTCACAGCCAAAGTCACCACTCAAGTCACAGCTTGGAAGAACAGTCATAACCGTGACATTCATACTCACGACTGTGAAAGAGGAAAGAGAAACATGTCAGACGCGAAATTAAGAGTTGGTGCAATGACTATTTTCGCATTAAATGCAACCAAACGACTATAATTCACCATGGAAGTATAAATGCAAGTCATTTATGAATCTAGAACAAGAGAATAGTTAATACTTCGAATCAAAATCTTGTTGTAGCCATTTTGTGCATTTAATACTTTCAAAATAAACATTAATTCTCTATAAAAATCTTTTTGCTCATTATTTTTTGAGTATTTTAAATTTGTGAGTATTTCTCTTTGTAATCTACTACTCAAGTGAGTTTGGGTATCTTGGGTTAAGAGTAGAACACTTGTAAGGGTTATTTGTGTGAGCCTTTAAAACACAAGGAATTAGTTTATTGTGTGAGCCATTAAAGCACAAGGATTTTCTGGATTATGTGTGATCCGTTGTTAGAAACACCATAGTTGGGAGTGAGCTTGTAAAACTCCATTGTAACACTTAGTATGTTTGTAAAACTTCATTGTAATACTTAGTATGTTAGTAAAACTCTCAATTGAGATTAAGGAAAGGAGTATGGTTTGTTAACACCCGAACCTCTATAAAAATTCCTGTGTGATATCTTCCTATCCCAACTTAACTTAACTTTTCTTTTCGCACTTAAAAGTTAAGAAATTTTTTTTTATCCAATTCAATCCCCCTTCTTAGTTCAATATCTGGGCAACAATAATGCTTGGATAAATTAGAAAAAAAAAAACCCAAATATGAAAATGGACATCCAGGAAATATTTTAGGTCTTTTAAGGAATGAATTAGGACCAAATTAATAGGTCAACATATTTTTATATCAGTTAATGATTTTCCAAATTAAAAAAAAAACTATGATAAAAATAGTAAATAATATGCTTACATATGTAAAAAGCCAACAAGTCTCATTTGTCTAAGTTCATATAAATAATTAAATTAATAAAAAAACATCAAACACAATATTTTTTTATTATAATTCCACACAAAATTAACATTTAAACGATTGCTCTCATGTTTTTAAATAACAATTAACTTTAATTAAACAATTAAAATTTAAATATAATTATCAAATATTAATTTTAAAAAATTCTCCCTATAATAATAATAATAATCCCATCAATATTTAGCTTAAATTTTAAATTTTAAAATAAAGCTATAAACAAATTTTTACACCTCTTAAATACTTTTTAAAGTTATTATTTAAATTTAAAAAAAAATTAGAATTATTTATTAATTAATACTAATTTCTCTGTCTTTTAGAAAAAAAAAACAATAGAAAGCTTTTCATATTTGTTCACGGGCGTGACAACCTTCCAAGCCATGGTTCAAGTGGTGACTTTAGTCGTGAAGCTCTCTCGAAGAATTTCTCATGTCTTTTCACAGGCGTGACATTTCTTTCACGGACGTGACTGAAATGTTCATTCACGGTTGCTATCTTCCTTCATAGTCGTGAACTTTAAATGTTGATTTGTTGGCGGTTAGCTTCATCACTGGCATGACACATAGAGTCATGGGCGTAAATATGCTACTTCTTCAATTTTATCTTTTGAAGATTAATCTTGCATTCTCCATTTTTGCTATCATATTCCTTACCCTGTTCAGTAGACTTAGAAAATAAGTATGTTAAATATAATATTGTTATTTTATTTGTTATCATCAAAATGACGAAAATACCCCTCAAGGTTCAACAATTGTGATACTCACAAATAAAATAATTGACATAATAAATAAAAGAATGCTTGATAAGTTGCCTGAAGAAGAAAAAACATAACATAGTTTTAATTCAATATGTAAAACATCAAATAATGTTGAGGCATTATAAGTTTTTTTATCCAATTGAATTCTTAAATTATTTGAATTTTAATGGATTCCCACAACATGAATTAAAATTAAAAAAAGTTCAAATAGTGTTGTTTCAAAACATAAATCCAAGTATTGGTCTCTATAATGGAACATGATTAATAGTAATTAATTTAAGAACAAAAGTTATTGAAACCCAAATTCTTACAGGTACACATAATGGTGAGAAATTATTAATTCTCAAATTATATTATCAATTAATGAAGGAAAGTGACATTTCATAGTAAAAATAAATAATTTAGCAAAAAAAATTATTGAAACACAAATTTTTACAGGTACACATAACGATGATAAAATATTCATTTCTTGAATTATATTATCAATCAATGAAGGAAAGTGACCTTTCATAGTAAAAAGAAGACAATTCTCAATCAGAATACATTATTCTATGACAATAAATAAAAGTCAAGGGCAAATATTAAAAGATGTCGGTTTTTATTTATTTGATCATATTTTTTTCATGGACAATTATATGTTGCACTTTCTAGAGTAACTTTAGAAAAATATATACATGTGTTAATAAACAACAAAAAATCTAACAATACTGACCTATTTAGATATACAAAAAATATTGTTTACAATGAAATATTCAATGATATGTCAAATTATCAACAATAAACCATTTAATATTTGTTAATTATATATACTTGGATTAATATTATTTTGTTGCCAAATGGAGTTTTTTGTAAAAAAAGTCACATGCATTTATATTATAAATTAATAATCAAAGTAAAAACATCCAACTCAAAGTTCATATCACAAGGGTATAAGATTTCAACAATATTTATAATCCTTCTGAACTATACAGTCTTGAGTTTCTCATAGTTGATAAAAATGTATATTATTTTTTTACCTTATATATATATATATATATATATATATATATATTACAATTAATTAATTAATAAGTTTTAATTTGATTAAGAAGGGTGACATTATGCATGACACGATTCCAAAATAGCTCGCAAATCATTTTAGGTCTTTATTGGTTGAAGGCCAAGTATACCACATTTCTGGTTTTGTTGTTATTATTGTCCAATCAAATTATATGATTAGTCCTCATCCGTTTCGGATCAAGCTTCCAAGAAATGCACTTATCAAAATTGTTAATGACGATGATCTATCTATTCCTTTTGATATATTTGACTTCCAAAATTTTGATAACGTCAGAGCTAAAGTAGGGGATAAGATTACTTAAACACTATATACATATATATATATATATATATATATATATATATATATATATATATATATACACACATTTATTTATTTTTATTTCTATGAGATTTTTTCCAAACATTATTGGCCATATTATATTAATTGGAGGCGTTGAACAAGTTAATGTGCTTGGTAAAATTGGTAACAAACGCATGATTTAAATAAAAAATGAAAAGTGAGAACACACCTAAACTAGATATATTTAATTTGTTTGAAATTTTCTTTTTTCAAAATTTTATCATTTGAATTAAATACATTGATGACAAATTGGATATTAGTCTTTGGGATAAAGTAGCCACCACTTTTCCAGATGACGAGATTTTTTCTGAAGAAACAAATGGTCCAGTAATTGTTGTGTTTGTTGCTATGATTGTGAAAAAATATACCGGTAAAAAAATATTAAATTTGGCAAAGTTTTAAAATTATTGTGTATTTTATAATTTCCAATTCACCTCTAATATATCTATGTATATTTTTATTATTATGTAATCCTATAGATACTGCATCAGCCAATAATTCTACAAGAACAAAATTTTTTGTGAATCTTTAAATTTCCAATGTCTTAAATTTAAGAAAAAGGTAAAATCTTAACTTTTCAGTATATTGTTTTATAATGATCATTCATTAACTTTAACTCATGCATACTTCCTCAACCATCTGAAAAATTATTCATTTGCAAGTTGAAAAACAACTTGTCAAAGACATTGAAATGGAAAAAAACAACAGCAGAAAAAATGTTGCATAATTGTTAAATTTTGATATTTATACTAACAAGACAAGTAGCTTCACTATTATCCATATAAATATATATATTTTTAAAAAATACTTATTTTTCAAAATTTACATAACCTATAAACAATAGTCCAATTTGTTATAGGATATCAAATTTACTTATAGAGCAGTAATTACTTATGTTGATTCATCTGCTAGATGGAAGTATCGAGCTTGCCCAACAAACATGGTGCAACAACTAAGACATCCTTAATGAATTGTCGATATATTGATACATTGAATAACAAAGTTCATTGATTAAAAATTTGCTCATGTATATAATATTTTAGATCATATATAATATTTTGTAATAGGTATAAACTCAGTGCAATTGTTGAAGATGACACTGAAACAAAACATTCATTATATTTGGAAAGCTAGTTGTGGAACTGATTGGATTACCAACAAACAATTTGGTTCATGCTTTGAAAGATAGATACATACTGTCACCGATAATTGCTAAGATTTATGGAATAGAAAAAATATTTCAGGTGGTTATTAACAATCGAGTTGAGGATTCGTATAATTTGTCTTTTAAAGTGACTCATATTTTTAAAGATAAAATTCAATTGATATCCATGAGTTGATCTGCTGGAAAATCAACTTTATCAAGTGTTGTGTTGTTATGAAATCCTTTGGCTAAAGAAGACAAAATGTTTCTTTCCGCACACAATACACAATTAGCAAAAACAACTGAAACAACCAATTCGAATCAGACTATTCTCGATATAGAAGGAGATGCATTTCTAAAGGAGTTACCAATTAAGAAACCATGCATTAGGTAACTATTTTTTCCTTATCCAAAATCCTTACATAAGTAGTTATCAAAAGTTTTGAAAATAATATTGACAATAATTCTAACTATATTTAAGAGATGATTGATACTCATTCAATGAATAAAAAATTGAATAATATTATCGTTATATACTTAAAGGTATTGATTTTTTTTACCATTATCTGTAATTATTAAAATTCTATATATTATTATTTATATAAAAATATATCATTAACTATAGTTTAATGTTTAATTTTTTTGTAATTTATTATTTTGCAACTGCTCAGATTGAACTAATGTAATCAATTATCACTTTTGTTTTGTAAAACTTATATTATCAATAATCAACGATACTTAACTTTCTCTTCATTTTACTTAATTCATATTTTAAATTTTTTAAATTTATGTTAAATTATTTGAATGTGCAAAATCAACTAGCTAATTAGTTTGATAATTGCAAGTTATTAAATTCCGATGCGAAGCTAGGATACATGGGCGTAAGTTTTTTCCACTGCCCTCTCTCCCTTCTTTCTAGACCTTTTCTCGTCGGAGCTCCGGCCTCTGACGCTGCAATCCGACGATTAAAGCGCCAATGGAGAATTTGTAGAGTTTTTTCCGTTTCCGCGGGAAGACATGTCTCGCCAGACGAGTTCTTCTGCCTTTCACAAATCCAAAACTCTCGACAACAAATACGTGAGCACTGTTTACTTTTCCTTAATTCTCACTTTTCTATAATTGATTTTGTTTCAAATTACAATTGCAGAAATTACACCAAAAATTTTCATTCATTGTTTTCTTTTAGATTGGTGCGAATTATGGTTACTTGAGTCTGAAAGACTCATAAGTTGCTCTTTGTTTGGGAACGAAGTGTTCATTGTAGTTCTAATTCTCTTTGGTGTTTTAAATTCTTTAACTGAAAAAAAAAAATCGTAGTACATTATTATTTGTCTTCTTGTATCGTTTGTATTTATAATTTTAAACTAGGCAATCTGTTGTGTAAGAGTAAGTTCAGTAAGTAATCATATTTTCTTGAAAATTGAGTTGGACAATTACAGATTTCATTATTTGGTTACTTTTCTTCAACCTAAGTGGCTTCAAGTGCTTGGGTTGTTAATGATGTGTCTATTTTGGTGTAGATGCTTGGGGATGAGATAGGGAAAGGAGCATATGGTCGAGTTTATAAAGGCTTGGATCTGGAGAATGGAGACTTTGTTGCGATCAAACAAGTTTCCTTGGAAAATATTGCTCAAGAAGATCTTAATATCATCATGGTTTGCATTCTAAGTTTCTCCCAGTTCATGGTGTAACTCTTTGATTGTTATACTGTAGCATTTATATTGAAGATGATAAACTTAAATTTCTGGCTCGTTTCCTAATTATTGTGTTAAATTTATTGGATCACCCCTTCCTGACTCCATCCTGAGTTTGAGATCTCTTTTCCTCCTTATTTTTCTGTCCTTTATAATTCTTTTTGATGAAAGTCGCTATATATGTTCGGAATTTTAACAAATTACTGCTTATATATTGCTCAAAAACACTTGTCCTGGGTTTGGGGAGCAGCAGTTAGCATTTAACGTAAGTCTGTGGATTTGAATAGCTAGGTGGGGAGCTGTCTCCCTTTTGTGACACATGGTTGGGATGTTATTGACTGATGAAGCATTGTATAGAGTTTATGCCTTTTTTGTCTGTTATCAAATTATGCCCAAGTAATTGTTGGCAGTTGAAATCCTCTTCAGTGTCTATACTTATTTGGGAATTTTCAGTATCTGTTTGTAGTGCTATCATACAACATATCACTGCTATTGTTGTTGGATATTTTTTTATTGCTTATTTACTGAAGTAATGATCTTCTTTCTTTGGAGTGAGCTACAACTTTTTTTGATGACCTGGTAGGAAAACGATTTCAAGTTTAATTGTTGTGTTTTAAAATAGCATGTTAATTTCCTTATCAATGCTGCACTGATAGAGCAACCTATCAGGTTAATTCAAACTTTAATTTTCTAGATTAATCAAATTATCACAGGCCTTGTTGATGGACATGCCTTAGAAAGAAGCAAATGTCATATCCTGTGTCATTTGGATCTTTTGACTTAAGTACTATTCTGACATGACATCACATGATAATTTGGTCTCTTCATTTTAACATGCATCAAGTGGTATCTTTAATTAATCCTATGTTTTGAATCTTTATCTAATTGTTAAATAGATCCATTTTAACCCATTGATTCTAAATTTCTAATACAAGTTTTTTAATTTTTTTTCCATTTCTAATACATGATAATTTGTCTTTCAGTTTTGCGTTACAATTATTCATCATGGTCGGAGGTCCTTTGTCTTGCAAGTTATCAAGCTATGAAGTTAATTACAATTGCATATGAGTATATGTGAAAAAAGATTTGAATAGGATATTTTATTTTGTACAAACATTGGAATTTTGCTGTCTGATATGAAAATTGACTAACAGTTCCTTTGTTGTTCTTCTTCTGGATATGCTTCTTTCGGTGGATGCCTTAATGTTTCAGCAAGAAATTGATCTATTGAAGGTAGCATTTTCTCCTTATTGCTGTGTATCCTGCTCTCAATCTGTTTTCTTCTGATGTTCCTTCACGTTGTGTTGGTCCTTAAAATGCATTGTAGAGAGTATATTTGTGTTTGCTAGGTTAATATAAAGATGGTTGCATCTGAAAGAATTCTGATTGTATTGCTGTATATTGAGTTTACAAGAGAATATATAGAGCTGCCTAGAGTGTTTTAGTTACAATGAACTAGGTATCTAGATAAGACAACCCTAGTAGAGTCTAAGAGATAAATACAAGTAAAGATAAGTAAGAGATAAATACAAGTAGAGATAAAGATAGCTTTTTTTTTTTTAATCTTCATATCCTGTTATACCCCCCTTAAGCCGATGCCGGAACTGGCTGGACAGAAAGAAAAGGCTGTAGCTACAGAAATCGTTGGGAAGGTAGAGGCTTGGTAAAAATATCAACGACCTGATCCTTGGAGGGCAAAAACTGAATCTGAAATTCTCTGGCAGCAACCCGTTCATGAACAAAATGATAGGCAAGCTTGATGTGTTTAGTTTGAGCATGAAACATGTGATTAAAAGATAGGTAAACTGCACAAAGATTGTCACACCAAATTGAAATAGGAGCAAAAAGAGGGAATCCAATTTCAGTTAGGAGAGATCTTAGCCATAGAGCTTCACTGCCTACATTAGCAACAACCTTATACTCCCATTCTGTAGAAGAACAGGCTACAGTAGACTGCTTTTTAGCAGTTTAGGCCACTACTATAGCCACTTGTAGGTCTTCGATCATCGGGATAGCCAACTCAATTGCTGTTAGCAAAGCAATGAAGAGTAAAATTTGTGCATTTGCGTAGATGTAACCTAAAAGATAAAGTAGCCTTAAGGTAACGAAGATGCTTAATGACCTTCCAATGGACATCCGTTGAACAGTGCGTAAATTGACACAATTTGTTTACTGAAAATGCTATATCAGGCCAAGTTAGAGTTACATATTGAAGTGCCCCTATGATTTGATGATATGACTCACTTTGGGAAAGAGTTGTACCCATTGTTCTAGATAGGAGTGGTGAGGCAGCCATGGTGGTGAGCTGTGGTTTGGAATGTCTCATGTTAGTTCTGTCCAATAAGTCCCGAATATACTTTTGTTGAGTCAAAATAATGCTATCACCGTGAAAATGAACTTCAATACCAAGAAAATAGCTCAATTTTCCCATATCTCGAACTGGAAAAGTTAGCTCCATTTGTGTAACCAAAGAATCAATACCAGCTTGGGAGGTACTAGTGATCACTATGTCATCTATATAAACAAGAACAAAAATCTTGTCATTTCCATTAGTAGAGTAAAAGAGAAAACTACTAGCCTTTGAATTTTGAAATCCAAGTCCCAAAAAAAAAAGAACATAAGTATTGAAACCAAGCACGAAGGGCTTGTTTTAAGCCATGAAGGGAATGGTGCAACTTACAAACATGATTGTGGTTGCTGAAATCAATAAATCCAGGCGGTTGGGACATGTATATTTCTTCCTCAAAGGTTCCATGTAAAAAGACATTAGAAATATCCACTTGCTGCATGATCCATCCATGCTGAACAACCAAGGCAAGCGTTGTGCGAATAGTAATAGCTTTAATAACTGGACTAAAAGATTCATGATAGTCCACACCAACCTTTTGATTGTATCCCTTTGCTACAAGTTTGGCCGTATAACAATTAATACTCCCATATGGATTTCTCTTTGTAAACAACAGAAAATTGAGAGAATTTGATAATTTCATTAATAGAAAAATGACACTATATATACAGCTCTAAGGATTACAATTTAGGAAACAAATCAACCTAATTAAGAAACAAATCAACACTTGCTAATTAGGAATATTTACAGAGGTCAATTAAGAATAATATCTTTGGTATCAATATCTTCTTATAATACAACACCCCCTCAAGTTGGAGCATAGATATCAATCATGCCCAACTTGTTGCAAAAATAAGAAACCCGAGCTCCATTGAGAGCTTTTGTAAAGATATATCCTAACTGTTCTCCAGTCTTCACATAAGCTGTAGAGATCAAGTTTTGTTGAACTTTCTCACGAACAAAATGATAGTCTATTTCAATATGTTTAGTTCGTACATGAAAAACTGGATTTGACGCAATATGAATTGCAACTTGATTATCACACCATAACTTTGCTGGAACTGTTACTTTAAGACCAACCTCATTTAAGAGTTGGGAAATCCACATAACCTCACATGAAGCCTGTGCCATTGCTCTATACTCAGATTCTGCACTAGATTGTAATACCACATTTTGCTTCTTACTTTTCCACGAAACCAAATTATTACCAACAAAAACACAATATCCCGTAGTGGACCTTCGATCAATCTTGGAGCTAGCCTAATCCGCATCTGTGAAACACTCAATATTAGTGTGACCATGATTCTGATACAATATTTCCCGTCCAGGAGCTCCTTTTAAGTAACATAAGATTTGTTCTAAGGCTGCCCAATGATGTATTGTAGGAGAAGACATAAATTGACTTACAGTACTTACTGAATAAACAATGTCTGGGCGGGTTACTGTAAGATAGTTCAACTTTCCAACCAATCTTCTATATCGTTCAGGATCATAAAAAACATCTCCCCTCTTTTGTGAATTGTTGGTTAGGAAGTATTGGAGTACTGCATGGTTTGACTCCCATTTTTCCAGTTTCTTTTAACAAATCCAAAACATATTTCCTCTGAGGCATGAAAATCCCTCTTTTACTTCTTGACACCTCAATCCCCAAGAAGTATTTTAGGTGCCCCAAATCTTTAGTATTGAAATGGCTTTGTAAGAAGGATTTTAAGGATGAGATTCTCTGTACGTCACTTCCAGTGATAACAATATCATCTACATATATAACGAGTAAAATAATGCCAAACGTGGACTGCTTATAGAAGACAACATGATCAGATTTGCTTTTCCTCATCCCAAACTTCTCTACCACTTGACTGAATTTTCCAAACCAAGCTCGAGGACTCTATTTTAATCCATACAATGACTTTCGAAGACGACAGACTTTTCCGGACTCCCCCTGAGCAACAAATCTAGGAGGTTGCTCCATATAAACTTCTCAAGGTCTCCATGCAGAAAATCATTTTTTACATCAAGCTGGTGAAGTGGCCAATCATAAGTAGCTGCCAACGAAATAAACAAACGAACTGAAGTCAATTTGGCCATAGGGAAAAAAGTATCAGAATAGTCCACTCCATAGGTCTAGGCATAGCCTTTAGCCACTAAGTGAGCCTTGAGACGAGCCACTGTACCATCAGAATTAAATTTGACTGCAAAGACCCACTTGCATCTAACTGTTTTCTTGCCAACAGGTAAAGCTATTAGATCCCAAGTACCATTTTCAGTCAAAGCACCCATTTCCTCAAGCATCACATAACGCCACCTAGAATGAGATAATGCCTGGTGAACAGAGTTCGGAATTCCTACGGAATCAATAGAAACCACAAACGAACAAGAAGTAAAAGACAAACGATCATATGTGACATAAGAAGAAATGGGATATGTGCACTGACGTTTACCTTTTTGAAGAGTAATAGGCAAATCAGTGTCACTGAACATTGGATCTGATGACGAAAAGGAGACCGGTGCCGGACTTGTCACAAGAGGATTGAGTCTGCTAGAATAGACTTGGGTAATAAGTGGTTTTGGTGGAGGTGGAGGGGGTGGTATGGTAAGTACACTGGAGTCTGGATAGGTGACATGATATACTAATAGATTATCATTCTCTTGTGAACAAATAGGTAGATGGAGTGGTAAAGAAAGGAAGATGTTCATGAAATGTAACATCAGCTGACACAAGATACCTATTCAGGAGAGGAGAAGAACACCTTTTTGAAGACGAGAATATCCCAAGAAGACACATTTTAATGATTTTGGGTCTAATTTGGAAACCTGCAATCGAACATCACGAACAAAACAAGAACTTCCAAAGATTTGAGGTTCTACAGGAAACACAAATTGATTAGGAAACAAAATTTTATAAGGAATCTGACCATTGAGTACAGTAGATGACATTCAATTAATCAAAAAACAAGCTGTAGACACAGCATCAGCCCAAAATTGTTTAGGAACATTGGTTTGAAATAAAAGAGCCTTAGCAGTTTCAAGAAGGTGTCTATTTTTTCTCTCAGTTACTCCATTTTGTGATGGTGTATCAACACAAGGTGAGTGATGGAGAATGCCATTATGAGCCATATAAGTCTGAAACGAATCAGAAAAATATTCTTTGCCATTATCACTTCTCAATGTTTGTACAGGCCGATCAAACTGAGTTTGTATTTCAGCACAAAAATTCTTGAAATGTGAAAGCAAATTAGAACGAGATTTCATGAAATAAAGCTATGTTATACGAGAAAAATCATTTACAAAAGTAACAAAAGATCTGAAACCAGTTTTAGACCTAACAGGGCATGGTCCCCAAACATCTGAATGCACTAATTCAAAACTATGACTAAACCTCTAATTAATTCGAGAAACATAAGATAAACGGTGATGTTTTGCAAATTGACAAGACTCACAATCTAAAGATATACTAGTAAACTGAGGACATAACTTCTTCAACAAAGGTAAAGATGAATGCCCCAACCGACAATGAACTTCAAAAGGAGATAAAGTGCTAGAACAGACAATGGTCTAGGGTATCTTGGTATCCAAAATGTACAGACCTCCTGATTCTCGTCCTTTACCAATCCGCTTCGTCGAAAGATCCTGAAACAGACAATGATCAGGAAAAAATGAGATACAACAATTAAGAGCACGGATGAGTTTACTAACGGATACCAGATTAAAAGAAAACTTTGGTAAACTTAGTACAGATGACAAAGACATTGTGGGTGTCAGATTGACAGTGCCAGAGCCAAGGATAGAAGAAGTAGAACCATCTGTTAAAGTGACTGAAAAAGGAAAGGTGAGGGATTGAAAAGTGGAAAAGAGACTAGACTTACCTGTCATATGATCTGTTGCACCAGAATCAATGACTCACTGGGAGGAAGAAGAAAGAAGACGTGTTGGTTTTATCTATCTCAGCCTGGGCAGTGATGGATGAAGAGGAGTTCTTTAGTGCTTCTTATACTGGGTAAATTTTGCATACTCATCGGAAGAAATTGTAATGGCTTGATCTGCTGATGGATGAAGAACATCATTTGTAGTGACAACATGAGTTGACTGAAACCCAGAAGACTTCTGATTTTTCTTAAGCAATTTCTCACAAGTCCTTTTAGTGTGACCTGGTTCATGACAATAGTAGCAAACTACTCCTCTTGAGTCCCGAGCTCCAACATTTCGTCCACTATTGCTACCACCTTTGTTACTACTTTGAGAATGAAATCGGCTAGTTGATCTGTTATTGTGACTGATAAGTGCGCTAGGTTGTTGCACAAATGAGACATGAGAGCTGGTATCTGTACGCAGGACCCTAGTAAAGACCTCTTTTAGATAGTTAATTTCAGGATTAGATAGAACCTGTGATTTAGCACCATCAAATTGAGGATTAAGACCAGTAAGAAAACTCATAATAGCCATTTGTTTACGTTGAGTCTGTTGAACCCAGATATCAATATTGAAAGGTAACAGGGCATTTAATTCTTCATAAGTATGTTTGAAGTTCATGAAGTAAGTCTGAAGAGACTGGTCCTGTTGTTCAACCCGGTAAAATGCCTTGCAAACATCAAAGATACGTGAAATATTTCCTTTACCAAAGAATAGAAAAGACAAATAGTCCATTAGTTCTTTCACAAACTTACAGTGAGAGACATGACCAACGTACTCATTTTCAATAGAATTACGGATTTGCAGATATAACTGAGCATCAACCCTTAGCCATTCACTACATGTCTCATCAATAGGAGGGTCTTCAGTTAAATGATTATCTATAGATATACTCCGTATATACAAAAGGACAGTTTTGCTCCAGTCTAAATAGTTAGTTCCATCTAATTTTTGTTATGTGATTTTAGACAAGATGAGAATAACACTAGACATAACCATATTTTTCTGTTCACCCGTCATTATAAACACAAGGAACACCCAAACAACACCCAGCAAAGTCAACCTCACTTAAAATAGAATCAGCACCACCCAAACAGCAACAAATAATAAAAGGTAGCACAGAAAATCAATGGGACAGAGAGGACAAAACGGAAAAACTTCCCTGATGAACAAACCAACACGACAGAAGCAACCCTCTGGCCGGGGCGACTGTCGGAGAAGAAACCGGCGATAGTGGGTACGGCGCACGCACCCTCACGCGCCGGTGTGTGAGAAACTGGGCGGAACTTTGTGTCGCACGTGACGGTCACGCGCTGATCATCCAGTGACCGAATTTTGGGGAGACGCCAATCGGAAGGTGGCGCTCCTCCTGGGACAGGCGGTGATAAAAAAATCTGATCACTCACAGGGGTAATTCTGCTCTCTAGAGCAGAAAGTAAATACGCACAAAAAAAATTCAGACGCGAATAAATTTCTCTCATAGCTCTGATACCATGTAAACAACAGAAATTTGAGAGAATTTGATAATTTCATTGATAGGAAAATGACACTATATATACAACCCTAAATATTACAATTTAGGAAACAAATCAACCTAATTAAGAAACAAATCAACATTTGCTAATTAGGAATATTTACAGAGGTTAATTAGGAAAACACTCTTGATCCGATATACCCATTTGTTACCAACAACAATGGTATTGGGTGGGCAAGGTACTAGACCCCATGTCTTGGTTTTGATCAAGGCTTGAATTTCCTCATTCATAGCTTCTTTCGACACTTCTAAACGGTTGTCTTGTTTGTATGTCCGTGGTTTGGTTGTCAAGAAATTAGGTTGTGGGGTTTTTGGTTACAGTGTGAGCAAATCTTTGAAGGACAGTTTGGGGGTGAAGTTCCATTGGATGAGTTCTATTATGATTAGGAGAAAGTGGTTAGGGGCTAGGTGTAGATGAGTCGGTTGAGGGAGCAAGTGGATTAGGATTAATAGGGGAGGAATGAGATGTTGTTGATGTTTTAGTTTGGGTAGGAGATGGAGAAAGTGGTTGTATTGGAAGTGGAGAAGAGAGAGGGGCAGCAAGTGTAGATGAATTAGATAGGATAGAGGGAGAAGAAATCATACTTGAGGAGGACTGATTGTGATCCATACAAGAAATGGACAACCATTTAGAGTTGGTATTGGAGAAGGAATCATGCTGCTGCTCGGATTGCACATGGGCTATAGGAAAATTGTTTTCATAAAACTTTAAATGTCTAGCAATGTAAATTTGGCCAATAATGGGATCTAGACATCTATACCCAAAATGAGAAGGAGAAAGACCAAAATTAACACAAGTAGTGGTTCAAAAGGAAAACTTGTTGGAATTATATGGTCTTAGCAATGTGAAAACACTACATCCGAATATTTTAAAATTGAAATAGTTAGGATGTTTGAAATAAGGTGTAAAAGGGTGATTTATTGCTCAAAACTTCTGTTGGAAAAACATTAATAATTAAGACAACATTATCAAAGGCATTTGGCAAGATTGAGCTAGAATGAGAAAATTTCAAACCCTTACTGTTGGCAAGATGGAGTTGATTAGTATTACCTTTGTAGGTGTTGGTGATGTTTAAATTTGAGATATCAGGAACAATGTGGTGAGTTGCACCTGTATTAGGAAACCAAGGCAAGGCTAAACCAACATTTGTAGGAAAGCATTGTTGTCCAACTTATTGTGCCATATTGGTTTGAGAAGGGAATTGAGAGCCATTGGAATACGACTGAGAATAGTTTAGAGAATAATTTTCGGGAGCATACTTTTTCGTGCACCGATCTGCTATATGATTTATAAGTCCACAAATCCGACATGGATTGCAGTTTTGAATGTTCCTTCTATTGGAGGAAGAGATAGGGGACCGAGTTGTATGTGTCAGAGTTGAATTTTGGTGTTGGAAGAAGAGCAGACTTTTGAACATTATTAGCAATTGGAAGGGCTTGATGGCTTTTAAAAAGAATTTAATGGGCTACAAGTTAGTCATGAAGCTCATAGAAAGGGACTGGTTCAGGTCTGACATTAAGGATAGTGATAATCGGGTGAAATTTGGAGCCAATATTCCTATAGATTATGGCATTGAATTCAGCTAATGATAGAGGCTTGAAGATCAATGTGAAGTTGAAGTTGGCGGTTTTGAGAGATTGAGCCAAAGGCATTTGTAAGGGCATTCCAAACTTGAGCAGAAGATGTTAAACCAATGACATAGGAGAAGACTTCTTCAAATAAGGAGGAAAGAAGCCAAGACTGTATCAGCATCTGATCTTTCCTAAACTAGTCATGAAAGGCTGGATTAGGTACATAAATTGTGAGATTTGTTTCGGTCGGTATTTCCTTTGATGGGGGTGGTGTTCCATCAACTAGATGCATCAAATTCTGGTAGTTTAAATGAGGAATGAATTGAGTTTTCCAAGCTAGGTAGTTTGTAAATTTCAGTTTAATAGCGAAGGAGTGGGCAGCTGTAGTTGAGGAGGTGATGGTGGTTGGGATGGGTGGTGTAATTTGGAAAATGAGAGAGGGAGAGGAGGATAAAGAGTTGGAGGATTCGGCTGCCATGGTAACCTGGCTCTGATACCATAAAATAATTCTGATTGTATTGCTGTATATTGAGTTTACAAGAGAATATATAGAACTGCCTAGAGTGTTTTAGTTACAATGAACTAGGTATCCAGATAAGACAACCCTAGTAGAGTTTAAGTATACAACTAAGAGATAAATATGAGTAAAGATAAATAAGAGATAAATACGAGATAAAGATAGCCTTTGTTATCTTCATATCCCGTTATGGCCTCCAGCTACAAATATGTTCTGTATCATTGTTTATTTTTATTTTTTATTTTTTTAAATAAAAAATATTTTCATTTTTTCTGTTATATGCTTTTTGAAAGATTTTTATATTTTAAAACATTATATGTGGTGAGATGGATGCAGATGATTAAATTTGGAGTTTTAATTGAATTAGATTAAATTACCAAATTGAATCTAAATTTAGTAAGTTCTTTTAATATGGAGGATTTGTTGGTTAGATAAGCATATCAAAAACAAAGAAAGTAAATAGTAAATTACTTTTTGACGATCCCATGTTTCTTGTTTTTGGTTTCAAAAACGCTTTCTTATATATTGATAAAAACAAAAACAAAAACAAAAACTCTAATTGAATACATTTTTACTTTTTAAGGAAAAAAACAATATCTTAAAGCTGTATAATGCGCCTACAATTTTTGAGTATGACCATTTATCCTTTTATGTACTATTTTTCCTTCTTCATTACCTGCTGTCTTAATTTCTTTTCTCCCTTCAGAAAGCGATGATTGATGAGCCTTGACCACTTAGATGCCCTTTATTTCATGTATTTGTATCGGTATAATGTCAACATTGTCTTTCTGTGTAAAGGGCAATAATTTGGTGCGATGTAAAAAATTATGGGCACCAAATGGAAGTATGTTCATCTAAATGTTGGAGGGTAGGATTTCTTTTGGGTTCTCCCCTGCAGCATAACTGTTGACTGGTCCCCTTTTTCGCTTCTTTGCATGCATTATGCTCAGTGTAACTTGTCACATGCTAATATTGCATACTGCTTTGTGCTAATATTATGATTCATGCTGCTGAATATAGACATGGTGAGTTTTCTCTGAAAATTTGTCGTCATTCTCTTCGGGATATAATTCTTAATTTGCAGAATTTGAACCATAAAAACATCGTCAAATATCTGGGATCATTGAAGACAAAGAGTCATCTTCACATAATTCTTGAGTAAGTGAGCTAATGTAACTTTGAAAATGAAGAGTTAAACCCGGTATGGGAATCTCTGCCTTAACATCTTATGGTCTAATGGCCATATGTTATTGATATAGGTATGTGGAGAATGGCTCCCTTGCAAACATTATTAAGCCAAATAAATTTGGTCCTTTTCCAGAGTCGGTGGCTGTTTACATTGCTCAGGTTTTCTCCTGTTCCTGTGGTCTAATGATGGAATTTGTTTCTTCTTTTTTGTTTTACTTATGAATTGTTAATGATGGTTTAGGTTTTGGAAGGCCTGGTTTATCTACATGAACAGGGTGTTATTCATCGGGATATCAAGGGTGCAAACATATTGACGACCAAAGAGGTAAATTCACTTTCTGATCTTGTTTTTTCAATCTTTCATTTCAATACGAGGATCTAGGGATGTAAATTTGACTTTCCTAGAAAGGTTGAAAGAGAGCTAGACAAATTCTTAGTTCCGTTTATATTAATTCCCAAGAGATTAGATTTTAATTAGCACCCCCTTTTTATTTCCTTTGAAAATGCAAAGATAGAAAGGCTTCAATTCAACCATTGATTTGAATAATGGCAAAAAAGATTTCTTGCACTTAAAGCATATTCTATTAATTTCAACCATGATTTTTAATCCAAAATCACTTCCAATTTATATATCCAGTATTATATTGGCAGTACCTCAAAATTCTTAGTCTTAGGTGTGTCAGTGGCATTTTTCTTTTATTTGTTCACCCTACATACAAACATAAGGTTAATATCTTAGTAGTCGCTGTTGAAGATCTGTGGTGCTCTTGTTATGACTCTTGTGGTGTACTTGTTATGTGACTTCAGCGTTTGTTTTCTTTTGGATCTTATGGGTTTTGAATGTTAAATTGATATGTTGTATTGAAATTTGAGAATTTATTTGGCCTAATTTTCTCTAGAAAAATTTATGGTGAGTTTTATTGTGTTAGCGCATATCTCTGACTGGCCTTTGAACTAGGTTTTTGTTATTTTTAGGAGAAAAATTTAGTGTCATGAAAATTGATTTTGAGAAAGGAAAATGATTTCAGATGGCCGATATTTTTTGAAAAGTTGCTTTATTTTATTTTTATTTTTTTTGTAAAATATTATTTTTATTGATAGGGTTGTAATTCCAAATCAATCCCTAACATTCAGATTATTTTTATTGACTAGTGTCAAATACCAAACTTTACAAGCCCCTTTGAGGCTTCAGTTGGATAGATCAGAATTGGATCTAACCCTTCACTAGTGAAGGGAAAACAAAAGAATTATGATTGGTTTCTGGAGCACCTGCCTTATGCTTGTCAGTCTTTTCTTTACTATTATTGCCTCCTACCCTGCCAACTGCCCTGAAGACCAGAAGTAAAATATCGTTTTCAAGTAGAAGTGAATATCCTTCTTGCTGGAAATCAAATTTATGCTTTTTTTTTTGAGGCCTCACAAGTCATGGCAAATGTCCAAACTTCAATTTATTTTCTTGTGAGGTTCTGCTGACTTAAATTTTCTGCTTGAGTGTGTCAACTATGGTTTGAGATGGAATTAAACTCGTTAAATCAATGTGCCTTTGACTTATTGATAATAATTCTTTTTGCCTTTTTTATTTGGTTCAGTTACCTTCATATATCTGTGTTTTCTCGGTTTTATTTTTAAAAATTATTATATGTATGGATTCTCTTGAGGGGGAGCTTTTGTAAGATGTAGAGTTAGAGATTGCTGTCTTGGTGTTAAAGAAGTAGGGCCTATGACGTTGTAGACTTGATCTGAAGATATTTCTCTAATCATGTGAATCTCTACAGCAATTTAATGTGATTGTTCAATACTAGATGATATATTTTCTTATATTGTTCAATGAAGAATGACTAAAAGAAACTAGAAACCTTTTGTGCTCAACCCTTTTAGAACCAATTCCAAACATATTGCTGGCCCATCAGCCTTCTATATGTTAATGCTTGACCTGATTTATCTTTTGTAGGGCCTCGTGAAACTTGCTGATTTTGGTGTGGCAACAAAATTAACTGAGGCAGATGTTAATACACATTCAGTTGTTGGAACACCATACTGGATGCCCCTGAGGTACTTGGTTAATATTGTTGGTTACGTACTTGTATATTAGCCCACTCTGTTCTATTGATGATTATAGTTTTGTTTTCAGAATTCGTAAGTGCTTTGTCTTTTGTGGACTAACCGCTTCTTTATTGATTTTCAGGTAATTTACGTCTATTTGCTAGGTTATTGATAGCTATAGGAGATATATTTTAAACTTGGGCTGTAACCATTATGTATTTTTATTTTATTTTGTTCTATATTTTTTTTTCTGAAATTTTCAGTTGATGAATGCTTGTCAATCTCAACATGTACATTTATGTCATTGTGTAGAGGTTGCTGAATTTTTACTATTCTTTTTGGGTTTACTAGTGCTTGCATATATGGTTCATTGTTGAATATTGTATGATCTGCTTGACTTTAGGTATAGCCATGACCTTTTACTGCTTTTTCCAAAATGCTCAAACCAGACCCTAAGTGATTGCTTGAGTCCATAAAGAGATTTTTTCAACTTACAAACTTTATGTTCACTCCCCTTTTCTTCAAATCCAGGAAGTTGGTCTATAAAGACCTCTTCCTCCAAATCTCAATTCAGAAAAATATTTTTTACATCTAGTTGGTAAAAAGGCCAATTGAATTTAACTGCAAGAGAGTAAAACTCGAATTAAGTTGATTTTTGCTATAGGTCCAAAGGTTTCATGGCAGTAACCCAAAGGTTTGTGTGAATCCTCTTGCAACCAAGTGTGCCCTTGTATCTCTCAATACTTCTATCAGTCTTGCATTTTATTGTAAACACCTACTTACATCCCACAGTCTTTTCACCCTCAGGTAATTCAACAAGTTTCATTTTTCTTGAGTGCATCCATCTTTTCCAAGATTGCTGTCTTCCAATCGGAGTGACTAAGGGTCTCCTGAACATTCATTGACAATGATTAGTGATTCTAGAAATAAAGGCCTGATGTTTTTTAGATAAATTATGATAAGATAGAAAATTGGCAATGAAATGTTTAGTACAAGTTTTGACTCTTTTTCTAATAGCAATGAGAATATCAAGATCATTAATAGTAATAGGAACGAAATCTAATATACCTGAATTTTATGGATTTGGAATCGATGATTGACCTTTCAATATAGCTGAATTTTCTCTTTTAGTTTGATGAAAATTTCTTATAGTGTAAATACATAATTCAGAATTTCTATTATTTTGGGGTGCTTCTCCTCCTTGTGATTCACTAAACTTTGACAAAGGTAAACTAGGTTCACTTATATTCTTTATCAAACAATTTTGTCCCATCAATGGAATGAGAATTATCATGAGAAAAAAATTGTTGGAATAGGTGTAGAAACATGCCAAAACTGATATTCATTGTGTTTCTCCCCTTGAAGAGAAATTTTGCTAAAAAACGGAATTTTTCAAGAAAATTTATGTCCATGGTTATATGGAATTTCTTGGTAATTGGATTAAAACATTTGTATCCCCATTTATTTGAAGTATAATCCACAAAAACACATTTTTCAGCTTTAGGGTTTAATTTAATTTGAAAGTGGTTGGGTATATGAACATATGTTATACAACTAAAAACTTTCAGGGATAAATCTGTGGTTGGCCTATTTATAGAAAATATGTTCCTTAATGTTTGTAGGGGTGTATCATATTTCAACATCCGACTAGGCATTTTATTAATTAAATAACAAGCAGTTAAAATCATATCTCCCCCCAAATATTTAGCCATGTGCATAGAGAACACGAGTGATCTAGCAATTTCTAAAAAATGCCGGTTTTTTGTGCTTAGCTATGCCATTTTGTTGGGGTGTATCACTACAAGTAGATTGGTGTTGGATGCCTCTTTCTTTTAAAAAATTTTCCAAACAATCATTGAAATATTCAATATCATTATCAATTCTTAAAATATTGACTTTAATGTTGAATTGGGTGTCAATGAAAGCATAAAAATCTTTGAAATTTTGTGCAACATCAATTTTTGATTTCATTAAATAAATCCAACAATCTTGTGTGATCATCAATAAATGTCACAAATCATTTTTTTCCATTAAAGTTATGAATTTTAGAGGGTTCCCATACATCATTACGGATAAAGTAAAAGAACTTGAAGAAAAATAATCTTTTAATTTGTAAGACATATGATCACTTTTAGACAAAACACAAGATTTGCAAAGTAGCAAATTGCAATCAACTTCTTTAAACAAACTAGGGAATAAAGTCTACCACTTGACTGAATTTTCCAAACCAAACTCGAGGACTCTGTTTTAATCTATACAATGACTTTCGAAGACGACATAATTTTCTGTACTCCCCCTGAGCAATAAATCCAGGAGGTTGCTCCATATGAACTTCCTCCTCAAGGTCTCCATGCAGAAAAGCATTTTTAACATCATGCTGATGAAGTGACCAATCATAAGTAGCTGCCAACGAAATAAACAAATGAACTGAAGTCAATTTGGCCACCGGGGAAAAAGTATTAGAATAGTCTACTCCATAGGTTTGGGCATAGCCTTTATCCACCAAGCAAGCCTTGAGACGAGCCACTGTTCCATCAGAATTAAATTTGACTGCAAAGACCCACTTGCATCCTACTGCTTTCTTGCCAACAGATAAAGCTACTAGATCCCAAGTACTATTTTCAGTTAAAACACCCATTTTTCTCAAGCATCGCATCACGCCACCCAGAATGAGATAATGCCTGGTGAACAGACTTCGGAATTCCTACAAAATCAATAGAAACCACAAACGAACAAGAAGTAGAAGACAAACGATCATATGTGACATAAGAAGAAATGAGATACGTGCACTGGCGTTTACCTTTTCGAAGAGCAATAGGAAAATCAGTGTCATTGGACATTGGATCTGATGACGAAGAGGAGACCGGTGCCGGACTTGTCATAGGAGGATTGAGTCTGCGAGAATAGACTTGACTTGGGTAATAAGTGGTTTTGGTGGAGGTGGCGGCGGCGGTATGATAAGTACACTGGAGTCTGGATAGGTGACATGATATACTAATAGATTATCATCCTCTTGTGAACAAATAGGTGTAGATGGAGTGGTAAAGAAAGGAAGATGTTCATGAAATGTAACATCAGCGGACACAAGATACCTATTCAGGAGAGGAGAAAAATACTTATATTCTTTTTGAAGAGGAGAATATCCCAAGAAGACACATTTTAATGATTTTTGGATCTAATTTAGAAACATGCAAATGAACATCACGAACAAAACAAGAACATCCAAAGATTTGAGGTTCTATAGGAAACATGTAAACAACAAAAAATTGAGAGAATTTGATGATTTCATTGATAGGCAAAGGCCACTATATATACAGCCCTAAGGATTACAATTTAGGAAGCAAATCAACCTAATAAAGAAACAAATCAACATTTGCTAATTAGGAATATTTACAAAGGTTAATTAGAAATAATATCTTCTTATAATACAACAGTTGTAAATAGATAAACTTATAGCAACTATTGATAATCTTGGAAGTCGTGGTGGCAGTTGATATGTTTTTAATCTTTTTCATCAAGTCTTCTGATTTCGGGTCATCAAGTAAACTACTCAAGCTAAGATGGGTTTTGACATCTTTTAGTTGACTTTATGTTATCTTGCTGGAGCTTGAACTTGAAGGTGCAACTCAATTTTTTTTCCTTTTTAAGTCCACAATTTGGTATGGCATGAAGGTTAACCCAACAAACTGAACTAAAGTTTGTGTGAGCTAATTAATGTAGTAAAGAAATATGTGAAATGTTGAAGATTAAAATTAGAAAAGTAAAAACTCGAGATGCACAGTCACATTTGTCTTGGGAATTTCCCTGATTTCACTTTTAATTGAATGTGGGAAGTTGAAAGTAACAAACTGATATATACATGTTTAATATAATGAGCTTATTAATAACCTTGTCATTTAGCTTATTTTTGAGTCTGAATGAACTGAAACTTGGTCATGTTCAATCCTGACTCTCTCTCTCTCTCTACCACACACACACACACACACTTGTGATGAAATTGTGTCATGATCATTAAGTTTCAGTTGGTTGATAAACGAAATTGCACAAACAAACTAGGATGAATTCTTACCAAACTGTAGTTGTAGTTGTCTACAAATATGTTGGTTTCTTGAGTCTTAGTTTGGGTCTTGAGAATTTTTTTTTTCTGTATTTCTAATTCCCTCTCTCTCGCTCTCTCACTTGCTCTCTTTTCCCATCCTACTAACAGGAAATGGAGTATAAGCTTTTTTAAATTCACATGTAATTCTGTTTATTTTTTTTTTTATTTATATTCATAGATCCCAGTGGCCATGAGCTTCGCTGGGCCTGATCGGCCCCGTGAAATTCAGATGGAGGCAGCCTATTTCTTGCAGCAGCTTTGCCAATCAAGGTGTATATTTATCCTTTGTGTTATTAGAATTATTGGCATTGATTTTTTTTTCCCGAAAATTCCGCATTTGGAGTGAGAATGATGACTTTTTGTTGCAGCCCATTGACATTGCAAATGTTTATTGCTTGCTGTGGAATTCCTGTTTTGGTGGGCTTTCTAGTGGCTGATTATGCAAAATACAGGTTGGTGCTTCACAATGAAGCAATTACGTTTTGATAAGTAGAAAAATTAGTCGTCTTGGGGAATGGGCCTATGTGTTGCACACTTGCATTTGATGAATGCTAATATGCTGTGCTCCCTAAAATACATAGCAGAATTTGATGAGTTTCATTCAAATTATTTTTGCACTTTATTTCATGGCCTAATGATGAAAAAAAATCCTGAACTTACACTTTTTTTATAGTATTGATGGAATAATTTTATTAATTGTAGCCTAATCTGTAACATTTGTCACAATTTCAGCCTATTTTGTGATGTGTAAAACTCACAAAATTAGCTTAATAAACAAAAAATAAATATCATTATTTATTTTGAACACTACTAACAAATGACATTACTATTTTCAATATTTTGGTCATATCTAAATAAATTTGCATCTTTTATTGATCAATTATTAGGAAAACAAGTATCTAAAACGTATTTTACTAATTAGTGTTTCAAATAAGTACAACAAATATTTTTTTTGCCAATTGTTATAACTTATATAAGGATTTATATGTACATACTTGTTTTACCAAACTTAATGGGCTGAAATTGAAAAATAAATAAATTAAGAAAAGCGTAGGAATATAATTGAAATAACAGAGAGTTTAAGCTCTTTTTCCTTTTTGCTTTTGGGTCATTAGGCCTTACTTCTTTCATGTTTTCTAAATTGTTATAGGCTTATTAATTTATGAAGGATAAACAATAATATGCCTAAATTATCAAAGCTCTCGGGGAGTAAAAATGATTACTAATGGAACTTCTATGTGTATTGGATGGTTAATGACAGAATAGGTTTCCAAATTCCAAGTTTACCACTTCTACAACTTATGGTTTAGTCTGCTAATATTTTGAATTATTCACGATGGGTCCAACATTTGTTTTTCCTAATCTTTTCATTATGTTTAATGGTCATATGTATGAAATGCTTGGATGCTGCTGGAACTTTCCTTTTCTTTGATGATGAAAGCAATTCAAATAATGTGAGAAAAATCAAAGTAAACATGAAGTATATAATAAACTGAGCAATTACATAATTCTCATTTTCAGATGTTGATTAGTCACATAATTCTCTAATTTTTGCGGCATTTATGTTTGCATATGTTTAATCACTTAGCATTTACAACTGGATTTGGTTGCTCATAGAAATGTTTAATATAAAAGTGTTTTTCTTTGAATAATTATTGCATTATCAATGATATAATAATAAAATTTTACTAATTAGATTTCTTGTTTTATTTTATTTAATGTTAGCAGTTGTAGTAACCAATGTAGCAATATGATCTCTGCCTCACTTTTTAAGAGAAGCTTTTACAAATAAAAGATAATGAATGTTCATTAGATTACGAGATGCAAGCTATAATATTTAATAATGTAAAACTAAAATGTCATAAATTTTTTATGCAAATATAAAATGCAGATAACCTATAACAATAATATAAAGAAAGTGTCTAGCTCATGAATACTTGTGATATTGAATTTTTGGAATCTTAATCAAAGTCTGTCATGTGAGTTCATGTCATTTAAGTAAGACCACTAAGTATGTATATTATTCTTTATTTGTACAAGATATTTTAGTATTATTCTAATCCCAATTTTATCTTTCGGTCATTTAGTATTTGTATATGTATATATGCATATAAAGTTGTTAAAAATACTAAAAAGGTTTGTTGCTGCTATATTTGTATTTTTTGTCATCAACTCAAATATTTTCAACATCATGACAAAAAGGCCATTCTTACTAAATGCAGTGATTCTGCTTTTCACATCCAGGGAAATGGTTCATCTAGCTATTGATGGCATGTGGCAGGTCTTTAAGCTTCAAAGTTCTACACCAAGGAATGACTTTTGTCGTATAGCTGCAAAAAATGGAATACTTCTTCGGCTTATCAACACCCTTTATAGTTTGAATGAGGCAACTAGGCTAGCTACTATATCAGTTGGAACAGGATTTCCACTGGATAGTTCTGTTCAACGACCACGTTCTGGTCCATTGGATACCAGCCACCCTATTTTTGTTCAGAATGAGGCAACACTTTCTGTATCTGATCAGCCTGATGTCCTTAAGGCTAGGCTTGGTATGATTGAACATCCCTTGTCCACGGGAATGGAAGAACCTTCTCATGCTTCTACTTCACATTCGCAAAGGTCAGATCCCATTCAGCCAGATGCTAGATACCTTGTAGCAGATACTGATAGACTTCAATCTAGCAATGCTACATTGGAAACTTCTGCTGCGTTAGAAAAAGCTGGAAATATAGCAACCATAGACTCTTCAGCAAATGTTTCTAAAGATCGGGACAACTTGGAAAGATGGAAAGTTGATTCATCACAAGCAGAAATTGATGTTAGGCAGCAGCAAGTCAGTGCTTCCATTAATAGGACATCAACGGACAGACCACCAAAGTTGATTGAAAGCCTATCAAATGGTCTTCCAACCATGGTACCTACACAGCCAGAGCAAGTTCGACCTCTTCTAAGCTTGATGGAAAAGGAACCACCTTCTAGGCATTTCTCTGGTCAGTTGGAGTATGTACGGCACATCTCAGGGTTGGAGAGACATGAAAGTAATAGCCTTTGTTACATGCTAGTGAAAAGAAAACAAATGGTGAATTGGATTTTCTGATGGCAGAATTTGCTGGTAACTGATTTTCTTAATGCTGTTCTTTGCTTGGTTGAAATTTGTGAAATGTTCACTTCTAGTTAAACTAGGCAAGATACATCTTTGGATCCCCAAATATAGCATCTTTTTCTATTTTGTCCTTGTACTTTTATTTGGTTCTATTGAGTCCCTTAACTTTTTTTTTTTTTTTGTCATTATTAAGTCCATTTTTAATAGAATTAATATAATAATATTATTTGATACAGATGGCGTTAAAGATATTATATTTTAATAAAAAATTTCTTATCAAATGGCCTAATATTAGATAGGATGCTGGTCCTGGCATATTGCATAGATGCATGCTTCCATTTCGTCTCCTGGGAATAGCTCTCTTTTGTCGTCAGTTGCCCCATTTTTTGGCATACGTCCATCAATGTAATTTACTTCTATGAACTCTGGTAAGAAAACACTAATAATGCCAATAATAAAAGTTAAGGGACTCAACTAAACCGAATAAAAGTTTGAAGACTCAATAGAAAAAATGCTATAGTTCAGGGACCACAGGATGCATTTTGACGTTAAACTAGTACCGGCTAGAAGGAGTTCATCTTAGAAATATATGATTTTGATGAATAGAATAGCATACTTGGAAATCAGAGTTGCATGTTAAATTCTTGCGACTTATCCCTCTCCTTTATGGTGTATTCAAAATGTCTGTATAGATAGCACAGCACAGAAACAAGTACTAATTTTACTTCTGGGATTTTGTTTTATGACCATTTACTTTTTTTTGCTTGAAATAGTTTTTTATTTTGCATTTCAATTTTAACCACTCTGATTTATTCAATGAATTAAGTCCTGCTGTCTGATTTTACCAATCTGGACATTTGTAATTTTTTGAGGTGTATGATTGTGCTTTATGTTTTGCAGAGGTAACTGAGCATGGAAGAGAAAATGGAAATCTGGACTCTACCCCTAGAGTTTCACATAAGACTGTAAATAGAAAGCTTGGAATGCTGGCATCTAATGATGGAGCTGCTTCCACATCTGGTATTGCATCTCAAACAACCTCTGGGGTATTGTCTGGTTCTGGTGTTTTGAATGCTAGACCAGGGAGTGCAACTTCGTCTGGATTACTTTCCCACATGGTCTCAACTATGAATGCAGAAGTTGCCAGGGAATACCTGGAAAAAGTGGCAGACCTTCTGCTTGAGTTTTCTCAAGCAGATACAACTGTGAAATTCTATATGTGTAGCCAAAGCTTGCTTAGTCATCTTTTTCAGATGTTTAATAGAACTGAGCCACCTATTCTTTTAAAGGTATCTAAGGGTATTATGCCGTATTCATCAGTTTGTCTATTGTCTCTCTCTCTCAAAAAAAAGAAAAGAAAAGAGAACACTTATTTTGCTCCTCATATTGATTGGCAGATACTTAAATGTATAAATCATCTGTCAACTGATCCAAATTGCTTAGAGAATCTTCAGCGAGCAGATGCAATCAAGTTCTTGATCCCAAACCTCAAACTCAAAGATGGACCTCTTGTAGAACAAATTCATCACGAGGTTAGCCTTTGCAATTTGCGTCCTTGTAACAGCAATGATTGGTTAGCTACAAGCTGCTTATATATAGAATCTGAATTATGAGTGTGCAGTACTGGTCCAACCAAAAGAAAAAGAAAAGGAAAGCATTGGTTCAGCAGTTGCCAGTTAGTACTACATAGCAAATTATTGCCATTTATGTTGAGAATATATATAATTTTTTTGCTACAGTTATGTTGCAGTTCACATTAAAAGTTAGGTTTTTTTTATTTCTTTTTCCTCTTCCGGTTGCCTAGTTTAAGCACTTAATGTGAACTGTTGATCTTTTGTATGTACTTATGATGTGTTTGTGCTTAAGTATGTTTATCTCATATAATAGTTATAATTATTGCTAGCAATCCACTTTCTCACAATTTTCTTTTTGTGAAGGTCCTCAATGCACTATTTAATTTGTGCAAGATAAATAAGAGGAGACAGGAACAAGCTGTTGAAAATGGAATAATTCCACATTTGATGAATATTATTATGACAGATTCCTCATTAAAACCGTATGCGTTACCTTTACTTTGTGACATGGCTCATGCATCCCGTAATTCAAGAGAACAATTAAGAGCCCATGGGGGATTGGATGTGTACTTGAGCATGCTTGATGATGTATTTTGGTCAGTGACAGCATTGGATTCAATTGCTGTTTGCTTGGCCCATGCAATGACAACCGCAAAGTAGAACAAGCATTGCTGAAAAGGGATGCAGTTCAAAAATTGGTGAAGATCTTCCAGAGCTGTCCTGAACAACAATTTGTGCATATTTTGGAGCCATTCTTGAAAATCATCATGTATGCTATTTTATATCTTCCTCGGTGTTTTTATTTGAAAATCTTTTCTTGTTCTTATTCTTCAGCATTAAGAATTGTGGTTGTCCTATCAGTAACACTGCATATATGCATATATGCGTGCCAGCATGCAGATGAATGTGTAATTGTGTATTGAAGGGTTTCTCATATTTGTCAGCGCTATATTAGTACAACCTTTGGATATAGTTCGTTGTAGCACTTGCAGTTATCTGAACATATGGTCGTCTTCTTCATTTTCCTTTTTTTTTCCTTTCTTTTTAAATTCTGCCTAGTCTTCATAGGATGTACACCTGCATATATTCTCTTTGAAATCCCTGTTTTAAACTATCGCCTTTGGAATGTGCGTTGTTCATTTTGTGTTCTTTTGAATGCAGGAAATCATCCCGCGTAAATACTACGTTAGCTGTTAATGGCTTGACACGTTTGCTCATTGCAAGGCTGGACCTTGAGGATGCAATTGCACGTTTAAATTTGCTTAAACTAATTATGGTGGGAGTCTTTATTTATTTGTTTATTTTTCCCTCTTGATGGTTTGTTAAGGTTTGCTTTCAGAAATATTTCGGCACTTGCAATGGATATGAATTTGCTAAATAAATTTGATTGTGGGCAGGCTGTGTACGAGCATCACCCTCGGCCGAAGCAATTGATTGTGGAGAATGATTTGCCACAAAAACTTCAGAATTTGATAGAGGAACGTAGAGATGGACAAAGCTTAGGAGGGCAAGTTCTGGTAAAACAAATGGCTACTTCACTACTTAAAGCACTTCACATCAACACTGTATTGTAAATTCATCATGTTTCTCTAATTTATATATCTAGTCTTCTATGCAAATTATATCACGGGTCTGTATTTATTGTGCATCATGCTTCCAATTTCAAAACAGTGTTACATTATTTTTTGAGTTAAATGATCAACATGTATTCATTGTGTATCGTGGAATGAAACAATTATCGTATTAATGGTTTTCTTCATTACCATTATCATCTTATTTTTTTTCTTCTTCAAAAAGATAAAAGAAAAAACAACTTATTTTTTTATTGCAGAATTGTTTTATATATAAAATTTTTTAATTTGCAATAATGAATTTGTAAGTGATAAATGTGCAAGTTGTAATGATGAGTATGCAAGTTTTAAAAAACAAACTTGCATTTTTTATACGATAAATTTGTAAATATGAAAATGATCTTGTAAGTTTTAAATAATGAACTTGTAGATTCAAAAGTATGAATATACACGTTGTAAACGATAAATTTGTAAGTGATGAAACAACAATTTGTAAACGATGAATCTGTAAGTTTTAAATGATGAATTTGTATTTTATAAACGATGAATTTGTGACTTATAAATGATGAATCTATAACTTTTAAATAATAAACTTTTAAGTTTAAAACGATAAAATTGTAAGTTCAAAACGATAAATATATAAGTTATAACTGATTAACTTGTTTTATATTTATTAGTTTACCAAAATTTAATTATAGAAAAATATATATTTTTATTTTTATTTCATTCATGTCAAGGAAGTAGCTTTATAATGCAATATGTATTTGAATTCATAATAAAATTTTAGCTTGTTGGTGGCACATCGCACGTGCAACAGCGAGAGAGAGTTGAGATGTTGATGTTGGCTGGAGATGCACATCGCAAGCGCACACAACAAAGAAGAATGACCCCTTTCTGCGTCCGCTTGCATATAGGAAGGCTAATATGCTCTAAGATAAGAGTGGGCACCCTTGACAGAAAACCCACCTTTACCATCATGAAGTCCAAAGGCCAAATAAGCCCACAAATAAGTCAAAATAATAATAATGAAAAGGCACAAATAACAAGCAAGGATGGAATATTGGGCCTCAATAGGTCAATGTTGTCAAGACCCAAAAATGCAAGTGTGTTGTTAAAAGAGATATAGCTAAACTAAAGTGCTATAATTATGGGCATAAAGGTCATATAGCTCATAATTGTCTCGAGCCTCCTAAAGTAACTCTTGAACTTGTCTCATTTAATATTTGTTCTTATGCATTAGTTGCTAACTCTCTACTTAATTGGATTTTAGACATGGAGGAAAATAAACAAGTAGTTTAAGATAAAAAAGGGTTTATAGATTTTTAACAAATTCCAGCTCCTAGTATATCAGCTTATTTAACATGGTGGAGAGGAGATTTATGGCATTGGTGCCTATCAACTCAGACTTCGAAAAAGGCAAAACTTTCCCTATTCATGCTGTGTTGTATGCTCCACAATTTCAATGTAATATATGCTTTGTGCTATCCCTTTTGTCTTTTGGATTCTCTTTTTATTTTAGGTAAAATGTTGTGAACTTTTATTTTGACAACAATTTATTTTTCCAAAGTCGATTAGTTAATGGTTTTTTTAGTTTTGATTTGGATTATAATTCAATAAATTTCTCTTCTATTTTTGTTACTTTCCCTAATGATAATAATGAATGTGAATTATGACATGCTAGACTTGGTCATATAGGCCAATAAATAATGACGAGGCTAGCAAAAGTAGACCTATTGGGGCCTCTTGATAAAGTAAGTCTCTACATGTGAGCTTTGCTTAGAGGTAGCAATTCATGTTAGTAAGCCATGTTTGTGTCCTGTCTTGATATACCAATAATACGATAAGAGTTAACCCGAATATGGCATGATAAGCTAATCGTGTTAAAATTCAAACATGATCCACTTAATAAATAGATTAATAAGACATTATATGTTTAATATAATTGATCTATAAATTGAATTGAATTAGTATAACATTATAATATCCCTAAGTAAATCCCACATTGGCAAAACACAACAGAGATTCTAAGGCCAAAATTAGTCAAACTTAGAAAGGTGCTAACTTCTAGATCCCACATCGAAAAAGAATAAAAAAGGAATAGAGGTTTATAAGCTATGCACTAACTACTAGCAATAACCTTGGTTAACCATTTTAGGCCATGTGGTTTGGCCATTTACAGGTTGTTGCAAGACAATTGGGCATGGGCTATTGCAGTTTGGTATTAGAGTCACTCTACATGTAACATTGAGCAATGCTAGGGTAAACCTCAATGAGGATGCTGAATCCCTAGACAAATCTCACATCGATAAAATGTGGGAGAAATTCTAGGGCAGAAGGTAGTTAAACCAAGATAAGTTCTTGTTTTAGGTGTTAGCTTCCAAATCCCACATCAAAAAAGAATAAATAAGGAAGAAAGGTTTATAAGCTATGCTCCAACTACTAGTAATAACTAGAGTTAATGTAACATCTAGTGATTTAGGCATTGATTGCACGTAACCGTAGTGAGGAGCTTTGGTTCAATCGGAGTATAAATTTGAACCCATAAAAAATGACTAATAATAAGAAAAAATAATTAAGGTGTTATTATTTGGGAATTAAAAAGATTAGTGCTAGAACTGAAAAAAAATAAAATGTTCCTACAGAAAAAATCAGTATTACTGTAATTATTGGTGAAAAAGTGTGAAGATAAGAAATTGGTGGAAAATAAGGAATTTCTCAAAGTTTAAAAGTTAATTAAGATTAATTAAGTTAATGCACCAATGAAAATTAGGATTAAGTTTTATTAATGGGGCCCACTCTTTAATCATAATATAAAAGTCAAAAAATGGAGGAATTCTACATTCTTCCACCCAAAATATCTAAATTTTATGGACAAAAATATTTTTTTACAAAACATTTGTACTTATATAAAACATTAAATTACTTTATAATAGTATAAAAGAAAATTCAAAACAAAAAATGCCAAACTCATGTAACCCACGATCAAGCTTGAATTGCTTTACTGGACCCGGATACCATTAGTTTTTTCTACAGACATCAGTTTACTTTTCACTATATCTATGTGAGAGAAACTCTTATATTAACCTCTAGGCTTAATGGTGTATATAAATAAGATAATAAACTACTTTCATATAATATGCAATGTTATGCCTTTATACATATATGCCAAGTTGTTGTTGTTGTTGTTGTTATTATTATTATTATTATTATTATTATTTCATTTTTTTTATGCATTTTTCTTTTGTACAAGTGCATGCCTCACATGATCATTTTATATTCTTATAAAGAAACAAACAATTTAAACATATGCCTATATAATACCTTTTTATACCATTTTCATCTTATTCATACCCATAACAACTATGAACCAATAATCAGGATAACATGGTTGACTATTTAGGTATAATAAAAGTTGTCATCTGAACATAATGGTATGTACATGCAAGTGTTATCATCGGCATAATATATAAGTGTCATCACTAGCATAATATAGGTGTCATCACGGACATAATATGGGTGTCATCACCGATATTAATATGAGTGTCATCACTAATATTAATATGAGTGTCATCGCTAATATTAATATGAGTGCCATCACCAGAATTAATATGAGTTCTATCATTGGTATTAATAGACCCCTGATTAACATACCAAACCATCCAAAACTCTAGTTCTAAATTAGGTGTTCTAGGGCTTATTCCGTGTTATCATCAAACTCTCATCCTTTTTTTTTTCTTTGTTAATCTCATATTTCTTTATTCTTTTCCTTATTTCACACCTTCACATAATATGACATTACTCATATAATCTCACATATTTACCATTATCAAATGTAAACACTTACAACTTTATTAAATAAAATGTTACTTTTTGATTGTTCATTTGATATTCCTTATTAAGTAATAAATAAACAAATTATTGAAAAACATAGCATTCACGGTTGTGACTCATTATTCACGTATGTGAATGATTTAAGACATGCTGTCTCATAGTCATGGTTGAAACGTTCACGCTCGTGTCACAAACTATGTCTCAAGCTGTGAATAAATCTGGAATGAATAATGTCATTTGCATGTGGAAGTCATGCCCATGATGTCATTTAGTCACACCTGTGAACTTAGCAATTCATGCTCGTGATTAGTTGCTGGAAAATCACACTTTCATTTTTCTTACTCATTTCAAGCTTCCTACAGTCATAGAAATATCACCACATACATTCTTAAAGTTCCTAATACAATATACTATGTTTTTATTATCATTTAAATGCTTAAATTCCTAATATATGTATTAATCACATCAACAACTCACACACTATCATCTTTATCATGTCAACTTAATGCTTCATGCAATAATTCATTATCAAATACATTTTAGGAAATACTCAACATTTAAATTGTTCATGCCATACAATTTTTATGCTAAAATATAGATTATTGCCTTAAGTTATACACAAACCTCTCTCTTGCTCTCTTTCACTTCTTTATGTCTCATTTTCCTTTTCTTTGTTCTCTTGAGCTTGTTCTTTATCACTTTGAGCTTTTATAACACATAGAACAGTCACCAAAACCTTCTTTTCATAATCTTTCTAAACCCTATCTTCTCTTTCCTAGACCCTAAACTCTCTCTCTTCAAACATGGTTTCAAAATGAGCTCTATACTATATCTTCATTTAGAAAAACTTAAAAAGAATATGAGGAACACCTTATCTTAAGCTTTTTTTCCTTTTATAACCACCACTTAGGGGTTTCTCTCTCTTAACTTCTTGCTTATTTTTATTTCTTTTTTGCTCCCTTAGACTTCCTAAGGCCTTGTTGTGCATGATGATGCCTTTTCCTTGTCTTTCTCTCACACTATGCTTGGCTATGAAGGGATATAGGGGGACGAATAGGACTAGTTTAGATGCCGAAAATGAAGTTAGAGAAAAGTTTATAAGGAAGAAAAGAAAAAAAGAAAAAGAGAAAACCAAATTTTCTAACAATGGGTCCCACCATTTGACCCTAACCTTGATATTTAACTTGTTTAACAATGTTAATTCCTTTCTCTTCTTAAGGTGGCCGGCCACCTCATATTTTTATGTCCAATTTTTACATTTAAATGGTAAATATTTTATTTGGTTTTTCAATTTTTGGTAAATTACAAATTGACTCCAAAACATTTCAAATATTGTAATTTAGTCCCTTATTATAAACTAACATCTTTACATTTATAATATGCTTGATTTAGCATTTCTCATAACTACTAATCATTATTTTAATTAATTTCTAGTCAAAATTTTAATTTAAACTTTCGTTTATCCGATGGGTAAATTTAGCGACACGTGCGATTCAACACCTAAATTAGTGGATATGACAAAATATATTAAAGAGTTGGAAATTCTATAGATTTTATGCATTGAAATAAATTTTGATTACTTTTAAGCTATTCTTGGTGTGTTCAATTTTGTTGTTTGGGATTTGCAAAGCTTTGAATTCATGGCCAAGAATGGGTAGAGTATGACATTGAGGAAGAAAAGAAGAAGCGGGATTAGCCTAGATAGCCAAGAGGAAGGACCAAAATTAGGTCTAAAATCTCTAGATGGATTAATGATTCTATGTGGCTTATGCCATATAATTCAAAAGTCAATCTATTAATTTGACCGTTTGATGAGCTGACACTGTTGTTAAATAACGGTTACATTGACCCAATTTTATAAGTTCAAGGGTATTATTGATAAAAAAAATCAGAACGACATTACCAATTTGGCATAACCTCAGGGGCAATTTTGTACCTGAACATTGTTTTATATTATGCATATCGATAAATGTGAATTATATGCTTATTGTGATGCTATAAATTAAATTGTGTGAAAGATTAATGATAGAAAAATAATAAAAAAAATTCTGCAAATAAGATATTGATAAGAAAAAGGTTCTAAACCCTTATTAAATTAAATTAGTTAAGTTTATTTTTCAGTCCAACAATATAGCAAATCCATCCAAATCCTTCTGAGTTGATTAATCTTCCTTTTGAATATGCAATTAGCAAATTTTGTTCATTATCTAGGGGCTTATGGCTTTTGGTTTCATGAATGAACTTACTATCTCTTGAGAGAAAAAAAAAGTATGTACCCTCCTACCTATAACCAAAAGTTGTTTGACCTGACACGAGTTAATTAGCTATCACTTTGAACCTATAAAAAAATGAGAATCCAAAGTGGCGATTTTACTAGACAGGAATATCCAAAATCTATCATATGATGAGATAATTGGATATTTATTATCCTATAAAATGCTAATTAATTGTCAAATTATTGGTGTAGACAACAAGACGAAGGAAAAAGACAAAGGAATTGCATTTAAAGCTTTATCAAGTGATAATAGTAGCTCATTTTCGAGTGATGAGGAGCTAGAAAAGATGGAAAAGAGTTTAAAAAGATGCTTAAGAAAGGAAAAAGAAAGTCTCACAAGAAGCACAAAAACAAGAGAAAATATGGAAAATCAAAATAGTATTAAAATACTCAAAACAATAATAATGTTGTATGCGATGAATGCAACAAGCCATGGCATATCAAAACAAAATGTCCAAAGCTGAAGCATAAACGAAAGAAGAAAAAGAAAAGAGTCATGGTCGCAACTTGGAGCAATAGTGAAGAATCATGCTCAAGTTAAACCGAATTGCAAAATAAATAAACCACAAATATGACTGATAATTGATATTGAAGAAGCTAAAAAAAATAGAGACATTAGACCTCAATTTTAATAAAAAGTAAGAGGTAAGTGATTCTAATTCTTTTAGTGATGATGACCTTTAGAGGTGTTTTGAAGAGTTGTATTATAGTATGGAAAGTTGAAGAAAAAACATATTGTTTTGGAAAATTCATATGTTCATTTGAAAACATTGCATGATGATCATTTTAAAAAATATGATGATTTTATTAAAAAGGCTAAAAAATCTGTTCAAAATGAATTGAAAGCTATTGGTTTTCATAATGATATTGTAAGACAAAATATTTTGTTGCATGAAGAGATTGAAAAGAAAAACAAGGAGATTGAAAAGAAAAACAAGGAGACTGAAAAGAAAAGCAAGAAGACTGAAAAGCTCTTATATGAAAAATGGATTATAAATAAAGAGTTTAAATATCATGTATGTTCAAACAGATTTGAAAAAGATAAAATGGTTGTTGTTGATGATTTTATAAAATATCTTAAAGATTATGCATATTTTGATAAAATTGTTTTACATTATTTCCTCACATTACATACTTTTATTGCAATAAAATGTGTCATATTTCTAGATATTATTATTTGAGAAAAATATACATATGAAAAAGATGTGGGTTATGAAAGGAACATATTCTTTACAAACCAGTCATCAAAAAATAGGAAATCCATTTTTGTTCACGAACTAACTAAGACCCAAAGTAAAATGGGTACCAAAATCAGTTTAATTTCTTAGAGATTTGTCTAAAGAGCAACTCAAGTATGATCAATGGTTATTTGAATATTGTTTGCTTAAGACATATGACATGAGTATATATATGGCTCAAAGTAACAATTTAAAAAGAAAATATTGCAAAATTAGATGGATTTTAGGTATATATACTGCATCAAAGTGATTTACATCATTTAACGCATTTCTAACAACTCATCCTTAGCGCTCTTATGTGAAAATTGCATGATATTGGTGTTTTTTAATTGAAGTGAATAATGTGTTATGTTAAAAAATTAGTGTGTTGAAATATTTGCTTATTTGAAGTTTAAAAGAGTTTATTGAGTTTCTAATGTATTGAATTAAATTTTAAAATTATTTATTTACAATTTTTTCCTCACATTTAAAGAATGAAAAATTAAAATTAAAGGCAAATTTGTCATTTGATCGTGTTTCTCTCCTTTGTTTATACTTTTTTCCACTACAAAAGGCTATGCACAATAATACTCTTTGCTAAAATTCCTCTTTATCAATAGAGATTGAGTATTTTTTTTAAAGATTGAAATTTTTTGGAAAATATAAGACTTTTAGTTCATAATATGGTGGCAACATTGAGAATAGGTTTTTAAAATTCAAATAAAAGTTATAAAAATATCAAAATATATTTATAGTTGTTAAACACATGTCAACACGTTTTTCCAAATTCTTTGCTCTCAATTTTCTCTCCATTTCTCCCTAAATCAAAAACATGAAAACCCTTTATCACCTTCAATTACAAAATCCAAAATATGGTCTCTCACAAAAACCCATCTACAACATTAGAATTTCATTCTCTTTCAAAAACTCATTTTCATGATTAAGAACCAAAAACCCATCTTTTCACATTTTTAGTTTCAATTGGTTATATCTTAAAACCTCATTCTTCTCTTACTAAAAGAACTCGATCCTCTTTCTTGCTGTCAAAACCTCTTCTTAAATGATGACCACTAGTCTATTCAAACTAACAAAGTAACCAGCCTGAGCTTTCATTCAATGACATCATCTTTACTGACCAGTATAACCAACGAATGGAAAGGGAATTGTAGCCTTTTTACAAACCAGAGACACCATGGATAACACATTTGTTTTCAAATGCCAAGATTCTGACCCAAAACGATGACAACACTGACACTCAATAAGAACGAACTCTGGACAATAAAAATTTGCATGAAGAATATGAGAATGACCATTGTATTTCTGACTCTCAATGGAAAAGATCTTTGATACTGATTTCTTGCAAAACGTTAACAGTTTAGAGATTAAACAAGGATTTGATGATGTGAGTTTCCAAAAGAACATTGCGTCTAGCTTAGGTAGTGAGAAATTCCAGAGTTTCAGTTTAGAGAATGCCAACTCAAATTATGATTAGGTAATCCCATTATTGTATTGATTTTGAAATTGGTGGATTGCAAAATTAAAAGCCAAGTTGAGAGAAATTGATAGTTGAAAAAGAATTGTTTTTTTTTTATCTTGCATTGGATAGAAAATTTGTGAAAATTGAATAGCTATATCTGATAATAAAATGGAAATTATTGTAAACGGAAGTGATTCTAATTTGAAAGTTGAAGCTTGTTGAAATTATATTTTAAAAGTTTGTAGTTATTTAGAATTAAAAAAGGGGGGCTAAAATATTTTGATGAAAATGAAATAAATTATGATGGTTAAATAGCTTGAACTAACTATATATCCTCTCTTCTCAACAACGCATGCTCGGATAAGGGAGTGCTACGATGTCTTCAATCAAAATTATCATTTAATAATCAAGAAAAAATGAAGTATTATTATTATTATTATTATTATTATTATTATTATTATTATTATTATTATTATTATTATTATTCACTTTAAATAATGCAAAAGGAATAGTATACATCTAATATACATAAACATTAATTACAAAACATTTGTGTTTGTACTAAATATAACGTTACTTTACAAATACTATAAAAGAAAATCCAAAATAAAATACAAAAATCGTGTAACCCACAGTATTTCAATAAGCTGCTTTACTTGATCGGATTACCGTTAGCTTTATCTATACATTGGCTATTTTTCTCTATATTTGCGAGAGAGAAACTTCTACGCTAAACTCTAGACTTAATGGTGCATATAGATAATGCAATAAACTATATCATGCAATATATGTTGTCATGTATTTAAATTACGCACAAATGTTTTATGTAATTTCTCATCTCATATCATTACTTATATTTTATTAAACCAATTTAATTAACATAAAACAACAATTATCAAGAATTTTCTAAACAAGGTTCCTTATAATATTTCCTTAACACCTATGATTGAATAAATAATCAGGATAACATGGTTGACCATCCAAACATAATAAAATCATCACTCAGCCATTACCGACATAATATAAGTGTGTTATCGACCATATAATATGAGTGTCATTACCGGTATAATAAATGCATCATCATCGGCATGAATAGTTCATTGATATGTATGTCAAATTATCCAAGACTCCAGTTCTAGGCTAGGTATTCTAGATCTTAATTAATGTCATTATAAATTAATAACTTTTATTCTTCATATATTTCATGGGTCTAATGCTTAATTAATTACATAATTACTCAATAAAAATATCATTTTCGTAATATAACAAAATCCACATTATTTTACATATTAAGTTCTTTAATGCATATTATGCCCTATTACTGGCAAATTTCATGTTTTTTATTTGGTCTGCAATTTGGACCTATTAACATTAGGATTAAATTACAAGTCTTCTTAAGAATTTTATCCCTAGATATTAGATTTAATATGAAATTTGAATCACTTAATTTGGAGTTTTGTATCAAAAGTTATACTCATTTAAATGTTGTTTGCTCATTAAAAATGTTGCCTAGAATTTTCTAAACAGTATTCTGGTCCAATGTTTGTGCTAAAATTAAGCATAGTTATGAAAGTTTTAGCCCTATGACTTAGCTTTCAAACTCAATAAAGAACACATTAATCTAAATTCCAGAGTTTAAGTTATAGAAATATATATATAAACTACTCTATAAATTTGAACAAAAAATACACAATCAACATAACTCAATTTTTATCAAATATCATCCTAAGTCTAGCAAATATGCATCGTCAGAATTTTATCACAAAATAATACTACTTTACAATCATTTACATGTCAAATTCTCAAATCATGCAATTTGATGATAAAATATAGGCTATTTATTGCCTTAAGTTATGCACTTACCTCTTATTTTGCTTTTCTTCCACTTCCTAGATTGCTTTCTCTTTTTCTTTGTCTCTTTCAGTTTGTTCCTTATCAACTTGTTCTCCTATAAATCATAAACAAATCATAAAAAAACCTTGTCTTATCATCTCTCTTTAAACCCTATGCTTTCTATCTTGAACCCTAAACTCTCACTCTTCACACATAAGCTCTAAATGAGCTCAAAACTCTATCTTCCTTCAGAAAAGATTAAAGCCCTTGATCAACTCTTTGAATATTTCTCTCTTATCCTCTCTTGCTTATTTTCCTTTCTTTTTGCTCCCTTTAGCTTTCACAAGTTTCTCTCTCATCCTCTCTTACTTATTTTCCTTTCTTTTTGCTCTATTTAGCTTTCACAAGCCTTGTAGTGAATTGAAATGAATTTTCCATGTCTCTTTCTCTCTCTAGAAACAAGCTTTGGCTATGGTGGAATTTTGAGAAGGCATGGACTGGTTTTAGAAGGCAAAAAATAAGTCAAAAAATGAGATAAGGAAGAAGAAGAGAAAAGAAAAAGAAGAAGAAAGAAAGTATTCATATTGGTCCCATCCTTTTGACCTTATACTTTGATATTATGCTTAATTAATATAGAAATTTCCTTTTCTCATGCTATGGCCGGCCAACCCATCCCTTTGGATCCAAAATTATATTTAATTAATAATTATCTCATTTGGTCTTCAAATATTTGGTAAATTGCAAATTTATCCCAGAACTTTTTAAATTTTACAATTTAGTCATTTACCTTAAACTAACATTTTTACATTCCTAATATACTTAATTTAGCATTATTTAATTTTCTCCAGTAAAAACTCCAAACTTAGATTCCGGTCAAATCGATGCGTCAACTTTGCGACACGTACGACTCAAGACATAAATTAAAAAATATGACATTCTTTTTCCCGTAAAATAAAATTCAACTTTGAAATTTTACCTGTTCATTTTGCATTCAACAACTAGAATATATTGCCTCTTCATAATTTCTTTGCTCTCCCATGTGGCTTCTTGGATAGCATGGTTCTGCCATAATAATTTAACAATTAAATAACCCATTTAGATTGTTCAGCTATCTGTGGATGAAAGGTCATACTACAATTAAGTCGGATTCCCAAAACCTGCTATAAGCTCTTCCAAAATTGTGACATAAATATGGGATCTCTGTCAGAGATGATGGTATCGAAACTCCATGCAGTCTCACAATCTCATTCAAATAAATCTCGGCTAGTTTGTTCAATGAATAGTCCATCATGGCTAGTAAAAAGTGTGTTGACTTCATCAATTGATTGATTATTACCCACACTGTATCATACTTTCTTTGAGTCACTGGTAACCCTGACATGAAATTTATAGTGACTCTCTCCTACTTCCATTCTAGTATTGGTATTGGTTGCATCAATCCTGTGGACAACTAGTGTTCAGCTTTCACTTATTGACAAGTTAGACACTTCACAACATACTCTATGATATCTTTCTTCATTCCTAACTACCAATATTGAGCTTTCATATCCTGATACATCTTATTCCCGCTTGGATGCATAGTATATACCGTCTCATATGCTTCTTTTAAGTTATCTAACTTCAAATCTTCTGTACTTGGCACACAAATCCTATTCTTGAAGTATAGTGTGGCATCTTCTGTCAATGAAAACTCTGACTTTTGTCCATTTTCCATTGCCTCTACTATCTTTACTAACTTCTCACATTGCTTTTGAGAATCTTTAATTTTCTGCATCAAGGTGGATTCCATTCACATCTTTTCCATTTTCAGGGTTAATTTCATGTGTAATCTTGTTATTACCTATAATGCACAAATTTAAAGAGGAAAGTTATTATAGCTTACTAGCTAAAATTTTCCTGCTTAGTCCATCTGCAACCAAATTAGCTTTTATTGGCTGGTAGTCAATCTTTGATAAACTCTACCCATCTTTATTGGCTCAAATTCAACTCTTTCTATGAGGGAAGATATTTAAAAGTCTTATGGTCCGTGTAAATATAACATATCTTCCCATACAAATAATGTCTCTAGATCTTTAAAGCAAAAATAATCACTGCTAACTCCAAGTCATGTGTTGGATAATTAAGCTTGTGAGGCTTAAGCTATCATGAAATATTAGCAATCACCTTTCCTTCTTGCATAAGAACACAACCTAAACCATTATGACTATAGTCACTATACACAACAAAGTCTTTCCCTAGAGTAGGTTAAGTTAAAAATGGCATTTTAGTCAATATAGTCTTGAGTCTATCAAAACTCATCTGACATTTATCCGTCAACTTAAATCGAATGTCTTTCTGTAGCAACCTTGTCAAAGGAGTGCTATGGATAAAAATCCCTTTACAAACCTCCTATAATATCCATTTAATATAAGGACACACCTCACTTCTTCACTTCCAATTAAGAATAGCCTCAATTTTACTAGGGTCAACCCGAATACCTTCTATTGAAACTACATAACCATGAAAATTGACTGCTTCAAGCCAAAACTCGCACTTTGATAACTTTGCATACAACTGTTTCTCCATCAATGTTTGCAGCACTATTTTGAGGTGCTGATCATATTGTTCTCTGTTTCTAAAGTACACAAGGATATCATCAATAAACACCACTACAAATTGATCAAGATATGGTCTGAACACTCGATTCATCATGTCCATAAAAACTATTGGTGCATTCATTAAACCAAATGGCATCACTAGGAACTCATAATGATCATAAGAGTCTTGAATATCATCTTAGTTACATCTAACTCATTGATCTTTAACGAATGATACCCTAATTGAATATCTATCTTTGAAAATATGTCTACACTTTTCAATTGATCAAATAAATCATCAATCCTGGGTAGCGGGTACTTATTGTTAACAGTCACCCTATTAAGCTGCCTATAGTCAATGCAGAGATATAAGGTGCCTTCTTTCTTCTTTACAAATAACACTGGAGCACCCCACAGTAATACATTGGGTCATATAAACCCCTTATCTAACAAATCTTGCAACTACACCTTCAACTCTTTCAACTCTGATGATGCCATCCTATATGGTGTAATAGATATAAGAGCGATGTTGGGTACCAAATCAATAGCAAACTCTATCTCTCGGTCAGGTGGTAAGCCTGACAATCTCCCAAGAAACACATTAGAAGACTCTCTAACATTAGGAATGTTTGCCAACTTCGGACTACCCTTTTTCATATCGATTACATATGCTAAATATGTTTCACATCCTTTACTGATGAGCTTTTGAGCTTTCAACACTGAGATCACATTGTCTGGATATCCTCTATTCTCACCCATCACCACTATCTCATTTTGTTTTAGAATTTTGATGATCATATGTCTCCTCCCACAATCCACTACCACTCAATGCGAGTTAGCCAATCCATCTAAGATCACATCAAACTCTTGGAATGGTAGCTTTATCAGGTGTATTGGAAATTTCCTGCCTTGAATTTTCATTAGGCAACCCCTAAACACCTTGTTAACCCTCACATTGTGTCATAACTGGTTAGTCAGAAAAATCTCAAATTTTAGAGCCTTTAGTTCTAAACCCTCTCGACCCGGTGGTGGTGTGAATATATATGAATGTGCCAACCCTAGATCTATCAATGCATCTATGCCAGAGCCAAAGAGAAGGAATTTACCAATTATGGCATCAGGTGCATCCTACTCCTTTTAGCCTTACATAGCATACGCCTTGGTTAGAGCAGTTGTACTACATTTTGGCCTCTCCACAGTCTCTGATCTGAATTGGCTAGGCCCTGCTTAGCCTCTTCTGCCTATTTTGTCCTCTGCCTTAACCTCTCCCTTTTCCTGAAACCTACATCTGTACTAGGTTAACACTCCCTAAACCTCTACTAAACTATAGTAAAGCAATCTCTTCTCAAATGATCCTTAAAGCCACACCTCAAACAAGCTCCTATCTTCCACCAACATCCTCTTAGATGAGGATAATCACAGTGTTGACACAATGGTAAAGGTATAGATCTATGTGATGTATGTGTCGGTGCACTAGCTGCTAAAAAAACATATCTTACGAGATGTCCCCACCTAAAAGAACTGAAATTTCTAACAAAGATAAGGGATCGAGTGCCTCTAAATTTCTCTAAAAACAATTCCTAAGTCAGAGGATCAGGTGCATTTGAACTTTGTTACTCCGACTGCCACTAGTCATACGCATGATCCTGCAATAAAGACACCACATACTTATATTTCTACTCGTTCGTGCAATGTAGCTAGTCAAAAGACTCTCTCTACCCATTCTAACCAGAACTCTGCCACAGAGGTGTTATTTTCCCGTTTACCATAAAAATTGGATGCCCCTAACTTCCACAACCTCTCAAATTGTAAAACAGACCAGACGAGCTGTGATGCTCTCTATAACAAGTCGATCATATTCTGTAAGAGCTCTGTCTATCCTATGCTAACAACAAATTTCCCACGTGATGAGCTAGCACCGGATCTTAATGCAGCAGTGCAATGACAACTTGGTCGTGATGAAACATCTATCTCTGTAGGCTTATTACTTTCGGCCTTTTCAGCCACTATCTATCATGATCTAAAAGCCATAATAATGACTCTAATAAGTAGGAACTTATATATTCAAATGTGAGTACACATGTCTTAGTTATATTTTAAATCTCCTTTTTGAAAATCCAAAACTGCCTAAATCGGGCTCTGATAGACTGTACTAGTGTATCTAGTTTGGCCATATGGTTTTCTAGCTTGGGTTTATATAAACTGGTATAAGATAGAGATTAAATGCTAGTTTATGAGATTGAAATATTCCAATTTGGATATTGAAGCATTTTGTAGTGTTGTCAAGTTTTGTAAAAAAAAAGGGAGAGACATATGTGATATGTTCTGGTTTGATACGTGATTTTAAATAGCAAATATATTTGTGATATTTGTGAATATTGTGAGATTGTTCCAAGGTTGGATTGATTGGATCTTTGAAATTGGATATGAGTTGATATTATGTATATGAGAATTGATTTTGTGATGATTGAAGTCTTGAATTTTTTTAATATGCATAACCTTTGAACTATTAGTCTGAATTGTTGGATTGTAATGCTTGATATTGATAATTATTATTATTTTTGCAATATAATATACTAGATATGGTTGAACAATTGAATTTTTCTTTATGATGTTGATATATCTATGTTGAGGAATTGAACTAAAGTGATGAAAAATATTGTGATGCTTGATTAGGTTGATTTTTTATATTAAATAGCTGATATTTTGATTTTGAACCTAATCTTGAAATATTTTTAGTGCTTGGTTAAAGTATCTTAAACTTTTGATTTGGTTTTGGTTGTGCTTGCCATATATATTAATGGATTGAAATGCTTAATGCTAATTAGGTTTAAGTATTATGATAGGTTGGATTGGAATGGTCAAATCTTTAAATAAAATGTTATAATGACAAATTGGATGCTTTAAATCTTACAAGTTGGATTTACATATGATGAATATATTTGAGATCTAAACTTATATGTTGGATGGCTTAAATTCATTTATGAAAGTGAATATGGTTGATATGCTGGAATTGAATTTTGATAACTCTTTGTGATGTAAGAAATATGATGAATTTATTTTGCACTTATTTTGAAAATATTGAAAATTTGGATTTGGACTGATATTTTGAATGAGTGATTTGATTCTGTAAACTATTGGGAGACTGATTTTGGGACTGATTTTATTAAAAGTTATCTGAATATTTGAAAATGATGTGAAGTTGTTTTGTTTTTGTGGTATATGTGTGCAAACCCCTTTATAATTGATGATAAAAAGGGAGAGAGATATGTGGATTATTGATTGAAATTGAAAGTATACACAATTTAGCTTTGGCTTTGAGATATGTGGATTATTGATTGAAATTGAAAGTGTGCACATTTTAGCTTTGTCTTTGAGATTATTGTGCTGGATAGGTTATGATTTGAAATTATTTGTGAATTGGATTTAATTGAATTGATAGATAATGCATGAATATAGTTGAATTCTAAAAAATGTTATTTATATCTAAATGGTATGTTGATAGACTTTAGATTCTAGTATTTATATGAAAGTGCACATATTTTATGGATATTTTGCTGAAATGTTCTTTACATCCCTATGCATGGATTAAGGGGAAGATTTTTGCGTGCTAATATTAACCAAATTATAAGAAATATAATCAAGGTTTTGTCTTCATAAAAAAAAGGAAGAATATTGGCTAAAAGACTACAATCCTTGCATCCTAAATTTTGATGATTCTAAAACCATGATTTAGGCATTATAATTTTAATATATATGTGTTCAAATTTCAAATCATGTTATGCATAAATTGAAAGCAAAAGGAACATTTAAGAACATAGGAACATGTACAATGAGAGTTCATTAGGATATTATTGTCAAGTCATATGATGTGTATCTAAAAGTCAAACTCAAAGTACAAAAGTTTTTAAGATGAAATATTTTTCACCAATCATAAAAGTAGTGTTCTAGCCAAGTATTCTAATCGAGTATTTCAACCGAGTATTCTAATCGAATATTCTAATTGAGTAATCTAATTTTATAACTGATAGATTTTACTAAAAGACAAAATAATGGCTAGTTTTTGTAAAACGTGAATTTATTTCTACTGGATAGTTTTTGGCACCAAAACTATAAATACTTGTTGAAAGAATATTTCAAATGTTAGAAATCAAAAATTCTACAAGAGAAAATTGCTCTCATCTCCTTAAATAATTTTTGTTTTGTATTGAGCTTCATTTTTAGATATCTTTCATTTGGCTCTAATTCTTTATTGTGTAAATCATCTTTTGAGTTTGTGAGGGGTTTATTTTTGTGTTAGTTTCCAAGTTAAGATTTAAACTTGGTTGTTAGGTTGTTTAACACATTTGGGATAAAAGCTAATCAAGTATTTTTCAAGTTTTACTTTGTAAAAACTTGGGTTTGGACTTAAAAGAGTTAGGTAGAATTATAGGGTTGTATTTGGGTTGATTCTTATCCTTGAAAAGAATCACAAGTAGAGAAAAACTCTCAAGATTGTGTCTTAAGGAGTAGATGTAGGCAATGAGCCGAACTACTATAAATTAAAGCGGGTCAAGCTATTATTCCTTCTCTTATTTTCAACTTTAACACTCTGACTTGTTTAAAATCTAATATCTAATTTATATGTGAAAAGTGTTTAAAAAGTGTTTTTCCAAAAGTCCATTTGCATTTAAATTAGTTTGAAGTATTTGTTGCAAATAAAGGATGTGATTTATTTGATAAAAACTAAATTTAGAGGTTAATAAATATTTCTAGTCATAAAATTTGATTTTATGGAAAGATATTTAAAATTACAATTATATGAGTTATCTGTCTAATATTAGCATACTGTCATAATACTCTAAAAATGTGAGTCATTTTATAAGGGGTAGAAAATTTAAAATCTCAATTCACCTACCTCTTGAGCTATTTCGGGACTTACAGGAAATTCCTTAGCCATTTTCCCTCCTTGCTTGTTGAAGCAAGTGCTATAACTTCTGTAACATCCTTTCATATAATCAAAATAATCTTAACTACATCAGAAAATGCTATAAGACTAGTTACTGAAAAATCTGGTTAAATTAAAATTTTTTACTTTCTTATGAAAACTTTATCTCATATAAATCTTTTTATTTTTCCATAGTTATCCTATTCAAACATATACATCCATTTGATAAGCATGCATCTTAAACTTGATCCAAAATATCATGATAATATTAGAAAAACCATGTTTGGGCTTTCACCAGCTTCACGTTTACAAAATACATCCATAAATATCAAATACATGTCATTGACATAAAAAGACATACATTTTTAAAAAGATTGACCGTACTCATGTTCCCAATAACATGTACAAAAAGAATCAAAATATATCATGTATGTAACACCAACCCTCTGATATGGGTTTGCTTTGATTGAATTTATATGGGCTTGCTATTATTCGTGTCAACTCCTGTCTATGGCTCTAAACCTATGTATGGAAAAATACTCACACACTAAGTAACCTAATGTTTAGTGGTATATATTAATGTGTTCTTAGTTAGTATAGTTTTTTATTCATGTTTGTAAGATTTAAGTATAGGTTTTTAGCATGTTTTAGGTAGTGATTTTAATTTTATGTTTATAGGTATTGATGAAATCATGCAGACATGGATAGAAGGTGTCACGTGCGTGACATTATGTCATGCCTATGAGGATGGTCTCTCTTCCTAGGCTTGTGTTGCGAATGTGAGGAGCTTGTTCGGACATAAGGAGTAGTTCCACTATAGTGCAAGCATAAGACTTTGATGTGGGTATGAAGATTTTGAAGCCTATCCTACTATCGTAGGCACGCAGATTCAACACGGATGCATCGACCCATCGCTACCATGACCTTTCTCCTGTCAAGTGTATAACATATTAGCGTAGTGTGATGATTGTTCTACTGTACAACCACCTATCATAGGCGTGAAGACTTGGTGCATGTGTTACGATGCTGTTTTGTCACAAAGTCCAGTCATATTCAAACTCCTATTATGTTCAAGTGGGACCCAAACTTTGGAGATAATTGTTGATTTGAAGAATGACTTTGTATGAGGTAATCTTTTATTTAGGAAATATTATATCTTTACAGTTAGATTTTAGGTAGAACTTTTAGGATTATAAAATCAAGCTTGTATTACGTTAAAAGGGGGGATGAACAATAGAGAGGTTTTCTTCAGCAGCAAACCTTGTTTCTTTCATTTGACTTTCAAGAAGTTTTTTCTTATATCTTTATTTTCTCTAATGTTTAACTCAGTTATCATAATAGACATGACCATTGTTATTATGATACTAGGCTAAATCTTTTTATGGGTGCTTAATGGGCAATTCTAATTTATTTGAACATTATTTATCCTTTTAATGAATGAATGGTTTTCTTTTAGTTTCAATCGTGCTTATTAAGTTTTTAGCTTGATAGTTGCTTGATCTATTAAACTTTAAATAAAGATTTTAAAGCTAAGTTATTAGATAAATCATTCGTAATTTAACTTGAAAATTGAGCTTAACACTAGTTAATTCATTAGCTTGGTTAAGTGGTTATTAAAGACGAGAGCTATGAATTCTAAGTTCATTAGTTCTAATTTGTTAAGGAAAATGCAAGCTATGGGTTGTGATCTAAGTTTCTATTTTTCTTTCATTGGTTAAATTTATCATTTTTCAGTACAATTTAATTATTATTAGTTCATTGCTTTTAGTTTAATCAAATTATTGCAACTTGGTTAGAGTATTTAGCAATTTATTATTTATTGGTAATTTAAAATTAATCAACAATTTAAGTCATACAAGTTCTTTGAGAAATTGACCTCGAGAGTAATTGACTCGTGCACTTGTGAGTACACTTTGAGTAACATCAAATTTTTGTGGCCTTTATTAAGGGACTATTATAGATTAGATTCTTAGTCAACTTAATTGCCAATATTTTTATGCATTTTTGTGTCTATTTTATTCTAGTCTCATATTTTAGTTATCGTTTAGTTTGCTGACTTTAGTTTTATGTCATGTACTAGTAAACAAATAAAGTTAGGTAAAGTATTCACTCAAAGGAATTACAAATTGAGGTCTAAGACATAGAGACAAGAAGAACAACCTCATAAGGATAAAGAATAATTTTTTGAAAATTCTAATAATTTGGAAAAATAAATAATAAATGAGCTGATGATAATTCCACCAAGATAAGCTAGTGCACATAGGCAATTAACCATGAAAGACTACACCAGACTTATCAAAAGACAAGGGAGTTGATAGCAAAAATCACTAATTTCTACCAAAATGACTTTGAAACCTTTCATGAAATGTGTGATAAATTTAATATGCTTCTTTTACAATGCCCTCACCACGGGTACCCTCTTCCAGTAACAAATCATTCCTTCTATGATGGGTTAAGTCAACAATATCAGTGTATAGTTGACAATGTAGTTGGGGGAGCCTTGGGAGAAAAGGCAGCCAATGAGGTCTATGACATTTTCAAACTATTGGAGAAAATTCTTAATAAAAAAGTGTGAAAGGAAGAAATATGGCAATACTTGAAGTTTCTTGAGGCAATGAGTTGACTTTACAAATAGCTTAGCTAACAAAGTAAGTTCGAGTGTTGACCAATAAAGGACACGCATCTGTGAATGGAGTACGTTGTATTTATAAACATGAAGCTAATATGTGCTCTTCTTTTGATTCTTTAGCTTTAAACTAGGTGGAGCAAGCTAATGCCCTAAATTCCTTTCAACATAGGCAGCAAAATAACCATTACTCAAATACTTATAACTTTAGTTGGAGAAACCATCCTTATTTTTCATGGAGAAACTCTTATCAAAACCCCCCTCAAATCCTTAGAAACAAAAATCAAATTCATAGTACCATTACCAGGAGCCTCAAAATCAACCTCCATATCCAAATTCAAACCAAATTGGACCTGCTAGTGCACCTAAAAACCAACTTTCGAAGAAATCTTAAATAATTTCATGATTTCCACTCAAGACAAGCAAAAGAAAATAAACAAAAGACTTGATTCTATTGAAGCTTCATTCAAAAGGTTGAAAATTCATATTGGTCAGATAGCAAAGGCAGTATAAGAAAAAAATAATTTACCAAGGCAAATAGAGCAAGTTAAATCAATAATTATGCATGGTAATATCCATAATGATGAAATAAATTCTAAAACCGACCTCGAGTACTATGCTTTTGTAGGTACATATGATTAACAACATATGGAGTTGGAGTCATTAGAGAAAGAAACAAATTGGGAAACAAAGGAGGAAATTTCAACACCTCAATTACATAAAGCAACAAAGCCTTATAGGTCACCCTTTCTCAAAATCCATGAACATAACAAGAGTAAACAATGTGTGCTAAAGTTATTTAAAAAGAAGAAAGACCTTGGGAGTTTCACCATTGACATTACCTTAGGAGATGGTAAAAAGGCAAAAGCTATGCTGGAATTAGGTGTGAGTATTAATTTGATGCCTTAAGAGAATTAAAATCAACCAACATAGGTCTCCAATTAGCGGATGGTTCAATAAAACTTCCTACAAGTATATTAGAGGACCTTATGGTGCAAATTGGTAAGTTTATAGTACATGTGGATTTTGTGGTCATTGATATTGAAAATGCTAGTTTCAAAGAAAAAATATTTAGTAATACTTCTTGGTAGACCTTTTATGGCCACAACTGACACTCATATTGATGTTAAGAGTAAAAAGTTAACCATTTATTGATAACATTGAGGTATGTGATTTTTCAACTTATTCTTTGGAGTCTATTGCAAATAAGTGTTTTTATGTTATTCAGGTTGACAAGCTTGTCTATGAAGTGAATTTTGCAGGAACTACTAAATAAGTTAGGTGAAACTAGGAGTGGTGAATGGTTAGATGACCAACTTCAAATGACTTTCCACCACCTTAAGAGAACCATAATCAGCAATGTCTTGCCTAGACATTAAATGTGGCGTTTCTTAGGAGGCAACCCAAGTTATTTATGTTATTTCTAATTTTTAGTCTTAATTTCATTTTTATTTAGTCTATGAGTTTCTACTACATTCTAACTCTAAATCATGTTTAGGGAATAATTTTCAGAAAAGAAGGTATGCTAAAATATGTAATAAGGAACTAATAAGTCACATCCATGAGCAAAGAGGTATCATGCACGTGAAGAATCCTCATGCACGTGTCACTATTGGTTGAACAAAAAGGTGTCACAGACGTTAGGCCTCCTTACTCATGTGACACCATTAAGAAGCCATCAAGTGTCACAAACATGAGACCTCCTCATACACATGACACCATTAAGAAGGTATGAAGTGTCATGAACATAAGGCTCCTTCACACATGTGACACTTGATTTTAGCTCACTTTATCTTTTACGTTATGTTTTAAATGTGCATGTTTCATTCCCTTTCTCACAATCATGCAATTCTTTCCCCAATTTTTTTTCTTCATTTTTCTTTCAACTTTCACTAAACCCTAACTCCCAAATTCTTCCTTAATTTTCGTTTTATCTCAAACTAGCATTAAATCCTACAGATCTATCAAGATTTTAGCCTATGTCTACCATTTTTCAGTAAAATCAACATGCCTAGGACAAAAAGTTTAACACAAAGGCATGGAGAGTCTTCAGGTACATGTGGCCCTTATCATCTACCAAGTCACACTCATGATGAAAAAAAAGCTTCATGTGATAGTGTTGAGGATGCATATGATAATTCATACATGGACACTTCATTCAAGAGGGGAAGCTTCACATCAAGCAATAAAATAAGTGAGCCTACACAGTCTTCAATTCCTAAAGTTCAGCGGGTTATACAACATATGGATCGTATAGATCATCGATTGGATCATTTAGAGACAACTAGCGCCCAACATATTGTTCTCCTGCAGTAGATTCTAGATTGCCTTCAGTGATGCTTTCTTCATATTGGGGGATTATTCTTTTTCCCTTGCTTATTTCTTTTCTACTCATTTTGTGAGTCATTGAGAATAATGTCTCAAATAAGTGGGGTGGGAGGGGGGGAATTCTATCTTATAGGTATAATGTTTATAAGTATTTATAGTGTCAATAGTATATTAAAAAAAGAAAAGAAAAAAGACAGAATTATGCATTTTCTTTGTTATGTTTAACTTTATGTTTTTAACTTTTATACTCAATTTCTTATTCTTATTTTTTTTCTCATGTATAAGTTAATAAAGGAATACTAAATTTTGACCTTGTTGGATTTGTATATCTTGATAAAGTTTACAATAATCTTAATGCTAGTTTCATGCTTATATTTCAAACACATTTCAATTTAATTAATATGTTGCCTTATGTATATAGAGTCAATAATCTAATTCGGTGAATTATTAAATATTGGGAACTAATATGTTAAGTCCTTAATCACAAAAATAAATAAATAAATAAATAAAAGAAGAAAATAAACAAATGAAATTACAAGGTTAATAAAAATAGCATGATGGAGTATAAAATGCAATTGCCTTATCTATTTTGTTGTCCTATTAAGGATATGAGTATGCAAAACACCCTAAATGAGCGTAATGTGTTTTTCTCACCAGAAAAGAAAAAAAAAAGAAAAGTTAAAGTTAAAGTTAAAGAGAGAAATAGACTATGACATACTGAAAATTTGTTAACTCTATGCAAAAATTTGTTGAGGCAATGATATAATTAAGTTGGTTTGTTTTTGAATTTAAGTATAAAATCATTATTAGGATCGTATTGAGCTTAGTTGGCCATGTGAATTTGATATGGGTCAGGTTGGTGTATGAGGAAAACTTAGAGATGGTGAAGATTGACATCGAGTGTACTGGTTAAAGTTTATCAGTTAATTTTTTTTTGTGATATTTCTCCATGTTTATATATTGCTTGACTACAAGCAATATTTAAGTGTGGAAATTTTGATGTGTTCTTATTTAGCATAGTTTTTATTCATATTTTAAAATTTTAATTATAGGCTTTTAACATATTTTAGGTACTTAGTGGTTTTAATTTTATGCTTACAGGTGTTGAAGAAATTATGTTGACATGGAGAGAAGGTCTCACATGCATGACACTATATCACACCTATGAGGATAGTCTATTTTCCCAAGTTTGTGTTGCAGATGTGAGGATTAGTTCCACTATAGTGCTGCCGCGAGAATTTGATACAAGCACAAAGATCTTGAAGTGTATCCTACTCATGGGTGTGTGGATTTAGCCTGGACACGTCACTGCCATAACCTTTCTCCTGTTGCGTGTGTGCCTTATCAATACAAATGCAACGACAGTTCTGCTATACCGCCACCTATAACGGGTATGAAGACTCAACGGCAGTTCTGCTATACCGCCACCTATAACGGGTATGAAGACTTAGTTCGTGCATGATGATGTCTTTTTATCACAGAGTCTAGTCATGTTCAAACTCCTATTTCGATCAAGTGGGGCCCATACTTTAAAGATAAATGCTAATTTAAGGAACAACTTTGTGGGAAATTATCTTTTATTTGGGAAGTACTATATCTTTGGAGTTAGATTTTTAAGTAGGACTTTTAGGATTATAAATTTAAGCTTGTATTACATTATAAGAGGGGATGCACAGTAGAGAGGTTTTCTTTAGCAGCAGACCTTGTGTAACATCCTTGACCTTCCCCACATGCATACCCACATGAATTTAATTGAACATAAGCATCTTGCATACAATTCAATTGAACACGTGCATTTCATATGTATTTTTGTAGGAACAAGTTCATGGCACGCACTAGCTACGTGTCCTAGTATTTGACACTTGTATCGAGTCGCACTTGTGTAATTATAACCTAAATGAGGATAAAAAGTATTAGAAATGAATTGAATAAGGTGACTAAATTAAAGTAAGCAAAATAATTAGATTAAGATTAGTAAACATTTTACATTGTTAATTTAGTTAAATCGGGCTAAATGATTAAGTTGTACTATTGTGTCAATTAGTTGAATTATAAATATATATGTAAATAATAATAAAAATATAAATAAAATAAAATTAAAATGAAACAAAAGAGAATAGAAGATAAGAGAAGAGAAAAGAGAAGAGAAAGGAGAAAAGAGATGAGAAAAAGATAAAAAGAACAAAAAGTTAGCTTTATCTTCCCATTTTTGCCTTCTTCTCCAGCCCGTCTTCTTCTTCAATTTCCTCCATTTCAGACTTCAGTTCATCCTTTTTTCACTTAGTTTTTGAAGCTAATTGATCCCTTGCAAGGTCGTTCTTGGTAAGTAATCAATTCTTATTGCTATAGGGTTGATTTGAGTTGCGTAGGTTCAATAATAGGCACTGATTTGCAACCCGATTTTGATGCACATAGAAATTGATTCTGGAACAATTTAAAACACAAAATTTTTTCCTTTATGTCTTATATTTATGAATATGTAAACGGTTTTGCATGATTTGGTGTATAGGAAGGGAAATCCTCTCTCTACTGACACTGGTCAGGGTGTGAACCCTAACCAAGTTAGCTACTGTGTTCTTTGATTTCGAATACGTTAAAGACGTTATTGGAAGTATATCAAAACATAAAAGTTGTATATATATGGGTTATGTATCTTTATACCAAATATAAGGATCATTTGACTTGTATATTGGGAGTTATGGGGAAAGGAACCATGACTGTTCCATAGTTTGAATTGCCTGCTTAGTGCCCAAGGCAGATCCAACAACTTATTTTTCCAATTTGAGCTCGTTATAGCTAGATTATGTAAAGTATCAAAACTTGAAATTTATAGGTATATGTCTTAGCTAAAATTTGGTATAATTTAAGCTTAATATGTTATGTATAGACTAAGTTATGGCCTTTTTAAGCCATACTGGTCCGGAAGCCAATTCTATTATGGACCAGTGAAATGTTGCTTATGATTTGAAGACATTAGAGGCATAATTGATAAAAGTTGTAAAGAATAAAAATGTTCCATTTTAATCCATATAAGTTTATGTAAAGTTTCATTAAAATAAGACTTACATATTATAAGTTATGATGAACCAAAGTGGGTACCATGAAACTGCCTAAAGGTAGAAAACAGAAATGATTTAGAAATCGCACCACAAATGGTACAATGATCCAATTGGTCTGAATTTTAATTTGTTATATAATTATAGGTTAGTTTTAATTAGGAACAAGAATCATATTAATTTTTCAAGTATAGAAAAAGTTATAGGCTAAACAGTCCCGTAAGGTCACACTGCCTCATAGGAAAAATCTTAACTATTGACATGAACAATGCATATTAATTTGTTTAAGCCACATTAAGTCCCCCTAATCATGAGTTAATGGATTATGTTTTCATATTAGGCTCACAACATATTGGAGACCCACAAGGAGAGGATAGACAATAAGTTAGGGGTCGGAATCAAAGGAGAACGGTGAGTCTAATTATCAATTGAATTCTTTAGTGCAAATGAATGTTGCTTGCTATGTGATCCATATGATTGTCATGATTGGTCCTTAATAATGTAATGATGGATAATTTGTGACATTGTGGTACATATAAATGGTATACTTATGGTATATTTGAGGTATATATTTGACATATGTGATATATATACATGGTATATGTATAGTATATGCAAGGTATATGCATGACATATGAGGTATATATGGAATATATGTATGTTGTATATGATAAAGATGCAATGGTTGATGAATGCTTAAATACAAATGCATATGCATATGGACTAAAAAGGCATTGTGACTAGTTAATCGATATTGTAAAGTAAAAGAAGAGGCCTATGGCCCAACAAATGTGCAAATGAAACAAATGATCAAGCTAGCTAGCAAATGCAAATGTTCACATGACAAATGTTCACATGGAAACCCGGAGCAATGTCTGTTTAACTTGGTCACAACAAAATGAAATAAGCAAAACTTTTGCATACATAAAGAGTAATGATTATATGTTTCAACTTTATTGATATTTATATGATACTGATGAATGGAATGGAATACATGGTATTTATTGGATTTGTGACTTATTATTATGAGTTGTTCAATACTTTAGAGCTCATTTGATGGTTACTCTCACTGAGCCACAACTCATCAATTTGCATCATTTTTCAGGTAAAGAAAAGTGATAGCTCATTTTGAGTAGCGTATAGAAGACATGGAGCACAGGTCACTGGCTGAGCCTCATCACTCTCTCTCCTTGCATTCCACACAAGCATGAAAATGTGTCATATGTGTTTTGTATTTACATGCTTGAATATGTATAGTCATTTTGGAATGAGTCTAAAAATGTATAAATGAAAGCAACTCGAAAATACTTATGTGTAAAGTTTATGTTTTGATATATGTGATATATTATATTGTGGTGAAAACCTCAGTGTTAACTTTGCAAAGTCAGTGAATAATATTACAGGATATGAGACTTGCAAGTCATTGAATGAAATTATAGGATATGAGACTTGCAAACTCATTGAATTATATTACAGGATATGAAAAAAATTTTACTACCACTGTTACCAGGGCATTTTCTCTTTCCAACATACAGTATGTGATTATTTTATATAGAAATAGGTTATACTTAAATGCATATGATGTGGTCTTACACTTGTTTCTTTCATTTGAATTTTAGGGAGTTTTTTCTTATATCTTTATTTTACTTATTTATCATAATAGATATGACCACTGTTATTATGATGCTAGGCTAAATCTTTTTATGGGTGCTTAGTGAGAAACACCAGTTTGTATGAACCTTATTTATCCTTTTAATGAATGATTGGTTTTTCTTTAGTTTCAATTGTTCTTAATAAGTTTTTAGCTTAATAATTGCTTGATCACCAGTTATTAAACTTTAAATGGAAATCATAAGGCTAAGTTATTAGACAAATCATCTGTAATTTAAGCTAAAAATTGTGTTGAACACTAGTTAAATCATTATCTTGATTAATTGGTACTTAAAGGTGAGAGCCATGAAATCTATGTTCATTAGTTCTAATTTGTTAAGGGGAATGCAAGTTGTGGGTTGTGATATAAGTTCCTGTTTTTCTCTCATTTGTTAACTTTATCACTTTTCACTACAATTTATTTATTATTAATTCATTGTTTTTAGTTTAATCAAATTACTACAACTTGGTTTGAATGTTTAGAACTTTATTGTTCATTGGTAATTCATATATATACATAACTCTATACAATGGAGCCTTAAACTTTATGTCAAGCTTTTTAAGCTTGCCTATCCCTTTAGTGATCTTCACCACTTCCTCTATTAACACCTAACATTACATAAAGTCCCCATATGACACTTATAATAGAAATCAAACATAAATCACTCTTAAACCAACCATTAGTTCGACCTTTCAAAAACTCTTCCTTTACCCTTTGATTTCAAGCTTTACAAAAGTTAAACAATAGAAATCTTTGAAGCTTTTTGAAAATGGAGGAAGTTAAGGTATGACATGTAAGAAAGGATAATTGAAGCGGTGGAAGAGCAAGTTATGGCAAAAAAAGGCATAGAAGAGAGAGAAAAATATGGTTTTATTCATGACTATCAAGCTTTCATAGGCATTAAGCTTCCTTCAAAGGCGTGAATCATCATGCCACTACCATGACAAACAATTCACATGAGTGAATCTTAAATCACAAATTCATGGCCAAACAACTGATTCACGGGCGTGAATCCATTGAAATCCCACTTTTTTTAATCTTTGTTCATCTCTTTTTAAAACTAGTTCCATATAGTTTCTTCTAGATTACTAACATATCTTATAGATACTAATTAAGGGGCACAACCATAGTGGAATCCATTTTGCAAGATTATTTCTTAGAACCCTAAGATACTACTCCACCTTTAAGTATAAACACCCCACCCATTAATTAACGAATGTTCTTTTTCATTTGTTTTCTATCTAGCATTTGTGTAAACCTTTAAATCTGAAGGGTAACCAATGTAGTTATTACCATAACTCACTCTTTTCTTTAGGCACTTTAGAATTCTTCTAATCCCATGCCAATGAATTTCACTAGAATTACTTGTGTACTGACTAAGCTTGCCAACTACATAAGTTATATCTAGTGTAATACATGTCATTGCATACATAAAATACCTAATTACTTTTGCATATTTAAATTAAGCCATCAAATTCCTATTTTTATTAGTGAATTTCATACATGGATCAAGCAAAGTTAAGGTAGGATTACAATTCAAATATTCAAACTTGCTAAATACAGTGTTTAGGATTGTTAATGTCATATTCGCTAATTTAGTCTAGAGTCGCACATGTTATCAATCGACGCATTGGACCGATCGAAGTCTAAATTCAGATTTTTTACTGAAAAATAACTAAAATAGTGGCAAATAATTATAGAAAATGTCTAATAAAATGTTTAAAGATGTTAGATTATGGTAAGTGACTAAAATGCAAAGTTTGAAAAGTTTTAGGGTAAATTTATAATTTATCTAAAATTGGAAGATTAATTAGGATAATTGCAGTTAAAGTATATAATTTTGACATGAAGGGAGATGTTGGTTAGCCACCATAAATCAAAAGATATTAGTATGTGGAATAACATAAAATATACAAGTTATGAGTCATATAAGGTAGGTCCTATAGGTAGACTTTTATTTTTTTTCTCCTTTCTTCTTTCTTATCTTCTTCTTTCATTTTATTTTCTGCTCATCATAATCGTCCCCACGTCCCCCATATCCTCCATAACCAAAACCTTGCTTTTAGTAAGAGAAAGTGAGAAAGAAAAGAGAGAAAAATGAGAAAAGGCTACTTTCATGCCCACATAAGCTAGAGGAAGAAACATTTAGAGAGATAAGCAAGAAAGTAGGAGAGACAAGTCTCTAAGGTTTCATCCACGGGAAGAAAAGGGTGAAGGTAAGGTGTTCTTTTCCTCCTCTTCAATTTTCTCTAAAGGAAAATGAGATTTTAAACTCATTTAGAGCTTGTTTTATAGGAGAGAGTTTAGGGTTTTAAGAGAGAGAAAATAAGGTTTAGAGAAGTATGATGAAAGGAAGGTTTTTTTAAGATGTTTTTAAATATTTTAGCAGTTGTTGTAAAAGAACAAGTTCAAGGAAGCAATGAGAAAGAGAAAGCAACATTAAAAGCTAGAAAGAGCGAGAAGTATTACGTAAGTGTAATTTAAGGCAATAGCCCATAAATTTTTATATGTTTGTATGATTCAAATATTTGCATGTTAGTTGTAATTATGATGGATTTGGTTTTGTAATTTTTTCATGAACATAGTAAAAAATAAGTTATGTTGATTGTATATTTTTGCCGAATTTGTATGGAATTGTTTATATATATATTACTATAACATAAGTTCTAGAACTCATATTGTTTTTTTTTTCTTTATTAGGTTTGAAACTTAAGATATAATGCTAAAAATTTTATGAAGAACACGAAATTCACTACAAAAAATTGCTATTTAGCAACCTCATGTCTGTGGTCACTATATAGCTACCACAAGGAGACCAAATTTTTTTATTTTACATTAGCGACCAAATAAAGACCAATTTGCGACCAAGACATTAGTGACGACTGTCAATTGTCTTTAAATCACATGCCAAAAAATTGCATGAGACTAAATAGCGACCAATATTTTGTGGTCACTAAAATCAATTTAGCGACCAAATTTTATGTGGGCGCAAAAAAAAATTATGGACTAGATATGAAAGTGGTCGCTAAAATAATTTAACGACCATTTTATTGTGGTCGTTAAAATGTTTATTGACCACATAAATATGCTCGCCAAAATTATTTTAGTGACCACATTTTTATGATCTCTAATATTATATTTTCCATCTATTTTGTCAATTAAATTTCAATTTAATCAATTGATTCCTAATTTAATTAATACACATACAATTAAATTAAATTTAAAGATATGAATCAATTGAACGTTAATTTAATATAAAATGAATCAATTGAACCATAAATTGATATAATCAAATAAAATTGATCAATTAAATCAATTGATATTCAATTTAAGAATGATTTAATTAATTTAATTTCAATTAATCAATTGAACTTCAATTTAATCAATTTCAATTTAATTAACAATATGTAATGTCCGTAATTAGAGCTTAGTAATTAATAAGAATTTAGAGATATAAATATGTGATTAAGGGTTATGAGAAGAGTGTTAAAAAGAGACAAGATTATGAAATGTCATAGGATTCACACTCGTGACAATACTTTCACAACCGTTGGCAATACTTTCACGACTATGAACCAACGTGAGATAAAATTCTAGGTTTAAACATATTTACGGTCGTGACACTAGTTGTGACACCCGTGAATATTGTCAAATATACATTTCATCAGTCGTTCTTTTTTTCTTTCATGACCTAAAATTAAAAGGAACCCTAGAATATGAAGTTTTCTCACACTAGAGGCTAATGCATTATGTTTTCCTTTGATTTCTAGCCCTAAACACTTAATCTAAAATAGAAGATCAAATTTTAAGCAAATTCTTATGTAAGAGGAACATAGATAAGAGGTGTTCTTAAGGAGGCTGAACCATAGGAGGAAGAGAGGACATGAATCTTCCATTCCAACAATATTTCCTTCAATTAAGTTAAGGAATCATGTTTTCCTTTCATTTTACAAGATTTCATGGCTTTAATCATGTCTAGTTTACTTATGGTAAAGACCCATTTCCAAATGGATTAGGGTATTGGGTGATCAAAGAATTTTCATGGCTAAAGAGCTCTCTTTAAGTTATTTAAAGATTATAACAAGTGTTAGTAAAGAGTTATATGAGATTAAAGTTGTTAAAATGGTTAAAGTTAGGGTTTTCATCTTTATGGATTTAAAAGCTAAGTTTAAGGGTTATAGATTTTGATATAGATATGTTATATGTAATAGGATTTGAAAGAAAAGGTGTGAAATCCACCAAAGGGATAAGCAAACTGTCATATCCGCTAATTTAGACCTAAGTCACGCAAGTTGTTAAATCTACTCGTTGGTTTGACCGAAATCTAAATTTAGATTTTTATCGAAAAATATTTAAAATAATGGCAATTAAGTATGGATATTATCTAATAAAGTGTTTAAAGTAAGTAAAGATGTTAAATTTCAGTAAAGGACTAAATTGCAAATTTTGAAAAGTTTAGGGGTCAATTTGCAATTTACCAAAATTTGGAGGATTAATTGGGATAATAATCAATTAAATGTATGAATTGGGACATAAAATGCATGTGGAGACCAGCCACACCAAGTGGCACATTTTAAGAAGCCAATTGACATGCATGAATTGGAAATTAATGAAAGTTTCTAGAATATGCTTAGGTGTCTCCGTTAATTAAGTAATTTTGTCACTTTGCTCTTAATTGCTTATCCTTTCTTCATTATCACTCTTGATCTAGAATTTTCTATCTTTTAATTTTCTTCCACGTTTTCTTAAAGCACAACACACCAAGTGGTATACAACAATTAGCTAAGTGATGTGCCTGAATGAGGCATTAATGAAAACTTCTAGATTTTTGCTTAGGTGTCCCATAATTATGTAGTTTATCTTTATTCTCTTAATTATTCTTCTTCCTTATCCTTCCATCTAGAAAATTCTGTTCTCTACACCAGCCCCACGTTTCCCTTGTTCTTTTATAGCCAAAACTTAGTTTTAGTGAAAGAAAGTGAGAAAAGAGAGAAAAAGTAAGGAAAATTCCATTTTCATGATCAAGGAAGCTTAAGAGAGTATGGAAAAAATGATAGACTAGGTTTATGAAGTTTTAATAATCTGATTATAAATTTTAGGAACTCAAGTTGACAAGGAGCTAGATCAAAGGAGCAAAGGAAATGAGAAAGAGAAGTAAAGAGAAAGAAAAGAGAAAAAGAGAGGTTTGTGCATAACCTAAGGCAATAGCCTATTTTTTTGCATGATTTAATTATTTGGCATGTTAATGATTCTGAATTAATATTAGTTTTTGAAAAAAATCTTGGGGATGCAGGTTCGCTAGACTTAAGATTTAATTTCGTAAAAATTGAATGTGATTAGTTTGTATGTTCCTTGCTGGAAATGGATGAGCAGTGTGCACTTAAAATGTTATAAATTAATTTCTAGAACTCGGTTTTAGATGTTTTCTATTGGGTTTGAAAGCTAAGACATAAGGCTATAATTTCTGTTTAGACTATAAAACCTGAATATGTCTGTAATTATCCAAAAAAATTCATAAATCTTGGACTTAGAATCTGTCCAGAAAATTCTGGGCAGAATTGTTAGTGAGTAGGCAGTATTAACTTTATCATATCCTTTGATACAGAACTCTGAATTAAGTAATTAAAGTTGAATATTAAAGATAAGATCCAGACCTAAATTTGTTAAGAAGACTTTGTAACTAAATTCAGATTTTAACAGGACCACAATTAAGGTCTAAAATAATGAAATGAGTAAAATGATGAGTAAAATATTGCCCAAAATTAAGGTCGAAAATATTGTCAGTGACAGGGCAATATATGAGTTGAGGAATGAAATGAGTAAAATGATGTGAACCTTGTTATATTATGTAAATATTATTTTAATTGAGTGATTATATGATTATCTTGAGACATTAAATTCATGAAAAGTTTGAATATAAATGCTATGAATTTTAATGAGATGGTATAAGTCTTAGAACACCTAACTAGAATCAACTTAGGATAGTTTGGCATGCTAAGCAGGGGGGGAGTATGATGAAAATGATTAAATCCATTAATGGTATGATGATCAATGCTAGTTTTGGCATTGTTATCTACGCTGAAAATGAGACGATTATCTACGCCGGTAATGACACTATTATTAAAGCCAAAGATGGCACGGTTATCTACGCCGGTAATGACACTGTTATCTACGCCAGTAATGGCACTTATATGCACACATCATAATGCCCGGGTGGCACTCCTAAGTGCCTGGATGACAACTCTGTTATCCTAGTTAGTGGTTCATAGGTGTTATGGGCAGTGAAAAACTATAGATAATAATGAGTTGATAAAGTAACATAAATATAAGATATAAAAGAATACAATTTATGAAATGTAAATCATATGAAAAAAATGATTGAGTATCATTTGTGACATGCATTAATAGATGATTGAGTGTTGTGGACATAAAAAAATTATTGAAAATAAAAAGGGAATCATGAATTGTAAAATGAATAAGAATGATGATTTGATTATGTTAAACAAAAATGAGATACAATAAAATAAATTGATCTTATGCATACTAGAATATTATGAAATGTATGTTTGTATGATTTGATCATAAATCGATATATGACAATGCATGTGGCATTAAAATAGTTTATTGCATTATTTATATGCACCACTAAGCCTAGAGCTTAGCATGGGAGTTTCTCTCGCGCAGGTATAACAAAGAATAAGTAAACAATAGTAGATAAAGCTAACGGTGACCTGATCCGTAGAGCAGTGTATTTCAACCACCATGGGTCACATAACTGTTCTATATTATCTTTTGAATTTTATTTTGTAGTATTTGTATAATAAACAGTATGTTTTTGTAAAAAACATGTTATTATATAAAAATGTAGTTTATCTTTCATGTTATATTTCTTTTATACTGCAAAATAAATAAATAGTAAATAAAGAAAAAAAAATATATATGAATGATTTTCATGTATACAAAATTTTAAAATGATATTTTAACCGATGAAGTCAGCGTAGCACTCCCTTATCCGGGCACGAGCTACTGTGGTGATGAGGTGTTACACAAGCTTGAAAGAATCATAGTTTTTGAGACTTCATTAGAGGTATGTACATATATGTATTTAAATTCCCAAATTATGGGATGTTGTCTATTAATTAAGTTATAACTGAATTGTATAATTTATATGCTAAATGCAAAGTTCAATGATGTAATTAATGCCATGAGATGTGAGTAATTGTATGAAAAATGTAAGTATGCCTTAAATGAGTATTTACGATGCTTGTAGTATTACATGCAATAAATGTGCCTAAAGATGTATTCAATGGAAATGAATGATGATGACTTAATGGGTGAAATAGGTACGCAATAATGGTTATATGCATATGGAAACATACATGCTCAATAGGATGGCTTGTGAACATGAAAGTGATTATATGTTATTTGATGTTTTATCATGTCCTAATATATATTTGAAATAAATATTGATAGGAAAAGGTTGTTATGGGACAACCATTAGATATCTTGTATGTGACTTGTAATAAATGCATGATTTAATGTTGTTAATTGTTGGAAAACTCAAATTCACGCCCGTGACTAGGTGTCCACAATCGTGAATCTCATCAGATGAATAAGGTCACGCCTGTGACTATTTTTTCACACTTGTGAAGAAAGTGCACAAAATGGACATAAGCTTTCTGGACTTAGTTCATGGTTTGGTTTATAGGTAGGTTACATTTGACTGTGGTATTCACAGTCATGAAAATATAGTTCATGCCCATGAAGCATGTATGAATTGATATATGTTGCTTTCCTTAAAGGTTTACAATGCAATGGCTATTCATATGCTTTCATGATGATATGTTAATGCATGCTTCTATGTTTACACATTAACCAAGTATATATGTTATGAGATATAAATGTCTTAATGAAGTATAAAAAGAATAATATGAACAAGTAAAGCCTAGACTCGATACTAGGACTAAAAGTAGGATGTGTGGCATACCATTATATAGGCTTTCGGTACTTTAGATATATGTTTACCTAGTTAATGTAGCTTAAGCTCATAAAGTGCCATTAACTTAAAGAGCTTGAACTAGTACACATGATGATTGATAATATTGAATGCAAAAGTTATATATTTACCCAGTCAATGTGGCTTAAGCTCAGAGAGCGCCATTGTCTTGAGGAGCTTGGACTGACATATGATTATAAACAGTGACATAGTGGCTTAGCTTGGATGAGTGCCCTTACTCACAACCTGTATCCGAATAATCTGTGTTGTGAGTTGTTTTGCAATGATTTTAAAATGATTTAAGAATTAAATGAAATGGATAAAAAGGTTCAAAGATACCAATATTAAAGAATACACTATTGATATATTATATGTTCTGAAATAAGTTAAATGCTTTTGCTTATGATGTAAAGTTTAGTAAACTATTTTGCCTATGAGGTAAGGTATTTTATATGATAGTATGATTGTCACTCATGCCATGACTTTTTATATGATAAAATGACTATATATATGACTTGATGTATGATGCGTGATTGCATGAATGAATTTATATGCCTATATGTACCACTAATAAGTTTTTAGTAGCTTAGCGTGTGGGTATTTTTCCCGTGTAGGTTAGAGCTTAAGAGATAAAGATAAAAGTTGATCAAGAGAAGCTAGCCTAACATTAGAGACAATAGATCAGTCCTTTCGAGGGTAGGTGATACTTCATGTCACACTTTTGCATTTTGTACATGTCATTGTAAAAGGGGTTGTTTTCTTGTGTGCATGTCTGTAAATGTCAGAATTGTGTAATCTATGTCAAAGGCATGTATTTTTGTAAACCCCTAGTCAAGGGTTAGTTATATTTTTATAAAATTGAGATTTTAAATGTTAAGTCAGGCATTATATTTACTTGATGTTTTATGCAAGTCATCATGGCCATGGTGCAAAGAAAAAGTTTTAAATTTTCATAGTTTTTTGCATATAGTTTGTGTGACACTCACTTGTTTAGCCAGGGTAAATTATGGTTGGGAGACAGGGTGTTACATTTAGTGGTATCAGAGTGTAGTTTAGGCATTTCTAAACCTAAGTAGGTCAAAGGTTATCATGCATACATTGTACATCACATATGTCTCTGATGTGAGCTTTCTCTATGAACTTGTAGGAGTATAAAGTATATATGGAGCTAGAAGAACATGATATTTTTGAGAGCAACAATTCTCCTAACCCTAGGACTACTAATCATCCCAATGTTTCAAGTATACGAAGTCCAGGTGCTACTATAGATCCTCATTAGCCACCTATCGGACAAGCGGTTCTAGGTGCCATACCAATCATGCAGCAGATGACCGGTATTTTACAACAGTTGGCTTAGGCCATACCACAGGTTATACCATAGGCACAACCACAGTCAGCACCACAACTGCAACCACTAGAGGCCCCAAAGACGAAGATAGATAGGCTTCATAAGTATGGGGTTACTGATTTTTTAGGCAGAAGTGAGGATGATCCTGCCACAGTTGAGTTTTGGTTAGAAAAGCTTGACAGAGTCTTTAAAGAGTTAGAATGTGCCAAAAAGCACAAGCGCTTCTACAGGAACATGCATACGAATGGGGGAAATCTGTTATGAAGAAGCCACAGACCCCATAATCCTTGACTTGGGAATATTTTATTACGAAATTCAAGAAAGAGTATATGCCCTTAGTCTACATAGATGAGAAAAGAAGGGAATTCCTGAATTTATGATAGATGAGCATGATAATTTTTGAGTATGCCAAGAAGTTCATATGGTTGAGTAGATATGCCACCGATCTTATGAGGGATGAGAGTAATAAGTGCCACTGCTTTGAAGATGATTTGAATAATGACATAGGATATCATGTCATTTCCCTACAACTTGAAAACTTCTCTACACTTGTGTCTACCGCTATCAATATAGAGAAGAGAATAATGAGAAGAGTATAACATAATATTAGAAAATCCACAGCTAATGTGGCACAGACTACAGGTAAGAGAGATTGATTCTTTTCAGGACAGTCCTAGGATAGGAGACAGAGCAGAGGATAGAATCATTCCCAGTCCAGTTCTTTTAGAAGGGGATAACCTTCTAAGACTAACTCATCCACCGCCAGCACTCTTACAGCTATGGATCTTGCTCACTTATGTGGGTCATGTCAGAAAAACTACTGAGGAGAATGTTGGTTAGCTTCTGGTGATGAGCCCTAGATCATATGAGGGATTGCCCTTTATTACCAAATGCTACGCCCACACAGATAACAATGTTAGCATTGGTTTAGAATAAGAACCAGTCATGAAGAGGTCATACAGGACCTAGCTAGACAATCTTAGAGATAGTAAATAAGTTGGGACCTGGTAGAGCTCAAGCTAGGGCATATGCTATGAAGGTCTATAAGGACCAGGGAGCCACAGATGTCATAGTGGGCATGTTTTCTTTATAGCTTATGTTTGCACGAGCACATCTAGTCAACACAGTATGACCATAGAGAAGTTAGAGTTTGAGATTGAGGTCATGAATCCTTTAGGCCATAGTGTTATTATGAATCAGTTATATAGAAGTTGCCCTTTAGTTATGATGGGAAAGAGTTTCCTGCAAATTTTATAAAGTTACTATTTCATGAGTACGATGCCATATTAGGTATGGATTGGCTCTCATGGCATGAGGCAGTTGTTGACTGTCAGTCTAAGACAGTTGTTCTTAAGACTTCTAAATAAGAAGATGTGATAATTGTAGGTGAGAAGTTTCCATAGCCTCCACATATAGTTTTTATGATGAAGGCATAAAAAATGATCAGAAAAGGATGTGAGGCTTATCTAGCTCACATGTTTGACACCAGAAAAGTAGATCTAAATATCCAAAGATATCCCTACAATAAGGGAGTATCCAAAAGTCTTTCCAAATGATCTAAGGATTACCACTAAGTGGAGATGTTGAGTTCTCCATAGAGCTCACACCAGGCATAACACTGATATCCATTGAACCTCATAGAATGTCACCTTCAGAGATGAAAGAGTTGAAAGCTCAATTGCAAGAGTTGTTAGACAAGGATTTTATTAGGCAGAGTGTATCTCCTTGGGGTGCACCATTTTTGTTTGTAAAGAAAAAAGATGGGGCTATAGGGTTATGCATAGACTATAGGCAGCTGAATTAAGTAACTATCAAGAACAGATATCCATTATAGGGAATGATGATCTTTTTAATTAGTTAAATGGTGCATGAGTGTTCTCTAAGATCAATTTGAGATCGGGTTATCACCAGTTGAAGATAAAAAAAAAAGAGGATATAGCCAAGACAGTTTTCAGAACCAGATATGGCCATTATAAGTTTTTGGTTATGCCATTCGATTTGACCAATGCTTAAGTAGCTTTTATGGACTTGATGAATTGGATTTTCAAGCCATACTTGGACCATTTCATAGTTGTTTTCATTGATGACATCTTGGTATATTCTCAAAACCAATCAAAGATGATCAACATTTAAGAACAGTGTTGCAGATCCTTAGAGATCATAGGCTTTATGCCAAGCTCTCCAAATGTGAGTTTTGGCTTAATGAAATAGCTTTTCTTTAACACATCATGTCAGCAGATGGCATCAGAGTTTATTCCAGTAAGGTTAAGGCAATATGGAATTGGAAGCTTCTTAGTGACTGAAATTAAGAGTTTTCTTAGTTTGGTAGGTTACTAAAGGAGGTTTGTGAAAGATTTTTCTTTGATTGTTTCTCCTTTAACTAGGCTTTTGAGAAAAGACATGAAGTTCAAATGAAATGAAAATTGTCAAGCTAGTTTCGACAAGCTCAAATGTATGTTAACAGAAGCTATAGTTCTTACACTACAAGTTTCTGATAAAGAATATGTCATCTATAGTTATGCTTCTCACAATGGTTTAGGATGTGTTTTAATGGAAGAAGGAAAGGTCGGTCTTTATGCTTCCAGACAATTGAAGCCGCGTGAAAAGAATTACCCCACATATGATCTTGAGTTGGCAGCCATAGTATTTGCTCTAAAGATATGACATCACTATTTATAAGGGGAGGAGTGTTTCATCTACAACGATCATAAAAGTATAAAGTATCTTCCAACATAGATTAAGGCAAAGACAGTGGTTAGAATTGATAAAGAACTATAATTATGTTATAAACTATCATATAAGCAAGGCTAATGTCGTGGTCGACATTTTGAGCAAAAAGACTATAGCAGAATTGCATGTTCAACCTACTCTTAACCAGGAAATCAGAGATGTATAAAGACAAGATAGCAAGTAAGTTGAGATCGCCGAGTTAGTCTCTAAGAGGGAGAGACCGGAGTACATAGTTGAAATAGATGATAGTTTATGTTATCAAGGCCACATATGCATGCCTAATATTACAGAGTTGAGGCAAAGGATTTTAAAAGAAGCTCATGAAACCAAGTTTTCTATGCATCCAAGAAGAAACAAGATGTACCATAAACTAAAAGGAAGATATTTGTGGGCAGGAATGAAAAAGGACATAATAGAGTTCATGCCAAGATGCTTGACATGTCAACAAGTCAAGGAAGAACATCAGGTACCTTCAAGTTTAATGCAATTGATTACAATACTAGAATAGAAATGGGAACAGATCACGATGGACTTTGTGATTGGGTTGCGTATGACTCCAAGGAAGTTTGACGTTGTTTGGGTCATAATGGATAGGCTAACGAAGTCAACACAGTTTTTACCTATTAGGAGAGATTATTCTCTAAATAAGCTAGTATAACTTTATGTGAAAGAGATAGTATTGCTACATGGAGTTCCAGTCTCCATCATATTGGAGAGACATCTTAGGTTCACATCCCAGTTTTAGAATAGTTTACAGCGAGCTTTGGGCACCAAGCTCAGTTTTAGTATGCCTTTTCACCCACTAATGGACAGTTAGTCAAAAATAGTAATACAAATTTTGAAAGACATTATGAGAGGTTTTGCTATCGAATTTGAGGGAAATTAGGAGAAATATATGCCATTAATGGAGTTTGCCTATAATAATAGCTAATTAGTCTAGCATTCAAATGGCTCCTTATAAGGAACTATATGGTAGGAAGTGTCGAACACTGTTATGTTGGACAGAGCTCAGTGAGTGGAAGTTAATGGGACCAAAGTTGGTACAAATCAAGATAAGTGGTATAGAATATAAAGTGGGAGAAGATCATAAGGTTCAGAAAAAAAAAAGGCAAGTTGGGCCCTAGGTTCATTGGACCATATGAGATCTTAGAACAGATTGGGTCAATCGCTTATAGAGTTGCTTTACTGCCAAAGTTAAGTAAAATTCACAATTTTTTTCATGTCTCTATGTTGAGAAGGTACATGTCAAATCCTTCACATGTCATTATAGTTTAAAACATAGAGGTGAGGCCGAATCTCACATATGAGGAGGAGCCGATTGAGATATTGGCTCGTGAGAATAAGCAGCTCAGGAAAAAGCAAGTACCATTAGTCAAAGTCTTATGGAGGAATCATGTAACATGAGAGACTACATGGAAAAACGAATAGGTGATGAGAGCACAATACCCCCAACTGTTTCAACATAGTACCCCAAGTAATTTCAATGACAAAATTATTTTAAAGGGGAGAGAAATGTAACATCCATAATTAGGGCTTAGTAATTAATATGAATTAAGAAATATAAGTATGTGATTAAGGGTTATAAGAAGATAGTTAAAAAGAGACAAGAATGTGAAATGTCATAGGGTTTACGTTCGTGACAATACTTTCACGACTGTGAACCATTGCGAGTTGGAATTCTAGATTTAAGCATATTAACAACTGTGACACTAGTTGTCACGCCTACGAATATCATCAGATATAAATTTTATCAATCGTTCTTTCTTTCTTTCATGACCTAAAATCAAAAGGAACTGTAGAATACAAAGTTTCCTCACAATAGAGGCTAATGCATTATGTTTTCTTTTGATTTCCAACCCTAAACACCTAATCTAAAGCAAAAGATCAAATTTTAAGCAAGTCCTGTGTAAGAGAAACATAGAAAAGAGGTGCTCTTAAGGAGGCCGAACAATAAGAGGAAGAAAAGAGATGAATCTTCCATTCCAACAGTGTTTCCTTCGATTAGGGTAAGGAATCACGTTTTCTTTTCATTTTATAAGATTCCAGAACATTAGTCATGTCTAGTTCACTTATGGTAGAGACCTATTTCCAAGTGGTTTAGGATTTTGGGTGATCAATGAGTTTTTATGGCTTAAGACATCTCTTTAAGTTGTTTAAAGGTTATAGCGAGTGTTAGTAAAGAGTTATATGAGATTAAAGTTGTTAAAGGGGTTAAAGTTAGGGTTTTCATCTTTATGGCTTTAAAAGCTAAGTTTACGGTTTATAGATTTTGATATAGATATGCTATATGTAATAGGAGTTAAAAGAGGAGGTGGTAAAATCCACCAAAAGGATAAATAAGCTTGAGAGAAGCTTGGTTTTTAAGGCTCCATTAGAGGTATGTACATATATGCATTCAAATTCCCATATTATGGCATGTTGTGTGTTAATTAAGTGATAATTGAATTGTATATTTTATATGCTAAATGCAAAGTTCAATGATGTAATTAATGCCATGAGATGTGAGTAATTGTATGAAAAATGTAAGAATGCCTTAAATGAGTATTGATGATGCTTGTAGTATTACATGTAATAAAAGTGCTTAAAGATGTATTAAATGGAAATGAATGATGATGACTTAATGGGTGAAAGAGGTAAGTAAAAATGGTTATATGCACATGGAAACATAAATGCTTAATAGGATGGCTTGTGAACATGAAAAAAGGTGAATGGAGTGATTTTATGTTATTTGATGCTTTAGGATATCTTAATGTATGTTTGATATAAATGTTGATTGGAAAAGGTTGTTATGGGACAACCATTGGAGACCTTGTACGTGACTTGTAATAAATGCATGATTTAATGTTGTTAATTGTTAGAAAACCCAAATTCACGCCTATGACTAGGTGTTTGTGATCATAAATCTCATCGAAAGGTCGCGCTCGTGACTCTTTATTCATGCATGTGACGAAAGTGCACAAAATAGACATAAGCTTTCATGACTTAGTTGATGGTTTGGTTCACAGGTAGGCTATCCGTGATTGAGGTATTCACGCTTGTGAACATATTGCCTGTATGAATTGATATATGTTATTTTTTGTTGCCCAGATATTAAGCCAAGAAGGGGGGTTGAATTGGAGTTTTAAAAAATTAAACTTTAAGGTGCGGAAATAAACAATTAATTTTAGGAGGGATAGATAAAATTTGATACAAAGATTTATAGAGGTTCGGGTGTTAACAAACTCTACTCCTTTCCCCAATCGCAATTGGGAGTTTCACTAACACACTAAGTGTTACAATGGAGTTTTACAAGCTCACTCCCAACTATGGTGTTTCTCACAATGGCTCACACCTAATCCATAAATCCTTTGTGTTTTAATGGCTCACACAATAACCAATTCCTTGTATTTTACAGGCTCACACAAACAACCTTCACTTTGTGTTTTACAGGCTCACACAAACAACCTTTTAATTTGTGTTTTGGAGGCTCACACAACTAACCCTTACAAGTGTTCTACTCTTAACCCTGAAATACCCAAAGCTCACTTGAGTAAAGATTATAGAGAGAACCACTTACAAATCTTAATTGCTTAATAAATGAAGAGCAGAAAGATTTTTACAGAAAATAGATTTTGTTCTCAAAGTATGAAAGTACAAATAGCTTGTAATAAGAATTAAATTTGAAGTATATGTTATTTTATTGTTATTCTCATCATTCTCTTTTTCTTAATGCATAAATGACTTCCATTTATACTCCTATGGCTGAATATAGCCGTTGGGGTGCATTAAATACGAAACTAGTCATTATACCAACCAAAAAATTGCGCCTGACATTTTTCTCTTTCATTGTTCACGGGCGTGACTATGTTTGTCACGGGGGTGACATTTCTTCCCAAGCCGTGACTGAAGTGGTGACTTTGGTTGTGAAGCTCTCTGTAATGTTTTGACATATAGAGTCACGGGCGTGACATACTCATTCACGGACGTGACAAATTTCCCAGCCGTGATCCAAGTGGTGACTTTGGTTGTGAAGCTCTTTGGATGAAAATGCATGAACATTCACCGGAGTGACACATTTATTCACGGGGGTGACTGAAATGCCCACTTCACGATTTGTTCTTCCTTCATGGCCGTGAACTTCAAATGTTAGTTTTGGTAACAGTTAGCTTCTTTCACGGGAGTGACTCATAAAGTCATGGCAGTGAACATGCTACTTCTTGAATTTTGTCTTTCAAGGATTATTCTTTCAATCTCCATTCTTGCTATTTTAATCCATGTCCTGTATAATAGAATTAGAAAACAAATATGTTAAATACAATATTACTATTTTATTTGTTATCATCAAAATGACGGAATATACCCCTCAAGGTTTAACAATCTCCCCCTTTTTGATGGTGATAAATAATCTAGCAATATGTGATTTTGAAAAGTCTCCACCTCAAAATATACTTAGGATAAAAAATTTATAATGTGCAAGAATAGTAAATAATGATGTAGCATTGAAATAAACTTAACTAGATTTTAAGTATATGCAAGTTATATGAGAAGTATATCCAATATATACCATAATTTCTTTTTAAAGCATGAAGTATATGTAAGGTATACTTAAGGTATATCATGGCATATTTATTTTTGCAACTTGCATGAAGGTATATGCAAAGTATACTTAAGGTATATCTTGTGTATATAAAGCTCAATTTTTTCAATCATATACTTTGCATATGAATTCTTGAATCAAAGTTTCTAAACCCTTTTAATCTATATCAATGTCAATTCAATATTAATATTTGATTCAAAATTCATTTACCTTAATATATATTGCTAGTTTCTTCTTATATTGCTAGTTTGATACATTTTCCCTATCATATATTGCTAGTTTTCTCCCCCTTTTGTCATCAATCAAAAAAGGATATATATATATATCAATCAGGAAAACAAAAGCAAATATATTAATTAAAGAAAAAGATTCAAACAAAGTTAAATGTTCAGAAAGGAAATTTAAAAATTTCCTACACACCAACAAGCATAAACAAAATACATAAGCAAAAGACAAACAAATTTAGGCTACACTTTAGCCTAACTCCTAGCCAGACATCCTATCACGAAGCCTATCCACTTCAGCCTCAAGGTTGTCCATCTGAGACTCCATGAAGTCTTTGAGGTTCTCCAACCTCTCATCCATCGAAGTCTGTAGCTGCTTAAAATGTGGTGCCAAGAGGTCAACCACCTACTGCCCTAAGCTCGGTGTGGAAGCCGAGGACTGTCCGATGTCCTGCTCAGCCACTGGAATTGTTCCTCAACCCGAGCCCTCTTCTTGTGCTGGACTCCCTGGAGGCCTACTTTAAAATCCTCCGTGTCATTATCTTCCCAGATGATCTCCCTAGTGGTGTCAGTGAAGCGGTAGAAGATATCATTCTGGAAAATGATTCTGACAGCCGCTCCCATCTTGATGAATGACTCGACATCCAAGTGATCTCAAAGATGTCCAGGGATGAGATTGAAGTGATGCGCATCCAGCTTCAGAAAATTAAGCTTCACTGCTATGTGGGTGACATATGCCCCAATCAAAATATCTCTAGTGGGCTTGGTGGCAATGGAGAGAAGATGGTTTGCAAACCATCTAGATAGTGCTACTGTGAGTCCTCTCCGAGCCATCTCAAATAGGAAGAGTTCTAACTTCCTGATAGTCCCATTGCTTTATCCCCTAGCAAATATGCTATAGGTCATGAACCTATGCAAATACTTGTGCACTGGGGACCCGAGATGTGTGCTCTTTGTCTTCTTGACATCCCAGCTGCAGTCGGTGCCAAACTATGTCCAGGCTTGAGGGGCAGAGAATTCTACCTCAGTGTCGTTTAGTATGCCATCTGATGGTAAGTCGAACAATTCCCCAAATTCAATGGCATTGAGAGTGTTGGGATTGTTGTAGAGTTGGAATTTCACCACTCTAGTAGGTGAAACCTGCAATGTGCTGAGGAATTCCAGTGTTGGCTCCCTCAAGTTCGGCAAGTGAATTTCCACAAAATCTTTTAGATGACAGGCTTGTAGTTGCTCTGTCATAGTCGTCTCAAGTCCGAGACTTTAGACTGTCTTCCATTCGAAGGACCTTGATGATAGAAGAGGTCTCTTCTTCAAAGTTGCATACCGAGGATGGCATTGCTCTGGAATGCGGTTAATGAGGTAATCTGCATACCTCTTAGGAGCATGGGACTTCTTTCTTTTTCCCTTGGATGAAGCAGTCTCTATTTTTGAAGAAATCGGTTTGTGATGGAGTTGGAAAAATTTTGACATAAAGTTTTATGGAAAACCTTAGAAATGTATGATATTTGCTGAAGATTCGAACTTTTGGTGGTATTTATAGGAAATGTTTGAGTCTTGGGGGCCGGAATCATCAATGTCTCAATGAATGTGTGTAAATGAGAGCGGTTTTGGGAGTTGGAGAGTTGAAATGAAAGTTATAACCCGCTGTTCTTTTATATATTCGATACATTCACGGGCATGAAGTGGGTGTTCATGGGCGTGAATGGTCGTGTTCACGGTTTGCTGAAGGAGTGTTCCACTCGTGAATGAAGGCGTGAATACGTTCACGAGCGTGATGTTTGAACATCACAGCCGTGAATGATCATCCATCACGGGGGTGAATAAAATGTCACGGGCGTGAAATGTTGAATTTCACCACTTATGCCCGTGAAGCAAGCCGTGACTCAAGAAGTGAAAGCTTCTGTGAGTTTTGGGGTGTAATGGTTCACGGGAGTGAAAATTCGTCACGGGCATGAAAGTCTCTTTTCACGGGAGTGAATGAAGCCGTGAAGATAAGCTTCACCACTTGAAGCCGTGAACCATGTCGTGAACCAAGTCGTGAACGACATTGCCTCTTTGGGCCATTTAAGTCACGGGCATGAACATGTGTCACAGGCGTGACTCCCCTCAAATTTTCATCAAATAAAATTAAGTCCTAAAACAAAACTAAATCATTTCAACAAAGATTCTATTCCTTAAAACATGAATTTTCATCAAAATTTCTATCTTATATCTTGTGATATGATTTAAGATCAACAATTAAAATTTCATATTTTTCCAATCACAAGGTTAATCCATCAATCATACCAAGTTCTCTTCTAATGAAATTAAATCTTTCCTCATTTAGAGACTTAGTGAAAATATCAGCTAATTGATTTTCTGTGCTTATAAATTCTAATGCAATATCTCCATATTGAACATGATCTATAATAAAGTGGTGTCTAATGTCAATATGCTTACTTCTTGAGTGTTGAATAGGATTCTTCGAAAGATTTATAGCACTTGTGTTGTCACATTTGATAGGTATATGGTTCATCTCATGACCATAGTCCTTAAGTTGTTGTTTCATCCAAAGATTTTGAGTACAACAAAATAATTACATTGTTTCGGTCTAAACTTGCTTTTTGGTCTTACAATGTATTTGAATGCCATAATTCTATTAGACTGATTTAGAGAATAGTGGCATGCACAATCATGATTAATTTGCATGTTTCTAAATGCATGCTTCTTATACATAAATGCATGATTATTCTTTTTCTGTATAGAAGGTTTAACATGCTTATTTCTTGGTGCTGTTCTAACAGGTGTGGAGATGTGAGATTCTTTAGATTTTACAAATATAGTTTTGTGAGAAGATGATGATGTGTCTTTAAATCCTAGACCATGTCTAATTAAGGGTGATCTTTGAGACACAATGAGAGTATCTAAGCTCTCTTTACCTTTATGAAATTTAGAAATGGAATTTCTAAGTTCCTCAACTTCATTTTTCAAAGTATTATTTTCTTTTAACAATGAAGTTGTTGAGGGTCTTGATGAGTATTCATCTAATGAATTTTGAAGAGATTCATTAGATGATTTAAGCTTTATGTTTTCCTTTTCTAAAACATCTATTTATTTTTTAAATTAGAGATATTATTTCTATAAGTACTAAATTTAGTTCTATACTTCTCTAATTCTATATTTAATTCTTCTATTAGGCTTTGCTCATCATCATCATCATGACTATCATTATTACTATCATTATCACTCCTATCATTATTGAAAGAGTATGAGTGTAGTGATCTTACCTTATCCAAGACGTGATCCTCAATAGCCATGAAGCATAGGTTGACCTCTTCGCTTTCATTGTCACCTTTTTTACTTAAAGAGCTTTCGTTATCCCATGTGGCTTTGTGGCCTTCATTATAGTTTTCTAATATTTTCCACATGCTATATGCAGTTGAACAGTGTTGTATCCTGCCACATACTTCAATAGATAATGAACTTGAGAGAATTGGCATTACCTTCTTATTTTTGAAATTTGCTCTTCTTTGAGGCTCTGTCCAATCATCTCTTGATAGGATTTCTTCTTTACCATTAACTCGTCTTCTAATTGGTGGTGTCCATTCTTTTCGAATACTATCCCAAACTTTAATTCCTTCATTATCCAGATATGTCTCCATCTGAAACTTCCAATTGGCATAATTTGCTTCATCAAAGTAAGGTTTGAGACTTTGGAATCCTTCACTGGCCATATCTTGATCTTTACTAGCGCTTTTTAAGCTTCGATGCTAGACAAAGCTCTGATACCAATTGTTTCCCAGATATTAAGCCAAGAAGGGGGGTTGAATTGGAGTTTTAAAAAATTAAACTTTAAGGTACGAAAATAAACAATTAATTTTAGGAGGGATAGAGAAAATTTGACACAAAGATTTATAGAGGTTCGGGTGTTAACAAACCCTACTCCTCTCCCCAATCGCAATTAGGAGTTTCACTAACACACTAAGTGTTACAATGAAGTTTTACAAGCTCACTCTCAACTATGGTGTTTCTCACAATGGCTCACACCTAACCCATAACTCCCTTGTGTTTTAATGGCTCACACAATAACCAATTCTTTGTGTTTTACAGGCTCACACAAACAACCTTTACTTTGCGTTTTACAGGCTCACACAAACAACCTTCACTTTGTGTTTTACAGGCTCACACAAACAACCTTTTAATTTGTGTTTTGGAGGCTCACACAACTAACCCTTACAAGTGTTCTACTCTTAACCCTGAAATACCCAAAGCTCACTTGAGTAAAGATTACAGAGAGAACCACTTACAAATCTTAATTGCTTAATAAATGAAGAGCAAAAAGATTTTTACAGAGAATAGATTTTGTTCTCAAAGTATGAAAGTACAAATAGCTTGTAATAAGAATTAAATTCGAAGTATATGCTATTCTATTGTTATTCTCATCATTCTCTTTTTCTTAATGCATAAATGACTTCCATTTATACTCTCATGGCTGAATATAGCCGTTGGGGTGCATTAAATACGAAACTAGTCATTGTACCAACCAAAACATCGCGCCTGACATTTTTCTCTTTCATTGTTCACGGGGGTGACATTTCTTCCCAAGCCGTGACTGAAGTGGTGACTTTGGTCGTGAAGCTCTCTGGAATGTTTTAACATATAGAGTCACGGGCGTGACATACTCATTCACGGGCGTGACAAACTTCCCAGCCGTGATCCAAGTGGTGACTTTGGTCGTGAAGCTCTCTGGATGAAAATGTATGAATCTTCACGGGGGTGACACATTTATTCACGGGGGTGACTGAAATGCCCACTTCACGGTTTGTTCTTCCTTCATGCCCGTGAACTTCAAATGTTGGTTTTGGTAACGGTTAGCTTATTTCACGGGAGTGACTCATAGAGTCACGGCAGTGAACATGCTACTTCTTGAATTTTGTCTTTCAAGGATTATTCTTTCAATCTCCATTCTTGCTATTTTAATCTATGTCCTGTATAATAGACTTAGAAAACAAATATGTTAAATACAATATTGCTATTTTATTTGTTATCATCAAAATGATGGAAATACCCCTCAAGGTTTAACTTATTTCTTAAATGTTTTCAATGCAATGCCTATTCATATGCCTTCATGATGATATGTTAATGCATGCTCCTATGAATATCAGTACATAGATGTTATGTGATGGGTTACACTTGAACAAAGTATATATGGTATGAGATATAAATGTCTTGATAAAGTATAAAAATAATAATATGAACAAGTAAAGCCCAGACTCGATACTAAGACTTAAAGTAGGATAGGTGGCATGCCATTAAAGGAGTTTACAATACCATAGATATATATTTACCCAATCAATGTAGCTTAAGCTCGTAAAGTGTCATTGACTTAAAGAGCCTAGACTAGCACACATGATGACCGATAATATTGCATGCAAAAGTTATATATTTAACTAGTCAATGTGACTTAAACTCAGAGAGTGTTATTGACTTGAGAAGCCTAGTCTGACACATGATTATAGATAGTGACAAGATGACTTAACTCAGATGAGCACCCTTGCTCACAATCCATATCCATATAGTGTAACACCCTCTTATATAGTTAGGAATAATCTCAACTATATAGGAGAATGTCACCTGCCTATTACCTTAAAATTTGTTTGAATTAAAGTTTCTTCCATTTTAGTTATTATATTTTCATATGTTAATTAAATTTTCTTTTTTTTTCATGATAGCAATATGTCATTCAATTAATGAATCTATTTTATATGCGGAATTAAAAAACCGTGACCACATTTTTAAACATATGTTTGGGCTTTCATTATCCTGATGTTTACAAAATGCATATAATCCAAATAAAATTATATGTTCTCAACATAAAAAGACATGTAAAACTTTTGAAAACTATAATTATACTCATCACCCATGACCTATGGATAGGAATAAAATGCATCTCATATAAAGCACCAACCCTCTGATGTGGATTTACTTTACTTGACTCTGTATGGGCTTGCTTCTCTTCCTGTCAACTTCTCTCTATAGGCTTCGAACCTGCGTATGGAAAAACACCCACACGCTAAGCAATCTAACACTTAGTGGTACATATGTGCATAAATATTCATACATACACTTATGATATATCATAAAAATTTCATGTTCATATTATCCAATTTTGCATGTAAATAATCATAAATAATAATCCATATATCACAATCCTTTTTATAGCAATATAAAAAAAAATCAATTTATCATATATCAATATGGAATATTGCATACATTGTTTACAGGTTTAACACATATACATGTCATAATTTACAAGGGTATATTCATATTCATACCTCATTAATGAATTTTATTTCCTTGTTTCATTTACCTGATAATGGATTTTTTTTCATATTTCTTTTCTTTAAAATATTTTATATTTTATAGCCCCAAAACTCTAAATTCGGACTATTTGGATGCGGGTTGTGAAACATCAGCGCTCTCACCTGAGCTTATGCCACCCTGCTCACTATCTGTATCTGTATGTATAAGTGCTCAACCGAGCTTCTCAAGTCAAGAGCGCTCTCACTCGAGCTTAAGTCATCTTGACTGAGTAAAATAAATAATTGCATGCATTTAGGATCAAGGGCATTCTCACCCGAGCTTAAGCCACCTTGTCCTTATAATAAAATTTTTCATATCATCATAAATTTCTACGGTATCATAAATCCCTCAATGACATGTCATCTATCCTATTTCTAGTCCTAAAATAGAGAATTGGGCTTAATTGATGTCATAATCTTATTGTTTACATAATTCATTAAAATTCACATATTCATAATAATTTTCGGTTTACATGCCCTATACATATAAAACTTTCTCAATATCATTTGAAATCTCAAACCACAACACATCATATTAATTTAGTCAATACACAATAAGAATTTTAAATATAACTACTATCATATTATTCAAAATATATATATATATATATATATATATATATATATATATATATATATATATATATATATATATATATGTCACCCAATATTTAAAATGTCAAATTACTAAATTTTTATTTCTGAACAGATTCCTACCTTGATTTTGGATTGCACTTTTCGCCTATTTCTTATTAGCATTTGACCTTATGGTATTCTATCAATTTTTAGATTAATGTCGTATCTTTTATATACAAAAAAATCATATAAATATGAATTTTCTAGCTAAAGTTATGTCCAAATAACCGTATAGTGTTCAGTAAAAATATGTCCAGTATTTTTCAGAATATTCTTAAGTCCGAGATTTTATATTAAATTTTAGGTTCAATACAAATCATAAATAGAATTTATACTTTTCATAAACTTTTTGTATTTGTGTTTAATTTCATTTACAACTAGTTTCATCCAAATTTATGTTCCAGAACAAAAAATATAATAAAAATACCATAGAATGTTCAGAAAATAACTATCCAGAATTTTTGGAATACTTTCAAATCGTATAATTTGTAGAAATTTTTAGACCAATATAAAATCAGATATAGAAATTACACTCTTTATAAATATTTTAGACTATGTGTCTATTTTCATTTTCAAATGATTTTATCTAAATCCAAGTTCTAAAACAAAAGATATAACAAAAATAATATATAATGTTCAGAAAATAACTATCCAGAATTTTCTGGGTACTTCAAAATCAGAAACTTTGTAGAAAGTTTTATACCAACATAGAGGCAGATATAGCATTTACACTCTTTATAAATGTTTTAGATCTATAATTCTATTTCCATTTCTAACTGATGTCATCCCGATCCAAGTTCATGAACAAAAGATATAACCAAAATACCATAGAATATTCAAAAAATAACTACATAGAATTTTCTGGGTACTTCCAAATCCGAGAATTTGTAGAATTTATTTGACTAACTTAGAATCACATATAACATTTATACTCTTTATAAAAATTTTATATCTATAAATCTATTTTCATTTTCAACTAATTTCATCCCGATCAAAGTTCCAGAACAAAAAATATAACCAAAATACCATAATATGTTCAGAAACTAACTACCTAGAATTTTCTGGGTACTTCCAAATCCAAGAATTTGTAGAATTTGTTTGACCAATTTAGAATCAGATATAACATTTACACTTTTAATAACAGTTTTAGATCTATGTGTCTATATTCATTTTCAATTGTTTTTATCCCGATCCAAGTTCTAGAACAAAAGATATGATCAAATACATCAAGACTGTTCCAGACGGATTTTAACAAAATCAACAAACACAAAAAGTTATTTGTTCATTTTTCCTTCAACATCAAACATCATTGAAATGCAAATAAAATGCACAAAGGATTAAATATGCTCATATGTACAAACCTTGATATAATGAAGTCTTAACCTCTTCAAACCTTAAGCTATTATAGTTGTTTTAATTTTTTTTTTGGAAAAGGAAAAGGAAGGAGAGGAAGAAGAAGATGAGTGAAAGAAGAGAGAATTTGTGTATGCAAGAGTGGGAGGAAAGCTAGGGTTATGAAATTTGGAAAATGAAGAAGAAAATAATATTTTTATACTTATGGTAAATACTCTATTAGGTCCCTCCTTATTTTTGCCAAATATCCATTTAAATCCTTGGTTTTTATCTTATTATTATTAACTTTCCCAACCTTTCTATTTATTTTATTTAACACACATAACTTAATAAAAATTCACTTATAAATATTTTTATTATATTTTATTTCCAAATTTAGTCTCAAATAATTTTAATTACGATCATTAAATATGTTAATTATCCAAGCCTAAATTGACAGACGTTACATTTCTCTCCCCCTTAATAAATTTCGTCCTCGAAATATACCTGATTGTTTATATTGAAAACAACTGGGGATATTGTGTCTTCATCACTTCCTTGCTTTCCCATGTTTCTTCTTCAGTTGAATGATTCCTCCATAACACCTTGACTAATGATACTCGTTTATTCCTTAACTCCTTGACTTCACGAGCCAATATCTCCATTGGTTCTTCTTCGTATGTTAAATTTGTCCTTACTTTGATGATCTTGGTTGGAATAATATGAGAAGGATCTGATCGGTACCTCCTCAGTATGGAAACATGAAAGACATTGTAGATCTTGCTCAACTCTGGCTGTAAAGCAAGTCTATAGGCAACTTGTCCAATTCTGTCTAAGATCTCATAAGGTCCAATAAACCTAGGTCTTAACTTACCCTTCTTTCCGAATCTGAGGACTATTTTCCAAGGAGAAACCTTGAGAAACACCTTGTCTCCCACTTCATACTCTATGTCTCTCCTTTTGAGGTCTGCATATGATTTTTTCCTATCTGAAGCCGTCTTCAATCTTTCTTGTATAATCTTCACCTTTTCTTCTGTTTCTTGCACTAACTTTGGTCCTACTAGTTTCTTCTCACTGAGTTCTGTCCAACACAATGGTGTTCGACACCTTCTACCATAAAGTGCCTCATAAGAAGCCATTTCAATGCTTGACTGATAGCTGTTGTTGTAGGCAAACTCTATCAATGGTAGGTATTTGTCCCAACTTCCTTCGAACTCTATTACATAACTCCTCATCATGTCTTTCAAAATCTAAATCACCCTTTCTGATTGTCCATCGGTCTGAGGATGAAAAGTTGTGTTGAAACTAAGCTTGGTACCCAAAGCTCTTTGCAGACTACCCCAAAACTGAGAAGTGAACCTGGGGTCCCTATTTGAAACAATGGAGACTGGCACTCCATGAAGTCGTACTATTTCATTTACATATAACTCCGCTAACCTGCTTAATGGGTAGTCCCTCTTGATGGGCAAAAAGTGAGCTGACTTCATTAATCTATCCACAATCACCCACACAACGTCATATTTTTTTGGTGTCAAAGGCAACCCAATCACAAAATCCATGGTTATTCATTCTCATTTCTATTCTGAAATCGTGATTGGTTGTAATAATCCTAAAGGTATATGATGTTCTGCCTTGACATGCTGACATGTTAAGCACCTAGTGGTGAATTTTGTGATGTCATTTTACATACTGGACCACTAATACTTATTCTTCAAGTCATGATACATCTTGTTACTTCCTGGGTGCATGACATATTTTTTCTCATATGCTTCCTTTAAGATCCTCTGTCTCAAATCTTCCACATTAGGTACGCATAATTGACCTTGGTAGTATAAACTGTTATCTGAACTAATTGTATAATCAGGTCTCTCCCCCTTAGAGACTGACTCAGCTATTTCAACTAATTTGTTATCTTATTTTTGTGCATATTTGATTTCTTGGTTGAGAGTCGGACAAATGTGTAATTCTGCCAAAGTCTTTCAGTTTATGCATTGGCCACAACATTGGCCTTACCTGGATGGTAGTCGATCACACAATTGTAATCCTTGATCAACTCTAGCCATCTTCTTTATCTTAAGTTCAATTCTTTTTGGGTAGGAAGATACTTTAAACTCTTGTGGTCGGTGTAAATAAAACATTTTTCCCCGTACAAGTAATGATGTTATATCTTTAAAGCAAAGACAATGGCAGCCAGTTCAAGGTCATGTGTGGGGTAATTCTTCTAATGTGTCTTCAGCTGTCTAGAAGCGTAAGCTACTACCTTGCCCTCTTGCATCAGTACACACTACAGTCCAATGTGAGAAGCATCGCTATAGATGACATATTCCTTATCAGGGACTGGTTGTGTCAAAACGGGAGCCTCAGTCAACATCTTCTTAAGTCTCTCAAAGTTGTCCTGACATTTCTCTGTCCACTCAAATTTCACATCTTTCCTCAGTAATCTGGTCAAAGAGAAGCAATCATTAAAAAGCCTTTAACAAACCTCCTGTAATAACCGGCCAAACTGAGGAAACTCCTGATTTCAGTCACATTATGTGGAGGCTTCCAACTCATAACTGCCTCTACTTTGCTGGGATCAACTTTGATGTCATCTGCTGACACAATGTGTCCAAGGAAAGCCACATCATTGAGCCAAAACTCACATTTTGAGAGCTTGGCATAAATCTTATATTCCTTGAGGATCTGCAAAACTATCTTCAAATGTTGACCATGTTCTTCCTTATTCTTGGAATACACTAAGATATCATCAATAAAAACTACCACGAACATATCCAAATATAGTCTAAAGATCCAATTCATCAAGTCCATAAAGGTTGCTGGAGCATTTGTCAAACCGAAAGGCATCACCAAAAACTCATAATGCCCATATCTGGTTCTAAATGTTGTCTTAGCTATGTCCTCTATCTTAATTTTTAATTGGTGGTACCTTGATCTCAAATCAATCTTAGAGAAAACTCCTGCACCCTTCAGCTGATCAAAAAGATCATCGATTCATGGTAACCGATATCTGTTCTTAATAGTCACCTTATTCAACTGCCTATAATCTATGCATAACCTCATAGACCCATCTTTCTTCTTTACAAACAATATCAGTGCACCCCATGGAGACACACTTGGTCTAATAAAACCTTTATCTAACAACTCTTTCAGTTGTGCCTTTAATTCTTTCAACTCCATCGATGCCATTCTATACAGTGCAGCTAATATTGGTGTCATACCTGGAGTTAGCTCTATAGAGAATTCAATCTCTCTATCGGAAGGTAGCCCTAGTAGGTCATTTGGGAACACTTATGGGAATTCATTCACTATATGGATATCCTTAAGATCTGGACCTCCCTTCCTAGTATCAATCACATGAGCCAAATAGGCCTCACATCCCTTTCTGATCATTCTTTGATCCTTTATCATAGATATCACTTGAAGAGGTGGTAGAAACCTTTTGCCTTCCACTACTACCTCTTCTAGTTCTAGAGTTTTAAGAACAACTGTCTTAGATCGACAGTCCACTAGTGCCTCATGTTTAGAAAGCTAATACATGCCTAAGATAACATCGAACTCATGGAATGGAAATTCAATCAAATCTGTTAAAAATTCTTTCCCATGCACTATCAAAGGGCAACTTTTGTATACCCAGTTAACAATCACACTGTGCCCTAGGGGATTTGTGACCTCAATCTCATATTCTAGATTCTTGCTAGTCATATTGTTTTGATAAGGTGTGCTCGTGCATACATAGGAATGTGTAGAACCAAGATTTATTAAAGCACATAAAACTGAGTCATGTAAAGAAAACATACCCACAATCACATCAGTGGATTTTTTGTCCTCTCTGGCCTTCATAGAATATGCCCTAGCTGGAGTCGTGCTGGGTCTCGGCCTGTTGATTGTTTCTGATGCAGCCTGATTAGGTTATGCTCGACCTCCTCTAGTCTGAGTCTAATTCTGAACCCAAATTGATCCTGCACTCTGTGTAGGTGCACTAGTAGTCAGTAGAGGGCAATCTCTTTTCATATGGTTATTGGACCCACATCTGAAATAAGCACCTGTGACCATCCAACATTCTCCTCTATGACTCTTGTGGCAGGTACCACAAATTGGAGCGCTCTCTCGGGTAGCCTGTGTATGTATGCTATCGGCTACAGATGTAGCCCTAGAGGGCTGCCCCCTCCTGTGTAGTTCACCCTGTGTATAACTCCAATTATGTCTTTGACTCCTACCATGAGACTGTCCTAGGTAGTATCGACCTTTCTTGCCTATAGATTGGGCCACTGGAGTTACTGTCTGTTTAAAAGCTTCCTCTGCTCTCTTTCTCGTTCTTTTTTCAACACTAACCATGGATACAATTAGTTGAGTAAAGTTGACATGCTGAAGTGCAGTCACAAAATACCCAATCTCTGTATTGAGGCCATCCTCAAATCTTCTACACTTATCTCTCTCACTCATGATAATCTCTGAAGCATACTTACTCAATTGAGTAAACTCTCTTTGATACTCTGTCACTGTCATCTTGCCCTGTTTAAGGTTCAGAAACTCCCTCTTTTTCTCATCTATGTAAAATGGAGGAACATATTCTTCCTTGAACTCAGTGATAAAGAATTCCCTTTTCATAGGCTTTGGAGCCTCTGGTTTCAAAAAAACTGACTTCCACCAATCATAAGCATCTTCCTGGAGCAGAGATATGACATATCTTGCCTTTTGGTCAGTAGGAACCTCAAGCTCATCAAGGACTCTTTCAGTCTTTTTTAACCAATATTCTGCTGCTGCAGGATCATCATCCTTCGTACCTAGAAAATTTATGGCTCCATACTTACGAAGCTTGTCCATCTGTACTTTCGGTTTCAGTGGTGGAGGTGGAGAAACTAGAGCAGGTTGTGGTACCACTCTTGCGATTTGTTACAACAAACCAACCATCTGCTGCATCAAAGAGTTTTGGTCCTGTTCGGCATGTCCAAGAACCTGCTGGGCTGGGGCTGGTATAACATTCGGACCCTGAACACTAGCTACACTAGGCTGGTTTGGTGCTCCAATATTAGGAGAACTATTGCTTTCAGTAACTTCATGCGCCTGAATTTCCATACTTTCTTCGAATCCTACAAGTCGGCAGAGAAGTAGCCCATGTCAGAGTCATATGAGACATACAATGCATGCATGATAAACCTTTAGCCCACTTAGGTCTAGGATTGCCTAAACCTGGGCTTTGATACCACTAAATGTAACACCCTCTTATATAGTTAGGAATAATCCCAACTATATAAGAGAATGTCACCTGCCTATTACCTTAAAATTTGTTTGAATTAAAATTTCTTCCATTTTAGTTATTATATTTTCATATGTTAATTAAATTTTTTTTCATGATAGCAATATGGCATTCAATTAATGAATCTATTTTATATGCGGAATTAACAAACCGTGACCACATTTTTAAACATATGTTTGGGCTTTCATTAGCCCGATGTTTACAAAATACATATAATCCAAATAAAATTATATGTTCCCAACATAAAAAGACAGGTAAAACTTTTGAAAACTATAATTATACTCATCACCCATGACATATGGATAGGAACAAAATACATGTCATGTAAAGCACTAACCCTCTGACGTGGATTTACTTTATTTGACTCTGTATGGGCTTGCTTCTCTTCCTATCAACTTCTCTCTATAGGCTCCGAACCTGCATATAGAAAAACACCCACACGCTAAGCAACCTAATGCTTAGTGGTACATATGTGCATAAATATTCATACATACACTTATGATATATCATAAAAATTCCATGTTCATATTATCCAATTTTGCATATAAATAATCATAAATAATAATACATATATCACAATCCTTTTTATAGAAATATACAAAAAAATAATTAGATATAAGTGCTCAACCAAGCTTCTCAAGTCAAGAGCGCTCTCACCCAAGCTTAAGTCATCTTGACTGAGTAAAATAAATAATTACATGCATTTAGGATCAATGGCGCTCTCACCCGAGCTTAAGCCACCTTGTCCTTATAATAAAATTTTTCATATCATCATAAATTTCTACGGTACCGTAAACCTCTTAATGACATGTCATCTATCCTATTTCTAGTCCTAAATTAGAGAATTAGACTTAATTAATGTCATCATCTTATTATTTACATAATTCATTAAAATTCACATATTCATAATAATTTTCGGTTTACATGCCCTATACATATAAAAATTTCTCAATCTCATTTGAAACCTCAAACCACAACATATCATATTAATTTAGTCAATACACAAATATATATATATATATATATATATATATATATTAATTTTGAATAGTATGATATATATATATATATATATATATATATATATATATATATATATATATATATATATATATATATATATATATATATATATATATATATGTCACCTAATATTTAAAATGCCAAAAAATTACTAAATTTTTATTTTTGGACAGATTCCTGTCCTGATTTTGGATTGCACCTTTGACCTATTTTTGATTCGAATTTGACCTTATGGTATTCTATCAATTTTTAGATTAATGTCGTAGCTTTCATATACAAAAAAATTATATAAATCTGAATTTTCTAGCTAAAGTTATGTCCAAATAACCGTATAGTGCTCAGTAAAAATATATCCAGTACTTTTCAGAATATTCTTAGGTCCGAGATTTTATATCAAATTTTAGGTCCAATATAAAGCATAACTAGCATTTATACTCTTCATAACTTTTTTTTATCTATGTGTATAATTTCATTTTCAACTAGTTTCATCCCAATCTAAATTCCAGAACAAAAGATATAACCAAAATACTATAGAATGTTCAGAAAATAACTATCCAGAATTTTCGGGGTACTTTCAAATCCTAGAATTTGTAGAACTTTTTAGACCAACATAAAATTAGATATAGAAATTACATTCTTTATAAACGTTTTAGACTTATGTGTCTATTTTCATTTTCAACTGATTTTATCTCAATCCAAGTTTTAAAACAAAAGATATAACCAAAATAACATAGAATGATTAGAAAATAACTATCCAGAATTTTCTGGGTACTTCAAAATCAGAGAATTTGTAGAAATTTTTATACCAACATAGATTCAGATATAGCATTTACAATCTTTATAAAAGTTTTAGATCTATAAGTCTATTTCCATTTTCAACTGATTTCATCCCGATTCAAGTTCCAAAACAAAAGATATAACCAAAATACTATATAATTTTCAAAAAATAACTACCCTGAATTTTCTGGATACTTCCAAATCAGAGAATTTGTAGAATTTGTTTAATTAACTTAGAATCAGATATAGCATTTACACTATTTATAAAATTTTAGATCTATAAATCTATTTTCATTTTCAACTGATTTCATCCCGATCCAAGTTCCAGAACAAAAAATATAACCAAAATACCATAATATGTTCAGAAAATAACTACCCAGAATTTTCGGGATACTTCCAAATCTGAGAATTTGTAGAATTATTTTGACCAACTTAGAATTAGATATAACATTTACACTTTTAATAAAAGTTTTAGATCTATGTATCTATTTTCATTTCCAGCTGAGTTTATCCCGATCCAAGTTCCAGAACAAACGATATGGTCAAATACATCAAGACTGTTCTAGACGAATTTTAACAAAATCAATAAAAACAAAAAGTTATTTGTTCATTTTTCCTTCAACATCAAACATCATTGAAATGCAAATAAAATGCACAAAGGAATAAATATTCTAATATGTACAAACTTTGACACAATGAAGTCTTAACCTCTTCAAACCTTAAGCTATTATAGTTGTTTTAATTTTTTTTGAAGAGAAAAAGGAATGAGAGGAAGAAGAAGATGGGTGAAAGAAGAGAGAATTTGTGTATGGAAGAGTGGGAGGAAGGCTAGGGTTCTGAAATTTGGAAGAAGAAGAAGAAAATAACATTTTTATACTCATGGTAAATACCCTATTAGGTCCCTCCTTGTTTTTGCCAAATATTCATTTAAATCCTTGGTTTTTATCTTATTATTATTAACTTTACCAACCTTTCTATTTATTTTATTTAACACACATAACTTAATAAAAATTCACTTATAAATATTTTTTTATATATTTTATTTTCAAATTTAGTCTCAAATAATTTTAATTACGATCATTAAATATGTTAATTATCCAAGCCTAAATTGACGGGCGTTACATATAGTCCGTAATGATTTTAAAATGATTAAGGAATGAAATGAAATGGAAAAAGAGGTTCGAAGATACCAGTATTAAAGAATACACTATTGATATGTTATATGTTCTAAAAAAAGTTAAATGCTCTTGCTTATGATATAAAGCTTAGTAAACTATTGCACCTATGAGGTAAAGTATTTTACATGATAGTATGATTATCACTTATGTCATGACTTTTTATATGATAAAATGACTATATATATGACTTGATATATGATGTGTGATTGCATGAATGAATTTATATGTCTATATATATCACTAAGCTTTTAATAGCTTAGTGTGCAAGTGTTTTTCCCTCGCAGGTCGGAGTCCAGTAGATAAAGATAGAAGTTAATCAAGAGAAAGTAGCCCAACATCAAAGATAACAAATCAGGCCCTTCGAGAGTCGGTGATACTTCATGTCTTACTTTTGCATTTTGTACATGTCATTGTAAAAGGGATTGTTTACTTATATACATATCTATAAATGTCATAATTATGTAATCTATGTCAAAGGCATGTATTTTTGTAAACCCCTAGATAAAGGTTAGTTATATTTTTATAAAATTGTGATTTTAAATGTTAAATCAGAGATTATCTTTATTTGATGTTTATTCATATATATACACATCCATCTTTTAAAGGAAATTTGATATTGTAGCACTACTTATAGCAGATGGTAATGGATAAATGGCTTTTATGTAGGATCTGGAGAATTAGGGCAGTCATTTTTGGGAAATTACCTTTGTTGTTTGTAATGGCTCTGATTTGTTGTGCAGCCTTGTCTATTTGGTCTTATGGTTATTGAAAGTGATATGAAATTAGTGGTTTATTTTTCACAGTGATTTTATGTTGTAACAGTGCAACAGTTGGTGGAACTGAAAAATTGAGAGACTTACAGTGGGCATTTTGTCAATTGTGACAATTAGATGAGCATCCATCTTCGTGAAGTCATCTGCACCTCTAAGGTATCTTTTGTGTTCTTGTCATGTAGGATATTATTAATATGGATGTTTCTTCTTCATATCATAATCATGTTCAGTTGGAATTTAATACAGGATGAAGATAGGTTTTGGTGGATGTCTAAATGTTGTATATGTGGAGATACTATTAAGTACCTTGTAGTCCTTGATGAAGTAATTGATGCACTCATAAAGTTTTCCTTCAGCGTGTAAACATGTTTTTGCTTTCCATTTTCTTTCCTTTAATGATTAACTCATTTTTCTTAGTTACATGAATTGAATAGTGTACTAGTTTTCATTATGTTTGAGAAATGAGCTAACTATGGTTGTGCCTATAAGAATGTATCTTTTATCATATGGTAGTTGAACTTCACTATGTGCAAGATTTTGATGATTTTCCTTTTCTTTGATTTCTTTGTACTATGCCTAGTTTAACGTGGTTGTCAAACTAATTCGTCCTACCAATTCTGGTAATAATATGACATATTTAATACCGCCCTTTGTAATTGTTAGTCTCTGGTAATAAATTATCTGGTAATAAATTATCATGATTATTGGTTCTTAGGAGTTGTGAGCATAACTACATTGAAAACAATATAAAATGTATTATATGAGTTATACATATTAATTGCTTATATATGCAGACAAACTTGATATGATAATGTGTTTAAATGAAATAGTCGTATGATACATGCAAATATAGGAAAACATATAATAATATGATGGTATGTAAAATGTCAAATAGTTGCATATTGCATGTAATATTACATATTATCTTATTTATATGCACTACTAAGACTAATGCTTAGCATGTGAATTTCTCTCGTAGAGATATAGTAAGGATAAATAGTGAACAGTAGAAAAAGTTAACAAAAATTTATGCAGTACAGCAATTGCAGTACTGCATAGTGGGTTTCTCATCTTGTGTTCTTTTTGTTATGTCTTTCCTTTTACAATAATTGTAAAGTAAAATATTTTGTAAATAATAATTTTGTATATAAAATGTATATGATTTCTTTTATTACATAATTATTATGTGTGTGACACTTTTAAAAAAATAAATAAAATATATGTTTCGTTTTTCAATGATTTAGAATCATATTTCTTATAGAAGGTAGCGTAGCATTTTCTTATCTGGGCATTTGCTACTGGGTAAAAAGGTATTACAGATGAAATGGTATCCAAGCTATCATTTTTAGTTTTTTGTTTAAGTTTGTTGTAAGTTTAATTGCATCAATGAATTGAATTTCTTCCTCCATTATTCTATTTGTTTTTCATTTGTGTCTTCATTCATATTTACAATTAATAACAATTGGTATCAGAGCTCTCTTCTTGAGAGACCTATATTTTTAATCATGGTAGGTGAAACTATTCTCACAATAATTGCTCCCTCTATATTTGATGGAACAAATTATCAGATGTGAGCAGTAATAATAGAAATATTCCTGGAAGCCTTGGATCTTTAGGAAGTAGCGGAGGAAGACTACAAAATTTGTGCACTTTTTACTAATCCATCTATGACACAATTGAAGACACACAATGAAAGGAAAATAACAACAAATCTAGAGGGATCACCTGTTTGTTGCTACCAACTTATCCATCATGGAATCGAGTGAGAGATGGCTCATTGACAATGGTTGTACCAACCACCTAACTTGTAACAAAGAGTTGTTCACATAATTGAGTAAAGCTAGCTCATCAAAGGTTCGAATGGGAGATGACAAGTATATAACAGTTAAAGGCAAATGTATTATTGCTATCTCAACTTGTTCAAGTACAAAGTTTTGTTTATGTGTTATTTGTTCCTGAGATTGATCAAAACCTGTTGAGTGTTGGTCAACTAATTAAGAAAGGCTATAAAATGATATATGAGGACAAAAGATGTTTGATAAAATATGCAAAGGGTGAGAATGTTTTCAAAGTCAATATGAAAGGAAAAAGTTATGCTCTAAATATTTTAAAGAATGAGCAAATTATTTTTCTAGTAAAGAAAATGTTATTGTCCTGTGGCATAAAAGATTGGGGCATTATATTTGTCATGAGAGGTTGTAAATGAAGTGTAAAAAGATGGTGAATGGGCTACCAAAACTTGAAAGTCATATAAAAGCTTCTCTAAATTAACTTTATATGTGAAGCAGGTTGCTGCTAATGTTTTCATTGTTTCATTGTACGTAGATGATCTACTAGTGATAGAAAATAAAGTTAGCTTAGTGCATAAGTTCAAACAAAAGATGATGGAGGTTTTTGAAATGAAAAATTGACTTAGGACTGATGTCATACTTTCTTGGGATGGAGATTAAGTAGAATAAACATGAAATCTTTATCTACCAAAGAAAGTATGCAAAATAAATCCTTAACAAAAATACAGTGTTCCTTGTGGCACTAGTATCAATACAATGTTCCTTTGGGTTAGACCCCACTAGATTCACCTCTAATATGATAGTAGCAAGATTGATATCAGAGTCCTCTTGAGTAATATTCGGAAAGAGATTAGCTTTATTGCTTTTCTTTTTCTTAAAAGCCTATAATTAGAAGCCTTGTTACCCATCTTATCATAATTGAAGCACTTGCCTTAAAATTTCTTCTTAGAAACTCCACCTTCAAGTCCCGTCGTAGACTCTGTAGTTTTCTTCCTCTTGGAACTATTCCCATGTTCAACAATGTTCGCCTTTGTCTCAGAAGAAATCAACTCCCTCCTATCTCTTTTGAAGCTTATGTTGTCTTCTTCAATTCAAAGTCTAACAATTAACTCTTCAATATTCATTTTCTTTCGCTTATGCTTAAGGTAGTTTTTGAAATCCTTCTAGTCAGGGGATAATTTTTCAATAATAATAGCCATTTGGAAGGTCTCACTCAAGTTCATTCCTTTCGTATGAATATCATGAAGGATAAATTGAAGTTCTTGCACTTGACTCACCACAATTTTGGAATCCATCATTTTATAATCAAGGAAACATTCCACTATAAACTTTTTGGCACCGACATCCTCAAATTTATATTTTCGGTCCAAAAATTCTTATAAGTATTTTGCAGTCTTAATCTCACTTTACACATTGTATAGTGAATCATGCAAGCCATTCATCATATAATCCCTACACAGAAAATTAGAATGATGCCAATTATTGTAGGTCATCTTCACTTGGACATCTTACTCATCCTCCTTCAGAGTAGGAGCATCATCAATCAAGAACCATACAAGGTTCAAGGAAGTCAAATAAAACAACATTTTTTTATGTCATCTCTTAAAATTCAAACCATTGAATTTTGCCATTTTCTTCCCATTATTCACAAGCACCATGACAGGTACAACAAGATAGATAACTCATGCAATAGTAGCTAATGACCCTTGGAAATCATCCTGAACATTGGTAGCAATTACTGTGTTCTCCATTTCTTAAAACAAAACAATAGAAATATTTGAATTTAAACAATACCAAAAACTATGATTAACAAGTTGGAATTAGTCTTAGGATTGTAAGAAAAGATAATAAGATAATATTGTTAATCCAGTATTAAAATGAAAGGACAGAAGCAGAAGAACAATCTGAGGCCTGTATTTCACATAATTTTCTTAAGACTAATTCTCCCTCTACCATTAGTGTTTGGGTTCATTGGAATTTGTCACTCAGGATTCAATAGATTAAGACAAAAATTAAACACCACAACTTATGCTTCACAACGAACTAAAAGTATTGTCACTCTATTACAAAAGAGAAGGAAAATGAAGAAGAAATTCTAGAATTATTTTTTTAAAATAGATGCCAAATGCTTCTATTCATAATAGAATTGATGAGAGGAAAATAATGAGAATGTAATCTCACTAAGACTATTAATTGAGCCTTTTGTAACTTTAAATTTATGCTTATTTATTTTTTGTAACTCATGTACAACAGAAGTTCAAGCGATAAATTTCTAGAAATATGTATGTCTTGTGTGTGACATAGTGTCACGAGCGTGATAGCCCACACTAGTTGCATTATTGATTGTTTCCTTCTAAAAGGTGCATCATGAGACTTCATTGCTTCTTCAAATATTCTTAGTCTATTTCCACATGTTAAAGCAATTTAGAATTTGTTTACTCATAAATTCTCAGCCTATTTTTGGGCACAACAATACACATATAATGCAATATATTCTCTACTCAACCACAATTCAACATTTCATTTTTTATCAATATAATAATTCATAAATATTCTTTTATCAGAATAGGTATATAATTTTATTCATATAACTCCATATATATATGATGAGTTGGCCGAAATCTTCAAAATGGTATTCAATGGTGATAAATGAGAGAAGTTGGAGAGTTGGAAATGAGAGAAATAACGACAAAATTGTTTTATAGTCGACATCTTCACGGGCGTGAAAATTAAGTCACGGGTGTGAAATGTTGTGTTCACAGTTTGCTGAAGAGACGCTATACCCATGAAGAGAGATGTGAAACTATTCACGGTTGTGACAATTAAAGGTAACGGGCGTGAATAAAGAAATATCACGGTGGTGACAAAACGAGTCACGAGCGTGAAGTACAATCTTCACTACTTGTGACCGTGAAACAGAGCGTGACACAAAGTGTAAATGCTTCTGTAAGTTATTGGTGGAAATGATCACGGTCGTGAATAAGCACAGGCATGAACAAAGGGTTTCACGGGGGTGATAGAAAAAGGTTATGGGCGTGAAACATAGTCTTCACTACCTTCAACCGTGAAACATGTTGTGAAGCAAGTCGTGAAAGCTACTGGAGCTTTTGGCGATTATGATCACGACCGTGAATATGTCACAGGCGTGAATTGCCTAAAATCCTCATTAAATAAAATTAAGTCTAAAACAAGACTAAAACAATTCTAAGAAGCTTTTATCCCCTATAACATATATTTCTATCAAATTAGCTACTTCATATCTAAAAAAAATGAGACAAAAGACACAAGATTTACAATCAAGGTTCGATAATTTTTCCAATTATAAAGTTAATCCATCAATCATACCAAGCTCTCTTCTTATGAAATTAAATCCTTTCTCATTTAGAGACTTAGTGAATATATCTGCCAATTGATTGTTTGTGCTTATAAATTCCAATACAACATCTCCATATTGAACATGATCTCTAATAAAATGATGTCTTATGTCAATATGCTTACTTCTAAAGTGTTGAATGAGATTCTTAGATAGATTTATAGCACTTGTATTGTCACATCTAATAGGTATATGGTTCATATTATGACCATAATCCTTAAGTTGTTGTTTCATCCAAAGGATTTGTGTACAACAACATCCTACTGCCACATACTCCGCTTCAGTGGTAGAAAGAGCAACTGAAACTTGTTTCTTGCTAAACCAAGAAACTAAGCATTCCCTAATAAAATCTTGCTAAACTAAGAAACTAAGCATTCCCCAATAAAATGACAAGTACCTGAAGTACTTTTTGTAACATCCTCAACCTTCCCCACATGCATTTTATTTGAACATATGCATCTTGCATATAATTAAATTGAACACATGATTTCATACGTATTTTCGTAGGAACAAGTCCATGACACGCATTAGCTACGTGTCCTAGTACATTGCAATTGTATCAAGTCATAGATGTGTATATATAATCTAAATGAGGATAAAAAGTATTAAAAATAAATGAAATAAGGTGACCAAATTAAATTATGCAAAATGACTAGATTAAGATTAAATTGGATATTGTGTTGAATTGTATAATAATAATAAGAATAATTAGAAGAAAATAAAATAAAATAAAAAAATAAAATAAAAGTCAGAAAAAGAAAAAAAAAGAAAAAAAAGGAAGTGGACGGGTAATGAAATGGTGGTGCCTTTTAACTTATTAGGCAACCACCATATTCATTTCCATCCTCACCTTCTTCTTCTTCCTAGCTTCATTTCTTCAACCTATTTTCTCCCAAGTTCCAGCCACCATTTCTTCCCTCTTTCACTCCAAAGATTGCAGCAACAAGATTATCCAAGAGTGATTATAGGTGAGTAAACATTTATTTTTGTGTTTAGCTTGATTTTAGTGTTTAGGGTTCATTAGTAGGCAGCATTTTGTTCTATAGTTTTGATGATCTTAGAGATCGAATCTGAAAAGCTTAAAACATAAACGTTGTTCCTATATGTCTTAGATTTATGGATATGTAAATATATTTACAAGAAGTGGTGTATAGAATGAGATATCCTCTTTGTACTGAAATGGGTCCGGATGTGAACCCTAAGTAAGTTAGCTACTTTGTTGGTTAGTTTTGGATATGTTAAAGCCAATATTTCAAGTCTCTAAAAGCCTAAAAGTTGTAGATATATGTGTTATGTATCTGTATACCAAATTCCAGGTTCATAGGTCTTGTAAATTGTGAGTTATTGTGAATGGAACCATGTCTGTTCCATAGTTTGAACTGCCTACGGGGTGCCCTGGGCAGATCTAGAAACTTGTTTGACTAATTTGAGCTCCTTAGAGATAGATTATGTACATTATCAAAATATGACAGTTATAGGTATATGTCGTAGCTAAACTTGGGTACTAATTTTAGCTTGATATGTTATGTATAGACTAAGTTATGGCCTTTGGAAGTCATATTGGTCCTGAAGCCAATTCTATTCTGGACTAGTGAAATTTTTGTTATAATTGGAAGCCCTTAGAGACATAATTGATAAAAGTTGTAAACATGAAAAATGTTCCATATGAACCAATATAACCATATTTGGCATATGTGACTGATACTAGAACCACTGATAGCTTGCTTGAAAATATACCAGTGGTAAGGGAATTTGCTGATGTATTCCCAGATGATCTACCTGGTTTACCACTAGATAGAGAGATAGAATTCACTATTGAACTAGTACCAGGTATAACACCAATATCAAGGTCACCCCAAAGAATGGCCCCAGTTGAGTTGAAAGAACTGAAGGTCCAATTGCAGGAGTTACTTGACAAAGGGTATATTAGACCTAGTGTATCACCTTGAGGAGCTCCAGTATTATTTGTTAAAAAGAAAGATGGAATAATGAGATTGTGCATCGATTACAGGCAACTGAATAAAATGACAGTGAAGAACAAATATTTGTTGCCCAGAATAGATGATTTATTTGACCAGTTGCAAGGAGCACAAATATTCTCCAAGATCGATTTGAAATCAGACTATTATTAGCTGAAGGTAGCAAAAGTGGATATTCCAAAGACTGCCTTTTGAACTAGGTATGGACATTATAAATTTTTAGTAATGCCATTTGGGTTGACTAATGCTCCAGCTGCATTTATGGCATTAATGAATAAGGTGTTTCAACCATATCTGGATAGGTTTGTGATAGTATTTATTGATGACATATTGGTATACTCAAAGAACAAGGGAGAACATGAACAACATTTAAAAATTGTGTTGCAAACTTTGAGGGAGAAACAATTATATGCCAAATTGAGTAAATGTGAATTCTGGTTAGATCATTTGGTGTTACTTGGACATGTGGTGTCGTGTAAGGGCATAGAGGTTGACCCAAAGAAAATTAAGGTCATGGTAAATTGGGAAGCTCCTAAAAATATTTCAGAAATGTGTAGTTTTCTGAGTTTAGCCGGATACTACTGCAGATTTGTTGATGAATTCTCCTTAATTGCTAGCCTTTTGACTAAATTTTTGAGAAAGAATGTGCCTTTCAAGTGGACTTCGGAATGTCAGAGGAGTTTTGATGAACTAAAACACAGGCTAACCTCAGCACCAGTGTTAACTATCCTTACATGTACATGTGGATTTACGGTATATAGTGATGTTTCTCATCAAGGCTTGGGATGTGTATTAATGCAACATGGTAAGGTTATAGCTTATGCATCCGGACAAATGAGACCACATGAGATCTCATATCCAGTGCATGATTTAGAATTGGCAGCAGTTGTATTTGCATTGAAGATTTGGAGGCATTATCTGTATGGTGAGACATTCCAGATCTTCACAGACTATAAAAGTTTGGGTTATTTACTGACACAGAAAGAATTAAACATGAGGCCGAAATAGTGGTTAGAGCTATTGAAAGATTATAACTGTACAATTGAATACCATCTAGGGAAAGCCAATGTGGTAGCAGATGCATTGAGTAGGAAGGCTAGTAGCAGTGCAACTCACTTGCAAGTATCATCTTTTCCATATTTGATTCAATTACGATCTATGAACGTTGAATTAAATATGCATGATGAAGGATCATGCATTGCTACTCTTCAAGTCAGACCTATACTAAAGGAGAGGATCAAAGAAGCACAAAACAAAGATCCTCAATTATGTGAGAAAGTTGATATGATAAGGCATGGAAATAGTATAGAGTTTTATTTGCAAAATGATACACTGATGTTAAAATCATGCATATGTGTTCCAGACACTGAGAACTTGCGTCAGGAAATTATGGAAGAGGCAACAATGCACCTTATGCAATGCAACCAGGGATGACTAAGATGTATCACAGTTTAAGGTCTCATTACTGGTGGCCAAGAATGAAGAAAGACATAGCAGAATATGATTCCAAAGGGTTAACATGTCAACAGATTAAAATTGAACATCAGGCACCAATTGGAGAACTTCATCCATTGCCAATACCATAATGGAAATGGGAAAGAATAACGATGGATTTCGTTTATAGATTGCCAAGAACCTCACGGAAAAATGATGTAGTATGGGTAATTGTTGACAGATTAAACAAATCAGCACATTTTCTACCTATCAGATGGGAGTGTACACTCAGAGTTTGGCAAAATTATATGTGAATGAGATAGTCAGATTGCATGGAATTCCATTGTCCATTATGTCTGATAGAGATCCATGGTTTACTTCACGTTTTTGGGTGAGTTTACAAGATGCATTGGGAACAAAATTGAATTCCAGCACTGCATTCCACCCACAGACTGATGGACAATCAGAAAAGACTATACAGACATTGGAAGAAATGCTTAGGTCATGTTCTATGGAATTCAGAGGTGTTTGGGATGAATATATAACATTGATTAAATTTTCTTACAACAACCAGTATCATAGCAGTATCCAGATGGCACCATATGAAGCATTGTATGGCAGAAAGTACCGAAGCCCTATCATATTGGATGAAGAAGGTGCACGTACATTAGAAGGGCCAGATAGAGTACAAGATACAGTGGATAAAATCAAAATTGTCAAGAATAAGCTAAAGGCAGCACAAGACAGACATAAAAGTTATGCTGATCAACATAGAAGGGAAATGAAATACGAGTTGGGTGAAAAGGTATTTTTTCGTGTATCTCCATGGAAAGGGATAATCCGATTTGGCAATAAGGGTAAATTGAGCCCAAGGTATATAGGTCCTTATGAAATTCTTGAGAAGGTTGGTCCACTGGCATATAGATTGGCGTTACCACCAGAAATGGCTCAGATTTATAATGTGTTTCATATGAGCATGCTTAGAAGATACAGGTCAAATCCTACACATGTACTTAAAGATCAAGCCACTTAGATTGCAGAGGACATGAGTTATATTGAGGAACCAGTGCAAATCATCGGATACAAGACTAAACAGCTAAGAAACCGAGAAATACCTTTAGTTAAGGTATTATGGCGTAACCATTTACTAGAAGAGGCAACATGGCAAACAGAAAAAACTATGAAAAAACATATCCACACATGTTTCCAGGTATTAAATTTCGAGGACGAAATTTTTAAAAGGAGGGGAGAATTGTAACATCCTCAACCTTCCCCACATGCATTTTATTTGAACATATGCATCTTACATATAATTAAATTGAACACATGCATTTCATACGTATTTTCGTAGGAACAAGTCCATCCTTAAGTTGTTGTTTCATCCAAAGGATTTGTGTACAACAACATCCTACTGCCACATACTCCGCTTCAGTGGTAGAAAGAGCAATTGAAACTTGTTTCTTGCTAAACCAAGAAACTAAGCATTCCCTAATAAAATCTTGCTAAACTAAGAAACTAAGCATTCCCCAATAAAATGACAAGTACCTGAAGTACTTTTTGTAACATCCTCAACCTTCCCCACATGCATTTTATTTGAACATATGCATCTTGCATATAATTAAATTGAACACATGATTTCATACGTATTTTCGTAGGAACAAGTCCATGACACGCATTAGCTACGTGTCCTAGTACATTGCAATTGTATCGAGTCATACATGTGTATTTATAATCTAAATGAGGATAAAAAGTATTAAAAATAAATGAAATAAGGTGACCAAATTAAATTATGCAAAATGACTAGATTAAGATTAAATTAGATATTGTGTTGAATTGTGTAATAATAATAAGAATAATTAGAAAAAAATAAAATAAAAAAAAAAAGAAAAAAAAAAGTCAGAAAAAGAAAAAAAAAAAAAGAAGTGGACGGGTAATGAAATGGTGGTTCCTTTTAACTTATTAGGCAGCCACCATATTAATTTCCATCCTTACCTTCTTATTCTTCCTTGCTTCATTTCTTCAACCTATTTTCTCCCAAGTTCTAGCCACCATTTCTTCCCTCTTTCACTCCAAATATTGTAGTAACAAGATTATCCAAGAGTGATTATAGGGGAGTAAACATTTATTTTTGTGTTTAGCTTGATTTTGGTGTTTAGGGTTCATTAGCAGGCAGTATATTGTTCTATAGTTTTGATGATCTTAGATATCGAATTTGAAAAAGCTTAAAACACAAATGTTATTCCTTTATGTCTTAGATTTATGGATATGTAAATATATTTATAAGAAATGGTGTATAGAATGAGATATCCTTTTTGTACTGAAACGGGTCTGGATGTGAACCCTAAGTAAGTTAGCTACTATGTGGGTTAGTTTTGGATATGTTAAAGCCAATATTTGAAGTCTCTAAAAGCCTAAAAGTTGTAGATATATGTGTTATGTATCTGTATACCAAATGTCAGGTTCATAGGTCTTGTAAATGTTGAGTTATGGTGAATGGAACCATGTATGTTCCATGGTTTGAACTGCCTACGGGGTGCCTTGGGCAGATCCAGAAATTTGTTTGGCTAATTTGAGCTCCTTAGAGCTAGTTTATGTACATTATCAAAATATGACAGTTATAGGTATATGTCGTAGCTAAACTTGGGTACTAATTTTAGCTTGATATGTTATGTATAGACTAAGTTATGGCATTTGGAAGTCATACTAGTCCGGAATCCAATTCTATTCTGGACCAGCGAAATTTTTGTTATAATTGGAAGCCCTTAAAGACATAATTGATAAAAGTTGTAAACATGAAAAATGTTCCATATGAACCCATATAAGTTTCTGTAAATTTCATTAAAATATGACTTATAGATTATAAGGTATGATGAACCAAAATGAGTACCATGAAACTACCTAAAGGCAGAAAACAAGACAGAAAACAGAATATATTTAAAAATTCCACCAAAACTTGTACAATGATCCAATTGGTTTGAAATTTTAATATGTTCTATAATTATTTGTTAGTTTTAATTAGGTAAAGAATCTGATTAATTGGTCAAGTATAAAAAATGTTATAGGCTAAACAGTCCCATAAGGTCACACTTCCTCATAGGAAAAATCTTAACTATTTATATGAACAATGCATATTAATTTGTTTAAGCCACATTAAGTCTCCCTAATCATGAGTTAATCGATTATGTTTTCATATTAGGCTCGTAACATATTGGAGACCCATAAGGAGCGGATAGACAATAAGTTAGGGGTCGGAATCAAAGGAGAACGGTGAGTCTAATTATCAATTGAATTCTTTAGTGCAAATGAATGTTATGTGATTCATACGATTGTCATGATTCGTCCTTGATAATATGATGATGAATAATTTGTGAGATTGTGGTATATACAAATGGTATACCTGTGGTATATTTGAGGTCTATGTTTAACATATGTGATATATATACATGGTATATGTATAGTATATACAAGGTATATGCGTGGAATATGAGGTATATATGCAGTATATGTATGTTATATGTGATAAGATGCAATGGTTGATGAATGATTAAGTACAAGTGCATATTCATATGGACTAAAAAGGCGTTGTGACTAGTTAATCGATATTGTAAAGCAAATGAAGAGGCTTATGGCCCAACAAATGTGCAAATGAAACAAATGATCAAGCTAGCTAGAAAATACAAATGTTCATATGGAAACCCGGGGCAATGTCTGTGTAACTTAGTCACAACAAAATGAAATAAGCAAAGCATTTGCATACGTTACGAGTAATGGTTATAAGTTTTAACTTTATTGATATTTATATGATACTGATGAATGGAATGGAATACATGGTATGTATTGGATTTGTGAGTTATTATTATGAGTTGTTCGGTACTTTAGAGCTCATTTGATTGTTATTCTCACTGAGCCGCAACTCATCAATTTGCATCATTTTTCAGGTAAAGAAAAGTGATAGCTCATTTTGAGTAGCATATAAAAGACATGAAGCACAGGTCACTGGCTGAGCCTCATCACTCTCTCTCCTTGCATTCCACACAAGCATGAAAATATGTCATCTATGTTTTGTATTTACATGCTTGAATATGTATAGTCATTTTGGAATGAGTTTAAAAATGTATAAATGAAAGCAACTCGAAAATACTTATGTGTAAAGTTTATGTTTTGATATATGTGATATATATTATATTGTGGTGAAAATCTCAGTGTTAATTTAGCAAAGTCGTTGAATAATATTACAAGATATGAGACGTGCAAGTCATTGAATGAAATTATAGGATATGAGACTTGCAAAGTCATTGAATAATATTACAGGATATATAAAAAAAAAATTACTATCACTATTAACAGGATATTTTGTTTTTCCAGCATGCTATGTGTGATTATTTGATACAGAGATTGGTTATACTTAAATGCATAAGATGTGGTGTTACACTTTTTCTATCTAAAATACTTATAGCGTAATCAGCATCTGAATATCCTATAATATAAAAGGATGAATTTCTAGGATACTATAAATCTAGATGCAATGAGCCATGTAAATATTTTAAAATTCTTTTAAGTGCATTTAAATGAGACTCTTTAGGATATGATTGAAAGCGAGCACATAAGCATACACTATATATTATATCGGGTCTAGAGGTAGTAAGATATAAAAGTGATTCGATCATACCTCTATAGAGCTTTTCATTAATGCTCTTACCCTTTTCATCATTGTCCAATTTTGTTGATGTGCTTATTGGAGTCTTGGCATTTTTGCATCCTTCTATTCCAAATTTCTTAAGTAAGTCTTTGGCATATTTGGATTGGTTGATGAATATGCCCTCATTGCCTTATTTTATTTGTAGACCGAGGAAGAATTTTAGCTCACCCATCATGCTCATTTTGAATTCCCTAGTCATACACTTAGTAAATTCTTGACAAAGCAATTCATTAGTAGACCCAAATATGATATCATCAACATAAATTTGAACAATTAGAGTATCATGCTTATGTCTTTTAATAAATAATGTAGTGTCAACATTCCCCTTTGTAAAATTATTTTCTAAGAGAAAAGAACTTAGTCTTTCATACCAAGCTCTTGGGGCTTGTTTCAAACCATATAAAGCTTTTAAAAGTTTAAATACATGGTTGGGAAAATCAGAGCTTTCAAAACCTGGTGGTTATTCTACATAAACTTTTTCTTCTATAAAACCATTTAAAAAGGCACTTTTTACATCCATTTAAAAGAGTTTGAAATTCATGTGGCATGAATATGCTAAAAGTATTCTTATAACTTCTAATCTAGCTACAGGGGCATAGGTCTCATCATAATCTATTCCTTCTTCCTGATTATATCCTTTTGCAACTAACCTAGCCTTATTCCTAGTTATTGAAGCTTGTTCATCTAGTTTATTTCTAAATACCCATTTGCTTCCTATGATTTGATGCTCCTTAGGTCTAGGTACTAAGGTCCATACCATACTTCTCTCAAATTGGTTGAGTTCCTCTTGCATGGAAATCACCCAACTTTCATCATTAAGAGTCTCATCAATATTTTTAGGCTCAATTTGAGAAACAAAAGCAAGGTTAGAAACTAAATGTTTGAGATGAGATCTAGTACTTACTCCCATTGTAGGATCACCAATGATTTGCTCTTTGGGGTGATCTTTTGTCAATCTCCATTCCTTTGGGAGCTCTTGCTTGTTTTCCTCTTGAGCTGGAGGTAGAGAATCTTCTTGATAATTTTCTTCTCTTTCAATTTCAAGATCAAGTCTTTTCATGGTACCTATAACATCATCAAGAACACTACCTTTCACAAGATCAAGCCTACTAAATTCATCAAAAACGACATGCATAGATTCTTCAACAGTTAATGACTTTTTATTAAATAATCTATATGCTTTGCTAGTTGTAAAGTATCCTAAAAAGATACCCTCATCAAATTTAGAGGCAAATTTTCCAAGGTTGTCCTTGGTATCCAATATGAAGCACTTGCATCCAAATACTCTAAAGTATGATATCAAGGGTTGTCTTCCATTCCATAGCTCAAATGAAGGTTTGTTTATATAACATGCAGTATTTGTGGCTTCGGCCCATAAGTAAGTTCGTAAACCATACTCATTGAGCATTGTTCGAACCATTTCAATTAAAGTTCGATTTTTCCTTTCGACTACCCCATTTTGTTGAAATGTCCTAGGAGATGAACAATTATGCGAAATGTCATGTTCAAGACAAAAGCTTTCAAAGTTTTCATTTTCAAATTCCTTGCCATGGTCACTTCTTATTTTTGAAATACAATATCCTTTTTTATTTTGAACTCTTTTAGCAAAATTTATAAAAGTTTCAAAGGCATCACTATTTTAAGCTAAGAAAATTACCCAAGCAAATCTAGAGTAATCATTTATGATGACAAAGGCATAATGTTTACCTCCTAAGCTTGCAATTCTAGTAGGTCCAAATAAATCTAGATGCATGAGTTGTAGAGGTTTTGAGGTACTTACAATGTTTTTGGATTTGAAGGATGACTTGTGTTGTTTTTCTCTTTGGCAAGGTTCACATGTCTTGTCTTTTTCAAATTTGAATTTTGGTAGTCCCTTTACCAGCTCTCCTATGCTGAGGCTTTGAATTAAATCCATGCTTGCATGACCAAGCCTTCTATGCCACAACCAAGATTCATCACTAGTAGTCACAAGACACTTAGAGGAATGGTTAGATATTTTGTGTGAGTCTATTATGTAGGTATTGACATCTCTATTTGCTTTAAATATCTCTTGGCCATTAAAAAAGGTTACAAGACATTCATTGGAAGTAAATATTACTTTGTTTCCTTTATCACATAATTCACTTACACTTAACAAGTTATGTTTCAATCCATCAACAAGCAAGAAATCTTTAATGAAATTAGTACCATCAATACCAATAGAGACAATGACAATTACCTTACCCTTAGCATTGTTTGCAAAGGTAACTTTACCTCCATCAATACTTTTGATTTCATTGAAAATTTCTTTGTCTTTTGTCATATGCCTTGAGCATCCAATGTCTACTAGCCAAGCATTTTTGTTTATTGTGAACTTGAGGCATACCTATAGAATCACAATTCAAGTATGATTTTTAGGTACTCAAATGAGCTTGGGTCCTTGGGGGTTAGCACATGAAGATTCCCGATGAGCCTTCCTTATCCAGGAATGTTTATTTATGTGATCAAATTTCATACAATAATTACATTGTTTAGGTCTAAAAATGCTTTTTGGTCTTACAATGCTTTTGAATGCCATATTTCTATTAGACTGAGTTTGAGAGCAATGGCATGCACAATCATGATGAATTGGTGCTTTTCTAGATGCATGATTTTTATACATAAAGGCATGATTAGCCTTTTGAGGTTTCTTTCTTAGGCTTACCAATCCATGATCATCCCTCTTATGTATAAAAGATTTAGTGTATTTTGTGCACTTAGCCCTTGGGGCTGTTACAACAAATGTGGAGATGTGAGGTTCACTTGACTTAACAGAAGTAGTTTTATGAGAAGATGATGATGTACCCTTAAATCTTAGACCATGTCTGATTAAGGGTGGTCTTTGAGACACAATAAGAGTATCTAAACTATCCTTTCCCTTGTGAAATTTTGAAATGGAGTTTCTAAGTTCCTCAACTTCATTTTTCAAAGTATTGTTTTCTTTAAGCAAGGATTTGGTTAAGGGTCTTGAAGAGTATTCATCTAATGACTTTTGAAGAGATTCATTAGATGATTTAAGCTTAAAGTTCTCCTTTTCTAAAGCATCCATTTTGATTTTCAAATTAGAAATATTATTCTTATAAGTATTGAATTTACTTATATATTTCTCTAGTTCTAGATTCAATACTTCTATTAGGCTTTGCTCATCATCATCATCTTCACTATTACTATCATCATCACTACTATCATTATTGAAATAGTATGAGTGAAGTGATCCTACCTTATCCAAGACGTGATCCTCTATAACCATGAAGCCTAAGTTGACTTCTTCACTTTCATTGTCATCTTTTTCACTTGAAGAGCTTTCGTCATCCCATGTGGCTTTGTGACCTTTCTCCCCATTGTCTCTTTGGTATTTTCTCTTGTGCTTCTTGAGCCTTGGACATTCCGATTTAATATGCCCTTTCTTCCCACATTCATAGCACTTTACCTCCTCTTTACTTCTTTGTGCATCATTAGAAGTCTGTTTGATGTTTCTTTGCCTGAATTTTCTAGAGTTGCTCATTCTCTTCTCAATAATTCTTTTCAGCCTTCTTGAGAGCATAGCAATGTCCTCATTTGCATCATCACTCTTTTCTTCATCATCTTCAACTTCCTCTTGAGATTTTGAAGTAGAGGCTTTTAGTGCTAAAGGCTTTCTTTTTTCTGGCTCTGCTTCAAGCTCTTTATCTCTTTTCACTGCCATTTCATGTGTAAGAAGTTTGCCAATAAGCACATCAGTATTCATGATGCTCATGTCTTCATTTGCCTCTTCTATACCGGCAACTCTTGAACCGTAATCTTTGAGAGGAAGACTTCTCAGGATTTTGTTATTAACATCTTCCAAGCTCAGGTGTTTCCCAATTTTTCTCATGCTATTTATGATGGCTAGAAGACAGTTGGTCATGTCAGTAATTGACTCATTGGATTTCATCTTGAAGAGCTCATACTCTGAAGTAAGAAGTTGAATTTTCTTGAATTTAACTTGCTTTATTCCTTCATGATAGTTTTCCAATGTTTTCCACATGCTGTAAGAAGTTAGGCAGTGTTGTATTCTGCCACATTCTTCAATGGATAATGAGCTTGAGAGAATTGTCATTGTCTTCTTGTTTTTGAAGTTTGCTATTCTTTGAGGCTCTGTCCAATCATCTGTTGACAAGATTTCTTCTTCACCATCAACTCCTCTTCTAGTTGGTGGTGTCCATTCTTTCCGAACACTATCCCATACTTCAATTCCTTCATTATCGAGATATGTCTCCATCCAAAACTTCCAATGAGCATAATTTGCTCCATCAAAGTAAGGCTTGAAACTTTGTAATCCTTCATTGGTCATATCTTGATCTTTGCTAGTGTTGTTTAGGCTTCGATGCTAAACTAAGCTCTGATACCAATTATTGGATATTAAAAATTTTAACTTTTAAGTGCGGAAAGAAAAGTTAAGTTGAGTAGGGATAGGAAGATTTCACACAGGAATATTTATAGAGATTTGAGTGTTAACAAACCATACTCCTCTCTCCAATCTCAATTGGGAGTTTCACTAACACAATAAGTGTTACAATAGAGTTTTACAAGCTCACTCCCAACTGTGGTGTTTCTAACAATGGATCACACCTAACCCAGAAATCTTTTGTGTTTTAATGGCTCACACAATAAACCAATTCCTTGTGTTTTAAAGGCTCACACAAATAACCCTTACAAGTATCCTACTCTTAACCCAAAATACCCAAACTCACTTGAGTAGTAGATTACAAAGAGAAACACTTACAAATCTATAATGCTCAGAGAATAATGAGCAAAAAGATTTTTACAGAGAATAAATGTTTGTTTTGAAAGTATTAAATGCACAAATGGCTTACAACAAGATTTTGATTAGAAGTATTAGTTATTCTCTTGTTCTGGATTCATAAATGACTTGCGTTTACACTTCCACGGCAAATTATAGTCGTTTGGTTGCATTTAATGCGGAAATAGCCATTGCACCAACTCTTATTTTCGCGTCTGACATGTTTCTCTTTCCTCTTTCATGGTCGTGAGTATGAATGTCACGGTCGTGACTATTCTTCCAAGCCATGACTTGAATGGTGACTTTGGCCATGAAGCATTCTGGAAGGATTTGAAGTGTTTGATCACATGCGTGATATTATATATTCATAGGTGTGAACATCCTTCCTAGCCGTGGTCCAAGTAGTGACTCTGACCGTAAAGCTTTCTGAAGGAATTAGTCATGTCTTCTCACGGGCGTGACTTTCTTTCACGGTCGTGAATGATATGATCATTCACGGTTGATATCAATCTTCATGGCCGTGAACTTTAAATATTGGATAGTTAGCGTTAAACTTCATCAGGGGTGTGACATATAAGGTCACGGGCGTGAACATGTTATTTCTTCTTTTTTTTTGTCTTTTTAAGGTTAGTCTTCCATTCTCCATTATTGCTATCATGTTCCAACCCTGTTCAATGAACTTAGAAAACAAGTATGTTAAATATATTATTACTATTTTATTTGTTAGCATCAAAATGACAGAAATACCTCTCAAGGTTCAACACGGCCTATATTTAATTTTCATCATTAGAATTTTTTTTCGCCTTCTAATTATTCATTTCACTAATTTATAAATTTATTGTTCCATATATATCTTAATTTATATTTTTCACATAACATGGTCATATTTTCTAATTTCCATTAATTAATTTTTTAATTGAAATTAACCATTCTAATTCACTTTTTATAATCCCTTAACTATGTTTTAAGCATTAATTATCAATTATATGTAAAATATACAAAATTCCTAATTTCCATAAACCTAAATCATGTTTAATCAATAAAAATAGATAGATTTTGAAATCACTAACCTTAATTTCTTGCTTTGGCCTTCCTAAGCTTCGATTTTCTTAGCATTTTCCTTGGAATCACCTTCACCTCCATTTGAACCTATCATGGCCGAAAATTACACTCTATTAATCCACCAAGATTTTTCTTCCTTAACTCAAATAAACTTCATATTTATCATCTACATACCTTAAACTATCTATTTGAACAATTAAACTAATTTAAAACTATAAATTTCACTTATCTCAATTTTGTATCATAACTTTTCTCTTTCGATTTTCTTCCACTTTAGTCTTTCAAATGAAGATTGAAAGCTTCTACTAGATAATAGAAATGCTAAAATTATTTTTGGGTGGTTGATTTTGGTATAAAAATTGAAAAAAATTGAAAAATTTTGGAGAAGAACAATGGAGGAATGATTTCATTTGAAACAGATTTTTCTATTGAGTTCAGTGTCTATTGTTTTTTTCTATTGAATTCTTTTAATTAAAAATATAAATACTTTTTTGTCAATATTTTCATCGGTTACAAGTTTGAAGAGAGTCCATGTCAATGACTTAGTATTATTTTAATAGTCACATGGCACTGACACATTAGTATGTTGTTATGAATGTGTGACGATGATAGATTGAGGTACTTTTGTGTTATAAAATCAAAAATTAAATATTTTTCTGTTATAAATTGAAGTTTGAGTACCATTATATTACACGCTCCATAGTTGGGGTACCATATGTAAAATTAACTCTTAAACTCACTATTATTAAAAAAACCCTTCCTAATATACATTCCCCTTTTGGATAGCACAAAGTTATTTGCTTAAAAGATAAGTGTGAACCCAAATAAATAAAAGATAAGTGTGAACCCAAATTTATTTAGTAAATTACCAGATACAAGGTTATTCCTAATTTCTAGTTGATTATACACATTAGTGAAGGTCAAATTCTTCCTAGAAGTGAACTCTAACTCCACATTTCCAATTCCCATAACCTTTGTGGTGGAGTTGTTTTCCATGTATAAAATTGTGCCTTCTTGAATCGATTCCATGGTGTATTATAGAATGCCTTCTTATTGCAAACATGTCCTGTGGCACCAAAATCATTCCACCATGTTGAATCCTCCTCAAGCATATTTTGGAAATCATGGTAGCCAAATTCTCATTTCCAGCACTAAACGACCCATTCTTTTTCTTGAGGAATCAACAATCTTTTTTAAAATGGCCTAGTTTTCCACAGAAAAAGTAATTTCCTATTTTTGTTTTTTGCCCCCCACCACCATTGAAATTTGTCCTCTTCTTGGAGGAATTTTTTCTCCTCAAATTGCACTTTGGAATCTGGACATGAGTCTCTAAAAGTAGTTTTTTGTGTGTAAGACAAAATCAGATATTCATTATATTCTAAAGTAGATTTACTGAAACTCTCTACACAGTTGATCAATTATTCATTTAGGGAATTGTTATTGTGACACACTTTGAATATATTCTCAGTTCCTTCTAAATCCTCCGCAATATTTTCTCTAACAATTCTGCCTTTTCAAATGACTAAGTTTTGTAATTTTCACGACCGTGTAAATTTACATGCTCTGCCCGCAGAACTTTCTATTTTTCCACCTTCAAATTTACATAAATTATGTAAAACTCTTATTTCAATTATTGAAAATTTCCGACGTTTATTATTAATATGTTACTATGATATTTATACCATTTTTATGATTATCTTTATGTATTCTACAAAGTAATATATATATATATATATATATATATATATATATATATATATATATATATATATATATATATATATATTGTAAAAATTATTTATTATTTATAATTATTTCATTAAATAATGGTATCATAAAAATTAGGGAATAACTTTAAAAAAATACCTAATGTTTAACCCCTTTTTCAGTTAGATACATGCCGTATTTTTTTTGTCAATTTGACACTTAATATTTCATTTCAATTGGACACCTCCAAACACTTTTTTTTTTTTTATCTAAAATCAAACAATTTACTATTTAAAAAATTTTGCCATAGACTATTCCATGGAAATTCGTTAATAAGAATTTGGTAATTTAAAAAATTAAAAACAATTGTTCTTTTAACTCCTCAAATGTATATAATTTGCTAGCATTAATATGTATTTTTGTTCATACATTGTTTAATTTTTTAAATTAATAAATTTACTAAAATTTATTAATTTTTTAAATTACTAAAATTCTTTCATTAATTTGTTCATACATATTTTTTACATTTGCTAACAATTTATTTTTAGTAATTTAAAAAAATTAATAAAATAAATAATTTTAGTTATTTGATAAATTGTAGGCGAGATATAATTAATCTTTAACTCAAATTAGGCAAGACATAACTCAAAGTTAAAAAAAAAATAAACTATTATATTTTTAAATTAAAGAAATTTTTATAGACAGATTTTTCAACTGAAATTTTTATCACAGATGTTTTTGAGAAAATTCGTCGCAAAATTTTTAAATTGTTAACCGTTAAATTTTAGATTGAAAAAATGAATGAAGATGTCCAATTGAAAAAAACAAAATCAAACGTTAAGTGTCTAATTAACAAAAGAAAAAAAAAACAATAGATATCCAATTAAACAAGCAGTAAAACTTTAGGTGGTTTTTTTTCAAAAAATTATTACTAAAAATTATTTGAAATCACTATATTTGTATTGTTATTTAATTTTACTATTTAAACTTAGTCAATATACAAAAAGAAAATATATAATCTATTTGGTGAGAAGCATAAATTTTAAATTAGAGTTTCTCAAAACTAGGAGCTACTAGCTGTTCGAATGTTCCATAGCTTCTATATTTTTTATGTACCAAGTGATTTTATTCCATTAATTCTTAAAAATCAAATAACAAATTATTCACAAGGATGGAGTCAGAAAATATTGTTACGGGGGGCCAAAAATAATATCCCAAAATGTAACTTTTTAATTTAAACTATAAATATCATATAACAAAAACAAAAGAGTTAATAAACTATATGGGAGACAAAATAATATTATATAAAAATCAATATTCCTACTTCTGTGTTAAGGTTTGTTCATTGCCTTTCATGGAATAGAAATCATCTATGATCTTATCAATCATAATTTTTTTAATAATTTCTTTTTTGATCAAAGAATTTCTAAGAAAAATCAATATTTGATATTTCTCTTGCTTTGTGGTTGCTATTAAAAATAAAATAATTAAAACATTTCTAATTAATTTATCAACTCATAGATATTAATTCTTTTGACTTATTGATTTTCATCGATCCTCCGCCTAAATTAGCCAGAATATGTAAATTTGAATTTTACCTAAAAAAAAAAGATAAAATTTGAAAATTACTATTTCTTTAAATAATCAATTTGAAACTTGAGATAATTACTTAAATTTTTTTTTATCTTAGTGTTTTTTTTTATTATTATTATTTTAGAGAAACTTGTAAGGAAATTGATATAAGATAACAGATTTTTTTTTTTTTACTTTAAAGTATAATTCAAGAAGAAAGTCTTAAGAGAGAAAAAAAATGTAAGAAAAAAGAAAAAGAAGATGAGAAGGCAATTTTTTTTTCTCTTTCATTTTTTTACCCTTAAAAATTAGGAAATAAGTAAAATTGGGACATTTTATTTCCTAATTCATTATTGTATTTATCTTCTAAATCAGAACTACCAATTAGAATTAGATATGTACATAAACAATCTATCAATTAAATTTTATCTTGTAAAACTAAAATTTTGGGTTTTTAAAGTATTCATTGGTCTTTTATATTTGATAAATGACAACTTAACAAGTGTTTATTTTTTAATTTTCAAGCAAAACAAGAGTATAATTTTAACTTTTGAGAGAGCCAATAACAAAATTTTAATATTAATATATAATACACTTATATTTTTTCACGGTAAAACCTATCATTTGACTCGTGTGCTTTTATTTTTGTTTTTAATTTGGCTTCTATACTTTTATTTTAATAATTTGAGTCTCTACATTATTATTTTTTAAATAATTAGGTCCTTTTAATATTTTTTAAAATTAAACTAATATTGTTAATTTGCTAATATAAAATTATATTTTCTATCTAGTTTGGATGGAATGTGATGTAAATTGAAATGTATAATTGAATTACATTTGAAATCCAACTAAAAGTAATATGTAAATTTTACACTTCAATTTATATCGTAATCAATCAAGTTAGATAACAAAAAAAATATTAGCAGACTAATGACATTGGTCTGGTTTTTAAAAAGCTATTAAAAAAGAACTCAATTATTAATAAAATAATAATATAGGAGCTCAAATAATTGAAATAAAGATATTTAAACTAAATAATAATAATAATAATAATACAAGAATCAAATGGTAGATTTTTCCTTTTTTCAAAATAAGAATCCCTCAGTCCCTCTCCCTCCTCTACTATTTCATTTTATTTATCAAAATAATTTTGTTTTATTGCTGAAATCAAATAATTATTCCTTCTTGATAAATCAAACAGACATGAATCAATAATAATAATAATAATAATAATAATAATAATAATATGCGGATTTAATATTGAAATAACAGAAAAAAAATCGCGATTGTTGTAGTTATCGTTTCTAACCGATCAAATTGTGAAGTTATTGTATTTTTAGATAGGTTCAACTTAACAATCATCAATAAAAAAAAAAAAACATCTCAATTCAAACATAAATCAACACCAAGACACTTATAGAATACTATCGCAACTCACAGTAGATCAGGACAAAATAACCCTCAAAATAGATGAGATCACAAACTTTAATTATGAAGAACACAAACTAAAATTTAATAAGAGAAATAAATAAAAATAAATAAATAAAACTACATATCTATAACAAAATAATGAAGGATATGATATTTATTAAGCATAAAATGAAGAAAAAATGAAGATAGAGCTATGATTGGAGCTAAAAACCGATGACAACCCTTGAAAAATGATTAAGAATAAAAAGAAAACAAAAAAGAAGAGAAGAAGATTGATAGCTAGGGTTTTCGATTATTCTATATTAACATTTACAGTTTCTCTAATATATTTTTATTATTTCTACCTCTTAAAATACTATAGGGTAAATTTCATATACGGCCTTTCAACTTGTCATTAATGCATATCAATATCGTTGAATTTCAATTTGAAATACAATTATACCTAAACTTTGATTTTATACCACAAAAATCAAAATTTAGGCTACATTGGCAGGTTCCACAAGTTTCATTTGATGACTAAATGTCAACTCAGTTTTATACCAGCAATTTTCTCTCTCCTCTCACTTGATGATTGGATGTCATCTTAGTTTCATATTAGCGATAAAAGTAGAACACAAAAATAAAACCAAGAGTAGGAAAGTCATATGCCTAGTTCTATATTTAGGCTTAAGCACATAAAATTAGGACAGCTCTTAGTCATAAAATGAGAAGAGAAAAAAATTGTTGGCATAAAGCTGAGTTGACATTGAGTTATCAAGTGAAATGTGTGGAACTTGGTATTGGGGATTAGGAAAATTTAAGTGGCACTAAAATTGAAATTAGAAATATTCATATTAAAGGATATTATTGTAAGAAAAATAACTTGTGAAATTTACTCAATACCTTAGTTATACCGAAAAAAAATAACCATATTAAATTGAATTGAAAATTGTAGATTTTTTTACATAAATAACTAAATAAAATGTGGTCAAATCCAATTATAGTTTCTTTGAGGGGAAAAAAAGTGAAGTATGAGGAGGACCACCTCATTATAACCTCAACATTGATTCTTTCATAATAAACTTCGAAAAGTCCAAATTAGTTCAGTGAAATAATTACAATATTCTATAGTTTTTTTTTTTTGTCTATACAATATTCTATAATTGAATGAGGTGGCCAAGTTTTATATTACAAACAATAAATATAACAAAGTTAAAGCGGAAATAACAAAGGGATTCCTGTGTGATAGTGGATTTATTTCATTTGATTTATCTTATTTTCTGTGTTTTCATTGAATCCTTGACGTGTCGAATAGCCAGTTATTGCGTCTGGCCATCAGCAAATGCTTCATTTTCATTGGTCTTTGGCACCATGGTCCTATTTTTGTCGCAGTATTCTAACGTCAGAAATTCTTAACATGCTACCACTAATATAATCTCAAATCCTAAATCACCAATCACTTTTCTCTCACTCAACTTCCAACCTTTTCATTATTGAAGTTCTCTCGAGATGAGTTTTATTATTATTTTTTATGCGTTAAGTTTTGCAAACTTGTTTGTATAGAAAGTTAGTAAATTTTTTTGCATCTTTATTGAATTCATAGGGTATTAATGCTTGTCACTACTAGTTTGTTTTGTTATTGTTAAAGAAAAGTAAAATTTTCATGCGTGTCCTAGGTTAGTGAATAACATTTATAGAAGAAACTGGTACAGATTTCGTACACAAAAATGGATCCATGATGATAGCTAGAGATAGATTTTTTTTTCCGAAGAGAAGATGGTGAAAAATGATCAAGTAACCGGCCGAGTTGGCCCAAAATGTAACATTCATTAATTTAGACCTTGGGTCGCAAACGAGTCATAGGGCGCAACTGCACTTTCCAAAATCTAAATTAGAGCGAAAATAATAATTTGAATATTTAAGAAAGTAATTAAGTCATTGAAAATTATTAATTAAGAAGTTGAGAGTTAATTAAAAACAATTTTAGAATAAGCATATAGGTAATAACATTGATGTAAACATACAAGAGCAGAAATTTTATACCAATTATATGACCTGGACTAAAATATGATTGGTGGAGGAAATATGTGGTGGATAATTAAGGGATGATGTCTTTTAATATGGACCATTTAATCATGAGGTATCAAAATGGTAATTTTACATGGGCAAAGTAGATAATTTCACCATGAGTATAAAAGCAACATTACCTTCCTCTCTCCTCTCTAATTTTTCTACATAACATCTCTCTTCCTCCATTTTTCACACCATTGCTCTTCTCTTCTCTTCTCTTCTCTTCTCTCATTCTTTATCTCGTTCTCAACTCACCACAAAATTCTTGCATAAATTAAGAGAAAATATCTCCTCTTTGCTGAAAAACGAAAAAGAAAGTGGAAAAGTAGGGAGATTTCAGTGAGAGCTGGAAGATTTAGTCAAGAAAGTGAAGGAAAAAGTTGGAAATAGAATCTTATTTCCAAATTTTGTGGGTATTGGGTAAGTTGGATGTTCTCTTCTTCTTTGTTTCATTTTTCTTCTCTTCTTCTTTGTTTCATTTTTCCTATTTAATGAACATGTATAAAAAAAGTTAGGGCTTTGAACATCAATAAAAGTTTTTAAGTTAGAAAATCCATCAAAAAAAACCCACAGAGATAGAAAAAGAGGAACTTGTTGTAGTTAAAGAACCAAAGAGGTACCTTTAAGGGAAACATATGGTTTATGCTTAAAAGTAGCATTTTGAGTTAAACTTGAGCAATAGTGTGTTAAAAAGGAAGTATTTTGATGTATATGAGACCCTAGAGAAGAAATGAACAACATTCAAGAGGGTGGTGGAGCTTTAACAAGCTTTAAAGAGTGATTTTAAAGCTACAATAAAAAGGTATGTATATTTTTGCATTCAAAGTCTTTGTTTTTCATTGTTGTTTTTATGGCATGCTTTTAGTGATTTAAAATGTTAACTTAAATCTTTAGATACAAATATGATAATAGGTGCTAATGTCTGAGTTATTATGGCATTATGAAAGGCATGTCATGTGGTAGATGTTCTAGGGTGACTTTCATGATAGATGAGATGAAATGTTAATGCTTATTATGCCATACATTGTATATATTTAAGCTTGGGTTTGATATGATGAGAATAATATGCTTTAAAGGATAAATAAAGTGGCTTAGCACCAATAAAGAGTTAACCTTGAATAGAATTGAAAATTGGTTAGTTTAATGTATTTTAGGTTAAAATTTTGAAGTGTTTGATTAATGGAAATGGATCTAAATTGCTTATAAATGTGGTGGTTGTGTTTTCTAAATGAGAAATGGTTTAAAAACGTGAGAGAGCATCTTTGACACATTTGCATAACATGCAAATGAGGGCTCTGTAGCGCGTGCAACAAGTTATCATGCCCATGACATAGCTAGATGGGCTTCTATCATGCACACAATATTGTGTCACATGCATAACATAAGCCACCTAGTGCCCAGTGCGCCTAGCTCTATTGCACGCATGATGTGTACAATTCCCTCCATGATGAATCTTTTGAACCTATTTTCATATGAAATTATGCCTAAAATGTAAGCTATGATTTTAAGACATGAAAAGGGGGCTTTTAATGTTAAATTAAATGGCTTAAGACATGAAAATTTAGAAGTATGATATTAACTATACATGACAGATTGTTACAACATGGAATGAATGGCATGCATAAATGATATAAGGGTCAAGAAATTGTTAGTATGATGATATGAAACATATCATATGAATACGTAAACATGATTAAATGATGATGTCGTATGTGATACTTGATGAACATATAAGATTATCAGAGGCTTCGCATGGACTTAAGATATGACCATACAAATGCTATGATCATATTATTTTGATATATGATGGCATGATGTGGTGCTTTTCATATTCGTTAATTTAGGCATAAGTAGTACGTATCACAAAATTGACGCGTCATGATGAACAAAGTCTAAATTTTGATTTTGACCGAAAAAGACGGAACATAAGGATAAATAATTTGTGAAAGTAATTTAAAAAAGCATCAAATGGGGTGAAAAAGTGACAAAAAGACTTAACTGTAAAAGATTAAAAAAATAGATAAAAATACAAAATTGATAAAATTGTAGGACCAAATTGGATATTTATTGCTTAAACATAATTTGGGCACATTTTAAATGTGGTGGCTGACCATAAATTCAAAGCAGACAAGAAAAATAAATTAAGATAAGATTATGGCATTAATATCACGATATTTGTTAAAGGTGTGTCCCATTCTTTGACCATTTATTTCTTGTTCCTTTTTCATTCTTTTTCCTCCATTCTTATCCTAATTTCACTAGAATTTTCTGCATGTTTCCATCCCATACACGATCATACTCTCCTCCATAGTCAAAGCATCATTCTAGAGAGAGAAAAACATAGAAAAATGATATTTTTATGTACAAGGTAGCTTGGGAAAGATAACGAAGGGCAAGAGGAGGAGAAAGAATCTATAAAAGAGGAGAGAGAATTCCTTTTTGGTTTGGTCATGGTGGAAGCAAAGTGAAAGTAAGAAATTCTTTATCATTCTCTCACTTCCTTTTACTCAAAAACATGCTTTAGAGCTCCTAAAGAGCTTATTTATGAAAGTTGTAATTTTAAAGTGAAAAAGAGGTTTTTGAGTGGTTTTGCTAGAGTCAAAAGTTGTAAAAAGTGATAAGGCTTAAAACTTAAGTTGGTAAAGAAAGAGATTTTAGGGTTTGAGTTGAAGAGAGATAAATAGAAATACGAGGTAGAATTGTAAAAGATGGTATTTAATGGTATTTTTGTATATTATTGGTATCTTTTTCGAAGTGAGCAAGTTCAAGTAGAGGAAAAAAATAAAAGAAATGAGAAAGAGACTTGAAATGCTAAAGTGAAAAAGACAAGAGATTTGTGCATGCTTTTAGGTCAATAATCTATAGCTTGATATGTTTTTTCATGTTAAAAAAATGGCATGTTGAATTGTGACTTAGATAAATTTTAGATTGATTAAAATATATAAAATTGGAATTTAGTAGATATCACTGAAAATTTATGTCTACTGATCAATTATTGGTAGATAAGTGTAAGTGAATAGAATTAAATTGAAAAAGATAAAAATAGAAAAAATAAAATGAAAATAAAATGAAGGAAATAAAATAAATAATGAAAATAAAGTAAATAAAATAAAAATTGTAATAATAATAATAATAATAATAATAACGAAAAAAAATTAAAAAGAAAATAATAATAATAATAATAATAATAATAATAATAATAATAATAGAAAAAAAGAGTATGTAATATAAATGGGATATTGTTTGTATTTGACGATTCAGACAAGTTAGTTATTGCGCTAGAGAAATGTTTAAAATATATGAAATGAATTGGTATGCCTTGAAAGAAATTTATTTAATAAATATTGAGTACTAAATAGAATTATAGGGATAGATATAATAAAACTTAAGTTTAGTTGTATGAATTGAATGAAGATAAAATGAAATAATATGATTTAGTAGATAATAACATACTTGATTTGGTAAGTTTTGAAAATGAAATGAAATGATATATAAAGCCAATTATTAATTCATATTTTGAATAATATGATATAGTGAATGTTGGATTGTACCAAAAGAATGACAATGGTTATTGACACAAGTTTTTAAATAATATGACATTGTAAGTTAAATATTGGAGTGCACAAAATAAGTGTAGATATTATAAACATGCTATAAAATGATAAAAATGAAGTATGCATGATTGTAACACAAAAAAGAAAGAGTAAATGTTCAAATAAGATAATATGAAAAAAAAAGAAAAAAAAGTTATGTGGTTGTACTATTGATATATGTTTACATGAGAATGGTATATGTGGTTGTACTAATAATATATGTTGATATAAATAAGTAATCAAGATGAATTTGTATGAAAATATGACATATGAATTTGAGTACATATATATAAAAAATGGAGGGAAGTTTATATTAATAATAATAATGCCTAATAATATTTAGCTTAGAACTAAAATAATGATAATTTAATATGCCAATTAGAGATTTGTATAATGCAGTGATGGTACATTTATAATGTCGATGATGATACATTTATATAATGCTAATAATAACACATTTATATATTACCGGTGATGACAATTTATAATGTCGGTGATGACATATTTATCATGTTGGTGATGACACTCATATAATATCTATATGATGATTCTATAATGTATGGGTGTTCAACCCTATTATCATATTAGTTAGTTCAGCTTGAGGTGTTATAGGCATAAAGCAAATTGAAAATTATGTGAAGTATTTAATAATATTAGTCCAATTTAAAGTCATTTGAACGAACTAGTAAAATTAAAATTAAACAATAATGTGAGTTAAATATTGTTATTGTTAAGTATAAGAGTAATTATAACTCAATATATCTGGTGAAATGTATAGTTTAAATAATGAATAAGAACAAGGAAATATAATAATAATAATAATAATAATAATAATAATAATAATAATAATAATAATAATAATAATAATAATAATAATAATAATAATAATAATTTCACATTTGCATGATTATTCATAATTCTGCATGAATTTTTGTATAAGAGTATGTTTATGTATATATATATATATTTACTAGAAATAGTGTCAACCAAAGGTACGAGAAAAGTAGGCACAACACAAGTAAGTAATGTTGATTTATGATGACGTTGTAGGTAGTGGATTAAAAAGAAAGTGAATAGTAAATGCTAAATGAAAATATGGAATAATTAGAAAAATAAGATTTGTATGTGGTAATACATATTAGCAATAGGACACGACAAAATGCATAACTAGAATTTGGTATATTAACAATATATTATGATTTTAAATTATGATAAGTGAGATTGATAGACGTAAAAGAATTCATAAGTGCATGCTAAGTAAAAATAAATTAACAAAGGCTTTAATAGCTAAGTTAGCTAAATATGTGATAGATTCTAGCTTCACATAAAAATGCATGTTTCATGCATTGTCTGTAACTTATTGCCTATTTGCATGTACCACTAAACATTTATGATTAGCGTGGGAGATGTTTATTTCTCTCATACAAGATTAGAACTGATAGTAGAATCTAAAGAGTGGATAGTAGATAAGACAGATGCTAGTGGAAGTATGAGTTAATGAAGCAGTCAAAGATCCCCAAATATATGTGATTATTTTATTTGTATATATTTGGTTCTCAAAATTTATATTTTTTCATATTTATATATGTTTATAACATTTTTTAGCATTCTTAGCTTTTGTAAGTAAAATGTAAATGTTATTTTAAACATGGAAGATAAATGAGGTAAGCATAGTAAATATTAATGTTAATCTAAATTTCAAATGTGTTTTTTTTTTAAATTCAATGTTTTCTATAAACATCGTAAACAAGTATTTGAAATGAAGTTTAGTAACATCCTCTTTCCTAATCGTTAATATAGTAGAGCGAGGGGGTGTTACAGTGCATACATGGAAATTATGAATCATGAAACACTCATGTGAATTGATTATTATAAAGCATGCATGAAGTTATGAAATGTAGGAAAAATAGGGTGATGATACGTCTTGTGTGAGCAACTATACACAATGATGATAATATGAGATATGGTACAAGAATTGAAGTCAGATAAGTCCATTGCTCTAACCTAAGAATGGAGTTAAGAAAAATGACATGTCAGCTTTTGTGAAATATACGATTAAGGAGTCTATGTTAGCTTTTATGAGTGCCTTTGATTTTTGATTGCTTATATGAATGATTATAATAATTGGATATAAGGTCTATTTTAGCTTGTGTGAGTGCTACTGATCCAACATGCATGCATGATTCATGAATTTCGATCAAGGGGTCTATGTCAACTTGTGTGAACACCCTTGCACATGACTGTATCTAGTTTAGTCTAATTTAGAGCGTCATGGGTGAACCAATTAATGAAAAATAAACATGAATTTAAATTTAAGAACATGGTTCTGATTCATGAATGTTATGATATAATATGCATGGTGTTATTGTCAAATCATATTGTAAAACCCTCTCGTATATCCAGAAAAAACCTAATTATACATAAGAACGCTACGGAACTTTGTTGCAGAAAACTGGTTAAATTAAAACTCTTTCATATTTAAAACTTGATTAAGCATAAACATATATTTGAAAATATGAAAATTGTCATATATCTTAAAACTCAATCCAAATGATTAATATAAAAATATAAAATATGTTAGGCTTACACTAGCCCTGTGTTACAAAATACATCATAAAATTCAATTACATGTTCTTAAAATATAAGGCATGTACAAAATTTTTTCATATCCTATGACATGTACAAAAACAATCAAGAATTCCATATATGAAACATCCACCCTTAGATATAGGTTTACTCTAATCAAACTCTGTATGGGCATTACTTCAAGACCTATCAACTTCAGCTATCGGTCCAAACCTGTGTGCAGAAAACTCACATGCCAAGCAACATAATGCTTAGAGATACATATATGTATGAAACTTCTACATACTATCATGTAATGTCATACCATGATCAAAATATTATCATACCTATGGTTGTAAATAAACTAAGTTACTCACGAGCTATTCGAATCTCGGTTCTGAAAAAACTCATTCGAGATCGTTTGTTACTGTTAATGAGCCGAGCTCAAATTTTAATCTGATCTCAAAAATTTTATCGAGCTTGAACTTGATCTTAATACTATTTAGTTTGTTAGCTTGTGAATGTATTCATTTACAAGCTCATGAACATGTTCGCTTAAAAAGCTAATGAACTTGTTTGTTTAAAAAGCTAATAAATGTGTTCATTTAAAGGCTTGCAAATATGTTCACAATTTAAAAGTTCGCGAACATGTTCATTTAAAAGCTTATGAATATGTTCATTTAAAATATTGCGAACATGTTTGTTTGAAGCTCGTTTATATTATATTTTGTTATCAAGCTAAAGCTTGAATTCGAGTTTTTGTCATTATTTGTTAACGAATCAAACTCGAACTTTTATCATTATTAGTTAACAAGCTGAACTTGAGCTAAGCTCATTAAACATAATATATGAGCTTTTTACAAACTGAGCCCAAGCCGCTCGCAAGCTTAAAAATTTTAAAATGAGCAGAGATCGATCTCAAGTATAACAGCTTGAATCAAGCTCAAGCTCGTGATAAACTTAAATGATCCAAGCTCAAGCTCACTAATATTTGGCTTAGCTTGACTCATTTACAATCCTAATTATACCATATTCATATTACCAATACATAAATGCATTATTATATTACCAATACATAAATGTCATGTTATATCATTCACATACTATTATCCATGTATACATACACCTTATATCATGTGCTTAAACAAATCCACCATATAACATCATAAATAAAAATTGCATATTATGCATTTACTAGGCTTCATGGGCATGAATACCTATAACGCCCGCTAAGTAGGGCCTAGTTAATAAGATAAATTAATTAAGATAAAAATGTGTTTAAAGGTTTGGTCAAGGAAAAAAAGTTAAAAAGATATGAAAAAGTAATATGTCTTGTATTCACACTCGTTAATTTAGTGTCACAGTCGTGAATGACGGCGCTTCACACCTATGATAGATCTATCACATCTATAAACATTGTTAGGTATAAAAAGGAATCACTTTATTCTTCTCTTTCATTCACACATATCCAGAAATATCTAATCTTTGGAGCTACCCCTCACACTAGAGATAATGCCCTTTATTTCTTTTTAATTCCAAGACTTAAAACATCCAATCCTAAGTTAAGGAGAAAGTTTTACTAAGTTCTAAAAAGAGAGAAGCATAGTGAAGCCTATGATCATTTGAAGGCAAACCTTGAAGAAGAAGAAGAAAGCCAAATGGTGCTTCCTTTTTTTTGGTAAAGAATCACATTTTCCTTTCTTTTTTACAAGTTTTTATGCCCTTTCTACATGTCTATCCCATTTATGGTAGAAATCCATTTCTAAATGGGTTAGTTTTTAGTTCAAACTTGAGTTTTTAATGGTTAAATACTCACCTTTAAGCTTGTTTAAGAGCTAAAGCATGTTTTAGTAAAGGATTATATGAGTTAAAAGTTAGTTTGAAGGTTTAAAGTTAGGGTTAAGGTATTTTATGATTTTAAGTTAAGTTAATGATTTATAGATATCAATCGAGATATGTTTATATGTGATAGAACTTAGAAGAGGAGGTGATAAAACCCACTAAGAGGATAGGCAAGCTTAATTTAAAGCTTAGTTTTTTAGGCTTTATTAAAGGTATGTACATATATGTATTTAAATTCCAAATTGTGACATTATGTGTGATAAATGCTTTTGTATGCCATAAATGCTAGCTTATGATTGTAATGAGCTTGAAAGATGTAATCAATGCCACAATGTTATTAGAATTGAATTTTAAGTATGCTTTAAATTAGTATTTTGTATGATGATGGTGATGGTGATGGTGGGTGGAAGAGGTGAAGTTCAAAAAGGTATAAATATAAGTTTGTATCATAAATGCATGATATGGAAGCTAATGTGCATAAATAGGTAAATTTGGGTGTTTATGTGTTCTTATGTGTTTAATTGATGTTATGGCATGTTTAAGACATGTTTTGATGCGAGTGTTGATAGGAAGAAATTGTTATTGGACAACCATTACAACCATTATATGTGCCATAGATGACATGCCATTAAGAGGGTTTATAGTACCATAGTATTATGATATACAACTTTCTTTTAAGGACAATGTGACTAAGCTCGGAGAGTACTTTTAATCCTATATTTCATGCAAGTTATATATTTTACTCAGTTAAGGTGGTTTAAACTCTGAGAGTGCTCTTGACATAAAGAGCTCGGATGAGCACACATGATTATAGATAGTGACAGGGTGGCTTAAACTTGGAGAGTATCCATGTTCATAACTCGTATCCAAATAGTCCATGTAGAGAGTTTTTAGGCAAGATAAGAATATGTTTAATGAATACAATATTGTGAAAAATGTATAATGCCATAGGATTTCTATGATATACAGTTTATATGTCATAGGCTATTACTACCTTGAATTGATCAGATATGCATGATTAAAGAATATGATGATATGATAGGTTTCATGATATGAAGTATGACATGATTGAGTGCTCTTATTACCATACATTAGTGAACATGATTGTATATGACATACGACATGACTATGAATATCATGATATGAATTGTTTGATGTATGTTTGAATTTTTATGCCTATATGTACCACTAAGCTTTTAATAGCTTAGCATGTGGGTGTTCTCGCACTTAAGCTTTAGAGCCTAGTTGATAGTAGCAATTGAATAGAGGAGAAAATCCATTCAGAGACTACAAAGCATACTCATCTCATGTTAGTGATATTTCATGTCATCTTTTGTTTTGTACATGGCATATGGACTATAAGTTGTTTACATTTGTACATGTCTTTTATTCAAGAAACATGTAATTTTGATATGGTCATGTATTTTTGTAAACATCGAGTCAATTAAGCCTAAACATGATATTTTTATATGTGATGATGATGATCCTTTGGAAATCAAAGAGATTTCTTTATGCATGTTTATAAGCATGTGATGAGTTGTTTAACAAGTTTAATATGACAAAAAGAGTTTATGTCATCAAGTGTTTTCAAGAAAGGAAAAAGTTTTAATTTTCATAAGTTTTCCATAATAGGACCATATACCATTCACTCATTTAGTTGGGTTTATTCTAATTAGATGAGAGGACGCTACAATACCAATTCATAATAGTGAAGGTGCCTTTGAAGGGTGCCTCACCTATAAACCAACACGTGAATGCTACTACATAGAAAATACACATTGTTCACGACTATGACATATCCTTCACATTTATGAACCTATGTTTCACGGCTTCTTAATCGTGAAACTAACCATGTAAATCTAGGTTTGAACATGAAAACTGTGGTCTTGAAGTTTACTGTTGTGACTATTTGTTCAAAGGCTTGAAGTCATACATTCACAACTTTATAAGTCGTAAATCAAAATGTAAAAGATATTGCCAGATATGGACATACATTTCATGGGCATGACTCTTTTGTCATAGGCATGAAACCTCTTTGTTCAAGAAATTCACGGTCATGAACCATTTGTCACAGGCATTTTAATTTATGTCAAAGTGAGTTGAAAGCAAATTGAATATTCAACACATTCAAGGCTCTAAGATTGACCAATGTCAATCACCCCTATCAATATTTCAGCTCATTTACATACCAATGACATGCCTTAACAACATTTTAACATATGTAACCCACAAATCATACCAAAACACTAACTTGAAACTCATTAATTTACATTGCAAACATCCATAGCATTTTAACCCATAACTCACAACAAATCATGTCATTTCATTACTGATATGCATTTACACGATCATTATGCATTTACCATAATATATGTCAAAGTGCATGAAAAATGAATTAATATGCAAATATGCACATTCCTCTAGTCAAATAGGAGCCTTAACAAACTTCAAGCTTCTTTAAGTTCGTCTCTCCTTTTGTGATGTGTTCCCTTGGTCAAAAGCAACATCTAACATCACAAAAACGTTCTTATAAGACTCTAATGACATAAAATAACCTAAAACCAAATTGATAACTGAGTTTTTACAAGAACTCCTCCCAAAACCCTTTTTGATATACAAGACTTTACCAAGCTTAACAATGGAGCTTAGGTTAAAAAGAGGGTGAAGAAGATGAAAAAGAAGTTTTGGCATGTCAAAGAGGGTTTATAGAGGTGGTGGAGAGCAGTTGGTGAAGACATAAAGGACAAAAGAGGGGAAAATATGAATGTTCACATGGCCAACCGACCTGTGTTCAAGGGGGTGACTGCTTGTTCAAGGGCAAGACATGCCATTCACGACTATGACTAAACCATTCACAAGAGCGAATATCCTTTCCACTCTCAAACACACCAAATGATCTCGCCATATTCAAAACTCGATCATTTTAAATCTTGACACGACTTTCACAGGCGTGAACTTATGGTCACGGGCATGAAAATACTCTTTTTACAAAAAAAAAAAACTTAACCTTTTAAAAACACCGTATACCCAACCTTTCTCTTTCAAATCAACATAACTTAAAAGTCATAAATTATGGGGCATTACACATATAATTGATAACATTTAATTTATATGATAAGATGTCACTATTATGTTGGTATGTTTGATGTAGTTATTGTATAAACTATCGGGAAAACGGTGCATTTTATGCCTTATTATTGATGCTGAGAAAAATAATAATTAAACGAATCATTAAATGATATCGAACTATCATGATATTGGTATGTCACGTGGAAACCATCTCTGTTGCTATCCTATTAAAGATGCACATGTTAATTAATAATTATGTATATAGGTTAAAATGACATTGATTAATAATTATATTTATGTAAAGGTTTAAGCATATAGTAAGGGCAAACAAGAGACAATTGTATGCTAAGAACCTAAGGTATTATAAATGACATAGATATGGATAATTACCATAATCACATGTTAAGATTCTTATTGTGAATAGGTGCATAGAAATTAAGGAATATAAATATATTAAAGTATGAATTATGACATGTAAATACTACATCAATATGTAAGAATAATATTAGGATAATAAGTGGTGAATGTCTAGAGTAAAGATAAATCTTATAAGGTAGATATTGAGTATACAATTGAATATCCTTTAAACATAAGATTTAGAAAATGAAACAAACATATATCTTGTAAATAAAGGAATAAACTAGAAATAAATAATGGTAAATATGATTGATACGATTGTAGTTAAAATGTCATCCTAAGTCTATAGAGATTTGAATGTATGACTGTATATTTACATATACATGTCATAGTGTACCACTAAGCATTATTGTTTAGCATGTGGATTGTCTCTCACATGCATGTTTGAAGCTGAAAAGATAAAATCTGACAAATAAGAGGAAAGTCCGCCAAAAAGTCTATAGATAAGATCATATGATCAATAGGGGACTATAATAATAAATTTATATTTCTTTATTTTAAAACGTGTTTCATTTTGAGCATGTAATAGTTATATAATAAAGTAGTGCATGTTGCATATGTGGTTGCATGTTATTGAAAGTTAAAGATCATGAGATCAAGTAGGTGATAGTAGGTTGATTTTTGAAATAATCATGTAAACATAAGGTTTTGAAAAGAAGCAAATTTCTTTAAAGGAAATCAAGTTTTAACGCTTTTGCCAAACCATGTTTTAAAAGGTTTTAAAATTTTTACCAGTCTTCAAATCATAAGAAAGCATGACATCTTCATTTATGGTTGGATAATTCCAAATACATATGTAACGCCTGTAATTATGGCCAATGAGTTATGCCTTTGGCTAATGAGAAGTTGGTGATTAAGTGGAATTTTGGGAAGTTGAGAGTTGCTAAAATCTGATTTTTCACGCCCGTGAAAATGGATGTCACGACCGTGAATATCGAATTTTAGTACACAGCCGTGACAAGGTTCTTTACGACTGTGAAAAGATAGCTTTATGATCGTGAAGGAGAGACTCATACCTATGAAAGAGGAGTCACGACCATGAAATCTGGGCAAATAGAACAGGTAAGGCAGTATCATTTTTCTTTCTGTTATCCCCTTTAAATCTACTTCCCACTCCCTGTTAACCAACCAAACACACAAATTTCATCTTTTTCCAGACTTCATCTTCTTAATTATCCTTCTTCATTCTTTATCTCTTTCTATCTAAAATTTTATGTACTCCTAAACCAACCCACATTTCTCTCAATCCTCCATAGCCAAAGTTTGATTCTAAGATGAGAAAGTGAGAAAGAGAGTAAGAAAGGCATGAAAAATTATGTTTCATGCATAGTTGATCAAGAGGAAACTAGAGGGAGTGAAAAGAAAGGTTTTAATGATATTGTTTTATGCATTTTAGAAGCTCAAATGGACAAGGAACTAGCTCAAAGGAGCAAAGGAAAAGAGAAAGAGAAGCGAAGAGAAAGAAAAGCAAAATAAGAGGTAAGTACATAACTTAAGGCAATAACCTATATTTTTATCATAAAGTTGCATTATTTGAATATTTGGCATGTAAATAATTGTTAAGTAGTATTATTTTGTGATAAAAATTATGGGAGGCATGTTTTCTAGACTTAGAATTATATTTGGTAAAATTTGAACTAGGTGATTGTGTGTTCTTTGTTGGATTTTATGGAGCAGTCAATACATATTTTACTATAACTTAAGTTATGTTATTCTGATTAATGTTTTCTTTGTTGAATTTGAAAGTTAAGATATAGAGATAAATTTTTTATGAATAGCATAAAACGTTAATTTGAACATAACTATGCTTAAGTTTGGTACAAATATAGGACTAGAAAACTGTCCATGAAATTTTGGGTAATGATTTTAATGACTAGTCAGTATTCATTTGATCATATCTTTTGCTATAGAACTATAAATTTAGTGATTCAATTTGTATATTAAATCTAAGATTCAACAATAAAATTCTTCAGAGGACTTTTTAATGTAATTATGATGTTAATAGGTCCAAAATTAAGGTCAAAATAAAGTATGGAATCTGCCAGTAATAGGCAGAATATTAATTGAGAAATTTGATGTAAAAATTAATGTAAACATTGTTATATTATGCAAATGATATTTTTATTGAGTATATATGTGATTACTAAGCCATTAAATGTATAAAATGTATGAATTTAAAGAATTATTAATTTTAATGATAATAATTAAGCTTTTAAACACCTAGTTTAGAACTAGAGTTTTGAATAGTTTGACATGTCAATCAGAGATTTATTAATACCAGTTATGACACTCATATTAATGTCGGTGATGGTACTCATATTAATATCGGTGATGACACATATATTAATACCAGTAATGACACTCATATTAATATCAGTGATGACACATATATTAATACCGATGATGACACTCTTATTAATACCGGTGATGACACTTGTATACGCATACCATTATATCCAAGTGAAAAATTTATTATACATGGATAACCAACCGTGTTATCCTGATTATTTATTCCAAGGTGTTATGGGCATAAATATGTTAAAAATGGTATGAGAATTTAATATAGAATAACTTGTTATAATTAATTTGGTATGTTTACTAGATTAGTATAATCAAAATATAAGTGATGATATGAGATGAGAAATTATATATGTGAAATGTTCGTTTATATAGGTATGAATATGAAATAAGAATGTATTAGTAAAATTGAGTTTGTGACTTATATATATGTATAAAATTGACTTGGAAACAAATGCATATTGCATGATATAGTATATTGCCTTATTTATATATACCACTAAGCCAATAGCTTAATGTGAGAGTTTTTCTTGCGCAGATATAGAGAAGAATAATCTGAAGATAGTAAATAAAGCTAACGGTGACCCGACCAAGTAAAGAGCTCACTCTTTACACCGTAAGTTATATAACTTTTTCTATTTTTGTTTTGAAGTTTTTTTTTTACAATGTTTGTAAAATAATTGCATGTTTTGTAAATAATACTTTATTATATAAAATGTACATTGTTTCCTTATTATGATTTCTTTTATACTATAAAATATATATATGAGCTATTACCCTTTATATATATATGAAACAATATTTTAATTGATGAAGTTAGCATAACACTCTCTTATCTAGGCACATGTTGCTGGGTTGAAGGGGTGTTATAGTGTTTGTTATCAGAGCTTAGTTTGGGTATTTTTGGGATTTTAAAAACAATTTTCAAAATAATTATGGCAGGTGTGTATCCACAATTAAGTATAAAAGTTGCTGCTTACTGATTAGGATTGTTACTTTTATAATATAGGTAGAGTATGACTTCAAAGTCATGACAGATTGTGGCTGAAGGAGGCGAAAGTAATCAGCCTATCGAAATAGAGGCTTCATCACGACCAAGTCATCATCGAGCTACTGTATCGAGATCTGGTGATAGGTCATCATGAAGGAAATTTGTTGTTGGTACAGGATAGACATAGCTTATGAGGAACATGATAGATTTACTATAAAAAGCATCACAGCCAGCCTCGTCTGTGTTACAATTTGAGAGACCAAGGAAGTTAAGGGCACCCGATTTCTATGGTAAATGAGAAAATGACCCTTCATGGCAGAGTTTTAGTTAGAATAGGCATAGAGAGTCTTTGATCAGCTACATTGCATGGATGAGTAAAAATATGAATATGCAGTATCTTTAGTACAAGATCATACATATGACTGGTGGTGGACTGAGTCAGAGTTCAGAGGCACCTGATCCTATGACTTGGGAATTTTTTCTAGAGAAGTTCAAGGAACAATACATTCTCCCTATTTACACAGATGACAAGAAAATAGATTTTTTGACATTGAAACAGGGGGACATGTCAATAACTGAATATGAAAGAGAATTCACACATCTTTGCAAATATGTTGGTGGCATTGTATCTATAGAAGTTGATAAATGCCGATGATTTGAAGATGGATTGAGAGACCCGATCAAGCTACAGATTTTAGCCCTATGCCTAATGAGTTTTTATTGTTTGTTGGCATCATCCAGAACAATTAAAGGAGTTCTAATAGCATAATAGCTAGCACAAGATACAGGGTTAATGAGACCCATGTCACAGTTGAGTGGAGGACCATCAAGTGGTAAAAGAGCTAGATCTTTCAGTGGCCGATTTTAGGTTGGGGTTCCAACAGGTCTTCTTCTTTCAGGCAGGGACCACATGTGAGATTTGTTTCTTCAGCAGCCAGTGCACCAACACAAGCATAACGTAGATCTCAACCTTTACCAGAATGTCAACATTATGGTCGTCTTCATTCAGGAGAGTATTGGTGGATGACAAAAGCATACTTGAGGTGTGGCTCTCAAGATCATATGAGAAGAAATTGTCCTCTATTAAAGTATGGAAGAGGTTCAAAGAGTACTGAGCCGATACAGATGCAAGGTTCTAGGAAAGTAGAGGCTAAGGTCGAGGGCAAGACAGAGGAGGCCGATCAGGGCCCAATCAATTTAGATTACAGATAGTTGAGAGGCTGGAAGGTAGTAGAGCTGCCCCAGCCAGGTAGTATGGAAGCACATTAGGAAACTCACTAACAGTATGAATATCTACCAACTTCAGACTTGATTTTTTCATATCAATTGGTGTTTTCAAAGGAGTTGTTAGGGTTACCACTGGATAGAAAATTTGAGTTTGCTATCGATTTGGTACATGACACCACTCCTATTTCCATTACATCATATAGGATGACACCAATAGAGTTAAAAGAGTTAAAGATACAGTTGCAAGAATTGTTATATAAGGGATTTATATGACCTAATGTATCTCCATCGGGTGCTCCAATATTATTTGTGAAGAAGAAATATGGCACCTTATGTCTCTACATCGATTACAAGTAGCTTAATAGGGTGACTATTAAGAATAAATACCCCTTGCCCAGGATTGATGATTTATTTGATTAATTGAAAAGTGCAGTCATATTTTCAAAGATAGATCTTCAATCAGGGTATCATCAACTGAAAATCAAGGAGTTAAATGTACCTAAGATGGCACTCATGACTCGATATGATTATTATGATTTTCTGGTTATGCCATTTGGATTGACGAATGCACCAATAGCTTTTATGGACCTGATGAACCAAGTGTTCAGGCCATATATTGATCAATTTATAATGGTGTTTATTGATGACATCCTTGTGTACTCCAGAAATCGAAAAGAACATGATCAACATCTTAGAATAGTGCTGCAAATATTGAGGGAGAAGCAGTTGTATGCAAAGTTATTAAGGTGAGAGTTTTGGCTTGAAGCATCAATTTTCTGGGTCATGTAGTTTTAACAGAAGGTATTCGGGTTGACCCTAGTAAAATTGAGGTTATTCTTAATTGGAAACTACCTCATAATGTGATAGAAGTGAGAAGTTTCCTCAGATTAGCCAGATATTATAGGAGGTTCATTAATGGATTTTCATCCATGGAAACTCCTTTGGCTAGATTATTGAGAAATGAGATATGTTTTGAGTGGACAGATAGGTGTCAAGCAATTTTTGATAGATTTAAGGCAATGTTAACTGGAGCACCAGTTTTGAATCAGCCTACTCTAGGAAAAGACTTTGTTGTATACAGTGATGCTAGTTATAATGGTTTAGGTTGTGTTCTTATGCAAAAAGGAAAGGTGATTACTTATGCTTCCAAACAGCTTAAGTCTCACGTGCTTAATTATCCAACACATGATTTGGAGTTAGCTGCTATTGTTTTTGCTTTGAAAATATAGAGACATTATTTGTTATTTGTATGGGGAAAGATTATATATCTATACATATCACAAAAGTCTTAAGTATCTTTCCTCATAGAAAGAGTTAAATTTGAGACAGTGAAGATGGTTTGAGTTTATTAAAGATTATAACTCTATGATCGACTACTAGCTAGGAAAAGCTAATGTGGTTGCGGATGCACTAAGCAAGAAGATTTTAGCTCAGATGTGAGTACAATCCACCTTAATGCAGAAGATCAAAGATGCACAAATGCAAGATGAGAAACTAGTCGAGATAGTTGAGGCAGTGAAAAAGGGAGAAAGGCCTGAGTTTTCATTAACAGAAGATGGCACAATGTTCTACAAGAATAGGATTTGTGTGTCCAGTATAGAAGAGTTAAAGTCTAATATTTTAAAAGAAGCACATGAAATTGTATATACAATGCATCTAGGTAGGAACAAGATGTAACAAGACTTGAAAACTTAATACTAATGGTCATGAATAAAGAAAGATATCATAGATTTTGTAACTAAGTGTCTGACCTGTCAACAAGTGAAAGTGGAACACCAGTTGCCTACAGGATTGCTACAACCAATACCAATATCAATACCAAAATGGAAGTGAAAAAGAATCATGATGGATTTTGTGTCTAGTTTATCGATGACTCAGAGGAAGCATGATGGAATGTGGGTGATAATGGATCAAGTGACAAATTCGACACATTTTTTACCAGTTTGGATGGATTATACATTGAACAAATTGGCTGAGATTTATGTGAATGAGATAGTAAGACTTTATGGAGTACCAATGGCTCCTTATGAGGTATTATTTGGAAGAAAGTGTAGAACACCAATTTGTTAAAATGAGTTGAGTGAAAAGAAGTTGATAGGGCTAGAGTTAATGCAACAAACAGAAGAAAATGTTAGAATTATCAAGGAAAGATTAAAAGCAGTTCAAGATCGACAGAAATCATATGCTGACCTTAAGAGGCGAGACATAAAGTATGTTATGGGAGATAAAGTATTTCTCAAAGTTTTACCTTGGAAGAAAGTATTGAGATTCGGTAGAAAAGAAAAGTTAAGTCTGAGGTTCATTGGTCCCTACAAGATTTTGGAAAGAATCAGACCAATGGCATATCTATTAGCACTTCCACCAAAGTTGGATAAAAATCCATAATGTTTTTCATGTATCAATGTTAAGGAGATATAGATCGGACCCAACTCATATTATTTCAAATGGGGAGATAGAAGTATAAACCAACTTAACGTATGAAGAGGAACCAACACTATATTAGCACATGAAGAGAAAGTTTTACAAAACAAAAAAGTTTCATTAGTTAAAGTGCTATGGCAGAATCATGCTGCTGAATAAGCCACATGGAAAAGCAAATAGATAATGAGAAAGTAATATCCTCAGTTGTTAAACAAAGAGTGAACAGGTAAAATTTTGAGGATGAAATTTATTTTAAAGGGGAGAGAATGCCATATCCGCTAATCGAGAGAAAACTAAAGAGAGTGAAAAGAAAGGTTTTTATGTATTTCAAAAACTAAAATTGACAAAGGAAAAGAGAAAGAGAAATGAAGAAAATGAAAAGTAAAATAAAAGGTAAATGCATAACTTAGGTCAATAGCCTACATTTTATCATAAAGTTACATGATTTGAATATTTGGCATGTAAATAGTATTATTTTGTGATAACAATTCTAGGAGGCATGTTTGCTAGACTTAGGATTATATTTTGTAAAAATTGAACTAGGTGATTGTGTGTTCTTTGTTGGATTCTATGAAGCAGTCACTACATATTTTACTATAAATTAAGCTATGGGATTCTGATTAATATTTTCTGTATTGGATTTGAAAGTTAAGACATAGGATAAAATTTTGATAAAGAACACAAAACCTTATTTTGAACGTAAATATACTTAATTTTGGTACAAAAGTAGGACTAGAAAATTGTCCATGAATTCTGAAAAATGATTTTAATGACTAGTCAGTATTCATTTGATCATATCTTTTGCTGCAGAACTCCAAATTTAGTGATTCAAGTTGCATATTAAATCTAAGATTCTGGTATAAAATTTTTAATAAGGCCTTATAATTTAATTCTTATTTTAACAGGTCCAAAATAAAGCATGGAATCTGCGAGTAACATGTAGAATATGAATTAAGGATATTGATGTGAAAAATAATATGGATCTTGTTATATTATGCAAATAATATTTTTGTTGATTAAATATGAAATTAATTGAGCCATTAAATGCATAAAATATGTGAATTTAAGAATTACAAATTTTAATAACAATAATTAAGTCATTGAACACCTAGATTAGAACTAAAGTCTTGGATAGTTTGGCATACCAATAAGGGGTCTATTAATATCGGTGATAACACTCATATTAATATCTGTAATGGAACTCATATTAATGTATGTGATGACACATATATTAATACCAATAATGACACTTATATTAATGCAAGAGATGGTACATAATTAATATCGATGATGGCACTCATATCAATGTCAGTGATGACATTTGTATGCACAAACCATTATGCCTAGGTGGCAAATTTATTATGCTTGGACGACCAACTCCGTTATCCTAATTATTGGTTCGTAGGTATTATGAGCACATATATCTTAAAAATGGTACGAGAATTTAATATATGATAACTTGTTATAATTAATTTGGTATGTTAACTAGATTAGTATAATCAATATACAAGTGATGATATGAGAAGAGAAATTATATATGTGAAATATGTGTTTATATAGGTATGAATATGAAATAAGAATGTATTAGTAAAATTGGGTTTGTGACTTATATATATGTATAAAATTGGCTTGGAAACAATTGCACATTGCATGATATAGTATATTGCCTTATTTATATGCACCACTAAGTCTAGAGCTTAGCATATGAGTTTTTCTCATGCGGATATAGAGAAAAATAATCTGAAGATAGTAGATAAAGTTAATGGTGACCTGACCAAATAAAGCTACTCACTCTTGACATTGTGGGTTATACAACTTTTTGTATTTTTGTTTTGAAGTTTCTTTTACAATGTTTGTAAAATAACTGCACGTCTTGTAAATAATACTTTATTATATAAAATGTATTATGTTTCCTTATTATGATTTCTTTTATACTATATGTTAAGCCTTGATGGGTATTTCCGTCATTTTGATGATAACAAATAAAATAGCAATATTGTATTTAACATACTTGTCTTCTAAGTCTATTATACATGACATGGATTAAAATATTAAGAATGGAGATTGGAAGAATAATTCTTGAAAGACAAAATTCAAAAAGTAGCATGTTCACTGTCGTGACTCTATGAGTCACGCCCGTGAAAGGAGCTAACCGTTACCAAAACCAACATTTGAAGTTCACGGCCATGAGGAAGAACAAACTGTGAAGTGGGCATTTTAGTCACCCCCGTGAATAAATATGTCACCCCCGTGAAAGTTCATGCATTTTCATCCAGAGAGCTTCATGACCAAAGTCACCACTTGGATCATAGCTGGGAAGTTTGTCACGCCCGTAAATGAGTATGTCACGCCCGTGACTCATTGTGTCAAAACATTTTAGAGACCTTCACGACCAAGGTCACCACTTCAGTCACGACTTGGGAAGAAATGTCACTCCCGTGACAAGCATAGTCACGCCCGTGAACAATGAAAGAGAAAATGTCAGGCGCGATTTTTTGGTTGGTACAACGGCTAGTTTTGTATTTAATGCACCCCAATGGCTATATTCAGCCATGGGAGTATAAATGGAAGTCATTTGTGCATTAAAAACAAGAGAATAAAGAAAATAACAATAGAATATCATATACTTCAAATTTAATTCTTATCACAAGTTATTTGTACTTTCATACTTTGAGAACAAAATTTATTCTCTGTAAAAATCTTTTTGCTCTTCATTTATTGAGCAATTAAGATTTGTAAGTAGTTCTCTCTGTAATCTTTACTCAAGTGAGCTTTGGGTATTTCTGGGTTAAGAGTAGAACACTTGTAAGGGTTAATTGTGTGAGCCTCCAAAACACAAATTAAAAGGTTGTTTGTGTGAGCCTGTAAAAACACAAAGTGAAGGTTGTTTCTGTGATCCTATAAAAATACAAAGTGAAGGTTGTTTGTGTGAGCCTGTAAAACACAAAGAATTGGTTATTGTGTGAGCCATTAAAACAAAAGGGATTTCTAAGTTAGGTGTGAGCCATTGTGAGAAACACCATAGTTGGGAGTGAGCTTGTAAAATTCCATTGTAACACTTAATGTGTTAGTGAAACTCTCAATTGCGATTGGGGAGATGAGTAGGGTTTGTTAACACCCGAACCTCTATAAATCTGTGTGACAAATTTTCTCCATCCCTCCTAAAATTAATTGTTTATTTCCACACATTAAAGTTTAATTTTTTAAAACTCCAATTCAACCCCCCTTCTTGGCTTAATATCTGGGCAACAATTGGTATCAGTGCTTTGTCTAGCATCGAAGCTTAAAAAGCGCTAGTAAAGATCAAGATATGGCCAGTGAAGGATTCCAAAGTCTCAAACCTTACTTTGATGGAGCAAATTATGCCCATTGGAAGTTTCAGATGGAGACATATCTGGATAATGAAGGAATTGAAGTTTGGGATAGTATTCGAAAAGAATGGACACCATCAATTAGAAGAGGAGTTAATGGTAAAGAAGAAATCCTGTCAAGTGATGATTGGACAGAGCCTCAAAGAAGAGCAAATTTCAAAAATAAGAAGGCAATGACAATTCTCTCAAGTTCATTATCTATTGAAGAATGTGGCAGGATACAACACTGTTCAACTGCATATAGCATGTTGAAAACATTAGAAAACTATCATGAAGGCCACAAAGCCACATGGGATGATGAAAGCTCTTCAAGTAAAAAAGGTGACAATGAAAGCGAAGAGGTCAACCTATGATTCATGGCTATTGAGGATCACGTCTCAGAAAAGGTAAGATCACTACACTCATACTATTTCAATAATGATAGCAGTGATAATGATAGTAATAATGATAGTGATGATGATGATGATGAGCCTAATAGAATAATTAAATATAGAATTAGAGAAGTATAGAAGTAAATTTAGTACCTATAGAAATAACATCTCTAATTTAAAAAATAAGATAGATGATTTAGAAAAGGAAAACATAAAGCTTAAATCATTAAATGAATCTCTCCAAAAGTCATTAGATGAATACTCATCAAGACCCTCAACAGCCTCCTTGCTAAAAGAAAATAATACTTTGAAAAATGAAGTTGAGGAACTTAGAAATTCCATTTCTAAATTTCACAAAGGTAAAGAGAGCTTAGATACTCTCATTGTGTCTCAAAGATCACCCTTAATTAGACATGGTCTAGGATTTAAGGACACATCATCATCTTCTCGCAAAACTATATTTGTAAAATCTAAAGAATCTCACATTTCCACACCTGTTAGAACAGCACCAAGAAATAAGCATGTTAAACCTTTTATACAGAAAAAGAATAATCATGCCTTTATGTATAAGAAGCATGCATCTAGAAAAATGCAAATTAATCATGATTGTGCATGCCATTGTTCTCAAAATCAGTCTAATAGAATTATGGCATTCAAATACATTGTAAGACCAAAAAACAAGTTTAGACCGAAACAATGTAATTATTGTATGAAAATTGGTCATATAAATAAACATTGCTGGATAAGGAAGGCTCATTGGGAACCTTCATGTGCTAACCCCCAAGGACCCAAACTCATTTGGGTACCTAAAAATCATACTTGAATTGTGATTCTATAGGTATGCCTCAAGTCCACAATAAACAAAAATGTTTGGCTAGTAGACAGTGGATGCTCTAGGCATATGACAGGAGATAAAGAACTTTTCAATGAAATCAAAAGTATTGATAGAGGTAAAGTTACCTTTGGAAACAATGCAAAGGGTAAGGTAATTAGCATTGGTTCTATTGGTACTACTTTTATTAAGGATGTCTTACTTGTTGATGGCTTGAAACATAACTTGTTAAGTGTAAGTCAATTATGTGACAGAGAAAACAAAGTAATATTTACTTCAAATGAATGTCTTGTGATCTCTATCGATGGTCAAGAAATATTTAAAGGAAATAGAGATATCAATACATACATAATAAACTTACATGAATTATCTAACCATTCATCTAAGTGTCTTGTGACTACGAGTGATGAATCTTGGCTATAGCATAAAAGACTTGGTCATGCTAACATGGACTTAATACAAAGTCTCAGCACAGTAGAACTAGTAAAAGGACTGCCAAGAGTTAAATATGAAAAGGGCAAGGCATGTGATTCTTGCCAAAGAGGAAAGCAAGACAAGTCATCATTCAAAGCCAAAAACATAGTAAGTACTTCAAAACCTCTTCAACTCCTGCATTTACACTTGTTTGGACCTACTAGAATTGCTAGCTTAGGAGGAAAACATTATGAATTTGTCATTGTAGATGATTACTCTAGATTTACTTGGGTAATTTTCTTAACTCAAAAGAGTGATGCTTTTGAAAATTTCAAAAACTTTGCTAAAAGAGTTCAAAATGAAAAGGGATACTGCATTTCAAAAATAAGAAATGATCTTGGGAAAGAATTTAAAAATGAAAACTTTGAAAGCTTTTGTCTTGAACATGGCATTTCACATAATTTCTCATCTCCAAGGACACCTCAACAAAATGGGGTAGTTTAAAGGAAAAATTGAACTTTAATTGAAATGGCTAGAACAATGCTTAATAAATATGAATTACCAACTTATTTTTAGGCAGAAGCCACAAATACTGCATGTTATATTTCAAATCGAGTTTTCAAAAGACCTCTTTTAAACAAAACCTCATTTGAGCTATGGAATGGAAGAAAGCCCTTGATATCATACTTTAGAGTATTTGGATGCAAGTGTTTTATATTGAAAACCAAGGATAATCTTGGAAAATTTGCCTCTAAGTCTGATGAAGGTATCTTTTTAGGGTACTCTACAACCGGCAAAGCATATAGAGTATTTAATAAAAGATCTTTAACGGTTGAAGAATCCATGCATGCTATTTTTAATGAATCTAGTAGATTTAATCTTGTGAAAGGTAGTGTTCTTGATGATGTTGTAGGTAATATGGAAAGACTTGATATTGGAAATGGGAAAGAAGAAAATGATCAAGAAAATTTACTGCAAAATAACACTCTACCTCAAAATTAAGAACAAAATGATCAAGAACTTCCAAAAGAATGGAGAATGACGAAAGATCATCCAAAAGAGCAAATAATTGGTATTCTATCAAGGGGAGTAAGTACTATATCTCATTTCAAACATTTAGTCACTGACATTGCTTTTATTTCACAAATTGAGCCTAAAAATATTGATGAGGCTCTTAATGATGAAAGTTGGGTGATTGCCATGCAAGAAGAACTCAATCAATTTGAGAGAAATAAGGTATGCAATCTGGTACCTAGACCAAAGGATCATCAAATCATAGGTAGCAAATGGGTATTTAGAAACAAATTAGATGAACAAGGGTTAATAACCAGGAATAAGGCAAGACTAGTCGCAAAAGGATATAATCAGGAAAAAGGTATAGATTATGATGAAACATATGCACCTGTAGCTGTGTGTCAAATTTTCTCTATCCCTCCTAAAATTAATTGTTTATTTCCGCACCTTAAAGTTTAATTTTTTAAAACTCCAATTCAACCCCCCTTCTGTGCTTAATATCTGAGCAACACTATAACAAAAATATACAAGCTACTACCATTTATATATATATATATATATATATATATGAAACGATATTTTAATCGATGAAGATAGTATAACACTCCTTTATCCATGCATGTGTTGCTGGGGTGAGGGGGTGTTACATTCACAATTGGGTTCACACTCGTGAAAGGATTATCACGGTCATGAACGTGTGTTGATTCACAGGTTGAATCATGGTTTGTTTCACAGAGGGGATTGCCCATGAAGTAACACTTCACAATTGTGAATGGTTTTTCACAGGCGTAAAGCTGTTTATGATGAAAAATACATATATTTATTTTTGAATCAGAATTATTTTGTTGTGAGGCAGTAGACCTCGGTTGCATGCTTATAGCATGGTATGGAAATGTATGTTATGAAAATGATTCCGGAAATCATGAGATTTATATAAAATATGGTAATGGATTATATGAACATACGAATGGTAACATTGTAAGCCCAATACTCTAACTAGGACTATAATTAAGATAGATGGCATGCAATTAAGGGGAGAGTTCGGTACCGAATGACTATGTTGATCATATATTGTGAAAGCTCAGAGGTTAGTGGATAGAACACTTGGGTGGGTTATATATTTGAAGGCCCAAAGGTTAGCGAACAGAGCACCTCGGTGGGTTATATATTTGAAGGAGTAGAGGTTAGCGGACAGAGTGCATTGGTGGGTTACATATTTTAAAATCTAGAGGTTAGCGGACAAAGTACCTCAATGGGTTAAGTTACCGATATCCATTTTTAGTCTAGTTGTAAGTAGGTGGGAAAAAGTAAGTTAATTAATAAATTTTATGTGTGTTGTGTATGACACTGAGAGATTGATTGAGATGCTAAGTGGTGTTGTGCATATATATATATATATATATATATATAATTCTGATGGCATGTCATGTAGTATATGAGCTAGTGCATGTATGGACTTCTAGGTAAGTTGTCCTAGTAGCTCGGTGAGTATATCATGCATATTATGTTATATGTTATTGTATGTCTTGCACATTATTATGTACCACTAGGCATCAATTGCTTAACGTATGGACTTTTCATGTGCAGGTTTAGAGCGTAGGGGAGGACCGATAGAGGAAGACACCCAGTTATCATAGTCGAGGATATACAGTCTAATTGGGTGATCCGCTGTTGTATCTTATTTTTGGTCATTTTGCTATAGGTTGGATAGTTATAGCTTTACATGCTGTATTTCACAAATATGTGTTTTATAACTAATCATTTTTGTAAAACCATAGGCTTGTGTATGCCTATATGATTTGGATTAAACTTTTATTTTATTGAGCTCAATTTCATGATTTTAAGAATGTTTTTATTTTTTTAAGTCATCATGTCCATAGTGTATGAAAGTTTTAAAAATTATGAAGTTTAAAGTCATGTGCATTGTAGCATCTTTTGGTATTAGTAGTTTTAGACTTAATTATATCGAAGGGTGTTACATTTAAAGGTATCAAAGCCTAGGTTTAAGCGGTTATAAACATAGGTGGGATGGATGTATCACGTGTACGAGTGTTATCCTGTATGACTTTGATGTGGCCTATTCTCTGTCGATGTGTAGGCTAACAAGCCAATATGGAGATCAAACTGTATAATGCGGCCGACAGTAAAAATCCTTCGGATGTTGAGGCTCAGAATCAGCCAAGCCAGACTAGTGTACAAGGGCTAGCTGGTTCATCTTCTTTATAGCAACCGATGGTTGGTCATTTGGATCAGACACAAGATCTGTTGATGCAGAATCTTATTGCTCTGCTGTAGTGGTTAGTGGGAAATGGGGGATTAAGTGGAGTTTTGAGATGTTGAGAGTGGTTGAAATCTAATGTTTCACGCCCATGACAATGGGTGTCACGGTTGTGAATATTGGGTTTCAGTGCACAAACATGATGAGGTTCTTCACGGCCGTTGTTAAACCTTGAAGGGTATTTCCGTTATTTTGATAATAACAAATAATATAGCAATATTGTATTTAACATACTTGTTTTTGTAAGTATATTATACAGGAAATGGATTAAAAGAGCAAGAATGGAGAATTGGAAGAATAATCCTTGAGAGACAAAATTCAAGTAGTAGCATGTTCACTGCCGTGACTCTAGGAGTCACTCCCGTGAAGGAAGCTAACCGTTACCAAAACCAACATTTGAAGTTCACGACCATGAAGGAAAAACAAACCGTCAAGTAAGCATTTCAGTCACCCCCGTGACTAAAGGTGTCATCCCCATGAAGATTCATGCAATTTCATCCAGAGAGCTTCACGACCAGAGTCACCACTTGGATCACGGCTGGAAAGATTGTCACGCCCGTGAAAGAGTATGTCACGCCCGTGACTCAATATGTCAAAACATTCTAGAGAGCTTCACGACCAAGGTCACCACTTCAGTCACGGCTTGGGAAGAACTGTCACCACCGTGACAAGCATAGTCACGCCCGTGAACAATGAAAGAGAAAAATGTCAGGCGCAATTTTTTGGTCGATACAACGGCTAGTTTCTTATTTAATGCACCCCAACGGCTATATTCAGCCATGGGAGTATAAATGGAAGTCATTTATGCATTAAGGAAAAAGATGAGTAGAATAACAAAAGAATAGCATATACTTCAAATTTAATTTTGATTACAAGCTATTTGTACTTTCATACTTTGAGAACAAATCAATTCTCTGTAAAAATCTTTTTGCTCCTCATATTTGAGCAAATTAAGATTTATAAGTGGTTCTCTCTGTAATCTTTACTCAAGTGAGCTTTGGGTATTTCTGGGTTAAGAGTAGAACACTTGTAAGGATTAGTTGTGTGAACCTCCAAAACACAAATTAAAAGGTTGTTTGTGTGAGCCTGTAAAACACAAAGTGTAGGTTGTTTGTGTGAGCCTGTAAAACACAAAGAATTGGTTATTGTGTGAGCCATTAAAACACAAGAGTTTTCTGGGTTAGGTGTGAGCCATTATGAGAAACACCATAGTTGGGAGTGAGCTTGTAAAACTCCATTGTAACACTTAGTGTCTTAGTGAAACTCCCAATTGTGATTGGGGAGAGGAGTAGGGTTTGTTAACACCCGAACCTCTATAAATCTGTGTGTCAAATTTTCTCTATCCCTCCTAAAATTAATTGTTTATTTCCACACCTTAAAGTTTAATTTTTAAAACTCCAATTCAACCCCCCTTCTTGGTCTAATATCTAGGCAACAATTGGTATCAGAGCCTTGTCTAGCATCGAAGCCTAAAAAGCGCTAGTAAAGAGTAAGATATGGCCAGTGAAGGATTCCAAAGTCTCAAACCTTACTTTGATGGAGCAAATTATGCCCATTGGAAGTTTAGGATGGAGACATACTTGGATAGTGAAGGAATTGAAGTCTATGATAGTGTACGAAAAGAATGGACACCACCAACCAGAAGAGGAGCTGATGGTGAATAAGAAATCCTATCAAGAGATGATTGGACAGAGCCTCAAAGAAGAGCAAATTTCAAAAAAAGAAGGCAATGACAATCCTATCAAGCTCATTATCTATTGAAGAATGTGGGAGAATACAACACTGCTCAACAGCATATAGCATGTGGAAGACATTGGAGAACTATCATGAGGGAACTAAGCAAGTCAAATCCAAGAAGATTCAACTTCTAACCTCAGAATATGAGCTCTTCAAGATGAAATCCAATGCGTCAATCACTGACATGACCAACCGACTTCTATCCATTATAAATGGAATGAGGAAACTTGGGAAGCATCTGAGTTTGGAAGATGTAAACAATAAAATCCTGAGAAGTCTTCCTCTTAAAGACTATGGTTCAAGAGTTGTTGGCATACAAGAAGCAAATGAAGATATGACCATCATGAATATTGATGTGCTGATTGGCAAACTTCTCACACATGAGATGGCAGTGAAGAGAGATAGAGAGCTTGAAGTTGAACCAGAGAAAAGAAAGCTCTTAGCACTCAAAGCCTCTACTTCAAAATCTCAAGAAGATAGTGAAGATGATGAAGAAGCAAGTGATGATGAAAATGAGGACATCGTTATGCTTTCAAGGAGATTAAAAAGAATCAATGAGAAGAAAAGGAGCAATTCCAGAAAATTCAAACAAACTTCTAATGACACACATAGAAGTAAGGAAGAGGTAAAATGCTATGGATGTGGAAAGAAAGGACATATCAAACCAGAATGTCCAAGGCTCAAGAAGCATAAGAACAAAAACCAAAGAGACAATGGGGACAAAGGTCACAAAGCCACATGGTATGACAAAAGCTCTTCAAGTAAAAAAGATGATAATGAAAGTGAAGAGGTCAACCTATGCTTCATGGCTATTGAGGATCACGTCTCAGATAAGGTAAGATCACTACACTCATATTCCTTCAATAATGATAGTAGTGATAATGATAGTAATAGTGATGATGATGATGATGATGATGAGCAAAGCCTTATAGAAGAATTAAATATAGAATTAGATAAATATAGAAATAAATTTAGTACTAATAGAAACAATATCTCTAATTTAAAAAATAAGATAGATGTTTTAGAAAAGGAAAACATAAAGCTTAAATCATCTAATGAATCTCTTCAAAAGTCATTAGATGAATATTCATCAAGACCCTCAACAGCTTCATTGTTAAAAGAAAATAATACTTTGAAAAATGAAGTTGAGGAACTTAGAAATTCCATTTCAAAATTTCACAAAGGCAAAGAAAGCTTAGATACTCTCACTGTGTCTCAAAGATCACCCTTAATTAGATATGGTCTAGGATTTAAAGACATATCATCATCTTCTCCCAAAACTATATTTGTTAAATCTAAAGAACCTAACATCTCCACACCTGTTAAGAAAGCACCAAGAAATAAGCATATTAATCCCTCTATACAGAAAAAGAATAATCATGCTTTTATGTACAAGAAGCATGCATCTAGAAAAACACAAATTAATCATGATTGTGCATGCCATTGTTCTCAAAATCAGTCTAATAGAATTATGGCATTTAAATACATTGTAAGACCAAAAAGCAAGTTTAGACCTAAACAATGTAATTATTGTATGCAAATGGGTCACATAAATAAACATTGCTGGATAAGGAAGGCTCATTGGGAACCTTCATGTGCTAACCCCCAAGGACCCAAACTCATTTGGGTACCTAAAAATCATACTTGATTTGTGATTCTATAGGTATGCCTCAAGTCCATAAAAAACAAAAATGCGTGGCTAGTTGACAGTGGATGCTCAAGGCATATGATAGGAGACAAATAACTTTTCAATAAAATCAAAAGTATTGATGGAGGTAAAGTTACCTTTGGAAACAATGCAAAGGGTAAGGTAATTGGCATTGGTTCTATTGGTGTAAATGGTACTACTTTTATTAAGGATGTCTTACTTGTTGATGGCTTGAAACATAACTTGCTAAGTATAAGTCAATTATGTGATAAAGGAAACAAAGTAATTTTTACTTCAAATAAATGTCTTGTAATCTTTATCGATGGTCAAGAAATATTTAAAGGAAATAGAGATATCAATACGTACATAATAAACTTACATGAACTATCTAATCATTCCTCTAAGTGTCTTATGACTACTAGTGATGAATCTTGGTTGTGGCATAGAAGACTTGGTCAGGCTAACATGGACTTAATACAAAGTCTCAGTACAGGAGAACTAGTAAAAGGATTACCAAGAGTTAAATATGAAAAAGGCAAGACATGTGATCCTTGTCAAAGAGGAGAGCAACACAAGTCATCTTTCAAAGCCAAAAATATAGTAAGTACTTCAAAACCTCTTCAACTCCTGCATTTTGACTTGTTTGGACCTACTAGAATTGTTAGCTTAGGAGGAAAACATTATGCCTTTGTCATCGTAGATGATTACTCTAGATTTACTTGGTTAATTTTCTTAGCTCAAAAGAGTGATGCTTTTGAAAAATTCAAAAACTTTGCTAAAAGAATTCAAAATGAAAAAGGTTACTGCATTTCAAAAATAAGGAGTGATCATGGGAGAGAATTTGAGCATGAAAACTTTGAAAGCTTTTTTCTTGAACATGGCATTTCACATAATTTCTCATCTTCTAGAACACCTCAACAAAATGGGGTAGTTGAAAGGAAAAATCGAACTTTAATTGAAATGGCTAGAACAATGCTTAATGAATATTGATTACAAACTTATTTTTGGGCAGAAGCCACAAAGACTGCATGTTATATTTCAAATCAAGTTTTCAAAATACCTCTTTTAAACAAAATCTAATTTGAGCTATGGAATGGACGAAAGCCCTTGATATCATACTTTAGAGTATTTGGATGCAAGTGTTTTATATTGAACACCAAGGAAAATCTTGGAAATTTTGCCTCTAAGTCTGATGAAGGTATCTTTTTAGGGTACTCTACAACCAGCAAAGCATATAGAGTCTTTAATAAAAGATCATTAACGGTTGAAGAATGCATGCATGTTGTTTTTAATGAATCTAATAGACTTGATCTTGTGAAAGGTAGTGCTCTTGATGATGTTGTAGGTAATATGGAAAAACTTAATATTGAAAATGGAAAAAAAGAAGATGATCAAGAAAATTCACCTCCTCAAAATCAAGAACAAATGGAACAAGAACTTCCAAAACAATGGAGAATGACGAAAGATCATCCAAAAGATCAAATAATTGGTGATCTATCAAGGGGAGTAAGTACTAGATCTCATTTCAAGCATTTAGTCACTGACATTGCATTTATTTCACAAATTGAGCCTAAAAATATTGATGAGGCTCTTAATGATGAAAGTTGGGTGATTTCCATGCAAGAAGAACTCAATCAATTTGGGAGAAATAAGGTATGGAATCTGGTACCTAGACCCAAGGATCATCAAATCATAGGTAGCAAATAGGTATTTAGAAACAAATTAGATGAACAAGGGTTAATAACCAGGAATAAGGCAAGACTAGTTGCAAAAGGATATAATCAGGAAGAAGGTATAGATTATGATGAAACATATGCACCTGTAGCTAGATTAGAAGCTATAAGAATACTCTTAGCATATGCATGTCACATGAATTTCAAACTTTTTCAAATGGATGTGAAAAGTGCATTTCTAAATGGTTATATAGATGAAGAAGTGTATGTAGAACAACCACCAGGTTTTGAAAGCTATGATTTGCCAAATCATGTTTTTAAACTTTCAAAAGCTTTGTATGGTTTAAAACAGGCTCCAAGAGCTTGGTATGAAGACTAAATTCTTTTTTATTAGAAAATAACTTTACAAAGGGAAATGTTGACACTAAACTATTCATCAAAAAGCATAAGTATGATATACTAATTGTTCAATTTATGTTGATGATAAAATAATTGGTTCTACTAATGAGTTGCTTTGTCAAGAATTTGCTAAGTGCATGACTAGGGAATTTGAAATGAGCATGATGGGAGAACTTAAGTATTTCCTTGGTCTACAAATAAAGCAAAGTAAGGAGGGCATATTTATCAACCAATCCAAATATGCCAAAGATTTAATCAAGAAATTTGGTATAGAAAGATGCAAAAATGCCAAGACTCCTATAAGCACATCAACAAAATTGGACAAAGATGAAGAGGGTAAGAGCATTAATGAAAAGCTTTATAGAGGTATGATCGGATCACTTTTATATCTTACTGCTTCTAGACCCAATATTATGTATAGTGTTTGCTTATGTGCACGATTTCAATCATGTCCTAAAGAATCTCATTTAAATGCTGTAAAAAGAATTTTAAGATATTTACATGGATCATTGCATCTAGGTTTATGGTATCCTAGGAATTCATCTTTTTATATTATAGGATATTCAGATGCAGACTATGTTGGTAGTCTTTTGGATAGGAAAAGTACTTCAGGTACTTGTCACTTCATTGAAGAGTGTTTGGTTTCTTGGTTTAGCAAGAAAGAAGTTTCAGTTGCTCTCTCAACTGCTGAAGCTGAATATGTAGCAATTGGATGCTGTTGTACACAAATTCTTTGGATGAAACAACAACTTAAGGACTATGGTCATGAGATGAATCATATACCTATAAAATGTGACAACACAAGTGCTATAAATCTTTCAAAGAATCCTATTCAACATTCTAGAAGCAAACATATTGACATTAGACACCACTTTATTAGAGATCATGTTCAATATGGAGATGTTGCATTAGAATTTATAAGCACTGAAAATCAATTAGTAGATATTTTCACTAAGTCTCTAAATGAGGAAAGATTTAATTTCATTAGAAGAGAACTTGGTATGATTGATGGATTAACCTTGTGATTGCAAAAATATGAAATTTTGATTGTTGATCTTAAATCATATCACAAGTTATAAGATAGAAATTTTGATGAGAATTCATGTTTTAAGGAGTAGAATCTTTGTTGAAATAATTTAGTCTCGTTGTAGGACTTAATTTTAATTTGATGAAAAATTTAGGGGAGTCACGCCCGTGACAAATGTTCACACCCATGACTTAAATGGCCCAAAGAGGCAATGTCGTTCACGACTTGGTTCACGACATAGTTCACGGCTTCAAGTGGTGAAACTTATTTTCACGGCTTGAGCCATGCCCGTGAAAAGGGACTTTCACGCCCGTGACTAATTTTCACTCCCGTGAATAATTACACCCCAAAACTCACAGAAGCTTTCACGCCTTGATTCACGGCTTGTTTCACGAGAATAAGTGGTGAAATTCAATCGTTCACGCCCGTGACTATTTATTCACCCCCGTGACCAATGATCCTTAACACTAGTGACTATTTATTCACCCCCGTGACTAATGATCCTTAACGCCCGTGACATTCAAAGATCACGCCCGTGAACGTATTCATGCCTTCATTCACGAGTGGGACACTACTTCAGCAAACCGTGAACATGAGCATTCACGCCCGTGAAACCATAATTCATGCCCGTGAATGTATCGAATATATAAGAGAACAACCGGTTACAACCTTCATTTCAACTCCTCATCTACCAAAACCGTTTTCATTTACTTTCATTCATTAAGACATTGAAGATTCCGACCCCAAAGACTTGAAATTTCACTATAAATACCACCAAAAGTTCGAATCTTCATCAGAAATCATACATTTTTAGGGTTTTACATCAAAATTTCTGTCAAAATTATTTTCAACTCTATCAACAACAAATTTCTTCAACTATGGAGTCTGCTTCATCCAAGGGAAAGAGAAAGAAGTCCCATGCACCTAAGAGGTATGCAGATTACCTCATGAACCGCATTCCGGAGAATTGTCATCCTCGGTATGCAACTTTGAAGAAGAGACCTCTTTTGTCATCAAGGTCCTTCGATTGGCAGACAGTTCGAAGTCTCGGACTTAAGATGGCTATGATAGAGCAGCTACAAGCTTGTCATCTCAAAGATTTTGTTGAAATTCATCAGCCGACTCTGAGGGAGCCAACACTGGAATTCCTCAGCACCTTGCAGGTTTCACCTACTGGAGTGGTGAAATTCCAACTCTGCAACAATCCTAACACTCTGAGTGCCATTGAGTTTGGAGAATTGTTCAGCCTACCATCTGAGGGCATCCTAAATGATACTGAGGTAGAATTCTTTGCCCCTTCAGCCTGGACACATTTTGGCACCGGTTGCAGCTGGGATGTCAAGAAAACAAAGAGCACACATCTCAGAACCCCAGTGCATAGGTATTTGCATAGGTTCCTGACCTATAGCATATTTGCTAAGGGAGAAAGCAATGGGACTATCAGGAAGTCAGAACTCTTCCTATTTGAGATGGCTCGAAGAGGACTTACAGTGGCACTTTCCAGATGGTTTGCTAACCATCTTCTCTCCATTGCCACCAAGCCCACAGGAGATATTTTGATTGGGGCATATGTCACCCATATCGCAGTGAAGCTCAATTACTTGAAGCTAGATGACCATCACTTCAACTCCTGCACATCCTCGAGATAGTTTGGATGTCGAGTCGTTCATCAAGATGGGAGCGGCTGTCAGAATCGTTTTTCAAAACGATGTCTTCTACTGCTTCACTGACACTGCTGGGGAGATTATCTGGGAAGATAATGACACGGAGGACTTTAAAGCAGGCCTCCAGGGAGTCCAGTAGAAGAAGAGGGCTCGGGTTGAGGAAGCACCTCCAGCAGTCGAATAGGACGTCGGACAATCCTCAGCTTCTACACCGTCCTTAGCGCAGCAAGTGGTTGACCTCTTGGCACCATGTTTTGAGCAGCTGCAGACTTCAATGGATGAGAGGTTGGAAAACCTCAAAGACTTCATGGAGTCTCGAATGGACAGCCTTGAGAATGAAGTAGCTAGGCTTCGTGATAGGATGTCTAGCTAGGAGATAGGCTAGAGTGTAGCCTAAATTTGATTGTTTGTTATTTTTATGTTTGCTTGTGTAAGAAATTTTTAAATTTCCTTTCTGAATATTTCAACTTAGTTTGTATCCTTTCATTTATGATATATATATTTGCTTTTGTTTACTTCAATCTTCATATCCTTTTTGATTGATGACAAAAGGGGGAGAAAACTAGCAATATATGATAGGCAATATATGATAAGGGAGAATGGTATCAAACTAGAACTAGCAATTATAAGAATTTTGAATCAAAAATTCAATTGACTTTGAAATGGATTAAAAAATCTTGATTCAAAATTTCATATGCAAAGTGTAAAAATTGAGCTTTATATACCTTAGATACAACTTAAGTATGCTTTGCATATACCTTAAAGCAAGTTACAAATAAAAATATGTCATGATATACCTTAAATATACCTTACATATACTTCATGTCTTAAAAAGGAATTATGATATATATTGGATATACTTCTCATATAACTTGCATATACTTAAAATCTGGTTCAATGCTACATCACTATTTACTATTCTTGCACATTATAATTTTTTATCCTAAGTATATTTTGAGGGGGAGACTTCTCAAAATCACATATTGCTAGATTATCTGTCACCATCAAAAAGGGGGAGATTGTTAAACCTTGAAGGGTATTTCCGTTATTTTGATAATAACAAATAATATAGCAATATTGTATTTAACATACTTGTTTTTGTAAGTATATTATACAGAAAATGGATTAAAATAGCAAGAATGGAGAATTGGAAGAATAATCCTTGAGAGACAAAATTCAAGTAGTAGCATGTTCACTGTCGTGACTCTAGGAGTCACTCCCGTGAAGGAAGCTAACCGTTACCAAAACCAACATTTGAAGTTCACGACCATGAAGGAAAAACAAACCGTGAAGCAAGCATTTCAGTCACCCCATGACTAAAGGTGTCACCCCCGTGAAGATTCAAGCAATTTCATCCAGAGAGCTTCACGACCAGAGTCACCACTTGGATCACGGCTGGAAAGATTGTCACGCCCGTGAAAGAGTATGTCACGCCCGTGACTCAATATGTCAAAACATTCCAGAGAGCTTCATGACCAAGGTCACCACTTCAGTCACGGCTTGGGAAGAACTGTCACCACCGTGACAAGCATAGTCACGCCCGTGAACAATAAAAGAGAAAAATGTCAGACGCGATTTTTTGGTTGGTACAACGGCTAGTTTCTTATTTAATGCACCCCAACGGCTATATTCAGCCATGCGAGTATAAATGGAAGTCATTTATGCATTAAGGAAAAAGATAATGAGTAGAATAACAAAAGAATAGCATATACTTCAAATTTAATTTTGATTACAAGCTATTTGTACTTTCATACTTTGAGAACAAATCAATTCTCTGTAAAAATATTTTTGCTCCTCATATTTGAGCAAATTAAGATTTATAAGTGGTTCTCTCTGTAATCTTTACTCAAGTGAGCTTTGGGTATTTCTGGGTTAAGAGTATAACACTTGTAAGGGTTAGTTGTGTGAACCTCCAAAACAGAAATTAAAAGGTTATTTGTGTGAGCCTGTAAAACACAAAGTGTAGGTTATTTGTGTGAGCCTGTAAAACACAAAGTGTAAGTTGTTTGTGTGAGCCTGTAAAACACAAGGAATTGGTTATTGTGTGAGCCATTAAAACACAAGGGTTTTCTGGGTTAGGTGTGAGCCATTGTGAGAAACACCATAGTTGGGAGTGAGTTTGTAAAACTCCATTGTAACACTTAGTGTGTTAGTGAAACTCCCAATTGCGATTGGGGAGAGGAGTAGGGTTTGTTAACACCCGAACCTCTATAAATCTGTGTGTCAAATTTTCTCTATCCCTCATAAAATTAATTGTTTATTTCTGCACCTTAAAGTTTAATTTTTAAAACTCCAATTCAACCCCCCTTCTTGGTCTAATATCTGGGCAACAGCCGTGAAGAGTTGCTTCACGACCATGAAAGATAAGGCACATGCTCGTGAAAGAGGAGTCATGACCGTGAAGCCTGGGTGGACAGAGTTGGTGAGACAGTCACATTTTCCTCTTTGTCATTCCTTTTAAATTCACTCCCCACTCCATGTTAACCAATCTAACACATCATATGCATCTTCGTCTTCCTCCATAGCTCTTCTTCTTCCATTGTTGAAGCTTGGAAAAAGCTTGTTTCTATAAGTAAATTGAGGGAGAGAGTGAGAAAGAGAGAGTTATGGGTTACAAAGGGGAAAGCTTCTTTTTTCTGAACCTTGGTTCGTTTCTAGAGGCTAAGAGAATGTTTCTCCATCTTGCTAGGACCTAGAGGGAGTGCTGGAAGTCCATCTCAAAGAAGAGGACAAGCTTGAAGAGATCAAGCTTCAGCCAATCTCCATCCTAGATGTAAGGTTTGTATGTAACAACACTTAAGGCTATTACTTTGTGTTTCTTTGTTCTTTTCTAGGCATATTTTAGATGGTAAATGAGTAGATAAATGGTGAAATGTGGGATTAATATGCATGATAAGAAACCTTATAAACATGGAAAAATTGACATGTTTAAGGAATAATTCTGATTATTATTGATGATTAGAGATGATATAGTCATGATAGATAGGTTGAATGCATGCTGGAATGTTGATAGGGTAGCTGACATTGATCAACCGTAATGAGTATTGCATGTGGAATTGGCATGATTTGTGATGTTTTTTTTGGAAAATTTCTAGATTCACAGTCGTGAAGGGTGGGTTCACGGGGGTGAATGTCGTGAGATGCATTCTTATTGCTGAAGTAAACCTGTTCATGGGCAGCTTCATGGTTGGCTTCACAATTGAGTTCATGCCCATGAAGGGGTGATCACTGCCATAAAGGGATAATCATAGCTATGAATGTGTGTTGATTCACGAGTTGAATCATGACTTATGTCATGATAGGGGGGAGGAGGACTACCTGTTAAGTGGTGCTTCACGGCCATGAATGGTTATTCACGAGCATGAAGCTATTTATGATGAAAATTTTATATGTTTGGTTTTGAATCGGATTTGATTCGTTAGGAGGCGATAGGCCTCAAATGCATGCTATTAGCATAGTATTGAAATATATGATTGTAAAATCATGAGATTTGTATAAAATATGGTAATGAATAATATGAATGTGTGTATGATAATATTGTAAGCTCAATACTCTGACTAGGACTAGAGCTAGGATATATGACATGCGTATGAGGGGAGAGTTTGGTACCGAGTGACCTATGTTGGTCATACATTTGAAAGCCCAGAGGTTAGCATACCAGAGCTCCTTAGTGGGTTATATATTCGAAGTCCCAGAGGTTAACAGAAAAAAAACACCTTTGTGGGTTATATTTTGAAGGTCCAGAGGTTAGCAGACCATAACATCTCAGTGGATTATATATATTTTATAGTCAGAGGTTAGTGGACCAGAGCGCCTCGGTAGGCTAAGTTGCCCATATACATTTTAGTCTAGTTATGAGTAGGTGGGCAAAGGGAAGATAATTAATAAATTGTTATATGTGATAAATATGTGTATGACATTGAGGGATTACTGGATATGCCATGTAGTGATGTGCATAATATGTATATATGTATATATATATATATATATATATATATATATAATTTGGATGGCATGTCATATAGTATGCGAGCTAGTGCATGTACGGACTTCGAGAGAAGTCGTTATAGTAGCTCAGTAAGTATATCATGCATATTATTTATATTTGTTGTATACCTTGTATGTTGTTATGTACCACTAGGTACGAGTTACTTAGCGTATGAATTTTCCATATGAAGATTTGGAGCTTAAGGGAGGACTAATAGAGGAGGATGCCTAGTGATTAGAGTTGGGGATATACATTCGGGGTGGGTGGTACATTGTCACATCTTATTTTTGGTTGTTTTATCATGGGTTGGGTAGTTATAGCTTTACATGTTATATTTCAGGGACATGTAGTTTTATAACTACTCATTTTGTAAAACTTTGGGCTTGTGTATGCCTGTATATTTTGTATTAAAATTTTATTTTATTGAGATCACTTTCATGTTTTAAAAATGCTTTTATTTTGTTAAGTCATCATGGTCATGGTGCATAAAAGTTTTTAAAAGTCTTGATGTTTTAACTCATGTTCATCGTAGTATCTTTTGGTATAATTGGGTTTAGTCTTAATTATATCGAAGGGTGTTACATTTAGAGGCATCAAAGCCTAGGTTTAGGTGGTTATGAACATAGATGGGATGGGTGTATCACATGTACAAGTGTTATCCTGTATGACTCTGATGTGGGTTATTCTCTGTTAATATGTAGGCTAACAAGTGAGTATGAAGGCCGAACCGCATGATGAGGTAGCGAGTAATAGTCCTTCAAATGTTGAGGCTCAAAATCAGTCGAGCCAGACTAGTGTGCAAGGGTCAGCTGGTTCACCTCTTTTACAATAGTTGATGGCTGGTCAGTCGGATTAGACACAGGATCTATTGATGCAGAATCTTATTGCTCTGCTGCATCGGTTAGTATAAGCTATGCCACATCTTCCACCACCACCACCTCCACCACCCCCTTAGTCACCGTTGAGACGTAGAGTTCAGATTGATAGACTAAGAAAATATGAGGCTATGAACTTCACAGGTGGGATTAAGGATGATCCAGCAACTGCTGAGTTCTGGTTAGAGAGGAACAATAGGGTTTTCAATGAGCTAGATTGTGCCAATGAGAATAAGGTTAGGTATGTTGTTTCACTTCTTTAGGAGCATACCTAAGATTAGTAAAAGTCAGTTTTGCAGAAACTGCAGATTCCAGAGCCGATTACCTAGGAATTCTTCATAACATAATTCAAACAACAGTATGTGTCGAGGGCATATATAGATGAGAAGAAACATGAGTTTATGAACTTGTGACAGGAAAACATGACCATGACAATATATGAGAGAGAGTTTACCCGATTGAGCAAGTATACGACCGGTATCATTAGGGACAAGGCGAACAAGTGTCGTCAGTTTGAGGATGGTCTGAGAGACGAGATCGGGTCCCATGTGATCTCACAGCAATATGAGGACTTCGTAAGGTTGGTAACTTTTTCCATTGTTATAGAGAATAGGGTAAAGATGAAGAAGGCAGAGGAGTCTTCCAAGAGAAACTTCAAAAGGTCAATATACAGTATCACATAGTCATCGAGCAAAAAGGCATGCACAGGGTTAGACAAGATACACCAGATAGGTATTATCTTCAGTGACAGTTTTCACTACTACCAGTAGTCAACCCTAAACACAGAAAAAGACAATACCATATTGTATAGGGTGTGGGAGGATGCATAAAGGAGAATATTGGGGACCCACCAGGTATTGTTATAGGTATGGATCTTAGATCATTTTAAGAGAAACTGCCCATTATAGATGGTGAAGGCTCTTACTCAAACTCAGAGTTCAATACCGACACAAGCCAGGGGTCAAGGACAGGTCAGTTCAGGGAGAGGTGGATCTAGAGTGGTTGTATCAAGGACAGTGAATAGGCCAACACGTAGTAGAGCAAAAGCAAAGGCCTATGCTATGAGGGCCAGAGAGGATTTGAGTGCATCGGACGTGGTTGTTGGTATATTTCTTCTCTTTGACTCGATTTTAATTTCTTTGATAGATCCGAGTTCCACACATTCTTATATACGCACCAATATAGATGAGCGGTATAACATGTTAGCAGAGAGATTAGATTATGAGATAGAGGTGACTAGCCTTTTGGGGCATAGCACAGTGGTAAACCGAGTGTATAAGAATTGGCCGATTATGGTTCGAAAGAAAGTGTTCACAAGTACCCTTTTATGAGTATGATGTTATCCTCGGTATGGATTAGCTATCTCAACATGGTGCAGTAATGGACTATAGGTTGAAGACGGTAGAATTGATAACGTCGGAAGATGAGATAGTGGTTGTTCAGAGGAAGCGATCCTCACAGTAAACGAGGAGCATCTCCATGATGAAAGCATAGAAGATGATCAGAAAGGGGTGTGAGGCCTATTTGGCTCACGTAATTGACAGCAGGAAGGAGAGCCCAAATCTTAGAGATATTTTGACACTGGAAAAGTTTCTAGATGAGTTACCAGGGCTACCTTTGGAAAGAGAGATAGAGTTATCAATTGAGCTTACTCTTGGTACAACTTTTATATCAATAGTACCATATCGGATGGCTCCATTAGAGATAAAAGAATTAAAGGCATAGTTACAAGAATTGCTAGAAAAAGGCTTCATCGGACTGAGTGTATCTATAAAGGGTGCATTGATGTTGTTTGTTAAGATGAAAGATAGGTTTATGAGGTTGTGTATAGACTATAAGCAATTGAATAGGGTGACCATTAAGAACAGGTATCTGTTATCCCATATTGATTATCTCTTCGATCAACTAAAAAGTGCAAGGGTATTCTCTAAGATTAACTTGAGATTGGGGTACCATCAATTAAGAATCGAAGAGGGTGATGTAGAGAAGACAGCTTTCAAAATCAGGTATGGTCATTATGAGTTCTTGGTTATGCCCTTCAGGTTGACCAATGCTCCGACAGATTTTATGCATTTGATAAATCAGATCTTGAGACCATTTCTAGATTAGTTTGTAGTGGTGTTTATAGACGACATCTTGGTGTATTCGAGAAATAAGAATGAGCATGAGAATCATTTGAAAACAAATTTGCAAACTCTTAGGGAGCAAAAGTTATATGCCAAGCTCTCTAAATATGAGTTTTGGCTAGATGAGGCTGCCTTTCTCGGGCCTGTGATATCAATTGAAGGGGTTAGAGTGGATTCTGGCAAGGTCGAGGCGATATTGAATTGGAAATCCCCACAAAATGTCACCGAGATCAGGAGTTTTCTCGGTTTAGCATGGTACTACAGAAGGTTCATCAATGGGTTTTCTATGATTGCTTCTCTATTGACTAGATTATTGCAGAAGGATATCAAGTTCGACTAGATGGACAAGTAAGCTCCAGTGTTGACACAACTGATTCTAAATAAAGAATATGTGATCTACAGTGATGCATCACATAATGGATTGGGTTGTGTGTTAATGCAAGAAGGGAAAGTCATCGCATATGCCTTCAGATAGTTAAATCCTCATGAGAAGAACTACCTGATGCATGATATAGAATTGACAACCATTGTCTTTTCATTGAAGATATGGTGTCATTATCTATATAAAGAGAAGTATTACATTTACACTGATCATAGGAGTTTGAAGTATCTTCCTACACTGTGGGATTTGAATTTGAGACAGATAATATGGTTAGAGTTGATAAAGGATTATGATTGTATAATTGATTATCATCTAGGGAAGGCCAATGTGGTGGCCGATGAGCTCAGTATGAGAACTGTGGCAGAGTTGCACATCTGACCAATCTTGAGTCAAGAGATTAGAGATGCATAGAAGCTTGATGGCAAGCAAGTGGAATTAGTCGTTTTGGTCTCCAAAAGGGAGAGACCGAGTTTTTTAATCGAGCCAGATGGTAGTTCACACTAGCAGGGCAGGTTATATGTACCAGAAGTCTTAGGGTTGAGACAAAAGATTATGAGGATGGCCCATGAGACGAGATTTGCAATCCACTCAAGCAGTAACAAGATGTATCAGAACTTCATAAGGGTGTATTAGTGGTCAGAGATGAAGAAAGACATCACAGAGTTCACAACTAGATATCTTACATATCAGTAGGTAAAGGCAAAACATCAAGTACCTTCAGGTTTACTACAAACATATCACAATTTTGGAATGAAACTGGGAGAGAATCCCTATGGATTTTGTGATTGGATTGCTGTTGACATTGAAGAAATACAATGTTGTATGGGTGGTCGTGGATAGGTTAATGAAATCAGCTCACTTCTTACCTATTCAGAGAGACTATCCTTTGAACCAGTTGGTAGAATTGTACGTAAATGAGATAGTGTGTCTTCATGGAGTTCCAGTCTCCATCATTTCAGATAGAGATCCGCAGTTCACATCTCAGTTTTGGGGTAGTCTACAGCGAGCTTTGGGTACCAAGCTTGACTTTAGCATGACTTTCCATCCCCATATAGATGGTCAATCACAAAGAGTTATCCAGATCTTGGAAGACATGATGAGGTATTGTTTGATTGAATTTGAGGTAAGTTGGGATAGATATCTACCGTTAATGGAGTTCACATACAACAACAGTTGCCAATCCAGTATTCATATGGTTTCATATAAAGCATTTTACTATAGAAAGTGTTGGACATCATTGTGTTAGGTTGAGCTTAGTGAGAAAAAATTAGTGGGGCTAGATTTTGGTACAAGAGATAGAAGAGAAAGTAAATATCATTAGAGATTGACTAAAAGCAACTTTTGATAGACAGAAATCTTATGCATACCTTAAGAAAAAGGACATAGAGTACTTAGTGAGAGATAAGGTGTTTCTCAAGGTATCTCCGTGGAAGAAGATTCTCATATTTTGAAAAAAAAGGAAAGTTGAGCCCTAGGTTTATTGGACATTATGAGATCCTCGAAAGGATCAAACAAGTTGCTTATAAACTCGTTTTGCTACCAGAGTTAAGTAGAATACACAATGTCTTCTATGTGTCCATATTAATGAGGTATTGGTTGGTCCCTTCTCACATCATCACAGTTGAGAGCATAAAATTGAGACAAATTTATCTTATAAAGAATAGCCAGTTGAGATCTTAGCTCAATAGATTAAGGAGCTTAGAAATAAGCGAGTTCTGCTGGTCAAAGTGTTATGGAAGAGCCATATAGTTGAAGAAGCAACATGGAAAAGCGAAAAAATGATGAAAGCAAAATATCCTTAGTTATTCTGAGACATCATTATAGGTAATTTCTAGGACAAAATATCATATGGGGGAGAGAAATGTAACGCCCATAATTAGGGCCTATAAGTTATGCTTTTAGTTAGTGAGAAGTTGGTGATTAAGTGGAGTTTTGGGAAGTTAAGAATTGCTGAAATCTGATGTTTCACGCCCATAACAATGGGTGTCACGACCGTGAATATCAAATTTTAGTACACAGTCGTGATAAAGTTCTTCACGGCCGTGAAGAGATTGCTTCACGATCGTGAAGGAGATGCTCACGCCCGTGATAGAGGAGTCACAACTATCAAGCCTAGATAGATAGAACAGGTGAGGCAGTCACATTTTCCTCTCTGCCATTTCCTTTAAATATGCTCCCCACTCTCTGCTAACCAACCAAACATGGAAATTTCATCCTCTTCTTCCTCTAAACTCTATCTTTTTCCATTTAAGAAGTGTGAAAATTCAGTGTTTCATAAGGGAAAAGTGAGAAAGTAGAGTGAGAAAATGGAGGTTGAGAGTTTAGAAGAAAGCTTGATTTTTCTTTTCTGGACCTTGATTCATTTTTCTGAGGCTAAAAAGACGTTTCTTCGTCGTGCTATGACCTGGAAAGAGTACTAGAAGTCCATCTCAAATGAGAGGACAAGCTTGAAGAGATTAAGCTTTAGCCAATCTCCATCCTAGGTGTAAGGTTTGTACATAACAATACTTAAGGCAATTATTTTGTATTTTTTGTGTTATTTGCTTTAAATGCATAACTTAGATGATAAATGAGTAAACAAATGGTGAAATATGGGGTTAATAAGCATGATGGGATATCCTTTAAACATGATTAGATTGACATGTTTGAGGAACAATTCTGATCAATATTGATGATTAGAGATTATATGGTTGTGATAGATAGCTTCAATGCATGTTAAAATTTTGATAGGGTGGCTAACATTGGTCAACCGTAGTGAGAATGCATGTGGAAGTGACATGATTTGTAATGCTCTATTTTTCTGGAAAAATTTCTAAATTCACAATCGTGAAGGTGGGTTCACGGGCATGAATATCATGAAATGCATTTTTTGTTGTTGAAACAAACTCATTCACAGACAACTTCATGGTTGGATTCATGATTGGGTTCATGCCCATGAAGGGATAATTACAGTTGTGAATGTGTGTTGATTAACGGGTTGAATCACGACTTATTTCACAAAGGGTACTACCCGTGAAGTAATGCTTCACAGTCGTGAATGGTTATTCACAGATGTAAAGTTGTTTATGATAAAACAAAATTCATATGTTTGGTTTTGAATCGAAATTATTTTGTTGTGAGGTAGTAGACCTCAATTGCATGCTTATAGCATGGTATAAAAATGTATATTGTGAAAATGATTGTGGAAATCATGAGATTTATATAAAATATAGTAATGGATAATATGAACATACACATGGTAACATTTTAAGTACAATACTCTGACTAGGACTAAAACTAGGATAGATAACATGCCATTGAGAGGAGAGTTCGATACCGAGTGATTTATGTTGGTCATATATTGTGAAAGCCCAGAGGTTAGCAGACAGAGCGCCTCGATGGGTTATATATTTGAAAGCCCAAAGGTTAGCAGACAGAGCACCTCGATGGGTTATATATTTGAAGGCCCAAAAGTTAGCAAACAGAGCGCCTCGGTGGGTTACATATTTTAAAATCCAAAGGTTAGTGGATAAAGAATCTCAATGGATTAAGTTACCTATATACATTTTAGTCTAGTTATGAGTAGGTAGGCAAAGGTAAGATAATTGATAAATTTTATGTGTGATAAATACGTGGTAACACTGATAGATTGTTTAAAATGCCATATATATATATATATATATATAATTCTGATGGCATATCATATAGTATACGAGCTAGTGCATGTGTAGACTTCTAGGTAAGCTATCTTAGTAGCTCAGTGAGTATATCATGTGTATTGTGTTATATGTTGTTGTATGTCCTGCACGTTATTATGTACCCCTAGGTACGAGTTGCTTAGCGTATGGAATTTCCATGCGTAGGTTAGGAGCATAGAGAACGACTAACAAAGGAGGAAACCCAGTGATTAGAGTTGAGGATATACAGTCAGGGTGGGTGATAAACTGCTGTATCTTATTTTTGGTCATTTTTCTATGGGTTGGATAGTTATAACTTTACATACTGTATTTCAGAAACATGTAGTTTTATAACTACTCATTTTTTAAAATATTAAACTTGTGTATGCCCGTATGATTTGTATTAAAATTTTATTTTATTAAGCTAGATTTCATGATTTTAAGAATGATTTTATTTTGTCAAGTCATCATGGTCATGGTGTATGAAAGTTTTAAAAATTATGACGTTTTAACTTATGGACATTGTAGCATCTTTTGGTATAATTAGATTTAATCTTAATTATATTGAAGGATGTTACACAAAAACATGAAAACCAAAAAAAGACCCAAAATAACCTATATCCATACAGATATATATACCCACATAGATATCATCAACGTTCGCTGGACATCTCTATATCCATGCAAACATCTTCTTAAAATCTAAAACTTTACTTTGTTGTGCTCTTTTCTACCTTCTATATTCAAATTTACATCCACAGAAACATCCCTATATCTGCAGAGATATCTCCACCAATTCCCAAACATTTGTTTTTTTCTCATCCAAATTTAATTCTCTTTCCATAATCATGATATTTGCACAATATAACCTATATCTATGCAGATATCTTACCTACTATAACACTGGTTTGAAGATTGACTTTTAATATTTGTAGACCTAAAATCCAATCCTAATCACCTAAAATCTGAACTCATCATTTCCAAACACCTATTTTCACCTATAAAATACCTATTTCTTTCATGAGAAATGGGTCTATAATTTTCACACACACTAAAATTCTATTAAATCAAACACTTTCTCTAATAATACTATTTAGACTCTTCTCCCTTTAGTCTTAAGATCAATAAGAAGAGAAAGAAAGAAAAAGAAAATGTTTACCTTTTGTTGTTCAACATGAATGGGATGGGAAAAATCTCCAAAGGTGACTTGCCCTTGCTTTTTTCTTTTTTCTGAGCTGAGAGCTAGGAAGGTAGAATAGGGGTTAAGATCTCGACATCAGCTGAGAATGAAAAAAAGAAAATGGTTAGCAAGTAATGAAACATAAGAAAAGTGTTTGAAAAAAAAAGGAGGCCATTAGAGAAGTGTTTGCAAAAAAAATATAAAAAGGTTCTGAGAAGAGGAAACCTTAGAAGAAAAGGGGGCCATTAGAGAAGTGTTTGCAAAAAAATAAAAAAAATAATAACTCTAAGGATTGGAAAAGGAACGAGAGAGCAAAAAGAGGAGATGACTAGTGGAGAGAAAAGTTGAGAAGTATAGAAACACAACAAAAGAGAAAATGTGAAGTGTCGGTAAAAGAGGTAAATAGTATATTTATAACCAGATAAAAAGAGAAGTCATCCTAGGGTTAATTGAAGAAGGTGAGGGTGTAAGAATGAGTAACTGCTAAAGGGTGGTGAAAAGACAAAAAGCTATCAATTCAGGGGAATAATCGCCAAGTAATCAATATTGGAGCAAGATTTAGGAGACACAATAAAATGTGCAATTAATGCAGATGTAAAGGGGCAAGCTTGCACAGCAAGTTGTGCGACATAAGATAACATGGTTCCTTTAGAAAAAATGATGACTAGTATAGATGGATTTTGAAATTGCTAAAGTAGAAAGTGAAGTATACATATACTACCGCAATAATGCCACTGCACCTAAGCAATTGGCCACATTTTTATGGAAATAGGTATTTTATGTAAATATTACATCAATAATTATTTTAATTGGTCAAAAGAGCCTTCCAAGATTTGATTGTATACATGTGTCATCCAATTGAAACTATAAAAAAACCAACATTTGTTGATATAAGGATATTTTTTACTACTTTTGGGCTAACTTTATTGTGTATTCTCCTTATTCTAAGGTTTAATTACAAGTTTAGTTTCTTTACATAGTGTTAGCATTTATTTTCAATCTTTTATTTATTTTTCTTATTTTTTAGCATTAATTTTTTAAGTAATTGTTATTTGTCAAGACCGCAACCTGCTGTCTCGAACACATGACCGCAACCACCTTGCCTATTAGAACTAACTCGGATTGGTCACTTTATTTGGATAAGATCTTGTACATATGGACCTAGGACTCACTTTCTTGAAGTGTAATTTTTGTTGTGCTTCGTCTTAGGGCATGAATAATTTACCAAGTGATTTTACAGTCACAGAATCATAAAATATTGTTAAAAAGCCAAAAATAATATTAACGAGATGTTACTTTTTAATTTAAACTCCAAATATCATATAAGAAAATTATAGATTTTAATAAACTATGTAGGAAGCAAGATCATATGATATTAAAATTCTTTTGACCTACCAATTTTTGTTGATCCTTTGCCTAAATTAGCAAGAATATATCAATTTTGAGTTTTGCCCCAAAACAATTTGGAAATGCTATTTCTTTCAATAATCTATTTGAAATTTGTGATAATTACTTTTTTTTTAATTTGAGAGAACTTGTAAGGAAATATATATAACATAAAAGATAAGTTTTTGAATTTTACTTTAAAGTATAATGCAAGAAGAAAGCCATGAGAGACACCAAAAAAATGTAAGAAAAAAAAAAGATGAAAAAACAAATTTTTTTTTGCTCTTTCATTTTTTTTACCCTTAAAATTTAGGGAAAAGTAAAATTTAGATTTTTAATTTTACTAATTCATTAATATATTTTTCTCTAAAATCATAACAAACAATTAAAATTAGATATGTACCAAAAAATTTCTATCAGTTGAATTTCATATCGTAACAACCAATGTATTTTTTTAATCAAAAAATATATTGTAAAACTAAAATTTTAGTTATTTAAGTATTGATTGGACTTTTATATTTGTTAAAATGACAACTAACATAACAACTTGTGTATATTTTTAATTTTTGAATCAAATCAAGAATACAATTTTAATTTTTGAGACAGCCAATAAGAAAATATTAATATTAATATATATACTACAAGAAAATCATGATTTACCAACTGAATTTTTCCGTTGGTAAGTAGAAAAATCTATTGGTAAATTGATTTACCAACGGATTACCAATGGAAAATTTTCGTTTATAAAGTACTTGTCGTTAAATTTTCCAACAAAAAAAAAATTCCGTTGGTAAAGTTACCAACAGATTACCGAAGAATTACCAACGAAAAACTTTTTCCATTGGTAAATTTTCCAACAGATTACTAACGGATATTTTCCGATATTAAATTAATTATGTTGGTAAAAATGGTCTTATTTTTGGTGAATATCCGTTGGAATATTACCAACGAATTATTTTCCGTCGGTATATTACCAATGGATTATAGACATATTACCAATAGAAAATTTTCCGTTGGTAATTGTCCAACAAAAATTTTTCCATTGGTAAATTAACAACAGAAAAATTTCATTGGTAAATTAATGATTTATTTGAAAATGTAAATTTTAATTATAAAAAGAATTAAATTGATTATCCTGATAATGAAAACAGTAAATATAACACATATTATATACAATTTATTAAATATGAAATATTAAATATAAAACATAACAGATTTTAAGTTGTATTTATCAAATTTAATACAAACATGGTGTATAACTCTTTAAAATTGAAAACTAATACTTTATTAGTATCATAATGATCTAGTCCTAGTCTTGATCATCAGCTTCTTCATCATCATTGGTAGGTAGAGGATTAGAAGATAACATTGTGCCTGCAACACTACTCAAAAACCTTTGGATCATAGCCTCCATTTCCTCCTGCTTCTTTTTCAGCTCTTGCTCCATCAGCTCCTGCCTTTGTTTCATCTGTCGCTCTATCTCCTCCTCTCTCTGTCTCATCTCCTCTCGAAGCTTATCTCGGACTGCATCTCGAACCTCTTCATAAATCTCAGTTCGCAATTAATGAGAATCTAATGTTGCAGATGTAAAAGAAGAACTAACTGTAGTTGCAAAAGGTTTACCTCCAAGCCCATAACACCGCTTCTTCTTAGATGGTCCAACAACTTCATAATAAATCTTAGACATGTCAACACTCTCTGAAGAAGTTCCGTCAGACATATTTTCACTGGCAGTATTATAGCGTTCCATCACCTTATCCTAGAAGCAAATAAATATATGAATTTGATCAACAACATTAAACAAACAAAATTTTCACATTGTTTAGAGCCTATTCGGTAATCTTTTTTCACATGTTGGTATATATTTTGCAATGTATACCAATAACAAAATATTTCACAACCTAAAGAAAAAAACCAACAAATTTCATTTCAATTTGTTTTATGGCATAAAAAATGAAACTCATGGAATAGATATCAACGTTCGTATTAACAATGTCAAATATTTCAAAATAGAATAATTATCTTTAAGCAATTTGTTACCTATGATTATATAAAGTTAGGCCATCAATATGCAGAAAAGAAAAACATACTACAAATAAATGATTTACATTGAGTTAATGATGTTGAGTTAATTGACCGCAATAATCTTTGACCATTGATCAACAAAATTGTTATCTTTCTTAGTCTTATGTATCCTTTCAAAGATATTATAATCAGTCACGGTTTGTCCAGAACGCTCTTTAGCCTAAAAAAACATAACACATTATTATGTTGTATAAAATAGAATAATGTTTTTCAAATTTTGCTAACTCAATTTGAACTATAAGTTTATAATTTGTTATACCAACTCAATACTGTGATCTATAGCAGATCTGGAACCCCCAGTGTGCCTAGACAATCCAGTGTCAAGTCCTTCAATCTCACTCAATCTATTTTTGGATGCAATATTACACTTGTTCTTGAAATCTGGAGAATTCCAATAATGCTGCCAGTTGTCCCATATCTCTTATGAAACACATTGGGGCTGCTTTCCTGATTTCCTCCAATCAGAGAGTGTCTTAGAATAATACTTACTGGCCTGCCGCTCCCAGATAGTTCAAATCACAGATTCTAAAGACCTATCAAATGAAAAATATTTCTACAAGATATTTTCATTTGTGTTAGTCATATTGAAGAATAACTTGATTTTTATCACTTTGCACTATATTTAAAAAAGAATAAGGAAAATACAAAAAACCTGAAATTCATTCCAGTAATACTCCTTTATATCCTGGGGCACTGCTGACCAATTATATCCATCTTTGTGAAATCGTTGTTTCATGCATTTTGTGATCTGTGTCGAAGCTTTATGAGATGGAGTAAAGCTAATTGCACAAAAAAGCATAAATATATTTAGCACATTATTAGTAATTCACAAAGAACTAATAAATAATATGTATCATAATAATTGGATGACAAATAAGAAAAATTAGAGTTGAACATAACCATCCAAAACGTATTTCGAGACGTGGCTTAGTACTACTTGAAGTTATATCATTTATTAATGATAAAGTCAGTATAGGATCTGCAGGACTTGATGCAGAAGCTGGAGTGGCATGTGATCATGGTGAATCATGTACAAGTGGTGGTGCTGATGATGATGAACCTGTGCGTCCTCCACCTGTGGGTGTGATAGGTGGTGATGTATTAACAACCGATATATTTGCTCCACTTACATATCCTGTACCACTTCCATCTGAAGGTGTCATAGGTTGTGATATAGCTGGTGTACGCTTTCCAATTTCATTCCCTCTACCACCTACAACTAAACGTCATCCACGTCCATTTCCTCTACCACGACCAACTCCTCTACCAGAAGACCCACTAGCCAGAACACTATGATACAAATGGAATAAGCCAAATTTAAGAAAGTTCAAAAATACAGATCTGTTATATTACTTCAAAAACAACACTCACAATAGGTTTTTATTTCACAATTAGTATACTTTAACAAATGGATAAAAAGTATGCAACAAACTAAAAGTCACACAATCTATGATGGAAAACTACTTCATAATTAGTATTCTAATAAGAACTATATGATAGATACAACAAAGTAAAAGTCACACAACAAATTAAATTAATTGTGCGTAAACATCAAGAAGTATCACATTTGGTTTTACATTTAGAGCCACATTAAATAGTCAACATAAATTAAAAATGTAACCTGATATTAACTTTAGTCGTTATTTGAGCTATTAGTTGATTCATCATGTAACTTTTCTTCTTCTTCAGTCGAATCTGAATCTTCTTCATTTGATTCAATTAATGGCTCATCTTCTTGTTCAATGGTATCACCCTCAAGGTTTATAAAAACGCCATTTGGATCATTTAAGGAAATTGGTTCTTCATCCTATTAACTTTGACTATGATGATGGACCTCAATGTCATCTTCTTGAAATGGTGATTGATCATTTGTTTCACTAGGCAATACAACATCCACAATAGCCCAGACTTTTATTTTGAATACTGCTCATCAATCGCATTTGTCACGCCTTAAACTAGGATAACTACAAAAATACACTTGGTTTGCTCGCACTGCTAGAACAAATGGTTCATATTTATTAAATCTTCGTTTGTTGTTAACCTCTACAAGCTTATACTCATTATGGACTTTCGTTCCAAAGTTTGGTGTGGGGTCAAACCAATCGCACTTGAACAATACAATTCTCTTGATTGGTAAGGCAGGGTATTCTAACTCTATTAACTTCTACTAATTGACCATAGTAATCACCTTCATCGACATATAAATTAGAACATTTAATGCACATCCCACTATTCATTGTTCTTCTCATAGATCCAAGTCGTAAAGTGTGAAATCTGTAACCATTCACAAAGTAGCCATCATACGACAAAACAGTTGGTAATGGACCTTTTGCGAGATCTTTCATGAACTTATTTGAAATATTGTTTGAAGGATTATGTGCCTATAAAATAATTTGAAACAACCTTCAGAAAAAATAAATGACATATATGGTGCTTAATATATTTATCTTGATACAAAAGAATTAGTTGTTATAAAACTCACATATGTTTCAAACTAGTATGAGAATTCGTTTTCTAGTTTGTTGTCAACTTCAATCTCAGTGATATTGGGTTGATCACATTTTAAAGCATTGATGTATATCCTTTGAATACATTAGAAGATGAAAAATTGGAATATTAGATATACTTATAAATATCATAAGATAATTAGGGCATGAGTAAAGACAATTATTTATACTAACCTTGTGAACGGTTTCACTTCCGAGCAATTTCACAAAATATAGCTACGAGCTGCTTTATATTCTTCATCGCTAAAAAATCTCGACTTACCTTTCCCCAATGGTCGACCAGGATATTTGAATATTGACAAGTTCCCTTCATGTTCATCACATTCCTCCCTTTGAATACTATTGTCTTCATTACGTGGCATTTGTCTATGTCTCGTGCTCACATAGTCCTCAAAATAGTAGGAACAAAATGATGTAGCCTTTTCAACCAAATATGCATTGCATATCGATCCTTCCACCTTGGCTTTGTTGTTCACATTGTTTTTCAGCTTTCGAAGATACCTACATTATAAATTAATGTTTAGAGCATCAGAAAAAATATTTTTTGGAAATATTTGAGATAGTGGTTATGCCAAGTACCTCTCAAATGGATACATCCATCGATATTGTATAGGACCAATCATTTTTGCTTCATAAGCCAAGAGGATAGGAAGATGCTCCATTGAGTTAAAGAAGCTCGGAGGGAATATTCGCTCAAGTTTGCACAATATGACTGGAATTTCTTTTTCCAATCGAACCATATTTTCATTTCTTATAACAGTAGTTGTTAACTCCTTGAAGAAAAAGCCCAACTCTGTAAGTGTCTTCCAAACATTGTGTGGGAGTAGTTCACTGAATGCTATAGGTATTAACCTTTGCATAAACACATCACAATCGTGGCTCTTCATCCCATACAACTTATGCTTATTCATGTCTACACATCTGGCCATATTTGAAGCATATCCATCAGGAAATTGAAGTTTTTTGACCCACTCACACAAGGCTTGTTTCCCACACTTATCCAAAGTGTAATAAGTTTTAGGGTATTTTCCTGTTGTGACATTTCGTGCTAGCTCAGGACGACGACAATATTCATTCAACTCTTCCCTAGATTTGAAAGTATCCTTTGTTTTTCCTTCAACGTCCATTACTGTGTTAAATATATTGTCAAATACATTCTTTTCAATGTGCATAACATCTAAATTGTGTCGAATCAAGTTTGTACTCCAATACGGCAAATCCAAAAAAATGCATCTTTTTTCCAACCGCTGTGTTTGCATTTTGCTCAATTAATCTCTTCAGCACCCAATTCAGTGACTCACTTTATCCCCAAACTTTGAATCTCTCTCAATATTTCAATTCCAGACTTTACATGTGGTGCAACTTTGACCACCATTTTGTTTTTTATGAATGATGTTTTGTTTTTTTCAAAAAGGATGATCTACTGGTAAGAACTTACGATGATTGTCAAACCACAAATGTTTTCTACTTTTTAAAAGAGAAAATGTATCTGAATCATCCGTGCAATAAGGACAGGCCATCCGCCCCGCTGTACTCCATCCAGACAACATTGAATATGCAGAAAAGTCACTAATTGTCCACATAAGAGCAGCTCTCATCTGAAAGTTTTGCTTCTTTGAAATGTCATATGCCAGAACACTGACCTCCCACAATTGTTTCAGTTCCGTAATAAGAGGCTGCAAGAATACATCTAACTTGTCTTTTGGATTTTCTGGCCCAGGAACTAATACAATTAAAAACATATATTGCTCTTTCATACACAGCCATGGCGGTAAGTTGTACGGTGTTACTATGACCGGCCAGGAAGAATATTGTCGGCCTGATTGCCCAAATGGTTGAAACCCATCAGTACAAAGTCCCAGTCTCGCATTCCGAATTTCAGTAGAAAATTCCGGATGTGTTTGATCAAAATGCTTCTAGGCAAGTGAATCTGAGTAGTGAATCATAACACCGTCTTCAACCTCATGTTCTGCATGCCACCTCATTTCTTTAGCTATGGCATTAGATGCATACAATCTTTTTAGTCTATCAGTGAGAGGAAAGTAGTACATTTTCTTGCATGAAATATTGGTTTTATATCTTTTACCACTTTCTCTGCATGTTCTCTTATAACAAGGATGTTCACAGAACTTGCAAATATTTAGTTCACTATCTTCACCCCAATATATCATGCAACGATTAGTACAACAACCAAATTTTTCCACTGGTAGACCCAAACCTCGTAGCAACTTTTTGGTACTGTAGAAGTTATCAATCACAACATTATCATTAGGAAGGATCTCCCTCATATATTGAACCATTTGATCAAAAAAATTTTCCAATCATATGGTTCTCAGACTTCATGATCATAACTCGAGCTACAAATGACAACAATGTATGTTTTTTACAACCAGGCCATAATTCCTTATCTACAGCACTAAACATGTCATAAAATTGCTTTGCTTCCAGGTTTGGAGGTTCCTCAAACTGTTGAGGAGTAAATTGAGGACCAGCAGCATCAAACACCATAGAGTGATATGCAGTTAAATCATCTACATTATCAAATTCTTGGCTACAAACTGTATTTTGACTAATGCTAACATCCACATTGGTTTTCCCATGACAATCCCAAACATAATAGTTTGGTACAAATCCATTTTTAACCACATGGAATTTTATTGTTTCTAAATCATGATATACATGATTCTGGCACTTATGACCTTTACATGGACACTTTATCTTATTTTCATCCATCCATGTTGGTTGACTAATAGCAAAGTCAAGAAATTGTTGCAAACCATCCACAAAATCTTCGTTCAAACGACCATTTGTTAACCTATGATACATCCACCGACGGTCTGAACTCATTTTTAACCTGTTTATATTTATATAGTTTGAATATTGATAAAAATTGTAAGATTAGTCCTTGTATTTTAGGTAAATTTTCAAGTCAAAAAAATTCGTACAAATTTTCTAGTTCTTATTCTAATAAAGTGCCAAAATATTGTCAACAAGATGTAAGATGCATCATACTTGGGGTGTAGGTCAATTTAGGCTTCATATATGTTGAAGTTATTTAATGCCTAACATTGGAATCAAGGGGCACTCAAATGTTTAAAAAAGAGCAAACCAGAAAGAAGGAAATATTATAAATCCAAGCAAAATCAATATCTGAATCAATAAACGATGCACAACAACATCTAAAAACCATTTTAATGAAACGAAAAATTTCTACACAAGCCAAAAACACAAAAAAAAAAAAATAAAGGAAAAAAATCTCATTTCAGTAGTGTTACCAGTTTATCGAGAAAATGCATATGTCTCAATTGAAATATGAAATAGAAAAGAGTGAGCAATCTTGCGGTATTCCAACTCTATGTGTGGAAAAGAGCCATATGGAGAGTGGAGACGAGAGCGCAAGTTGACCAAAATGATATTTTAGGGGATAGCTGTGGTGAGAGAGAGAGATAACAGAAAAATCAAGTTATTACATTTATATGTGTGTGTTTGACAGATTAGAGATTAGGGAATTTAGGATCATATTTGCAAAGAAAATTATATACATATCATCTATCGGCCATGCAAAATTAACAAATACTTCATTTCCAACTCATATAGTGAATGATAAAGAGTATCAACATATTCTATTATTACACATTAAGACCCCACTCCCTTTTAGATTTATAGTCACCTATGTGATATTTGATTTTATTACTGGACAATTCTTCCTCTTTTCCTGTTCCACAAAAATTTAAGTCAATTTTTTTTTAAATTTACAGATAACTAATTTATGATAAATTCTAATACAATTTTCCTCAACAGCATAAAAGTTCTAATACAATTTTTCAGGAATTTTCCTCTAAATTCCTTATTTATTCACCTTTAATTTGCACCCTACAACTTCAATTAACATTTTTTCCAATTTTCCAAATGAGTCAGTGGGCAGCTACGGTTAATTGGCTAGAAAATCAATAATAAAAATTATTTTCTTAATAATTATGAACGAAGCAAACTTATGAAAACTCCAAACCAGGTGGCATTTTATTAACTTCAAACCAGGTTCCTGATATGAACCAAACAATGTTTCTTGCAAGATAAATGGCACATAAGCAATTTAGTATATCTGATAGATTCATATATCTTTTGCTTATCCTTTCCCAATACAAAATATGAGTTTTCTCAAAAAATACTTCAAATTAAAAAAGAAAACTTACCATTGCAACCCAAAAAAAAAAGAAAGAAATATTTTTGCTCATAATTAGAACAAATTAGTTTTGCACTTTATAGTCTTAACAAAGTTTCTTGTTACTCCAAAAAGGAAAAATGCAAGCTAACCAAACCAAAGCTAAATTACTCAATTTAAATGGACCAAATCCACAAGTGGATAGAAATGTTAAGATAAGGCAGCATTGACATTTCAGCACATTTGCATATGGATTGGAATTCTCCCTATTGAAATCAATAGTGCTGCCCTTAGAAGAGAGATACACAATCACCAGTATTTTAGATGGAGAAATGAACCAACAATACCTCCAACAACTCTTAGTCTTGCGCAGCAGTAGAGAATCAATATCAGAGGTTATAAGCTGTAAAGATACACTTGAGAAACTTGAAAATTATAAGGCACAGAATTAGATACCAAAAAACCAGGTTGAGAAAACAGACCTGGTTCAAAGGAAGTATGCTTTAACAGGAATTTCCAAATCTCCTCTACTTTGTTGTTCATTCTACCAATTCTTGATTGGATTCTATACATGATTAATGCAATCATTAATACCATTGAAGCTTCTTTTAGCTAAGCAATATAGCTAGAGTACTGTTGAAAAATGCAAAATCACAATTTGTGCATACTAAATTGTAAAGCCCTGTTAGTGTTAGATATTCCTCCAAAATGTAACAAACAGATCATCATAACTGCATATCCCTTCTGTTTTGATGATCATTTTCTTAATATGCATTTGAAATAGACATAATATATATAAAACAACAAGTACATCAGTAGAAATAAAGAAAAATAAAAAAAAAAGGTCATTTCTTCACCCATGCCATATCATTCCCTTCAACTATTGAAAGTTTTCTTTAACATTTGATAGTCCCAAAACACCATCTCAATGCCTATTTGAAAAGGTGTTTTGCAGCAAAAGTATTCAATAACCATTTTATATTATGATTCCACTACAATCAAAAAGAAAGAAAGGTCTATCTCCAGCTTTGATTTATTAGATAATATAATGCTTATTTGTACCTAATTACTTAAATTTTGATTTATTATCCCATTGCTAGTTCGAAAAACTTCCTAAGGTCTTCATCTTGCTACCTTAACAAAAATAGGATTAAAGGTTGTATTTTTGAAATGGCATTTATTTCACAGGATCCACATAATATAACAAATTGATACAATTTTTTCGCATCTTATAAAGGAAAAAGAAATCCACCACATTAAAAAACCAAACCTTCAAGTTATTTTCAAAGCAGCCACTAACTTGAAAAAAGTTACAATCAGATGTGGAGAAGGAAGATAAAAAAGAGATATGGTCATTAAGTGCAACCTAGCATATTCAAATTTACTAAGTACTCACCATTCAATGAGAAATGTCAATCACCAGACCCTAAGGAACTAAAAGGGATCTTTAAAATCTGATCATAATCCACATAAAAGAATACAAGTTTAGGCAATTTTGGTTTCCACACACCAATCTTATGATCAATCAATATAGCCACATTCCCATCCATGGGTAGTACCTAGGAGGAATAATAATCTAAAAAGGATGAGGTTGTGGAATCCATTGATCATTCCAAATGTTTACAGACTGTCCATCACCTATTTGCCACCATAGACCAACTTCAAGTACTTTATGACCTGTCAATATGCTTCTCTAAGTAAAACTTGGATTACTACCTAGAAGAGCAACCAAAAAACCAACTAATGGGAAGTATCTGGATTTTAATAGGCAAAAATTAAATATTTGGGATGGATTGCCAATAATGGTTTTCATCATTAAGTACCATTGAGGTAAAACTTTATTGAGTTTCGTTTCACAAATAAAGTGAAAAGAGGGGATGGATTGAACTCTATAGTTAGAATCAATTGGATCATGTGTCTAGAAGCTCTAATAGCATCAAGCAAGTGGTGAAAGTTGGCCACGTATACAGAAAGAGTTATTACAGAGCTATTAACAATCCTCTTTAACATTAATCATCAGAATTAAAACAATCATGCATGATTAATTAATAAAAAGGGTTTTGGAAAAAGCACATATAATATAGCAATACCTATAGTATATGGAAAAAACTTTTCTGTGCTTCATTCACTCCCATAGTTATAAGAAAATAAGTTTAAATGTGAATGTGAAATAGTTACTACAAATCTGCTTCTGTTAAGGTTTCGTATATTTGGTTGAATGGCAGTTGACATACCCTATTTACATGTAACTTGCTCAAGAGGATCTAACTCTAGAGAATCTTCACTTCATCTTGATTCAGCATGCTTATTGTGGCTGACTGTTGAGCTTTTGAAGGCCCACCCTTTAGACTTAGTTTACCTTGGATAGCTCATTTGCTTGATAGTACATTGGAAATATCGATTTAAGGTCTTCTCTAGGTCAAATTGTCAGAATCACTGACACTCTATGTGGTATTTTTTAATTCATTTTTTATGGGCATTGTTAAGAGCTATTATGTGGTACTGGTACCTTTATGTTGTAGGGGATTACTTCCCAGTCACCCGGAGACCTTTTTCCCTTCTATAGATAGCATTTAAAATTAAAAAAAAAGGAACATTGTATAGCTTAGGAATTCTCACTACCATTATTTCTTAAGAGGAATTCCTCCATTAGACATGTCAAGTTTATTCTTATGTCCCCTATTTTGATAAACAATTTAGTTCCAATCACTGCCATTCATATGGCCTCTGATTCAACAGCTCAATTTCATGATCATTCTCTATGTAATCCTAGTCAAACATGCTCACTTACTTGCTATTGATTGGTTGTGATCTTTGCCAAAAAAAACAATCAAGAGATTATAAAATGTTTTCAGTAGTCTTTTTCATACAATACACTATTGGAATAATCTTATTGACAACAATAAAAAAAAGTATAGCATAATAGAAGGTAGTAGGCCCTTTTTTATGCAATCTTTGGGGAATGCAGGAACATCTTAATTCGTAAATGGACTTCTTCAAAAACTCTTTTTATGTCAATTGTGACAACAGTACACTATCTGTATAACTATGGTGACCAGGAAGGGCCTCTACAGGGACAAAACTGTATTCTTTCATAATTTCCTCCTCTGACCTAGAAAATGGCTAACAAAATGAAGAAACCTTGTAAATGATATCAAAATCTCAGATTCTTATACTAAACTACCCACCTTTCTATAACTGTCTCAACATATCTACCCTCAGCAGAAAAAGGGTACAGATTGTCCACTGATGACGATGTAGTCGGCTGACAGATGAGTATTATGTCAATTATCATGGGATCCATTATATTTCTCTGCTAGAAGTTCAAGTTATCTAAGGCTGTGGGACGATCTCCTAGAACTAAATTGAACCATTTGTCACTCTTTCTCACCCCAGAACTGGACTGCAAGTCACTATTAGGATCATGTGGGTGAAGAGAAGGAATTCAAGAGTCCAAAATAATGTGCAAACTCTTCAATAGAAACTGGGAAACAACTTGTTCTAGTTTTCCAGATTCGGGGTGAGAATTACAGTGCACAACCCACAAAGCTTAAAGGCAAAATCCTAATCCAAAAGAATAATAAAGCAGCTCTAAGGGCTGTGAATCTTCTTCTACTATACTTAACTTTAATGAAGTGGGTAGGAAGGTAACATGATTTTCTTTTATTTTTACTTGAATTTTCTTTTGGTTTTTCCCATCTACCTCTACAGCACTTGGATCCGTGTCAGAATATATTGGGATAATTCATTATTAAGGTTTACAATTCTAAAACACCCATTATTCTTCTCTATATATCTTAATCTAGCTTTGACACTTTAATAATATGATTTACTGATGATCTCTTACTTAATTCTAATGATTACATTACTAAAATTTAATTATTTATCTGATTTACTGTAATTTGTTGAATGCATTATGCATAATGTGTCTGTATATATCTATTCAGGATATCTATTGCATTGCCTGGGTACCCATTTATTGGATTAAATAGAGCATATTTCCCAATCTAAACCACAGAAACAAACCCTAAATAGACAGCCTTGTTCCCATGTGCACATATTTAAGATCAACATTTCAAAATAACAACCCCCTTTGTTGCCCCTCTCCCTCTCTCTCCCCTTCCTCTCACATACAATCTCTTCGGGAACAAGAAATCAGATCATGCTCAAGTAATTTATGCACAAGTTTCACTTCCATAGCTACGGTTTCCATAAATTCATTCCATAAAAATTCAATTCCAATCAGATTCTATCAATTTTATAAAATTAATCCATCATTTTTAAGCTTAATTCTACTTTTCATGGATTTCACCAATTAATTCAAAATTTTCAATCTAAAAAGCAGTAAAGTGCACAAACCCATCACAACTCAAGAATAACTTAAAGAGAATGGAAGAATTTTGCATACCTTTAAGGTTAGCCTCGGCCGGCCACCAGTTTTTCTGAGGTTACGATGTGAAAATTTTTTAAATAAAAATTATATGAATTATGAATCGTTGACACTGACATATAGACTCAACCCTTATTGGTTGGATACTTTTGACATTTTGTTCCTCCTCTATGTTTCTTTTTAACAAAAAGTAAGCAATGTTCTTGTCGGATTGTCTCTGTCTCTGACCCTGCCTGTTGTTTCCTACTTCGCATATCCATTAATTTTCCCATCATCACTCATCAATTCATAAATCAAAAGAAACCAAATTCCAATTATTAATAGTACCCAGAAAAACAAACCAATTCCTTACTCAAAAAAAATCCAATTATTATTTTAGAATAACTAATAATTTGATCATTGTATTCTTGAATATCTAAAGTTATTGCGCAAACATTAGAACTATCATATGTGCAAAAGAGCGATAAAATTTGTCACAACATAATCCCCATTAGCATGATAGTGCCAAACAAGAGAGACAATTATATCCAAAGACCTTAAAGGAATTAATTTAATACATTCAATATCACCCAGTTAAAAAAATATAATTTATCAAATTCCAATTCCAAGAGTATGACTCCCTATCAATTAAACATGATACATTAGCATCCAAGGGCAACTAGTTGCAAGGTTTATCTTGAACGAAGTAGGTTGGAGAATCCATTTGTCATGTCATATCTAAATGGAATCCCCATCTCCTATTTTCTAGCGAAGGCCATGAATCAAAATATCTCTACTCACCAAGATACTCCTCCAAGTGTAGCTAGGATTGTATCCCAATCCAGCTTTTAAAGAATCAACATTAAAATAATACCTACCTTTGGGCATTCTTGAAAGGAGAGAGGAAGAATTTGTGACCAAAAGCTAGTCTTGCTTACTTAGGAGGGCTCTATTGACAGCCTCAAAATGTCTGAAACAAAGGCCTCCTTGATGTTTCAATTTGCATAAAGATTGTTAACTACATAAATGAATTTTCCTTTTCTCATCGAATTGTCCTCACCAATACCTGCAAATCAAAATTTTAATATCTTGGCAAACGCTAGATGGTAGTAGAAAACACTACATAATGTTGGTTGAGATAACTCAGTGCAACGACTTTAACAAGTAATTCTTTCCCCACCCAAGAAAACGGTCTCTCTTACCAACCCTAGATTTTCTTCCAAAGCCTGTCTTTAATCCTATTAAAAACTAATGTTTTGAGCGCCCAATCGTCATTGGAAGACCTAGGTAGAGATTATATTTTTCTACTCATTTCACCCCTAGCAAAAAAGTCAAGTTATCTTGAATACCTCTACCCACATTTGCACCAAAAGAAACTTCAAATTTTTGCCGATTAATATTTTGTCCAGATAAATATTCATACCACTGAAGTACTGTAAAATTGCTTTTGACTTAGCAAGAAAATATCTAAAAAACAAGAGTAGTCATCCACAAATAAAATATGAGAAATATAAGGAGTACAAATCCGAATCTCATGCAACTCTTTCCTTCCCACCACCCCATTTTTTTAGAAAAGGGGGGGTGGGTGGGGTGTAGAGGGGATCACCTTGTCTAATATATCGAGAAGAAAAGTTACCAATTGGTTCCCCATTAAGCAACCGCATAACTGTGGAGATCCATATACTGGAGATGCCCATCTTCACCGTTATAGCTTGAAGGGATGGTCATTCAACCTTGTCATATGCCTTTATCACCATAAATAAATAAATATATATATATACATATATTTGTTAAATAAGTGTTATATGTTTTTTTTAATTTTAAATAAGTACCTTAATTTGGTCTTTGATACTTTTATTTTATATATTTAGTTCTCAAATTCTCATTTTTAATCATAAATAGTCTCTGAAAGTTAAACCCGATTGAAATTCATAAAAATTAACCATAGTTGAGTATTTTATGGACATTGAATATTAACTATTTTATTAATTCTGTAATTAATATAGTATATTTGATGTATTAATGTATTGTATTTTTCTTTCATATTGGCGAATATTTTGATTTAGTTTATACAAAGTTGATTCATAAGAAATACTACTCTAACTACAAATTTGGACAGTTAAATGTATAAAATAAAAAATTCAAGAACTTGTTTGACATGAAAAAATAGAATACAAAGAACTTATTTTAACACACAAAAATACTTTGATGAATGTTACCGTTTTTCAAATTATGAAATATGTATACAAAATATATAAATACATTAAAAAAGAAGAAGAGACGAATACATGTTATGAATAATTAATGGTGTTAGTCTTTAACTAGATGGGCTTGAAGATGGATTGTTCTACTTATTATAAGTTGCTCTTGTAAGAATCTGCTTATTAGAATTATTCTGTTGATTATTCATTTTCCTTGTAGGAATTCACCATACAAAAAATCAGGAAGATAATTGTTCTCTCCTTTAATAAATTCAATTTCAAAATCAAAATTACTTAAAAGAGTTTGTCATCTGGCAAAAATTTGTTTGGAAACTAGATTTTGAACATCCTTTTGTAAAACGTATTTTGCTGTCAAACAGTCAATATGTAATAAAAAAAATTTCATGTATAAATCATCTTCAAATTTTTTAATGCATAAAACAATGCTTAAAATTTCCTTTTTTATAGTAGAATAATTTATTTGAGTATTATTCCAACATCCTGAATAATATCTAATAAGACTTTCTTTATTATTATATTTATGTTTAAGTATACCACCAAAACCCTTATCACTGACATCTGTTTCTACAATTAAAAATGCTTCGGGATGAGGTAAACTTAGACAAGGTAAATTCTTAACTTTGAACTTTATTTCTTTGACTATATTAGTATATTCTTCTGACCATGGTTTAGGATTTTTCTTTAGCCTATCATATAAGGGTTTACATAAAATTCTTAAATCTTTGAAAAATTCATGAACATAGTTTAAACATCCTAAAAATATCTGTAGTTGTTTTTTATCCTTAATTTCATCAGGGAATTTACTAGAAAATTCTAAACTTCTAATAATAGGTTTAATTGTACCCTGAAATATATCGTGACCTAAAAATCTAACTTTTTTTTGGAATAATTTCATCTTAGATTCAGATACTGTCATACCATTTGAATGTATAACTTTATAAAAATTTTCTAAATGTTGCTTATGCTGATTAATAGAATTTGAAAATATTAAAACATCATCAATATACACTATTGAGAAAGAACTTATTGGTCTGATTATATCATTCATAATATTTTGAAATTCTGAAGAAGCATTTTTTAATCCAAAAGGCATTACGTTCCATTCGTAATGGCCAAATGGTACATTAAATCCAGTTTTATATTTATCCTCTTCAGATATTTGTATTTGTCAAAAGCCTGATTTCATATCAAATTTAGAAAATATTTTTGCTTCATATAATTTCTTTAATAAATCTCTTTTATTTGGTATTGGGTATCTTATCCATTGTAATACTTTATTTAAAGGTTTATAATTAATTACTAATCTTGGAGTTCCCCTGTCTATTTCTGCTGCATTCATAACATAAAATGCAGAACATAACCATAGAGATTTTGAATCTCTAATTAATCCTTTTTTTCTTTAAGTCTAATATTTCTAATTGACATGTTTTTTCTAAATCTTGATTAATATGTATAGCTTTTGATTTTGTTGGTATTTTTGATTCATTAAAATCCTTAATATATGGTAAATTGACTATGTGTTGCTTTCTATTCCAAAAAGCATTGGGAATAGGTGCACATATATCTATCTTAAATTTTTCTTCTATATCTTTTATTTCTTTCTGAATATCTGACGAATTTATTTTTTCATCTAATTTTCTTATTTTTATTTCATTTGATAATTGTTTTAAATGTTGTTTTTTATTTTTTATTATATTAATCTTTTGAATATTATTATTTTGTAACCAGTTTATGTCTTTTGTCTTAACAGGAAATGAGAATTCAATTTCATTTGATAATTGTTTTAAATGTTGTTTTTTATTTTTTATTATATTAATCTTTTGAATATTATTATTTTGTAACCAGTTTATGTCTTTTGTCTTAACAGGAAATGAGAATTCAAAAATAACTTCTTTTCCTAAAATATTCGTACTTATACATTTTTCTGATACCGTAAATGGGTATATCATAGTTATAAAAGGTGTTTATAATATTATATTCATATTTAGATTTTTGACTAATATAAAATTTGTTTTGAAACAATATCCCTGATTGCATATTTTAACATTAGATAATTTATAATTTACTATTAATCTAGATCCACTTGCAGTATGTAATTTTTCTGATGTTTTCTCATAATAATTAGTAGATATTAATTCTTCTTGAATACAATTTTGATCAGCACCACTATCTATTAAGGATATTGTACTTAAATGTGTATCGTTAATGATTAAATTTATCTTAACATACCATTTTTGATAATTTATTTTTTGTATACTATTTATATATTCTGTTGAATCATTTGAATCTATTTCTTGCTGTTTAAATATTTTTTCTAAATCTTTAGCTAGATTTTCTCTTTCTAATTTATTTACCTTTTCTTTTAAAATATTAATTTCTTCTTTTAATTCTGATTTAATATTTCTAACTTCTTCTTGTAAATCTTCTATTTTAACAATCTTATCTGTTTGCTTGAATCTATTACAAACTTCTTGAAAATTATAAGATCTAAAGTCCTTTGATTTAGTAGTCCCAATAGTGTCTTTTAATTTTAATAAATATTCTTTCTTAATTTCTAGATCATCTATTTTTTCTATAATATCTAATAAATTTTTTTTTCAGTATTTATCATATTTATATTATTGCAATTACAAGGACCTAAAAAATCACAATCATTTTTACTAGTTGATTCTGAATTAGATTCTTCGTTTAATATATTTAAATCTGAATAATCAGATAATTCTTCTTCAGACTTACTAGATTCTTCTTCATTTATAACTATTTTTAAAATTTTCTCTTTTAATTCTTCTGATAGTTCTAATTCATTGATTCTCTGCTTAACCCTACAATTTCTTGCATAATAACCAAATTTTCCACATTTATAACAAATTATAATATCATTTTGTTTTGAATTATTTTTCTTTACTGATTTCTGTTTACTAGAAAATGGTTTAGACTTATAAGTTTTATTCTGACTTATTTGCTTGGGCCTATAATAGTATTTCCTTTTGTTGAGCCTATAATGAGTTTTCTTCTGTTTTATAAATTTTTTAGTTCTAGAAGACGGAGCCCTAATTGTTTCATATCCATACTGTTGACAAAAATCTCTTAGTTATTTCCTAGTAAAAATTGACTCTCGTTTTAATTTTGCTTTTAATTTTAAATCTGAACAAATAGCTAAACCTTCATTATTTATATAATTAATTATATTTCCATAGGTTAAAGAGTCATAAGGTATTACACCATTGTTTTTATTTCTTAATTTTGTTCTAATTCTTTCTGCAAATAGTTTAGATAATCCAGCTTTATTAATTCTGTAATTAATATAGTATATTTGATGTATTAATGTATTGTATTTTTCTTTCATATTGGTGAATATTTTGATTTAGTTTATACAAAGTTGATTCATAAGAAATACTACTCTAACTACAAATTTGGACAGTTAAATGTATAAAATAAAAAATTCAAGAACTTGTTTGACATGAAAAAATAGAATACAAAGAACTTATTTTAACACACAAAAATACTTTGATGAATGTTACCGTTTTTCAAATTATGAAATATGTATACAAAATATATAAATACATTAAAAAAGAAGAAGAGACGAATACATGTTATGAATAATCAAATGAAAATAGCTTTCAACTAGCAATATTTTACGATGAACTCTTGAATTTTTTTTTCCTTCAAAACAAATCAACACTTGATTTTTATTAGGTATAATAATAATAATAATAGTAATAATAATAATTAATTATTATTATTATTATTATTATTATTATTATTATTATTATTATTATTATTATTATTATTATTATTATTATTATTATTATTATACCTCAAAGGGCAAGGACCTTCCAAATGATTTTGCTTTTTGCTTTTTTTCTATAAATGAGAGTTTATTACCAAACAAATATCTCTCTGTTTCTCCTTCCACCGGTTGTTCCCTCTCCTCTGTTTCAACGATGTCATTAGCCACTTCTCAGATCCACTCGCTTTCTCCAAATTATCATCTTCTCGGTACCTTTCCTTCTCTTTTTCTGTTTTACTGATTGCTAATTGTATCACTTGTTTACTTTTCCTCTTATTCTCCTCTCCAATTTTATCAATTTTTCAACTGTTTGTTTCTTTTTTTTTGCTTTCATGATTCGTTGTGCACTTATGTTTCCTCGTTTTCCACCCTTTGATTCTGGTTAGGGTTTTTAAGCTGCAATACTTTTTTGGGTTTTTTTTTTCTCTCTTTTCATTTTTACGATAACCACCTGTTATGAATTTTGTTGAAATCCCTTGTTGACTACCGGGTTTCTTTATTTTTGTTTAAAATTTCTTTCCGTTTTCTATTATGGTCTTTCATGTATTTATACTGAGTCTTGGTTTCTCAAAAAACGCAATAACTTTGTTTCTGGTTGTCAGCTTGATTAGTTCAAGTTTGACTTATGCGTGATGCTTGGCTCGGTGGTTAGTATTAATTTCTCTTCTTATTGTTGGTTTTTGGTTTCTTTTATTGGTGGATGTTCTATTTTTCCATTCTTATCGATTCTGTTAATGTTTAATTTTGATATGATAATAGTATTTACTAATGTTTGATGTTTAAGTTTCAGATCCAGTATCTCGTGTGAAATATTGATGCGTTATTGTTGTTTTATTATTTTTTTAGAAGGTTGTAGTTTTATGATTAGTGAATTTATATTTACAAGTAAAATATTTTAAATTGTTGTGACCTGCTTTCAGTTACAGATGCTGTGGTCCATCAGCACTGTTCTTGAATGCTTATATATGCTGTAATTTAATCATGTAATGTTGAATTTTTTAACTTAGTAGTGTTTTTTCGGGTTGACATTTGTTTCAGTAGTTTGTAGTAATTTTTAGTTTTTAGTTTCAGATCTACTCTTTCTGAATTATTGGTGCTTTACTGTTGTTTTGCTTTCTATTTCCCAATTCTAGGTGGATTTTATTGACTTCCTTAATAAATTTATATAAATGATACTTTCAGTTTGAGCTTCCATAGTCCATTAAAAACATTTCAAATGCAATAGAGATTCTTTCTTGATTTTTAGAATATCCTTTTTCAATCTCTGTTTTTGGTGTGTTTTGATAGAAATATAATGAATATTGCAACTCTAAGGTAATTATAAGTACAATTTTGACACTTTTGAATGAGCACAATAATTTCCAGCAAGCATATTATTGAATTTTCTATGCCATCAATTTTTCATACTCCTTATTTGGTGAGCATTGATGTTTTCTTTACCAAAATTTATCATGGATTGACCTTTTCATAATTTTATAGTTGGTCAACTTTGTTATAAAAATTGAGTCCCTATGTTAAATCTCTGAAACTCGATGCATCCTGGGATCTGATCCTCAAGCAGAACATCGAAGTGCTTATCTAATAAGAGGACAAATTACAGGATATGTTATCACTATCTCATTTTTAGCTTCCTTATAATGAATATCTAATTGAAGTTTATGTGTCATTTTAGCAGGCTGTGCCTTTCCAATGCATTTTTGTAATACTTAGATTTTTTGGTTTTTAGCTTTTGAAATGCATCATGATGAACTTTGAGTATTGTTTTGTTCAGTTGATTTGATGACATGATATTATGTGTTTTTTCTATTATTACTGTGATAAATATTACCTGTATTTTTCCTGCTGTATTTTGATTTATTGTTCTGAAGACACTATTCAGTTTAATTATATGTATTTGGTGTTGTTAGGAATATTTGGATGTCTAAGCTACTTGAAAATTTCTCGGCATTTGTTTTTTATTTTGAGCTAAATATAATTTCTCATTGTTGCATTGTCTTCTAAAGATTTTAGTGCTCTTTTGCTCTTTGCAGGTTAATGAAGCTGAAGAATTTTGAAGGAAGGAGCATAAGACGCTCCAGGGATCTATGCATGTCAATTTTGATTTTTCTCATTAAAGGGTTCTATCCTAGAAATGTTGTCAGATATTTTTAGGATCTAAGTGCATTTATTTTAAATGATGTGCTGTTGGTGTTGAAGTTTACAAAGATGGACAGGTTGGACACATCAGGTTTTGTCAGCGGTGGAGTTAAGTTATTTGGAATTTTGCATTTGATTTTGATAATAATATGTAATTCTAGCATGTGCTGAAATCAATTTTGTTAGTGGGGGCTAGTTCCTTATCTTATATCACAGCTTCTATATGATGGATCTGAATGATAATGGCATACAGTATTATAGTAACTGTGCATTCACAAAAAGTGACAACTTTGGTGACACAACTTTGCGCTTGAACTGCCTTGGTTATGGAGGGAGCAATATGACTAGATTTGGAAGTACCCAGGGCAATCTTAAGACTGACTTCTCAATTGGTCCTGAAGATGGCTGCAAGCTGGTGCTTGGATTAGGTCCTACACCAACTGCATATTGTGAGGATTATTACAGCATGGGCAGTAACAAGACCAATGGATCAACTCCTGCTACCATATTTCCTCAGGGTTTATTATCTGATGGTGATTCCATCCTGAAACTTGGCCTTTCTGGAGGAACGAAGGAAGATTTCATTGGACTTGAGAGTTCATTTTTGGAGAATGAAATTAACACCCCTGTTATGAATGAAGTTTGTGGTGGTGATAATGGATTCTTGATTCCTGTTGTGGACGAGGGTTCCACTTCAGCAAAGAAATTTGGAGGTTACATGCCATTGCTCCTTTTGGCTCCAAGAATGCATGGGGAAAAAGCTTCATTGCATTCTGAAGAAATACTTAAGTTTGGGGCTGAACTTCATTGTCCTCAATTGCAGCCGAACAATGAACCATCTTCTACCACAGATTTCTCTGTGGGCACTATTTCTGAGCAGGCAACTAGAGCCACATCAGTAGAGGGGAAAAGCAATAACCCAAAGAAGTGCAAGTTCTTTGGTTGTTCAAAAGGAGCACGAGGGGCATCTGGTCTCTGTATTGGACATGGGGGCGGACAGAGATGCCAAAAGCCCAGTTGTAACAAAGGAGCTGAGAGCCGGACTGCATATTGTAAGGCCCATGGTGGAGGAAGGAGGTGTCAGCACTTGGGTTGCACTAAAAGTGCGGAAGGGAAGACAGATTTTTGCATAGCCCATGGTGGTGGCAGAAGATGTGGATTTCAAGGAGGATGCACCAAAGCTGCACGAGGCAAGTCGGGGCTTTGCATTAGACATGGCGGGGGAAAGAGGTGTAAGATTGAAGGCTGCACTCGTAGTGCTGAAGGACAGTCTGGCTTGTGCATTTCTCATGGCGGTGGACGACGATGCCAACACCAAGGGTGTACTAAGGGTGCTCAGGGTAGTACCGTGTTTTGCAAGGCTCATGGAGGTGGAAAACGTTGCATATTTGCAGGATGCACTAAAGGTGCTGAAGGAAGTACGCCTCTGTGCAAGCGACATGGTGGGGGAAAACGCTGCTTGTACGAAGGTGGTGGAATTTGTCCAAAAAGTGTCCATGGGGGGACAAACTTTTGTGTTGCCCATGGTGGTGGGAAGAGATGTATTGTGCCAGGCTGCACAAAGAGTGCAAGGGGTCGTACTGATTGTTGTGTTAGGCATGGTGGAGGAAAGCGATGCAAATTTGAGAACTGTGGGAAGAGTGCACAAGGTAGCACAGACTTCTGTAAAGCGCATGGTGGCGGCAAGCGGTGCTCTTGGGGAGAGGGTAAATGTGAGAAGTTTGCAAGAGATAAAAGTGGTCTATGTGCTGCACACAGCAGCATGTTCCTCGGATGTGGAACAAACAAGCGTAGTTTGATTGGACCAGGACTCTTCCGTGGCCTTGTATCTGCTTCATCAAACGCAGGAAGTACCATTGACAACAATTATTCATCATCTGGAATTAGTGCAGTCTCTGACTGCACTTCGGAAAAGCCAGTGAAAAGACAGCATCTCATACCAGCACAGGTATTGGTTCCAGCGTCAATGAAGTCTGCATCATCTCATTCCAATTTAACCAGTGCTGATAAACTAGAGGAAAATGGAAATGGCAATGGCGCCAGCAGCATTGGTAGGATAATGAACTTAGACTACATGCTTCCTGAGGGAAGGGTCCATGGTGGTAGCCTGATGTCATTGTTTGGTGGTAATTTTAAGAACGCCATAGATGGAATTTGAAGCTGGTGGCTTAAATTTGGAAAGGTAAGACTATTGAATGATGAAATTGTGCATAGAATGTGGTAGTGTTTAAGTAGGTAGGGTATAGTTTGTGTTGATTGATAGGGATTATTGGTGTACCATAATGATTGTGTTTGGGAACTGATTTTTTGTTCAACTCTTGGCTATCAAACCCTTGGAATGTGCCATAAGCTAGTACATAGAGCTGTGAATGGCAAATTCGAATTCAAAATGTTACTGTAATAAGGTCTCTTGTTATTTTATCTCAATGTATCATTGCGGAAACTTGCTTTTCTGCGTCTTATCTTATGTTGATCTTGCACTATTGATAATTAATTTTGTAAAATTTTTTTTTTTTAAGAATATTAATTTCTAGTGTTCTAAATATGACATCCTATATGACTTCATGAGCACTTATACCATATACTAATTATGTCATATTCGATGGAAATAAATAGGAAAAATTCGTCAAAATAAATTCAGAAATTCAAAAGCAATATAATGAGTTAAAGTTTTCCTCTTTGCAATCATAATTATACTAATTATATTGTGTACACTATAAAGTATTCTATTATCATATAGTATAATGTATAAAATATGGTATAATATAAAGTTTAATTAAAGTGTAATTATAGTCATGCTAATAATATAGTCTAAAATGTAAAGTACATAAATTAATATTATAAAGTATAGTATATTATAAATTATCAATGTATAAAAAATATATATAAAATATAATTTAATGTAGATGTAATATAATTAAAATGTAATTGCAATTAAGTATAAGGTCTATCATTATGAGTGTAAAGTGTACAATTATATTTATCCTAAGACTAGAGTAAATATTAAGTAATTCTTGCAGTTCTTTTGGATTATTTACTGATGATAATTTCTTTAAAATATCTTCTTTTGCCTTTTTGAAACTTGTTATTTCTTCATTTATCTTCTTGGATGTTGATGGAGCAAAGTGGTAAATAACATCTATATCTGTTTGGCCAATATTAAAATTGTCCCACTACTTAGTCCTGAATTCCTTGTACAAAGTAGAGAATCTTGTCTCTATTCCTCGATCCAAATAATATGTCCAAGTGGTGATTCAAGGGACCCGGAAAGTAATGGTGAAATTGATCAAAAGTTTGATTAAATTTTTTTCTAAAATGGAAAATAGTTTGAATACTTAGCATATGCTATTAAAATATCTTGAGGAAAAATTTCAACTAAACTGTCAAAATATGAAAACCAAATAAAAAATCAATTTGGCAAATCAGCTAAAAATTTATTTGAAAAATAGAAAAACCATGAGTGATTATAATTCCTTAAATAAAACGTTTTGTACCATGTCATTTGATAATCATAATAATTATAGGTTTGAGGGGTAAAATAATTTGAAAATTGTTTGCTAGTGTGAATATGTTAATTCCACTTAGCAGAAGAAATGACATTTAAAATTTTTACTTTTGAATAATCAATTTTTGTTGGATTAGCTCTATTAAAATTATGTTCAATTTCAACTGATCCAGTATCAATTAAATGTTTTGATAATATTCACGAGTTCCTGTAAAATCACTTTCATGAAAATGAAAATTTCTTGGATAAAGAAATGAAACAAGATGAACAAATCCTTCAGAAGCTAATGATGCTTCTTCATCATCCAGAGTTTTAACAAATAATATTGTTGGATGAAAAACATAACCAGTAGATGTTTGAGATGGACTTTGACTAAAGCTGGATTTAGATGGGCTTGGGCTTTTTGGATTTGGTGGTTTTATTAAAGCTGAAGAAAAAAGAAGTCTGGGTTGAGAAGATGGGGATCTAGGTCTTATTGAATAAAACGGGTTCTGATTTACTAAAGAAGTTAGCCTTGAAGTAGATGGGCTAGTTTAGGCCGAACTAAATGGATTATTCTGTTTATTATATATTACTCGTATAAAAATCTGTTTATTAGAATTATTCTGATTAGAATTCATTTCCCCTGTAAAAATTTACGTGAAAGGAAATCAGGTAAAGAATTGTTTTCTCCTTTTATGAACTTTATTTCAAAATCAAAATTACTTAATAAAGCTTGTCATCTGGCGAAAATTTGTTTTGAAACCAAATTTTGAACATTTTTTTCTAAAACATATTTAGCTGCTAAACAATCAATTCTTAATAAAAATCTTATTGAATATAGATCGTCTTCAAATTTTTTAATGCATAAAACAATGTTTAAAATCTCTTTTTTAACAGCCAAATTTTGTTCATTGATAAATATCATGTCCTAAAAATCTTATTTTTTTTGAAATAATTTCATTTTTTATTCAGATACTGTCATACCATTTGAGTGTATAACATTACAAAATTTCTCTAAATGTTACTTATATTGATTAATAGAATTTGAAAATATTAATATATCATCTATATATGCTATAGAAAATGTATTAATTGGTCTAATTATATCATTCATTATATTCAGAAATTCTGATGGTGCATTCTTAAGACCAAAAGATATTATATTGTATTCGTAATGTCCAAATGACACATTAAATCATGTTTTATATTTATCTTCTTCATTAATTTGTATTTACCAAAATTCTGATTTCATATCGAATTTAGAAAATATATTGGTCTCATATAATTTTTTTAATAAATCTCTTTTATTAGGTATTGAGTATCTAATCCATTGTAAAACTTTGTTTAAAGGCTTATAATTTATAACTAACTTGGGAGTACCTCTTAAATCTCTAATTAAATATTTTTTTCTTTAAATCTAAAATTTTTTGCTGACATGTTCTTTCTAAATCTTGACTCATATGAATAGTTTTTGACTTAGTAGATATTTTAAATTCATTAAAATCTTTTATATATGGTAAATTTACTATATGTTGTTTTCTATTCCAAAAAGCATTAGTTATAGGTGCACAGATATGTCTTAAATTTCTCTTCAATCCTTTTAATCTATTTTTGAACATCAACAGTCTCTAATTGTTTATCTATTCTTATAATGTTTATTTCATTTGATAATTGCTTCATATGTTATGTTTTATTTTTTATTAGATTTATTTTTTGAATATTATTATTTTGTAACAAATTTATGTCTTTTGACTTAATAGAAAATGAAAATTCAAATATAATATATTTTCATAGTATTTTTGTATTTATATCATTTTCTATTACTATAAAAGGGTATACCATGGTTATAAAAAGTGTTCCTAAAATTATATTAGTATTTAAATTTTTAACTAAAATAAATCTAGTCTTGAAACAATATCCTTGATTACAAATTTTAACATTCGATAATTTATAATTTACTATTAATCTAGAACCACTTGCAGTATGAAGTCTTTCTGATGTTTTTTCATAATATTTAGTAGGTATTAAACCTTCTTGAATACAATTTTGATAAGCTCCACTATGTATTAAAGCTGTAGTAACTAAATGTGTATCATTTATTATTAAATTTATTTTAACATACCATTTTTGATAATTTATTTTTTGTATACTATTAATATATTATGTAGAATCACCGGTTCCTATATCTTGTTGTTTTATTAAATTTTCTAAATCTTTAGCTAGATTTTCTCTTTCTATTCTATTAACTTTTTCTTTTAATTATTCAATTTCTTCTTTTAATTCAATTTTAATATTTCTTACTTTTTCCTGTAATTCTTCTATTCCTATAGATTTTTTAGTCTATTTAAATCTATTACAAATTTTTTGAAAATTATAAGGTTCAAAATCTTTTAATTTAGATGTTATTCCCACAATATCTTTTAATTTCACTAGATATGCTCTTTTTACTTCTGGGTCATTTATTTTCTCTATAATATCTAATAAAAATTTCTTCTCTGTATTAATCATATTAATACCATTACAATTACATAGTCCTAAACAATCACATTCTACTTCACTATTAGATTCTGATTCTGATTCTGATTCTTCATTTAATTGATTTAGATCATTTTCTGAGTAATCTGATAATCCATCTTCTTTATTACTTTCAGATTCTTCCTCATTAATAAATATCTTTAAAATTTTATCTCTTAGTTCTTCAGATAATTCTAATTCATTAATTTTTTGCTTTATTCTACAATTTCTAGCATAATGATCTATTCTTCCATATTTATAGCAAATTATAATATCTTTCTGCTTTTGACTACTTTTCTTGCTAGATTTCTGTTTACTAGATGAAGCTTTGGGTTTATAACTTTTATTTTGACTAGATTGTTTAGGCCTAGAATAATACCTTCTCTTATTGGGCTTATATTGAGTTCATTTTTGTTTTTGTTTTCTGTATTTCTTCGATCTAGCAGATGAGGTCATAATAGTTTCATAATCATACTGTTGACAAAAATCTCCTAATTCTTTTCTACTAGAAATTGAATCTCTTTTTAATTTTGTTTTTAATTTTAAATCAGAACATATTGTTAATCCTTCATTATTAATATAATTAATTATATGTCAATAAGTTAATATACCATAAGGTATTAAACTATTATGATCATATTTTAATTTAGTCCTAACTCTTTCTGCAAATAGTTTAGGTAGTCCTGCAATAAATCTTTCTTTCCAATATGCATGATTACAGTCTGCCCTAACAAAAACTTTAGTTAAAAATACGTCTTTATACCATCTAAAATTTTGTAATTTTGGACAAGTTAAATTTAATAATATTTCTGAATTCCTAGTTTGATATTGACTAGGATCTCCTACAAAACACTTCATTATAGTAAATATTAAAGTATTTATTATATCATCAATCTAAGTTTGCATTTGAGTATTATTTTATGTTTTTACTATAATTTTCTTTGCTGATAATATTGTTTCTTTTTGTTCAGTAGTGAGATAGTAATCCCACCACCCCTTCAATTGACCAGTGAATCCTGATATGATCATCTGGGCAATTGAAAGATCATTATTACCATTAGCTTTATATGAACTAGCTGCCATTGACATTTCTTGTAATAAAATTAAAATTTGATATTATGCTAATACATCTATATTCCACTCATAAATTGATGTTCCATCATATTTTGCTTGAACATCTTGAACTCTTTCTTCAAATTGAGTATCTGGTGGGGTTGGTTTTGAATAATAATTTTTTGTTTCAGTAGTATAAGATCTTGAAGTATTTCCAAAATGTATTTTATAAATATTTATTTTTTTCCTGAAATTGATTTTTAATTTTTTCTATTTCATCATCTATATCACATTTTTCTGATATAACTGCTACAAATTTATCATTTGATTTACTAGATTCAGTTTCTTGTATTATTATTAGTTTCTTAGAAATTTTTAATTGATTAAGCTGATTTTCTATTCTTTATAATAAAAATTGATTTGATCTTAATTTGATTTCTGAACCTGGATAAAATTCAAAAGGTTTAAATAAAGGTTTTTCTAGTGATATGTGAATAGATTTGGGAGTTGTTATTTATGGTTGAACTAAAGACTCTACTTTATCTAACTATTGTGCTATAGTTGATAATATTTTATTTGTATAATTTTCTTATAATTGAACATGTTTAACTTCTGTTAATATAGCTTCATTTGTAGTTTCTAAGTTTACATTTTTAAGTGGCATTGCCATATAATCTATATCTTCATGTTTAAATACTATTTTATTTAAAGGTGGATGTACTGATACTATTTCTTTTTGATCTGCTGTAGTCCATACTTTAGCTATTTTAGTATGTACGTTTACTGTTGAAAATGGATATTTTATATTTTTACAGTGACAATAAATTTCAAACCATTCAAATAAAAGAATATTTATCTTTAAAATTTCCATATCCTTATACCATTTTGTCTTGAATTCTTCTAACTTTTCTTTTAAAAAAGAATTAAAATACCAAATTCTTTTTAATTTATTATGTTCTGCTTGTAAATCTTTTCTTAAAAATTCTTTATTAATTTCGAATTTTTCCATCTAACTATTTAATTAATTTGAGAAAAAGATTCCATTTGAGATCTTGTAGGTGATAATGAATCATCTGATTTATTATCTAAAATATATGTAGGTTTAGGAATAGTTTATGTAAAATCTACTTCTTTTAATTTTAAGTCTTTTGTAGGTATATTTCTAGGTATTGAACTAGTAGATGGTCTATTGTTTGAATAAATAGATACTTTAGACGAAAATGATTGATCTGGTAAAAATAAAATTTTTACAGATTCATCATTTCTTTCTATTATACTGGATGTTTGATTATTTATATCTACCTTTTGAGATTCTGTTATTTCTGTTAATTCTCATGTTCCTGATCTAGTTATTTCGTTTCATTTTAATCTTTTAGAGATCTGATTATTTGAATGCATTCTGTTTCCTTCGAAGATTAAAGTTTCATCTCTTAATAAGCTATTTTTAGCTCTGGGATTTAAAGTAGTTGTCATTACTTTATAATAAATTCTATATATTATGGCTATTGCCCTAGTATTTTGTTTAAAATCTAAATTTTTAGTTTTGACAGTTAAACTTAATGTTTCAAATATATTTGGGTCAAATAGACTTAATAAAAAATTAGGGTAACAATTAAAATAAACTGGTCCATTTGCTAAGTTTATTTATGTCATAGCTAAAAGTGAGTTTGAAAAACTGATATGTCGAACATCTCTTAGACACATTAAAATTGGTATATCTAATCCTAATCGAAATAATGGTTTAATTGCAATTTGTACTAATCCTAAATGTAGAAATTTGTATTTCTTTTTATGTTCTTTAGTAGATTGTTCTGTCAATAATTGAATAGTTTCTAAAACTTCATTTAATGCTATAGTCTGTTCTGTTGTTTTTATTGAATAGTCATGAATAAATTCAAACAATCCAATTTTATAAATTGTTTTTATATCATGTTTAGGTATAGTCCAGTTTAATAATTGATTTCCAATTTCTGCAATATTTACTTCTGTTGAATTACAAAAATTAGGGTCATCTGGTATATTTGAACTGCTGGATTGATTCATTTTAGGTTCCTTAATTGATAATATTCTGGCTAATTTATCCATTACTTCAATTTAATTTTGTTAACTCCAATTAAATTTTTGTTTATCTTAAACTTCTTAGGTAATCATGGGATCACCTAGTGTATCGGGACCACCAATTGCCTTTTCAGCTCATCACGGCTGACCAACGCTACACTCTACAAGGCTGACCAACGTTTAAAACATAAGTTGTTTAATTTAAACTCAATTTAATTTTCATTAACTAAAATTAAATTAAAAATAATGTTTAAATTATCCATTAATTACTAATTAATTTACCTAAAATAAAGCACCATGACTCTGATACCATTTTCCCCTCGGATCTTTCTATCTCAAATCTAGAAACTAAATTCTCAATGGAGAATTACTCAAAGAATTTTTCAACATATGATTAAAAATATAATTAAATATATTTTATTATAATATCTAAAATAAAATACAAAACCATACAGATATTAATTAAAGTAACTTCTGTTACAATAGAAAATATGCATAAAATTAAAATAAATACTTCATTAGAAATATTAATCAATTCCAGTATCGTCTTTATCTTATTTGTGGCATTGTCTTGTAAGCATAACGGTAAATTTAATCCGCCCTTTCAGCCAGTAGCCTATCAGCTCACATTTCCAACCTATAAACTTGATAAAGACTAGTACGTACTGGTTTAATGATTAAAATTTCTGATAAAAGATTCTACACAATAAATCATGGTATTTGTAACACCCCCTCACCCCCGCAGCTCGTGCCCGAATGAGGGTGTGCTACACTGACTTCATCGATTAAAATATCATTATATAAGTTATATATAAAGCAAAATCACTCGTACATTTTTTTTATTTCCGATATGCACTATTTATTTACTTTGCATTTATAAGAGAAATATAACATAAAAGTTAAACTACCTTTTTATATAGTAATATGTTCTTTACAAAACATCCTGTTTATTTTACAAATACTATAAAATAAAATTTACAAGATAATACACAAAAGTTGTGTAACCCACGACGTGTGCAACAGACTGCTTTATTGGATTAGGTCACCGCTGGCTTTGTCTACTATCTTCTTTTTATTCTTTACTAAATCAGCGTGAGAAAACTCCTACGCTAAGCTCTTGGTTTAGTGGTGCATATAGATAAGGCAATAAACTATTTTTAATGTCACATGCATTTTCATATAACAATTTATAATCAAATCATGCAAACATACATTTCATAATATTCTATATGCATAACATCAATCTATTGTATCTCATTTTGTTTAACATAATTAAATCATCATTCTCATGCAAATCATGGTATTCTAGCATGTATAGACATCAAATTATATTAGATTATCTCATACTTATTTATTTTATTACCACCTTATTGTATAATACTAAATCTTCTTTTTATCCATGCCACAATTCATAATTCCATTTTTATTATCCATGATTATTTTCTGTCCCATAACTTCTTTATTTATGTTTTCATTTATACCCAGGACACCTATGAACCACTGAATAAGATAACAGAGTTGCCATCCAGACACTTAGGAGTGCCACCCGGGCAATATGATGTGCGCATATAAGTACCAAACCCGGCGTAGATAACTGTGCCAAACTCGGTGTAGATAACCGTGTCAAACTCGGCATAGATAATAATGTCATACTCGACATAAATAACAGTGTCAAACCCGGCGTAGATAACATTGTCAAATCCGGCGTAGATAATCATACCATTAATGGTTTTCATTTTCATCATACTCCTCCCCTATTTGGGATGTCATACTATCCTAAGTTGGTTTTAGTTAGGTGTTCTAGAGCTTATACAATTTCACTAAAATTCATAACAATTAATTTCATACTTTTCATGCCTGTAATATCTCAAAATAATCACATAATCACTCAATTAAAATAATATTTACATAATATAACAAGATTCACATCATTTTACTCATTTCATTCCTCATCTCATATGCTGCCCTATCACTGATAGATTCTATTCTCTGTCTTGGACCTTAATTTTTGTCCTGTTTCGTTCTGAATTTAGTTACATGATCTTCATAACAATTTTAGATATGGATCTTAGCTTTAATATGAAACTTGAATCAATTAATTATGAGTTCTATATCAAAGGATATGATAATATTAATATTAACTGGTCACTAATAATTCTGCCCATAATTTTCTGGACAGATTCTAAGTCTGAACTTTATGAATTTTTCTGGACATTTACAGACATATTCAGATATTATAGTCTAAATACAAATTTTATCACTATGTCTTATCTTTTCTAAAGAACAAAGAAAACACAAATCCAAGCTCAAGAACGCAAGTTATAACAGTTTAAGTACTTACTGCTCATTACTAACAATTCTGCCCAGAATTTCTGGATAGATTCTATGTCCGAGCTTTATGAATTGTTATGGATAATTACAGACATATTCAGGTTTTATAGTCTAAATAAAAGTTATAGCCCTATGGCTTATCTTTCAAACCCAATAAAGAACATACAAAACCGAATTCCAGAAATTAAGTTATAATAGTTTAAGTGAACACTTCTCATCAATTTCCAGCAAGGAACATACAAGATAATCACCTTCAATTTTTTACCAAATTAAATCCTAAGTCTAGCAAACATGCATCCCCAAGATTTTCATCACAAAATAATATCAATTCAGAATCATCAACATGCCAAATAATAAAATCATGCAAATAAAAAAAATAAAATAGGCTATTGCCTTAGGTTATGCACAGACCTCTCTTTTTCTCTTTTCTTTCTCTTTACTTCTCTTTCTCCTTTCCTTTGCTCCCTTGATCTAGTTCCTTGTTAACTTGAGTTCCTAAAATTTAAAATCCAATTATTAAAACTTCATAAACCCTAATTTTTCTCTTTTTCCTTACTCTCCTAAGCTTCCTTAGGCATGAAAATGGAATTTCCCATGCCTTTCTCTCTCTTTTTCTCACTTTCTATTCTTAGAACAAGGTTTGGTTATGGTTGTCCAAGGGAAAAACGTGGCTGGTGTGGGAAACCTAATTTTCCTCAATGAAAAATGGATAAGGAAGAGGAAGAAACAATCAATAACAAAATGACAAAATTCATTAAAATGGAGGACACCTAAGCTTCATCTAGAAGCTTTCATTATTGTCCAATTAATGTGTTCATCTTACTTTGATGAATGGTGATTCAAGAAGCAGCGTGGAAGACAAATAATTGATAGGAATTTCTAGATTCAAAGGGATAAGAGAGGATGAATGAGCAATTGATGAGAAAATGACAAAAACCAATTAAGGATGGGGACACCTAAGCTCACATTCTAGAATCTTTAATTAATGCTAAATGCATGTATGTTAATTAGCTTCTTAAACTTTGCCACTTGGTGTGTTATGCTTCAAGAAACGTGGAAGACACTTAATGATAGGAAAATTCTAGATCAAGGGTGATAATTAAGAAAGGATAAGCACTTAAGAACAAAGTGACAAAATTACATAATTAATGGAGACACCTAAGCATTTTCTAGAAACTTTTCATTAATTTCTAATTCATGTATGTCAATTGACTTCTTAAAATGTGTCACTTGGTGTGGCTGGTCTCCATATGCATTTTATGTCCCAATTCATGCATTTAATTTATGACTATCCCAATAAATCCTCAAATTTTCAGTAAATTGCAAATTGATCTCTAAACTTTTCAAAATTTACAATTTAGTCCTTTACCGAAATTTAACATCTTTAAATATTTTGAACACTTTATTAGATATTTTCCATACTTAATTACCATTATTTTCATTATTTTGCAATAAAAATCCAAATTTAGAGTTCGGTCAAACCGACGAGTCGATTTAACAACTCGCGTGACTTTAGTCTAAATTAGCGGATATGACATTCTCTCCCCCTTAAAATAAATTTCTTACTCGAAATTTACCTGTTAATTCTGTGAACAACTGAGGATATTGCCTCTTCATGACTTCTTTGTTCTCCCATGTGGCTTCTTCAGTAGCATGATTCCGCCATAGCACTTTGACTAATGGAACTTTCTTGTTTCGTAAAACTTTTTCTTCACGTGCTAATATAGCCACCGGTTCCTCTTCATAAGTCAAGTCAATCTGCACTTCTATCTCTTAAGTTGGTATGACATGAGTCGGATCAGACCTATATCTCCTTAGCATCGACATATGAAAAACATTATGGATTTTATCTAACTCTGGTGGAAGGGCTAACCGATATGCCACTTGTCCGATTCTTTCCAAAATCTCATAAGGACCAATGAACTTCAGACTTAACTTTCCCTTTTTACCGAATCTCAATACTTTCTTCCAAGGTGAAACCTTGAGAAATACTTTATCTCCCACAACATACTCTATATCTCGCCTCTTAAGGTCAGCATATGATTTCTGTCGATCTTGAGCTGCTTTCAATCTTTCTTGGCTAATTCTAAGCTTTTCTTTTATTTGTTGCACTAACTCTGGCCCTATCAATTTATTTTCACTCAATTCGGTCCAATAGATTGGTGTCCTTCATTTTCTTCCATACAATGCCTTATACGGAGCCATGCCTATGCTTGTCTGATAACTATTGTTGTAAGCAAATTCCATAAGAGGTAAATATCTATCCCAACTTCCCTCAAACTCAAGCAGACAGCTTCTCATCATATCCTCTAGCAACTGAATAACTCTCTCCGATTGTCCATCCATCTGCGGATGAAAGGTCGTGCTGAAATTGAGTCGAGTTTCCAAAGCTTGCTGTAGACTCTTTTAGAATTGTGAAGTAAATCTGGGATCTTTATCAGATATGATGGACATTGGCACTCCATGCAATCTCACTATCTCACTTACATAAATTTCGGCTAGCTTGTTCAATGAGTAGTTCATTCTGACTGGTAAGAAGTGTGTTGACTTCGTCAATCGATCCACTATCACCCACACTGCATCTTGCTTTCTCTGAGTCATCGATAAACCGGACACAAAATCCATCGTGATTCTTTCCCATTTCCACTCTGGAATCGGTATTGGTTGTAGCAATCCTATGGGCAACTGGTGTTCCGCTTTCACTTGTTGACAAGTTAGACATTTAGCAACATATTTAGTGATATCCTTCTTCATCCCTGGCCACCAATATTGAGTTTTCAAATCTTGATACATCTTGTTCCCACTTGGATGCATGGTATATACTGTTTCATGTGCTTCTTTTAAAATATCGGACTTCAGCTCTTCTACACCAGGCACACAAATCCTATTCTTGAAGTACACTGTGCCATCCTCTGTCAATGAAAAATCAGGCTTTTCTCCCCTTTTCACTGCCTCGACTATCTCTACTAACTTTTCATCTTGCTTTTGAGCATCTTTGATCCTCTGCATCAAAGTAGATTGTATTCGCATCTCAGCTAAAATCTTCCTATTTAGTGCATCTGCAACCACATTAGCTTTTCCTGGCTGGTAGTCGATCACACAGTCATAATCTTTAATCAACTCCAACCATCTTCGTTGTCTCAGATTCAACTCTTTCTGTGAGGGAAGGTACTTAAGACTTTTGTAATCTATATAGATATAACATCTTTCCCCATACAGATAATGTCTCCAGATCTTAAGAGCAAAAACTATCGCAGCTAACTCCAAATCATGTGTCAGATAGTTAAGCTCGTGAGGCTTAAGTTGTCTTGAGGCGTAAGCAATCACCTTTCCTTCTTGTATAAGAACACAACCTAAACCATTATGACTAGCATCACTGTACACAATAAAGTCTTTTCCTGGAGTAGGTTGAGTCAAAACTGGTGCTTCAGTCAACATTGCCTTCAGCCAATCAAAACTTGCTTGACACTTGTCTGTCCACTCGAAACGGACCTCTTTTCGTAGCAGTCATGTCAAAGGAGTCGCTAAGGATGAAAATCCCTTCACAAAGCTCCTATAATATCCGGCTAATCCGAGGAAACTTCTCACTTCTGTCATATTTTGTGCTGGTTTCCAATTAAGAATAGCCTCAATTTTACTAGGATCAACCCGGATACCTTATGCTGAAATTACATGACCCAGAAAACTGACTGATTCAAGCCAAAAATCGCACTTAGATAGCATTGCATACAACTGCTTCTCCCTCAATGTTTGCAGCACTATTCTGAGATGTTGATCATGTTCTACTCGGTCTCTAGAGTATACAAGAATGTCATCAATAAGCACTACTACAAATTGATCAAGGCATGGCCTGAACACTCGTTTCATCAGGTCCATAAAAGCTGCTGGTGCATTCGTCAATCCAAAGGGCATAACCAGGAACTCATAATGACCATAACGAGTCCTGAATGCCATCTTAGGTACATATGACTCTTTTATCTTCAGTTGATAATACCCTGATCGAAGATCTATCTTCGAAAATATGGCTGCCCCTTTGAATTGGTCAAATAAGTCATCAATCCCAGGCAGTGGGTATTTATTCTTAATAGTCACCTTGTTAAACTGCCTGTAATCGATGCAAAGATGAAGAGTGTCGTCTTTCTTCTTCACAAATAATACTGGAGCACCCCATGGTGATACACTGGGTCGTATAAAACCCTTATCTAACAACTCATGCAACTGTACCTTCAGCTCTTTCAACTCTGCTGGTGTCATCCTATATGGTGTAATAGAAATAGAGGTGGTGTCGGGTACCAAATCGATAGCAAATTCAATTTCTCTATCCGGTGGTAACCCTGACAACTCCTCTGAAAACACATCGGGAAATTCACTAACAGTAGGAATATCCACCAATTTCGGACTTGTTTTTTCCATATTAACCACATACGCTAAGTATGCTTCACATCCCTTATTGATGAGTTTCTGGGCTTTCAACACTGATATCACATGAATGCGTCGACCCCGAATCTATCAATGCATGTATGTCAGAGCCAAATAGAAGGAATTTACCAATTAAGACATCTAGTGCATCCTGCTCCTCTCAGCCTCGGATGGCATATGCCCTGGCTGGGGCAGCTCTACTACCTTCTGGCCTCTCAACTGTCTCTGATCTGAACTGACTAGACCCTGATCGGTCTTCTCTGCCTTGCCCTTGACCTCGGCCTCTGCCTTGCCTAGAAGCCTGTGTCTGCATCAGCTTAGTGCTCCCCGAACCTCTACCATACTGTAACAAGGGACAATCTCTCCTCATATGGTCTTTAGAAACACATCTAAAACACGCTCTTGTCATCCACCAACACTCTCCGGGATGAGAACGACCACAATATTGGCATTCTAGTAGAGGTAGAGGTCTATATGGTGTTTGTGTCAGTGCATTGGCTGTTGAAGAAACATATCTCATGGGTTGTCCCCACCTGAAAGAAGAAGGCCTGTTGGAACCCTCAGCCTGAAATCGACCACTGAAAGATCTAGCTCTTTTGCCACTTGACTGTACTCTACTCGGTTGTGATATGGGCCTCTTGAATGCTCTATCTTGTGTTGACTGTTGTGTGGCTAGAACTCTCTCAACTGTTCTGGCAGATGCTAGCAAGATAGGAAAACTCATCAGACGTAGAGCTGAGACCTGTAGCTTGATTGGGTCTCTCAATCCATCTTCAAATTGTCGACACTTATCTGCCTTAGTAGATACAATGCCTCTAGCATACTTGCAAAGATATGTGAATTCTCTTTCATATTTTGTTACTGATAAGTTTCCTTGTTTCAGCATCAAAAACTGTCTTTTCTTGTCGTCTGTGTAGATAGGAGGAATATATTGCTCCTTAAACTTCTCTAGAAAGAACTCCTATGTCATAGGGTCAGGAGCCTCTATGCTCCGTGATTCAGATCGCCACCAGTCATATGGATGCTCCCGTCGTAAAGATATTACATACTCATATTTATGCTCGTTTGTGCAATGCAGCTGATCAAAAACTCTCTCTGCCCGTTCTATCCAAAACTCTGCAATTAAGGGGTCATCTTCTCGTTTACCGTAGAAATTAGGTGCCCCTAACTTCCTCAGTCTCTCAAATTGTAATCCTGATGAGGTTGGTTGTGATGCTCTTTGTAGCAAATCTATCATGTTCCTCATAAGCTCTGTTTGTCCTGTGCCAACAATAGACTGCCCTCTTGATAGGCTAGCACTGGATCTAGATACAGTAGCTTGGCGATGACTAGGTCGCGATGAAGCCTGTGTTTCAGTAGGCTCATTACTTTCACCTCCTTCGGCCACAATATGCCGTGACTCTGAAGTCATACTATACCTATATCATAAAATAACGGCCCCAATCAGTAAGCAGCAACTTAAATACTTAATTGTGGGTACACACATGTTATAATTATTTTTGAAAACTATTTTAAAATCTCAAAACCGCCCAAACCAGGATTTAATAGCAAAATCCAGAAACACCAACCTGCTGCTCTGATGCCAAAAACTGTAACACCCCCTCACCCCAGCAGCTCGTGCCCAAATTAGGGTGTGCTACACTGACTTCATCGATTAAAATATCATTATATAAGTTATATATAAAGCAAAATCACTCGTACATTTTTTTTATTTCCGATATGCACTATTTATTTACTTTGCATTTATAAGAGAAATATAACATAAAAGTTAAACTACCTTTTTATATAGTAATATGTTCTTTACAAAACATCCTGTTTATTTTACAAATACTATAAAATAAAATTTACAAGATAATACACAAAAGTTGTGTAACCCACGATGTGTGCAACAGACTGCTTTATTGAATTAGGTCACCGCTGGCTTTGTCTACTATCTTCTTTTTATTCTTTACTAAATCTGCGTGAGAAAACTCCCACGCTAAGCTCTTGGTTTAGTGGTGCATATAGATAAGGAAATAAACTATTTTTAATGTCACATGCATTGTCATATAACAATTTATAATCAAATCATGCAAACATACATTTCATAATATTCTAGTATGCATAACATCAATCTATTGTATCTCATTTTGTTTAACATAATCAAATCATCATTCTCATGCAAATCATGGTATTCTAGCATGTATAGACATCAAATTATATTAGATTATCTCATACTTATTTATTTTATTACCACCTTATTGTATAACACTAAATCTTCTTTTTATCCATGCCACAATTCATAATTCCATTTTTATTATCCATGATTATTTTCTGTCCCATAATTTCTTTATTTATGTTTTCATTTATACCCAGGACACCTATGAACCACTGAATAAGATAACAGAGTTGCCATCCAGGCACTTAGGAGTGCCACCCGGGCAATATGATGTGCGCATATAAGTACCAAACCCGGCGTAGATAACCGTGCCAAACTCGGTGTAGATAACCGTGTCAAACTCGGCATAGATAATAATGTCATACAAGACATAAATAACAGTGTCAAACCCGGCGTAGATAACATTGTCAAATCCAGCGTAGATAATCATACCATTAATGGTTTTCATTTTCATCATACTCCTCCCCTATTTGGGATGCCATACTATCCTAAGTTGGTTTTAGTTAGGTGTTCTAGAGCTTATACAATTTCATTAAAATTCATAATAATTAATTTCATACTTTTCATGCATGTAATATCTCAAAATAATCACATAATCACTCAATTAAAATAATATTTACATAATATAACAAGATTCACATCATTTTACTCATTTCATTCCTCTTCTCATATGCTGCCCTGTCACTGACATATTCTATTCTCTGTCTTGGACCTTAATTTTTGTCATGTTTCGTTCTGAATTTAGTTACATGATCTTCATAAAAATTTTATATATGGATCTTAGCTTTAATATGAAACTTGAATCAATTAATTATGAGTTCTATATCAAAGGATATGATAATATTAATATTAACTGGTCACTAATAATTCTACCCAGAATTTTCTGGACAGATTCTAAGTCTGAACTTTATGAATTTTTCTGGACATTTACAGACATATTCAGATATTATAGTCTAAATACAAATTTTATCCCTATGTATTATCTTTTCTAAAGAACAAAGAAAACACAAATCCAAGCTCAAGAATGCAAGTTATAACAGTTTAAGTACTTACTGCTCATTACTAACAATTCTGCCGAGAATTTCTGGACAGATTCTATGTCCGAGCTTTATGAATTGTTTTGGATAATTACAGATATATTCATGTTTTACGGTCTAAATAAAAGTTATAGCTCTATGTCTTATCTATCAAACCCACCAAAGAACATATAAAACCGAGTTCCAAAAATTAAGTTATAATAGTTTAAGTGAACACTGCTCATCAATTTCCAGCAAGGAACATACAAGATAATCACATTCAATTTTTACCAAATTAAATCCTAAGTCTAGAAAACATGCATCCCTAATATTTTCATCACAAAATAATATCAATTCAGAATAATCAATATTCCAAATAATAAAATCATGCAAATAAAAAAAATAAAATAGGTTATTGCCTTAGGTTATGCACAAACCTCTCTTTTTCTCTTTTCTTTCTCTTTACTTCTCTTTCTCCTTTCCTTTGCTCCCTTGATCTAGTTCCTTGTTAACTTGAGTTCCTAAAATTTAAAATCAGATTATTAAAACTTCATAAACCCTAATTTTTTGATTTTTCCTTACTCTCCTAAGCTTCCTTAGGCATGAAAATGAAATTTCCCATGCCTTTCTCTCTCTTTTTCTCACTTTCTCTTCTTAGAACAAGGTTTGGTTATGGTTGTCCAAGGAAAAAACGTGGCTGGTGTGGAGAACCTAATTTTCCTCAATGAAAAATGGATAAGGAAGAGGAAGAAACAATCAATAACAAAATGACAAAAGTCATTAAAATGGGGGACACCTAAGCTTCATCTAGAAGCTTTTATTATTGTTCAATTAATGTGTTCATCTTACTTTGATGTATGGTGATTCAAGAAGCAACGTGGAAGATAAATAATTGATAGGAATTTCTAGATTCAAAGGGATAAGAGAGGATGAATGAGCAATTGATGAGAAAATGACAAAAACCAATTAAGGATGGGGACACCTAAGCTCACATTCTAGAAACTTTAATTAATGCTAAATGCATGTATGTTAATTAGCTTCTTAAACTTTTCCAATTGATGTGTTATGCTTCAAGAAACGTGGAAGACACTTAATGATGGGAAAATTCTAGATCAAGGGTGATAATTAAGAAAGGATAAGCACTTAAGAACAAAGTGACAAAATTACATAATTAATAGAGACACCTAAGTATTTTCTAGAAACTTTTCATTAATTTCTAATTCATGTATGTCAATTGACTTCTTAAAATGTGGCACTTGGTGTGGCTAGTCTCCATATGCATTTTATGTCCCAATTCATGCATTTAATTTATGATTATCCCAATAAATCATCAAATTTTCAGTAAATTGCAAATTGACCTCTAAACTTTTCAAAATTTGCAATTTAGTCATTTACCGAAATTTAACATCTTTAAATATTTTGAACACTTTATTAGATATTTTTCATACTTAATTGCCATTATTTTCATTATTTTTCGATAAAAATCTAAATTTAGAGTTCGGTCAAACCGACGAGTCGATTTAACAACTCACGTGACTTTAGTCTAAATTAGCGGATATGACAGTATTAATAAAACTTTTATTCTTGCATGCTCTCGGCAATCATAATTCATTTGTGCTAGATGTTTATAATGATGAATTCGTTCAATATTATTTTTAAAATAATATAATGCATGGCAGAGAGCCATAATTTCAGTTAAATCTGAGAAATCAAGGAGAGAAAGTGCATAAATAAAACTTTCCAAAAAAGAACTCATTTTAATGAAAAATACCTTTATTTGAATCTGTTGATAATACAAGAAGTTCTTGAGTAGAATACTTGTACAGATTTGAAAATTCTAATTGAAAGTCGAGGGATTTTGAACATAAGATAGTAGAGATTACAAGAGGGTATTTATTTTTCTTTTCTAAAATTTTTTCTAAGTTCTAAATTTAACTCTGAATTGGTCTTCTAAGGTTCTGATATGGCTCTTATGGCTCTGTCCACTAAATGAATAAGTTACAAATATATAAAAAGAAAAGATAAGTTGTTGAAGATTTCCGATAAGTTTTGATAAGGTTTGGTGCTGAATATAAATTTTTTTTTGTTGGCTTGTGATAATGGAAGCTGAAAAAGATAAGAATACTTGTTGAGTTGTCTTCTTCAAAAGTGGCTGCCGACAGGTGAAATAATCTGTCTTGTCTTCTTTTGATAATGGAATTTCATGTTGAAAACTTTTTGACTTTTTTTTTACATCATGCCTATGTAAGGCTTATTTACATTTTTCTTGATTATAGTTATATAATTACAATACTTTTACAATTCAAAATTATAATCCGGTTCTTGGGAGTCCGAACTAAAAATGGGAATCATTTCTTCTGAACTGCTGAACTATGGACTTCGCTTGAGTAAATATTAAGTAATTCTTACAGTTCTTTTGGATTATTTACTGATGATAATTTATTTAAAATATCTTCTTTTGCCTTTTTGAAACCTGCTATTTCTTCATTTATCTTCTTGGATGTTGATGGAGCAAAGTGGTAAATAACAGCATCTATATCTGCTTGGCCAGTATTAAAATTGTCCAACCACTTTGTCCTGAATTTTCTGTACAAAGTAGGGAATCTTGTCTCTGTTCCTTGATCCAAATAATATGTCTAAGTGGTGATCCAAGGGACCCGAAAAGTAATGGTGAAATTGATCAAAAGTTTGATTAAATTATTTTCTAATGGAAAATAGCTTGAATACTTATCATATGCTATTAAAATATCTTGAGAAAAAATTTCTACTAAACTGCCAAAATATGAAAACCAAATAAAAAACCAATTTGACAGATCAACTAAAAATTTATTTGAAAAATAGAAAAACCATGAGTGATTATGATTCCTTAAATAAAACGTTTTGTACCATGACATTTGATAATCATAATAGTATATATAAATGCCTTTTAAATATCATATAGTCTCATTATCCGACTCGTTCAAGTACTATCATGTTGATCTTGACTCGATCTTTAAAATTTCGAATCAATTTTGAATTGATCCATTCATATTGTATGTGATTTTAGATTGGATACAACTATTTTTTTCGGACGAAATAATAGAGTTTTTAAGTTAGAAAAAAATTATTAGGCCTATATATTGCTAATAGTTGGATATAACAAAATTATGCATTTTAAACTATTGTATTAAAATTAAAATTTTTGAATGAATTTTACTCAATTGACGGAAAAAAGATAATTAAAAAATTAAACATAATTTTACTTTTTAATCAATAGAGAGTTTTTTTTTCTTTTTTCCCCCTTTTTAGGGGGTGTTGGCTATAAACCTAACTTTAAAGTCAGTCGACCCTTTTAATAAGGCTTTTATAAAATAAAGCAAAATAAAATAAAATAATAATAATAAAAGAGAAATTATTATTATTTGTCTTTTCTTCTAATACTTCTTCATACATCACATTCATGTCTTGTAAGAGTTCTATTTAAGAACTATTGATCATAAATACAAATAAGTTATAATTTATAAAAATATAAATAAAAAAGTTAATCAATTGGTGGTTATAGAATTTATGTCACTGAATTGTAGAGGTAACAATTCATTTGTATCTTGTCTAAACGTATCGTATTATTAATCATGTATAATATGATTATGCTAAATATGAACTTAATACGATTAACTAATTATGTCAAAATTCAAAAACTTTACATGAAATGGTTGATACAATTAATTAAACGTGTCTAAATATGGATAAATTATACTATACGAAACGACATATATAACTTGTTTACGAGATAATCATATGTTTATATACGAAAAAATATGAAAATTATATTAAAAATAATAAAATTTGTAAAAAAATCCCACATAAAATTATTCATATGATGTATTAATTCATCTAAACATAACTTAGTAAATATACTAGTTTAATATTAATATAATATAAGTTAATAAATAATAGCTACACAACTAATTTATTAATATTTATTTGTATAAACTAATATAATTAATTTTAGCATAATGTATTACAAATTTATATATATATATATATAATTATATTATATATATATATATATATATATATATATATATATATATTTTAAAAAAAATATTACAATATATATTTGAATACCTTATATAGTTTGAATAACATGAAAATTATTAAATACTTTACATATTTTTAAATGTGTCTAGCCATGTTTTAATCTGTTAAACAGATAAAATTCGTTTATATTACTGTTTTTTCCTATTATAAACATGTTGATGACATATATTTGTTTAGCTCAAATTCATATATATTTAAGTTTTTATCGTGATATCTCGTTTAATCGTATTGTATTTAAAATTATTAGTTCTATTGAATTGCAATATAACTTATAAGAGTTATGGACATCCACAAAAGCATAATATCTATAAAACTCCCCCTAGAATGTCCATAATAAATAATGTACCTCATTAAAATATTATAGTAAAAGGGATAAAAACCTAATGAAAGAAAAAAAGTATAGTGTTTTTAATAATACACATATTAAGTTGCCTCATTGAAAACCGTATCAAGAAAACCCAATAAGACAAAACCTTAGTCAAGGAAGATTATAGTGTATATTTTACTCTCATTGATGATGACAAAGCCTTGGTCAAGGAAGATTACAGTGTGTATAATACTTCATTACTTTATATCTTTCAATTTATGCATTCTAATGTTGTGTCTTAACTTTTCAAATGTTGTAGTTGGTAATGCCTTAGTGAATAAATCTGTCAAATTATTACTTGAACGAATTTGTTGAACATCTATATCACCATTTTAAAAATTATAAGTAAAAAAGAATTTGGGTAAAATATGCTTCATTCTATCTCCTTTGATATACCCTTCTTTTAGCTTAGCTATACATGTTGCATTATCAACATATAGTATTTTTGAAATATTTTTCTTTAAAGACGAACCACATATCTTTTTGATATATTGGGTCAATGATTTTAATTAGACACTTTCTATTTGTTTCATGTATTACAATTATTTTTACATGATTTAATGAAGTATCAACTAAAGTTTGCTTAGGAACATCATGATATAGTCATACCTCCATATATAAACAAATAATTTGTTTGAGATTGAGTTTTATGTAGATCAAACAAATATCCTGCATTTGTATAACCAATCAATTGTTAGTGAAAATTATTTGAATAAAACAATTTCATATCAAATGTCTCTCATAGATATCAAAATATATGTTTAATTTTATTCCAAAGCTTTCATATCAGAAAAAAACTAAATATTGTTAATAAACTAACAATATATATTATATCAAACCTTGTATTATTAGCATACATTAGTGCACCTATAACACTAACATATGGTACTGCAAGATCAAAAAGTTTGTCACTCTCTTGAGGATGAAAATGATCTTTACTCACATCTAATGATCTTACAACCATTGGGTATTCAATGGATGTGTTTTATCCATATAAAATCTCTTTAAAATCTTTTCTATATAACTTGATTGATGGAAAAAAAATTCATATATTAATTGCTCAATTTGTAGGCAGAGACAAAAGTTTATTTTTTCAAGATCTTTCATCTCATATTTTTTCTTTAAAAAATTAATTATTCTTTGAAACTTTTAAAGAGTTCCAATAATATTTAAATCATCAACCTATATAACAATTATAACAAATTCATATCCAAATCTTTTTATAAAAGCACATGAACAAATTGAATTATTTATATATCTTTCTTTCAAAAAATATTCACTGAGATAATTATACTATATACATTCGTCCATATTGTTTTAGTCCATATCATGATTTATTCAATTTCATTGAATAAGCTTTGCATAAACTTTTCATACTTTAGGCATTTTATATCCTTAAGAGATTTTCATATAAATTTTACTATCTAGTGAGTCATATAAATAGGTTGAGACTGCATCCATTAGACGCATATCAAAATTTTTTTATGAACTGCTATATTAATAAAATATATAAAAATAATTGCATCAACCATAGGAGAATATGTATCTTCATAATCAATGTTAGGTTTTTGGGAAAATCCTTTTACAGTTATCTTGCTTTATACCTTTCAATTTCATTTTTCTCATTTTTTTTTGCATAAATACCCATTTTTATCCCATAGGCATTACATCTTTAGGTGTTTGGATTTCAATTCCAAAAACTTCACATTTTGAAAGTGAATTTAATTCTACTTAAATTGTGTTTTTCATTTTTGGCAAATAATCTCTATTTTTTTTTCATTCTTCAACATATTTAGGTTCAAGATCTTCATTTTAATTCAAAATATCAACAACAACGTTATTTGTAAAGATGTTTTCGACAACTATTTCTTTTCAGTTCCATCATTTTTTATAATGACTTTCATTATCATCATTTTTAGGTACTTGAACCTCTTCTAGGGTTTTATAATTAGTTCTGTCCCGAATCTCTTTAGGAGTACCCACCTCCATGGTATAACCATCTTGATTATTCTCTTCTTTTTTTAGGATTTTTATCCTTCGAACAGATTAGTCTATCACGTTTTAGGTATGAACTACTATTATTTGTACTAAAAGATTGTTTTACTGGGACATCAATCAAATTAGAGTATTTATAGTTGATATATGAGATTTAGTAACTCTTTAAATTAGTAAATGCATCTAACAATTGATTTGCTATATTTTGTAGATAAATTATCTTTTGAACTTATAGTTCATATTGTTTTGTAAAATGATCTGAATGAGAAAAAGATAATGCATTCTATGCAATTTCTTTTTTTAGCTACTTATTCTCTTCCCCTAATATTGGGGAAACTATTTCATCAAAATGATAGTCAACAAATCTTATTGTAAATAAATTTATAATCAATAATTCAAGATATTTAATTATAGAAAGTGATTCATACCCAACATATATTCTCAACCTTATTTGTAGACCTATCTTTATGCATCGTGGTGGATCAACTGGAACATATACCGCACATCCAAATATTATAAGATGGAAAATATTTGGTTTGTGACCAAAAGCTAATTATAATAAAAAGTACTTACAGTAATTTGTTGGTCTAATGCGTACAAGTGTTGTTGTATGTAAAATAACATGTTCCTATGTAGAAATGGGGGGTTTTGTTCTCATAAGTACTGGTATAGTGATGAAACTCAAAGAGTACTCGCAAGTGCACAAACCAATATAATATAGTAAGTTTAGTCCCGATGTCAATCTCTCAAGAAACTATATAGTTCTAAATGCTTAATTAGTTTTAAACTATCAATGAACAGTGAAATAAAAATCTAAATATTCTAGCCAATTTTAATAAGTTGATAAAGAAAATAACTTAATAACTAAGACTGCAATAAAAAGGAATAAAAAAATCAATGAGAAAAGAAACATGGACTTAACTTACAACTCCCAATTTGCATATTCTTTAATAAATTAAGCACCAATAAATGAAGATTTTATGACTCTCACTTTTATCCTCGAGAACTTTGCACCTGCTACCAAATCTATGCATTAGTGACAAATCCTGAAAGAAGAATTTTTTCACGGCCAAAGTCTTCCCTCATGCATGTGACAAAATGTCACATGCTTGAGGCCTTGCTCTTGCTTCCTTTCATTTCACGTGCATGATATTTTTGGCACAATTTCTGCATATTTTCTTTCATTCCTGCAATCATAAAATTAAAGACAATTAAGTACCTAAACATGATAAAATTCTATAATTAAACATAAAAAATACTAGCAAAAACTAGAACAAATAAGAACATATCATCTAGCTATTAATTATTGACATTTAATAAGTGATTTTGTTAGACCATGTTATGTATGAATGTGTGCAATAGACTTTTCAATTGTTATTCCAATTGACACATAATAATTAGTAAAAGCTTGTGATGTAAACTCACTAATATTTTCAAGACAACTTGTCTTAATTGTATACTTTGGATACTATGCTCTTAATTGAATTATTAGAGCAAGTAATCTCGCAAACGTTGGGTTGCAAATTGATAATAAACAAATATGTGACAATCTTATATATGCATCAATTAAAAATATATCATATTTGAATCATCCACATGGTGGATTAGTGGGCCCACATATATTCCCTTGAATATGTTTTAAGAATGCAGGGAATTTAGTTCCAATTTTAGATGGATATGGTTAAACAATCAATTTTCCTTGAGTGGGCCAACAATGTTTTTATAATACAATCTTGATGAAAATATAGATAATTTCTCCAAAACATATGTCTTACCTAATGCAATAGTTGTAATATATAAATATTCAATATTTTTTCATTCTCGGTCTTAATATGATACCCATTGCTGCAAATATCTTTGAAATTTAATATATTACTTTGAGACTTGGTTGAAGATAATACATCATTTATAATGAGCTTTGTTTCTCCATGTAATAATATAGTAGCTCTTCTAGAGTCTTCAATCAATTTTGTACTACTTGATATTTGTATTAACATTGACATCTTTTCACATCAAATGATAAAAATACTTACTATTTTTTAGTGTGATATGTGTTATATCATAATCCATAACACATACATTTCCATTATTAATCTTATATCCAACCAAGAAATAAGAATATTCATATCCTTCAATTAATAAGAAAAACAAAGTACATCGGATATAATAAATTAATAAAAACAATTGAATGCATATAAGCAAAACACACAATAAGAAGAATACTATAACAACATATATAATATAAAACTATTTCAAATAATATCTTCATGATTTTCATGAAAATTTGTTGCATACAAATGTCTAATATCATCAAAGTAATTGAAATTGTAATTTTTGTATCTAATTTTTCCTCAACATCATTATTTTGATAGACAAAAATGGTCTCCACATTGTTTTTTCATTTCTTTTGGTAGAGCTTGATAACGTTTAACAAGATGCCCAGTCATACGACAGGTAAGTGGCTAATGTCCTTTCATACCACATATATAACATGCATTTTCAATTATTTTTTAAGGGTTACTTTGACCATTTTTTCCTTTTTCTTTTTTCTCCATTATTTTTCCACTTTTTGTGGTGAGAACAATTATTAGTATTACCATGATAATGGTAATTATGACGTCTCCATCCATGATCGCAACTACAACTATGACCACGATTATACATTACTACATTCACTCCAGGGAATGGAGAAGATCAAATGGGATGTATTTTAGGATTTTCTACCAACAACTCATTATTTTATTCAGCCACTAGAAGACATGAAATCAATTATGAATATTTCTAATCCCCATAAAATATAGTCTATAAGTTATATTGGTGGCCAGAGAGAGTTTAGAGATGGGTAAAGTATGAAATAAAAATTAAGTGTAGTAAAGTTAATGCTTTCACAGACATGAATTAAAGTTAGTGCTTTCATGCTCGTGAATTTTAATTCACATCCATGAAATAATTGCGGATAAAAAGAGTAAAGGTTTGATTAGATTCACGCATATGAAAGAGGTTATCATGATTGTGAATGTCGTGGTTTTAGATTTACAGTCGTGATAGTTTGTCACAACTGTGAATGAAGGTATTCACGTCTATGAATGTTGAGTCATGACTGTGAATACTGGTCAGTTAGGAGTAGGTGAAGCGAACACAATTTTTTTCCTTCTGCCATGCCTCTATATCTACTCCTCCACTCTCTGAATAACTAACCTAACATGTCACCAATCCCTTTCTTCATCATTAACAACCTTTCTTTTCCATTTTCGCACAAAGAACTAAGATTAAATCAAAGAAAATCTAGAAAGAAGAGAGAAAGAAAGTGTTCTTAAGGGAGAGTGAGGAAGATATGGTTTAGGAGTGTTTAGACTTGTTTTTCTAGTTTGTGGATCTAAGATGTGGTTGTTGACATTACTATGATATAGAAAAGAGCTTGAAGGATCATCCCAACGTGGGAGATAGTCTTGAAAAGCTTAGAGTTTGGGTTAAGGCTCCATTTTGGTGTAAGACATGTACATAATCACATTCAAAGCCTTTAAGTGCATTTGTATATTTTGGTTAGCTTAAATGCATGTTGTGATGGTTGTTGGTTTGATAAAGATGCATGATTTTTGGGTTGTTTTAGTTTTAAAACATGTTAGGGTTAAAAATGATATAATGAGACTATGATAGTTTTGATTGATTTAAGTTATGAAATTCGCACATTTGATGCTCAAAATGGTTATTGGCATGTTAATTAATGAAAATTAACATTGGAATGTTGATAGAATGATTGATATTGAGAGAGACATTGCATGTGAAATAGTATGCTCTATTTTGGTTTGCTTTTCTGAGAATTGTTCCAGATTCACGACCATGAACTGGTAGTATGGACGTGAATGTAGTGAAATAAAATTTTTGGGTGAAGTAAACTTGTTCATAGGCAGTTTCACAATTGGGCTCACGACTAGATTCATGCCTGTGAAAAGTTGATCATGGTCATGAAACCTGTAGATGATTCATAGGTTGAATCACAGTTTGATTTACGGATAAAACTACCCATGAAAGGTTGATTCATGGCTAGTTCACAGCGCATGAAGTTGTGGTATTTGGCTTTTCTTATGCTTTGATGAATGACTTAGTTTGAGGTGGTATACCTCTTTCATTGTGGTTATATCATCAAATGAAAATGAATATATGGTATGGTAACAATTATATTATGGTATGGCTATGGAATATGGAAAATCATGATTTATGCATTATGTGAATATGGTAAGTGTTGTGAAATAGTTATGCCCAATACTCTAACTAGGACTAGAGCTAGGATAAATGACATGTCATTGAGGGGAGATCAGTACTAAATGACCTAGGTTGATCACTTTAGAGATTCTTTGAAGGATAAAAGCTTTAAGCTCAGGTGAGCTTTCTTTTAACCCTTCTTGTAGATGATGACAAAGAAAAATTATTGCTTTTGCCTTGTCTTGGTTGAATACATTCTTTCCTATTTAGATTGTATTTCTAAGTCCTTTAGCATTAAGTACCTATGATAAATAATTCTTACTTGTTATGTCAAGAGCTGCAAATTCAAGTTTAGTAAGATTTGACATATTGCAAAATCAAAATAAAAGAATTTTGTTTAAAACTTTGGATTGTAGAGCAAAACTCGTGCTTTATAATTTGTTATAAAATAAAAAAAATAAAATATATTAATGATGAGAAAAGAGGGACTATTAATTAGGAGTTATAGAATTTATACCATTGAATTGTAATGTAATTTATGGGAGTTATAAATATCTATAAAGCCACAATATTTATAATAAGTAGCAAATTTTAGATATGAAGGTATCATACAATGTGATTTAAAAAATGTAAAAATTTTAAAGAAGAAAATTTAATAAAAAGTTTTCTATTTATATATGGATTAATTAATTGAAAATCAACATTTTTTTAAATAAGAAATCGAAATAAAAATAAGAAAAAAAAAATTTAAAATTTAATGATTCATTTAGATTAATATATTTTTATTTGATTTTTTTCTTTTTCATGCATAATAATAATGATAAGTTATGTACCTATTATAATAATAGATTCTAAAGTTTCATACTTCTCATTTTCTTAAAAAACATGAGAATATCACTTATATGATTGACAATATTTGTTATCAATTGATTTAAAATTTAAAATCCATCATATTTATATAGATCTTTAACTTATGATTTGTTTGATATATGTTAGTGGAATATTTGACTAAATAATAATTCGAATTAGGAAGATAATAAGTGGACTTGGATAATTGATTTTAAAAGATAGAAAGGTAGTAATTGGTGATATTAGCAGGGATGATATAATGCCAATGAGAGTTTGACTAATTGTTCACTACTCTCTTCTATATTTTGTTTGTTTATCAAATTTACCAATATTGTAAAATTTGGACAGAACACCAAACTAAATTAATAATGATTATGATTCGATCACCTTATTTTGAATGTGCCACGTGAAGCCTTAAAGTGAGAAATGAGAATGGATTATTAACAAAAATCTATATTCAAGAAGCTATTTGTACCAAATATGAGTATATAAACCAAAATGACCATTTATGTATAAACTCTATGCAATTACTATTTTTTTCACCAAATATGTTATGTTGATATTCAAACCAAAATGATTATGAGGAACAAATCATGTAGACAGCACAATTTATTTATTGTTATGAATATTATAATATTTTTTGGATGTCCATAACTCTCACACCCATGTTCTTCATTAAATTGCATAACCTTTCATCCCATGATCTTGAAGCTTAATTGTGATTTATTTTCACAATTAAATCTTGTAACTCATATATTTTGAATGTATATATATAATCCTATAAATAGAGACTTGGTAAATGAACAAAGTACAAGTGAAAATATTTTTTTTATTCTCTACTCTTTTCTTCATACTTTTTTTTGTCTATTTTTATAATAGATTATCAACACAAATTCTCACAACAATTTTTAAGGTAACTCTAGTAAGAAAAATTTTCTCATTGCTTCTTGTCTACTACAATTGATAATGGCAATTAAATTTGTTATTTTATTTTTCTTTCTCTGCATTCTCGTAACTATATGAATTTATTTTTATTCTTTAATGACTAGATTTATTTTTTTTATCATGTTGTGTGAAACTTTAGAATGAATGATTTGTATTCAAGTCGATATTATGTCCATTTGGTGCAATTTACTATAGTTAGTTGCATTAGCATAATTGGCAAATAAAATTGTTACTAGCCATGTTGTTTCGAATGCAAATAAAAAGTAAAAATTAACTTTGTAGATAGTGTATTAAAACACTAGTTAAATGTACATTGTACTATGTGATTTTCATATTTCATAGGTTCAAATAAATGGAGCTAACCTAAATATATTTGATAGTGCAAATTGATATAGCACATTAAGCCATTGTCTTGGTGTCAATAGTGTGATGTGACATCAAAATTCTTTTTAGTGATAATATGTTATTTGTACTCATATTATAATTGGTTTATTTATATTAATACGAACTATTATATGTATATATTTGATATAAACATAATCATAATAACATACTAATTAATAAAATGGCTAGATGTATATGTTCTTATTTTCTAATTTAATTAATATTTTTATTTTTTGATAGTATTAATGATGAATCTTGCAAAATTAGAGTTTATAGCTCTTGATAGTATTAATGACGAATCTTGCAAAAAATATTTGTCATGGATATTAGATGCTGAAATTCACCTAGATATGAATGGTTTTGGTGATACTATCAAAGAAGGAAATAAACTTCATCATCATTTTTATGAAGGATTAAAATTTGAATACCTCACAATGAAAGATCCTCTTGTTCTTTGGAATAATTTAAAGGAAAGGTATGATCACCAAAAAACTGTCATCCTTTCAAATACTCATCAAATTGGATGCATTTGTTGCTACAAGATTATAAATCATTAAATGAGTACAACTCCACAATGATTAAAATGAGTTTTCAATTGAAATTATGCAAAAAAATATTAATAATAAGGATATATTACAGAAAACTTTCACTACATTTCATGCCTCAAATGTGCTTTCGTAGCAACAATACTGTGAATGAGACTTTAAAAATTATTCAAAGTTGATCTCATATCTTGTGCCCGAACAAAATAACAAACTTTTGATAAAAAATCATGAATACCATTTAACTGATTATGTTGCACTCCCTGAAGTGAACCCAACAACATCTAATAGTTGTATCGTAGTCTGGGCGAAGTAATGGTTGCCATTACTATAAAAACATGCAAAGTGATGAAAAAGAATAAATGGTAAATTGTTCACAGTACAAAAAGGAAAACTCATGTTTTAGATTCGGTATGAAATTACATTGGTCACATACTTGTCTTACACCCAAGCATTTAGTTGATTTATATCAAACCTCCATGAAGGAAAAAAAGAACTATGTTGAAGCAAACTTAGCAAAAAATACAAAAGCAAACCTTGCATACCAAGATGATGACTTCTTCTTTGACCAATTGGAAAAGACACATGTAGATGTTGCAGACTTTTTCAAACAAAATAAGAAGAAGGTTGATTTATGAAAATGCCCAACAAAATGAAATATCTATATTATGAAAGAAAGTTTGTGTGAGGAATTTTATATAAGTGTGTTTATGTGTAACATTTTTTTTTAATTTTTTAAGGTTGTTATATGTTTGAATTTGTGTGATCAAATAATATATTATATCTTTGTAATTATTTATTGCAATTTATTTATTTTTCTTAAGAAATATGAGTTATTCTCACTCATCGAAAACTTTTAAGAAAAATGATGAAGAAATATGCTTAGCAAATAGTGCAATGATGCATACTATATTGAGAAATAGAAAATATTACTATAATTTAACTATCAATTAGAGCAAATGTTAGTATAATATTCAGTTCTGCAAACTTGATAGAAGGCTCTGGAAGAACTCATATCCTCTTACATAATGGAACGAGATTGACGATTCATAATACTTTATTACCTACTAAATTAAAGAGGAATTTGCTAAGCTTTAAAGATATACATCATAATATGTACCATATTTAGACTTGTAATCACAATAATATAATATATCTCTATATCACATCAAACATCTCAAATGAAAAATGAATTTTGGAAAGGTTGCCCGCTTTATATTCTGGTTTGTACTACGTAAGAATTAGTGCAATTAAAGTACATGCAATAGTGAACCAAAAGTTCATTGATCAAAATATTTTTACTATTTGACATGACCACTTGGATCATCTTAGGTCAACTATGATGCATATAATAATTGAGAATTCAAATGGACATCCATTAAAGAACTAGAAGATTCTTTAATTTAATGAATTCTCATGTGCTGCTTATTTTCATGGTAAATTGATTATTCGACCTTCATTAGCAAAAGCTATATTAGAATCCTCTACATTTTTTAAAAGAATTCAAGGTAGTATATGTGGTCCCATTCATCCACCATATGGATCATTTAAATATTTTATGATAGTGATAGATGCATCTATATAATGGTCATATGTGTGATTATTGTCAACTCATAACCTAGTGTTTGCGAGATTGCTTGCTCAAATAATTAAATTACATGCATAATTTTTAGATTATTTGAATAAGTCTATAAATCTTAATGATGTAGGTGAATTTTCATCCTAATCTTTTATTTATTATTGTAAGTCACTTGGGACAACCATTGAAAAACCTATCATTTTTGTTCATATACAGAATGGTCTTGCAAAATCATTTATTAAATGTATAACATTTCCTTCATATAATTGGAATAAATCCAACTTTACAAGTGGGTACTACAATACCTTACTTTGAAAAACTGCTGAACGTTTAAAAACTTTCTTTAAATTCACTTTAGTTTTATCATGGTTATGATTACTGTTTTAAATTTTATATGAAGTAAAAAAAATAGAGAAAACAAAATAAAAGTTGACATTACTTTAAAATATTGTATTGGCCTTAAAATAGTCTTAAGGTTTACAATCATAACCCCGAAGAGAAAATACATGACTTTTTAAAATAAGAAATCAAAACAAATAATGTTTCTCGTGTATCACTCAATCCAAATGTATTTTGTCCTATGATTCTTCCTTCAGGCTTCCATTCTCTATTAGGAATAATCTTTCTGGTACTAACTTGTGCGTGAGAAATACTCATACGCTAAGCAACTAGTGTTTAACAATACATGTATACATATACATATATATATATATATATATATATATATATATATATATGCATACAAATACAAACAACAATATACTTAAATTTCACAGTATATACTTCTTCATAACTAGAAATGCATCAACACATGTTCAATACATTCATAACTATCATAATACATACTATTGATTATCACAGTGTTATCTTACTACATCCAAATATTTAATTATCATTACATGCCTTTGTTTATATTCATCAAGTTTATTTGGATTTCGTATGTAGTATCATTCACTTATTAGGTGAATGCAAACATTTTATCATCTTAACATGCAAATTCTCATATCTCACATATATTATATAGATTACCTTTATTTAGTGTTTTAACCCAATACTTATATAGCATAACCTTCATTCACTCTATTATCGAAACAAATAATATACATTATTTGGACTTTATTCCTTGCACCCTTAAACTCAAACATGGTAATATTTCACATCATATGTCTTGATTTTCCCCATAACATCATAAACATGGATTATGATACGGGTTGGTTGTCGCAGCTTAAAAGTTTTTCAGTCACTAGCAAGAGTAAGAATGTAACACCTCCTCACCCCAGCCTCAAATGTCTAGATAAGTGAGTGCTACATCAACTTCTACAAATTATTATTTTAATAAATACTAAAAAGTCATTTTTTTTACTCAAAGCTCAAAGATATAAAAGAGATAATGTATATTTTATTTACATAAGATAATATTTACAAAACTTCAGGTTAATTACAAAACCATAGAAGATAATTTAAACATCCAAAATAAAGAAATATAAATACAAATTACAAAAGAGTTGTGACCCACGATTATCACTGTCGACTGCTTTACTGGATTAGGCTACAACAAGTTTTATCTACAAACTTTAGCTACGTTTCTAAATCTGTGCGGAATTAAACTCCCACACTAAGCTCTAAGCTTAGTGCTGCATAAAGATAATGCAATATACTATATAACGTAAAACAATTCATACAACATGCTTTATCATGCTTTTATGGTGCACATTTTTCATACAATTTATTATCTCATTGTTCACTAGCATATATATATATATATATATATATAGCAATTCATATATTTTTATCTCATATTTATTTTACTTTATCATGAACTCTTTTAATTTCATTAACTCATTTATACCCATAACACCTAAGAAACACTAACAAGGATAACAAGATTGTCATCCAAGCATTTATGAGTGCCACCTGGGTATTTATGGTATATGCATACAAGTGTCATTACCGACATTTATATATATATATATATATATATATATATATATATATATATATATATATATATATATATAAGTGTCATCACTAGCATTAATAATAATACTATTACTAGCTTTAATTATAGTATCATCACCAGCTTCATTAATCATGTCATTATAAGCATTAATAATCTTCCTGATTGGCATGCCAAACTATCTAAAACTCTGGTTCTAAGTTAGGTGTTCTAGGGCTTCATTAATATCATTAAAATTCATAACTATAAGAAACTAAAAGTATATATTCCTTTATTTTTATTATCTTAATCATAAAATACGCAACTATGATTTTGTTTGCATATCATTTTTATGAGTCTAATAACTCATTTGATTTCTCATATACCTCATTTGCGTAAAATTAATATTCTAACAATTAACCTAATATAACTTAAATATTTAAATTTCATTTTTTTCAATCTGCCCTGTTTCACGCAGAATTCGTGTTCTATTTTTTTACCTCAATTTTGATTATGTTACAATCTAAATTAAATTGCATAGTCTTCTTATGAATTTTAGACCTGAATCTTAGTTTTACTATTCAATTTGAATCACTAAATTTGGAGTTCTGTAGAAAAATATATGATTGAACATTGACTGGTCCCTAACAATTTTGCCCAAAATTTTCTAGACATATTCTAGGTTCGAAATATATGTAGTTTGTTTAGGTAAACACAGATATATTTAGATTTTATAGTCTCAATGAAAGTTAAAACCCTATGTCTTAGCTTTCAAACCCAACTAAATTCCGTCATTGCACACACATAATCACCTAATTTAATTTTTACCAAATATACTCTTAAGTCTAGCAAATATGCATACCCAAAATTTTATCATAAAATAATATTAATTTACATATCAAATGCTCAAATCATGCAATTTGAAAATAAAACATGGGCTATTGCCTTAAGTTATGCACAAACCTCTTCTTTTTCTCCTTCACTTTCTCTAGGTAGCTTTTCTCTTTGCCTTTGTTTCTTTGAGCTCCTTCTTTATTACTTTGAACTCTTAAAACATACAAATCATCATCAAAACCTTACCTTATCAAAACTCTTATGAAACTCTAAACTCTCTCTCATGAAACTCTAAACTCTCTCTCTACATAATCAAGCTCTAAATAAGCTCAAAGCCATGTTTTATTTTGATGGAAGTTAAAGAGGAGAATGAGAGCTTCTTACCTATACTTTTTCCTCTGCTTGATTAGCACTTGAAGTCTTTCTCTTTGTACATTTTGTTTCCACTTGGATGCATAGTATAGACTGTTTCATGGACTTCCTTTAAAATCTCTAACTTCAACTCTTCTATACTTGGTACACAAATCCGGTTCTTGAGATACATGGTACCATCGTCTGTTAAAGAAAATTCTGACTTTTCTCCATTTTTCACAGCTTCTACTATCTTTACTAGATTTTTGTCTTGCTTCCGATCCGTTTTAATCCTCTACATCAGAGTAGACTCCACTCGCAACTCAGCTAACATCTTTCTACTTAAGGCATTAGCCACCACATTCGTTGTCTTGGCTGGTAGTCAATCACACAATCATAGTTTTTAATCAACTCTAACCATCTTCATTGCCTCAGGTTTAACTTTTTCTATGAAGGCAAGTACTTAAGACTCTTGTGGTCCGTATAAATGTAGTATTTTTCTCTATACAGGTAATGTCTCCAGATTTTGAGAGCAAAGACTATCGCTACAAGCTCTAAATCATGCATCAGATAGTTAAGCACATGAGACTTGAGCTGTCTGGAGGCATATGCAATCACTTTTCCCTCTTGCATAAGAACACAACCTAGCCCATTGTGACTTGCATCACTGTACACAATATAATTTTTTTCTGGAGTAGGCTAAGTTAAGACTGGTGCTTTAGTCAATGTTGTCTTGAGTCTATCAAAACTAGTCTGACACTTGTCTGTCCATTCGAACGAATGTATTTCTGCAACAATCAAGTCAAAAGAGTCGTTATGGATGAAAATTCCTTCACGAACCTCCTATAATATCCGGCTAATCCAAGAAAATTCCTCATTTCAGTCACATTACGAGGTGATTTCCAATTTAGAATAGCTTCAATCTTACCAGGATCAACTCGAATACCCTCTGCGAATACCACATGATCTAGAAAACTAACTGATTCTAACCAAAACTCACACTTAGATAGCTTTACATACAATTGTTTCTCCCTCAAGGTCTATAATACTATTCTGAGATGCTAGTCATGCTTTTCTCTGTCTCTAGAGTATACATAAATATCATAAATGAGCACCACTACAAACTAATCAAGATATGGCTTGAACACTTGGTTCAACAGGTCCATAAACACTGATAGTGCATTTGTCAAACCAAATGTCATCACCAGAAACTCATTATGACCATAATAAGTCCTGAATGTCATCTTCTGTACATTTGACTCTTTGATCTTCAGTTGATGATACCCTGATTGAAGACCTATCTTTGAAAATATGCTTGCACCTTTCAGTTGATCAAAAAGGTCATCAATCCTAGGTAACAGATACTTATTCTTAATAGTCACCTTGTTAAGTTGCCTATAATCAATACAAAACCGTAAGGTGCCGTCTTTTTTTTTTTACAAACAACACTGGAGAACCCCCACAGTGATACACTGAATCGTATAAATCCCCTATCTAACAATACTTGCAACTGCACCTTCAACTCTTTCAACTCTATAGATGCCATCCGGTATGGTGTAATTGATATAAAAGCAGTGTTAGGTACTAATTTGATAGCAAACTCTATCTCTTAGTCAGATGGTAACTCTAGCAACTCGTCAGGAAACACATTTGGAAACTCACTAACTATTGGGATGTCAGCCAACTTCAGACTATTCTTTCTTGTATTAATTACATACACCAGGTAAGCCTCACATCCCCTATTAATGAGTTTATGAGCTTTTAGCATCGATATCACATTATCTGGATATTTTTTATTCTCATCCATCACCACTATCTTTTCCTCAAAATCTAGAACTCTAATCCTCATCTGCCTTCTTCCACAATCTACTATGACTTCATGATGAGCTAGCCAATCCATTGCTAAAATCACATTGAACTCGTGGAATGGCAGTTCTATCATTTCAATTGGGAATTGTCTGTCTTGAATTTCGAATAGGCAACCCCGAAAGACTTTACTAACTCACACACTATGCCCTAATTGGTTAGTCATAAGAATCTCATATTCTAGAGTCTCTGTTTTAAACCCTTTCGATTCAGTGGTAGTGTGCATATGTATGAATGCATCGACCCCGGATCTATCAATGCATATATATATAAGAACCAAAGAGAAAGAATTTACCCATTATGATATTAGGTGCATCCTACTCCTCCCGGCTTCGCATGGCATAAGCTCTTGCTGGAGCAGCTCTACTGCCTTCCGGCATTTCCACTGTGTCTGACCTAAACTGGTTTGGCCTTATTCGACCTCATTTGTCTTGTCCTCGGCCTCGACCTCTACCTTATCTTGTAGTCTATATCGGTACTGAGTCAATACTCCCTGAACCGCCAAACTGTAGTAATGGACAATCTCTTCTCAGATGGTCTTTGGAGCCATATCTTAAGCACGCTCCTGCCATCCACCAACACTCTTCTAGGTGAGGAAGACCATAATGTTGACACACTGGTAAAGGCATAGATATGCGGGATGCCTATGTTGGTGCACTGGCTACTGATGAAACAGATCTCGCGAGTTGTCATTGCTTGTAAGAAGGAGGTCTGCTGGAACCTCGCACCTGAAATCAACCACTAAAAGATCTGGCTCTCTTGCCACTTGACTGTCCCCCACTTGGTTGTGGTGTGGGTTTACTAACCCCACTAACTTGGTTGTCGCCAAGACTCTTTCAACTATTCTAGCAGATGTTAGTAAACTAGGGAAGCTCACTAGACGCATAAATGTGTGAATTCCCTCTCATATTTTATTACTAACATGTTCTCTTGTTTTAGCGTTAGAAACTCTCTCTTTTTATCATCTATATGGATATGGGAGATATATTTCTCCTTGAATTTTTCTCGAAAGAATTCCTAAGTCATGGGTTTGGGTGCCTCTATGCTCTGTGACTCTAACCGCCACTAGTCATATGCATGATCTTGCAATAAGGACACTGCATACTCATATTTCTGCTCATTTGTACAATGAAGCTGATCAAAGACTTTTTCTGCCCGTTCTAACTAAAACTCTGCTATAGAGTAGTCATCTTCCCATTTACCATAGAAATCGGGTGCTCCTAACTTCCTTAGTCTCTCAAACTGTAACCCATATGAGGCTAGATGTGATGTTTTTTGTAGTAGATCTATCATGTTTCTCAAAAGATCTATCTATCTTGAACCAGCAATAGACTATTCAAGTGATGAGCTGGCACCAGATCTCGATGCAGTAGCTCGGCAACGACTTGGTCATGATGAAGCCCTTGTCTTTATAGGCTCATTACTTTTAGCCTCTTTAGCCACTATTTGTCGTGATTCAGAAGTCATAACCTACCTATATCATAAGACAATGGCTATAATCAGTAAACAACAACTTATATATATATATATATATATATATCCAAATATGGGTACTCACATGTGATAAATATTTTTGAAAAGTGTTCTTAAAATCCTAAAACTTCCCAAATGGGGCTCTGATACCAAAAACTGTATCACCCCCTCACCCCAGCCTCAAATGCCTAGATAAGCGAGTGTTACACCACTTCTTTAAATCATTATTTTAATAAATGCTAAAAGTCATACTTTTTTTTTTACTTAAAGCTCAAAGATATAAAAGAGGTAATGTATATTTTATTTACATAAGATAATATTTACAAAATTTCAGGTTAATTACAAAACCATAGAAGATAATTTATACATCCAAAATAAAAAAAATATATAAAGACAAAATACAAAAGAGTTGTGATTCATAGTTTTCACTGTCGACTGTTTTACTGGATTAGGCCACAACTAGTTTTATCTACAAGTTTCAGCTATCTTTCTAAATCTGTGTGGAAGGAAACTCCCACGCTAGGCTCTAAGCTTAGTGTTGCATAAATATAAGACAATATACTATATCATGCAACATGCATTGCCATATATTCATAACGTATAAAAATTCATACAATATGTTTTATCATGCTTTTATGGTGCACATTTTTCATACAATTTATTATCTCATTGTTCACTAGCAAATATATATATACCAATTTATATATTTTTATCTCATATTCATTTTACTTTATCATTAACTCTTTTAATTTCATTAACTCATTTATGCCCATAACTCGTAGGAACCGCTAACAAGGATAACGAAGTTGACATCCGGGCATTTAAGAGTGCCACCTGGGCATTTATGGCATGCACATACAAGTGCCATCACCGACATTTACATACATACATATATATATATATGTATATATATATATATATATATATATATATATATATATATATATATATATATATATAGGTGTCATCACCGACATTAATAATAATATCATTACTGGCTTTAATTACAGTGTCATCATCAACTTTATTAATCATGTCATCATAGGCATTAGTAATCCCCCTGATTGGCATGCTAAACTATCCAAAATTATAGTTTTAAGCTAAGTGTTCTAGGGCTTAATTAATGTCATTAAAATTCATAACTATAAGAAAATAAAAGTATATATTAAATTATTTTTTTATTATCTCAATCATAAAATACTCAAGTATGATTTTGTTTGCATATCATTTTTATGAGTCTAATAACTCATTTGATTTCTCATATACCTCATTTGGGTAAAATTCACATTATAACAATTAACCTAATGCAACTTAAATATTTAAATTTTATTTTTTTCAATCTGCTCTGTTTCAGGCAGAATTTATATTTTGTTTTTTATCTCAATTTTGGTCTTGTTATAGTCTGAATTAAATTACAGAGTCTTCTTATGAATTCTATACCTGAATCTTTACTATTCAACTTGAATCACTAAATTTGGAGTTCTATAGAAAAATATATGATTAATTAAACACTGACTAATCACTAACAATTTTGCTCAAAATTTTCTAAACATATTTTAGGTCCGAAATATATGTATTTTTCTGAGTAAATACAAACATATTTAGATTTTATAGTTTGAATGAAAGTTAAAAATCTATGTCTTAACTTTTAAACCCAACCAAGAACACATTAATCCAAATTCTAGAGCTCAAGTTATAGCAATATATGTGTTTACTGCTCCATAAATTCCAACATTGCACACACACAATCACCTAATTTAATTTTTACCAAATATACTCCTAAGTCTAGCAAATATGCATATCCATAATTTTATCATAAAATAATATTAATTTATATGCCAAATGCTCAAATCGTCCAGCTTGAAAAAAAAAAACATAGGCTATTGTCTTAAGTTATACATAAACCTCTTATTTTTCTCCTTACTTTTTCTAGGTAGCTTTCTCTTTGCCTTTGTTTCTTTGAGCTCTTTCTTTATTACTTTGAACTCTTAAAACACAAAAAATTATCTTCAAAACCTTACATTATCAAAACTCTTATGAAACCCTAAACTCTCTCTCATGAAACTCTAAATCCTCTCTCTACATAATCAAGCTCTAAATGAGCTCAAACCCATGTTTTATTTTGATGAAAATTAAAGAGGAGAATAAGAGCTTCTTACCTATACTTTTTTCTCTTCTTGATTAGCACTTGAAGTTCTTCTCTCTCCTCTTCTCTTGCTCTTTTTCCTCCCTTCTTCCCTTAACTTCTCCAAGTCTTGTTGTGCATGAAAATGGCTTTGATTTGTTCTTTTCCCTCTCTTCTCTTTCTTTCTCTCTCTAGATTAAGCTCTAGCTATGGTGGAAAGGAGGGGCTGGTGTGGAGGTTGTTCTTCAGCAGAAAAGAAATAAGAAAAGAAATAAGGAAAAGAAGAAAAGGAAGAAAGAATAAGAGAAACAAAAGTCCTCATGTGAGACCCACTAACTTTGACCATATACTTTAATACTTCGGTTAATTAATTTTTTTAATCTTCTTCCATCATGCTAAGGCTAGCCCACCCATATGTTAATATCCAATATATGTATTTAATTGGTTTTTATCCTAATTAATACTCCAATTTTTGGTAAATTACAAATTGACCTCAAAATTTGTCAAATTTTGCAATTTAGTCATTTACCATAATCTAATATCTTTAAGCACTTTAAACACTTTATTAGATATTTTTCATACTTATTTACCTTTATTTTAATTTTCTTCGGTTAAAATCTGAATTCAGATTCCAATAAGTTCAATGTGTCAATTTAGTGACATACGCAATTCGAGACCTAAATTAGTGGATATGACAAAGAATTCCTAAGGTGACAAGTGTCATAATTGATTTTTATATCTACGGTACTCTCTATACCCTAAATAACATGTAATTTATCCTGATGTTAGTCCTAAGTTAGACATTATGGACATTTAATATTAGATTTTCAATCATTTCATTTGGATAACAAATTTTTTATGATTATACTCCATGAGCTTAAGAATAAACAACAATTATCTCAACTATCATAATTGTAATACACATCACTATCTTATTCCTAGTTTAATTCACGTCATCAATTTTCATGAAAAGGGATTTTAAGCGATGGAATAATATTAAAACTCATTACATTTTTACCATACTATCAATTTCATATTTTAAATGACGCCTAACATCTTTATGTCATTATCTCAACAATTCTTCATTCATATACTCCACATTTTATTTCCGTAAACTTATTTTCATTCACACACATTGAAATTTAGAAACATACTATTATAGTTTGGTTTCCACTTAGGTTATGTACTTAAATATTTAAAATTCTAATTTTTGACTATCTTCACGGTCACGACTCAAAGGTTCATGAACGTGAAGAAATCCTTAACGGGTTCTCACCCATGAAGCTGGTCTTGGGTTTGCCCGTGAAAGCTGCTGGACCTAAGTCACCATTTAAGTTTTATATTCACTGTCGTGAAGGTTACTTCACAGGCGTGAAGTCATATCTTTATGGCATGTCAAACCATGAAGTAGGTGGTGACATTCGGTGTGAAAGCTCATACCTCAAAACTTGCATTATCATAAAAACATGATTCACGTGTGTGAATCTAAAAATTCTAGCATCCCCACTTCATGCCAAAACAAAACATACCACAACCCACATGCAAAATTTCTAAAATTGGCCAAGGCAAATCACCCCCTATTAATAATCATTCACATATTTAGTTCAAGTTCATGCCTTTAATCTATTTTTAACACCTTTAATACCTTAAACACCATTTTTCTTATTTCAACTCATATATTACAGTGGATGACATTTATGGTGTGGGTTATTAACTTCACTTATTACTAATTATAATACAATAATTTCACATCTTTACCTTACTAGAATGTCAACAATGCATTATAAATTCTCAAATTTGTGGAAGGATATACATATGTACTAACTTTACTTTGGAGCTTTTAAGATCACTTCTTCTTCCTTATTTTAGCTTCACCTTCCTCTTGGAGAGCTTTTCCTCCTCTAAATCCTTTTTCAATCTTGTAAATCTGAAAGTGGGTCTTCTAGTGACCTTCTTTCTTTTTCTCTTCTTTTAAAACTTGTCCCCTTAACTTAAGCCCTTTTTGTTCCTTCTTCATTTCTCAAAAACTAACCAAATCTCATTTTATAGCTACAAATTTGGTGTTTGGGGACTTAAAATCATGAAAATTTGTGGTGTAAGCTCTTTGGTATGGAGAAGGAAGAATGGAGGTTAAAGTTTCTTTCAAAATGTCATGGGAAAAAAATTAGTTTGTTTTAAATACCCAGATTGAGATTCATGATTATGACTAGTACTTCATGCCTGTAAATCTACTCAAATTCACAAATCCATCTTGCGATGGTTCATGATTGTGAAACTTTGGTCAAAGGTGTGAAACCTATGACATTAAATTTTTTATCTTTATTCATTTCTTTTTATACTATTTTCATTTATCCATAACCTAAATCACATATTTATTTTCTTTAATCCAACTTATCAATTAGCCCCTAATTAGTTGACGCTGCAATTCTCTCCTCCCTCTTCAAAAACTTTTGTCCTTTAAATTTTATCCAGTCACTTTATCTATATAATATGAGTACCAATTACTGATTACCCATTGTGAATTATTTATATGACTGCTATATGTTGTATTCAAAAATCTGAATAGTTCTTCCTTGGTGTCCCTTTTTATGTGGTTAAACGTTACAATCATAATTAACCCGAATGTTTGAGGTTCATCATTGTCTCATACAAAACTTTGTTGTGCTTATGGATAAAAATATTTGCATCTTCAAGATCAAACTAGTCTGATTCTCACATGAATTGTTAACTTCTTTGTTACCGATCCATTTAACTAGTAGAGGTTAAATATATCACATTGTATCATGCTTCGTGACATTATTTATAAGTTTAAAACATGTTCCTTTACTTCTTTTTCCCCCTTTTGTTTTCTAAATTGAAGTATGTTTTTTTTAACCAACTAATACTCATCATGTAGTTCTTTTCTTGTTAACATTATGGATACTCAATGACACACTTCAAGATATTCTTCTTATTTTCCAATCTTCATCTTTAGTCTTTTGTACTTAGTACTCTTTTATTACATCTTATATACATAATATACCATCATGGTACATCTTTCTTAAAATATCCAATTTCAATATTCTTAGCATTCGATATATATCATTTATCTCATGCTATAAGTTCTTTTTATTTTCATGGCATACTTAAATCTCTCTCAGAGATTTACCGAACACTTTTTTCCTCAATCAACAATTTAAATCTCATATGCTAATAAGCTTTCAAATCTATAAACAAAACACACATATAGCTTAGCCTCGCCAACATTTTTATCTAATTAACATATGGGTTACCCCCTTAAGAAAAACTACTTTGCAACTTCACCTGCTCAACATTAATTTTGTACTTTCTTACTCTTTTTTATTTCACACAAATCAGACACATAGTCTTGTTAGGTTCTCCATTTACTTACTGTATGTATTACTCATATTTTCCTTATTATTCTAGTATAAATGATTCAATTGTAGTCTTTGATTGATCGCCATTAATTTTCTCAATTTAAGTTTGAATCTTCATGTGGAATGAAACCTTAACTACTTGTGATAGCATAACTATAGTAATCCTTCTCATATATCGATGATAACATTGTATCTTCATTATTATCCCATTATTTGTTAAATTCCAATATTAGATTGAATATATCAGCTCCTGAAACTACACCTCTATTTTCCAACTTGTAAAAAAAAATAAACTTTATAGGATTTGATGAAAATCAGGATTGCATTTGCAACAACTCTATGCCAAAACCTATTTATCCCACCATGATACATTTGAACAACATCTAATTATATTACTCACTATATATATGTTCTTTCACGCCTAATCTATCCTTTGGGTTTCCTTCGTTCTTTGATTCTACCATATATATGATGACAAATCATCGAAAATGGTCTTTCATTATAACCTATACTAGTTTTCAACTTTGGAGATTATGTGATTACTTCCTTTCATCTACACCAGACTATTTTCCTATGTTATGTATACTAATTCATTCTCAGTAATGTACCTTATGTTGAAACATCCTGATATATTAACTAGAGCTCTTCCTTTGCATCATGGTTTGCAAGTCTCAAAACACTTTGATTTGCTCGGGGTATTATGTTCTAAATGGTTCAAGAACATATCATCGCATTTTTGCCTCTCTTGAGTCATTCTATTGCCCCTTTTTATTTGAAGTTTTAGGTCATTAATGTTTGTCACCATTGATCTAATATGAGTGGGTGACATAGAATTCTGATGGCACTTAATTCTAATAGCTCCTAGAGCTGCACTTCTTGTTACTTCAATATAATCATAGTCGCTAGTAAAACAGGGTAGAAATCCGCTGTATCTCGACATAAACCCCTGCTGAACTGAATTTCTTTTGTCTATGATACCTTCAACAAAGCATTTTAAGCATATTGATTATCTTACTTTCCATTAGTATGTCTCTTCATGTTTGGTTACTTCTTTACACTTCAATTCTCTATTTTTGTCATAAATATAAAAAGAAGAATTGGGTAAAAATTCTGCCTTGATCTATATTATCCTTTAATTTTCAATAATGGTGAAACTAGCCTATTTGAACATCTCTATTTTTTTGCCTTTTAATTGGGAAATCCAATTCATTCTCAACATGATATCTCAAATTTGAATTAGTTATTCCGTGGAATTAATAGTAAACATGTTGCATATATCAAATGATTTATAACCCTAATCAACCAATTTTAAAGAGCACATAGATGGAAGAAAATAATCTAAATTGGAGTGTTTTTATGCCATAGCCTAAATTGGAGTTTCTTCTTCTTTTTTTGTCATTTAGTATCCTATAACCCACTTGGCTGTAGACTAATTTAGATTTATCCCAAATAGGTCTATTAAAGGGATAAATTTTAAATGTGTTTTATACTCAAAACTCAAACTTAAAACCTCTAATTAAAGGAAAATAGAACTATATTATCTCATTACATCTCTTGGTAACAAAAGTTTTTTTAGCTTTAATGCATCATTTTTATATCCAAAATAATGTAATTTTTTAGTTAAACCTTTCTTATTTTTTTTTTAAAAATATAAATAACATAGTGTAATAAAAATTGAATTTTATCTTGTTTGTTTTTGTAGTTTAACTTGACTTTGGTACTCTATGTTTGCTAGGACATTTGGTTTAACTTTTTGAAATAGCTGATAGTTATTTGATATTTAATAAATACTCAAATGATATTTAGTAAAATATTCTAATTAGTAGCTAATAATTGATTTTAACCTCAATTAGCTACTAAGTGAAAAATCTTCATTTTAGATTTTTTTCCATTAGCTTGCAGATAATTAATTTTTTTTTATTTGGACTATATAATCTTTATAAATTTTATTAATTACAAAATACTTATTTTTTTCAAATTAAATTTTCAATTAATAAATTATTTATAATTACAAATATGAATATATTATAAATAATAGTTAAACTAGTAATAATATTAATTTATATGATAAAAAAATATAATATATTTTTAATTGTTGTATATAATATTTAAGATATTAAGCATAAGTTATATTAAAAATAACTAATGTTCTTAATAGTTATTTAACATATAAATAATAACAGCTAATATATTTTTATAAAATACCTATAATTTGTTTTTCAATAAGCTATGAGCTACCTCAAATTGCTAAACTAAATAGAACCTTCAACAATTTTACCGGATCAACTATTAATTTTTTTGATTTTTGAATTTAACTGATTGTTTTGATTGAGTTCCAATAATACACCTACGTATTTGGAGTGTTCATGGACAAATTAAACAATTATTACCAAAATCAAGAGCTAAATTATTTTGTTAAAATCAGTTAGTTCTAATTGTATAATGTTAACTTTTGATTCGATTATGTACATATTAATTTTATTTTTAATTTTAACCATTTTTTATATTAAGCTATAAAATCAATTAAAAGTAATTTAAAATATTTTATTTTGCTCACATATATAAAAATCTGATTATAAAGTATCATAATAAATAAAAATATAAAACAAATAATCTGATCAAATACATATTCAGTATTTGTGGGATTTAAATTTTGATTGCTTTGGGAATTTCTAAAGTTTTTAACTAACTAACTAAATCAAATGTGATAAAATAAATATAAAAAATAGTTCTAATACATGTGAAGCCTTCTATATTTGTCAAAATTGATAATTTTGCCTTTGCACTAATTTTTTGTGCATATTGCCCCCTATACTTTTTTTTTTCATGATATGATCATTCCTTAATTATTCAAGTTCAATTAGCTTCATTAATCTCACGTGCTATATGATTTGATAAACATTTATACTCTTTCTATGTCAACATCTTGTGACGGATTGAAACCAAAAATGAAAAAAAATTAAGAAGCTAATTGTAATAAAGAAAATAATATAAAGGCCTCCCTATACTATTTTTTTCTATTACAATTAACCCCTTAATTATTCAATTTCTGATTTATTTAGCCTCATTAATATTACATAACACTGATGTGATATATGATTTATTATCATGTAATTTAAGGAATTGATTGTAATTAAAAAAAGGAATATAGAAGCCAGTACTTTTTTTTTTGGTTACAACCAACTCTTAATTATTCATTTTTGAGTCTAATAAGCCTCAATAATGTCATGTGATATTAATGTGGTGTGTAATTTTGATTAACATTCATGCTCTAACCACATTAGCATACTATAACTGATGAAATCCAGAATTGAAAAATTAAGAAACTAATTGTAATAAAAAATATATATATATACAAAGAGTAATGTGTACTAAATATAGGGAATAAAATAAATATATAATAAAGCAGAAATCATGATATATACCATTATAAGGTCATTATATACAAATCATTGGTACATGGAGAAAGATTTGAAAAAAAAAAAAAAGGAACAAGGAAAAAGAGGAGCAGGCGGCTGTAGGGACAAATTTTGGGAGATCGTATTTGACCCGACTACTTCCAGTGCGACTTCAACATTATTATTATTATTATTATTATTTTGGTATTTCTTAGTGCTTTCATTTTCTAATGCAGTAATTATTTCATATTTTAATTTGAGTTTTGTTTTATACTTGGAAAAAATATAAAATTTTCAATAGAATTTTTCATTTTTATAAGTTAAAATAAACAGGTATCAAAAAAGAAATTAAAGCATATTATTTTGGACAATTTCATAAAAAAATCTGTCATTTTACTTTGGATCAAAATAATTTTATTTTTTAACTTTTAAATATATATATATATATATATATTTTCAATTTCATATTAAATATAGTATCACGAGGATTTTACTTTTGTATCAAAATAATTCTATTTTTTTAACTTTTAAATATATATATTTTCAATTTCATATTAAATGTAGTATCATGAGGATTTAATTTGGTTTGATACACTAATTTTTTTTCATTTGACACTATATATATATATATATATAACATTATTATTTTTTAAATTAGTTTGTGCTGATTTAATTATGTAAATGACTTTCATACTAAAATCATGTTTATACTGATCTAATTATATATATATAAATCTAATCTATAATTTTGAATATATATAATTATATTTATGCAAATCTAAATTGTTTTTGAGTTTTTTAGCTAAGTTCTTAGATAATTAGTTCTATACAGATTTAAATATATTTTCGAAAAGTTCATTTTGAGCTATTTCAGCATAAATTTAGATATTTTTAACTTATTTATATATTTTAGCAGTGCGAAATAAAAAAAAGGTTGGAAATGGCAAACTAAACTAAATTAAAATTATTTGATACTATATTTCATATCAAATTGAAATTATGTTTATTTAAAAATTAAAAATAAATTAATTATTTTGATTTGAAGATTTTTTTTATGCAATTTGCCATATTATTTTCATTAAGTTACGAATTCCAAAACTGTATAGATTAAAAAAATTACTGAAATTACTAAATTAATAGCATTCCATATTAAGGTATTCCCTTTGAGGCTTTAACTAATTAAGTCTTTCTGTTACTAAGCTCCCAAACGAACTTAGCATAAACTGTTTTCCCTTTTTCTTATTTATATTTATATTTATATTTTCACCTCTAAGTCTCAACTCTCAGTCTCACCAAACACAAGCCTCTATAGAGCAGATTAATACATGCATAGATCTTTCTTCCAAGAATTTTCCCATCCCTACGAACCATAACCCATCAAATTTTATTGGGATTTCGCTCTTTTTGATTACTTTTTGAGTGAGTCAACGTAAATTCTGATACACTTTTCGCAAGTCAATTCTGGAGTTGGGGTTCTGTTGTTTTTGTTATTCCAATCGTTTGAGCTCGTGTTTTTCTAAAATCATTATGCGGAATTGGGGTTTTAATTGAGAGAAAAAAGATGTGGGCGATCTGGCGCTTTGCTTTTTTCTGGTTAATTTTGCTGTTTCATTTCGTTTACCAAGTCACTAGTAATGCTGAAGGTATGTTCTGTTTTTTTGTTTTTTTTGTTTTACTTTTGTGTCTACAACTTTAATTTAATTAGAGTTTTCTTTGATTTTGGAGATGGCTTTTTGAGATTTTATTTGTGTTGACTTTTTAAATTCAAGGGTTTTTTGTCTGATTGCCTTGCGTTGAGTTAGCTGTTCTGATATTCTGACATTAAAAGTTGCCTAGAATTCATCGGCAACTGCAAAGAAAACTTGGAATTTCTTAAGATTCCTTCGGTTTTAGTTACTATAGCTGTCTTCAAATTCTTCCTCTTTAGTTTGTGAATTTCTTTTCTTGTGTGAGCTGATCGTTTTACTGTGGTATAACAATCTTTACAATAAAACTATGGAGCTCAAATTAATGTTCTTGATAGATCGTGGTTGACATTTGGCTAAGTTCACTTGCTTCTCATTGGGTTGCAAAATAAGTTTATTATCATGTAATTGTCTACTGAAATATATACCTTAAGCTTGGATGATTGAATTATTTGTGTAGTTCATTTATGCATCTGGGTCTTTATATTGTTTTGTTTGTGCAACAGGGGATGCGCTTAATGCATTGAAGACCAATCTCGCTGATCCTAATAATGTTCTACAAAGTTGGGATCCTACTCTTGTCAATCCCTGCACTTGGTTTCATGTTACTTGCAATAGTGAAAATAGTGTCACCCGTGTGTAAGTTTGTTTGTTGCTTTAGAAGTTTCCATTTTCTCAGCTGGTAATGATAATGATGTGATCCTCTTTTGTTTTCTTAGTGACCTTGGAAATGCAAATCTATCGGGTCAACTGGTTTCACAGCTTGGTCAGCTTTCAAATTTGCAGTACTTGTGAGTAGTACTTATATGTGTTTAAGTGTATCTCATCATGGTTAATGAGTCTTTTGAATTATGATTGAGGAGAACATGTTTTGTAGATTACCCTTTTCATTGTTCTTTCTGCTATTCATGATATTAAGACATGATTAATCTCCTTATTCTGTTCTGAGTTATGAATTAGTTTTCCTCAGCTGAATTGGAATGGATTTTAGTAATATTTGAATTATGACAACGTTTAATCTTAGGACAGAAAATTCTTTGCACTCTTATAGAAGCATTTGCTGAAGTATATTGATTAATATAACATGATGGATTAGTATGACAAGGAATTTGGAATTAACAATATTGTTTGAAAGTGGGTTGCTTCTTATTCATTAATAACCTATCAGTTATACAAATTCCCACAAGTTTCTCTTGGGGTTGGCAGCAGGCAAGACACCTGCGAAAATTGCCCTACCGATTCTCAAACCCTTTCAATATTTAACTATCCATACCCGTCCCAAACCCTTTAAAATTCTCTCTTTATTACCTACACTCATCCCAAGTTCCGATTAGTACTATCCGTATACTATCCATACCCATATAATTACCTATTTAACATTGTTTTCTTACCTTAAAATATAAATGAATATATATATATATATATATATATATATATATATATAGGGTACTACTTGAAATCCTCCTAATTAGATAAAAATCCAGGCTAAATCCATGTACATATTTTTGTTTGCTAAATAAAATATATGATACAACACACAATTTCTTAAATTATAATTATGTCATAAGAAATTAAGTAAATAAAAATTTAAAATTTAAATATCAAATTATAATTATATCGCCAAATACTAAATAATAATCAGGTTTGGATAGCAGGTAACCATAGGCCTAAACCTGTACCCTAGCTGAACTTGTCACGGGTAGTAAAATTACTACTGTTTTAAGAGCGGTTCCTACACTCATGATTTGATTGGTGGAAGAGTGAAGAGTGAAGTAGCTGAGTTTTAGGAAGAGTTAGATCCAGTTTTTGATGAATATGATGAAAAGATAGATAATTTGATGTTCATCTAGCTCAAGGTAAGTCTTTGGTAGTACAAAGGGTGATGATGATGACAATCAAAGTTGAAGAGGAGTGATATGTGGATGAAAATATCTCAATTTAAATTCAATTTCACCCTTTAGCAAAGAGCGTTTTAAAAGAGGAACTCAGTGCTACTCAAATATCAACTCAAATATGGGTTCCTTGTAATGCCTACATTGAAAACTTATAAATATATATTATTGCTCCTGCCCTATGGTTGGATGGGGTTCACTAAACACCAAGGCAAAGAGTTCATAATGGTAACAATTGGAGGCTAATCCATTCCAGTTAGTACTCATAGCTTACTCAGGATCGCCTACTGTTCCAAACCGGTTTGGAACTGCTAATTCCCTAGTCTTGGAAATTTGGGACCGGATCGGAACCTTGGAGGCCCTGGTTTAGGGCCAATTCATGAACCGGTTGTTTGATTGGTTCCAACAATTTTTTTTTTGTTTTAAATTTAAATTATTTTAATAAAAATTATACAATTAACACGATAAATAAATACAATTAAAATTATTAAAGTTTTGTTATAATTTTTATTCATAGAAATTAAACTTAATTGTGGGGTGAATTTAAAACTAAAAAATTAATTTGCCTTATAAATTTGTTTATAAAACAAGAAAAAATATTAAGTTAGAAAAAGTGAAAAAAATTAGAGAATAAGTTATATTAATAACTTATCAAATATTAATTTGTGTAAATTATAAATTTGCAATAACTAACAAGTTATAAAGAAAATGAAATTTTTGAGAAAAACAAATTAACTTATTAAATATTAATTTGTAACTTTGTCTGTGTAATAAGTTAGATTGCTATAAAAAAAATTGATTTTGAGAAATTATAAGTTAGAATTTAGAAATATTTCTTTTTTATTTTATAAAGTAATAAATTATAAAAATTATAATTGCTAAAAACCTAATCAATTTCATATTTTATTTTAAGAAATAATTTAATTATAAAAGTTTGAATTCATATATAAAAAATAATAATATTAATAATTTGGCTTGAATTTAATTTTTTTGCGATTAATTAAGTTGATTATGTATACTCTTGGGATTTAGAGGGATCAAATTCTATATAGTTCTCTTACTTTTTAAATTTTAATTGTTGATCACCCCTTTTCTTTTTTTTTTAATCAGAACTGCCGATATCTGATGTGCTAGTCGTTCCTTTGGTGGTGAAGTCATATAGGTCTTCATTTTCTTTTTTGCCATTTCTTGTTGCCTTAATGCCACTTTGGTCTAATCATCAACATATGCTTGAACTTTTAGCAATTCGGGAACTAAGTTAGATCGTGTGTTTCATCCAAAATATTATTTCTCGCACTAAAAATTTGTTTAATTGCAATAGTTGAGACTGAACTTGAAAAAATTTGTTTTGCAATTTAGAAGAGGACTAGATAAATATTTTGATGTCGACTCCATCAATTAATGACTGAAAATTTTTTACCTGTTTTACTATCACCAGACTCAAATGTAGTTTTTAGATAAATGTCAAGTTCGGATGAACCGGAGAATAATCTTAGTTTTTTTATATTTTTGCAATATTAAACGGTTACTCCCTCTAATTTTTGTCGATTCTCTCTCAATTTGACTAGTAATGCTACTATTAGTAGTAGTTGAAATATTATAAATCATACTAAATTCCATAAATAAATCACTAGTTAATTTTTTTACATTTCATATAAATCATCTATTTTACATCTCGGATAAAAAACACAATATACAAGATTAATTAAAGGAATAAATTTAAAACAATTCAACAATTTATTTTTCATTATACAAATAGAATTATGCAAAATTAGATCATTAATATATTCTTGAAATACATTAACAATATTAATACATTCACATAATAATAAATGACATCATGGATAATAAATGCCACTTAAAATATATGTTGCATCAATAAAAATTTTTAAAATATCTAAAAGTTGTTGACAAACATCCCAATATTATGAATATAAATTAATTTGTGCTATATTATTAGAAATAAATGTGCACAATAATTCTCTATATTCATATGACTTGTTGAGTAATTCATAAGTTGAATTCCAACGAGTGGGAATATCACTTGGAAATCTTTTGAGTTTTTTGCCATTTTTACAACGAAATCGAGTCAATAATTTCATTGTTTGTGGATGTGACTATAAATATGAAATTGCTCATTTAATTGGAGCAACTATACCATTCAAAGATTGTAAACCATTTTGAACATATAAATTCAATACATGACAGGTACATCTAATATGAAAAAATATATTTCTAAGGTTAGGTTGATATAATGCTTGAAGGTTTTAAATTGAAGATGTATTTGTTGTCGAATGATCAAAAGAAATTGAATAAAACTTATTAACTGATCCATATTCTTTTAAAATATTTTTTTATCATTTTAAAAATGCTATCGGCTGTACCGATCATCAAAAACTCATAAATGCAAGTAATTTTTTTATAATTATCATTCACTATCAATCCAATGATATGTAAAACCTATGTAAAAATGCAATTGTCAATGATTACTTTAGATATCACTGCAAATACAAACATATTCATTTGAAGAAACAAATATTTTTCACAAATATTTTTTTTATTTTTTTTATATAAATTAAAATAAAACATGTTTAAGAGTATTTATAGGTATACGTTTAGCATATAGATTTAATACATTTTGACAATAATTAACAAAATCTACTTTTTTACCAAAAAAATGTTCCATACTTATAATTTTTGCCCTTTTTTTATTATTTTTTTATTGTTATATTGAAATAATTGAAAAGTAGAAGATGTTGCGTACCCGAAAATTTGAGTTTGCCTTTTCTCTGATCCAATTTGAGTGACATGTTTGTTTTGCAAATGCCTTCGAAATGTGTCATAACCACCTTCAGTTTTAAATTTGTATATTTGTGTACAATAATTGTACATATCAAATGACCCATCATTTTTTGTGAATTTCTTGAAATGAATTTGAAAAATATCGAATTTTTGAATTTTTGCTTCTAACACTTGAGTTGGATTTGATGAAGCAGCCGAATCCAGACTCAGTTGTTCATCATCCCTGTTTTTTTGGCTTTCTTCAGTTGAAATTTCAAACTCCCCCTTCTCATCATAATTGTCAATAAAATTTTTTAAATCAACAATATTTTTATCAAAAAAGTTGCTCCTTCTACTATGCCTTGCCATTTTTTACGATTAAATTTTATGAAAAAAACAAAATTGGAGAATATTAAAAAAATTTGTAGAGAAAGATAATTAAAAAAGAATTTTAGGATTAAGGAAAATTGATAATTGAAGAGAATTAAAAAATTTAAGAAAAAATTGAGATTATGTAGAGAGTGTAATTAGAAAAAAAAATTAGCGAAAAAATAATTTAGTGTAATTAGTATAAAATTAGGAATGTATGTAGAAAGAATTGAGATTGTCTAGGAAGTGAAAAAAATTTGGTATTTTTATAGAGAAAAAAAAAATTGAAATTGTAATTCCAAAAATACCCCTAAAATATAGTTATTATTTTTTTTGTTATAAGGGGTATTTTTTTCTTCTTATTATATTTATATTGTAATATATTTAAATAAATTAAAATAAAAAAAATGCAAAAAAGGGGGGTGTTAGAGGTGCGTGTAATGCTCTTACTTAAAAAAAACAATTTATTATTATTTTTTTCTTTTGGGTTGGAACAGTAGAACTGCCAATTCCTCATTCCAAGGGGAAGGGTCCGGACCGGACTCATCCCCTACTGGGACATGGTCTGCGCTGGGTCCAGAACTGGCCTAGCTCAGTCCGGCCTGGGTTGGACCGGGCTGGTTCAATGGGTCCAACCAGCCCATGGCCAGGCCTAGTTAAATATCCCATATGGTTATGAGCTCAATTAGCGAACTCCATCCATTATGACTTGGAGTCAGGCTCAAACCTTAAAAATGTTTTCCTGCAGTGCAAGAGGAAGGCTACATATTTGTCCACCTTGGAGCATGCAACCTTGTGCAATGGAATACTTCTGCTCTCTTGGTTATATGTTCTATTTTTCGTTCAAATTAAAACATATCTGATGCTGCTCACAATTGCTCTGATTAGATTTATGACTACTTACATGTGTTTGAATAAATTGAGTGCTCTATTACGCATCTATCAATAGAGACATAAACGATGATGCCACACAGTCACACTGCTTCAACGGAGACTGTTTGACCATGTGCACACATGCAAGTGTAAATGTGTGCTTCAATGTCCATGAGCATGTACTCTTTGTTTCTGTCTTTCTACACTTAGGCTCTCTGTTTGTCTCTCTATTAATCAATGTACCCTGTTTTTTCATGTGTAAATATTTGAGGCAACACTGCTTTTTCATATCCAACATATATTGAATATTTATATTACTTGGACACTTAATCAAGTTCTTTCACAGGGAACTTTATAGCAACAACATAAGTGGAAAAATTCCAGATGAGCTTGGGAATTTGACAAGCTTGGTGAGCTTGGATCTTTACTTGAACAATTTAAATGGTCCAATTCCGCAAACATTGGGCAAGCTTCAAAGACTCCGCTTCCTGTACGATTATGCATATCTGATCTAATTTTCTGTAGTTAGTAAATCCATTAGGGTTCTACTGTATATATGTATGTATATTTCTCTATCAAGAAGGCTTGGGTTCTTGATAATGTTAATCATGTGTGGTGTTTTGGTTCTGGGTCTTTTGTCTTCTGTGTAATCTATAAAAATATAAAAAAAAAGAATGTGTTCTCTTATCTTAATCTCACCAAGAAGAGGAGAAGGGAATTAATGGATGTCTAGACTGCAAAAGTTCATTCATTCTTGATTTAGTGAGGTGCACTTTATGAATTTGGTTAGAAGAGAATTATAATTTGTAGATTAACTCTAGAGTTCTACGTAAACCAGAACAGCATGCAAGAAATGGAAATTATTTAACAAAATTAATTCTAATAAATAGAAATCAATTATGAAAAAGAGAAGTATGAAAGCACAGTTTTACAGTAACCTCATTGCTGAAAGCATCCATGTGGCTCTTATAGCAACTATATAAACAATTGTTAGGAACAGATTTGTCTTTGTAGAATAATGGCAACTCCTTTTCATATAAGAATTCATGTTGATTTAAATGCATTAGGGTAGTCTTTTTCTTGTCCAACTATTAAAATTCTTTTGTTCTCTGACAACTCCTTTTCATATGAGAATTCATGTTGATTTAGATACATTACAGTAGTTTTTTCTAGTCCAACTATTAAAATTCTTTTGTTCTCTTTTTGTCTATTCAGAGGGCCTAACCCCTTAATGTACTTTTATATATGTTAATGAATAAGTGTGTGTAGATCATAAGTATTATGATGAGGGCTTTCCACATCTAATAGCTTATTGTTTCTTTTTCTTTTATTATTAACCCTATTATTATTTTTTAATAAGTTGATTCTCATATAACTTCATATGCATCTTGAAAATGACAATCTCTATTCTGTGAATTAGGCGTCTCAACAACAACACCTTGTCGGGAACTATTCCTTTGTCTTTGACTACAATTTCAACCTTGCAAGTCCTGTGAGTATTGTTATACTGATTTTATTATTTTATTATGAATGCGTTCATGTTTTGTTTTATATTAGAAAACATCTGCATCATATATTGTTTAAAAGACATTTTATCACCATATGAATTACAGGGATCTTTCAAATAACAAATTAACAGGAGATGTTCCTGTCAATGGATCCTTTTCTTTGTTTACTCCAATCAGGTTAATTTCAAGTTGTTTTCTTTGATGGTATCAACTTTATGGATACAGGTGACCTCTAAATGGTTTATTAATCACCGAGTTTCTTTACAGTTTTCAAAATAATAATCTTGCCAACCCTCCACCTTCCCCACCTCCTCCTTCGACTCCGGCAGGACCTACCCCTTCTAATGGTTAGTATTGATGTCAGTTTTTTTTCTTCGCTAACTGTAAGTCTTGATCTGGATTGTGGCCTTTCTTGTTTACCATTTTTTTCAGTTAACTGTCTTTTCTTCTTTATTATTCAGTAAGAATTCAATTTGTATTTATATTCCATTTTTAGGAAACATAATTTTAATGTAAATTTTGTTTCATTTTCAACTTTTCTATGAATTTGAAATTAATATGAAGGTGATCAAGTTAATATTACAGGGGAGTAATGATTAGACTGCTTTCCCTTTTTATTTATCCTTTTATGGATGGCTTTATTAGTTTTGCCAGTCATCATTTTAACTTTTTCTTTTCCATTGGTAACACGTCTTGTTCCTGAGCTAAATTGTTGGTCCTTTCTGTAAGCAAATGCACCAAATATAGAAACATGCTTCCAGTTTTCATCAATGAGTCTCTCTGGCTGTTGTCTCTGCCTCATCCTACTAACACAGATATTGCCCCTGTTGTCACTACACGCACCAACATATGACTATGGATGCATACACATGCTAGGGGCCAAACAAATATATTTCTGAACAAAACCAACAGCCAAAGGTGATTTATACAAGCATGCTTGGGTGCACATACACAGACAAACAAGTAGATGAATAAAGAAATAAGGGTAGGTTATATGAAGCAGTGCACAAGAACAAGTGATTGGAAGAGTCATTTTAAGAGAAAAGAATAGAAAATAAAAAAAATGATGTGAAAGAGAAAACTTAAACAAATTAAAGAAAAAGCATATTTGTTGCACACGCACAAACAACCAAGGAATTCAACTTTTCAATATGAAGAACGAATTGTAGTTTGCAATATCTAGAGTAAGGATTTGTCTCATGTTTCCAATTAAATCTGCATTCTCTAACTATAGTTTTATCTACCTGTAAATTTTTCTGAATTGTTTCATTCAACTATAGCTATTTTGATATAGGAAATGCTGAATTTTCTAGTTTCATCAGCTAATAGCATAAACCTGGTGTACTGTATATATTAAATATCATTGCTATAGGCAACAGTGCTACTGGAGCAATTGCTGGGGGAGTTGCTGCTGGTGCTGCTCTGCTGTTTGCTGCGCCTGCCATTGCTCTTGCCTATTGGCGACGCAGAAAACCACAGGATCATTTCTTTGATGTACCTGGTTGGTGTTTTAATGAAGCTGATGTTTTTATTGATCTCAAAGTTGTTTTTCTAGTATGCATTTTCACTGTCTACTTTATTTTACAGCTGAGGAGGACCCAGAAGTTCATCTTGGACAGCTTAAAAGGTTTTCTCTGCGTGAATTACAAGTTGCAACAGATAATTTTAGTAATAAAAACATTTTAGGTAGAGGTGGATT